>JAPXFQ010000256.1:0-2400000 GCA_028564705.1 Apricaphanius iberus
ACATATAGTAAGCAGGTAAATGTGGGGGGGGGGGACTCACTGGTAAACATAACTGCATATTTTATTTATTATTAATAATATTTTATTTTTTATGGTTTACTTTTTATGGTTTACTTCAGGTAATCTTCATCAACCAAAATAAAACGATATTGCCATTCCCAAGTCATTCGTACTCAGTATGTGTTAGAATGTAGGTAGCCAAATCATGGACACAGTGTTGAAACAGCAGCGTCCTCTAGCGTTTACAAAAATAACGACTGAAAAAATTATAATGTCTTGCATGGTTGTGTAAAATGTGACCTGCATTTTTTTATTTATTTACAGAATCTCCCAAAAGTATTAGCAACCCTGGACTTCTTCCACATCTGATACCATTACCACCACACGTTTTTGTGTACTAGATGTACTGTGTGTGTGTGTGCGGCAGGGCTTTATGATGTGGTTACATTTGTATTCATTCCTCCAGCTGTTTTGTTCTATATTCCCTCAGACATTACAAACTATATTATGAAGACCAAGAAACACACTAAACAGCTCAGGAATTTGTTTTGTTTTATTATTTTAGTGCAGGTTAAAGTCATAAAACTATGATCCAAGTTTTTAACTTCTAAAAGGGGCATTGTTCAGTAATCATCTGAAAAGCGACCGACAGAACTGCAAACACACGTAAGCATATCTATCCCCCCTAAATTGATAGTCCAGGCAAAGAGATCTTTAATTAGAGGAACAGCAAAAATGTCCATGGTGACTCTGGAAGAGCTGCAGAGATCCACAGCTCGGATGGGAGAATGTACTTAGAGGGCAGCTTTATATTTTGCACTCTAAAAACAAAACTTTGCACAATGCTATGTGAGCCAGAAACTGACCCCAAACATCACGCTGAACACAACAGAGGCAGAGTGAAGCACATGGAGGCAATGTCTTGTTATTGGGTACTTTTCTTGAGTAGGGACAGGGAAGTTGGTCAAAGCTAAATATTTAACATATTTAGATATGTTAAACCGCCTGCATTTTTATAGCGCTTTCTTCAGTCATAAACCATAAATCATTCACCCATTCACTCACGTGATGGTAGGCTACTTAGTAGCCACAGCTGCCAAGGGCATACCGATGGAGACGAGGCTGCTGTACACACGGGTTCCACCGGATGAAGTGTTTTGCCCAAGGACACAATGACCAAGATGGACAGGGTGGGGATTTGATCCAGCAACCCAATGGATACAGGACAGGCTCCTATGCTAGTAGTTTAGTTTAGTCAAAGTCTAAACCTAAATTAGGTGAGAAACTGAAAAATGTCCATGGTGACTCTGGAAGAGCTGGAATTAGGTGAGAAACTGAAAACTGCAACCAAAACTCATCCTGCAAAACTTTGTGTTAGTCTATCACATAAAACCCAAATAGAACAAATTAAACTTTGTGGTTGTAACACGACAGGTTAGAAATACTTTTAAGCGTTTTTTAACAGATGTAGTTAATTTTTACGCTGATTTTTTATGTGATTTTCTAGTTCCTTGTTATTCCATATCACCCATGAATAATACCCTTGTGACTTCAGCATCCTTTACCATAAAACTCAGGCCAAACTGAACATGGTGTTTTTCTCGACTCTCAGCTGTGAAAACAAATCAGTTCTTGAGGCATGCATCTTCACAAGTCCCCAAATATGCACATGGATATGGACACACACAAATTAACTGAGGCATGGTGCTGCATCCCTCAATCATGGAAATGTATCCACACTGGAGAAAATTTATAGCACAGATGGAACGAGTTGGAGAAAATGATCTCCTCCATAAAGGTCAATGAAAAACTACATTTTACAGATTTAAGGAGTGAAGAGTTGCGCACACACAAAAGCACACACTTTTGCTGTTACATAGTTGCTGTACAACTCTGAAGGTTTTGCAGTGGAATGCTTAACATTTTGATAATGAACTACAGTCAGGAAGAAAGCATCTAACAGCAGCCTTTGAAACCCATTTATTGGCTGCAATTTAGCTTTTGTGTGTGTGTGTGGGGGGGGTCTGAGTTTATCAGTTCCACACAACATTGATTGAAATGGATTGACTTTGCACCACTCTGTCTTTGCAACATTGCTTCAGGTCATTGAGGTTTGCACCGCAAAGCTCTCTCGTTGAACTCTAGAACTTGACTGGGCCATTTCTTTTTCAGTCTTGTTTCTGTATCTGTGATAGATTTAGGCAGTGTTTATAATCATGGTCACTTCTAACCTGTTTTATTACTATTATATCAGCACAGACTGACTAACTCGGAATGAGTTGTTTACTGTTTATTTTATTTTATTTTGTTGTCAGGAACCCACAAAAAGGTAGTGATAGGGACAAAAACAGTGAAACTATCCTGGAAAGGGGGTAGAAGCAGTAAGTAATTGAACATTCTATGGTAGAAAACTGTACATATTAAATCTACACTGTTCATGCGGGCATGTAGGCACTCAGGAGTCGCCCAGCACTCACCTGGAAAATTCTGCAGCTCTTTCTGTAAAATTATCCAAAGTTGACCCTTTTAAAAACATAGTCAAAATTATTTTTCAAACACAACACGGTTATACAGTATGCTTTAAGGGTGAGCTGAATTCATTTTTTATTTGTAAAACAACAAATTGTTCATTTAAAAGTTCTCAAAAAAATGTACGTGCCACTCATGAATGCCTTCATTACGTCTTGCATGACATGATTTCAAACTGTTGGGAAGTGAGTCTCCTATTTGACTCCACAACATATTTGGTTGTACAGTGGAGTTGATAGATTGAACAAGCCCAAATTATCACCCCTCCACCTCCATTCCATTGTTGCCTCATATGACCACACATTTCAATTTTGGTCCTAACTATTCTTTGGACATCGATCAAGAAATCTGGCAGGTTAATTCAGACACAATTCTATGCATCTAAATTGTTTTGCTAGATAGTATTTGGAAAAGATGTGCTTACTCCCAGAAGGTTTCCTAAACAAGCCATAATTAGTCATTTTTCTGATAATCCTGCGATGAACTTTAACATTTAACTTCCCAACTCATATCTCTAGGGTTTCAGGTGTGGCTTTTACTTTTTATCATTTCTTTGAGCTTTGTACTGCCTGACCTTGTGGTAAATCTTCTTTACAATTATCACCCTGACTGTAGAAAGAATGACTTCTTTTTTTTTTATGTCCTTGTAACTCTTTCCAGAATGATGGTTTGTAATAATTACTTCTCTAAGGTCAGTGCTTATGCCTTTCCATCTTAGCTGTGTGTTAACACTCTCCTTTTTTCACAAGACAGGCGAAATGAAAAAACGGAAGGTGATTGGATTTGCTGATGAACAGTTAATCTAGTGTTTAAATTAGCGAGTGTCGACTGCTCTTGAACCCCTTCAATTATATAAAAAAGTAAAGCAAGTGCTGTTTTGAGAACCATCTGCAAAATATTTATTGATTAATACAGATATCTGTTGGAATTTGAATTAGATGTTTCCCGAAGCATCCCATAGCACTTTGAAAAAAATTGCAGAAATTACTTCTTTCTCTTTGCACATCAAGTCATGCATTGAGCTAAACTTGTTTGTTTGTTTTGGCTGTTGAGGGTGTTGAATTTCACAGTAATACCCCACACTAAAGGTGTAATGGAAACCTTTTCCCCATGTTTATGATTCAAGGGAGTATCTGTCCTATGTTGCTGCCAGGTCAATGCCAAGGAACAGAAACCTCTCGACAGTCATTGTACTCTGACCTGCGTCTTGTTTGCTCTGGGGGATAAGACGTTACTGCATACTGTAGTGGAGGTGATCCCCTTACACATCTCCAGGGACTCAGGTAATCCATTAAAGGCCAACAGGAAGAAAACACATTCGCAGTGCCTTAAGAAGTATTTTCCCCCTTTCTGTTTCTCCTGTTTTTGCTTGTTTGCCATGCCTACTTCATGTTACCAGATGGGTTCTTTTTAAGTGTCTTCTGGAACTGATGAGACATCAGTATGACATATCGTATGTTTTTCAAAAGGGGGAAGATTTAAAGAAGCTTGGATTGCTTTTAAAACATAATTAAAAAATCTTTTAAAAAGTGCTTTATCTATTTAGGTCTTTGATGATAAAAGTTAATGATCTGACAAAAGTTTGACCAAAATAAAGCAGAAAACAGCTGTCGATCACCCTACTTCTTGGTTCATCATTAACTCAGAAGGGCTGAGAGCCTTCTCCAGACAAACAGCCTCTCTGCAAACATCTCTCTCCATCATTACTACCTCCTGTCTCCTCTCAAAGGGAGCAGGGAGGACAAACAATGCATGAACTCTGACCCAACTGAAGATGGAACACATCTGCCCAGTTCTAGTATAGATACACTTGCTCAGAGTAAACACTTTTGCCCATATTAAAGGCATCATCACTGAGGAGAGTAGGAGGAGCAGGAGACAAGAGGTTAGGGTTCAAGGGAAAGAATGAGGGAGGAAAGGATGGCGACAGGAAACCGAGCTGTGCGTGCTTCACCCCATCGTGTACCCACCTGGCCTTTAGCAGATGAGAATATCAGCTCATGCGGAAGATAAAAAGGGCCTGGAGGATTGGGAAGTCTCGTTTGGTTGGTTTTAGGTTGTGCGGAAAACTAAAAGGTTAAAGAGATAAGAGCAACCAAACATGGCAGTCAGGTTTTATGAGCCCCTTGCTAGATCTGAAATCAGATCGTCCTTCAAGGTTACTCATTTACTCATCCTCTCTTCCTCCTAAAAAAGCTCTTCCAGAGGAGTAAAAGCCACAACCGAAACCAGATGAAGAGAACACAAGTAAGGAGGGAATGTCATGTCAGTGTCCAACTTCCTCTCATTATCCAATAAGGGAGCAGTCGTCATCAGCGCTAGGCTTCTTCCTGTTACCCAGCAAGACAGCAACATGTTGGTGGTGCCTAGAATACTCTGGGGACAGGGAGGGATAAACAGAGAGCAAAGGTTTGGACTCTCCATTTACAGCCAGATTCAGACTGAGGTCTGTCCTGGAGCTTTTTAGTGAAACTCTAGAAGGCAGCAGCTCCAGGCGCGGTATGCTCATTGTAAACACAGCTATGAGGAGGCAGAAACAAGTGGAGGAGGCTCCCATCTCTGTTTCCCATCTGCAGGCTGGGAGGAGGACACACCAGGAGGAGCCTTACTTCATGAGCCATATTCATTTTTCACCCAGATGAACATAACAGTTGATGTTTAGGATCTCTTATGACTGATATGATTCATATCGTTCTGCATTATCCAGCGAGTTTGTTATTGTTTATTCGGTTTTAATTAGATGCCACAGTTAGTGGCAGACCTAGTCTGAACTGTACACTTTCAGAAGCCTAGTTACAACAAAAGAAAAATTAATAAGCCTTGAACTTTTTCACATCACAAAAATGAAATGTTGATTTTAATTCAATTTATTTTGTCAACAAGTTCCACGAAACTTCATTAGGTTAGTTAAAAGTAAAGTTGTTAGGTCAAACTAATGTTGCCATGGCCAAAATAGCCTTTATTTGTCATTGTAAATGGAGGCACAAAGAACATGCAGCAGTGTGGATGGGCCTCAAACCCAGGACAAAACCTAGCCACCAAGCCCCAGCACTAACCACTTTTTAACCAGAAATATGACTTAATTTTCAGTGTGGAATTCACACGATTACTGCTATTTGGACCTTGATTCCAACCTGTTAATTCAAAATGAATGAATTAAGTAAATGTTGAGGTATGAAGTTTTACATAAAAGGAACACAAGTTAGTTATGTACATCTACCAAACATATTTAATTTACGTAGAAACTATATTTTAGCAGTACGTATTTTCAATAAATGGGTAGTTTCCTTTTTTGAGTGAACTTCACTACATTTTATTGCCATTTTATAAGATAGATCAACACACAAAGTGGCAGATAATGTTGAAGAAAAAGAGTAAATATCTTTCAAAAAATTTTACAAATGAAACTTTGAAAGTTTTATTTTTATTCATATTACTTTATTCTGATGCCATTCAATCAAATCCTGTGCAAAAAAAGACCTTTGGAGGTCACCTAATTGGTAAATAGAGTCCATGTGCGAGTAATTTAATCTCAGCATAATTACAGCTCTTCTCTGGTGGCCTCAGTGGTGTCCGATCCATTGGCAAAACGGGGCAGAAATGGAGAAGATTATTCAGAAAAGTTACAAGATACTTAAAAGATACTGGAGGAACTGCAGTGATCCACCTCTCAGGTGGAAGAGTCTGTTGAAAGGTTAACGATTAACTCCATAAATCTGGCATTTGTGGAAGACTGGTTAACAAAAAGCCTTGGAAATTCAAGTTTGCAGTTTAACTACAAGCCAAGTAACAGCCTTCCAACCCTCTAAGGATTACTTTCAAAAATCTCATATTGTGATGACATCTGTCTGCTACTGGCTGCTGGTAAAGGAACTGTATATGAGGAACCTTAAAGGCACAGTGTGTAATTTTCGGCCAGTAGGGGGCAGTGCATACCTAAATTATCACAAGCATGGGGTCTGTGGGTGTTTCTCAATGTCAAGGCATCTTGCCTACCAAGGCAGTGCCTCGGTAGGCAAGACGCCTTGCCTACGAGGACATTGTCCTTGCTTGGTCAAAAAAACGGTTTGGAACAGACTAGCCTTACGTGACCGCGGCGGCTTACGTGCTCTGTTTACATCCCGCCCATCGTAGTAGCATTGTAGCGTAGTAATATTACTTCAACCATGGAACTGGAAATGTATAACGAGAATTTTACTTTTTTAATTTTTTTTGTATATGTCAGTTAAATCAAATGTGCAAACGAATTACTACCGGGTAGCCACCGAAGCTGCAACTGCTAAGCAACTAACAAACCATATATAACTGCTTTGGATCTAAATAATAATAATAAAAAAATAAAACAAACATTTTAGATATAAGCCCGATGGTTAAAAATAGTTGAGTTATATTTAAAATAGAAATTTTCCCCCGAAGTAAGTGCTGCCGGCTCCTACCGCGCTGTATTCTGGGAAATTTTTTGACCGAGAGCAGGCTCAAGGCACGTCTGATGTATCCTTGATTAGTTAGCTAAACGGCTAACAAACGGAGGACAGATTCCTCCGTAGAACATGAACATTGGAACACGCCTTGGCGGTCCCTGATGACGTATCTCCCAGGCAACCGTGGCGGGACCAAGGCATCAAGGCGAGGTTCCTGGGCATTGAGAAACACCCTGTGTCTTCGAGTAAGAAACTAGACAACAGATGTCCAACAAGTGCTGTTTTCAAACGCTCAATTCCCTGAGAATTATCTATTTGCAGCAACATGACGAGCACATCAGTCTCTCATTCTTAGAAACTAGCGAAGAGGTAAAAATGTATATATGGCAAAACTTTATTGCATTTTGAGAGGAAATCAATGTTTTAATAGCGGGCTTGTTTAATGCGCTTTGTCCATCCGGGCTCTTGTAGAAGTAAAGACGTCATCTAATATAGCTTTCCCCTGAAAAGAGGACCCACGCCTATGTTTTTTAAAACTGATTTTTAAAGTCATATTTTACAATATTGCCAATATTTTGCAATTAATGTGCTTTACGTAATTATTATTATATACTATTTTCATGGCTATTTTCAAAGATGTACTGCAAAAACTAAACACTGTCACTTTAAAGAAGCATACTTAAAAAATCCAAACACTTCCTTATGCATGAATGTAGGGTCATTTCTGAAGGAGTTTAAAAAAAAAAAAGAGAGAGATAAGGATGACAGGGGCAAATAAGGAAAACAGGCTGTGTGTGTGTGTGTGTGTGCTTCTGTCGATAGAATTCAGACTTAGGACCAATTTTTACCGTTTTGGGTTTTTAATGTATAAAGTGAGGATCCTTTAATACATTGTGAGGACATTTTGCCTGGTCCTCACTTTGGGTCACTGTTGTTGAGCACTGAACGTATAGTATTAGAGGTATGGTGTGAATTAGGGTTTAGTTAGGCCAATAATGTGTTCACATTGCAGGCTTTGTCAGCGTCCAAACAACACTCACAAACTACTAGTTTGACACATACATTTTTAAGCTGAAGCTTGCAAAGCGCATGGGCGGGCCTTTCTCTGGCGGATGTTTTAAACACTAGCGAATCGTGGTCGGCTAGACAAAGTTGATGTCGGGCGATGTCACCATAGTGAAAGTCCAGCTACATACCTCCTCCAGGAGCTCCTCATCCTACTGGAACATAAGCCCACCAACAAATCCTGAAAACTTTGAAATGCAAATCCTCAAATTGTTAACGTCTCATCTGTCGTCAGTTGTATTCTCTGCTTGGCTCCACCTCCTGACGACATCTCAACCCTGGCTCCAGAATCCTTAATAAACCTTTTAAAAAAATGTTGTTGCCTGTTTCAGTCTCTGCATTTCCGTGACAGTACAATCTGGGCAACACGACTGCGGCACAACTACCGGCAGCTCTCTTTCAGCAGGTTATGCTCTTAGGTCAGTACAAAACCATACTTCTGGATATGGCCCAGAGACTGCACTAGACATTTTTTTTTATCGTTTTGACCGACTAGTTCAAAAAAATGTGGTCATAATTCCAACCCGTCCTGTAGAGCTTGACCAGGTTTGCACAAACCGCAACATTGACTTTGACCCACCCATCCACACAGAACTTCTTCGGATCTGTCAGGTTTCAGGGCTGTTGCTGAGCAACAGGGAGTTTTAGCTCCCATCAAAGGCCACTCCAGAACCTTGATATGCTTCTTAAAGAGCCACTCCTTGGTAATCCTGGCTGTGTTCTTTCATGTTGGAAGAACCGCCCATGATCCATCTTCAATGCTCTTAATGAGGGAAGGGGTTTTTTGCTCAAAATGTCACATACATCCTCTCCCTAATACAGCGCAGTCATCCTGTCCCCTTCGCAGAAAAGCCCCCCTTCCAAAGCATGATGTTTCCACCCCCGTGCTTCATAGTAGGGTTGGTGTTCTTGGGATGTAACTCATGCTTCTTTTTCCTCCAAAGGAAGGTTTGGACCAAAAAGTTTTATGCTGGTCTCAACAGACAACAGTGTCTCAACAGTGCTACTAATTTAAATTAATAGGTGGAATAGAGGTGGGCTTTTTAAAGGCAGTGTAAAATGTAATTGAGAGCCAGTTTTGTTGTGTGTTTTTTTTGCTTATTGCCAGGTGTTTAAATACTTGTGTGTAGCAATGAAATACAAATAAATCATTTAAGAAAGGTACAGTGTGATTTCCTATATTTTTTATGCTGTCTCCAAGAGTGGAAATGCTCCTACAATTGGAATTTAGGACCCCTCCATTATTTCTTAGTGGGAGAACTTGCAAAATCACAAGGTGTTTAAATACTTATGTTACTCATTGTAGCTTCCATGCAGAAAAAAATCAATAAATAAAAAATTCAATTCATTCAGACGTACAAAGATCTGAAACAAAACAAAGATGTTGAAATTGAACATAAAATGTAATGATCAACCAGGAGTTGTTAACACATCATTAGGCTATAGGGAAGTCCTAATGTTGGAAGAGCTGCAGAACAGTCTGGAGATTGCGTTCAGATTTGATGTTTCTGCAATGAAGGGAGAGAAAGTTTCAACCTTTAGACAGGAAAAAAAGCAGTGCCCAGATATTAAATTTGTCCAGGGGTAGTCAGGGGGCACTTTTCACAAAAACACTGAACGTCTGTAGTGCCTTTGAGAGAGGAATCCCAGAGGACACTTTAGTGGAAAAGACCATAAAATCCTCTTGTAGCATTCCACTTTCAATATCTCAGTTTAGTGGAGCATGTAAATGTCTGATTTGAATTGCTAAAAACTGAACTAATGGCTGAACTAATTGACACACTCTTGCATAACAGCCCAAGAGAAAAAAAGATCATAAACATTTAAAATCTAGATTTATTGAATGGAAAGCATATGAAAAACACCCAAATGAAGCATTTTAATTGCTTTGAATCAGGGCACATGGGACTGAAGCTTTTAGAGCCTCTTAAAAACTTTGTCCCTTATTCCCTTCTGTGAGAGGAGTGAGTCAGAAAAGGAAAGACTGAGACTGCCCTCGTCTGGTTAGACACACACATTGCAGATGTTTCTGGAAAACCTTTTAAATATTCAGTATAGTTGTAAATTGCTTTCATGGATCATTCACTTCTTAATCTGTGGTATAATAGTATGTATAACAAATACACAAAATAATACAGAGGCAAATATCATATGAGAAAAGAGCTGCCAACCCCGCAAAAGAAATTGAGTTTTATCATGGTATAACATGAAAGCATTGCAGTAATAAAATATACACTTTTTTTTCTATTATTGCGACAAGCTTTTAAAGTTTAACAATATAGTGATTATACTGTTATAAAAACATGACGATCAGGTTTTACAATACTAAAATGAAATTGTTAAAAAGAACAGCTTAGTAGTTGGTGTGTCGGCGGGCAAAGCTTGGACCTTCGCGACAAAAGCTGAGCGTGGAGCTGGGGTGTTTATTGATCCCTCCACCACAGATCGACTGGTAGCTCGGAGACCATAGTGGACCCGGCAGCTGCACTCACACATGCTGGGCTCGATGGTCGATGTTCTGAATCCTTCCGCCGCTTCTCCATTGGGTCTTCCCCCACAGGAGCGGTCCTAAAATTTAGCTTGGTCAGCTCATAAGTGTACTGGGAGCTCCCGGAGGGTCGGGAGAAGGAGGAGGCCAGCGGAGCAGTTCCGGTCAGGGTCCTCCCACATTTCCACTTCACGTGTGTGAAAATGGCATATATTAAAATGCGACCAGTTCGCTTTGGGCACGTTTCAAGGTGCGAATGTGAAAACGACCAGCTCAGGGAATGTGGTGCTTTTTGGTCGCGTCTATCGCGTTCGTTGTGTAAGCACCGTTAGGGAGTCTAGGTTGTTTGCAATGGCCGCTGGCTGCTCTGCTTTGTGACCGCATACCATGGAGGTCGCCATTGCTCCTCCATTGCTGTAGTACCTCCATTTGGCCGCTAGGCCCCCATTGAAAAGCATTGGACTTTAGACACGTTAAAAACAACTTTAATGCCTGGTGCCCCATTGTTTTAAACTTTTTATGGCTACATATTGTTCCTGAGATAACGCTGGGCTCATTAAAAACCTAGGCACCAGGCTGATTTTCGTAAGATAATTTTTTGAAATCTTGCATAATTAATGAGGGGGCTGAGCCAAGTTTAGCATCAGAGCTAACGACGCGGGAGCAGAATGGGCGTGATTAAGACCGAACTACACGCCAATACACGCCCGGCGAGGAAAGAGTCTACAGTTAAGATCCCGCCCCTATGCTCTTTTTAGGAACATGCTTCGTCAGTGCTGGGGAGGAGGAGTCTGTGAATCCGCCATGAATTCCATCATGAAAGTGTCATTCTGGTAAACGGGGAGGAGTGAGGAGGCGCTGTCTATTCTTTTTTACAGTCTATGGCTGCAACACAACCCAGGCCTGGTAATGGCTCCACCACAGCACGTCCCTCGCCGCTCAGATATTATATTATACATTTTTACTAACCGCAGAAAAATGGACAGCCGCTCAGCTTAGTAGTTGGTGTCGTGGTGGGCAAAGCTTGCACCTTCGCAGGACAACAGCTTCTCAAACTGGGCGATTAGGCCAGGTTCCCTGACGCTCTCTGACATAGGCTCCCTCGCACATTTTGAGCTCAATGGAGATGGCGCCCTACTCCCAGGTTCTGGATCCTTCCTCCTCTGCTGGACTGGGTCTTCCCCCACAGGAGCAGTCTCAGCTCCGTCCATGGACAGTCCGAATATTTATCGCCGTCAGCTCAGAGACCAGAGTCGACTGGGAGCTTCCAGAGTGTCAGGAGGAGGAGGCCAGCCGACTGCTAAGGAGCGGTCCCCAGTCAGGGTCCTCCCACAAGTTACATATCTGTGCTTCACGCGCATGAAAATGGTATATTTTGAAGCGTCACCAGTTTGCTTTGAACAAATGTTCAAGCATCAAGCTAGGGGAGTGTGGCGCCTTTTGGTCACGTTTGTCGTGTTTGGTGTGAAAACACTGTAAGATCCCACCTCCCTCCCGCTCTCTCTGCAGTTTATTTCATCAGTCCCTTACAGAGTTCCTGGCCCTCCTTCTCCAGTGACACCATCTCAATTTATGCTGCTTTTCAATAAATATTTTAAAACTCGCAAATGGTCAGTCTGTAGTGTTCTGCATGTGGGTCAAGAAATTAAATATGGAAATGGCAGATAGTAAGTCTGATTTATTTCCAGTGAGGGTTGGACTCTGCCACAGTTGCCCTTTCTTACCAATTCTTTTCATAATCTTCATGGACAGGATTTCTAGGCCCAACTAGGGTGTTGAGGGGATCTGTTTTGGTGACCTCAGGATCAGGTCTCTGCCTTTGGCAGATAAGGTTCTAATGGCTTCATCAGAACTTAGTCTCCAGCTTTCACTGCAGTAGTTAGCAGCTGAGTTTAAAGCATCCAGGATCAGCACTTCCATGTCTGAGACCACAGTCTTAGCTTAGAGTAGTCTGCAGTTCGACCCCAAGTGGAAAAGTTCTGGAACTGCTCCCATTTGAAACCATCTGAAAAAGGTAGGGCAATCTGGTGTACTTCAAGCTGATTGGAGGACGCACCAGCAAGTGTCTGCCTAGCATGATTTGTCTTTAGCCAACCAGTAAAGACTGTTAAATCCACTGGTAAATCAAGCTCTTGCCAAATCCAGTTGGAAGAAAGGCACACACATTGTTTCAATCAAGAAATGCACATACAGATTAAATTGTCGATTCTATGTGAATTCCACCGGTTCAGCCATGTTAGTTTTGCTAAGCCTGGGCACTTGCTTCTATTGCCATACCTAGACAGATGTACCCACCCCAAAACACAATGCTAACAAAGGATTTGTCCGCCCCACCAGTGGAGTTGAATCGGACGGTTGAGTTGGAGCAGTACTAGGTGGATTTTCGTGGGTTTTTAAAACTCCTTGAGAATCCTACTTGCAGTGCAAGGTTAGGAATACGGAGTGAAAGAGTGACAGATGGTTTGGTGCTGCGGGCGTACACCTGTCTTTTGTGGTGAAGAGAGAGTTGGAAAATAAAGCTTTCGTTTTACCGGTCAATCTAGGTTCCTACCCTCATCTATGGTCATGAATTCTGGGTAGTGACAGAACAAGATCACGGGTACATACAGCTGGATGGATGGATACAAAAGCAAAGAAGGGGTCCCACATCTTGTTGCATGATTTAACATTAGTGTTTGTGTACCTTTGCACATACTTCTGTGATTCAAATGTTCTTTTTTTGTTCCAATAGGTGTCAAAGCAGAGGGGACCTCCATTTTGATAAGTAGTCTTATCAGACGTTAGTGGATAAAGGTATTGGATTATGTATTTTCGTTATGCATACAAGACAATGTAGGACCAGAATAAAGTATATAATTGAGTCAATCTTAGCAGTTCAGATTGAAGACAGCAGGCTGAAGACGTCCCTCCAGCAGACACTGACTGAAGAGAGCATGGTGTGCAGGAAGTTGATGACATCTCACACAAGCAGGGCTCGTGCCTGTATATGAGATAAACTATCAGAAATCAAGTTAATCCCGTGAACAACTCCAATAAGATTAAAGCCATTCATGCACAAATGTATGAGGTGTTTAACCCTTCTTTTCCAATATTTTTGCCTGCATATCTCCTTTTTTTCCATGATATTGTGGTGCTAAGCACTGAAGCTGTAAGCAGAGAACATATTGCCATCAGATGGCATATAATCCTCCCTTCAAAGTGGAAAGTACAGGAAGTGCAAGCATAAGTACAAGAATCCGAGTGCTGGTTGGGAAGGATTATTTCATTAGATAACTCATCAGAAGATGTGACTGAATCATTATTAAGAAGGTTCTTACATCTTGATAATTTACCCTCTTTTAAGGGTGGAAATGTTGAGTTAGAGGCCACAGGAGCCATGATGGGTACAGCAGTAAAACCAAAATGCCATCTATTCCTGATTCTAAAGGAAGTTCATCGGCTGAAAAATAAAATGACCTTGGTTAAGAACCAAATGAACTGTATTGGAAAACTTATTTCAAGATTAGTTCATAACATGATCACAGGAAATCAGGGAGGCTGGAAGGGTTGAGCCAGCGACTAGTTTGAGCCACAGAGGGGCACAGATATCTTATCTCTTGGAGATGAAGACGGTACTGATTCTAAGATTTACAATCTAGATGTCTGGCAGTGCTTAACCTCTGTCTACTTTAAGCTTTTGAAACAATCATATTAAATTCTTGGTTCTATTTTAATACACAGAAATTCTTAAATTAAATAATTTAACCATTTTAACAACATATTGGTTAGAAACATGGAAAGACTGAAAGTATAGTGTTTTGGCACGATGTCCCTTAACCTCCAACACATAAGTGGCTATGTTTACATGGACACAAGTAATTGTATTAAAAGTCTGATCGGAATAAAAATGCTTAATGTAAACACACCATTCAGATTACTCTGACCTGATCAAACTCATTTGGATAAAAAATGTACTCCGATTGAGCAAGGTGGTTTATTCTGATAGTTAATCCAATTGTGGTGCTTATACACTCTTATTCTGAATGTAGGTCATTCCTGTGCATATCTGTTAAAGGTTGAATATGGAACTTTTTCCTTAAAAGCTCTATTTGAAAAAGTAATACCTCCAAAGGGAGTTTAGAGTTGTGCAGAATGAAAGTACACAATTTCTTAGTTATATTTTAACTATATACATAATAAAATAATTATTTTTACAGGAATGATGCTGTGTTTATATTTACGTTTTTCCAGCCAATGTCAGGCACAATTGTGGGTGGCCAAACACTTTTGTAAACAACCGCTGCTGTGTCTGAACCCTGTAGATTTTGTTACCGTTCTCAGAAGAGGAGCGACCTTACAAGATCTAAAACCTGAATTACTTTAGGCGAAGTCTACAGCAGATGGACAGAAATAAAAAACTTCACTGCATCAAAACGCACACGAAATTGGCAAAATTTGTCATGGAGAAAGGTAAGATAGTTTGCGAATGGCTAAGATGCAAACAGCTAACGTTAGCTGTCTGTCTTAACAGCTTTGCAATACTTGTGTTAATTACATGACGTTGATCCTAGATATGAGAGCACTGATCATGACCCATCAACCTCCACACCGAGTAAAATCCTCCTTCTCTGTCCAGTATAGCCGGCTCACTTTCACCGCTGTGGTGAGTGGCTATTATAAAGACTGTTCTAGCTAGCTTTCTGTATTAACACAGGTCTCCAACCGTACAACTCAGTCAAATACGCACGCTGGGAAATCTGTCAGATGTTTATGTAAATTTTAAAGTAGTGGAGAGTGGAGGATACACCCTCTCAGCCTCCGAAATAAGATGCCTAGAGGACAGGTACAAAAACGTATTGTTGCATTTGACCCATATTGTGTTATATTTATTTTTCATGTAGTATTTTTGATTTAAAATATTTTGATACAAAATAAACTTTTTAGAACAAAATAGTCCTTACCCTGTAAGATTCGTCGCTAGACATGTTGGCTGGTCACGGCTACAAACCTGGCATTTACATGTCTTAAAATTAGGTTTGTTGTTGCAACTACAGCCTCAACACACAAGATGTCGCTTTGGTGCCCATGTTCGATATTTGACCTTTAAGTCACGTGTAGACGTACAATACGTTGGCCTAAAAAATAAAGGGATTTGGTTTGTAATTTAATTGTGTACATAAGAATGAAGGCTTGTGGATGTAAAACCGTGACCAGAAAAAAAGAATTAAAAGCACGCTCTGAAGAACATCATAGTCCTCCATTTCAAACTGGTGCAGCCATGTTTGTTTACAACGGAAGTCTGCTACGTCTTCTTCTAGGGCTGTTTCTGGTACTTTGAAAGTTCTGTGTGGTTCTGCGCATCTCAAATTGATGTATTTCATTCAGACATGTACCAGATATAAATGCTTGTCATAATCTTATAGATTTCCTTAGGGTAAATGTACACAGTCAAATTCTAATCTGAACTATGATCGGATTAAAGATATTTTGCACATGTAAATTTAGCTACTGTAATCATGTACCTGCTTTTGTGACACTGGTCAATTTTCTAAATATTTATTCTCTGCTGTACATCACTTTTTGTTGGATTCGTCTGTCACGCTACCTTTGATCTGTTGTGTTTTTACTTTAGATATTTTCTGTTTTATCACTAATGCTCTGGTAATTATGGTCCTGCCTTCCTTCTGCCTACTTCCTGCTTGCTGTTGGGCCATCTGTTTCAACAAACCATTTTCATAATTTAGTGTAACCACAAAGACACGTGGCTTTAGCAACTATTTTGTCAGCCCAAGTGAAAGGAAATTGTAACTTTATATTGTGACTGAATTAGTAGTGCAAGGGGGTGCCATAGCTCCACCTGGATCAGACATAGCACCTTCATGGGGCCCGCAAGAAAATAAAAAGTACAATATTTTTCTAGTTGATGATATATTTTATAAAAGTTGTGATAATATTTAACTTCAATGCAAAATAATCCACAATGAACAGTCAATGATTAATATAGAAAAACATTAAAATGGTAATGAGTCTTTGACTTCAATCCACATCCTGTAAACTAGTAGGTACTAGAGCTGGGCTGCTTGGGGATTATACAAGCAGAAAAAGCAAATCTGCTATCGAAAATCAAATATCGTATCTATTTAAGGCTTAACAGAGGG
The DNA here is from genome assembly GCA_028564705.1 of Apricaphanius iberus. NCBI lineage: Eukaryota > Metazoa > Chordata > Actinopteri > Cyprinodontiformes > Aphaniidae > Apricaphanius > Apricaphanius iberus. Next base: position 16,641 of record JAPXFQ010000256.1, read on the forward strand.
GTTATCAAAAAAAAAAACATTCTGCTTTTGTTGCATCTCTAGTCAACAAGTAGGAGGCAAAGCTCCATAACGCTAGTAGCATCCTGCAAAACAAATACCATTCATGTAACATTAACAATCAGGAGTTGTTATATATCATACAGCATGACAAAAATGCATTTTGTGACTTCTATAATTGATCTGTGTCTGACATTTCCAATTCATCAATGAGCTGTGAACACACAGTAAATGGAGTGTTGGAAAATAACTACCTGAGGAGCAGCAACAGGGACAGTTGAACCACTGACCTTTCAAAATTTCTCCAGGTGCCTGATTCAGACCGATTTTTTTTTTCCCCCTCTACAATTTTGTCATCTGACACTAAGTGAAAGAACGCCCCACGTCATTGAGTTTTGGTGTTTCAGACCAAGTTTGTTTCTAAATAAATGGTTTGCGATAGTCTTGTTTTTATATGACGTTATTGAAAAGCCATAGATTGTCTATATATTTTATTTATCGGGCCCACCATCGTTGATTGTAAGGTATCTTGAATTAGTTCTGGGGAAAGCCCTATGATTAAATTAAAGCGTAGAACCCCCAAGAGAACCGCAACCTTCGCCATAGCGCATGTAGAAAAACAAACTGTAGTACGAATTCCTATTAAAAATGTACTTATGTCCTCAGATTTGACCACATGGCTTGCTGAAATTTACACCACTATTAGATTGAATTTCACATCAAGTAGACTTTTTTAAGGAATGCAACAATACCACGTACCAGTACCATTATTTGTACCACTCAAAAAACAATGCAATGAATTTGAGGACAGGTTTTATTTTCTTCTCTGATTTTTATGACAAATGATAGTGAATTAGATAAAAAAATATATATATTAATAACAATGACCACAAAACAGAAATTTCAAATGAAAATTTTAATATTTTCTGTGAAATTATTGCAGTTTCTACATTCTAAGTATCGGTTCATGTTATCGGTTGACTGTAACTGATACCAATGCAGTACATAAGAACAGTATAATCCCATCCCTACTTTTCTTACTTATTTTCTTATTTTTCATCTTGGAGAATATGTACATTTTTAATTAGATATTTCTGAAATTTTGAGTTTGTTGGAGATTTGTTTTTAGCTTTAGATGTGCTGCTCAAAGGTAAAAAATTCAACAGGCATCATTTGACCAGTTGTAGGTTATTTTAACTCTCTCCTATTGACATATAATTTAAGGGTTATTTAGGAATGTTCATTGATTACCTTGTCAGGTTTACAGGCATAAAGCCTCTTTTTACAAGTAGCGTAGAAACGTAATAAAACCTATTATTTATCTATTTCACTGAGAACCACATATGTAAACAAACTTGCAAAATGATTCATTTATTTGCCCATTTAACATTTTTACAGCATTAGTTGTACAATGTATTAAAGTTTCACATTACCGAAACACAACAGGCACTTTTATTCAGCACCAATGGTTCCTACATTATAGTTTAATCACAGTTTAAAGTATTATAGGCCCCAGTAGCATATATTTACTTCACATTAGCAGTGCTTGTCGCTGAATAAATGTCCTGAGGTGACCTCAAGGAAACATTTGTTTATTAAACCTCAATTTGCATAACAAATAACTTTTTTTTCTTTGCAAACAAACACCAATACGCTCTAGGAAGTATAAGAGCTCCAGTTCTCTATCAGTGTATCCATGTGACTGCAGATCAGTTATCCTAAAACTTCATATGCTGTTTTTTCTAATTATTTGTTTGGGTTATCCATATAACAAAAATAATAAAATAAAGACAATGTGTGTATTCATTATAAAAAGAGTGAGAAATAAAATCCTAAATCATTATTGAATTTATTCAGGGTTGAAATTATTTACCTTCCTAGTTTTAAATGGACTTCATCAAAACGATACCAAATGGGACATTTCACTGATTTTTTAACCCATTACATGAAAAACACTTTGCAAGAAAGCAGATAAGCACACAAAATAATCAGGAACACCTTATCTAAGTCACCAACGTCTCACCTCCTTACATCCTGTTGCTGCCCCCAGGAGGGATCATGCAAACTCAAGAGGTGAGAAAAAGCGTGGTGCAAGAGGAAGAGAGGTGAAAGAAAAGCATTTATCAGACCTAAACATGCCTCTTTCTCAAGAAACAAGGCAGCATCTCTGCAACAATTACAGTGAGGAGGTAAAAGGAGAAGTCATGGTTGGTATTCAAAGGTACAAATCTTTCGTATTTCTGAATTAATTCCTAATTAGTACTTTACCTGTCTGCACAAACAGGCAACGGATTTGTAAGGTCTATGAAAGTTTTTGTGATCATCTTAATTTGAATGGACACAATGTCAACCAAAGATCCAGAAAAACCAAATTGTTTCGCTATACCAATAAAAACCTAATCTGACTCAGTGGCCAGCGTTGCATTTTGGTAAAGAATACTTGTTATTGCAGATGTAATAATAATAATAATAATAATGATAATAATGAGGGCTGCGCAGTGGTTAGCGCTGTTGCCTTGCAGCAAGAAGGTTGTGGGTTCGTATCCCAGCCCAGGGTCTTTCTGCATGGAGTTTGCATGTTGTATGCGTGGGTTCTCTCCGGGTACTCCGGCTTCCTCCCACAGTCCAAAAACATGCATGATAGGTGAATTGATCACTCTAAAATTGTCCCTATGAATGAGTGTGAATGGTTGTCTGTCTCTCTGTGTTGGCCCTGCAACAGACTGGCGTCCTGTTCAGAGTGTACCCTGCCTAACGCCTGATAATTGCTGGGATAGGCTCCAGCTGCCCCACCAAAAAAAAAAATGATAATAATGCATTTTATTTAACAGCGCCTTTCAAGACACTCAAGGACACTGTACATTAAAATAACATATAAAAGCACAACACAACACCAAAATATAACAAAAAACAATAAAATCAACAGACGGATCACAGGGTATTGTGGTTAGGGAAAGCTGACCTGAACAGAAAGGTTTTGAGTCTGGTTTTAAAAGGTGAAAGAGAGTGGACGTTAGGGAGGTCAGATGGTAGAGTGTTCCAAAGCCGGGGAACCGAGCAGCTCGGCTCCCCATAGTGACCAGGCGGGCCGGAGGGACGGAAAGCCGAAGGGAGGAAGAGGACCGGAGAGAGCGAGAAGGAGTATGGACGTGAAGTAGATTAGTAAGGTAAGAAGGAGCCAGGTTATGGAGGGCTTTAAAAGTGTTAAAGTGTAGTCAGTAAAACAAAATATGAAAAATGCATTTACAGTAACTTACAAAAGTATTCACAGCCCTTGAACCTTTTCTCATCATCTGTCACATTGCAAACATTTAAACTTGGTGTGTTTTATTTGGTTGTTTTTATTTATTTTAATTTTTATATTTAATTTATTTGTTTGTTTTATGTGATTTTATTTATTTCTGCCCAAGCCCCCAACAACTGCACATATTTAGGACATAGAAAACACTTCTTTTTTTTTCTTTTTTTTTACCAAAAATAAAATCTGAAATGTATGGCATTCCTTTGTATTCATCCACCTAAGCCAGTTCAACTCTTCTGCTTAAGAATAGCATAGTCACTGCACAATGCTGCCACCACCAAATTACGTATGTGCATTCATGGTAATACTAATAGTAGTAGTAGTTTTACATCACTAGTACTATTTCACATGTAGTCTGAACATTTTCAACCTTGATCCTACAATATTTACTGATTAGGCGACCTCTACGCGTAACTGTCAGCACAGTAACTACATGCACCTTTCTTTTCAAAAATATGCACAACTTTATGTTGGTTCATCTGAACTAAAATGAAACCTCCTATGGATATACCATAATCAAATATGAAAAAGATAAGGTGTGTGAATACTTTGGCCAAAAAATGTGTTGTTGTTTTTCCTTGTAAAAAAATACTTTGTGATTTGATCTTTCTATCTGTTGATTCTTGTTGCTAATTGTAAAGATTTATATCCTCTTAAAATATAATGTATGCATTTATTACTAAAAAAAGAGAAACAGCTAACTTTCTTCATTTGGACCCAGTTTGTCAAAGTCACTTCAGAATGGGTCAGCCTGAGACAACATCAGACAAACGTGTGTGTTTATCACAAAGTATTATCAGTGCATGTGTGTGTGTGCATGTGTGTGTCTGTCTGGCGGAGGGGTCATGAAAACACATTATCCTGATTTTTTTCAGCCATATCTGCTACACCTGCTGGCTTTCCACCGGGCATCTGTAAACCAGAGACACCTGTCACTGATGACCTCTGACCCCCAGCTGCAACTCCACTCTGGAGACACATGAGACGCTTTCTAACAATATAGATGCACGGACAAACACAGGGACATACATGTATGCAGGCAGTGAAAGAGGTGAGCAGACGCCTAATTGCATTATCAGCAATAATGCGCTGGTGAACAGGTGCCTCCAAAGATTGAATCAGAAAACACACACTTTTCATGTGTGTGCGTGCCCTTTGTTTCTCCTTTATACAGTAGAACAGACATCCCCATATGTTTTTAACCCCTGTTTAGACCTGGCATTAGGGTCTGTGGGTGTGTCCTTTGTGTATTTGTGTGCAAATAAGCTGCCAGTGGAGAACAGAAGGCTTCAGGTCAGTTATCTCCTTATGTGAGTGTTTGCTGTTACCACAGTGCTCTGGCTTCTGTGCAACAACTGAAGGAAATTTACACTGACATTAAGATAACACCCGTTCCCCTCTTGTCCTGCCAAATCCATGCACAAATTAAAACCAAGAAAGCAGATAGATATGATATAGAGATTATCCCTGAAGAACACTCATGGGAATAAAAGTAATTGGATTAGGAGTGAGAGTCACACAGAGAACTAGAACAAAACAAAAACAGACGAATAAAACGTGAGAAAAGATAATTATTATTGTGGCTTTCCCACAATAATATAAGGTTATACACAGAGCTAACAATACATATTTTTTGTTTTAGAAATTCGTTTAAGGAAACAAATGTCCATCCTAGTCAAATATCCATCCATTATCTATACCGTCCATCCTCTATCCCAGGGTCGCGGTGAGGCTGGTGCCTGTCTCCAGCAATCATTGGTCAAAAGGCAGGGTACACTCTGTACATGTCTCCAGTCCATTGCAGGGTAACACGGATACAAGAAGGACAAACAACCATGCACGCACACATTCACACCTAAGGGCAAGTTAAAGAGACCAATTAACCTAAAAGTCAAGCTTTTGGACTGTGGGAGGAAGCCAGGGTACCAGGGAGGGAAGCTACGCATGCACAGGGAGAAAATGATAATTCCATGCAGAAAGACCCTTGGCCGGGAATCAAACCCAGGACCTTCTTGTTACGAGACAACCAGGCAGCTGCCAATGTGCAGCCCTTCATAGACAAAGAAAACCAGGAAAAATACAAAAACATTTTTAAATATTTATTCAATCTATAGGGGAAAAAACTATATCCAAACCAATCTAGGCCTCAATAGGATTTAAGTCCGTACTTTGACTAGGCCACTCCAAAGAATTCTTTTTGCTTTCCTGAGCAATTCAGAAGTGGATTCTATAATTTGAATCATTATTGCTTAATCCCAAGGTCTGACCCTAACTGAGGTAAGTGAGGCATGCAGGCATTTTGATGCTGTTTCAGATCCTTTGTGACTTCCTGGATGAGTCGTCAACGAGATTTTGGAGCAAATTTCCCTCCTGGGAAGGTTCATCGTTGTTGCATAGTTCTCTCCATTTGTGGATATATAGATCTTGCTGTGGCTTGTGAAACTGAACTTAAAAGTGTGTTAATTGCAGGTATTTCATATTTTAAAGGAGACATTTTGACAATTTTTTACTATTTAAAATAGGTCTGTGAGTTCCAGAAAACATGTTTCTGAAGTTGTTCCTGGAAACAGCTTGTAGGAAACAATCATTACCAACCTGTATTTCCCTCTGTTTCAGCCCCTGGGAGATTGTGCTGTTTTCTGCTGCTCATTACATATTACATGAGCTCCTGATAACTTGGCCACGCCCAAAGCTTCTAGAATCTTTGCTCATGCCCACCACTCACATAGTGACTGTTACCAGTATGTGTGAAAGTTGCAGACATGGCTGCAGTAGTTCAACCATACAAAAAGGTAGTTCAACCATACAAAAATAATCATTCAACCATACAAAAAATATATATATACTAAAAAAAAATAGTTCAACCATACATGTTTGAACCAGAATCTTCTGCCATAGAAGGGGAGAATTTAGCAAGATACTTCTGAATGGTTATTGAAGAAATGGCTTAAAGTTAAAAGAGTATATTTAACTGCTTACTGGCACTCCCATATCTTCCTGAGACGCCGACTCTAAAGCCTTCTAGCTCGATCTGGCTGACTCCAGCTCTCTAGCACCATGGAGACACAGCTGTTTGAGATCTGTACGGCTGCATATCCTCAGTTTTCCCCCAGGTTGGAGTAGCTCAGATTGGTGGCTCGTCTGCCATCTTCTGCCCACAGTTTGAGTTGCTTCTGTCGGTGGCGCATCTCCCCTCTCTTCCGCAGATTTTGAGTTCTTTCTTGCGGCAGCGCATCTCCCGTCTTCCCCGCCCTTACCGCCAGCATCTTACCATAAAAACTAAATTAAACCCATGCCGCTTTTCTTCCCTTTTCGACTGGGATGAAATGTTTTGATCTCTTCTGACCACCCAAAAACTTAACATTTTGTATGGTGCTTCAACATGGTGCTTCCTAATCTGAATGGTAACTGTTGTTTACTGCTGTACCTGGTGGGTGGAGACAGTGCTCTGAGAGGGCGTGGATATTCCAATATTCCGGCTTGTGACGTAGAAAGATTTTGAACAGCTCACTCAGAGACTGAAGGCAGGATGAAGTCAGAAACCCCTATCTCAGTCAAAACAGCATTTATGGGTTTTTTCCCCAAAAATTGGTATGCATGTATATGCACCAGAGACACACAATAAAACCTCCTTTAACCTTTTATTTAAAGGCGAAATATATTTTAATAAATGATCAATAAATGATTTGAAAACAGCTTTTTTATTTACTCAGGTTATCTTTGTCTGATATTTATGTGGTGATCTGAAATGTTTAAGAGTAACAAAATAAGGCAAAATTGAGGAAATCTGTAAGCACGCAAATATGCTTTCACAGAAAGGTAAAGCGTGATCCAGTGTAGTGAGTCAGTAAGTTAACCTACACATAGAAACCCAAACCCACGCTTTCTTCACCGGGCTATCAAATGTACAAGAAATTGGAGCATAAAGAAGCTCTTTTCGTAAATAAAAACACACTTGAAGTTTACCTGACCCGTGGTAAAGACCCCCAGACTGAAAACGAGATAAGCTTGCGACGTGGATGTAACGTCATTATCAACACCTCCTGAGTGCATCATGCACGTGTGTGTGGACACGCAGACTGTTTGCAGAAGCTTTATGTGTCAGCAAACACAAAGAGCTATTCACAAGCCATGAAAATGCAACAAAGGGACAATTTACAGCAACAAAGACACCTCCATACTGGAGGCCACACTAGGTACAAATTGGATCGAACCCCCTCCCATCTCAGCCAGCTCTAAACTGCTGTAATACTCTGGAGATGGAGCAAAATTCATTGGCCATTAGTTGTTATATAGGTACATTTATGCATCCAACACAGTAAAATGTATTGAAGTTTCCTATACACAACTCATCTTTTACCTTTACTCCCCTTTAATTTGTAAAGGAAAAAGAAACCAATAGGCACTTTCTTTTTTATTCATATCTACCATTATGGGTGAGATACAGTCCGTCTCTATCCTATAATCCTTTACTTTGTACATTACAATAAATCAGAGGTCTGAAAAGTATGTCAGAGTAAATCTTCAATAATGTGAAAAGAATTTGACACAAAAAGAGACAACAAATAGTTTTTTTCCTACCAGCTGATAACTTGAATTAGGACTGTGGCATAGTAATTATAGATAATTAAAGTGTATACAGTTGAGTTATTTATTGTCAAACAAGCTTAATTCAAAACATCTGCTAATTACTGTTTGGAATAAATACATACACAAATACTGTATTTTCCACTGAGGGCTGGCCTGCTGATCCTGATAAAGACAGATTCAGATTATACAAAGAAACGGGGTGCAGGTTAGATAAAAGAAATAGAAGGTTGTTTCAGGATAAGCCCCATTTATTCATCAAAGCGTAGGTCCCTAAGATTTATAAGATTTTTATTTATATTACCACGAAAATGCTGGGAGCTCTTAGTTTTGACAGAAACAAAAAGTCAGATTTTTTAGTATTTCACCTGCCGATCATTAAGTACAGCCTATTAATGAAAAAAATCTGCAGATTTGTCTCTGTGGCTATTTGCATATTTTGCATATTTAGTTATTATTAGATTCTAACTAGCAGAAAGTTATAAACTATGTGTATGTTACTACCAAGACTATGGGAATTAGACCATGGGAGGTGTGTTGAGAGGTGGCAAACATGTTTGGGATAACCAAAGATAAATTAAGGAATAACTATAAGGGATGTAAATGTTGAAATTACAAATACAGTACGGTACAGTTGAAACCAGATATTTACATACACTTTAGAAATAAAACACAATAATATTTTTTTCTTTACTGTCAGACATCAAAACAGTTAAATTTTTTGTTCTTTTATCTGTGAAATGTCAGAATATGGAGAAAGATAATTCTTATGTATTTTTATTTTTTCCATCAAATTCATAAGTATACATACACTAAGTTTATTAAATCAATCAATCTTTATTTATACAGCACATTTCTAACAACCAAGGTTGACGACAGTGCTTTACAATTATAAAAATAAACAAAAGCTAAAAATAGACTTTGAAAATAAAAACCAAATACATAAAAACTGAAATAATTAAACAGCTGGAAAAAAAGCTAAATAGAACTCAGGTTAAACGCTAAAATAATAATAAAGGGTATAATGCCTTTAAGTGCTAAATGCCATCTGAAATATATAGGTCTTAAGTTTCAATTTAAATAGTGGCAAATTGGTCATGCTACAAAGCTTGTTGTCTTTTTAATCAAAAAAAAACTTCAGATGGTTCCATTGTGAGCTCAAGAAGCTTCTGATAGGTTAATTGAGTCCATCTGAGTTAATTGGTTACACACCTATGGATGCATGCAAACAAATAGCACGAACACAGAACCTCTTTCTTTTACATCATGGGAAATTCAAGAGAAATCGACACTGACATCAGGAAAAAGAGCTGTGGTCATCCACAACTGTGGCTAATCCTCTGGTGCAATTTCCAAATGCCTGATGGTCTCACGTTCATCTGTTCAGACGATAATGGGCAAGTATAAAAAACATGGGAATGTCAAACCATCATACCGCTCAGAATTAGGAAGGATTCTGTGAAATAAACTCCAGGACAACAGCAGAAGACCTTGTGAAGATGCTTTCTGAAACTGCTGAGACAGGTTCACCTTTACCACCATGAGCTGAAAGGTTACTCTGAGAGGAAAAAGACATTACTTCAAAACCAGCATAAAGTTTGTAACTGAACATTGGGACAGAAGTCTGAATTTCTAGGGACATGTCCTGTGGTCTAGAGCAACAAAAAAAATTAACTGTTCAGCCATAATTATAAAGGGTATAGTTGGAGGAAAAAGAGAGAACCTTTTGAAGCCTCAGAACCCAACTGTGACGTATGGCGGTGACAGCATCATGTTCTGCTGCATAAGAAAGGAATGGTGCACTTGACCAAATGATATCGTGAGAAAAAAAAATCTGGTTGACAAATTGAAATAATATCTGAAGACATCAGACGGGAAGTTGAAGCTTGGACACAGATGAGGCTTCCAAATGGATGATGACCTGAAGTTGACCTTGAGATTAGTTACAAAGTGGCTTAAAGCTGTGCTCTAGCCCCTGCTGCCCCTCCCTTAATAGAAGGAGCTGAAGGCCATGCCTCATACCACACATGCCCAGGGAAAGCAACGTCAACAGGGAGAGCATCACTGCATCGACCTACTTTTTATAATTTAATTTTTCAGAGGTAGAATTTTTTTCTTCTTTTTTTTTTACCAAAACCCTACGACTTCTTCCGTTTTTTTGTTCATGTACTGAGCTTACTGATGCACATCACCCCTTACTGCACGCTGGGGACTGGGGTGCGTTCTCGTTGATTGACCACTCCCACTTGTGGATACGCAAATTATTTGGTCAACGCTCTGGGCTTGTGTAAATAATTCATAATTTTACTGTAGAGGCAAGAGGAGGGACTTATGGGAAATATACGTTCTGAAAGATGTCCTGCTTTATATCATAGAACAGGGTCAGATAGTCAAATTGAAGCTACTTTAAAAAGGTTTAAACTATGCACCCCAGTTGTAGGGACAACAAAGTCAACACAATGGAGAGGCCATTACAAAGCCCTGATCTCAGTCCCATAGATGATTTTCTGGGCAGCACTTAAAAGGAGAGTGTGAGCAACAACGGTTACAAACCTGACCCAGTTCCTCCAGTTCTGTCCAGAGGAGTGGGCAAAGATTCCAGCAAACTCCTGTTTGCAGGCTTGTGGAAAGATGTCTAAAACGTCTGGCCGCAGTGAAATGGTTTCTGGGCAATTCTCCGAAATACTAACAAAGTGTATGTGTACTTCTGACTTTTATGAAAGTAATAAAATAAATGTGTATCAATTCTTTCTTTATTGTGACACTTCACAAATAAAAACATGTTAATATTTATTGATCAAAAACAAAACAGTTCACTCTGATTTGGTGTTTGACAATAAATAAATAAAAATGTATGCCTGACAATATGTGGTTTTCAACTGTATTTGATGACACAACTACATAGCTGTTACTTAATTACCAAGGAGGTTAGGTTTTAGCCAGAGTTTGGCAAAACTCAACTCAAAAAGTTATGTCATGGTGTGAGGTCTATCTTTGTCTTGTTCTTAATTGTCCTCAACTGTTCCCTGTCTTCCTAATTACATTACAATATTTATATCCCCTCTGTTTCCTGATGTCTTTGTTGGATCATCGTTTAGTCCCTTCGTCATGTCTATGTCCTGTCCTCCCTTCCTGAGCTGGACTAACATTATTTAATAAAATTAGTTATTCTAACTGTAAATCCAGGGGTGCCCAAAGTGGGGCACCCCTGGATTTTTTAAACAGATAAATATATCTTATTTTTTATTTTTTTATTTACTCAGAAAGGCATCTTAAATAACTGTATAATTAATAAAAGTACTTTACTATTGGTATTTGTGTTTGGAGTAAAATATTACACTTGGCCCTCGGCCCTCTGATAAAGTTTAATTTTGGCCCTCAGACAGAAAAAAGTTTGGGCGCCCCTGCTCTAAACGCTTCTCTGCACAGTGGTCCTCATTAAACATCATGACATTTAGTGGATTTTAAAACAGGATGAGGAACAAGTGATGAGACTTTGGAGGTGATCTACAGGTGGGGACTGAGCTGCCTGGGCAGAGGCAGCACTTTCCAAGTGTTTTCTTGTTCATACAACGTTTCCTAAATCAGTCTTCTCACTGCAAAATCTACAAGGAAGAATTGTTGACATTCTGTTCAATTAAATTTTTAAAAAATACGTCATTAATCCCAAAGGGCAACTAAAGATATCACTCATAAACGTTATTTCTAGTTGTTGCAGGTGATAGTACAAGACTTGGAAATCATTGCTATGGTTAAGTTTTTGTTGATGTAGCTTTAATATTCTAGGTATGACAACAACAAAAAATACATTTGTGTAACAACACAAAAGAGTTAAAATAAATGAATGTGACTTGTTGTAATTTGCAACTTTAGTCCTCAATTATCAGATTATAGATATTAAACTGATCCACAGAACTCAGAGAGTATGCTTGACCCACCTCAGCCTAATGACATCTTCGTAACCGGGTCACGTCTGTAAGCAGAGATTGAATTAACAGGAGGTGGAGCACACCCCGTCAATCCAAAAAAGCAGTCATCAGCATTGACGGATGGATTTTTTAACCGGCTGATCAATAACATGAGCCCAGCCCTGTAAAACATACACCGAGTCTGAGACAGAGCCTTTAGTCCAAACACACTAATCAGGCATACAAAAGGAGATGCAGATTACACGTTACTATGACGACTGCTGCTGTAGAGTGGCAGAGGGCTAAATGGAGCTGGCTTCAAGAGCATGTTGAAATTTGATATGGTTTGAAAGGCCAGGTGTGCGCTGATAGGATAGAGTAGCAACACAACTTGATTAGGTGTATGTAGCTGCTTTATTTCAGTATTTCATAATAATAATTATATAATGATTTATAAATGTGGTCTAATGTCTGAAGCTTCTCCAGTTCAGAATTAACTCTTTGTAGAAAGTTAATCCCAGCAATGACTAAGCAGGCAGAACTCCACCCAGGCTGCATTTTTGATGTACGTTTCTACTCCTGCAAAGTACAGAACACGCACCCACCCCCCCCTTTTTTTTTCCATCCCACTTTGGGTAAGCAGAACCCCCACCCACCCTACCCTACAACTATCCATCCCCAGCTCATCCTCCCCATCAGACACCAGCTGCTGGCAGGCTGCACCCCATGAACTCCCTCCAGCGCTTTACTGGGCCTGGCTAATCACTGGTGCTCACCAGCTACTGCAACCACAACCTGCCCCCACTCTCACTGCTGGGACTGTCCCATCTGGGACTCATGATTGGGGTTTCTTCTTACAGCTCGAAAGCAGCTCAGGGTACAAGGAGGAGGAGGATGACGGAGAAGGTGAAATAAGACATCAGGGATTAGAGATGAAGGGATGTCGGTGATGTGTATTGTGTTCACGCTGTGGGAAAGCAGACGACAAAATGGAATAATGATAGAGAAATGATCAATGATGATGCATGTAATTCAAACCCTTATCTCAGCAACAACAACAAACGCGATTATGGCACATTATGGCGTTTTGTCAGGAAACAGCTTTTGGCTAGAAAAACATTGAATGGAGGACAGTATGCTGATTGCAGTTTGTGCCTAGATAAACTATCACTATTAGCTGGGACCAGATGGCAGACTGATAATGCACATTGCTTTGGTGCTCCCATACCGACCCTGCTCATTAGGAACCACATTCACACACAGGGATACAGCATGGATATAATCTTGGAACCTGTATTATGGTGATCCTGGATTTACGGTGTTCTTAAACAAATATGATGCAATGTTCCCACAAAAAAGCCCCAGGTATGAAGCACAATCATGGAACCTTTTTTCTCATAAGGAGCTGTTTTGCCCTCTGATGAGACCATTTGTGGCCAATTTTGATGGCAACACTTGCTCCAAATTTTATATGGATGTTAGTTATTCCTGTTTCAACGAGTTGCAACTTTATGGTGCACTATATTATCTATATCAATATTTTTTGTGTTTTTGCTGCTTGGGTGAGAACTTTGGTTAAGTTTCAGGAACATATCCCATATATTCCATATCATATTACATTAAATATGTTAATATACTATATCCCCTATAGTGCATTTCTTCTTAGCCTTATAGGGTTTTAATAATTAGGCTCAATTCAAGTAAATAATTTAATTTTACTTTTTCCTTCTGCTTCTTTTGAAACTAAGATAAGCTGATCCAAAATTTGTAAACTGCTGAATAAAATTCCAAAAATCAACACTGCTTAAATGCAACATGCAAGGACAGTTTGTGAAATTGTTTTGACTTTACTACCAGTCTTATTCTTCCATCTGCACAGAAATAGATTTCCCCAGCAGCAATGCAGGTCAGGGGCTGCTGATGATGGTCATTTACAAGGCACATCATATGGTGGGGTTGCTCATCAGTCGACATTCGTCTCCCCCCTCCAAGGGCTGACACAGAAAACTATTTTTAGAAGCTGGCGTCTGGTAACGTGACGCTGCCGCAGACGCACGCACGATGGCTGTGAACTGAATACTGATTGACAGGAGCTCTGGAAAATGGAGCCGTTTGACGTTTTAGATTATACCGAAAAACAAAATAGCATTTTAACCAAACTAAAAATGTATTGATGATTAAATATTTAAAATACGTTCATTCTGATTTGAATAGGCTGTATTCCATAACAATATACCTTAATACACGACAAAACAAAGAATTCAATCATCTTTAGTTCTGCAATGGGATAGCGGTTGACTGTGGAGGGACACAAGTGCTAAGGTCAAATAATCAAATACGTAATTAAATGTACATTTATCTTTTTATAAATACATATTACAAAATTCTACAAGATAAGTGATAAATTTACTAATAGCCATAAGCCTATAATATGTTAGTTGATTAAATCTATAATCAAATAATTATTCTTGGTTTTTCACTGAAATTATACAGGCAAATCACATTCATCATTTGTGTGAGCCCCACTCACTGACTTATCCTGGGCAAAAAAAATGATTTGATCAATAAAATAATAAATTAATTACATTTACTTTAATTTGTGAGTTGCACAGTGGCATAGTTTGCTCTGTTCCCTCGCAGCAAGAAGGTCCTATAGGTTTGAATCCCTGCCGGGGGTCTTTCTGCACAGAGTTTGCTTGTTCTCCTTGTAAATCTGTGTTCCCTCCGGGTATTCCGGCTTCCTCCTACAGATCGAAAACATGAATGTAAGGTGTCTTTCTAAAGTATGAGTTAAGTACTAGTTTGTGTGCGCGTGCGCGTGCGTGGTTGCTTGTCCTGTGTGTCTCCGTGTTGCCCGGCGATGTACTGGCGACCTTTCCAGCGTGTACCCTGCCTCTCGCCCAATGACCACTGGAGAAAGGCACCGGCCCTCCTGGAACTCTGTATAGAACAGACAGTAGATAATTGAAGGATGATAATTGTCCATGCTACTAAACCCCACCCTTCCACAGTCAGCTTCTTTGGCTGCTCTGTCCACACTAAAGAAAACCATTCTAGACATATATGCGTCTGAGCATGGCACGCTTGAAAACAGGAACCAAAATTATTGTATTAAAAAAATGTGTGTGACTTGACTTACATTCAAACAGCATCTTAATAATTATACCACATATAACTTTGAATTTAATGTGCAGCTACGTTTACAATTTTGTATTGCCGTTCTTATTGAGGTTAAACAAATAATTGTCAAAACGTATAGTTTTTTATATTAATATTATTTGTGGCACTTTTGGCTAGTAATATATGGTGCCTCGCTCTGCTGTAGGCTACTTTAGGGGGTGTAGAGAGGGTGTATAGGCCTACTGCACTTTATGAATAATGAAAAAGTGACGTAAACAATGCGGCTCTCTTTGCGGCTCGAGGCGGGCGCACGGAGGCGTGATGCGGCCGTGACGTGGTTCGAGTCGGGGATCTTTAATCCTCTGCCGCAGCAGCCCAGCCGGTCACCGGAGGAGGGGGGCAGCTAGGTTCGGACTGAAATGGGCCGTGCAGGCTAGGCTAAGCGTAACCAGGCCGAAACAGCTCGGTGTTTAGGTAGGTAGTAGGAGAGCCGAGAGGAGAAGAGAATACGACGAGAACGAGGCGAGTATTTCTGCCTAGGCCTGACCCCCTCCACCTCCAGCCAATTCCCTCTTATTCCCCTGCTGAAAGGACCTCAAACAGATAAATAAGTGGTTATATTTAAACATTTTTAAAGCCTTTTTTGCTTAACTGAAACGCCGAATTTAGTGTTGGTATAATTTATCGCCGCGTGAATACACCGCCTCGCCCTGCCTGTTTCTTGAGCGTAATTTATTCCTCGTTTCGCCCTTCAGAAGCGTCGCCGCGTCCCCTCTTTTCCTGTCAGCCACTGCGCATCAGCACAACATGCAGGATGAGCCTGTGGGGGTGACAGCCGCGCAGTTACCCCCATCAGCCGAAGAGGAGGACCGCAGCAGCAGCGCGGTCAGCAAATCTGCAAAGCAAGCCATCCAGACCGAGAGCCAGCTGAGCTCCTTCACGTCGGATTACAGCCACCTAACCCAGAAGATCGCTTTCCCCGAACATTTCTGCCATACGCAGTCCCTCTGTGACCTTCAGCGCTGCCGAAGCATACAGCAGCAGTTCCTCCTGACAGAGTCGCCCCCACCCCAGGGACGATTCAGTCACCTGCAGCCCTTCTCCAGCGCTGCTGACTCCCGCGGCTCTGCTGTGGAGGCAGCTGAAGCCGATGCTGCAACGTCATCGCCTTCCTCTGTAAATCTAAACACGATCCAAATGGACTCCCCCATCGCGCACCATTTAAATAACGGCAATGGCAGCAGCAGCACCGGTAATATGCTGTCCGGGGGTCTCAGCGCCGCTTTCCCCAACCTGCCCTCCCAGGAGATACAGAGCGCCGGCGGCGGCCCGTCGTCGCCCTCCCTCCCCGGTTTCGGCACCCCTTGGTCCGTGCAGACCAGCTCCTCGCCCCCACCTGCAGCCAACTCCATCAACCCAATGCACGCGAACGCCATCAGCCAGATGCCCAACGCGGAGTCCGAGAACAGCTTCTACCCGGGCATCCCTTCCTCCATCAACCCGGCCTTCTTCCAGAGCTTTTCCCCGGTGTCGGTTAATCCGTGCGCCGGGATTAACGTGCAGGGCTTCAGCGGTCCCTTTTCGCCTCAGATGAACGTCCCTCAGCAGCCGCAGAGCCGCAGGTCCCCAGTCAGTCCCCAGATGCACCCCCAGCAGGGCGCCTTCCTGCAGCAAAGGAACAATTACAACCAACACCAGGTGAGCCGCTGGACAGCATCCTCTCACAACAAGGTGATGCATTCTAGACTTGTGTATTTTATACAGAGTTATTGAAAAATATACTTTAAGTACCCACTGCAACTAGAGTAATTGTATTTTAATTGAGAAATTAATGGATCTGATGGCTGAAATAATGTCTTAGGTTATGAGGGACATGTTGTGACAGTACTGTATATGTTCAAATGTGCACAATGTGCTGCCTGGCTCTTTGAGGCATAAATATTTCCTTTCAAAATGCATTATGCAAGGGTTGGGGGAGTGGGGAACACTGGAACAAGTGAGCATCTCTGAATCTTCCTGTTGTTCTCTCCTGGAAGCTGGCAGTGGGATGCAGTCACATGGTCCTGGACCATCCCTGTCTTGTGGTTCACTCAGGGGGAATACAAAGGCTCGCAGGGTTGTGTGTGCTAAATGGGTGCTTATATGGGTGAAATGAAAACATCCAGTGTGCTGGTGGCACGGCACACCCTGAGGAAAGACAAGCAGAGGCTCACACGGACGTTCCTGCTCTGCCGCTCGCTTTAAAGGCTGGTAGCCTACAGCTTCAGGTTTCTCATGTGATTTGCACACTGGGTGTGTGCATGGGAGCATTTGTGTGTGTGACTGGGTGTGACTGTAAGTGCTTCTGTGGTGTTGTTGTTTCTTCGCCCTTTAACCCCTTCTGTCTTTGATTCCATTGTAAACATATTTGCATGAAAGCAACAAAGACAATCATGTGATTGTTGCCCCCCCCCAACACACACACACACCAAATACTCACCCAAAAACATTAAGACACCGGAGAAAATGACTCATAGTTAGGAACGTTTTAGCAGAAAGCCTACTGCTCTCTATACCGTGACGTCATTAGGATCTTGAGACACTAACCAAGCTTACTTCTGAACTGAGACAAACTGTTAATACTCTAATTTTATATCTTACTGATCTGATGACGTCCCATCTGTCCTTTTTCAAAAAGATGCACCTAACAGAGACATCTGAGGCCAGTTTTTTTTTTCTATTAAAATTTTTTGTAATTGTCTGACCTGCTGATTCAGATTTTAGCTCTTAAATATTGAACTTTACGTGCTATAAAGAACCTAATAAAATAACAAAATGTACTCACTGGATGAATAGAAAAATAAACATTCTTTCCAACAAATGTTTCATTTCAGTTCAGATAAAAAAAAAAGCATTTATCCCAAAGACAATTTTAATTTTGTTGTAACTCATATCATCTAAGTATACTCTAAGTCGTCATTGTGGACGTTGATGCTGTTGGCCGGAAGGATCTCCAGTAGCAGTCAGTGTTGCATTGAATCCAAATGAGGCCTCTGACTGCCTTATGACTGTCAGGACATGCTAACAAAAGTGAAAAGGTAAAAACTAAATCAGCAACATCTCTTTCACATCACTGAAACTCTTCTAAAAAAGTCAAATCAGGCTATGTGACACAATGGTCAATGAAAGAACGAAGAAAATGAATAGTATCATGACCATTGTAGATTAAAAAAAATAAATTTAAATTGGCCACAGAGGGGTTAAATTCCATTACAAATCTCAGAAAATGTAGGTTTATTTCACATATTTAGAGCAACAAGCCTGGATATTCACTGATGTTGAAAACTTATCATTTAGGGGGGGGGGATCATGATTAAAGGAATAACTTTACAATGCTGAAACCATAACATTCTTTGATTTGTAAAAAAAAAATAAAAAAATAAAATCTTACTATTTTGAAATTAGATAGTTGCAACAAAAGCTGTCAGATGTCCTCCAAGACTGAGGTGGTAAACCTGGGAGATGCATGTCTGAATATTTTCCCAAAGTGAGAATTTTTCCTGTATTGGAATATCTCCCAGGATCAGACTCAATGCACCCATGTTGCAGCTTCTTCCTTCCTTCCTTACTTATATTTTATTGAATAAGTACTGAGAATAAGAATTAGATCCTAACCGAGTGCTTTTCTAGTCACCTCGGCTAAGGAGGTTCTGTTTGTTGGTTTGTCTGTTACCAACATAACTCAGTACGGATGGATGAAATCTTCAGAAAATATCCGGAGTAGGAACAGGAAAGAGGTTTGGGTGATCCTGACTCAAACCTAACAACGTAAATAAAAAAATTGTTGGTGGATTTTGATTGGACACAATAAATTATGCTGTAAATGTGTCCCAGTTGCCAAGATAGTCTTTTTATCTACAAGACCCATTGAAAATAAACAGATTTCAACTCAATATTCAACAGGAAAAAACTCAGCTTTATTGTCAGATGTGTTAGTTTATTCATTCATTCATTCATTCAATCTGTAAAGCATCCCTTGGCCACCTTTATATCCAATCAGTCACAATTTGTCTTCGACCCAGATACGACATCACACTGTGTGTGCGTGTGTGTGTGTGTGTGTGGATCTTTTCATATCTTAAGAACCATCTTAAACATTGGTCTGTGGGATAACTCCCTGTAGAGAGTGTATACACTTACCGTTTCAGGCAGAATTATGTAACATGAAAGACATAATTGGATACTTTAACAGAATGAAATAGAGGAACTTTGCTAGAGTACATTCAGCTTCCTGTTGTCTGTCCATTTCTCAATGCCGCAGCCTAAAGGAACTGCTAACATGCCTTCATCCATGGCAACTAGTTTTCCTTCTTGAAGCATCAAATAGCTTTTCTGCTTCCTCTGACTAATTTTTAAACAACCCTTTCAAACAGAGGGAACCTTGCTTTGGTTAATCTTCCCCCTAGTAACAACTCAAACCATTGCAAGCGTGTTGTCAGCATGACCTGTGAGCATTTAGGCATGGTATGTTTACTAAACGGAAAAGAGATTTCCATTTTCGCTCTGGCGATCACCGATCAGAGCCTGACCAGACTATTTGTTGGTACATCTTTTCTGCAATTAATTTTTATGATTTTTAAGACATATTCTAAGACAAAGAGTGGCTACATTATATACAACTACATTATCTTCTTTGCCTTATAAAAAATACCCAGTTATAACTTGGAAAACACATCAGATACACCGATGTGTGTTGTTTTTGGAAAATATACATTATTTTTTATCTTGCCGGGTTTTTTTCATCACATCAGCGAGCTGCTCAGAAAACAGCTCATATGCAGAGCCCAGTGCCTCTCTGTATATGATTTCCACACGGGATTACCAAAAAGATTCAGAGCAGGATGCATGAGCAGGAGACACAGGGTCCAGGTGGAGAGAGTGTGCAAGTTACAGCGGTGGTGTCGCAGGGCATGGGATACTTAGTATTAGTCTTAAAGCTCTAAATCTTCTTATCTACCCACCCATTACAGGAGCAGATAAAGTTCTGCGGTGGCTGACGAGGGGAAATTAGGAAGAGGATTAAATGGAATATTGAAGTTTTATCACACAGATGCCTATTCGAGGTGAACTTCATCTTTCTTAACCAGTGTGTGCCCTCTTCTTCTCCCTCGCACAGCCTATGGTGAAATCATCTCCGTGGGGGAGCCACCAGGGGAACGGCTGGGGTTCCGGGGGGATGTCCTGGGGTCGGGACCACCGCAGGGGAACTGGCATGGGTGTACCAGGCTCGGTCGGCCACGTCTCGCCCCTGAAGAAGCCCTTCTCGAGCAACGTCATCGCTCCCCCCAAGTTCCCCCGCTCTGGAGGGTCACTAGGACCTAAGTCCTGGATGGAGGAGAACATGTTCCGCACAGACAGCAACAGCAACACCATGTTGCCCCTGCAGGTATGTGTAGATGATTTCCAGTGTTGGATTAGCTGAATGTTCATGTCATATGTTTTAACACTGAACCAGTTTATGCTTTTATTGTTGACAAGGCTGCGCATCAATGTGCAGATAAGCTGCATCAGGATGTAGAACTAGCAGCCACCTTATTTACATCTGTCTGCTTCTCTCCTGCTCTCTTTGCAAATTAAATATTTTCTCACTGTGTAACCACAAACTCCGATGTACTTTACAAGACTTAAGCAATTAACAAAAAAAGGTTAAAACTGTAGTTTATTCTCAGTATGGGTCCAGCTCCTCTGTGAAGGAACATTTGTGAACAAACGGCTTCATGAAGACCGAGGAACAAAACATACAGGTCAGGGAGACCGGTGTGGAAAAGGTTTAAGCAGTAAACTTGGTAGTATTGCAGACCTACCAAGACATAGCGGTTCACCTAATCTGACAGGAGACCAGCACTAAGAAACAGGGTGGTGCTAGAGGCTGCAGATGATGTAAGAATTAGTTGAGGAGGCTCTCCTTCCAGCAGGGTAATTACACTAAACCAGGGTTTTCCAGCACTGCTCCTCAAGGCACACTGTCCTTCACACCCGATTCAGATGATTACAGTTTTTTAAAAAAACCTGTTATTCCATCCATCCATTACGGTGGGTTTCTCTCCAGCAATCATCGGGTGCGAGGCGGGATACACCCTGGACAAGTCCATCAAAGCAAACTCCCATTACGTTCCCAATAGTGCTTTCAGTGCCAGGATTTGAAAACACTTCCCTACACTAAGGGTGACCCCGAATAGTCGAAGATTCAATGCATCTATATGCGGAGTCTGATTCAACCACCAATCTCAAGGTCGAATCTTCGCAGGTGAAATGAATGAACGAATCATACCATTTTGGCAATATGGAGATGTTCATTGTCTTATTACGCACAATGCTACTGATTTTACATGATTTTAAGAAGTTACAAAAAGCTTGAAAATGTGATAATGCTACAAAACCTTAAGTGTAAAGTAAGAAGAGTAACACAATAACTTTGTGACAGCATCTATCAGATGAGTCACTGGAGAGAGAATTTTGGTTGTATACCTTGCATCTTTTGCAGTCTATGACCATAAGGGGACAAATACCACCAAACACTGACTACAACATAACTCAAAGACTAACTAAAGAACATGATTACATTTGGAACACATACTTTAATGTATAACGGAGAACTTCTACAATTAACATAAACACATTACCCATAAGTCTTTGCGACGTACAACCGTCCCCCAAGCAGCCTGCACACATAGATCATTCGACCATCGGTCGATTATAGAAAGATTCAAAACCGTGTAAATCCTTAGTCTGGGACACCCCACAACTAAACATCCAACTAGCGCTACTAAAATGGTTTAGACTAAAACATGATCATTATGTATCAGAATGGGCCAGTCAACATGAATTCAGTCGTCACAAGACTGGAAAACTGATATTTATGAATCCTCTCCACCTAATCTGACTGAACTTTAGCTATTTTATGGTGAGGAGTGGGTGAACATTTCATCGTTTAATGCATTGTCTCATGGTGGCAGAATACAAATGAACGCCAAACCTTTCACGTTTATTTGGAAAGTACTTTCAAAACCATACATCATTTTCCTTCAGCTTCACAATTATGGTCTACGTTGTGTTGGTCTTTTACATAATATCCAAATAAAAAAAGTTAAAAGTTGTGCTTTTAATGTAATAAAATGCGGAAAAGTTCAAGGGGAATGGATATTTGAAAGGCACTGTCAAGGGCTAAGTCTCAGATTCATATCTTTATTTTGTTGGTTTCCAAAGATTTCTGTAAATTTGTTCTTCTAGTACTTGTAAATTATACTTGTAAAGGGATTTTAATCCACAACAATTATATATTAGAGGATATATATTAGAGGAAACAATAGATGAATTTCTATTTTCTAAGAAAATGTGAATTGGTATTTTAATCAAATCAAAACCAGCCTGTGTACATTTTGGGATCAATATGTCTTTATTTGATTCTGTTGTAATATATTAGAAAATAACTTAACTCAGAAACAGATTAAAGCCTAAAGGAAGTTTAATGACAACTGTAGCTGAAACTTTACTTTTTTGGAATAGCTGTCACCTTTGTGAATATTCTGCATCTCCTGTAATGTCTGAATAGAGGCTGACAATCATTTGATTTTACTGTGTGTGTGGGTTGGGACTGAAATCCATGGATATATTTATTGTTTGCCAAGTTTGGCGAAATTTGCAAAACTTGTCTATTTAATACCTTATGGGCATGATTTATCAAGATCCCTGAGAATGACTGCAAGAGAGCGTGCGGCGCTAAAAAATGCGCCAGTGCGTTGTCCTTAATTTGCTGATGATCTACTAAGATTTTGTGAGCAATTCAAATTAAGAGTTTGTGGCCGCTAGGAGGAATATGCGTATGGATTCATGATGCGTGTTTGGCAAAAAAAAAAAAGGGGGAGGGCGAAATGCGTATCAATTCTATGGCTGTTACAGAATGAATTACTATTAGGCTAGAATGCTGACCTTTTTTTTTTTTTAGTTTGTCAGTATTAAATGTAATGCATGCGATGTACATGCGCTGCTCCCTGCTGCATGCGCACATTGTGTTGCAGAGTAAGACTGATTAAAGCTCCAGCATGTCCAGAGCAAGGACGTTAAAATGTCCTTATTCTAATGTTGCTAAAACGCGGCACACTTCATCATGGCCTCTACTGAATGTCAAGTGGCAGTAGAAAAAAAAATCGAATCTTTAAAATATGTAATCTGAAATGTTTGAATTTTGTTTTATAAAATGTCATATATGTAGCCATTTTATCATGGTGGTATTGTACATCATTACTACATTTTATTAATTAGAACCCACCAAAAATAACCACTACGGGGATCGCCAAGGATCCAGGATCGCAAATCACTGTGCTCAACGTGTCTTCACCAGAGGGAGACGCACTGAGAGCGCAGTGAGTTATGATGCGTATTTGGGGAGAAAACTGTTAAATATTTACATAACTGTCACTTCTATGGCCAATAGAGTGTTAATTACTATTAGGTTAGAATGTGTTACATTTTTTGTTGGTCAGTAATAAACTTATGTTGATTAAGGTGGCGTAAAGTTAAGACATGCCTTTGATAAGACACTAAAATAGGCAGCGCAAACATTTTTAAGGTTAGTTAATCAAACTGCACCTGAAACGCCTACCTATTTGCCTATTCTCCTACCAATATTTGGCATCTTCAAATCAGAAATGCCCATATTGCATATTCAGATTAGGGAAAAGTGCTAAATGGATTGCCTGCATCTTCCTCCGGTTTTAACAGGTGCAGTGCTTGGTGAGTCATGTAAGTAAATCAGGTACGGCCTGTTTTTGCGATGTTGTGCAGTTTGCACCGGTTTTAACAACTGCAAACTGTTGATAAATCAGACCCTATGTGTATCAGGGTTTTGCTAAAACAGACTGTAACAGAGGTGACTGTTTCTCGTGACTTTTATAATATTTTCATGCCTTGTGGTAGCTAAATTCTAACAGCAATGAATGACAATCTTTTTACACATATATACTTTATTTATTTTACAAAGTGATTTTCATTTTCTGCCGAACTTTGTCAAATATTTGATTATCTGTTTGATTGGTTTCAGTTGACAGGAAATGTTGATTTTATCATGTGTATAATTCTAGTGCTATGCGTTCAATCTAAGTGTACATGTTATGTATGTGCATGTAAATATTTTTTATAGTGTTCAAATAAATCATTAAACTACAAACCAAACCAATGTTTGGTTTCACATAGAGGAGAGTACAGATCAGAATTATGCAGCTTTATTATCAGAAATTAAGTAAAAAACGTTAACATTGTTGTTAGTGTGAATTCTATTTTTAAATTGTGTTTGTTGATGGAACCCGACTTACCTGTCTTGTTTTCTCCAGAATTTCCTGATAAGAGTTCCCTTGCAACATGGGCATCATTTTAAAGTTTTGGGAGGAGACATGGGTCTGAGTGTAAAGGGGTTTTGGATCTTGTTGTTAAAATGTATATGGTGTAAAAAGAACAACTATATATATATTTATAAGTAGTGTGGAGGTTTGCACATGTTTTAAAATTATTTTGTTAGATGTTGAAGTAATTTAGTTTGGAATTATTATTTTGGAGTCACATGGTTGAATCTAGTGCTGTTATGATTTGTCACAAAGATGTCGTTGACCGGCATGTCTGCTATGTGTACTTTTCTGCCCCTGACAATCGGAGTCAGCTTTGGCATCACCAAAAAAGACCAAATAGTGGTATCATGTTGAATTGACAATGGTGCTCTAAAGTTCTTGAGTGTTTTATAAAATTTAATAAGAAGCATGTTTAAAATTCACATGGTAGAACCCTGGCAATACAACAGGGATGGTTGAGCATCTTAAAAGGAAGCCCGTTGTGGCTGACGACAAACAGTTGTCGAGAACAGTTGCCTTTGTTAGCTAATTGGCTCGTTAGTGGCTAGCATTAGCATCAACAATAGGGTGATGTCCTCTCTTCCCTGGACTTGTAGACTTTTTTAGGTTCTGTTTGGGGCATCATATATTGATGAAAATGTCTGGGTTCTCATGTGATGTCCTCTTCCCGAGCTCCTGCCTAGAAGCTGGTTCTGATCTAGTCATAGACGCTGCTTCTGCTGTTTACAAAGCATCAAAACACAGGTCTCATGACAAATGTGTGGTGGCTTGCAACAAACACATCACTGGCTTATTTGTTTCTGTGTATGGCAGGTGCCCAAGATCCCATTGGTCACATGGACACAAAAACGATGAAAAAGGCTGAGCAAAGTGAAAGTTTATCTATTAAATGAAAAATTAAAGACTGGAGTTGCACTTTTTGGAGGTCTCTGTCAGACCATTATTTTTTTCATTATTAAATACAAAAAAGTGATTAATATCATTTTTAGATTGACTTTTTATATGGCTGTGAGCAGGAACAATCTTCTATGGGGAGCCTAAGTCTCCTTCCCTTCTGGTCGGCACGTCGGTACTCTGGCCGAAAAAATAATGAATGGGAGTCAATGAAGCGATAAGAGTTATTTTGTAGTCGTTTTGTCTTACGTCCTGAATCACACATATTTTGTACCTCGGTTTAAATTATAACTAAAGATGTTAATTTCTAATGTGTTTTTCCAGTGATTTGGGATTACTTGATTGTAAAAATTCGCATTTAAAATGCCTACAGATCAAAAGTCAAATATATGACGTCATTTGGCTAACGGGAGCTAGCACTAGCTATAGCCCGTAAAACACTCACTGAGATCTTGTAGAGCTTCTCCCACATGCTGGCTCTCACTCCACCGACTGCTTTACCCCCGACATAGCTGCTACTTTCCAGATGGTCAGATTTATAGAGGTGTTTTCCGTGTTTAATGCTTATTTCTTCGTCCTGGAGGCTACGGGCCTCCCTTTCATACTTCTTCTTCTGCAGTTGTAGTCCGTTTAACGTTTTTACAAAAAACCTTAAGTAACTTTTAGCACCAGTCGAAAATCAGCGTTTTCTCTGCATCAAAATTAGTCTTTAAAATTCACGGTCATTTTTTTTTTTTAACCACAGCGCATTTAAAACTGGATCAGAAAATAACTTTTATCGCTCCATTGAATATCATTCTTTTTTTTTGGCAGTAGGGGACCCATGGACCGGAAGTAGAAGGGCGTGACTTAGGCTCCCCATAGAAGTCTGTTTTACAGTGGTTTTGATTAAGCCCCTGACAGAGAACACTTGTTGATTACTTGTAATTATAGCTATAACATTAGTAATGGCAATTTCATTACCCTTAGTACATGTCATGTGTTTGCTGTAACACTAATATATTTTTTAAAATAATTAATTCTTAAATGTTAAATGACATATCTTAATTTTCAGTGTTTTAGATAGCACTTAATACTTAGAGATAACACTTCAAGCTAAAAGCTAATGATGGTTATATTAGAGCTGCTACGTTCTGCTGCTATAAGATACAATTTGCACGTAATCTGATTAGTCGACTAATCAGCAAAATAATTGCTGATTATTTGATTATCAACAAAAAACTTGTGGAAGTCCTAGTTGAGTCCAGAGTGATAACGAGTTCTACAGTATAAAATTTACCATCAACCTGTGTTGCTGGTAAGAACTCTGGAAGCATGTGAGCACTGTTGAAACTAATAAAAAGAAAAGCTGTTAATCAGTGGTCAGAACCTATCAAGAGAAAATCGATCAATTTGGATTGTCTAATGAACAATTCCTCCATTACTACTTTTTAAGGTCAACTCTTTCCATTTACCTGTTTTCATTTTTATTTTCTTAGAGAGTACCTCACCCCAAAATCAACTTTTTTTGTCGATAAACTAGCGGTATCTTGGTAACTTGGTATCTGCTGCTGTTTCGGATAGAGAACCAGACAACGGCTTGTAACGATAAGGCACCTCTCCCCTCCCCTCCTCCACAGAACCTATCTGCCTGTACTCTGTTCCCTCTGGGAAGCAAGATGAGGAAAAAATCTGAACCTGCAGATTATTTCCAGGCAAAGGAGCTTGTGTTACTACGGCTCTCTCCATCTTTCTGCCCGCATGTGACTCTGTGCTGCTGCCTGCAATATGGCAGTCACAGCCCAGACCGCCAGCTGTTCACCCCCCGCCCCACATTTTTCCTGGTCCGCCAGGCAACGCCTCCTTTTGAGCCGTTTTTCAAAAATAAATGTGGGTGGGGTTTTACTCTGGTAGGGGGGTGAGTTACTCTTTAACTATAAATGAAAAACAAATCTGGATCTAGTTGGAAGCTGTGAGACCAGAGATAACTACCATATCGGACACTTTAGAGTGCCAGCTCTACCAGTTTCACCAAAAGTGGATTAAAAGAGAGTCGAGACTGCACCTTATTTTACAAAACTGTAATTTTAGATATGAAATCTATTTTAATCATAAGTAAGCAATGGATTTTCCAGATAATAAACGCATTAAAAATAAAAATCTCAAATGATTCACTTCTTTTGTTCTACATAAATCCAAAACATCTCATCTAAGATGGTTTCTCACCTTGCAGTGTTAAACTTTACAACTCATCATTAAATGGAGGAGCAGCATTTAGGAACAATACATTTGAGAACTGGCCTGACTAGAAATTAAACTAAGTCCTTCGTTTTCCCTACCAAAGTCAGTGTGATGGTAGATTTGGTTGATAACTAATTAGGTACATGGCAAGAAACCTCAAGGAAAAAGTATTGTGTGTTTTGCATGATGTATTCTTAACAGGGTGTAGTCGTCTTTTCTAGTAGGCAATTTCTGGACAATATCGGGATGTTGTTGTCCAGACATTATCCAGACTTCCTCAAGCTGTCCTTTAGCTTAAGACTGGAATTTTTTTTTTGTAAAATTCCCCCACGAAGCTTTTTGGGCAGATGCTGTTAATAGAAAGTTATAGCTAAACAACCTGACACGGAACACTAAACCAAATAGTCAAATTCTTTGTGTCCCAAAGGGCTTATTGATCATCTATACTTAATGATGCCATATAAAGCAGTATGTTGTTTTAGGCTGTATTAAATAGTTTTTCCTACATTCAGTTTAATTCACATAAGTCAAGGCCGAGACTAATAGTGCTTTGGTTGTGACTCATTCCAATTAAAGTAATGATATTAGCCTGAATAACGTTGACAGGGAGTCGTGTGGCAGCTATGACTTTGTATTATTAGTGGAATCAGTCCCAAGAAGAACAACTCTTCCATTCCAGGAAACAGGCCTGACTTCATGGATACGTTTCCATAAACAGTGTCAGACCCAGAAATTTTTCAGATTCCAAGTCTTTTCCTTCCTTCCTTTCTGCTTAATGTTTGGCAGTCGCTGACAGAATGTATCTCTGGAGCGTCACCTTTTAACAATCACGGGAACAGTGAGAGAGAATCACCTCTGCTTTCTATATCAGAGATATTAATAATTGGCAACTAAATTAGTTTGGACTTGAATTGTCTGTTCATTAACTGATTATTAGTCTACTGGCTGTTTTTTATACGGCCGACCGAGGCTGCCGGCTGCTAATATTCCAAATGTACCCGTTTAGGGGCCAGGTCTCGCCTCCGTCGCCTCTGATTGACTTGTTGGATTCGTTTTTTTCTAATTCTAACTGTCAAGGACAAGTACCATACCTTAACCTGACTAATTTTCTAATCTGAGCAGTGCCTAACCTTAATTTGATCTGTATATTAATTATAAAATTTGGGAGCAGTGCCAAATCATATACCACAGAATGTGGGACCTTGCCATTAAATAGGTCCATTTTGAAAATGTTTCTGCTGGCTTTACGGTGGGGGTGGGTGGTGGGGGGGGTTAATGTACCTTCAGGTGCACGTTCTGACAACAAAAAGTCGGAAGAAAAATTAGAGAAACATTGCAGCTGTAATCTTTACTGCATTAAAATGAGCTATATTTGATAAACTGTATTTTTTTAGTGATTTAACTCATTTGTCCCACATTTTGACTGGAATTTCCCCTCCAGCTTCTCTGTTTCCACAGTCATCTCTCTGCCTCAGCAGAGACAGGCAGCCAGTAGATTGCTTATCTAAAAGCCTCAGCAAGCTGGTTGTTTTGAGTATTGAATCAGAAGAGCAAGAGGCATCAATCTGAACAGTTTTGTGGACATTTGTGCTAGAGAACATGGCAACAGGCAAATTAAACTGTTCTAAATATCTGAAACAGATCTTAAAATTACTTAACAGTTCAAAATGTCTTAAATGTGTAAACATGTTGGATTATTTTTTTCTTTTGATAAAAAGGGGTGACAAGGCATCCGATGCACAGTCACAGGCTAAAATGTACCTTGAGCTATCACGAGGGCCAATTTTATGTGCCACCCTATAGTTTTCTCTGGCCCATCTAGCTCAACCTTTGAATATTTTCTGGAGGCTCCACTACCTGTTAGCATAAGTTAGCACTTAGATTTGCAGGGTTTTATGGTAGCTGTGGCTGGGAACAGCAAACCACGTTAACAAATCACTAAAGGCAGCATCATTCAGTTTTCCTCTTCTGAGGCACCTGGCTCCTCCACAGGAGAGCTCCCTCGTTGTGTTGAATAAAAGAAACACCCGCTTGGTTTTGAAATTAAAGTTTCAGATAAACAGTAGTCTAAAGTTAACTGCTGAGACCGAGAAAAAGCACAACAAAGCTTTTTTTTTAAACCCATCTACATCAGCAGCAGGGGTCGCATTAGCTGAATATTTTCCGTATTTGATTGAGGGTTTTTTCTGGAGCAGTTGCACATAAGTTTAGAGGCTGTCCGTCAGTTTTATAGAGTAGTATTATCACCCCGGACCACTTGAAGCAGATGCCTTGACTAATCAATAATAATAAAAAGAGTTACCCGTTAGAGCATCTTAGCATCCTCTCATGTCATCTTGTTATCTGTGAGCTGACAGCGTGTTGAAAGGTTACGGAGGCTGCGGAGTGCGCTCTAAAGAGTTTGGTTACGTGCCAATCACCGCCACAGAAGTGGCACATGATTGAGGATTTTGTCTAGCTAAAGTGATAGTTCAAGAAACAGCTTCTTCACACAGTCTTTCTGACTTCTGATCACTTCAATTGAAAAAATTTTCCCTGATTTCAAGACTTTGGCCAAAGTGGTACTTAATTCCAGTCTCCAGCTTGGCAGGAGAGCATGGATTCAGCCTCTAGAACATCATCAAACCCCCTAAGTGAAGTTATGAGTGTGTAATGATCAGTCCCAGGCAGAATTCATAAGCTTCATGACAATAAACACTGCGGATTTCAGGTCCATGCGAACCAAGGAAGTCACGAGTCCTATCATTTAATTTCACTGTTTATACTTAGTTCCTGGGGCCACAAACAGGGATTTTTTTTCATTGTGGTAAAATATATCACATTGATTGAACAGTTTGATATGTGATCGGATTGAATATTTATTAATGTATATAAATACATATGTTACCATTTTAAAATTGACGGGTAAAAGTGGATTTTGACCCCCTCAAAATGGGGAATAGTCTACCACAGCCTCAGATTCAGCACCATGAAAATCAAATGAAATCATGTTTAAGTGGGTTTTCGATTGTAAATATGAGAAATATTTAGTAGAGAGTTTTCAGTGTTTCACCAAGTTGTGACAATGATCCAGCGGATCTGATTATGTCATTGTGTTGCTTTTGATAACAGTAGATCATTTAGTCACTGAACAGAGATTAAAATCAGCATATTTCACCTTATGTTCTTTGGTCACACCAGGATTAGTTGACTAGACCATACAGATAACTATTCAGATTTAATGTAATGTTGATGAAAAATTTGGTGATTAATAGCTCCCACATCAAATGGGAGGTGTTTCTTTTATTTTTTTGTTAGTGTTTTTTTTCTCTTTATTTTAAAAAGATAACAGAGATGTTATTGTGCTTTATCTTTAGATTTAACATCCGTCCACACCTGATCTATATAGTTGTTGCTCTACTAGTAAAAGTAGCTTGGTTATTTCAGGATATGATGTTAGATTATTCTTGAGAGTATTTTGTTAATACTTATGGAACTTTATTTTGAGTTTACGTTTTTTGATGGACTATTAGTGAAAATTAGAAAAGGGTGAAGAGAAATGTTAAATGTAGTCATAACATTGTATCCAGTTTCCACTTAATACTATTGCTGAAGACCATGGTCTTGAGCCGGAAAAGGGTAGAGTGCCTTCTCCGGGTCGGGGATGAGGTCCTTCCTCAAGTGGGGGAGTTTAGGTATCTGGGGGTCTTGTTCACGAATGAGGGAAAAATGGAGCGGGAGATCGATGGACGGATTGGTAAGGCGTCTGCAGTTATGCGGGCGCTGTACCGGTCTGTCGTGGTGAAGAGAGAGCTGAGCCGAAAGGCAAAGCTCTCAATTTACCGGTCGATCTACGTTCCTACCCTCATCTATGGTCACGAACGCTGGGTGGTGACCGAAAGAACGAGATCGCGGATACAGGCGGCTGAAATGAGTTTCCTCCGTAGGGTGGCTGGGCTCTCCCTTAGAGATAGGGTGAGAAGCTCGGTCATCCGGAGGGGGCTCAGAGTAGAGCCGCTGCTCCTCCACATCGAGAGGAGCCAGTTGAGGTGGCTTGGGCATCTGGTCAGGATGCCTCCTGGACGCCTCCCTGGTGAGGTGTTCTGGGCACGTCCCACCGGGAGGAGACCCAGGGGAAGACCCAGGACCCGCTGGAGGGATTATGTCTCCCAGCTGGCCTGGGAACACCTCGGGATTCCTCCCGAGGAGCTGGCCCAAGTAGCCGGGGAGAGGGAAGTCTGGGCCTCTTTGCTTAGGCTACTGCCCCCGCGACCCGACCCCGGATAAGCGGAAGATGATGGATGGATGGATGGACTATTGCTGAATAGCACATCTTGATTGGGTTTACTCCTAAACTTTGACTGTGTCATTCTAACACATCAACGCCCCTTCATCTAAACCAGGGATGTCCAAAGTCAGTCCCCAAGGGCCAGTATCCATCATGTTTTAGTTCTTTCCCTAGTTCAGCACAGCTGAATCAAATAATGACTTATTGGCAGGCCTTGACAGAACTTTAGGAGGTAGTTTAACCATTTGAATCAGCTGTTTCAGAGCAGAGTCATCTAAATCTGTCAGGAAACCGACCCTGGAGGAGTAGAGTTGGACACCCCTGATCTAAACCAATGGTTCCCAAACCTTCCAGTCTCTGTCCCACAAAATAAACATTTAAGAGGCCCGTGACCCCATCTCCTGACAGAGTCACTTGAACAGTGGTACAATGACAACAAAACCAACATCAAACCAATATATTCAGCAATATATGTTGTTTTTATCAGTTCAAGTCTTTTTTTTCTATCTTTTATTCAATTTATAGAATGGAGATTCTTGCTCATGGAAATTTCTGGTATTGACATTTTTTCTAAAGAGAATCTGAAGACCCCACATTCTCATGTTTGTGACCCCAACTTTGGGAACTGCTGACCTAAACCATTCCTTTGGCTGTATGCGTAGGGTTGCTGACCTGCTTGAAGGGAAACTTCCACTCCAGTATCTTGTAGCCTCTAACTGGTGTTCCATGAAGATTGTCCTGTGTTTAACTTAGTAGTGGGACATATAAACGGTATATGGTAGAAATTATATACATTTTGCAGACAATAGAGATTTTGATTACACCAGCCTACTGCAATTTCACATAATGATGATGTCAAGCTGTCCCTACGGACTTTGTACCAGGTGTGCAAGGAGCAAAAACACTGATGTTCAGTGTTCATATTTACACTAGAGATTTTGAGTTTAAATTTTGTATAATATTTTGCTCGTATTTTGATTTTATTAAAGACCTTATATTTAGATTTTTAAAAATCTTTATGTTGAGAATTTTTGTGTTTCATTTTTCAGATTTTTTTTATCCGTTGTAAATATTCAATATATATCAAATTTCTTTAAATTTTATTCTTAACAGTTCAAAAACAGTAATTTTGAAATGATTACGAAAGAAAAGAATACAGTGCAATACATGTTTTTACCGCAGCTGTTCAGATTATATCGCAAATAGATTTGAGGCCACATAGTCTGTCACTTAAAGTCCCAATTAAACACACTTCTGTGCAGTGGTTTTTTGGATGACAACATGTAAAAAAGCAAAAAAAAAGTATGAATGCTTGTAGAACTCTGAGGCACCTTATATGACTTAGTAATTTGTAAACAGAGGTCTCTTATGTTTAACCAGCATCTCACACACGGCTCTGATTTAATAAATATGGAAAGAATGTTCATCTGAATCTGAGGTCTCTACACTCCTAATCCCCTGCTAGTTAAGCCCAATAGCCACGTTTCAGATGCTTTAATACTCACAAGCCAAATCACAAATCTGTGTTAGAGTTACGCATGCATCATGCGCTTCTAATAGACCTAACAAATGAACAATATTCCCCTTTATTTTTTCAGGACCGCTCCCGAATGTACGACAGTCTGAACATGCACTCCTTGGAGAGCTCTCTGATTGACATCATGCGAGTCGAGCAGGATCCGATGAAAGGTAAGATGGCCTGTCCCTTTCGGTCTCTGCCTGCAGGGTCATAGGAAGGTGACGTTGGTCAGGGAATTAGCACAACACTGTGCAGGGGGAACTGCTGCAAAGGAGCTGACAAGCCCGTTTCTCCCTGAGCTGTGTTGTTTTTTCCACACATGGGCTTATTTACCTCCCCGCTGAGAGCTTAATGCTTGTGCCACCGGCTGCATGTTTAACTGACCTTAAAGCTCTGATCTGGTGGCTGCTTAACCTGGCCAGCACATAGATCTGGGTAAGAAGCAGCTGAAGCCGTTTTACTTCAGTGTGAGTAATAAGGCAAACCTGTTTTCTTACTTCTTGCTCAGCCTCGTACCTGCTTCACGTTGGAACCTCAACAAATTCAGAATAAGTGCTGAGTTTCTACTGAATTATTTCTAATGGTTTGACAGTGGCAAGCAGAGAGAGTCCTGTAGAGTGACACTTTCCTGGCCTCCTACGCTCAGAGGAGCAGTGTCAGATGACTGCACCCCTCTCACCCTCCTCTGCTGCTGCCGCCTGCCCGTGGCTCATTTACAGCCTTGCAAGCCATATACGCTCTCACTTTACAATATTGAAAGAACAGAGGGAGAACATCAGCGGTACAAACGGGCAGCTCTGCTTTGGTAACTTATTTGTTTGTGGACAAGCAATAAGCACCATCATTCTTTCCCAGTTTTTATTACCGTTCCACCTGTGCTCTTCTTCCATGAACAAGTTTGTTGGTTTTTGTTATTTTTTTAAGGTGGGCTTTCCTGCTTGAACAGATGGACAAGACATGGACCAGTGTGCACTTCTAAAAAGAGCATGGGGGGTGGGCTAATTTTAGTTTAGATCACCCCTCCACACACTGTGTATGACAGCCAAGAGGGGAGATGAACGGAAAGATGGCTTACAAGACCCTTATTGGCTATTTACAGCATTACCACACTTTGGGGTTAACAGGTTTTAAATATAAGAGCACATTTATCAATATTACACTGTGGTAGCCTTAGAAGCTAAGAACTAAACACATTTTCATTAAAGCACAAAGTGTATATAATTATGAAACTTGCCAGATTGTTGTTCCACTAGTTATTCAATCAAAAATCAAAAGACACACAGCTGGGGAACCCATTATCTACTCCATGAAGACTCATCCGAAGACGGCAGCTTCTGTGTCGGAGCTTTGGCTGTACTTTGTACTTTTGTCATTGTTTATATATGTAGTGTGCAAGCATGTTGCTGGTCAGTACAGATCAGATGGCTGAAAGAGAAGGATCTGCAGTTAGGTCTGCTCCTATGCGCGCATAATCTTAGACTCCACTTGCAAATGTTTGTGCAGACGACACAATTAGGAAGCTTAGAAAAGTGTGGTTAGTGCAGAATCTAACATTCGTTCTCCACAACCCACAAGCTTTTTCATCTTTTGTCACATGACAACTATAAACCTCAATTGATTTAAATGGGATTTATATTCTGCCCCCTTTTTCTCTGATGCACTTGAATAAAGTGTAGTTAAACCATTTGTCTTCAGTTTCCACTTGTGTGTGTAATTCAGCATACATACAGCTCTTCCTCTAAATTCTTAGAAAGAGCTACGTAGTATATAAAATAGCAATAAAAATGTGTTCAATACGATCACAAACTGCTTGGAGGACATTTGGTTGTCCACATTATATCCGGTGCCATGCACCTAATTATTTGCTTATGAATAATACATTTGGACAGTTAGGCAGACCGTCACTGTTCTATATGCTCACACCTGCTCTAGATTATGGATTTGAGTGAGGTCATCTGATCAAATGACAGAAAATTATTTTTTTGGAATACAAGTAAAATTCTATAAGATGTAAAGAAAACACACCATCCCCATGGTGAAACATGGTGACGGTAGCATCACGGAATGGGATGGAAGGGCAAAAAATCTGGTCGTAGTTTATGAGAAGCTAAATGGAGCAAAATGCATGGCAATCCCGGAAGAAAACCTGTCAGAGGCTCCTAAAGACATGAGACAACAACTGTAAACTTAACCAGAGCTCAATTAGAGCAAAGAATATCGTATCTTTAATCTCAAAAGTCCAGATGCTCTAAGTCTCATTATTGATGTTCACATATGGTCTCTATCCAATCTGACTCAACTTAAACTATTTTACAAAGAAGAATGGATATAAAACTCAAAACTGTAGGTGTGCAAAAAGACCTGCAGATGTATTTGTAGAGAAAAGTTTATTTGATCAAGTACTCGCTCAGGGGTTGGGCTAAATACCAATGATCACTACACTTTTTCGCATTTTTGTATTTGTAAGAAGGTTGTATTTGTAAGAAGGTTTAACAACCATAGATTATGTTCATTCAGTTTTGCTGCAAAGAGCTACATTGTGTTGATTTACAATGTTTAATTCACAGAAGTTTGCTGCTGTAACATGATAAAATATGTTTAGAACATCTGAATAGTATTAAGATGCATCAAAGCTGTGGATGTAATAATTTAATGCTAAAACCTCCTGCTCTATATGCTGGTTATGATATGAAAATGGCATTTAGCAGCATAAAGCCAGGTTTAATTCAGACATGATCCGTACAGGACAGACATCATAATGGAACGTTCACCTGTCCTGTACATGACTGGCATAAAATTTGGCATGAATTAACTCTAGTCATCAAAGGGTTTTGTAATTTTATCTACCACACTAAGTACACATGATGTGATCATCCCAACCTGGGGCTGCGTTCTCCTTGTTTGTCTGTTTCTGTTTTTGTTCCCATGTAAATGCATTGGCCTCATCATGTCCTCTCCTTCTGCTTTTCCTCATTGGTATCTGTGTTTGTATTCCTGTGGCTGCGTCTGTGTTTGTAACATAATGTATGTGTGTTTCTCATGTCAGGCCGTGTGGGCTGCCCTAACCCCGGGGCTGACGGCCTTCTCATGCTCAATGGTAATTATCTCTAAGCACCATCTCCTTCTTCCCTGATTCATCCTTTGTTACTCTTTAACCTCATTAGACCCACTCACAAGACTCACATTGTATGACCTGCAGTAATGCTCATTTACTTCAATGCTTTCTATTTTAAACATTTTTAATGCTTTGTAGTGATACTCTCACAGATAATCGTCATTGTTATGGCAAACTAAGGGGACAGATTGGCCCATTAGAATAATTATCAGCCTCAAAAAAGCCTCACATACACACTCTTGAAATTGAAATAGGAATAAATGTTCTTGTTTTACAGTGTTCTAAGTTAAAGTCTAATCTCAGCAGAAGCTACATTTAGATAAGAAAAATCCCCAAATCATTATGAGGATGTTGGGTTTTTTTCAAGTCCTGCCAGCTGTTTGCTGTTTCCTCCTGAGACGTAGCAGTCAGAACATCATTATATCCCTGTCTTGAAAGTAATATTTGGCTCATGGCTTTAAGGCCACATATGCTTTGGCATTTGATTTAGCATCGTTCATGAGACAAGATACCCATGACTCTGGTCCTCAAGGCACACTGCCCTGCTTGTTTTAGATATTTCTCTACTTTAACATGCCTGCTTCAAATTACTACAGATCAGCAGGAGCCTGTAAATCAGGCATTACTTGAAATCAGACGCAGCTGAGGAATTGAAACACCTAAAACATTCAAGGTAGTGTTGCTTTAGGAGTAGAGTCGGAAAACATTGGTGTAGAGATCCAAAGGTTAGGGTGATTTCTGAATACAAGTCTATATGAAGCTTTGCCTTCCTGATACCAGTTCTGGTCAATTCTAATTTGCTTTTTTAGGGCTTTAATATAAGGAAATTCAGTTAGACACAAAATCATTCATACCTCTGTGAATTTAGTTATTTTTCATTGAAGGAAGAAGCTTGTCCTATTATTTACATTTTAACCCAAAAGTTATATGTCGAACATTATTTAAACCCCAGTAATCAGTTACATTACAGCAATCAAACCCTTCTTCTAGTTTCTGACCAGCTTTTTGATGAGCTCCAAGCCTTTTAAGATAGAATACCTCACTGCCATCACCCTAATCTTTAACTCTCACCTCAGATTCAATTCAGGACTCTGGAAGGGCCACTACAAAACATGTTGATTAAATTAAGATGAACTTGAATTAAATCAGAATCATTTTGGTCTTAACTTATAAAATAAAAACATTCACATTTTTTGTTTCTAGGTATCGTTCCAACAGCATCCCTCCATTTGTGAGAGAGTCATCCTCTTAGGAATAACTTAAAAAATGTATTTTATTGTCAACTCAAATATATACACAAAATACACTGAAAGACGTTATCTCGTTCTCCCGGATCAAATATGCAACATCCAGCATCACACTCAGACCGAACAACAGCGAAGCCAAAAATGTATTAGGAGAAAGATCAATAGATCTTTACACTATCTAAAACAGTGGTCTCTGGTCCTTGACATCTACTGTCCCCTGCTCCAACAGAGCTGAATCAAATCATTGAATTACCTATTCAGCATGCCATAAAGTTTGGCAAAGACCTAGTACGAGCCATTCATTTGATTCAGCAGTGTTAGGGCAGAGAGGGATGTAGAAAATGCAGCTCTCAAAGACTGCGGGTGGAAACCACTGATTTAAAAAATGTAAAAACATTTCTTACATACATCTTGTATGAGTGTTAAGCATGTTTAGTGCAGCTGCAGTTTCATAAACAACAGGAAGTATTCTCTAGAAAATTAGGATCCTTAACTCTGAGATTTCTAAAATACAGCCAACGTATCCAAATACAGCAGAAAGAAAGTCTTTATCTCCTCTGCAGTCTAAATGAACCACACACGTCTCGATATATCGTGGGGAAAAGTATTTCAAATAGGCTTCTTACATCACTTTGCGTGTACTGACTACTATAGGAAGTACAACAAAACTCAGCAGCTAAAAAAAAAATCATTGTTTTCTCAGTGTGGGTGGGTTGTATGCACCATAGGTTAATTCATTGATAAATTAATTATATAAGTTAGTTGATTTGTAATTTGATAATTAAAGTTACAAATACCTTTTGACAAATGTTTGCTCAGCTGAAACTGCCATCTTGTACTTTTCTACATGCAGCCAGGAGCTATGGGAGACGTCGAGGTAAATACTCTGAAGTGTCTGTCTTCTCTTGGTTTTTCCTCTTGTGGCATGTTTTCCTGCTTACTGTAATAAATGGGCTTTCAATGAGTTAGAAATCCCTGTATTTTGTTTGCATGTTGGTGATTTCTTTGTTTTTTTGATAATACAGTATTGTGCAAAAGTTTTAGGCAGGTGTAAAAAATATGTTTTAAACAAAGAACGTTTTCAAAAATGGAAGTGTTGTTCATGTACTTTAATCAATCAACAAAATGCATTGCATGAACAAAAGAGACATCTAAATCAATATTTGGTGTTATCACCCTTTGCTTTCAAAACAGAATAATTTTTTCTAGGTAAGTTTGCAGAGAGTTTTTGAAGGAACACTGCGGTTATATTGTCCTTAACATCTTGGAGAACTGACCACAGATCTGTGGATGTAGGCTTCCTCACATCCTCAGAGGTATGGCTTTTTGGCTGCAGCTCTTCCATGTAGATCACTTCTTCCCGGACTTCTCTGGACAGTAGATGGGTCTATCTGGGTCCCACTGATTTCTGCCAGTTCTGAGCTGATGGCACTGCTGAACATCTTCTGATTTCGAAGAGCATTAAGCTTGATGAGTCTTTCATCCGCTGCACTAACTTTCTTTGGCCGAGAAGATGTCTATGATTCTTAACATTGCGAATTTCTTTGTGCTTCTTCAAAAGAGCTGGAAAAGCACATCTTGAAATCTCAGTCTGCTTTGAAATCTTTGTCTGAGAGAAAAACTTTCTGATGCATTAGAACTTTCTTGTATCTTGTTTCTGTGCTCAATCTTGCCATGATATATCTTTCACAAGCTCACCTTGCTCACTTTGGCCTCACCCAGTTTTAAAGCTTCTACACCGCTGTTTCTGTTTCAGTCAATGATTGTGTTTCAAACTATTTGTGACATTGATTATCATTGTCACCTGTTTGGTATAACTGGTTGATCCTAACCTTGACCATAATGCTACAACATCCTAAGTGTACCCAATAAATGCTATGCTGGTTTGAAGGAAAAAGTTAGTAACACCGAAATATCTATTTCATTTAGTTTTTTATTTTGTTTGCTCTCTTTGCACTTTATAAATTGATTTAAAAAAAATCATTATTTATATTTTTGAAAGCATTCTTTCTATACAGCATTTTTTCACACCTGTCTATCTTTGTACAGTACTGTAGTTATTTTTTTTTTTTTTTTGTACTTTTTAGCAATATACCATTCTATTATTGTATCCAAAAAAGAGTGATAACAGTGGTTTCCTGATCTGATATAGACTGAAATGCTCTGGATTTGCTTCTACTTACTCCGAATTGTGAAGATATTGTTTTGCATGATCATATTTTTTGTGAAAATATTTAATAGGCATGGGTGTAAGATTCTCATGGTAAGATAACATTTAGGATACATATGCTTTTTCATGGTCCTTTAATAAAGCAAACAAAAATGATGTATTCACTACTTTAAAACTAAAACACAACAATTATTTTTGACTGATGCCAATACTCCTAACCTTAATGTAATAAATAATAGCATGTTTGGGATGCTACTGGGAAACTACTGAGTGATTTAGATGTGAGTTAGATCTACACAGACAGCTTGATTGATAAATATTCTGAATATTTTGAGGTATTTCAGATTGGTGAACGGATATTGCAAAAATGTGAAAAAAGGTTTAGAATGTGTGATCTTGGAGTTTTTTGCATCCTTTTTTCTGTAATGGTTCGGCTATCAAGACTGTTGTATAAATTTTGGATTACATAGGACACATACATTTTGGCCTCATTCAGTTAGATGTGAGTCCGCAGTTGACAGATGTTTCAAGTTTTAATTCAATCTGCATTTACAGGACCTGTAGTAGTACTGTCTTCAATCAATTTTTGTGGTATCAGAGTAAAGGGGCTAAATATTAATATATATATTTATATATATATATTTATATATATATATAGTAAAAACTTAAAAATTTGAATATCGTGCAAAAGTTAATTTATTGCAGTAGTTAAACTTAAAAGGTTAAACTAATTTACGATATAGACTCATTACATACAGAGAGAGATGTTTAAAACCCATATTTGATATTTTTTTGATCATTATTGTCTGGTGCAGTTATGAAAAATTGTTTTTAATACTAATAATATGTCCAAACTAGGGATGGCACCTTTCACATTTGAATCGATACAGTACCAATTCCTGCTACCTAGGAATCGATACCGGTAGTTCACAGAACGAATTTGCAATACTTTAAGAGTGTTACATAATTAATTTAATCTCTTTTCTTTTAGCTAAATATAGGGATTTCTTTCTATATAACAATATGTAACAAATATCACTATAAATAACATACAATTGTTTGTATTTTATTGTCATAGTTTTCTACAAAATTCTTCAATATAAAAACATGTAACCACAACATCTTAGTGTTTTCTAAATAAAGCAAAAATTAAAACCCAGCTCCATGTACTCCTATTCGTCTTTTTTGCCCTCTGGAAAAGCTATGATAAGGAGACCATGTATTATAAACTACAAATTAAACTAAAACAAATTTCGATACCGTACAACTGTTGGTATTTTCACATTGTTGTGTTTTACAAATTGAAACCCTGGTCCACGTACTCCTATTCCTCCCCTTTCCACGCTGAAGAATTGTGTGATGGGGGTCCTTGTATTATAAACTGCAAATGAAACTGAAGCTTCCTGAGATTAGACGTGTTCCCGCCGCTTGCCTTATACTTTGTGCCACACAAGTTGCAGGGGAGGTAGTCTTCATCACGTTTAGTGAAGAGGAGCAAAACTTTAGAGGGCTTTCTCTCTGCCGTGCTGCTTGCTCTGTTTACGGCTCGTTCGCAGCGACTGACGTCATTACGGTCTAACGCCTGTGATGTGGTCTGGTATCTTGGCAAATCGCTATCTCACAACTAATTCTCATTAATGAAGGACAGGTACCGAAACAAGGCAACGTTTCATATCACGGGAATTGGTCCTCTTTAGGTGTTTTAGTTTGGATCTGCGTAAGCTTTGAATACTTCCATCACGTGACATCGGTCCTCGATAGGTACCGTGGAATTTGGTCAGTACCTTAAAAAGCACAGAAATCGGTACCCATCCCTTGTCCAAACACAGGGACCACAGAGACGTGGACACCATGATGACCACAGATGTTAGATGTCAGACCTCTGAAAAGTATAATCATGCATATGTACTCAGTAGTTGTTTTGAACCCATTTTGCATCAATTGCTGTCTCAATGTGTCGTGGCATGGATGCTCTTAGCCTGTGGCACTGCTGAAGTATTATGGAAGACCAAGATGCTTCAATAGCATCCTTCAGCTCTTCTGCAGTGTTGGGTCTCATCTTTCTCTTGGCAATGCTCCATAGATTCTTTATGGGGTTTTTGGTCAGGCCAATTTGCTGGTCAATCAAGCCCATTAATCCTTTGGTCACTGTACTTTTGGCATGTTAGATGGCTGAGTTGACTGGACTTAATAAAGCTCAGTGGACCAAACCAGCAGATAACATGGTTTCCAAATTAACACAGGCTGTAGAAACTTCACAATGGAGTTCAAGCATCTTGGATTGTATGCCTCTCCCTTCTTCCTCCAGACTCTGGGGCCTTGGTTTCCAAATGAAATGCAAAATTTGCTCTTATCAAAAGAGAGGACTTTAGACCACTGAGCAACAGACCAGGAGCAGGTTGAAAAGAGGAATAGGTTATTTGAAGCCTATGTTCCGGATCCATAGGTGTGGTGGCTCTTGATTCACTAACTCCAGCCTCAGTTCACTCCTTGAGAAGGTCCCCAATACTTATGAATGACCTTTTCCTTACAGTCGTCTCCAGGCTGCTGTCATCCTTGCTGTGTGTGCACTTTTCTTCTTCCACAAATTTCTATTAATAATTAATCCTACAATTTTCTGTTAATGTGCTTTGACACAGAAATGTGGGAACATCCAACTTCTTTTGCTATTACCTTCTGAGGAGGGAAAGCCTCAAAGTGATCTTGAGAATGAGAGACATCAAAGTGGTCAGTGATGGTTTTCCCTAAGACTGTCAGGTCAGCGGTCTTCCCCATGATTGTGATTTCTACGAACCAGACTGCGAGAGCATTTAACAGCTCAGGAAGCCTTTGTTGATGTTTTGGATTAATTAACCTATCAGAGTGTGACACTTTGAGCCTGAAATATTTTATCTTTTTACACTTTTCTTATTTTTTGAGATTTTGAATTTGGGGTTTTCATAAGCTGCAAGCCATAATCATCAAAGTTGTAACGAATAAAGGCTTGAAATATCCCGCTCTGCGTGTAATGAGTCTATATCATATATTAGTACATTATTCATATTGTTTTATTTTCACTCGATATTTTCTGTCTTTCTTCTAACTGTGAGTTGAATTTCAAATTAATGTGTTTTTGAGTATTTGTAGTCGGTGGGTCATTCAGTTTTATTTAGCCTAACATGACGTTTCAGTATAATCATAAAATGTCGTTCAGATCAAAGTAAATACATTCACTGTGTGCAAAGATGTTGATGAAATGAACATTTATCATTTTAATTATTTTATTAGGATGGAATAGAAATTGGGTTTGAGGGGCAAATGATTTGGTTCCCTGCTTTTCAGTCCTACTTTATCTGACACGCTGCTCCATGTGGAGAGCAGATTATTGCGTGTCACAGTCACAGATCTGCCAAAACTAAACTGCACATAATCCTTGCTTTAAGCTGCTGCTTTGTCTCAGTGTTGCAGTGCAATGAAAGCAGACAGGTTATTTTATAGAGAGCTTTACTCTTAATCTATCCCTCTTCAAGAGGAGAAATGATGGTCCCTCAAAGAGGTACTGCTGCTGTGATTTGACAGGAGCTGGATACATGTTTACACGAATACTTGCTTGTAATTTGCGGC
Source organism: Apricaphanius iberus (assembly GCA_028564705.1). Taxonomy (NCBI): domain Eukaryota; kingdom Metazoa; phylum Chordata; class Actinopteri; order Cyprinodontiformes; family Aphaniidae; genus Apricaphanius; species Apricaphanius iberus. Next base: position 59,969 of record JAPXFQ010000256.1, read on the forward strand.
AGCCTCACCTTTCTTTTTGCCTACCCCAGGCCGCTCCTCCCTCTTCCCGATTGACGACAATCTCCTCGATGATGGCCACGGCAACCAGGGTGTCCAAGGAGTCCTTGGCTCCCCCAACTGCTACCCCCATCAAAACGGGGAGCGCATCGAGCGCTTCTCTCGTAAGGTTTTTGTGGGGGGCTTGCCTCCTGACATAGATGAAGGTGAGGATGACCAAAACAGCTCCACTTTATGTATTCCTGTTCTGTTCCCTGTCTTTCTCTTTCTACATCTGTCTGTTCTTGGGTTTTTTTTCTTTTATCGCGTCGTTCCAGATGAAATCACCTCAAGCTTCCGTCGCTTTGGTCACTTGGTGGTTGACTGGCCTCATAAAGCTGAGAGCAAATCCTACTTTCCACCCAAAGGTATCTACAAAACACATGAATCTCTGATACTCAACTACCTTCATAGCCATATTTCCCATAACCTCTGTTAGGGATGCAGTGATACCGATACTGGTATTTGAGTCGATACTGTTCTAATGTACTTTTATTGGTATCGGTTAGTTAACCGATACTATGAGTTAAAACTTAAAATGGAAACGCAAAAATTATTTCACATACTTTTTTTTTATTTTTCACTTGAAATGTTTTGTGATCATTTTTATTGATTTTTAAAAAATCTCAACTCATTTTGGGGAATTAGTTGTTTGGTATCAAGCAGAGAAGAAAATAAAACCTGTCTTCCAATTCATTGCATTTTTTTGTGTGGTAGAAGTATCTGCACTGGTACTCTGTTTCAGCAAGTACTCTGATCCAAGTATTTGTGTCATATCGGTTTGAAAAAAAAGAGATATCACTGCATATCTAGCCTCTATAGACGGATGACCATGATTTTGATTACTAAACACACAAAGTCTCCAGAACAATCAGATGATGCTAACGAGATAATAGCCCACTGATTTAGGAGGCATGCCAGGAAAGAAGTATTTTCTGTCTTTCCTCGCAGCTAGAGCTGAATTATGCTATAACTTAATGTCACAATGACAATATTAATTTTCTAGTAACTCATATATTCTTTTCCTAATTTTTCCTCATCATAATGTCCACACTTACCTTTTTTAGCTGTAGCATCTTTGATTAATCCTCTTATATTATTCATCAAGTGTGGTTATTGAGGGCCATAAAAATCTGTCCTACAATTCAAACACTATTTGCTCTCAGAATTGTCATGCACTACTATATATATATATATATATATATATATATATATATATATATATATATATATATATATATATATATATATATATATATATATATATATATAGCCTTTGAGCAGTATTTTTTAATTGGGATATGACACATATAATGTGATGACTGTGATTATAAATATAGGGTTACTCTTAGATATGTGCAAAAGAGCATATCTAAGATTAAAGGCTTATAGTAAAAGGTCTTTGTTAGTAAGGTCATTAAATTTAATTTGGTTGACTCTTACAGAAAATAGAAAGCAGATCTTTATTGGGTGTTTCAATTCAATTCAAATGGTTCACCTTACACAAACAGATTGGGCAGAGAGGAAGGTTTAAAGATCTCTCCCTCTGTGCTCCAGCCTTATCAAAATGCAAAAGCCCATAGCTGGTTGTGACAAGTGATGGTTTTTTCACTGAATCTCAATAAGTCCCTGCATTTTTGTGTATTTGTCCAAGGATACGCCTTCCTGCTGTTCCAGGAGGAGACCTCAGTGCAGGCCCTGATTGACGCGTGCATGGAGGAGGATGGGAAGCTCTACCTGTGTGTTTCCAGCCCAACCATCAAGGACAAACCTGTGAGTTTAATATGTAGCAGTCCCCAGGCGGAAACTAAAAAAGACGTCTTGAACATTTTACATGTCTTACCAAGAGATCTGATTTAATCTTGCATTGAGTGTAGGTGCAAATCCGACCATGGAACTTGAGTGACAGTGATTTCGTGATGGACGGGTCTCAGCCTCTCGATCCCCGTAAAACCATCTTTGTGGGAGGTGTCCCCCGTCCTCTGAGAGCAAGTGAGTACCCCTAACTTCTTTTAGTGGAGGAAAACATTTTACAACATATCCATGCTGACTGCAGGCATGGTTGGATGGCTCCTGTTTCTTCCTGGCATGTAGCATCGTAACTTTCTGTTCATAATTTCTTTTCACCCTTTGTTTAGTTGAGCTGGCCATGATCATGGACCGCCTCTATGGTGGAGTGTGCTACGCAGGAATTGACACAGATCCAGAGCTCAAATACCCCAAAGGGGCGGGGCGGGTGGCCTTCTCCAATCAGCAGAGTTATATCGCTGCCATCAGTGCAAGATTCGTCCAACTGCAACATGGCGACATTGATAAGCGGGTACAGTTTGTTACATTCATGATCTCCTCAATTCATGCCTGTGTCACCCAGTTGTAAGGATGTAAAATTTAGGGATGTGTGATCTTATCAGCCTACAGTCGTTATCGGCCAATACTGGCATGAAAATGTTATATCAGAAATTATTGTTAGCGGTTTTCACTTTTTTGACTTTAATACTTTATTTTCGTACCATGTACATATCATTTCGGCGGGGAGGATGTTATATGCCTATGGGTCAAATCAGCCTTGTTTCTGGACATCCCTTCAATGTATATATGCATATTATACATATTTGGAAAGGGATATTTTGAGTTTCCTAAAATGTATCCCAATCAAGGATACAATCATAAATGTAGATACAGCAAGCGATTTTGTGAAACTATGCACTCACCTATGTAGCTTCATATCAATGCCACTTTGAACAAAATAAGGGCTTCTTTTCACCCTTCTAAAACAAAATATAACATGGAGGATGCTATGGAGCTTTGTTTGAAAAGAGACAGTAGTGATTCTGTCCAGGTTTTTTGGGTTGGGTTTTTGTTTTTCATCAGAGAAGTACAGTGATGTGTTATGCATTCCCCCTAGAGAAAGGGCATTTTCTTGCACATTTTGCCTCCCTGGACATTTAGTTAGTAATACAAATCTTTTGGTCTAGCGTGGTGAAATTTGTGTAGAAAAAGGAAATGGTAAATGTACTGTACATGTATAGCGCTTTATTTAGGCCACGTCCACACTAAGCTGGATAACGCCTTTAACGTATTTAGTCTACACCCCCCTATCGTCCACACTAAAGTGGCTTTGTTTGTGGTCTGTGGCCGGATAAGTATTAGCCGGGTAAGAGAGCCGTTTAACTGTTATCTCAACGGCTAAATGAGCACGTCTGGACGCAACTAATCCGGTCCCCGGCTAAATCAGAGCAGCGTCGTCAATAAAATGCTGCGTCCTAAATTGATGACGACAAGAACGCGACACCAGATAATGACAACATGAAAGATGGAGACAAGTCTCGCTATGCTACTGCTTCTTTTGCAAATTCAGACGTTTGCAAAATTAACCCTAACCTACTTGCGAATGAGAAGACAACATAGGAGGCGCCGACATTGACGTAGATTATACGTGTCAATCTGTGTTCTTTTTGTTTTTCCCCGCGCATGCCCAGTACATGCATAGGTCGGCATTGGATTGCGCAATCATGGGACCTTAAATGGGGCGTAAATGCTCGTGTTGAGTGGATAACATTAGGCGTCTAACTCCCCGTATAACCTTATCCGGCTTAGTGTGGACGTAGCCTTAGTCCCTGCAGACGTCAAAGCATTTCACACTACACTTCACTCGCTCATGCATACATTCACACACTGGTGATGGCAAGCCACGTTGTAGCCACAGCTGCCCTGGGTGCACTGACAGAAGCGAGGCTGCCGGACATCGGCACCACTGGGCCCTTTGACCACCACCGCTCCTAACTCCTGAGCCATTGTCGCCCCATACTTAAGGCTTTAGACCAAGTGTTTTTCAGTCCACCACTATGTTTGAAAGCCACTTTAAAGCTTGTATGTTCAGCGGATGAACAGGCAGGCTAACTTTTACAGTGTATTCAAATTCATATTACTGGGTAAAAATAGCACTTAGACAGTTTCTGACTCTGGTAGGGGAAACTCTGGTGTTTTCTTTCAGACCCTAGCCATGCCTCAACTCCAAATTGTTCAAGAACAGCCAATATTGAGCATCCCAAGTAAAATTCATAACATTTTTGTCTTGTTGAAAATGCAGGTGGAGGTGAAGCCCTATGTCCTGGACGATCAGCTGTGTGATGAGTGCCAGGGCGCTCGCTGCGGAGGGAAATTCGCTCCCTTTTTCTGCGCTAACGTCACCTGCCTTCAGTACTACTGCGAGTTCTGCTGGGCAAACATCCACTCCCGTGCAGGGCGGGAGTTTCACAAGCCCCTGGTGAAAGAAGGCGCCGACCGCCCCCGCCAGATTCACTTCCGCTGGAACTAGGGGGACGCGACTCCACATCCAGCGATGACGGCCAGAGTTAAGGGAATCACTGGCTATTGGCAAAAAGAGTCTGGCCTGCCTCTCCTGCTAACCTAAGCTATCAGTATAATCAAGTGCGTAACACTATACAATATATACTATATATGGCTATATATCTTTTGTAGCAGCCAAACACCGCAAGCCTCAGTTTTCACCAACCCCACCCCCACATCTCAGGCTCTGACAACTCTACAACTCTTTTGTGGTACTTTCATCTTTTTCTAAGAGGAGATTTAAAAAAAAAAGAGATTGATTTTTGTAGCTTTTTTTATTATTATGATTATTATTATTTTTGTATGTGAGATTTAAAGTAGATCCAGGAATGTTTTTTGCATGGGGGCAGCTCGTCTGTCTGTCTGTCTGCTGCTAGCAAACCACACAGTGCGTTCAGTGCATACTTTTTTGAGAACACCTCGACTCTCTAACATCGTCACTTGCCGCACGTGATTAACCAAAGGTAGAAAAATGATAAGAAGCTCAAAACTGACACATTGTGTGCCGCGGAAACGAGCGTTACTTTATACCGCCACGAGCTCTTTTCTTGTTAGAGTTTATTGAGAGATAAAAAACCCAGAAGAAGATAGAGGTTATACTTTTTTTTGTGCTCATTCTAACCTGTAGAGTGATACCTCAAAACACAAAATCCGGTTTCTGCAAACATTTATACTTAACAAAAAGCTATTTTAGAAGCTTTGCTGCTATATATAAATATATATGAATAGATATGTTGGTGTTATATTTAAACCCGAATCATGTAAAATGAAATGCAGTATGCACTCAACCACTTACAACGCCACAGAAAGAGTTTAGAGTGCATGCAATCACAACAGGCTTACAGCTGCAGAAGTAGAATGCAGGATAGCTGTGAGAAAGAGAAGTAAACCAAAACAGCTTATCACTGAAATTCTATTTAAAGGCTTAAAAACTGAAATTCTGTAATGGGTAGCATGATACTCATCTAAAGATCCCTAAGTGGAAACAAAAAAGTCAGATGAAGTTAGGTAGAGGGGAAAAAAAATGAAAACGTACATAAACTTGCATGCATCTATGTTTCTCTGTTGTTTGATCTGTTTACATACTATCAATACAAAAAGTGATACTGGTTCCAATGTAGACTTAGTAGACGCCATCTTTTTGGTAAAATGGCGGCTTGTATAAAAAAAAAGAAAATATCAAAAGCAGAGTGGTGTTCAGTGGTTTGTGTTTGTGTTGTCCATGTGCTTTGTGATTGTTCTTAGTGTAGACTGAGGCTCTAGTTTAGTTACCAACAAATTACGCAGAAATCAATTCAAAAGCATGCCTTCACGTTTCCTATCTTTGGAGCTCTGAATGTTTCCAAATGATATGAGACAGCATCTCTCTGGCAGAACCATAGACTGTATGCAAACACAAGACAACTAAGTCACATAATTAAGCACCCTTTATTTGCTAGCATACAGTGTTTTGCAAAAGAATTCATACCCTCGAAACAGTCGTTATGTTATAGACCAAGACAAAGTATTGGCAGATTCTGAAATGGATAAAATAACAGATGCTTATAAAACCACCTTCTGTTTTTGCTTTGGTATGTATAAACCAGCTTTTAACATCTAGAGTCTAATATTGCTATAGATAAATAATTCTAAACATTTTTTGAAAACATTTTAGATGGAAAGTACCTGTGAACATAATTTTCCAAGTCCTCCCACAGAACCTCTAATGGATTTGGGTCAGGACTTTGACTGGGCCATTCTAACACATGGATATGCCTTGATCTGAACCATTTCTGTGTCTCTGGCAGAATGTTTCAGGTTGTTGTTCTGCTGGAAGTTATTCCTCCATCCCAGTCTCTTGTCTTATGAAGTCTTAAAACGGTTTTCTTCCTGGATTCTCCATTATTTAGCTCCATCTGTCGTCCTGTCATCTCTTACCATCCTACCAACAGCATGGTTTTGTCACTGCCTTATTTCACACTTTTTTTAACAGAGCACCTTATTTCCAATATTTGCTATGTCCTTTAAACCGCTTTTGGCAATTGGAGTCAAATGTAATAGAATGAAATGGGAGTCCTCCATAGTTATCTCAGGCCTCTTGGCTGCTTCTTGGATTTTTGCTCCCTTACTCAGTCACTCTACTTTAAAAGTCCGCCCCTGACCTGTGCGCTGTTTTCCTTGGTCTTCACGATGTTTTCTAATGCTCCCTAACAAACCTCTGAAGGCTTCACAGAACAACTGAATTTATACTCAAAATAAATTAGACGCAGATGGAATGTGAAGGGACTGTATTTTATTGGGTTTTATTTAGGGGACTCAGAGTCAGAAGGGTGGCATAAACATGCATGCCGAACAATTTAGATTTCAGTTTGTTACTAAAAGAATGCAAACTGTGCACCATCACGCACTACTTTGTGTTGGTCTGTTACATAAAATGCAATCCAAGGTGTGTGGTTGGGACATGAATGACAGTTTTAAAAAAAGTTAGTGGGGGTGTGTGAGTATGTTTGCAAGGCTCTGTATATTTTAGAATGTAACACTCCCATGCTGTCGGGCTGCAGCTCCACAGTTTTAATTTAACTCTGGACGATGAATCATCTCCTCACCACACTTTTACAGTGAGGGAGATGACCTAAAGATGAAGCTCTCCTTGTAGGCTTATACACCTTTCCATCGGTGTCCACCTCAACCGTTGGAAGATTTTTGACAGAACAGTTTAGGGACAATCTTTTTTCTGTGAGGACAGCTGCCCGGCCGTCCACTTGGTACTGTACCTGTGTCGCTCCTGTGTCATGGTGATTTCGGTGTCCCCGTCCCACCTAACCTTCCTCCTCTGTTTTGTCTCAGTGTTAGTCATGTGTGTGTGCTGTTACGGAACCTTAACGGGATGGAAACTCAAAGCTCATTTATTCTTATAGCTGTTTCGTATAATTTAAACTGTTTGTGTCGACGACTACTTACCCTTCACTGGCTCTTTGAGATGTTTTTTGATAATATATGTTATTATGCACTACTTTTCTATCCCCCCGACCCCACCTCTCCTACTAATGGTTTCAGTGCAAACGTGGGCTCCACTTATTTATTATAACTGTGTAGATGATTTATTAAATGTTATTTTTTCACCTTTTTAAGATGTAGCGTGATGCAGTGGTCTTAAGTTATCTATGTTCTCTGTGATTAGAGCCAGAATCCAAGATTTTCTATTATATTTTAGTGGAATTTGGATGTTGAGAGGAGCGGTGTCAATTTTTTTTTTTTTTAAGAAGAAAGAAACACTTGCTGAGTTCAAAAGGAGAAGCTAAAGAAACGACCTCGACCCGTCTCCCTCCCTTTAGTTCCCGGTGCGTCCGATGATGTGTGAATATCGTCACCTGTAACACTTGACTTTTACTGTTTTCGTGAGGTTCTTTTTTCTATGTTGAACACTGTTCGTTTATTCTGTATTTGTTCGTGTTTCCTCTTTTTCTTTTTTGTAAAAGCATATTTATTTCAATATTTTTGTAGACAAGAAAAATCTATTTGATTTTGACTGTATTTTTCTATTTAAATAGGACTAATTTTACAATTTAATCCCCCTCCACCCCCCTTCGACTCCATTACGCCCTCAAATAGTTGCGAGGAATCATGTCATTAGTAACGGCATCAGACGTTTTTTGATACACGGGTGATTCTTATTTTGATACACGAGGCACATGTTTGAAGGAAGGAAACATGAAGGTTTTCTTTAAATCTGGGAAGAAACTTGACATTCTTGCCCCCCCCCCAACCCCGTTGCATCGAGGCCCCGGCTGCCTGTCCTCGTAGATGCTCTGAAACTTGAATATAACACATTTTGAAAGGCCGACTAACCTCGACTCTGTGTTGTGATGTGCAATACTGTTTCTAATGTTTGTATAAAAGTAAGAACTACAGTGTAGACCTTTTTAAATGCAGATTTATTTTTTTCATTGCATATTTTGCAGATTTCTGATCCACAGTGTCATTTTTTACCGTCAGAAAAACGAACCCCGTTTTTTCATTGCGAGTATTTTTAAATCCAGATATCTTTGTACTGATGTAAATGATTGTAGTTATTTTGAATAGTGTTTTGCTAACAAAAGACGAGACTTTTTCATGCGTATTTCTGTTCCCTTTCATCTTGTTTTGTCCTGCATTTTGATTTTGATTTAACAGTTGCAGATTTTGTTTTTTGAAAGATTTGTCATATTTAAATGTTTTGTGGGGTTTCTTTTGTATTTTTATGTGGAGACACATAATATATTTGAAATGCTAACTGCTGAGATATTTTTGAGCTTATGATTATTTTTAAAGCTAAATATTTGTAATTTTATTGGTAAAGTGACTAATTTCTAAATCAAAGTTTGTGTATAAATTCATAAAGCGGTCTATAAGGTGTTTGGATTGCGATTATTACTGAATGGTTCTTTGATATGAAAGATGAATATCATGGTTATTTTTACTTTTGTTGGTTTTGTATTTAAATGGGGTGTTGATTACAATCTTATTTTCTTTCACTTCCTGAATAAAGACCCATTCTGTTTGGACACAATCTGATCCAGTGTCTTTCTTTCTCTATTTGTGTGTGTATAAGAAGCAGTTTTGTTGAATATTTGTTCACAAGAAGGATTAGAGAAGAAAATTTAAGACGTATATTAAAGGTTTAATAAATCCACACTATTTCAAAACACTGCAATTAATGTAGAAGATTTGTTACCATATTTGAGCTGTCTGTACATGACAGTAGATTAATACATTGAAAACTGGGAAGCTTTTTGTATACCGTTCACAAATAGGATACTAAGCAATAAATTTTTGACTTGTATGTTAGACGGTAAAGAATAATGATCAAATTAATTTCTGATTCATAAAAAAAAACTAATTAATTTTAGGTCAGTAATAAATCAGAATTTCCTAATCACATGCTAACCTTAGTGCCTACAAACACTAGGGGGCGCCCACTAACTGTACATGCAAATAACCAATTAAAATGAGGCATCTGGGTGGCACCACTTCATAGATTTTTCTTCTTTTGAGTAGTTGTGCCATCCCCAACATGGAGTGGTTCCCAAAGCAGAGATGCAAGTCTGCCTATTAAAAAGCTTAAATCACACCTCACAGCTGTTAAATAAATCTCCTTCCATTTGAGTCTTTTAACACAAACAGCCTTATCTGTTAATACCGTGTACTAATATCGTCTACTACTACTTTATTTAGATTTTAAGGCTGGGCAATGTGTCTTAAAAATAATTGTTTTGTTTTTTTGCCAAGTCCAATTTCTGGTATTAATCAGTTTTTTTCATGTTTTTTATTTTTTTATTTAATCAATTTATCACCCAGGTCTAATTTAGATACATTGTCCCTTCATATAACCAGCTGATACAAAATATCCCCTGCTTGACTTTTAACGATGCTGGGAAAACATGAGCGCGTCAAACCAGCATTTTACTGCATTGCCCTCCTGTTTGATCCAGTTTATTGACTAGCTGTAAGACTCTAAACTGAGCACTCAGCTTTACTAGATAGAATGTCAGATCTTTTGTCACAGTCTTGTTATGCTCTCATGTCTAATTTGTTTTAACCTTTTTTTATACTGAACTTTCGTTTTTAATCGACTATTTTAACATTTTGTCAGTTGACTACAAAATTCTCTAACATTTTGTTAGTGCATATTGAGATAGCTTGTTCAAAGGTGAATAAATTATGATTTTGCTAAGTCTCAGCAACATTGGGTATTTAGGAATATAAGTGGCTAATTAGTCTTAGAAGCTCATGTATTTTCCTTTCTTGTTGATATGGTCAAGTTACATATTGTTTAGTGCAATAACTAGGTCATAAGAGCATAGCGTGTCCACAGTTTCTCACTGAATTGTGTTTATCTACAATAACTTTTAGACAAAACATTGTTTAGAACAAGATCATTTCGATGATCCAAGCTTTTTGTTCTTGGTTGTATTCTTCTGTAGTCTCTGAACCTCTTGACACATGCAAGGTGGATTAGTATTGTTTAGTCCAAATTATAATACAAATTAGTCAATGTGTCAAAGTAATAATTGTTTTTTTAAAGCATCTAAAAGCCTTTAAAGGGGGGAGTACAGTGCCGCGGCTAGTAGCAAGCTCACCTCACAGCTAGAAGGTCTTGGGATCGATTCCCGCTGGGGACGCTGTGGGTGCTGAGGGTGTGTTTGTTCCTCCATATCATCAGCACCCACACTCTGTGGGGTTGGCAAAAGGGCCTTTCTGTGTGGTGTTTGCATGTTCTCCCTGTGTTCCCTTGAGCAGCTACAGTGAGCTTCTCCCAAAAAAATATGCACCAGTCCTGGGTGAGTATACAGCTGCCTCCTCATGGCTGACCGGGGAGTCTGAAGGGTTGGGGAGGATCTGGCTGAATAGTGGAATCCTTCCACGCGCTATGTTCAGCTGGGGAAACCCTGGCCCTTCAGGTGAAAAAGAAGGGCCTGCTCAGTCCTCAGGTGTGAAGGAGACTTGAGCTCAGTTCAGCGCCTTCCTGGGGTTGGCAGAGGGAGAGCAATGCCTAGGGCTGCACTTAGGGGTGATAAATAATGGGGAGAAGTTTATATCCAGTCACGATCAGTGTATATCCATGGAAGTCAACAGGGCCAGGAGAGATGCCGCCTTTAATCAGGTTTTTATCTGCACTAAAACGCTTTCATATAAACAATGTTTTGTTTGTTGTGGACTACCTGGTTCCACTGACCAGGTAGTCTGAGCAGGACTTTCACTCCGTGCCCTATGGCAGTCAGTTAGACAGAACCTGCTACTGCAGACATCAACATGGTTCATATTTGCGTGTTTCCAAATTGCACTGACCAAATGACCAGTTGGACTAAGTTTTGCTACAACAGGCTCCCTTTCTGCAACCCATGCAGACCACAGCTGTAGTGATCGCTGCGACATCATTGAAATCCCAGGTTAGTGTAAGTTGGAATCGATTGCATTAAAAGCCTCTAAAAACCCAGAAGTTTACACCACAGCACCTGCGAGACCTTCCAAACTCACAGGGGAATATCGCCAACTGTTCATAACAAAATGAAGCAGTTTTGGGGCAGATAATGCCTTATTACAGGTGGCAAATATCTTGCCCCCATTGACTCCCATTATATGAACATACGCTAATCGCGACTGGATATAAAATTCTCCCACAAGACTCCAATCGGCTCCAAACTTGTCTGGGTGAGTAAATGAAGGTATATTTACTAAAAAATAAGGTCCAAGTTGAAAAAGAAACTAACTTTCCTTTTAACGTGACGGTTCACAGACACTTCCCTTTTCCTGACCAAGCTTGTGGCGACAGTGGAAAGGAAAGACTCTCTTTTAATAGGAAGAAACCTTAAGCAGTTTTAGGCTTAGCTCGAGCTGCCATCTGCCAAGATCATCTGAGGGTAAACAAGCCACAGTCTGGTATTACTTTTAATGGTGAGGGGAAACAAAGAGCCTACAGCGTTAATGGCAGCAGTAGCTCTGTCGATACATTTCTCCATGAAATGTACTATTTATGGATAGTGAAATAAAAAGAGGACAACTGAGCATTGTTTTTCATTTAACTGATTTTTTTCTCTTCCTTTTTTAAAGTTCCAGTCTCAAAGTTATTACTGCCATATAAACACATATATGTAATTGACATCACAGAACTATATCGGTAATATGAATTTTATTTTCATGAATGTCAAACACTTTTCTACAGTTATTACACAAAAATATGTGATGTTCAAAGAAGTGTGTTTTAGATATTTTCTTTGATTTTTTTCTTTTTCTTAAAGCAAATTGCTAGTATAAGGTTTCATGTAAAAGATAGTAATGAGTTATGGCTCCACCTTGAGTTAAATGGTAGAAATTGCAGATAAGAGCCACAGAGGTCAACAAAGTACAAACCGTTTTCTTCTCATTTCTAAGTTTCACATGCGCTCGCTTGGTTTTTATACATGATCAGAGCTGTTTGCCTTGGGATGTTTATGGAACAGAGAGAAGGGAGTGGATTGGGAGGAGGAGGGAAGTAGGATGCACTGTGAGACGCTGTCAGCAGCAGAGCTCCTCGCGCAAAACCTGTGAGAGGAATATGCTCTGCCAGGGCTCGTGTCGCAGAAAAAGTTGGAATCCGAGCACATAAGGGGACCGAGACGCACCAAAGTGGGAATACTGATCAGCACTAGAGAGGGGTAAGAATGTTTAGAGTGCTTTGTCTGTTGTCTCTGACAGGACATGTTTTATTTGGAGGGATGAGATGCTCAGAATCTTTCCATACATTTGAAGAGAAGATGATGTTGGACTGCACTACAAGTAGTTATCACTGCAACAGAAAATATGTCTGATGTAGAAGGAAATAATTTTTTTTTGTTTTGTTTTTTTTCTTCTTTCCTCCCTCTGGAATCTGGAATAACTGATTAGAAACAGCTTAAAAAGTACCAAAGTGCTGACATCTATCTTCTGAGACAAACAGGCACCTCTGCTTACAGGACTGTCCTCCAAAAGGACATAACATAACTTATCCTTGAGGATCCTTAAAGGTGAGCCACTATTGCATTACCCACAAGAGAGTGGCCACTCTTTGGAACATTCCTGCAGGTGTCATAGGATTTGTCTGCGGTGCTGACAGACAAAGCAAATGTATTGTGGGAAGGAGAAATAGCTCACCGTCCGCTGGAGGACTGCAAGAGGAATGATCCTCCTCCGTAGGCCTGACCCCAATGTTCCACTGACCAGAGACAAACAGCAGATGCACCGCTTGCGTTCTCACACCCACGTCGGCAAATCTGCCAAGAAAAAACATGTGCATCCATCATATGTGTAAATCCCCCTCTACCAAACGCCATAAAGCCTTCTCACGATAAAGTATTATTTCTCAGTATACAACCATATAGACTAATAATTAAGGAATGTGTTTTGAAAGTTTCTTGGATAAGAGCTGATCCGATTGCATCGCTCCTTATTGAAAGACTTCCCAAATCGTGTTACAGCTTTCTTATGTGGGAACTGAGGTCACGAGGGTCTAATAAAGTGCCATTGTTTCGTGTTTAGGATCCCCTGACAGAAGTTGTGGCGCATGTTATGTCATGGCTCGAGAATGTGTTGGCAAAAGAAGACTTGGGAGAGAGCTAGAAATTTCTGTTTTGACGTCGCTCTCATGTAATCCTGTGGCTGATTGAGAAGTATGTGGATCAGATATTAGCTGTTCTGCTCACACAATCACATCTGGCCTCATGCTGGTTTTAATAAAGACAAATAGAGTCTGTCACAGCTTTTTCTGCTGCTTGCCACCATGACGACAACTCTGAGTGAGGGTTCAGACGGAACTGACTTTTATCCTTTCCCTAATAAACTGTAAACAGAAAACCATCTTTGAAGCACACTCCAGAATTCATAAACATATACAGTGACTTGCAAAAGTAATTGAACCTCCCATTTTCACATAACAACCATAGACTTCAGTGCATTCTTTTGTGATTTTATGAAACAGAACGACCCAAAGTAGTACATAGTTGGAAAGTGGAAGGAAACAGACGAACAGTTTTCAGATTCCTTTACGGATGATATTCTGACGCCTGTTTTTGACTTCAGCCCTTTTATTTTGAAACCCCCACATAAAACCCAATGCAGCCAATACTCTCCAGCCTCTAGTGACCTATTTAGTACATAGACTCAGCCTCAGTCTGTGATTTAATCCTTCCAGTATCAATTTGATCAGCACCGTGGCACACTTGGTTGCAGTGTTGCTTTTCAGCAATAAGGTCCTGGGTTTGAATCCTGGCCAGGGGTCTTTCTGCAGATAGTTTGTATGTTTTCCCTGTACATGCCTGCATTCCTTCCACAGAACGAAAACATGATTGTTAGGTATTGTTATTAATTGGTCTCTCTAAAGTGTCCTTAGTGTGTGTGTGTGTGTGTGGGTGTGTGTGTGTGTGTTTCTTTTTTGTTCTGTGTGTCTCTGTGTTGCTCTGCAATCTGTCCAGGGTGTACCGCACCTCTCAGCTTGATGCTAGAGATTGTGGGGATGGTTAGCATACTTTTAGGTCTAAGTCTAGACCTTAATCCAATTGAAAATCGTTTGCACAGCAATCAGACACTCATTTTCCACTCTTCGTGAACTTGAGATCATTTATAAAGTAGAATAGACTGTTATTTTTTATTCTCTTAAGTCTATATGTAAAAAACTGGTAGAGACACACTCCATGGATCCGTGTGTCCACACAGTATTAACTACAATGAAAGCTTTTATTTGTAAAGAAATACAAAAAGCTTGTGTTTTGTTCCTTCGAGTTTAAAACTATGCACTAATTTTTGCTGCTCTACCACCAAAACCACAAATAAAACACCCCGACATTTGTTGCATCCTGCCAAATTCAGAAAAAGTTTGGGGGTATAAATACTTTATCAAGGTGCTGTACATGAACCTACAGATGAAACTCTAAATGTCCTTGACTAAATTGTTTGTTTTTGCAGATTTGAAGATGTGGGCATTAATGGGAGTGATCTATCTGTGTCACTGCGTCACTGGCCAGCTGCTTGAGGCCAAGTTGAAAGGAGCGCCTAGACTGATCTGCAGCGTCCCTGGGTTACCTGGCCTGCCTGGCAAACCAGGCCCCAGCGGGCCCCCTGGAGCAGATGGGAATGTTGGTATTCCTGGAAGAGATGGCAGAGATGGCAGAAAGGGGGAAAAGGGAGAGAAGGGAGATGCAGGTATAAAATGAATGACTGAATGAATGAGCCATTTATAAACATCAAACATAGAATAAAACCATCAAGTTAATGTGGCAAACAAACTCATAAGCTTATCAACCAAGGCTATATAAAAACAAAAAGAAAAAAAAGCATTAATTGTGTGCTTCTAAAGCCTTGTTTCCCAAACCTGATCCTCAAGGCCCACTGTCCTGCATGCTTTAGATCAGAGAGGTCAAACTCATTACCATTTTGGGCCACATAAAGATAATGAAAGTCCTTGCGGTGGTGGCAGAAAATATTGTTAAAACTATATTCAACAAACCGCTAAAATATACTTCTTAAAATTAAATGATATTGAACATCTTTTCATAATGATGTAATTTAGGACACTTCAAATAAACACTTATTTGAGTGATAAAAGTGTACTCAGGTGTATATAAATAGAGCTCAGTCCTCTACAGTTTAGAGGGCCGCATCAGTGGTCATGGTGGGCCGGATTCGGCCCCCCGGCCTTGACTTTGACACCTAAGTTTTAGATGTTTGAGGAGATGAGTTCAGCAAAATCCTGTTAACCATCAACTGAAATCAGGTGTGCTAAAACATGCAGGGCAGTGGGCCTTGAGGACCAGGGTTGAAAGACATGGTTTGTAAGAAATGTCACGAGCCTGTGTGCAACACACTAGCAGGGATCCCCAACTCCGGGCACAGATCCCAGTTTCAGATGTGTCTCTGCTCCAACACAGCTGATTCAAATTGTCCAACTTCATCCTCAACATGGCAAACTTCTGCAGAGGCCCGCTAACGAGCCATCATTTGATTCTGGTGTGATGAACCAGGGAAAGAACTAAAACCTGCAGGAAACTGGCCCTCGAGGCCTGGAGGTGGGGATCGCTGCGCTAAAGCACGACAAAGATTGGATTAATTATTGGACTGCTGGTATTTGCTCGTACAGAGAAGAGAAGATGAATCCATTTGTGAAATCAGAAAACTTTACTTATGAAAGGATGAAAATTGTCTTTATGCTTGAAAAACAACAACATGAACATTTACAGTATATTACCAACCTAGGCCCATAGATACTTTATTTTTATTTTTATAACGTGTCCTGTCTAGCAGTATGCTACTCAGAATTGGTGTCTGAGTACCAAGTACAAGCCCAACAGTTTTACTTTCCCAAGCAGAGTATTACAGCTTCGCTGTAGTACGCCACTTGATGTATATGTATGAAAAATCTTTATTAGTGATTACTGTGGGTTCAATTTCCTGACGTCATGGACACTAAACCGAGACAAGAAGGGAGAAAGGAAGAAGGTAAAGAAAAGAAACCGGACCAGCAGAGGCGCGAACCGACGACACAAGACAGGGAGGCAAACAAAGAACACAAGAAAACATCCCATTCCTCCACCTCTGCCGGACGGCAGAGAAACAGTAATACAAAACAAAAACAACAAACTGTACAGAACCAAACCAATAGTTCGGATCTAGTAGAATAAACTAAGAATTACACATTCACTACACACAAGCATGGATTAATTAACATAATACAAATGTTTCTGGTAAGCTCCTGTGAACAACTAACTAATGATGATAACCTCAGCTTAAGATATGTCCGTCCACACCAATGTCCCCACACCTATGTGTGTGTGCGAGCATGCAGGTCTGAATAAGGTTTCCCCATGCAAGTGATTGATAGCTGGTGTAAGGAACCGTCAATCCGTCCTACAGGAATCGACACAGACATGGAGGAGGCAAGAGATGTATGCATCCAGGGTCCCACAGAGTACAGAGGCCACAGGCGGATCAGCGCAGGGTCGATCACCCACCAAGAGAGGAACAGATGGAAGCCCCAGGGGAACACCCACCAGCCGCAGTGCTGGGGCCCGAGAGATCGCAGTGACGAGCCCACGGGCTCCGCCGGAAACCGGCTACGCCAGGGCGGGCCCGGATCAGGACCCGGAGGCCACGGTGACCAGGGGCACCCCGCCCCCCAGCGGGTCCCAACCAGGGACCAGCCGACAAGGGCCCCCCGCCGCCGCCGCAGGCAAGGGGGATCCGCAGCCAACCGACGGACAACACACGCCGCCGCCACCCCGGACCAATACCCACCGCCAACAACCCGGCCCGCCCCCACACACCCACACGCCAGGGAGCCACAGCAAGAGCCACAGTGGATGTACGCCCTCCCCAGGCCGCGCCCAGCCAGCACCTGGACATCCAGATCTTCCAGCTCCTGGGTCCAGATCCCGCCCCACGCAGGGCGCCAAGATCAGGGGCCCAGCCAATGCCGGACAGCCCCCCCCAGATGAACCGACCACCCAGCAGAAGTCCTGGAAGTCCTGGGCGCCAGGCACGGTCCCCACCGATCCACCGGACGGCACCAACCTACTCTACAACCCCGGCACCCCCATAAGAGGTGCCCCAGTCAATCCAAGGAGGACGTCGGCCCGAAACAGCGGCCGCCCGACACACCGGACCACCCAGGACCCGCCAGACATGCACCAGGACCGAGCCGGGCCGCAACCGGGACCCCCGGCCCCAGGCATCGAGAGCCATCATCAACCAGCGGGCAGGAGCATCCATCACCGACGGGGAGTAACTGAGGGGAAGAAGACGCATCAGGCCAGAGGGAAGCCAAACACCCAACCTGACAGGTAGACATAGACAGACAGAGACACTCATACGTACCCTCCCTCTCATGCGTACACATTCTTACAAATACAGGACATACGAAAAAAGGATGCTATACACTCATTCATACCCCCCATACGTACACTATACTCCATACTCCCAGGCCCAGGGACAGACGCCCCAATAGAGCACCCTGCCCCTGCACCCGGGAGACAGACCCCTTTGCCCACCAGGATGGGGACAAGCAGACCGCCAAGGCCCCCACACCGGCAAGAGCAGCCCACCAGCCCAGGACCCCGACCAGACGGCCTGATGTTCTACCCGGGCTCCGACCCCTGATGGTCCAACGAACAGGGGTGTGGAAAGACCCCCCAGCCTCTCTCCCCCCGCTCAATGTGGTGTTGTTGCGTGTTGTTCTAATGTGCAGTTAAAACAGAGGGGTGGGACATGGGAATACTGCCGGGTACCCCCATCTCCCCCCCCGGGCCCTCAGTGTCTAGATACATTTAAACAGTGGGTGCCGGCACCACAGGCGAGGCCCCCCACAACGGGCCCCCTATAAGGGGCCCCCCATAAGGGGTCCCGCCCCCAGCGCCAATGCGCCCCACCGCCAAGTCCCTACATGTGCGTTCCATGTAAATGTTGCAAGTGTAAGTGTCTAAGTTGCTCAATAAAATCGGGACCCAGGCCGCCACCGGGTAGCGAAGACGGAAGCTCCATCCCGCACCCCAGTGACGTGCCCACATCCCAAGGCCTTGTGAATGGTAGAATGAAGGAGCAGGTGGACAGAGGCAATGTGGATGGGGAGAAAATAACTGGGGTGACCTTTGCCAACCCCAGGGAGCCAGCTCCCATAGATACTGTCATAAAGTGATTTGAGTTTTATTTATGTTTTTTATGCATTTTTTACCATTTTCCTAATATTTTGTAAATGCCTTAGGATGAACGCATTGACCTATCAAAACTCCATCAGTCGGTGATCAAAACTGCTAGCTGACTGTTTGATCAACAGCTTTGCTAGTTTGAAGTCAGAACAGGAGTATTACAAACACAGCTGTTTAACTTTGGCTGAGTTTCTCTTAATATTACTGCACTTACTAGACTTATTGGCAGTCAGCATGTGGTGTGATTTATAGGAATATACCAGGAATGTCAAGCCTAACAATTGCATCTTTGTACCTCTGCCATGTGCTGGTTCAAGCAATACTGTGAAAAACATGAGGGTCAATATGACTTTGCAAGTTGTTATGAGCTTAAATAGACACAGTCATAAATGTGAGGCTAATTGTATGTGCATGGATTGTTTATTTAGCATGAAGGGCAACCCAAGAGTTGAAATAGTTAGTTAGTTAGTTAGTTAGTTAGTTAGTTAGTTAGTTGTTATATTTATTTTGAACATGTAATAGCCAATAAATAATCCTACATAATAAATTGGTACAAATAATGAGACAACATAAAAATAAGTAAATAAATAAATGCATAAATAAAGACCAAAGAAAGTAAACATAAACCAATAACACACATTCACATTTACCAGCCATAAATTCCTGCACAAGCCTTCCGGTCCACTGAGCCTGTTCTAACATAAACTGTTTCCTTGCTTTGGGGTATTTACTCTGGATGGAGGTGATAGGATAGTTTGGAGGACTCCAGCCAAAAATTTGCTGCTGCTCATATTTCAAGGTGGCAGTATTCCAGTGGTGACTTAATACATGGGATGGGTGTGGGGCCGAAACTAATTCTTCTAACGGAAGAACAAGAAAATGAGGAATCAGTACGTAGGTGCATCACTGAGCCTAATACCCTATGAACTTATCACTTGTTACATTAAAACCACCAACTCTAGAGTATTTCATTAAGATTGCATTTGATGTACCAACACAAAGTAGTGCATAATTGTTCAGTGGAAGGAAAATGATGCTCGGTTTTCAATATTTTCACAAGTAAAAGACATACCTGGAGGCTTTTTCTTTATCGTTTTTCATTTAAAAATGCTAAATAATTTAATATTTTTTTGTCTTAGATCAGTTTCTTTTTACCTTCTGAGCAATAAATGGAAATTGCAATATTTTAAGGAAACAAAGTAGAAAATAACCAAATAATATACATCCTAAATATGGTCTTAGATGTTAGACTTTATAAAGGAAAGGTTTCGGGGGGCTCATAAAATGATTCCAAGTCCCACAAATGACACCTGCATCACAGTTTTCAAACCTTTGATGTTGAAGAACACATATAGCACAATATTTGGTGGAAAACTAACACAACATTCCATCAGTGAAACAAGGTGGTGGGGCTATAACGTTGTGGAGATGCTTTTTTTTTTCTCCAATAGGGACAAGCCAGCTGAACAGAGTTGATGGGAAACCTGTCAGAGGCTGAAGCTGCAGCAACCCTAAACACATAGCCAGAAACACAAGGTTCAGATTAGAGCAGACCTATAGGTTTGAAAGGTCTAGTCAAAGTCCAAACCTAAATCTAATTGAAAATATGTGACAGACTTGAAAATTGCTGTCTGTGAGCTAATTTAAACTAAGACACATATTCAAATTTGCTTACTTTATAAGACCACAAATTGTCATAGTTGTGGTCAATTTCTAAAATATCCCATGAGCCTTTGCTTCCACACCGAACAGGATCAAACTACTTCCATAGTTCGTAGATTATCACGTTGGCTGCTAGCTTAAGCAGATATTATCAATATGGTGTGTCATCGTCAGTGGTACAAAGACAGGAGGAAGAATATTTTTTCACTGACATCAATGCTAAATCCATCGAAAAAAGGAAGTTTAGATATTTTTAAATGGATAAATATGACTTATTTGTCATTTTGTTGTTATTTACACAGAAAGGAATCTTGAGGAAATGAAAGTACTTTACTTTTCTTTACTATTGGTATTTGTGTTTCGACTTAATTATTACATTTAGCCCTTGACCCTCTGATGGAGTTTAATTTTGGCCTTCAAAAGGGCAAAAGTTTGGGAACCCCTGATTTAAACCAAGACACTGTGTATCTTCCACTCACTGAATCAGGTGCTATATTGCTAGGACATGAATCTTGAAGGAACTGAAGGGGCTGGAGAACAAAGATCAGTTAAGAATAGTGTGTCAACACTGTCTGTGTCTTCGTCAGAGTCATGAGGAAAGACAAGAGCAAGGCACGCAATTAAATACAGCTGCACTTCATCATCTTCATCATCAAATTAATTTGGAGCACAGCAAATCCATACCCCAAGGCAATTGGTCAAAGAAACCATAGGGAGAGGCTTCCATATGTGTTCACCACACAAACGGCCACATATTGCTAATCTATTTTAAAATTATTACTATAACAAGATAAGAATATACAGATAGCTATATGGATAGATAGATGATGTGTTCAAGTAGTGTTCATAAAGAGTCCTATGATGAAAAAAGAAATGTGTACAGAATGTCCATGTGTACTTGTGCTTTAAAAACAGTAAATGTACCATTTCCAAGTTAGCATATATAAATTGAGACGAAAACAAAAATAAGGTGCAATATACAGCAGCAGAAATGTTAATTGCCATTTAGAACGCTGATGTACACATTTAAAGGTAAGGTTCCTTTGCTTTCAACCTGGACCTTATTTTTAGCATTTATTACATTCATTTACTCAACTAGATAAGTTTGGAGCCACTTGGAGTCCTTCAGGAGCAGTTTATATCCAGTCGGGATCAGCGTATATTCATATAATGGGAGTCAGTAGGGGCAGGAGATTTGACTCCTTCATTTTACCAATTTTTTTGTTTTTAATTGTTAGCACTACTCCCCTCGGAGTTCAGAACGTCTCGGAAGTGCTTATTAGTTATTTTCCAGTGTGATTTAGAGGCTTATAATCCAACTACACTAACATGTGGTATCAATTACGTCACTGCTATGCGGCATCCCAGTTGTGGTCTGTGCCACTACAGCTATCAACATGGTTTGCATTCGCATGTTTCCAAATTGTACTAACCAAATGTGGAAAAAGCTTAGCTTCCACAGGTTCCCTTTCTGCAACCCATGCAGAGTACAGGTGCAATGGCGGACGGCTGCGACATAACTGAAATCGTCGTTAGTATAAATTGGATTTAAAAGCCTGTAAAAACCAAAGAAGCTTACACTGCCGCACCTCGGATACTTTCCAAACTCACAGAGGAATATGCTAGCTACTCATAACAAAACATGGTTAAATGAAGGAGTTTTGGAGCAGATAATGCCTTATTCCAGGCGGCAAATCTCCTGCCCCCATTGACTCCCATTATATGAATAAACGCTGATCAGAGCAGTATATGAACTTTTCCAACCGGTTCCGAACTTGTATGGGCAAGTAAAGTAACATAATAAATGCTAAAAATAGGGTCAAGGTTGAAAAAAAACTTTCCCTCTAAGTTTGTTGGGGAAGTTTTGGTTGTAAAGTCTAACATCAGCAGGGAGGAAGGTCATGCAAAAACGTTGTTTTTAATCTCCTGCATATTTCATATTATTGTTTATAAAATATTTTAATAGCGATGTATTATTTTCCTTGACCATTTTATTTTGGTCCATCATATATAGTATCTGTGGTTGTAAAGTCACAAAATGTGGAAAAGCTGAGTCAGAACAAACACCTTTACAAAGTACCTAAGTGCTGCAAAACTGATATTCGACTTTCCTATTTCTGTTTTAGGGTTGAAGGGCAGAGTTGGCCCAACGGGTAAAATCGGAGAGCGAGGTGAACGTGGCCCTGCAGGCAAACGAGGCCCCGCAGGAGACAAAGGAGATGTTGGGCCACCTGGCCGCCCAGGCCGCGATGGACATAAAGGGGATAAGGGGGAGCGAGGGCCCCGTGGAACCACAGGGCTGTGCAAATGCGGCAGCCTGCTCCCCAAATCGGCCTTCTCGGTTGGAATCACAAGCAGCTACCCTGCAGAAAAGACCCCAATCAAATTTAACAAGATCCTATTCAACGAAGGTGGACATTACAACCCCCAAACGGGCAAATTCATCTGTGCGTACCCAGGTGTTTATTATTTCTCGTATGACATTACACTGGCCAACAAACACCTGGCTATAAGTCTGGTGCAAAACGGTCAGTATCGCATTAAAACTTTCGACGCCAACACAGGAAACCACGATGTGGCGTCTGGCTCAACCGTTATGTTCCTGAACCCTGAGGATGAGGTGTGGATGGAGATCTTCTACAGTGATCAGAACGGTTTATTCACAGACCCCAGCTGGGCTGACAGCTTGTTCTCTGGATTCCTGCTCTATGCCGACACAAACTACTTTGATACACTGGCAGCGGACTACGCATAGAACCTGAAGGCCAAAGCAGAAACACAGACTGTTTGTTACAGCTATCACTCAATCAGAACACATGGTTTGTACTCCTTTAGGAATGAAAAAGGCTTCATCTAACATAAAATATATATATATATATATATATATATATATATATATATAAATATATATATATATATATATATATATATATATATATATATATGTATGTATGTATATTTATATATATTTAAATAAATATTCCAGACAATTGAAGGTTTTGTGAATTTATTTTGAAAAAAAGTCTGACCTTAAACACATGGTGGGGGGGTATTCTTAAATTTTCTGGGCGAAAATCCTCCTCCTCAAGAATATGAAATGTTTATGAAAAATTATTGGAACAATTTGTGTGCATTTATTTAGCGTATTTTCAAAGTTAACGTCATGATAGGCACAGATCCCAAATTAAGATATCTGAACAATCACAAGCTCCACCTTTAATTTAACATGTGAAACACAGTGAACGATGAACATCCAATTTAACCATACCCTAAAAGGATCACCCCTCAGATATAGGTCTACGATTTAGGTTGAACTATTTTGCACCTTGTGCAAAATATGAATCAAAACTAGCTTTTTAAGATAATTTTTTTTAAGTAATGCACTGTTTCTAAGTAGAAAAACGTAGCCTGATCTCAAGAGTCAAAAGCACCACAATTCAGTAAATAAATAAGTTGACACATTTTACATATTTAAGTATTTAAATAACATTTCATATCCATAATTACTATTTTTATATCAACCGTTACTTAAGCTTTCAATATGCAAAATTGTCTAATTTAATTTTTTTAAATTAATTTAAATATTTAAGATATTTATGACATTCATTTCTAAATTTACTTATTTTTTTCTTTTCTTTTTTTAACGTGTCCTGTCTGGCACTATGGCACTCAGAATTTGTATCTGAGTACCAAGTACAAGCCCAACAGATTTACGTTCTCAAGCAGAGCATGACAGCTTTTGCTATAGTACTCCACCTGATAAATATGTATGAAAATTCTTCGTTAGTGATTGCTGTGGGTTTAATTCTTGAAGTTATGGACACGGAAACGAAAAATCAAGAGAGGGCCTGAGATGTGCCAGTCAAGAGGGCAGCCGAGGACCCAACCTGACAGGTAGACAGAGCCACACAGACACAGTCATACGTACCCTCCCTCTTATGCAGACACATTTTTTTCAGCACACCAAGACACCAAAGGAAGGATGATGTACACTCATTCATACGCCCCATATACACTCTATACTCCCAGGTCCAGGCACCGATGCCCCAGCAGAGCCACCTACCCCTGCACCCGGGATACAAACCCCCTTACCCTCTAGGATCGAGAAAAGCAGACCGCCAAAGCCCCCACAGTAATAACTCTTTTTTCTTCTGGCAAGAGCGGCCCACTAGCCCAGGTCCTAGACCAGACATCCTGATCTACCTACCCCAACTCCTGATGGTCGGTAGCAAACAGGAGCGTGGAAAGACCCCTAGTCTCTCTCCTACTCCTTAAATGTGGTGTTGATGCATGCTATTATAATGTGCTCTTAAAACAGAGGGGATGAACATGGGAATGAGGCCAGACACCCCGGGCCCTCTGTGTCTGAATGCAGTTAAGCACTGGGCACCAGCACCAGAGGTGAGGCTCATTGAAGGGCTCCTCCTCTGGAAATGAAAGGTGAGTCCACCACAAGATGCCGGCAGTGGTGTGTCTCATTAAAATGTTATAAGTGAGATTGACTAAGTTGTACAGTAAAACTGGGACCCAACGGACAGCGAAGATGGAAATCCTTCCCCGCACCCCAGTGACGTGACCAAGACCCTACACAACTGTCAGAAACAATGATGGAGCAGGTGCACTGAGGCGACCGGGGCTGGGGAGGAAATGACTGGGGATCAGAATACTTTCCCAGGGAGCCAGCTCCCCCACTGACTCCTATAGGAACCCCTATTCAACACAATCCATCAGGGGAGGGAGAGCTTGGCACGTCCAATTTAGGGCCCACGGCAGCAGCACCATCAAGCCACATGGAGCACAAGGCCTTTGGGCTACCACCACTACAGTAATTTTGAAACATACTTGAAGTATACTGATGCTGCAGACTCTTTTGTCTAATGCATGGATACTGTAGACCAAATAGACATGCTTCATAGCTCAACTTTAAGAGATCTAGTTGGTACCATAGTTTGGAGTGAGGATGTTGACGGGTTACCTAATTATAGACAGGACGCATAATTACATTGATTTATTGATTGAATGACTGAAACCTTTTTTCCAATATGCAAAAAACAAATATAAAAACAAATGCTGTAAAAAAAAAAGGATGCTGTGAGAAAAAAAAAAAAAAAAGCTGAAAACTGTAGACATAGCGGCTGCAGCTGCAGGTCTGCTACATTCAAATTCTTAATCTATAAATCCTAATCATGGGCAGTCAAGGTTGGTTTAATCTGCATTCTACAACATAAATGATGCAACCAAGCAAAGTCTCTTCAAACAAGTATTTGACGTGACCGTTACTGTGTATACTTTAATTACTAATTAACAGGGACCAGTGTACCTGTGGAACTGGTCTTGGCCCCTGTTATGGCCCAAGTACTGAAGAAATTTTACAACATCAATTTCTCATGATGATATACACTGAAACTGTAACTAATTGTTCCCTTGGATCAATTTCATCATTTACATTCACAGTTTTTTTAAGTTCCACTTTTAGCTCCAGCTGTATTGAGATAAGGCCACATTTTTCAGATCAGGGGTCTGAAGCCCGAAGTTCAGGAGCTAGAAGTACTTCTTTAGCTCACTTGATATATAAAATAATGAAATATTTGCCCGCAAAGGTTTTTTGGGTTCATCCAGAAAGCCCTGCATCATTAGCAGGGCTTTTTTTTCCCGGCGCAATTTTTTTACCCACTTGATTTGTTCCTGGTTTAAGCAGCTGAAACGCAGTGGGGAAGGAAACGTGATTCCATAGAAAGCCACTTGAGTTCCTCAAAAAGTTCCTGTACATTTGTTCCTCCTCGCACCATGTAGTGGGCGGGCTCCAATGGCACTGACGAGTCCGGATTGGCAGTCCCTCTGAGGAACAGGAAGTTAGGTTGTATTCGCGACGTTTTGTCATGGTAGGTTGAAAAATAGTTTACGTCGTTACTAGGCAGCGTTAACGGAGTTCCAGACATGACCAGAAATGTGTCTTCGTCGAAAAGATAATTATTAATTTATACATTTATCTACCCTGTAATAAATGTAACGTTTTCACGACAAGTTCTTGAACATTTATGGAAAGGAATGGCTGCGTCAAGGTAAAGATTTACCACTCAAGTAAATCTGTAACATACCCTAGTTGTTCTTTTTTTAACGTTTAACTAATAACTCTTTTTTCTTCTGTTTTTTTAGCGACATTCGAGAGAAAATACGAAAAAAACGACGGGCTTTGCAGGAAACTTTGATAAAAAACAGAAATGAGGACGACATTCAGGTATGTATAATATGTAAAACATGTAATATTTTGGTGTGCATGCATAGTTAATTCTGTCAATCAAATATTAAGCTTCAACTCATACAAGTCTAAACATGTCCGAAGGAAAGGGAGGTGGGCGTAAGGAAGGAGATGTTACAGCACAGAAACAGGAGCTGCTAACGTTTTAATAAATCTAACTATACTCGATAGGCTCTGGTTCCGTCCACCAGGTTCAGTGTGGACAAGCATCCGACTGCAA
The DNA here is from genome assembly GCA_028564705.1 of Apricaphanius iberus. Taxonomy (NCBI): domain Eukaryota; kingdom Metazoa; phylum Chordata; class Actinopteri; order Cyprinodontiformes; family Aphaniidae; genus Apricaphanius; species Apricaphanius iberus. The sequence goes on from JAPXFQ010000256.1 coordinate 86,661, forward strand.
TGAAGGTTGGTTTTGTGTGTTGTAGCTTAGCTTTTAGGCTGTAGCTCCTCTCCTCTGTGTGCTGCTGGCTCTTCACCAACAACCTCCCCTTATCCTAAGCCTTGCTTCCTGCAGCTTTAGTGTCTGATAGCACCGTGGATGTGGGTTCTTTGTTGCTGCCTGCTCTAAAACTGTGGGATTTTGTTCCACTAGGAAGCTGAGGGCAGCGACGAGGACCCAGGAGAGACCCTGAGACGCACACTGAGAGCCCAGAGACAGAGGAGAAAGAAAAAGGTGCAACCCAGTTGTCTTTGATTTGTTTTTATTTTTGTTATCTTAGCTCAACTTTACTTCTATTTTGTTTGGTTGCTCTTTGTGTTGATCAGTTGCTTGAGCAGACTTTAGTCCAGGAATCTCACCAACCTGAGGATGCTGAGGAAGTTTCCACCTCTCAGCGCTACAGTGGAAATGAGGGATCAGCTGATCGGGCAGATGATTCAGTGGTTTCTACAAGACCTCCATCTGGTTCTCAGAGAAGTTTGTGTCTACTTATTGAACTTATTTTGTAGCATAGCAACCACACCTTTTCATGCACTTTACTGTTATCCTTTGTTATAGAGACAAACACAAAGCAGCATGTAATTGTGTTGATGTGATACCGTACGACACTTGAAAGTTCTGTACACAAAATAGACAAAACAGCAGGCACATAATGCATTAACTCTCCAATTATAAAATCAATATGACCCCCAACTAAATAAAATATCCATGAATTGAAATAATACAATAATTCTACGCTCAATCAGTGAAAAATGGAAACAGACAAAAAACTAAATTAAATTGTTAGGAAACAATTTAAAATGTGACACATCTTGTCAAAGGCCAGGCAGAAGAGATTAAGATGGGATGAAGTTTGTCTGATGTCGAAGAGAAGGTTTGTTCATCATTAATCCAAAATGTGATCATAGCTTTGTGTGCAAGTTCCAAGACAAATTGTTCACCTTCTGTTGCAACAACAAGCTTAGGAATACAATCTGAGCTAGAATGAAATAATACAAATCAAACCTGATCAGACTTCCGATTCAGAAAATTCACTCCACTTCAGTGTGCTTATAGGTAAATTAAACAGGGGAGCAATGACAACGGAAAAGACGCGACTTCCAATTCGTTGATAGCCGTTTGTAATAACATGGTTTGTCTCTTTATAAAACATTTCCACACAACTGATTTGGGTTGATTTAGCAATAATGAATTTTGTTGAGTAAACTAAATGTAAGCATGTTGGGTCAACCTCAAACATTCATCTTGTTGTAAGGCACAAAAATAAACAGCAGGGGATGGACTCAAATTTAGAAAAGGGCCTCTGTTTTCTGTGCACCTGCGCTAACCACTTTGCTACACAATAACTCAAAAATGTTGTATATAATACGTAGATGACTTCATTTCCAGTGTTAACTAAAAATTATTACAAATACAGGTATTTGGTCTGCCGATTCCCTTTTTTTTCATTAAAAAATTGAAAGAATTGTATTACTGAAACCATTGTATTTATGTTTTGTTAACACCGGAAATTAAGTTGTGCCTTACAGCAACCTGAATGTATTAGGTTGACCCAACATGTTTACATTTAGTTCACTCAACAGAATTCATTATTGCTAAATCAGCCCATTCAGTTGAGTAGAATATTATTTTTTTGCATAAAAACGCCTTACAGTTATTGCCCAGTCACAATATACTTGAATCTGAATGCATGCTATAGTTTCCCTGAGCTTTATTTTTGTTTTAAAAAAAATCACAGCTTCAATTTGTTAATTTCACAGCTATGCGCCACTTTGTGTTGGTCTACCACATAAAATTTAAATGGTATGAATTGAAAAAAATGTGAACTAGTTCAAGCAGTATGTATATATTTGTAAGGCTTTATATGTAGAGTAATGTTAATTTGAACAAAGTATTTCCAAGCACAGAATTCATTCTCCCGACTCCTGTTTTGTAGGTCTCTCTGTGAGACCTGAGCAGTCCTCCAGTTCTCAGCATTTAGACACATTTGTGACACGGCATTTGCAGGAGAAGCTGAGAGCAGCAAGGGTAACTTCACTGTCTTTTTTTTTTCTAGTGTCTTTTTGTGTGTGAATAAGAATATATTACCACTCATATGTTTGTCAGTCTGTGATTGACACTATTGACACATCCTGTATGTATATCGCATTGCAGTCTAAAGGAGAGAGCCTTCAGCAACAAGAAGCTTCCGAGGCTTCTACCGAGCCAGTGAGTCGACTCCAACGGTTCAAAGACAGAGACACCATAACTAGATTTGATAAAGAGGTGAGTTTAACCACAACTGGGCATGTGTAATAAAGCACAGGAGCAGAGGTAACTTCCCAGTTTCTACCAGGTCGATCCAGTCAGTGCAGGAAGACATGACGACCCCCTGTCCTTTCGCTCCAGAGTCAAGTTCCGAGAGGCTGCAAGAAGAGTAAGGTTTATACTCGTGTTAAAGTTTCTCGTTAAGCAAATATTTCTATTCATGTACTTTCACTCATTTAGTTTTTTCTTTCCAAATTAAGGTAGGACAAGATCTCCCAACTGCTGAGGAAGCATACAACTTCTTTACATTCAACTATGAGCCTGATCAACCAAGTAAGCGAGAGAGGCTGAGCAGGAAGAGACAAAAACGGAGAGAAAGAGTCGAGGAGAATGGAGAAGAGGAAGCTGAGGAAGAAGAGGATGCTGAAGCAGAAGAAGATAATCCAGATCAAAATGAACAGCAGGTAATGCATCGTTAAAAAGCATGGTATGAGAAGTGGTAGGCAAAAAAATAACCCCCAGGTTTCATTCGGAAACTGTTCCAGTCAGCAGGAAGAGTCGGCACAAAAGTCGATAAATGTGGGTTGAGGGTGAGGGGACCTGACCCGACGTCAGACACAGTCCAGCAAAAATGTTGGATTTTCTGAAGCAGTCTACAGTCCCAACTGCAAATGCATTTTACTGACAGCCGGTAAAAAACAGAGACTGAGACAGGGCAATGGCTGCAAGCCACAATTTTTCTTACTTTATACATAACTGTGCATTATTATTAAGATAAAACAAACTATAACCAAGCTACTTCCAACCACAAGTTAATAAAAATACAAACAAATTATCATAGAGATTATCTGATATTAGGGTAGGGTTAAACAAAGTTACTAATAAAAGGCCCTGTTTGAAATAAACCAACCAGTTCACATACAGAACATAAATATAATTGCACACGACATTTGAAACCAAGTGACATTTCTGATCAAATAATTTTCCACACAGTACAAACCTATTATCATAAATCAGAAATAATATTTTTTTTATTTATTAACTTTGTCGTTATTCTTAACCAAATAGTTTAATAGGATTAGGTGGAGAGCAACTGTGAACAACAGTCTTTACGTTTTTTTCCCCACAGATTCTCAGTTTAGGTCAGATTGAGGTCAGGTCTTTGATTCCTTTTCAAACAGGTTTTACCTTCTAGAATTGCCTCATATTTAAAACCATTCATCTTCTACTCAGATCTGCTGAAGAAAAATCTCTCCATATCATGATGCTGCCACCGCCCTGTTTCATCATGACAATGATCCCTTTTAGGGTCATGTTTTATGTTTCGCCACACATGGCAATTGGCATATGGGCCAAAAAGTGACATTTTGCCTTCATCTAACTAGAACACCATCTCAGCATCTTTCCCGTGTTCTCTATATGGCTTGTAGAAAACCAAATTTCTTTGAGAGTTTTGTTCTTTTTACCACTATTTAAGGAGTGCATGACCAATATCTGTTCTGCCAAAAGATTAGCTACAGCTATCATGGGATTCTCGGCTACTTCTCTAACGCTCTCCTTGTTGGGCCAGCCATATCTGTTGCTCCACAAATGTGTGTTTTTAGAGACTAGAAGCACAATGGTGGACTCAACTTAAATTACTTTTAAAGGCAGGTGGGACTGGACTTTACTTAGAGGTATCATAGTAAAGAGAGCTTAATGCAAATGTGCATCATGTTTCATTTTTATAATATATTTTTTTCCTTCCACGTCACAATTGTACAATACTTTGTGTTGGTCTATGCAGGCTTGAAAATCTGGAAAATTATTAAATTTGCTTTTAACTCCTTTTGGGTCTGGATATGGAAAAAAGAAAGTTATTTATTAGGGCTGGGTATCAATTCAAATTTCAAGAATCAGTTCGATTCCAATTCTCAAGAGATAGAATCGATTCGATTTGATTCAGTCTGATCCAGTTTGATATTGATATGGCGTTTTTTTTGTTTTTTACTGTCATCTTAATTATTTACCTGAAATTCAATGAACTAACACTGGGTGAGTAACACTTCACCATGGGAAACCTTATTAACCCTTTTAATGTCCATCTGGACTTTTCCTTCCAGTTTCAGCTGTAAAAAGGGCAAACTACTCTAAAAATAATCAAATAGATTTTTGAAATTGCGAATCGATTCAATTCGATTTCTACAAGAATTGATTGAGAATTGACTAATCGATTATTTCAACACAGCACTATTAATTATAGAAAGAGCTTACCTTTCTTACTTTTTTCCCTTTACTAAAGGAAAAAAATATATAATGCTTAATAAATGCATTCATTTTTACATTGATTTCTTTTCACTTCACACGCCGTGTCTTCGATCTGCCGCATTACATGTCCGTTTTAACATTTTACTCTTCAGCATTTGGGGTTTTGACCTACTGACTAAAAGTGATCCCAGTTAAAAATTAAAAATATGCTTGGTATTTTAACAGCTCTAAGTTAGATTTTCTAATAGAGCTAATTTGAGTTACTCCAGAAGTGATAGAAGCAGTAAAACGGCCTAATACCACACTGAAGAAACTCTAAAGCCAGCTCTAGCATTCTGTTGTTTCAAGTTGTGTTCAAGCGTAGTAGTTTGTACGCAAATCTCCAGATTGTAACAAAAACAAACAAAAAAATAGAAAGCTTTGAAACTTTGGAATGAAAAAATGTGAAAGAACCCTGTATTTCACGTAAACTCTCCGTAAAAGATAAATTGAATTTTTTGGTTATAACATGAGAAAAAGGGAAAACGTTCAAAAAGAATCAATAAATTCATAAGACGCTGTATTATGCTGGAAAATAGCGAGTGATTGGCTCTCGTTTTACTCCTTTCCTCAGGGTGAGGAAGCTCCTCTGGTTCGAAACGAAGATGATTTATTCGTCATTGACCATTCGCCTCAGGACTTTGTGGAAGTGAGGAAAGCAGAGTATGTCGGTCTCCGAAAGCGCATCCAACGGGACTGTGAGCTCCTGTTTACCCCGAGCTTTCAGACAGGTACTCACGTTTTCAGAGTTACACTTCTGACTTGCAAGCGAGGAGTCGCTGTTCCTGACCGGACTTGTGCAAAATCTCCACAGTTCCGACCGCTGTCAAACTGCCTGAAAACATGAAGCCCCGATTTCTGGAGGATGAGGGCCTCTACGTAGGAGAAAGGCCTCCTGTGTCTATGACCAATGAAAACATTTTAGAGAATCGTATTTTGAAAATGGCTAAGGTATCGTCAGCTAATCTGCTTTATAAGGAGTTGAGTTCATTTCAGTTTTTGATTTATGTATGTTTTCTTCTTCCCATCAAAGGGAAATAAATGGTTTGGAGATGATGGGAAGATTATTGCTCTGCCTGACCCCATAAAGGAATCGTCCACAAGGCCCCCTCTTTTCCACATGGAGGGAGACCTGGACCTTGCACTGCAGACTGTGTACAGGAAGGTCAGACACTCAGTCACAGCTCATCGACACGTCAGAGAAATGTGTCGATCAGCAGAGTCTGATGCTGGTAATGTTATGAAATAATGAATGAATAGTGCGCAGCTTTGCTGGTATTTAAACCACTGAATGATTTTTTGACGTATGCATGAACATTGAAGCACAGAGCTCTGCCCCAGGGGAAAATCCTGTGGGAGAAATCCCTCGCTGACCAAGGCAGTGGGTTACTTACACAGCCTGTGATCACCTTAAATCTGATTAGGACATTTTCACAAAACTTGTGAAACCAAACACATCCTGCAGGGAATGTACAGATCCATGTCAGCAGATGATGGATAATGGTGTTTCTTTTTTTTTTCTTGTCTCCCAGGCTCTGAAGTCCAAGTATGCAAACCTATACATCGCTGGGGCTGCAGACCCCGAGGGAGACTACCAGCTTGACGTTGACGTCTCCGGGTTGATCTTCTCTCATCACCCCCTCTTCAGCCGCGAACACGTCCTGGCCTCGCGTCTAGCTCAGCTGTACGATCAGTACCTCAGCAGGCAGCATAATAACCTCACAGGGCACCTTACCGACAAGGTACGCTGTAGCACAACAATGTTTTCTCACTGCAACCTGGTTTTCCACTCTGTCGTTGCAAGATGCTTTGTTGCGGTATTTATAGAGTGCTGTTTGGTTTTTATTTTATTTTGTGTGTGTGTGTGTGTGTGTGTGTTCCTTCTGCCGTAGTTGAACGGCCTGAGGAACGCTTTGCAGAACATGGTGAAGATCCACGGCGAGCAAGGCTCCTCCCAGGCCTTGCGGCAGAGGATTTCTGAGTACAGTCTGGAAGTTAGGTGAGGTCTCTGTTCAGAAGCAGGCGCAGCAATGCTTGCTGTATAACAAATCAATTTTCATGCTTGACATTTTCCCGTGTGGCCGCAATAGGAGCACTCGGCAGCTGCGAGATATGGAGCAAGAGAAGGACAGGACTCTGCTGAAGAGCATCATTAAAGTGTGGAAAGAGATGAAGTCCCTGAGAGAGTTTCAGAAGTTCTCCAACACGCCTTTTAAGCTTTACCTCAGAAGGTACCCACTTCATTCACAGACTTCTTATCTGTAATGTCTGAACTTGTTCCTGGGAACCCTGTCATTAGTTTATTTTATAAAACACTGAAATTATTACCTTCTCTTCAGTAATTTTGTCAATATAACGACAAGGACATCTGGAAGGAAAAGTACACAAGGTTTTCTACATTTTACAGATAAAAATTTTTTTTAAATAAGACTATATAAAATGTGATATAACAGGTTACCTTCAGAATCCATCTAATCAGTAAAAGAGTCCATCTCTGTGAGATCTAAGTGGAATATCAGTACAGCAGTTCTCAGAGGTTCTTCAGGGAACAAATGGGATAAATTTGTGGAAAAGATTAAACCAGGATTGGATAATAAAATAATATTCCAAATTATGAAAATCATTTCAAAGTCATCTTAAACGGACACGACTGCAGCAAATCATGTTTTGACAAAGTATCCCCACAGGGAAGCTGAATTTAAAATAAATTGTTTTTTGTGTGTGTTTTGGATTTTATTAATCCTTTTTATTCCACTTCTCTACAATGAACTCGTTTGTGTTGGCCGATCTCTTAAAATCGCTATAAAACTCATTACAGTTAGTGTTTGAGGAAATGTACGAACTTTTGTTCATCTTTTTTTTTTAAATATACTTTATCGAGTCAATTTACACATCTTGTTCATTTGTTTATTTCCATTTTACAAAGTCACACAGTTTTTTTTAGTTTTTTTACACCCAGTGCATTAAATTATATATACATACGTATCTGCATGCAACTATACAAATACCATATGTACATTCATACCTACCTAATTCCCCTATATACATTTTTATTGCGTTAAGGAAAATAAATAAAAAATGAAAGGTAACTGACTACCAGTAGTAACGCAAACCCATAAACCATTGTAAGCCGTTTCCTTTTTAATTAAGTGCAAATATCCCAGTTCGTACTGAGTCCATTTACTATTCCCATATGTCAAGACGGCTCCTGTTTTCACCCTTTAAAGCTTTTGATTGCTGTAGGGCATCCATCTTATCTTGAATTGCTTGATTTTACCATTCATCATTTTTGGGCTGAAAATGGATAGGTGTCGTACTTATCTGCTTCTTATTGGAGCATTGCGTTTATCTGTGCCACATTTCAGGGAGAATGTAGATCGGGCTTCAGATGAGCGGGAGTATGAAGGCGAAATCTTGACAGAAGTTTTGGAACTGGAAGCAGAAAGTGAAGAGGACTACCAAAAGAAACTGTCAGAGTACAAGAAGCAGCTGGAAGATTGGAAACTGTGGAAGAAGAAGCAGGTGCCCACCAGTCACAGTTCACCCTTTTCCCTTAGTCTTGTTATGAAGTGCTTCACATTCATATCGATCGCTTTTACTCATTTGCACTGTTTGTAGAAAGCCAAAAGGAAACAGAAAAGGAAGAAAAAGAAAGGCCAAAGCCAGGATGACACAGAGGAAGAAGATCAGGATCAGGATGGGAGCGAGTCAGAGGGACCGACAGAGGAAGGCCCTGCGAAGCCGCAGCCCCCTGACAGGCCTGACGTTGACTCCATGGAGCAGTGGGTGAGAGAACAAGCCTCCAGGATACGCAGGAAACCAGGAGAGCCTATTCTGATCCCAGAGCTGTCTGCATCAGGAAGCATCACAGCCAGTGACCTCTGCCCTAGGTAGGTGCTTCGAGTAGCAACTATCAAATCCTCCTGATGGCAGAATATTTGCCTAGTTAACTTATTGTCCTCCACACTGAGAGGTTTCATAAAAAGGGAGACAATAATAACATGATCAAACTTCCAGACTTGAACTTTTATTCATGTCTCTTTTTTTCACCCTCATCTTTCAGGGCTGAAATAGCTCGGAGGGAAGATGTTTCCAGGCGCTCTCTTTTCATCAAGATCCTTTACAACGACAAGGAGGTTTCCAGAACCGACAGTCGCTCCCTGAGTACCGACTTCCGGGTTCACTTTGGACAAATTTTCAACCTGAAAATACTCAACTGTCCGCAAAGCATTAACCTTCAGGTACAATAAACCTATTCTGTCTGCGCTCCTACATATTTCTGTTCAGTTGCTCACTGTAGATTTTCTGTTTTAATCGGCTGTGTGTGTGCGCTGTGTAATGAGCAGGTGTTTGAAGAGATCGGGTCGTCGTGCTCCCTGCTGGCTCAGGTGTTTGTTCCAGTACCCGACCCTTCAGTCCTTTCAGGCAGTGCCGCTATAGAGGAATTTGAGTTCAGCAGCAACCAGCGGGTGATGTTTGATCACGAGGGAGTTGGAAGTGGTACATTCCTTCAGATCCCTCTACCTTTGACTAATGAGAATGCTAGGGATGCACCGATACCTATATCGGCCCCGACACCGTCTAATGTACTCATATCTGTATCGGTTAAAGTTAACAGATACCATGAACTGATTCTTAAAATGTGGAAACACTGCAACAATTTCACAGAAAATATTTGTTTTTAACTCAAAATGTTAGCTTTGGTGTGATTTTTATTAATATTTTATTTTTTATGTAATTCACCATCATTTGTTGCAATGAGCAGAAAGGAAAATAAAACCAATTCATTGCATTTTTTTTGTGTTGTAGACAAATTGGCAATCTCATTCAGTATCAGCAAGTACATTGATCCAAGTATCGGTATAGTATCGGTTTGAAAAAAGTGGTATCGTTGCATCCTTAGAAAATACCCGGGAAAGTACTGACAGTACTGTGAAAAAAACCCTAAGTATTCCCTGATTTCATTATCTGACGTTAAATTTAAACTTCTCTGCAGTTGCTTTGCTTAAGCTACTCTAGCATGAAAAGGCGACATATAGCACAGAATCAAAACAGATAATGAGCATAAAATAGAGTTTGTGAATTGGTAGAAAAAAAGAAATCAAAATGTCTCGCCCGATGACTGCTGGAGATGGGCACCAAACCCCCATAACCCTGCATAGATGGTATGATGGATGGATAATTCACTGCCAAAATCAAACAATTATCAGATATGATATTAAAAAAAAGTATATATATTTCAAAAAGAAAAGTTTGGAAAGAATCTGAAAAGGTTAGAGGGAACTTTAAATGCAAAGAAATTCAGTTTTTTGGGAGACAAACTTCTAAGGCAATAGTAATATGCAGAAGGCTTTTGTATCAGTACTGGCGCATCCAAATGTCATGTCTGTGTGCCTCCTCAGATGTGCCACTCTGCTTTGAGTCCGATGGAAGCAACAAACTGACGCTTTTGACTTCTGGGAAGCTGTCCTGCTGTGTGTCCTGGGGGATCGGGGATGAAGGTGTCCCGCTCGCACCGCCTGTGTCCCAGCAACCTGGTGGCACACACAGGTACCCGCTGACACACACGGGAGGATAGCTGATTTACATAGTTAACAAAGTGGTTCCCAACCTGGTGCCCATGCCCCTATGACACAAAGATCAAAGAGGTGGAGCAAATTTCTACAACACATTAATAAGACGTCTGATTTGGGTCGGACATCAGAAGCTGCTGTTATTTACCAAAGTAACTGTGGCAAATGTTTCCAGGAGTATATTTGTAAAATCCTATTTCATTCGCACCAAAAAAAACTGACCAAACAGATTAAAACTTACCTTAAAATGGCTGTCCAACAATGTTCACCATCCAGCCAGAGAGAACTGTAAGGGATCTGCAAGGAAGAATGGCAGAGGATCCCCATATCTATGCCTGACGAAACTTCCTGCGTCGTTCCATAGAAGATTCATGGCTGTAATAACTCAAATGGGTGCTTCAACTCAATACCTAGCAAAGGACCTGAATACTTACGACCAAGTGATATATCAGTTTTTCTGTCTTAATAAATTTGCTAAAAACTCTGCATTTCTGTTTTTTTCTGTCAAGATGGGCTAATGCATTAATTATTTGCATTACTTTCTGTATTTATTATTTTCAAGATTAAAACTTAAGTCTTAGTCTTTTTTTATTTTTAAGTCATTTCATTGCAAACTCATTAAGAGAAAAAAAGAGCAGTTTTACCACATCAGATTTTTACACTGGACCTGTGGGACTGGTTTAGCTGCCAAGACATCATCACTCTATACTTTTAAACATTGTTACAAACAGAATAAAGCAGACAGACTCTGTATTTAGTGAAGGAGAAATCCAGTTCTGATTTATTAAATCTGAGTGTCATCGATCAACAAGCTGATCTTTGTTTGTCCTGTCACCAATAGAGCTGTGGATAGCCCTTTACCACATAGGGGAATTTAAAATCAGTTTTAATTGGTGTGTTTCAAAATTTGTAGAACATACAGATAATAAAACGCAATTAAGGAAATGTTTTGCATTTAAATGTCCAGAATGTTATTAAAAAGACAAAAATAGTGAATCTGTGTCTATGAAAGTGACAGATTTGGACAAGGAACCAGGTATAAAGAACTATTGGAATTGCAGCACATGGATGAGGTGCTCCCACACCAGAGGTTGAGTTGGGGTACAAACGAGGTGGCAAACACACACTCTGCAAACAAAACCAGAAACCCCGTTTTTTATTCATTCAGTGAAATTACACAATCACTCCTCAACCCAGGACAGGAAAGCTAGATGCTTTTATAAAATAAAAGATGTTGGCCATGGGATCTTAAGATACAAGTGGGAGGCTTTCTGGGAATAAAAACCGATTTTCCAAAGAGTCCCACTGACCATATTTCTGTTATTTTCCAATGATTTTCTGTAGTTTTTTCTCTCTATGTGAACAATTCTGTATTTCTGTTTGTTAGTGGGAGAGGCCATCTAGACGCGGTCTCATATATCGGGGTAGCCGGACTGTACGATATGAAAAAAATTGGCGAGTGGGCCACACAGTCAAGACTGGACCCCAACGATCCGAAGAACACCTCCATCATGCAGCTGTTAAAGGTGGGTAGCAGAAAAGCGGGTTTTCCTGGATTTTCCCAGGAATACGCGAAAACCCTGAATAGGAATACCTGCTGTGTTTTGTCAGGTGGCGAGCAGTGGCGAGGTGACGGCTCCCGACTACTTCCGCCTCGAACACCTGCAGGAAGAGTTTAACTTTGTGACTGACGAGGAGATGGAGGGCTCCAAAAGGTTCCGCCTGCTCAGGCTGAGGAACCAGGAAGCTCCAGAGTTTCGCAATTACAAATTTGCTCCTCTTCTGGAGAGGGAGGTCTCTGACAAGGTCTTCCAGGTCAGCCTCCTAAAAAAAACGCACTACGTCACAGAATATTTTGGTAAAATGTCTCACAGGGGGATTAGTTGGCTGTAATAACTGTTCTTCTTTTGCTTTGGTTTTTATGATTTTAGGATTATGAGAAAAGATTGAAAGACGGAGAAATCGTTGACACCAGAGAGCATTTGGATCCTCACAGAGCTTTAGTGGCCAAGTTCCTTCAGAAGGTCTGTAGATTTTTTTTTTATGTTTGACATAGAAAGATTTGTTTATTTGTTTGTTGTTGATATTGAGTGAGACGTGAAATATTTCCATTCCCCCCACAGATACGAGAATCCGTAATCAACAGGTTTATCCTCTCCAAACATCACTACCAACTGTCCGATCTGGTGATTGAAGAAGAGATACCAAGCATCGGGTGAGTATTACATCATATCATCTTTCAGAGATCATTATTTCTTTTCTATGTGTTCTATCAGTGTGTCGAGACGATCCCAACACTTTGCTTCTTTCTTTACTGCTGCTGTTTAATTCTGTATTATTAATTTCCTCCTCTTGCTGATAAGAAGTGAAGAACTACAAACAGGAGTAGCTCAAGTTATGCAGAACAGCGTAGATCGTGGAAGTGGTCCTTGTAGAGGAACGTGAGCTTATCTATGAGAATAAACTGAGTCTGTTTCGTTGACTGGAGCCGATTGGATAAATTGGATCTCAGAAGCAGCGCTTTATTCTGTCCATTTAGATTCAGCCAAAGAGGTAGTTTGATGATTATACAAAGTTGTGAAACTCTCTTATGACCAGATTCATAGAAATGTATTTGTCTACTGACCCGCTGGAACCGTACATCCCGGCATCCCCTTGCGGTATATTCTGGCTTTGGCATGCTATCTTCTTTTTTTATATCCGCCACAGTGCTACTGCAACACAACTGTGTCACTCTCAGTTCTTCCATTTTTTTTGTGACCCCCAAAAAGTATTTTGCGCAGATAATACTTTAACAGTAAACTTGAAAGATATCTTTTCATTCAGGCTTTAAATACCTAGAAGTGCTAAAACGTATTCATTTCTGCTGTAATGTAGTTTTTATTAGTTTCAATTTGCTTTTATTCCTATCTGTCTGTCTGTTGTGTTAAGAAAAAAAAATGTTTCATGCCTCTACTACGTCACCCATAAGCACCTCGATTTCAGTCTAAGTGGTGCTTTCTTTGCTTGTTGGTTGCCATTGTTACCTATGAAATGCCCTATGCCCATATTAGCCAGCTTAAGTCTATGCAGAATATTCACTAGGCATACTGACCGTCGGTGGCAGAAAGTGGGTGTGTAGGAAGCAGGATATGATCCAGTAACACCTGGGCACCTTTCTAGGGAGAGTGGGATTTACAAAGTGGAACTTGCATGCAGCTGTATGCACTCCAAGTTTGATAGGTCTAAAACGTACAAGGCGTAGGTAGATTTCTCTTGCTAGGAAGTACGATTTTAATGAGGATTCTGAACAAAAGTTTTATAAATGAAACCCCAGCTCTGTACAATGTGTGTTCAGAATAGTGCATGTACTTCTCATAACTGTGACCGAATGTTTAAAATGTGTTTTCTATGTTTATGGCACTCGTTTGCACTTGACTTTTACAGTGGTGCAGGTTCAGGGTATGTTTGTATTGTTTTTATTGTTGTCGCCCCCCTCACCCCCTCCCTGTCCCGTTGTTGTGTGCTTTTTAGTTGCGAACGCAGGTACCAATAATCTAGTACCTCTTAACGTCTGACAGTATTCAGTCCTTTTAAGAACTTTATGATTTTACACATTGTTTGTGTGATTTTTGCTGCTTTATTTCGTTTTACTCCAGGGAAAGTTAATAGATCAAATCGTAACAGTTGTAACATAGTACAGCTACGACAATATGTTATCTCAGACTAGGACCCGTCTTTAAACCATTTATAATATCTACAATGAAATATTGGTTATTGATGTCCTTATGTTGTTTAAAATGTCCAGAGGTAAAATCAAGAATCACGCTGTAGAAAAGTTTAGAATCTTCAGTTTTCACCTCACAAGGTACTTCCTGTTCCTTGGTGCACTGAGTACTGTTGGTAGCTAACAGTCCCATCCATCCAGTCTTTTTATTTACTTTATTAAAGTACAGCCACTGGATCTTTAGACTCTGTGCCTCTTGCTGCCGACAGGATTCTGGGAATTAACCTGTTCAAGCTGGCTGAATCCAAACGGCCACTTAAACCTCAAAGGAAGGAAAGAAAAAAGGTGACCGCGCAGAACCTGTCTGACGGAGACATCAAGCTGCTCATTAACGTCATCCGGGCCCACAACATCCCAACCCGCAAACCCCAGAACAAGTGAGTGGCAGCCTTATTTCCTAAAATAACCAAGAGAAGTGACAAAGTTTTCTCAAACTGCCATTTGCTTTTCAGTAAACCAGGACAGTCCTCTCAGAGTGCCATCCAGGGCAGTGATTTGTACCTCAGCCAGGTACTGGACACCGTAACGCTACATTACAGCAAACAACGCTGCAACCTCTATGTTAAGACCATGGGGTTTTTTGTCTGTAATGCAGGTGCAGGTGAGGCCATTTGTGGAAGTTCACTTCCAGCGCACAGTGCTCCAAACAACCACAGCTGATGGACCCAATCCGAGCTGGAATGAGGAGCTGCAGCTACCATTTAGGTAATCAACTGTTGTGTTTCTGGCTCGTCATTCAGGGTTTATCGGAAGATCTTTGTTTATTTAGATAAAAAAAGAGAAATCTCCAGTACATCCATTTGACTTACTGGGGAATGATGTCAGTGTAAATCCCACAGAAAGTGTCGGCATACATATGTATATAAATGAGGACCTCAGTAATGTATTTTTTTATTTCAATAACACACAGACACACATAATTACACGCTATCAAAATTATATCTGTTACTTTGAATGATTATGGTTTATGAAAACCTTAAATTCCATTTTTTTTTAAAACAAATAGAAATGCCCTCTACAAATTAGGATTATCTGCTTAATACACAAACTAGGAGCTTTCTGCTATAATTTTTTTTTAACAAAAATTATTTAAATAGCTTAACACAAGTAATATCTCACGTGGTTTCTACGTGTACACTACCGTTCAAAAGTTTGGGGTCACCCAAACAATTTTGTGTTTTCCATGAAAAGTCACACTTATTCACCACCATACGTTGTGAAATGAATAAAAAAATAGAGTCAAGACATTGACAAGGTTAGAAATAATGATTTTTATTTGAAATAAGATTGTTTTTACATCAAACTTTGCTTTCATCAAAGAATCCTCCATTTGCAGCAATTACAGCATTTCAGACCTTTGGCATTCTAGCTGTTAATTTGTTGAGGTAATCTGGAGAAATTGCACCCCACGCTTCTAGAAGCAGCTCCCACAATTTGGATTGGTTGGATGGGCACTTCTTGCGTACCATACGGTCAAGCTGCTCCCACAACAGCTCAACGGGGTTCAAATCTGGTGACTGCGCTGGCCACTCCATTACCGATAGAATACCAGCTGCCTGCTTCTTCTCTAAATAGTTCTTGCACAATTTCGAGGTGTGTTTTGGGTCATTGTCCTGTTGTAGGATGAAATTGGCTCCAATCAAGCGCTGTCCACTGGGTATGGCATGGCGTTGCAAAATGGAGTGATAGCCTTCCTTATTCAGAATCCCTTTTACCCTGTACAAATCTCCCACCTTACCAGCACCAAAGCAACCCCAGACCATCACATTACCTCCACCATGCTTAACAGATGGCGTCAGGCATTCTTCCAGCATCTTTTCAGTTGTTCTGCGTCTCACAAACGTTCTTCTTTGTGATCCAAACACCTCAAACTTGGATTCATCCGTCCACAGCACTTTTTTCCAGTCTTCCTCTGTCCAATGTCTGTGTTCTTTTGCCCATCTTAATCTTTTTCTTTTATTGGCCAGTCTCAGATATGGCTTTTTCTTTGCCACTCTGCCCTGAAGCCCAGAATCCCGCAGCCGCCTCTTCACTGTAGATGTTGACACTGGTGTTTTGCGGGTACTATTTAATGAAGATGCCAGTTGGGGACCTGTGAGGCGTCTGTTTCTCAAACTAGAGACTCTAATGTACTTATCTTCTTGCTCAGTTGTGCAACGCGGCCTCCCACTTCTTTTTCTACTCTGGTTAGAGCCTGTTTGTGCTGTCCTCTGAAGGGAGTAGTACACACCGTTGTAGGAAATCTTCAATTTCTTAGCAATTTCTCGCATGGAATAGCCTTCATTTCTAAGAACAAGAATAGACTGTCGAGTTTCAGATGAAAGTTCTCTTTTTCTGGCCATTTTGAGCGTTTAATTGACCCCACAAATGTGATGCTCCAGAAACTCAATCTGCTCAAAGGAAGGTCAGTTTTGTAGCTTCTGTACCGAGCTAAACTGTTTTCAGATGTGTGAACATGATTGCACAAGGGTTTTCTAATCATCAATTAGCCTTCTGAGCCAATGAGCAAACACATTGTACCATTAGAACACTGGAGTGATAGTTGCTGGAAATGGGCCTCTATACACCTATGTAGATATTGCACCAAAAACCAGACATTTGCAGCTAGAATAGTCATTTACCACATTAGCAATGTATAGCGTGTGTTTCTTTAAAGTTAAGACTAGTTTAAAGTTATCTTCATTGAAAAGTACAGTGCTTTTCCTTCAAAAATAAGGACATTTCAATGTGACCCCAAACTTTTGAACGGTAGTGTATATCTCAAAATACCACTTTTATTGACAACAGTTGTCTCAAATGAATTTAATCAGGGAATAAAAAGCATGTTTGATACGGCTTGGTGTGCTGTTCTGATCCTATGCAAAAACACTGCTACACAGCCATGGGTAAAGGCATCCGTTTCGTGTGCTGCAGCAGCCTTTTGTCAGAATTCAAGTCAAGCCTCCCCGTTGGTGGATTTTTAGTGTCGTATCGATAGATTCTTTCCCCTTTTCACATTTTGTGTTACAACCAAAACCCTCTAATGCAGTATTTCTCAACCTTTCTACAGTGGGTACCACCTCAGAAAATGTCGAGTTCTCCAAGTACCACGATCATGACCAACCTAAACATACAGTAGAGAAGGCTTACCCTTTGAACTATAGGCAATTAACAAAGGAGGCTTATTTACTCCTGATGAGGATTATTTATTGATAATTGTTGCCAGCCACAGCCACACTGTGTGTGAATGGTGCATTTCTGAATCTATTTTATTTTCAAAAATATTTAGAACTTTCCTCCAAGTACCACTAGGGAGAGCTTGAGTACCACTGGTGGTACACGTACCACAGTTTGAGAATCACGACTCTAATGTATTTTATAAAGAGGTTCAACTGTGTACTGTATACTAAAGTGTACTTTTGCTCATATACCGATTTCCTGAGGCATACCTGGACCGCTAACTACCAGTAACCTTTTTAAACATCTCCTCTGCAGTGCTCCAGATGGTGACTACAGCACTGCAAGTTTGCAGTCTGTCAAAGATGAAGTCTTTATCAATATATTTGATGAAGTTCTTTACGAGACCGGACCGGTAGGCGTCACTCCACCATTGTTGTACCAAAATTAAAGTAAAAAACTTGCATCCCAAGCAGCTACTTGTGTTAGATTAACTGTATCCTTTGCTGCACAGAGTGACAAAGTGAGGACCACGTCCATTCGCACGCAGATAGAAAAGCACTGGCTGGGTTCAGTCAAGATTCCCTTCAGCACCATTTATTCTCAGTCGAAGGTGAGACGCTACCACATTTGTATCAGCAGACATTATGAGCAACGCCTGAGTAAATGTTATTTTCTTCGTTTTGCCCGGCAGATTGATGGAGCGTTCAAAGTGAACACGCCGGCCGTGCTGCTGGGATACAGCAGGGAGCACGGCAGCAACAGTGTTTATGATCACTGGCGGAGCACGCAGGGGGGGACGTTTATACGGCTCTTCATCACTATCGAACCTCAGCTGGTGCCTGGGGAGACTGTTAGGGAGAAGGTAACCAAATCTGATCTTAAAGCATGCATCCTGTCGGTTTTTTTTTCTTTCTATGTCTTCATCACTCTGTGAGTTTACATGCAGCAACAAAAAACTGGAATATGGCCTTAATACGACCAAATTCAGACCGTCTGAAATGCGTTTATGCATATTAGTCTGGCTGAAGTCGAACTGAACTGGCCTACACTTAATCGAGCTAACATACATTTTTCTGCATGTGTACAACATCCCAGCTTAGTTGAGCTATGACCGGTGTGGGCACTCCCCCTTGTGGAATGCACAAGACCACGGAAGCAGGAATAGCAACACCAACACGACAACAACACAAACAGTGCAATACTTCTAAAATGTTCAGTGCTCAGGTGTCGCTTTCATCCATTTCTTCACCCATCTTGTATGTCCTGCTTTTACTCCACTTGCTTCACTGCTGCGAGTATTTGTTCACTATCTCTGTAACGCTATAAGACACCTGAAAGAATGCAAGCATGTAGCCATCTACTGTCACCAAGTGAAATGTAATTAATTCAGTAATTTGACTTACTGACGAAAAGTAACCTCGGTTAAAGATAATAGCTCGATTGTTGCTATAGCTCCATTCAGATGTGCATGTAACACACTGACTGTTTATTCCCCCCCTTGAACATTTTCGAAACTTGTCACATTACAACCACAAGCTTCAGTGAAGGTTATATCAGATTTATCCCACAGAAGAAGAGTCGTGACACGCACATCAGTAGATGAGGGTGAGGGTTGGCAAATGGTTGAAATATGAATTTTGTAACCAACACAAGGTAGAACATAGTTGTGAAGCAGATGAAAAATGATAGTGGTTTCATTTTTTTTTTACAAATAGAAAGTGGTGCATCCATCTTAACCTTCTCATTTAACACTTTGGAAAACCATATTTCATTCAACAAGCATGTTTAGGTCTTATTTAAGGTATGTCTGCACCAACTTTGCACATCTAAAGACCATTGCTCATCGTTCTTTGCCAAATGGCTAAAGCCCAGTTAGACTTGATGGAGAGCATCCCTTAAAATTGATTTTCAATTGGTTTTTGGTCTTAACTTTGACAGCACCATCCTAACATGTACAGTATGCTTTGGCCTAAACCAGCTCGTATTGTATGTTAAAGGCATACTACCCAACCATGAGACCTCAGAATTAGGGAGACTTTCAAAAGCGGGGGGTTAAAAAAGTAGAAAATATATATATATATATATATATATATATATATATATATATATATATATATATATATATATATATATATCCGCATACTTATAATTATTAAGAATACTTGAACCTTAGAGTATTTATTTATTTGACAAATTAACAGTCCACATCAATAATGTAAGTTAAGAAATTAAACAGTCCTTCCACTTTCTGGTGAAAAACCTTTTTGGTAAAAAGGTTGCAATGTTTTTTTATATGCTTTCATATCACATTGTCACATAAACCGTAGCAAAATAAAATGACCTTAAATTGTAATTTTAACATGAAGACTGCTCAGATTGGGACCCCACTACAACACCTCTGCTTTTATTTTGGTGCTACAGTCCCATCCTGGGCCCTTTTAGCCCCCCTTTAAACCTCCTTGATACACCACTGCTCAGTTGCGCAGAGGAGTTTAGCAGGTTAGGAATAGTCACTATTAATCAGTCCAGAAACTCGTAGGAGTCCCTGTGTCTGGAGAGAGTGAGAAAGTATATTTTCTTTGTTTGGTCGCAGAACAAACTAAGAAAGCAATGAGTCTGTTGATTTTGACACTAACGGTTTTTGCCAGACCAAATGCAAAGACTTCTGAAAACTTGTGGCTCACTGCTGCGCCGTGCGTCACTGATTTTTTTTCCTCATAGACATAAGAATCACATAGGTGACCTATTTTCGATTCAAAACGGCAACTTTCACCAAACGTGATGGATTTTCATGTCTGGAATGAAGAAACTGTTTACGTAATTTAAAATGTAACATGTTTTATTCTCGATCCCTCTCCCATTAGAAACGGGTAGTATACATGATATGCGACACCTTCAAATATCGGGAGAAATTAGGGAGATTTTCGGGAGGGTCTCCCAGGAAAATCGGGAGGTTTGGCAAGTATGGTTGAAGGTAGTATTCAGTCTTTCACAGCCTCCAGCAGTTTTGCTTTCAGGGTTGCCTCATATTTAGCTCCATCCTTCTTCCCGTCAACGCTAGCCAGCTTTATTGCCCCGATAAACAGTAGGCCTGTGCCCGCAGAATGGTGCCGATATCACCGTGTTTGATCATGAGCTTGGGATATTGTATCACCGAAACCTGATTTCAACGTCATCACAACTTTATATACCTGACCTATGCTGCTGTGTTCCATCATCCTCATGATGTCGGGACCCTTGAGGCCTTCACAGAAACCCACAAAGGTGGAAGCTGTAGCTTACAGAGCGAATTCTGTGCGAATCCTCTGCGCAACTGAGCACTCTCTTGTACTTTTTTTCACTTATGGGGATCAGAGGAAAGGTTAATGAATATAACTGTAAAAAATAGACTTTTTTTGTATTAATTTCCCTTTACTTCACATATATGTGCAACTTTGTGTTGATTAGAATAGAAGTACAGTTAAATTTGTGGTTGTGATGTAACTATTGGAATAAGGAGTATAAGACTATCTTTGAATGACATCCATCCATCCATCTTCTTAACCGCTTATCCAATTCAGGGTCACGGGGCAGCTGGAGCCTATCCCAGCAATTATCAGGCGTTAGGCAGGGTACACCCTGAACAGGACGCCAGTCTGTTGCAGGGCCAACACAGAGAGACAGACAACCATTCACACTCACATTCATTCCTAGGGACAATTTAGAGTGATCAATCACCTATCATGCATGTTTTTGGACTGTGGGAGGAACCGAGTACCCAGAAACCCACGCAACACGGGGAGAACATGCAAACTCCATGCAGAAAGACCCTGGGCCGGGATACGAACCCACGACCTTCTTGCTGCAAGGCAACAGCGCTAACCACTGCGCCACCGTGCAGCCCTCTTTGAATGACATATTTTTAAAAAAATTTTTTACAAGTTCTTTATTCCTTTTTAAATTGTGTTTGCTGTTTCATCAGTTAAAAGTAGGTGGCATTGCATCACTTCAATAATTTGTCATCTTTTATTTATTGGCTTTTGTTCCACTTCATGCTCTAGATAAAGGAAATAGAGGTAACATTCTATTGTTTTTCATCCTAGTTTTCAATCATTTGTTCCAACTTGTGCTTCAGATATAAATGCTTATATAAAAACACGTTGCTCAGACTTGATCTGAAGTAACTGTGGGGCTGTTTAACACAGTTTGACAGTCAGGAGGATGAGCGCTTACTTCAGGCTTCAGAGAAGTTTGAGAAGGACGCAGCCCAAGGCTATCCAGACCGACCCTGCATCACCACAGTAATAGACCTCAGCGGGAAGACGGTCTTCATCACTCGTTACATCCGACCACTCAACCCCCCGCAGGAGTTCCTCGATGCATTTCCTAACAACCCTCAGGAAGCCGCGGTCGGTGGGATCATTCTCAACGCCGACAGATGCTAATTACTACTTTTGGCAGATCTGCTCACTTTATTCTTCTGCTTCACAGACCCTGGTTGCCAGATTTGTCTCCCTGATCCCTTCTTTGCCAGATCAGGTCTCCTTCTCTGGAACCTGTGACTTGTGGAGCACATGTGACGTGAGTAAAACCTCAGTTAGATGTGAGAAAAGTGTTAATGTGGCGAGGGGCGGGATTCCCATCTTTCATGTGTTTTGGTTGTTTTCCCCCTTTGTTCTCAGCAATTCCTGACTCTACTGGCAGGAGACGAGGAGGAACATGCTGTATTGTTGTGCAACTACTTTCTTTTTTTGGGCAAGAAGGCGTGGCTCATAATTGGCACAGCCATCCCAGAGGTAGATGAGCTTTACTTGTTTAACAAGAAGCTATCCTCTTAGAAATTAACCGTACACATTGAACTTTCTATATTTCGTCACTACATTCCATTTGGCTTCTGTTTAAAAAACGCAAACCTACTGAAACATGGTCGACCATGTAACGTGGCACTTCCATTGCACCTTTATGCACTGCTTTAGACTGGTCTGTCAAATAAAATCACAATAACATACACCGTTTCTGGCTAAGTGTGTAAGGGGTAAAGACCACTTTCTGTAAGGCACAAGTGTAAGGGTTCAGTAAACTTTCAGACATGTGGTTATTTGACAGGGACCCACAGCATACGTTCTGACCCATGAGCAGAGCGGCTACTTTATCTGGAACCCCAGCAGCGGTCAGTTCTACAATAAGGACGACACTTTCTGCCCTCTGCAAACGGTCGGCTGCTTGGTTAATTCTGACAACGTGAGTGGAACGCAGAGCAGCTATGCGACGTGATGCATTCATCAACATCACTGCCTTCCTCTATGTTCTGAACATTTTTCTTTTGGCCGTTTCTCGTTTAGGTTTGGTTCAACATTCAGGAAAATCCCTCACCGTCAAACTTAAATTTTGACATTACCAAGGCCAACATGTGGAAACCGTTTTTCTCTCGCTCCTTCTCCCACCCGGGGCTGTCTAGCGTACAGGTGAACCTAAAATCTTATGCATAAGCTTCTCTATAATCATTTTCCCACTAAACGTTTCTCTCTTGTAGCCAGAGCAGTTGGTGTACCGTCAAACAGACGGAGCAGCTGCAGCTGAGCTCCAGGACAGGTGAGTTACAGAAATAACAGCAGCTCTCTGTTGTCTGTATACTGATTCAGAAGAAGTTTCAGCAATAAAAAAAAAAAAACACTATCTGATCTGGATAGAGTTGAGAAGATACTGAAGGAGAAGATTATGGAGTGGCGCCCCCGCCACCCAACTCGCTGGAACCGGTACTGCAACTCCACCCTGAAGCAGTTTCTGCCCAAGCTTGAGCAGAGCCGTGGACAGGATGTAACAGAGGGCCATCGTGTTGAGTTGCAGAACCTCCTCGGAGACTACAGGGTAAGTCAGGAAACCAGCTCCTCGTCTGCGTCCCTTCTATACAATTTAATTCTCATTTAAGTTCAAATAAAAAGGCTTATATTCAATGACATGCATTTTAACACCTAGTTCTATTACCATTCTCTTCAGAATCTGGTTTTAGTTAGAGGAAGCACTTTCCAAATGACTATGTATCCCCATCTTTTCAGATTGCAGGATTCCCCCTCCATCTGCCGTTTTCCGAGATCCGACCGATCATAGAGGCAGTTCACAGCACTGGGGTTCACAATATTCACTCACCCAACGTGGAGTTTGCCCTGGCAGTGTACATACATCCTTACCCCAACAACGTGCTGTCTGTGTGGGTGTACCTCGCCTCACTTGTCCGCACATGACAAAGACTGAACCATCTGTTGGTTGAACTGTGTTGCCTTTTTTACCCTATTTTGTACCATATGTTAATATAAATATCAGCTGAACCAAGCTCACTTCACTACCTATATACACTTTGTACAGCATTTAAGAACAGTATTGAATCAGGAAAACAGATTTGAAAAATAAAGTTTTTTTATGCACATAATAAAGCAGACTGCAGTAACTCTAAAGTTTTATTATCGGTCAACAATTTCAACAGATATCATGCAAGAATTTAGAAGCACAAATTAAATCTTGCTGCAAAATGATAAAGCAATAATGTACACAGAGCCCTCCAACATAATGACGATATTCCATCTCATTAACATTTGTTCTTTTGTCCACTGGAGTGCATAAAGAAAAAAAAAGAAGGGATGAAAGGGTAGAACACTACAGATCGTAACCAAAAATGCTGAGGACAGTACAGCAACATCATGTTCCAGTTCCTATGTCTTTGCTGCATGAATCCGGAACCATCATGCCTGGTTCTGGAAAATATCGGATCGTACTCCCTCAGTAACGTAAACATTTTCCGCACCAGCATCAACGGTGTGGTTGTTTAACGTATGCACAAACATTAAGGAGTCAGCTTCTATCTGCAAAACAGCTGACTGATGTTAAAACGGGCCCGACAGAACGTGATGTTCATTTCTTACTCATTTGTATTTTTCAAAGCCAAAAGGAACCAACTTGTAGTTGTTCTCTTGCGCACAGTTCTGCATTTCTTCTTAACAGTCATCTCTACTAAGTAAGTAGGGAAATAGCAGGAGCAAGATTACAGTTTCATCAGGAAACACCTTTAAGTGACAAAATACAGCAAATGGCATTTTTTAGGATAAAGTGCAACAACCAGGAGAAGTGGTGTTTTACGGGGAGCGTTGGTAGAAGGCGAGGGGTGTCACTCTCCGGAGCGACAGCAGGCTCTGAAACCACACTGCAGGTTCTGGCAACCGCTGGCTGTGTCTGCATGAGGACCTGGAGAACAGCGCCACATGCAGGTTACTTTCTGATAAGCACTTCAGGACAACTACAAAGCAAAGCAAATTCTAAGCTTTTGAACATTTTAGCACATCTCGTGTTACAGCCAAAAACTGCAATGCATTTCCTTTGGATTTTATGTGACCCACACAAAATAGTGCAGAAACTTGAAGTATAGGACATTCATTTTTTTTTTACTAAAACTGAAAAGTGTGGCATTTGAACTCAGTCCGTCTCCACCAGCTAAGTGCCTCTAGACTGAAAAGTCTTCCATGTTTCTTTCTCTGATGGACTGGCGACCTGTCCAGGGTGTACCCCGCCTCTCGGGGCAACTAAATTATTGTTTACATTAGGGGTGGGCAATATGGCAAAAATAGAATATCACAATTTTTAAATTATCCCGATTTTGATTTGATCACTTTAAAAAAAAAAAAAAGATCAACATAACTTAAATTACATATTAAAGAAGAGAAACAATATTCATTCAAATTACGGATAACCAACACAGTGCTAAAATGATTAAGTATATTTTTTTTCATCTCTGCTGAGTTACTAACAAAGTCCTTACTGAAACAATTAAGTATGTATTTTCCGCTTTTTTTAAAACTTCCCTGAGAAACACATCAAATTCATTAACGCATTTAAATGCAATTATATAAAACTTTAATCTTGACTTCTCTAATAAAAGAGAGAACACGTGAACTTTCTTTGGTTTAAAAATATATTGAACAAATAAAATAAAAACATGAAGCTGCAAATATAGTTCAAAATATATTGTACAATCTATAATAGGCCAATAAATAATCCTCATACAATACAGTAAATAAATCTTAAACTGGTTTCAAATTTTTTTTTGCAAACATTAACGTTTCCAAAAATGCTGATGTTATAAACACATAAAGCTGCCTAATAAAAAAGTGTAGTGTAAAACACAGGAAGTATCCGAAGTGCTGCTGCTGTAAAGATAATGAAGGTACAGTGTAGTGTAAGCAGTTTTAACACTGCAGTAATATTGTGTAGAAAATTATTTTTCTTCCATCCATCCAAAGATAATATTCCCTGCGACTCCCTTTGCATTCAGCGTACATGCCTGGAATTGCGATGTTCTAAAAAAAAAAAAAAAAAAAAAGAATACTTGAGCGGATTGTTTGCCGTTTCTGTTGTAAGGAGGGAGTTTTGTGATCGTTTCTGCTAGTGTACAAGAAACGTTGTCCAGCAGACTGCTGCTGCAGTAGTCGGCTGCTTAGCTTTAGCGGTTAGCTGGCTCCAATTGTATTGCTTGGGATACCTTCTTTTCAAATGATTAAACAAGTTTCTGGTGTTACAACCACCTGCATCGACGCTCCCCTTGCAAACTTTGCAAATAATGTTTGTTTGCCCCTTTGTCATTTGGTGAAAAGCCAGTTCCAAACATTGGATGAGGACTTTCACTTCGTAGCGTATCCTCATTCACTCTCAGCAGTGGCTGACGTCTTGCTTGTTTACAGGTTGTTCACACGGGCGCGCGGTGGGGTGGGAGGGGGGTCATTCGCCGAGAGAGAGGGGAGACGTCCCTTCGCATATTGAGGCCGAAACACAGCAGCAGAACCGTGAATCGTGATAAAACAATCTCTCAAAAATGACAGATCGTCAGAGGATTGTAAAACGGTCTTAAATCATCATAACCCACCCCTAGTTTACTGCTAGAAATAAGGTCCAGGTTGCAAAAAAAAACAAATAACAGCAATCGTACTTTAACAAAGTTTTTCCCCTGCTTCAGGACATCCGATTTCAACTGATGGCTGGTTAAGAGGCTTTTGCTGAACTGCATCTATATTATAACAGAGGACCAGGGTTAGGAAACGCTGCTTTAACTGAGCTGATGATCTCCTCTCTTATGAAGGCCTCAAGTTACAGTTTCTCATATCTACACTAAATTACTCTCAAGTGGAGGGGCTGGCACAGCTGTAATTATACTTACCTGACTGTAACAGCTGCTGCACACTCTTATAGGTCTGACAAATCATTTACAGTCATCATGAAAAAAAAATTACACTTCAACAGTGACAAAGGTCTTCATCAAGCCACTTCCTAGATC
Source organism: Apricaphanius iberus (assembly GCA_028564705.1). Classification (NCBI taxonomy): domain Eukaryota; kingdom Metazoa; phylum Chordata; class Actinopteri; order Cyprinodontiformes; family Aphaniidae; genus Apricaphanius; species Apricaphanius iberus. The sequence goes on from JAPXFQ010000256.1 coordinate 113,026, forward strand.
TCATAAACATGAAGGATTCAGTGGGAGGTAATAAAGAAGAAAAGGACCTCTGGCAGCTTTGCTCGTGTTACCGTTAATGTTGTCGCAGTAATAGAAGTGTTCATCATTGAGGGAAGGACAGGCTGACACCACCTCCTGCAGCCCCACCTCTGTGATGAAGAGGCAGCCGGACAAGTTGAGATGCTCCAGGAAAGGAAGCCCTCCACGCTGAGATAAAGCCCTGAAACATACGGGTGGAACATGACCTCATTAAAAGGGGAAGAATAATGCAGACGTGCCGTTAGGACACGTACAGACAGTTAATCCTGACTTAGCCTAATAGGAGCGACACTGCAGCCGCATAATAACAGCAACTGCTAATCTGAATTATGGCCAATCGAAACACTTCATGAGCACAACTTGAGATTTAGGAAGCTAATTAAAACGATTCAAGGTTCATACACATTTATTCTAGGGTGTTTCTTAAATTGCATATTCTAATATAAAATATGGTCATCTAAGCACAATATAATAATTATAAATCTGGCGTTAAAAGTAGCTCAGCCTCTTCTTTAGGTTTCACAAATAATGACATTGCTGTGCAGCTCTTCTCAAATAAGGTATAAAGTCTTAAAGCACAGTTTGTGAACTTTGTTGCCTACATATTGTTTGTAAAAATTAATATGAATAGAAGTTGTAGTGTTTGGTTTAGCATTTTAGACCCAGTCCACTTCAATTTGGAATTTAAAGATGTCCATTAGGCAAGCAGGTGGAACATTTTTTGTTTATTTTAATTCTGAGTGAATGTTGGTCTGGTCATTAAGTAAAAAATAATGAGTGAAATGTTTATGTGATAATAGCAACTTAAGAATAAAGCATCTTAATTAAACATGTCATTCAGGACACTGAATGGGAACACTAAAAAGGTCAACAAAAAAAGTCTGGAAAACCCAAATAAAAAAATAATTAAAAAACTACCCTTTATACAAACTTATCCAAAACTGGAAAAATATAAAACCAAATTCCATACTTTCCACATTGCAAGAACCCAGAGGACAGGATGCAAGTTGTCAATAAATAGCAGATGTCATTAAAAAGTTTTTTAATCATCCCTAAGAAAAAAAAAGTATAATACTAAACGTCTTCAAACTGCATCTATGCTTTATAAGAGTCCCTTACTTTGAAAATATCTCCCCTCATACAGAAAAGTAACTTTAAATTGGAAATCATTGCTTTGTTAGTGAAACATATTTCTGTTCATTTGAAGCAAAGCATGATGGTTACCTTAGGCCCAAATCCGTGATCTGGTAACATCCAGAGAGGCTGAGAAACTTCAGTGATTGTCTGGCCTTTGAACACTCAGTCCGGTTCTCGGGCTCCAGACACTGCAGCCCCCCTGATGGAGGGCATTTAGTTCGCAATTCTGCAATGCTGGCTCTAGTTGTGCCTGAATCACTTTGGGGCCCATTAAAAGTCCTGAGGGCCTTCTCACTAGAGCAGCAGGTGGAGTGACCACACAACATTTCCCCAGATATGGCATACTGATGATGTAAATAGGATGCGTTGGAGCCAGTCCTTTGCTTCCTCCTCCTCCTCCTACAGCAGCATGAGCCTCCAACCAGCTGGGTCTCAGCTAAGCTTTCAGAGAAAGGCATCCCACCACGACTCCACTCCGCAGCGTCTTCAATATCAGCCAGATCAGAAGTGTCCAGGACCCAGACCTGAGTTTGGATGCAGGCAGAGCCCCAACGAGCAGTCCCGTGCTTGAAAATGAAGGCCCGCTGTCTTCGCCCAACTGCATGTAGGTTCCCCTCCTCCGTAACAGTAATAGGCACCGGGCAGGTTTTAAGCAGCTTGGCTCGCCGCTCCGACGACACGAGGTCACCCAGACCTACGGACAGCTTCTTCAGGGTGTGATCGGTGATCTTCTCACACCCTGACAAATCCAGATGTTCCAGAGAGTGACAAGCTCCTACATAAGACCAGCTGGTAGGGGAAACATAGTGAACATAACTGTAAGTGCACAGCTGTCTGCAACAACTGGTCATGCAATCATTTGAGCAAACAACCTAACTAAGTACACTACTGTATTCCATCATTCAAAATATGTAGTTTTTTGGGTTATTTTACTGTTTAAGTTTTACCTGTCAAAAGCAAAATCGGTAACATCAGTCTGGGTCAGGTCCAGATGAGTGATGTTGGGACACAGGCTGAGAATCTGACGGACCTGGAAATAAAACAACGCAGAACTTTCAGAAGCTCTTTAGTCAGAGACACCAACGTTATAGAAGGAACATTTTGTGCCACATACCATTTTGCTTGAAACTGTACAACTATAGGCAAGAATAATGGACTTGACAGAGGGACCCACAGTAGGAAGGAGGTGCTGGATGATCCCATTTAGGAGCCTTTTCTCCCTCTGAGCCATGCTAATAGCGAGGGAGCCTTCAGTGTGACCTGAAACATCTGGGAGACAGAAGATGCAGGTGATAATTTTTCTATTGCTGGGCCTGAGATCTAAAGGAAGAACCGTTTTGCTGGATTCTGTGTAACAACTTTCACCACCTGCCACAAGAAATGTGTTTCATGCAGTAGATGCTAGGGCTGCACGATTATGTTCAAAAAAATAATCACGATTATTTTGATCAATATTGTAATCACGATGATTAATCACGATCATTCATCCAGTCCTGTGAAATATCTATTTTTATTGCACCAATTATAAACTTTTAAAAATTTTTTGTAAAAAACCAAAACTTTGGATTAGAATAGATGATTAATAATGCAAAAAAACTAACAAAAACGAACTCCAAAGTACTTTAAAAGTACAAGCTAAATATGTTATTGCAGAGTGCAATCTCAAAGTGCAATTTATGGGAAACAATTACTGCTTATACAGTAAAGGCCTTTGACATTCCCAGCATCCAAATCCTTACGCTGTGTCCACACCAAAAGCGTCAAAACGCGCCACATTCCCCCAGCTGGATGCTAGAACATTCGCACCTTGAAGCGTGTACAAAGCGAACAGGACGCGCTTCAAATATTGTCTTTTCATGCGCGAACTGGCCTTCAGCGGAGTGGATTACGTGTTCGGCCTGGCCTCCGGTAGAGCTGGAACAGCTGCACTGGGGGTTTGGTGAGCTACAGATACAGTCTAGCTACGGCGGAGGGATCCATAAACAGCAGCGAGCCTCTCATAAACACCGGCTCCTCGCCGCCTGGAGAACGTGACATGCTCGCCCAGTTTGTGCCGTTAAGGTTCAAGCTTCGCCTGCCGAAACACCAACTACATTTGTGAGCAGCTGTCCATCTGTCTGCGGTTCGTAAAAGTTTATAATATATTAACAGCGTGGGACGTGGTGCGGGAGCTGCTACCAGGAAGCCAGGTGAGGAGGCTGTTTCAAGGCTGACTTCTAGGCAGAGAGGTGCTTTTACAGCAACAACGGGTCTTTTAAGAGCCACCCACAAACATCTTAAGAGCATTCCTGTCTAAATAGTTTATTTTTTTATTTCTGTCTCTGAATAGCAAACTGCTTGTGTCATGTAGCTCGGGGTGATTAGCCACGATGTTGATCAGTATTTCCTCCATGTCCTGCTGAGGCTGTGACTCCATGACAGTCACAGAATCACTGAAACTCTGTCTCCTGATTGCTTGACGCGCCGCGATTTGACGCTGGAGTTCAGATTTTTCCAACTCGAGCAGAATTTCAAACGCCTCATTCGCACAAATCCGGCAGAAAAGCGTTTTTTGCGACGCAAATCTGCTTCTGACTTGAAGCGGGACCCCCTGCCGCGCGTCATCGCGCTCCTCCATTGACATAACATTTACACATGACTCGCCGCTCATTTAATTCGCTTTTGGTGTGTATGTGGCGTTAGTATTTACTATATGCTACGTAGCAACTATTACTCACCTGTTAATGTAATACTGCATAGCAAACGATCGCATAATAGGCATGAAATCAGACATACTGCTCCACCATTTTGCATGTCCTTTGACCCATATGACTTCTGTTGACCCAGATGTTTAAGTTACGTTCGCCTGTGGTCCCGCCATCCTCTAGCCGTTATTTTGTCTGGTATGACTGAACAACTTACATGTTTAATCAGTCAAAAAAAAAATTACAGTAATCAGTAACATCGCTACATGTACATTTATCTGCCAAAACTGTGGCGGTGTCAATGGTTGACCGTTCGTCTGTAGCCATTTTTAGCTAGGTCCTTCTTCTATGATTTCGGGGCGTCCGCTGCATTGTGGGATAGCGTAGCATCCACCGGCTGCTTACTGTGGTGGTAGTACACTTTCGTGAACTTTCTGCTTACTAGTCAGATCCATAACCGAGATTTGGATCTACTACATTGCTCAAATACTCATTTTAACCTGCTACGTAGCAAGTGTAGTGCAGCCATTATGAGTGCGTGTGCGCGGTTTTTATTTGGTCAGCTTAATGAAGCCTTAGCCATGCGTTTGCCCCCTTGTGGTTGGCAGACTATTGGTTGAGGCAGTGTATGATAAAGAGGCACGCAGTGAAGCTCGCATTTTAAATGCAAATATCGTTCACGATCAGGTTCATTTAATTGTGGCCACCAAAATAGTGATCACGATCAAAATCCGATTAATTGTGCAGCCCTAATAGATGCCATATCTGTTAAAACATTCTAACATTTGGACAGTAACGAAAACACAGCTGAAGATCAAACCTAACCTGACTCATCCACATCAGCATCCTCATCCCATTCCTGATAGGCGCGACCCTCCTTCTCCCGGCTCTTCACCCAATCCTCATCTGGCTCCTGGTCCAGATCTCCAGGAGGACCACTGTAGTAATCCCCTAAAAGAACCCCAAAAAAAACGCACTAATGTCAGTTTATTCCTTTCTGCTACATCAGCCTTGGACTTTTACCCTTTATAGCTCTGTTCACACAGACAAAGCAAAAACAAAGGACTAAAACTGAGAATAAATGAAAGCGACAGCTCTCTTTTAACGTTAGCATCTAAAAGCTTCAAGAACTCAATTAACAATATAAGATATAACTGTTTTAGGCAAACGGAAGGGAAGTAAAACTTTGCATTATTCTGTGTTCAGGGAATTTTACTGCATTTCAGCAGCTCTAGAATCATGAGCAGACACAGCAATGTGTACCAAACTTCCATAACTGCACTATAGACAAGTGTCAGGAACTGGCAATGAAACCTTGGCTTTAAATGGCCAATTTTACAGTCATACAGACTCTATCGTGTTGTTTTTCATGTCCAAACAAGGCTAAAATTCTATGAAGAGAAATAAGAGGATTATGATTCTAGTTAAAATTAAAGTAGATGTTATTGCTCCTTTAAGGCTGAAAATACATTTTTTTTCAGACAATAGAATAAAGAGTGCAGCAGTAATGTAGAGGGTATGTAAGAGCGTATTTACAGCTATTATTGTGTTCTTTCCTACTGGTTTTGCCAGCGTTTACAACGTGTATGTACAGCCACTTTAATGGTGCTCTACACTCCCCCTACTGGTTATTTGCAGCAGCTTTTCCAAAAGATTGCAGTTTAGTTCACATTCTAAACAACAGACGTGGCTCCTCTTTTTTAAATTAGTTTGTCTGGGTCAGCATTTGTGCTTTGCTCCGACAGCTCCTGTCAGCAGGCATTACTTTCCACGTTGTGGTGTTAGTGTGTAGAAGTGAAATTGGTCCCCGCTCTAATACTTCCCCTCATCAAACATTCCGGACGTCGTCTAGCCCAGTAGTTCCCAAAGTTGGGGACATGTAAACATGTATGAGTGCGGTCTTAAAATCTTCTTGAGAAAATTATGTAAGATTCCAAAGAGAAACTGTCTGCATTTTAGAAATGGATTAAAGGATTTTTTTTTAAGGCAGGACTAGAATTGATAAAAGAAACGTAAATTGGTCAATGTTTTGCCTGTTGATGCTGATCGTGTTGCCATCGCACTACTTTTTAACGGACTTAACCAAAATGCATGCATGCTGCACCATAGTCGGGGAGTTCTTGAGATTTTAAGTTGCGGTTCTGAAGCGGGGAAGTTTGGTAACCAGTGGCCTAGGAGGTTTTCAGTATGAGCTGCTATACCGTACTGGCCAACAGGGGGCTCACCAAATTCATGAGGAAACCTTAAACAAGGGAAGAAAATGTGATTTTCTGTCAAACTAAAACATACCTCTGGCCCAGCGTACAGGATAAAGGTGCCTCCACAACGAGCCAGTCTTGACCAACTCAGACCATGAGCTGCACACTTGACTACACCGGCACAGATCTACGGGGTCCAAGTAATGGAAAAGCCTCAGCATAATTTCTGCAGGGAGCTGGGAGATGTGGGTTGAATTCTTGCTTTGTTCCAAATCTAGAGAAAAAAGAAAAAAATACAACTTCCAAATTTAATACAATGAGTAAATAAGTTAAAACTTTTTATATATACACACATACACACTCCTACCATAATCTGTCTTCTCATGATCAGCATATTTAAAAGCCTTTTGCAGCACCTCAGCCTGGGTCCACAAACTGAAGCCCTTCAACACCTCAGCAGCACAGTCCAGTTGCTGCTGGCTGCAGTGCTGCGCTATCACCTGCTTCTTGATGTCCTTCAGCTCCTCGTATGTGAAGTACTGCATAAGCATAGGCTGAAACACCTGCAACACATCTCTCTAGTTTAAAACCGCTGGAAACAGGGCAATGCAGAGTTATGCTCAGGGTAAACGCCACAATTTTATAATAGCATGGCTTGCCAGGTATTACAGACAGACCATGAAAAGATGTTTATAATGAAAATAAGTACAAATCTGAGTATTTTCTACCTCTTCTTCTTCCTTCATGTGTGGCAGAAAATCCTGGGTGAACGCTTCCAGTCTCTCCTTCAGCTGCCGGGCATAGTTAAGCTGCTCATATTCATTCTAGAATCAGAAATATTTTGGTAATTTGGGGGTTTAATCCCAGACAAAACCCTTCCTCCACAATTTATTTGCTATGTTTTTTACTAAAAGACAATTATTCATATTTTCAATCAAAATACAAGGTGAAGTGTTGATATTTCCACAAACGTAAAATGTGATTGCATCATTTTGGGGTTTTCGTCTCAGACACAGCAAGTGTTTTGTTACACTGTTGCTATTTTTATGTTTCTGAAGCTGGATCATCGGACTTTGTTATTATGATTTTAACCTCCCAGGCTCCAATGTTCCAAACCTCTTTTTAAACAGAGGGAAACTGGACATATTTAAAATATTTATAAATATTTGACAGCAGTATTGTTTCTTTCTAAAGAAAACATTGTACTTTGGAAAGGAAGCAGGGTCTCAAGCCAAAGTAAAATGGAGGTTTTTGTTTAAGCAACTGGCTAAGCGGAAGGTCAAATTCACAGAACATAATTTACCCAGAAGGGTTTTTCCATTTTGCATTGTTTTCTTAAAAACATATTAAAGATAAAGTTTGATCTATCAAGTTATTTAATTAGAACAGCAATAGAATAGTTTGATTTCTTTCTTAGATCGAATTCTAAAATGCCCAAAACTAAACAGGGTTTTAAATAGAAACAGGGCAAGGTGTTTGTAAATGTGAAAAAAAAAAAAAGAATAAGTCTGATGCTGACACCACTGAGGTTGTGTGGTAAACATAATAGTTAATTTAATGACATGGTGTTAACCCACTATCAATGGAGCAGTGCAAAAGTCCTATATGTTTTCAGTCTCAGGTTACCCTAGTATTTTTTTTTTTTTTTTTTGCTGAGCCATAGTTAAAAGTACAGCAAGTCGTTCTGAATGCATATTCACCTTAACGTTTTGTAGTCCTTTTTCAAAGAGCGACAGCATCTCTGACAGCTTGTTGTCGGAGTGCACATTGTAGACAGTGCAGCAACGCTGCTGCAACAGGCCGATGATGTACTCGTTTTCAATCTGCTCGTGCATCTTGAACTCCTTGAAGGTGGCGCACAGAGACTGAAGAAAGGATCGGAAGTCATTGTTGTTGGAGAAGTTGGTATTAGACAGCTGTGGAGAAGAGACGATTCCCGGGTCAATAAAAGTTTTGTAGATTTACGCTTGAACGTGTGTTAAATCGCATTCCGTCTTTACAAGAGTTGAGGGGGAAAAAACAATGTGTTCAACATGACAGCTGTGCAGTGTTGTGTAACCACGGTTGCTCAAGTTTGCAGTGCACTGGCTAGTGTCCTAAATGAGCTTATCCGTCTCCTATTGTAGGCTCTGACAGGGAGCCTGCTTTCAAATCCCATTATTATATGCAACTCTGCCTGATGAAACACCGAGGCTTGCTTGTCGCACTTACAACATGTTACATAAGAAAACCTATTATACATAAGGCTAACCAATAAGAGGCTGCATTTCAGGAGTGTTAAATAAACGAACATCTATTATGAGAAACGTGACAAAGAATTAAAACAAAGAGCTGGTTAGATGTTAGCCCAACAACATAATGAACCGAACAACTCGCAAGCTTAGACAACAACAGAACACATCATCTACTCCGTCTCAACACTCACTGCCAAACAAACCAGCTAACGCCAGCTAGCTAGTTTGCTAACTGACGTTAGCTCCTTTTTAAAAAATAAACCCACACCGTTGCTTTTCATTTAAAAAAACTACATGGACACGAACTACGTCTACGCATACGCACCTTTTCGCAGTACAGGCCCACCAGCTGCTTCATTCGCCAGTGTGGCCCAGTAAAAACATCCACTTCGTCCGGAAAGGGAGCCATCTTCAGCGGACCTCACTGCGTCATCTGCGATATAATCATACCAAGAGGTGTGCAGCGGCCGTGTGCGCGCCCGCGCCTACCACCCACGTGACCAGAACGAAGGCGGGTTTTATCTGGTTTCTTTTTTACAGTCTATGTTTAAACCTTCATTTTAATATTTGAAAGAACAGCTAGTAGTGTTGCTATGTAAATGATCATCTAAATAAAACTGCACTCAATGCTTTAAGTAAAAAAAACAATAATAAAAAAAAACGTATTGACTCTGTGTTTAGATCCTAAACGATGGAGAAAGGGGTGGTGGGTGCTATTCCAGTGATTATTTAAAATGTAGCCTATTAAAAAACACATATATTAAATTAATTAATTAAGTAAAACAGGAAATATTTCAGTAATTTACTGAATACAAAACTAACCGTGTGAAAATAATATGTAATCTATATAAAAATCAAGGAAAGTGACAGGCAATCGATCTCTTTATATAGGAAGAAGTTGACAGTGAATAATATTTGTTTAACTTCAATTTAATGTGAATTTAAAAACATTAAATAAAAGCAAATTTCTAACATAAGGTTACAAATTAAGAACATTAAAAAAAAAACAATTAAATAATAGAAATTTTAGAAAGCACCACAAAACTGTGTGATTGGTGCGAGATCTTCCCTCCATTCAGAACCTGTACCAGTCCAGGGTCAGGAAGCGGGCAAGGAAAATCACCACTGACCCCTCACACCCTGGCTACAATTTGTTTAGGCTCCTTCCGTCAGGCCGGCGTTACAGAGCGTTGTATGCCAAAACCACCCGACATAAGAACAGTTTCTTCCCCCAGGCTGTCGCTCTGATGAACTCTGAATAGTCACAGAGTGTGAGTCCATTCACATACCAATAAACTATAACTCTACACTGCTGTATATACTCACTGTACAATAACCCCGGTTTGGTGTATATATTATCCTTTATTATTTATTTGTGTTTCTTTTTTATTATTATTTCTACTGGAGAGAAAAGTTGCCGAAGTCAAATTCCTTGTATGTGTCATACTTGGCCATTAAAGCTGATTCTGATTCTGACAAAGGAAATTTTAAATGCTACAGTATTACACATGTACCTTTTTGTGACATGCTTTTTTTTTATCAGAGCAAACTTTATTTCTTCAACTTTAGTAGAATGTTATATGTGAGCCTCATTGTTGCTTATTTTAAATCAGTCATCAAAGCACAATTTACATTATTTTTTGGGGAGGTAATGACAAAGGGCTTTTTTCATTCATTCATATTAATACAGTTAGTCAACAACACAATTGATCACATGTCTTCACTGTTAGTATTCAAAAACCAAAGTCAATTTCTCTGTTTGTCACACAATCTTGGCCAGTACAGCTGATTCTGATCCTAAATATTGCTTGACCCAAACATTATTCATTCATCATAGAAAAAAAAACGTTATTATCCAACAAGTGTGAATTAAGTTGTAACAGCAGCAAAGCAAGAACAAAACATAATTTAAGAGTCAGAAAAAATACGTAGATTGTGGGCAAAGTTACAAAAAAACAGAGGACTCTGCAGTTACTACCGATAAAAATATAAAGTGGCATCCCCAGGATGTAATATGCAACAGAACAGGATACTTAAAGATGTTTAAATATAGCTAAAATATTTAGAAATATATAAAGAATGTGCATTGTGTGTGTGCATTAAAAAAATAAACGTATAATTTCCAAAAGTTAGCATTAATAAAATAAGAAAATGTTTGGTTTATTTAATAAACTGCCATAAATACATTGAGATGGAATGATTTCACCAAACTTTAAAGGTTTACATCTCATATATGTCGCTTCTTTTTAATCCTAAACAAATCAAGATGACAAATTTAAATATTTCACTTTTTGTAATTTTGATGATCAGAAACAGCTAAATTAAATCTTGACACAGGTAACCACAAATCTTAAGTTTGGATATCCATACTGTCTGAGATCTAATGCTCCTCGGGGATCAGTTTGCTAGCTAAAATGTGTATATCCACCCCATCCATTTTCTGAACCGCTCCTCCAGGGGTCGCGGGGTGGCTGGTGCCTATCTCCAGCTGTCAATCCAGTCCAGCTGCCAGTCCATCACAGGGCCACATCCACCCCACTGAACCTCAATTGTTTCCAGCTCGTTAATGGCAGAGTCGTGGTACTCAGCCATCAAAAGCGGAATTATTTGGTTTATGTTAACTAATACTCAACCGTTTGTAAGCTCAACTAGTTACCAGACGGCGTGGAAAGGTTTAAACACATTAAACATTGGCGTTAACATGGTGCACCTTTCGGTTGCTAAGGGAAATGTCCACAGCAACAGAGCCGTTGAGATGGTAGGTGGGTCTAAAATGTGATGGGCAGTTATATGAGCCAATCATTGATCGAAAAGCGAAACATTGACCAATAAAAATGCAGAAAGATCGACAGCGTCGAAGTTAGAGTGAGTGCGAGGACAGTAGCGAGACAAGCAGGATTTCTGCGAGAAGCAGCGAAGCGGAGAACTTATGGTAGTACACAATAATGTTAGCTCTTACAGAATGTTACTAAATGAGCCCTGGGCTTTTATCACTCAGAGATTTAAGCTTTTACGGGACAGTTTATTTTGTGTTGCAGGAACCTGTTTTTGTTGTTGTTTTTATTACACCTTCGTCTAGCTACTCCGCCACGATAACATTAGCCATCCGACAGTTGTGTCGTTCCTCAGCATCTCAACCCATAAATATTTTAATATCTGACAGACTGATCCAAAATTGATGCATCCTAACACGAACGTTCGGGATTCTGATCGAAAAATAAAATCGATTCGTTACTGTTTCTAAGCGCTTTACCAAAGCTTTAATCATAGAAGATTGTGTATATCTGTTTTCAGATCCACTATGCGGAGCCAGTCTCTCCAGTAGCATGGACAAGTACGAAAAGGTGAAACAAATCGGAGAAGGCTCATTTGGAAAGGCTATCCTGGTGAGATCCAAGGAAGATAAACGCCAATATGTCATCAAGGAGATTGGTATATCTGGGGTAAGCTTTACTGCTTAATGATGCTTGTTTATTATCTGCCAGTTTGAGCACATTTTTTTTACCTGCCCCATCATGATTAGATTAATTCATCCTTTCATTTCTTTCCACAGATGTCAAGTAAAGAGAGGCAGGAATCTCGGAGAGAGGTTGCTGTTCTTGCCAACATGAGTCATCCAAACATTGTGCAGTATAAGGAGTCTTTTGAAGGTATTTCCACATTTCTGTTCTGTAAAGAACCCTAAAAGCACCTTGCTAACAATGTTTGATTGGTTTTGTATTATTACTATTATTTAGAAGGAGGATGTCTTTATATTGTCATGGACTACTGTGAGGGAGGGGACCTTTTCAAAAAGATCAACTCTCAGAAAGGAGTGCTGTTTCCTGAGGACCAGGTAAGCCACAAATATGTCAAAAAATAAGTTTTGCTGCACCTACTCGTAAAGAGGCTGGAACTTTTTTTGTTTTTCTGTTTTAACTAAAGATGCACACGTCAGAGATTTGCTGACTGATTTTTCTTATCACCAATTTTCTAAGGATTTTTTGCAGATTCATATTTCTCTTTGGTAAATGTAGCCTATATAGCAGGCAATACTTTCTCAATGAATACAACATGTCGCTTTCTTAATAAGATAAAGTTTATAATGAAATTGATGAAAGACGTTAGTTTTCCCCAAAACAGGACAAGCGTGCAGCGAGTTCCCTCTACATCTCTTAAAAATACTAGGAATGCATCAATTTGGACCAATATTGATATCTGATTCTATGATCCTGTTAAGTGTCGATAACCGATAATTATCTATATAAAGTGTTTGCCTCTTTCAGATGTTTTTTTCTTCTTCTTTTTTTTTTTTGCTTTTCTGACGCACTCCATTGTTTCAGACCAAAGAAATGTAAATATTAGTCAAAGGCAAAGCAAGTAAACAAAATCTGCAGTTATATATTAAGGCTTTTACTTTTAGGGTGAGAATAAATCCAAACATTTAAGTGTGACAAAAATGCAAATCCCCACAATCCTCTGCTGCATTATAATCATGGTCACACGATTAAACAGTTACCGGTAGCAACACGAGGGAAATAAACATCAGTTGTTAATATCAGCCTGGTTTTACTGATTTGAATGATCTTTATGCTAATAGTCGTGCATTTCTAACAAAATACTATGAAGTGCTCTAGGTTATGAGACAGTGATGTTTATTTATTCAAATTAATTGAACAAAAAAGAATTTCTGCATATCTCTCTTACTTATACAGTTCATAGCTGGCAGACGTTTTTTTTTTTTTTTTTTTTTTTGCACAATAAATGTAATGTTTCTAGGTAAATCTTAAGGTGAAGAAGCGCCAATCCGCCGTTATGTGTTCAATTTTTTAAGGATTTGACCTTTTGCTGAAGTTTTTTTTGTGGTAATAACTTATTTCCATTCTGACCAGTATTGATGTGAGAGCAGTGAGCGTTACGCAGAAAGCACTGCAGTTAAACAGGCTTTCACTCATATTTCAAAACAAAGGCAAAATGATCAGAGCTCTCTTTCTAAACTTGTATTAGCTACTTGTATAGGTGCTTAGAATGATTATTGTAATTGCCATTACTTTCAAACATTACCATTAGGGATGCACTGATACTGATATCGGGGCCGATACCGTTCTTATGTGAGGTATCGGTTAACTTTAACCAATACTATGAGCTGATACTTAAAATGTGGAAACTGCAATAATTTCACAGAAATTCTTTCTTTTTCTTTAGAAATTTTAGTTTTGTGGTCATTTTTATCTATTTTGTTTATTTAATTCACCATCATTTGTTGTAACAAGCACAGAAGAAAAGAAAAATCGGTCTACCAATTTATTGCATATTTTTTTTGTGTGTTGTAGAACTATCGGTATTCCGTACTTGCAAGGACTCAAATGTACCTATCGGTTTGAAAAAAGGGGTATTGTTGCATCCCTAATTACCATATATCATCATGTTGTGTTTTTTTGTTTTTTTCTTCTTGTAGAATTAGTAGAGTTTACTCTAAACACCCTCAAAATTACAACATCTTTTCTGGAATATTTTTCAGCCCTCTGTTATTTATCAGGACTTATCCAGTAGTTTACAAGTAGAACGTCTCAAGCTTCCACGGAAACACTTCCTCTCTAGGAGCTCCTGACAGCTTTCTTGTGGCGGCGACAAAACGGGCCAATTTCTGTCACCTGTACAAACTGCACAGCGTTTTAGGGATGTAAGAAAACATTGATGCGCCGATATATTGCAATATTTTATGTCACAATATTATATCGATATTCAAAGCAATTTATCATTTTTATTTTGGGATTATAATGGAGGCATAATGATGACAGTAATTTTTCTAGTAACATTCCATGTTTGGCTGTTTGTAGGTGGCTCTTTACACCTTCTTTATCCCACTGGATGTTTTATGTATTAAACAGGTTGTAGTGTTTAAAATGCTGTGACAGTTTTTCTATGGTTACATTTTATTTTAGAAATCACTATATGTAGTCTTACTCATAGTATTGCAATATATCGTATTGTCGTCTATATTGTGATTTATATCGTATCACCAGATTCTTGCCAGTACACATCCCTGTTGTTTATATTGATATGGCTTTGTTTTTTTTTTTTCATCCTCCCTCGCAGATCCTTGATTGGTTCGTGCAGATTTGCCTGGCGCTGAAGCACGTACACGATCGGAAAATCCTCCACAGGGACATTAAATCTCAGGTATCGCCCTTTTGCGAGGCCAGATCGTAACAACTCCAGCATTCCCAGTCGTTTAATTCTTGTTTGATTTCAAAATTTCCTGGGCAGAATATATTTTTGACGAAAGAAGGGACGGTACAGCTCGGAGACTTCGGGATCGCGAGGGTCCTGAACAGGTACGTCTGGCAGGTCTCGGTAAAGACGCAGCTTGCAGATACAAGAACCTTGCTCTACTCTTTCTCTCGCTCTTTTTGCAGCACTGTCGAGCTGGCGAGAACATGCATAGGGACTCCATATTACTTGTCACCAGAGATCTGTGAAAACAAACCATACAACAATAAAAGGTAGCTGATCTTCCATGAAATGATGCATTTAAGGGTTCGTTCCATGTATTTTGGTGCACACTCCCCATTTCTGATTGTGAACTGTCCAGTGTCAGGCAGTGGTTTAGCTCGGAGGATAGCGTTTCACTTCATCAAGCTTCGTGTTTACATCCAGAGCGGGACGTCACTATTGATTTCCTGCTATATCTTTGGTTTCCATGTCACCCAATCCATTATAGTTACGGTCAATGAAATCCGTTTTAGTTAGCTCAAGAAGTTTCACCGAGGGTTAAAATCTGTTTTTATTACATTAGAGGAAAAAAAACCTTCCTATTTTTCATAAGTGGTATTTGTTTTCCTGGCAAAATGAAGGCAAACTGATCTGAAAACTTCTCCCTATGTATCTGTGTTATCTCATTTTCCTTACTTTCCTTCCCTCTGCAGTGATATTTGGGCCCTAGGGTGTGTACTCTATGAAATGTGCACTCTTAAGCATGCAGTAAGTATTTGACGTGTGCTAGCTGTTTACATATTAATGTGCATTTAGTACATCCTTTGCAGCATTGCAGTGGGAACGTTTCTTGTTTTCTCACTGAGTGCCTCGTTGTTAATATGAATGCCCCTCTTATCCAGGATGGCTGCAAACGGTTTCTAGATAATCAGTCATGCCTCTTCTTCTTGCAGTTTGAAGCTGGCAACATGAAGAACCTGGTCCTGAAGATAATTCGAGGCTCTTACCCCCCCGTATCTGTTCACTACTCCCAAGAGCTGCGCTCTCTCTTGGCGCAGCTTTTTAAACGCAACCCCCGAGAGAGGCCTTCAGTCGGCTGCATTCTGGACAAACCATTCCTTTCCAGTAGGATAGAGAGGTTTCTCACGCCACAGGTAGAGCGACGCCGTCCCAATAACGTCCCCTTTATTTTTCAGACCTCAGGCTATGTTCTTCTGAGGCTTCTTTTCTGCTCTCAGATCATCGCTCAGGAATTTCGCCATACTTTTCTTCACAAGCAGCCTAAAATGGGCGTGGCACAGGTGTCATCAGGTGAGGAAATTTCAGTGTTATCTGCTGCAGTGAAGCCCAACTTTATACTGTTTATTTTATTCAAACGACACAAAATACAAAAAAACGTGTGAGCCTCATTATTTATCTATTAGATTTTGAAGTACAGTAGAGACTAGAAATGTTACATATTGTTGGCCTAACATTATTATCAGCCCATGCTGTCATTAATAGGGAGTATCGGAAATGAATTGCCCGATTTTGACTTTCTTAATTACACAACTTTTATAACTTTCGCATGTTATACATCAAACTCTTCACCTGCTTCACTACTCACTCAAAATGTCCAAATATGACGGATATGAGGTAAAGTTTTTGAGATAATGTATGTTTATTTGGTAAAACTTGTGATGCATGGTGTGGTTTTTGCATTTCTGAGCCATCCTTGAATGTTTAGGTAGACCTCTATCATCGATATCTGCTGATATCGGTACCTGGAATTAGTATGTAGTTATGCCAGATATTTGTACGGTTGAGAAAAAGCTCAAACCTCTTTATTAGAGATTTTAATCAGACCTCACCATATTTAAACACCCAGTATTTAAAGTCTGCCTGACAGAGGACTATCCACCACTGATGATGCTCAGTAGAAAAAACAAGACATGACCAACATAATCCAAAATTGGAAATAAAGAATTGGCGTTTTCAATGCTACAGCACATTAATGCATAAACTTTACTTTAAGCTAACACTAGTTTTCTTTCAGGAAGGAGCATATGGAAAACCTGCCTTCCAAATAAGAGTCCTGGTTTCAAAGTGTTAGCTTTGTCTGATGTGCAGCGTAGCATAGTGGGACAATGCACATCCTTATTGCAGTGATTTGCAACCCATTGGCAGTGCCTGAGATGCTTTAGCTAGACAAAGTTTTTTTTTCCGTTTTTTTGCCCTTAGGCAAATCGTCACATATGCTTTTACACTGACTTATTCTGAATATGCTGTTGCTCCTCTTTTTTTCTCTCTATCTTCTCACTGCAGCCCTGAAGATTACAAAACCAGCATGTAAATATGGAGTGCCTTTAGTGGTGCGGAAGGCCGGCGATGGAGCCAAGAAGCCTTCAGAGAGGAAAGCTGCTGTGAAACACAAACCGGTTAGTCTCTTGTCCATACTCATCATCTTGGAGCTTGTTTTTGTTTGAACGCCGCCTAAACGTAGGTGGGCATTCCCGCTTGTTGGAATCATGCTGTGTCGGCATACTCTGAAGCCACATGTTATATGTTGCTCAGGCCCTTCTCCCAGCAGCCCCTCAAAGAAGGATCAGTCAAGTGGAGGAAGAAAGGAAAAAGCACGAGGTACAGCTGAGCGCCCCCCTTTAACTTGTGTTCTCTGTTAGATTTCCCCCTTCCTTTCCTCCATTCATTCAACCCCACATAGATGGGTTACCTCCTACCAGCATTTTCAGTTTTTCCTCCCTCGCATTACACTTGACCACCCAGTTTTAAGCAGAGTCTTCCGCCTAACTTTAGCTTTCTCCTAACCAGCCCTTTCCCTCTTTGCCCGCCTGACTCCCTGCTCTGTGACAGAGCTGTCCTGCACCCTCTCGCCTTAAGAAGGGCCTCTCTAAGATTTCCTTTTTGAGTTTGAGGTGCTTCTGTCTTTTCTGCAGGATGGTGTCAGGAAGAAAAGAATGGAGCTGATAGAGAAAGAAAGGAAACGAAGAGAACAGGTAAGCAGTCTTGTTGTTACTTTAATGTCTAAAAGTGTGCAGCCTTTTGTCATCTTTGTCCTTCTCAGATGTTCCTGTTGAAAGGCGAGCAAATGAAGAAATATGAGAGGGAAAAGGTGAGCGGTACACCGTCTTTATGCCCCCTTTAAGTTTTGTGTAAGAACCACAAACTTCAATATGCTTCATTGGATTTTTACCAAACAAATGAACAGAAATCAGAGAATAATTTTGAATTGCAAGGAAAAAATTATACCGTTTTCAGTTTTCATTCTTTCACTTAAAAAATGGCATGGTGGCATTAATTTTTATCAACATCTTTATATTAACATCTTTACATTGATAGACTTAAATAAAGTCCAGTGAAACCAATTGAAAATGGTAAGGCAAGGCAATTTTATTTGTATAGCACACGTTCAACAACAGGGTCATTAAAGGTGCTTTCTGGAGCATGATACAGCTTCAAACGTACCAAAACATGGCTCTCCACCTAAGGCCTGGTTCACACGTAAGGATATTTCTGTCAAACTTGCACAGATTTTGCCCTTTCCGACAACCCCTGATAATCAGATAGAGATACCTGCTCTCTGTGGTATGGTAAGAGCGATCCGCTCTCAAGGATGTGGGGGCCGCTCCGATTGCGATTTGGGGATATCCAATATGTTGGATTTTCTTGGCCTGATATCACAGTGTGTGTGTGTGGTGTGTTCCAAGCACAAACTAGTATGCGGCCTGACGATAGGGACGTGTAGCCAATCACAAAGCGAACTGACAGACAGTTGGGGGGGGGCTTTTAAAGCATCTATTAATATTTCAAAGTCAAGGCTTACTTGACCTCAGTTGATAAATGCATTGAAATACAGATCAGTCAGGGCAAAGTTTGTGCTGTAGTGAAGGATTATATAACAAATTCACCTCCATATCTTAGCAAGTAGAGCCCCTGCTCCATTCCTTTATACAGAAAAAGTTGTACACATATCATCCTGTTTCATTTCTGAATAAATTCTGCATGTTGAAGTGACAAAATTATGAACAAGTAATAAAAAGTGTGAAGAAAGGAGGAAAATATTCTGTAGGTTCCGCTCCAGTTGCTCAGTTGGATGAAATGCTACATGAGCGTTTAGACTGCAGACACTTTTTAAAACATTCAACATGTATCTGAATTAGTACAAAAATAAATAAATGAAATATCTGAATTGTGCTATTCAGATTTGATGTGCATTTGGCTCCAGTGTGAATATCTGTAAAATAGGATGTCTCATATTTTAACTCAATGTAAAACGCAGCAGGATGAGCATGACAGCTATACAGTTATTGATAGGTTGTGTCAGTTTGCGGGTCTCAGCCGCATTGATATGGAAATAACCACAGGAGTAGAGGAGAGTTTGTTTTTCAAATTGGAACGAAGCAACAGGACTTCTTGAAGTGTATATTGAAGAACATGCTTATTGACTCAAATAGCACTTATTACTTATACACGAATTATTTATTATTTTATTTTCAGTTGGGATTTTTGTGTGTGTGTGTGTGTGTGTGTACGCCAAGGGAAGATTTTCTGTGGGCAAATGTTCTCTCTTGAATATATGACTCTTACCTATTCAGCCGAAATGTCACTAAAGCTGCGTCGGTTTTAAAGCCTTTTTAGATTCAAAGGTATCTCCACTGTTGAAACGCATCTGTGATGTAAATCCTACTCCGGTCTATAAGGCATTTTTGGGGAACTTTAGTCGCAGGACATTTCTTTGCTTCCTTTCTGAAGCTGCCGTAGTCGTGGCTAACTATTTAGCAGAAGTTTGCTGCGACTTCTCCATGACCGCTCTCTGCCATTATGGCAACTGTAGACAGGAAGAACCGAGCGGCCTGTGTGCACAGCCCATCCTTACAGGTTTGCACAATGCACATCGATTTGACGGCCAATAATGAGGAAACGGGAATTGTATTGGCAAAAAAATTTGCTGGTCAGTGCGAATTGCATAAAGGTCCATGGGAGAAAGGAGGGACTTAGAAAGAATAACTAATGTTGTTGAGC
The DNA here is from genome assembly GCA_028564705.1 of Apricaphanius iberus. Taxonomy (NCBI): domain Eukaryota; kingdom Metazoa; phylum Chordata; class Actinopteri; order Cyprinodontiformes; family Aphaniidae; genus Apricaphanius; species Apricaphanius iberus. Next base: position 132,532 of record JAPXFQ010000256.1, read on the forward strand.
ACCACCGACATATCAAATTATAGAAGCAAACTATGATTTAAAAGATTTAGAAAACTTTGATACATTAATGAATTGGGATGCACCAATACTGTTACCAGGTATCGGACCGACATCAATCTAATGTACTCATATCGGTTAAAGTTAATAGATATGAAACAATTCTTAAAATGTGGAAACTCTGCAACAATTTTAAAGAAAATGTTGTTGTTTTTTCATATGAAATTTTTGTTTTATCTAATTTTACAATGTTCTTTTTTATAACAAGCAGAAAATAAATAAAACCTGTCTCCCAATTCATTGCATTGTTTTTGTGTGGTAGAAGTATCTGCATTGGTACTTGGTATTTGCAAGTACTCGGATGCGAGTATCGGTATAGTATCGGTTTGAAAAAAAGTGGTATCGTTGCATCCCTATAAATTAATTCTCCAGACTGCAGCTTTAACTGCAGTTGAAGATGCAGTTTTTTACAGAGTCGTGATTCAGGTTGACTGAATAAAAATGCACATATCTTCCGTCACTCAGTGGCATAAAAGTTTAACGGACGATTTTCTTTTTTCCTTGTTTATAAACTGAAAGCCATTATTAAATTGCGACTCGCAGAATAAAATTGTGATCTGTTGTGTTTTACAGATTAGTCGAATAAACCAAGCTAGAGAACAGGGCTGGAAACATGTCTTAAGTTCAAGCGGAGGCAGCAGTCCAGAGAGGAAGGTAATGCACATGGATTATTAATATGTTGAGGTAAAATGACATCAGTTTCTAGGAATGTCCACCTCATAACCTAGATCTCATAATCTTTTGTCTTCAGTGCTTTGTGGGAGGTAAAAGGGCTGCAGGGGTCCAAGGTTCTGCTCTGGGCCCTTCTCCAGCCCCCATCCTCAGCAAGAGCCCATACGAACAGTACTACGCTGCTCTGGACCAGTTGGCCGAATCTCGGCCCAAAGATACCAGCAGGGAAGGATCCTCTGCGGGAGCTGGCAGTCCTGTTAGGTAAGCTGATATGTCTCCTTTCTCTAGGACGTACTTCTTTGATGAAATGTGTCCGCAACCATGCAAAATGTATTCACACCCTTCACTGCATTCCCACAAAGTAGGAATAATCAGAATGTTATTATGTACATCCTCAAGTAGTCTTATCAAATACGAAACACGTTTTTGCCTCTGAAACCTCTAATCCTTTGAAGCATCATAGCTGCACCTCAGAATTGCTTTTCAGTATAAAAATCTGTGCATAAGAACTTAAAATTGAACCAAATTGGAAACCCATTATCATAGGAAACATTACAATCCATTGAAATATATATGTCATGAGAATGAGTCAAAGTGGAAAGGTTTAAGCTCCATTAAAATGCACACATTTACTAATTTGGGGAGCTTTAAAGGCTCTTGGTTGGAGTTGATTATGTTTAGGGGTTTATTACATTATAGGATGGTGAAAACAACAGCAGGTAATTTTTTTTAGATTTCGAGTTTTACGAATTTTAAACAAATCGATTCAAAACCCTTTTTTTATCTTTATTTTTGTGTGCAAGCATCTGTGTTCTTCCACCTCCAAATTATGCACTACATTGTGTCTGTAGTGAATTCTTTTGAGAGTTTGTGACAGACTATTTGTGGTTGTGACGTGACAAAATTTTTAAAGCGTCCGAGGCGCAGAATGACGGCGTTTCCTCCTTTTTTATTTTATGTTTTATTTTTGCAGAGGCATACCAGCCGCTGCCGGCCCAGTGCTGCCCAACGGACCGGCCCACCGGCTAAACTCGGACACAATTAAGAGAGAACTCCAGAGGTTGCACAATGTGTCCAAGCAAGCCCAGATTAGCTGGTGAGTCCGTCTTCTACCACCAGATGAGTCGGGTATTGATTCCGATTCTCAAGAGTTGGAATCGATCGATATTGATAAGGGCCAGCGCTATTTTGTTCTTCTGGAGCTGCTCCCTTAATTACATGACTGTTTAATGACGCAGCACTGGGTTGGGTCACAGTTCACCAGGGAAAACGATATTAACCCTTTTAGACCTAAGCCTTTAAGTGGCCCTCTTCCATTTTCCTCCTATTTTAGCTGTAAAAAGGGTAAACAATGTTAGACAATAAACAGATTTTTGGACATCCAAATCGATTTTTTTTTTTAATAGGAATTTTTCTAAAATCTATTTCGAATCCATTTTTTGATGATGTATGTTTTTCAACCCGACGTTAGTGTGGATCCTTCTGGTGGTGGTGTGTTTTCAGGCAGTGCGGTCAAACACCAGGTGAACGAGCCTTTCAGGTCGAGGAGTTTCTGCAGCGGAAGCGAGAGGCCATGCTTAACAAAGTGAGGGCTGAAGGACAGCTGGTACGTATCGTTTTTAGCATTAGGACTTTACCCACTACTGACCCCTACAGTCAATATAGGAAGTTACTTTGAGGGAGGAAAGATTTAGATGTCCATATTGATGGAAATGGATCATAGTATGTGTTAAACTGGTAATGGGAAGGTGTGCGTTCCGCATTTTTCTGCTGGGTGTTTTTCATCAGAAAACCCACAGGTCCACCAGAGAGAACATCTGCACTGCTGTTTGTAGGTGTGGGAGTTTGTCTTGCATGCCTTTAATATACTTAGTCGTGTTGCACCGTATACATCTCATGACTGCAGCTTCACTTGAAGTACCATGAAGTTTTTGTTTTATTTTGAAGCCAAATAACTTGGTCTCTTATCTTTTTAGCTTTTAAATACTCCAGTTTTTTTTGGCCAGGTTTTCTTAAAGCTGACTAATATCTGTCTTGCATGGTGTCAAAAGTGCCATTCTCATCTATAAGAGGCTGCTTCCATGCCTTCATTCTTCTGTTTTGTAATTATGGATTTAATAGTGCAATATTTCACAGGATCACAGCTTTCATAATTAATTTATTTTATTTAAACTAAGCATTGATGAGTGCAGCTTTAACTTCCCAGTCCCCAGTTCTGGATCGTTTTGTTGTCCTACGTTGGGGCTTGCGTCCTTCTAAAGTATGGCTGACTTGAATGCTAAACAGGGTACTCGACAAAACCTGGCCGCAATCTATGGGAGCCGTGCCGCTTCGGCTCGGTGCAGGCGACCTAAGGTCAACAAGGAGGAGGAGGTAGGAGCCAAGACCCGAACGCCCAAATCTGACGCTCCACCCTAATCACAGCACGCCTGGCTTGTATGCAAAAAAAACTCCCTGTGATGCAACCATAACCCCACCCAGCAGTTCAAAACCACCACCCCCCTCATTCCCTACGTTTAGTCTTCATTTTTGAGCTGTTTGTCTATCCCCAACAATGGCCATTGTTTCACACGCATCAAAACAAGATAAATCATGTCTTTTTTTAAATTTATTTTTATTTGTGATACTTGAAGTCGTTCTTCATGGCATGAAGTTTGCAGATTTATTTTCACCCTTTTTTTAAATAAGTTCTCATTTGCTGTTCTAAAAGGATGCTCACAATGCTGTGTGGGTGTTTGCATTTATAACAAAAATGACAAACAGGTGTATACAGTTTTTTTCACTGTTCACGAAAGACTCGTTCGTCCTCAGGAGTACCTGGCAAGACTCCGGCAGATCCGGCTGCAGAACTTCAACGAGCGTCAACAGATCAAAGCCCGACTGAGGGGAGAGAAGGTACGCTCTTGGTGGCTGCAGTCAGACGTGTCGTCTTTTTATTTCTTGATGTCTTTATTGATTTTTATTTTTAACCCCCTTTGCTGCCTGCTTTTCAGTACGACAGCGACGGCTCTGATAGCCAGGAGTCGAGCGAGGAGGCAGAGCTCAGGAGGAAAAAGATTAAGGTCTTAAAAGTGAGTCTACAAGAAGCTCACAGCCACTTTCAGAGTTACAAATGCATGAGTTGCCCTTTTAAAAATGTCAGAGGAGTATCTCTAAATAGCTTAGGCTACATTCTGTTCAACCTTGTATGTGTAATGCTGCTGGTCTGAGGCTTCTGTATACTGTTCCTCGGCTTAAATACCATTCGTTTTGGGCTTTTAATGATTCATTCATACCATTTTTTTATTGGATATTATTAGTAAGAACCAAAAATCAACACAAAAAACAACATGCAGCAACGGAAAAACTTCTAAAACAAGACCTCGTTATCTGAATTTCTTTTGATTTTCTGAATCCTAGCAGGTTAAAATTGGACACACTGACTTAAATATAAAGATACATCCAGACTAATATTTAGATGAATGACTTTTAGCAAAAATTGTAGCAATAAATGTTTTTTTTATAACCATCACTACCACTGGCAGTGAAACAGACCTTCAGCATGGTGCTACCTCTGCCATGCTGACTGTTAGGGCAGTGTTTTTTACAAACTATTTTTTAAGAACTATGTGAGGTTTATTTGCAGCTTACTAACAGATATTTACTTTGCTTGTATGTATATATGAGTCTTTATGTGTAACTTCGACCTTTTCATTGAATTCTTGTTTTTAATTCATTGAAATTAGGGAAATTGAGTTGTTTTTTTTACCAATATGTAATGAACTGATATAGTCTAAATCTTCATCTCTGCTGCCGATATAAACCGCTACAGGTGGAAACACAGAAGCCACAGATTACATTGCAAGTTTTGAAAAAACAAAAATATCTCAAAAACTCTTCCTCTTGTGTCATATTTTGACATTTTGAGTGAAAGAAGTAGCTGAAGAGTTTAATGTTTTAAATCCCCCAAACATTCCAGCAATTTCTGCCCGAAATTTAAAAACAAAAAAGTGCATGCCGAAATTGAAATGAAAGCTGTCCTTGAAACATTTGGAGTAGAGGTATGGTTATGGGGTCTCTTTGGAAAGAAAAACACTCTGAAGTTTCCCCCACAACAAACAGAATCTAAGTGCTATTGCTTTCCAAGTAATATGTTTTGAACACACAGGAAAGATGGTATTTTATGTCCACCTATTTATTATCAGAAAATAGAAGCTTTAAAAGTCGCTTTAGTATGGAATAATCTAAAGCTTTAACTTCATCCACACAAAGTTTGACCATAATAAACCCGAAAAAAAACATGTTTTTCTAACTAAAGGTGAAGAAATCCCAAAGATTTTCCTGAAAATGTTCCCTCTCCAGTTGGAACACATAATAAATCACTGTATCCCCCTGATTAAATATCTATCTGCCAATTTTGATTGTAGGCCAATAATCAGACATCCCTAATTGAAACTGTTGATTTTTCAGTGTGAAATGATGCTGATGATACAGTTTTAAACACATCATTAGAATCCCCAACATCATGGCGTTCTCGCCTACATTGAGTTTGTGCAAACCACTGACTAGCGCTGTGTCTGTATGTTTCTGTGCAACCTCAAGGCTCAAGCAAACGCCCGTGCTGCTGTACTGAAAGAGCAGCTGGAGAAGAAGAGGAGGGAAGCGTACGAGAGAGAAAAGCGAGCCTGGGATGACCACGTAGGCTGAATGCTTTCTTATACTTGGATATCTAAAACCGATCCGCCACAAGCTGGCGTTCATTTAAAAATCATGTTCGTGTTTTATTGGTTTAAAGCTGGCAGCGGCTCGGCCGGCCAAATGTGGCATTGCGGCGGCGGCGGCATCATCTACCTCTGAATGTCCCCCTCCACAAGCCGCTCCGCCCCAGCCCAACTCGGTCGTCAAGGTGTCAGCCCAGCCCACATCCAAACCCTCCACTCCTCCAATTTCCATGACCGCTGCCCTGGAGAATGTCGGAGCGGTCAGTGAACATCTCATACTGCCGCACACTAAATCTCTACATGCAAATCTTTACTGTTTGCGCTTAACAAATTACAGATCACTGCGCTCAAAGAAAACTTGAATGAGACTGAGACGGCAACCGTGATCCAGGTTTGTAAATGTGTTGGCCATTATTATAAATGAATGCAGTATAACATAAGCCGAGTCTCGAAGAGGGAAAGTTCACCAATGTCTTCTGTACAGCAGAGTGAGAAGAAGCAGATTCTGCGCAGACTCAACCAGAACCTGAAAGCCCATCAGAGCCCAGCGGATGAGGTGGAGGAAACTCCCCTGGCGCCTTCAGAACCGAGTCCTTCTCCCCAGCAGGAGGAGTCCAGCGCCGACAAACGCCCCCCTTCGGATGGAGATCGGAAAAAGTGGGAGGTGGTGGAGCTCCCTGTCCTCCCTGTGCCTCAGCAAACCTTTGTGGAGACTTGTTCTGCATCAAGCAGTGAGTTGAGTCTTCCAAACAAAAAACAAATGGCGTGCTGCCAGTGAAACAGAGCGCTGGGTTCGTTTTTTTGCCCTTTTTGTCTCCGCCGTTTCATCTGTTTTCACATGTTTTTGTTAGCCACTTTAGCATCTCCAGAGGAAAGACCGTTGTCTGGTGGAGACAGGAAGAAGTGGGAGGCGGGGGCTCCTCTTGTCCTTACTGTCGCACAGCAAACATTCGAAGACACGTCCATCTCAACCGTTGGTAGGCGTCGGCTCTGATGCAGAACATAGGAAATGTGCGGTCTGGAAAACGGCCTGTGTTATCGTCATCTTCCTTTTTCTTTCAGATCAAACTCTGGGGGAAGTCATACGGATGGATGTGCTTCAGGAAGACAGTCCTGGGAAGGTGTGTGTAGGACTGGAGGTGTTTGACGGTGCAGAGCTTCAGCCACTCACCCAACAGTTGGAGCTTACCACAGTGTGTGAGGACTCTTCTGGGCTTGGTTTGTTTTTCTTATTAATTTGACTCGTTTCTTCAATTCAGTTCACTTTTATTTATATATCGCCAGTTCACAACAAAAGTCATTTCAATACAATTATACAAACATTCCAATCAGTTAAAAGTTTTCTATGTAAGGAATCCCAGTAGATTGCGATGAGTCATCAACGTGAGGTTGTGCCCGGATCATGCAGACTCCAACCACAGCAGTTTCTCAGCAAACCCTCATACTGAGCAAGCATGTAGCGACAGTAGAGAGGAAAAACTCCCATTTAACAGGAAGAAACCTCCGGCAGAACCTGGCTCAATGCAAGCGGTCATCTGCCACAACCGTCTGGGGTTCTGAAATGATAGATAAGAGACAGCATGGAGGATGCTCAGTGATTTTGAGCATCATCTGGACCGATATTTCCGATCCAGCATTATAGTTGAACAGGGTACCAGACCATGTGGAGCTTCTATGGGGAGAAAAATACTGAGAGAAAACTGGGTTAACAATCACAATAACGGCAGAAAAATATATCTGGAGAGTGGGAGAAGAAAAGACCTGCATTCTGAGGACAAAGTGCTCTGTTAGGAACATATCGAACAATCACATCTTAAAAGTTGAGCTGCAGATTATTTGTAGATAATGTTCTGATCCCCAATTTTTGTAAAGCTATCAAAACCATTTTAGCCGATTTCAGATTGCTCTTTAGGATCCATAAATGAAACTTTTTACTTTTCAGAATACATTGAAAGTGCATTACTCTCTACATCAAATTTTTAAATAAGATTAAAACAGTGATCTCTCTTGAACAGCGCAAAGTTACAGAGTTGTCACTTTCTGCATCATTGGAGGAGCACAAATGGATTAAATGCCTCCAGATTAGGACAGATCTGTTTATGAAACCCACCTGGAAAAATGACAGCATGTCTCTTATGCACCTTTCCTTTAACGATTATAGGTTGCTAGCTTTTTTAAATATTTTTTTTTGGATCATATCCAAATAAATAACGGTGCCTAAAAAATAGTTCTACTCTAAAAGAACCTGAAGAGACCTTTTGTTGTGACTGATCGCATTGAGAGAGGTCCGTTACCCGGCTGCAGTTAAACAGGATTTTAATATTCTTTACAAACAAAAGTGTAAGAGGCAGGTGTGACGTTTCATACCGTCTTCAGCAATTAGTTGAAGAACAAAACAATTTAACTCGGCTGTAAAACGTTTTCCCCAAGTTCCTGGCACTTTTTTAGGTTTCATTAACTTCTTACTTATACACCTCTCTGACACAGAATATGGCTAACACTGAGGTTTGTCAGTGACCCGTTAGCACTTATGTGTGGTGCATTCACTGATCCAAGAAAAAGCTCAGTTTTTGACATTCTCTGGTTTCTGCTACAGCTGATGGTGGGAAAACGCCCAGAGAGCTGCTGAACTCTGCTGCGGATCAAAGACTGCCGGACGGAAACCAGGATTCGGATCAGAAAATGTCTGTGGCAAACGCATCACTGCTGCCCAGCCTTACTAATATTCATGGTAAATTATCATCAAGTATTGTATTATGATTATTAAGACATTTGTATATTTTCAGCTCCGCAAACTTCTGTTTTGGTTAAATTCCTCTAGATTCAGACGACCTGGAGTCTGTGATTTTGGAGGAGGGTCCGAAGCAAGAGTCAGATCTACCAACTGGTGTGCAACAAGCTTGGGAAAAGGAAGCCCAGAACCAAATGTGAGTGCTGATATTTTTTATAAATTACTTAAATTTGATTACAAATTGAATTATGTGACTGTATGTTGCAGATTTGGAGGAACTTTTAAAGCAAGAAACAGAAATCCTGTATATTGATTTGTTAAAGTCATCAGCTGAATTAAAAGCCTAAGATTTTTTTCCGTTTGTAATACATTTTCACTACTGTAAAGGTGTGCTCTTGCTGTTGTTTTTTATTTTTTTACTGTTACTTTTCTTACAGGCCTCTTGGGGGCGTTACAGAACCATCAGACAGCCAGGATGTTGAGAAGAGTTCGGAGAAACCAACCGAATCCTCGTGTAAGAATGATCCTGAGTCATGGCCATCTATTTTCAGTGGGATCTCACCTAAACCCACCCTTACATGATTCCCACCAGGTTTAGCACAGCATGAAGAGCCGCTCTTCCTGAAGTGCTCACCGGCCCACCGACGCACCGCTGCCCTGTCTGCTCTGTCTGCCCAGTCCTCCATGGATGAATCCTCCTCTTCTCTGGCCTCTCGCTCACGATCCGTCTCACCTCTGCGCACCAAGAACCAGGACGCCCTCCTCATTGGTCTCTCTGCAGGCATGTTTGACGCCAACAACCCAAAGGTAATTTAAAGGTAGACAAACATCTTTTTTTTTTGTCTGCAGAGTTAGACTGAAAGTATTAAACAGAGATCAGGTGTTTAAGGACATCCACACTAGGGCTGGGAGATATGGCATCAAATTTATATTATAATCTAAAGCATGTGCATTAACGACAGCTACTGTGATATAATCTTTTTTTTCTTTTACATATGTTAAAATGACATTGCAGTAGAACAACATCCAGAAGGTTTAGATTGCTAGTAAAAGAAAATTTGTGTAAAATGCATTTAAAAAAAAGTTCAAATCTTTTTCCAAAATAATGAAACACAAAAAAAGATATTTTCAATCAAGTAAACGCTAAATGTGGGGAAAATAAAGATTTCCTGGTCACCTATATATTGAAAAAACTAAACCTGCACATATTTGAATTAAAAATGCTTCAAGATACAGTGTAGGCACAGCTGGATGACATCATCAAAAGACATATGTAGGCACAGCTGGATGACATCATCAAAAGACATATAGTCAAAATCTCTTCCTTTAGCTACATTTATATCATTTCTACCTTATACCTTTTATATTGCCCAGTATTAATCCACACTTCAGCTCCATTTGATGAATCCTCTGGATGAGTGTTCTACTTCAAAGGAGGAGAATCAGAAAAGGAGTCAGGGTTATTAATCAAACTGCCTTAGCGAACGTCAGCTTTAAAGCGAAATAGCATTTATCAACCTGTATCTATATATGACCTTTGTCAGGGATACTGTCATCAGCAGAGCTTAACATTTATAAAATCCAGACCAAGCCAACTGACATGTAAACATTTCACAGCACCAGTATCCACTACACGAGTCTCCTAATAACAGCGTTTTCTCCTGTTCCTTTACATGCGATCTGCTTTGTTTGTGCCGTTAGATGTTGCGGACGTGTTCTTTACCCGACCTAAGTCGACTCTTCAGCCCTCAGCAGGACTCCACGGTAACTAGCAAGGCCAACATGTCTCCGGGCAAAGACCTGGAAATCGAGGATCTGGAGGAGGCCGGTAAAGATGATGACCAATCGGATGCAGAGGAGTAAGTCATGTGGTTTTTTTTATGCTATTTTATACCATGAACCTTTTCACATTTTTGTCTTGTTAGGATTTTTATGGATGTTTTTGTTTTCAATAGCCCAGCACAGAGTAGCACGTAATTGTGCAATAGTATGACAAAATGATTTGTGGCTTCAAGACTTTGTACAAATAAAAAAAGGAAAAAGTATGATGTGCATTTGTATTCAGTTCCATTGATTGTAAAATCACGTTTACAGCTGCAGGTTTTGCATGGAATGCAAACACCAGCTTTGCATATTTATATACTGAAACTTTCACCGTAAGTTTGGGTTATAGACATGTGCAAAACCCTCAGAGCAATCTAAAATACCAGAAACAGCCATAGAAGAAGACCTAGCCGACTTCCGTTGTAAACAAACATGGCTGCCCCCATTTAAAACGGACCAGTCAATGTTCTTCAGAGCCTTAATTGTTATAAGCTGTATCACTTTATTTTATTTTTTTTAGGCCAACATATTGTACGTCCACGTATGACTTAACAGACATGCGCAGCAATGACCGACATTCAGAAAAAGAATTTACATGCACAGCGATTGGATTAACTATCGGCAGAACCCACCGCTCTCAATCGGAATGAAATTTTAATCCGATCAGGGTTTTAATCCAATAATTTCAGTCCATGTAAACGAATCAATTCCAAAATACTTTGATCCGTTTGAGGGAAATTAAGTTAAAATTGAAATCTCACTAACACAGTGGAGGGGGCATCATACTGTGTTTTGTCTCCAGCAGGCCTAGGGGAAACTGCTTAAAGCTGATTGGAAAATGGATGTAGCTAAATACTGGGACGTGCTGCAAGAATACAAATGTACTTCACACTTTTCAGATTTTGGTTTGTGAACCTGGCCAGTTTTGTTATCTACTTGCAACTTCTCAATTCTGCACTAATCTGTGATGGCGGCCTGTCACACACAACCCTAATAAAAGGCACTGTAGGTTATAGTTGTCGAAATTTGAAAGTTGAAGGGGTGTGGTTACTGTTAAAAATGATGGTATGCAGTAGGAATTAAGGTTCTGTCCTGTTTTGCTATGTTCATCAAGCAAAATACTTGTATTTTAAAGAGTTGTTTTCTTTCTTATGCATTCATGCACGGTTGCGGCACACTGTGAGGGGGTGTTTGCTCTGTTCCCTCAGCGCATATGAAGATGAAGATCTGCGTGACATCAGGGCCTCGATGGAAAGACTGCTGCAGGAGGAAGGCGACAGGAGCCCTCCAGATGTCGGTGCTGATGGAGACTTCAATGGAAACCCTCCCCAGAATGAAGACGACGAACTGTTCAACAGAATGGCAGCCGAGCTGGATCAGGACGACAACCCCATGGCTGTAGATGATGACGACAACGAAGAGGACGAGGATGAAGAGGAGGACGACGAGGAGGAAGAGGAGGAGGAATGCTCCAATGGAAGCCCAGGCGACGACGAGGCCAGGGAGTTGCTCTCTAATGGCGTGGGAGAAGAGCGGCAAAATAACGGCAAGCAGCTCAACGAAGAGTGGCAGTCAGGTAGGAGGGGCCCTCACACAAAGCTGTGAGAGAGCTGATCTTATGATTTCTTCCTGAAAGTGTTGGACAAGCTTCTGTTTACGGGTTTACGTAAACCAGAGCATCCTAAAAGTTAACCCTAAAACTGCTTAAGCTAGTGACTCAATCTGTCTAATGCAGATGGCAGCGGAGAATACCAGGGCGTGGAGGCTGACCACCACGACAGCATCTTCAGTCGTCTGGAGGAGCTTCGCTTCAACCTGGAGCAGCAGATGGGTTTCGAGAAGTTCATCGAAGCTTACAACAAGATAAAGGTACGGGCTTCTTCATTCATCAGGCGTCTTTAAAACCTGCCCGTGCGTTCCCGCGACCTTGCAATGAGCTTCCAGCAATTTTTCTTGTTTTCTTTGGTTTTGTTCAAGGCTATACATGAAGATGAAGACGAGAATATCGAACTGGTTTCCAGTTTGGTATCAAACATCCTGGGAACCGAGCACCAGCATCTGTACCCAAACATCCTTCATCTGGTGATGGCAGATGGTGCCTACCAGGAAGGTTGGTGTTTGTTTCTGATTACATGCATGTATGTACATATGTGGTCTGAAAGTGTTTGATTTTTCTCAACCTCTAAGTTCCAGAAAGATCAAAACTGTGGAAAGATCTTACGTTCCAGATTTGAAATTGTATTGTCTAAAAAAAATTCACATTTCTAGAAAAATAAGTGTTTGTACACTGATTTATATAAAAATCAGAATCACTTTTCTTTATTCTTGCTGAACTTCATTTGTATCCAGTAGCAGATTATAAATGGACTGAATTTATAACGTTGTTCTAACCATGCTGACTACTTAAAGCTCATTACTTTTATTCACTTATTTACATTCACCCATTCTCACTGCAGTCATCAGCGTGTACCTACAGCCCTCCAATTTAAAAGCTAACTCCTCTACCTGCCAAGCCTCATTCGCCCAAACTCTCCAACATACATACATGGCTTCTCCTCATGTGTCACTGCACCCGCTTGTCGTAGGACGAAGTTGATAGGGAAGCGCACCCTTTGCTTCCCTTTGCTATGCCTGATTTGTCGTTCTCTGTGCCAGATCCGTTGTCACACGGTGGCCACACCAGAAATAGATGTTGGTGGGTGGAGAGGCTTGAAAGGTTTCCCCTCCAGATCCGAATAGTCATCGGATATGTTTCCTCGCGAGCATCTCTCTTTGATTTCTATTTTTACTGTTTCAGGGAGTTTTTTTTTTTTTTTTGAAGGCAAAGCTGCACATGTCAGATATTTCCCTTGAGGACTCGTCTCAGGATCGTTGGCAGATGTTTTCTCACCTCTACACATGGAACAGCAGTGACTATATTTAAAAATGTTTGGAGCAGTTTTCAGAGATAGTTTTGTGTTGATTGCTTGGCCTGATTCTTATTAGTATTCACATTCTAGGTAAAGCTAGACATTTCTAACCCCGCTCTTATGAAATTAATGTAGTCTGAAGCCCTAAAAATAGATTTGAACTAAAAACATATTTATATTTTTATGTTAAAACACAAAGAACATTCAACTCTTACAACGAAGGAAATGCACTTTGATAAAAACGAGACTATACACAGAAGACAAAGCTAACTTTCACATTATGAAATGAACATAATGATCTCTAGTTTGATCCGTTTTAGATTTGAACAGCTACACCAACCAGACTTGAAAAAACAGAAGACTTCGAGATTCATGCAAAGATTAGCCCGATTTAAATAATTATTGATAAACAAATTTTTGTTTTCTCTCCCAGCATAGTCATTCAGCATTTTTCTGGGGTGGTTGGATGTTTACAGGTTACTTGCTGTTACGATTGTTTCATATTTTGTGGTAAATGTGAGTTTCAATTCAGTTTGTTTATATAGTACCAATTCAAGGCACTTTTAAAAGAGAATAAATTTCAGTAGAAATATGCAAAAATTCCAAATCTGTAAATAGTTTTCAGTTTTAGAAATCCCAGCAAACTGAATAACGTTTGAAAATCTTTTTCTGCCCCTCTGGTTTTTTATAGTCTCACAGGTAGGGATGCAATCGATATGATACTGATACTTATATTTGAGTGCTTCCCGATACCGAGTACCAATGCTGATACTTCTATCACTATATACTTCTAGAAGACACTTTTTTTTCCCGATTGTTACAACAAATGATGGTGAATTAGATACAAAAAATTATAAAAATGAAAGTGAAACAAAAATTTCTAGTGAAAAATACACATTTTTTGTGAAGTTATTGCAGTTTCCACATTTTAAGCATCAGATCATGGTATCTGTTAACTTACTTAGTATGTTTTTGTGTATTCATAGTATTTAGAGTGAATCTTTTTTTTTTAAGTGTTGCTGCATAAACAAAACAAACATTTGTGCAAAACATTGTATTCCAGGGGCCTCACAAAATCCCTCTGAGGGCCACAAACAGGTCCTGGGTCACACTTTGGACACCCCTGATCTAAACTGTTTTTCCTTTTCCGTCTCATTTAGACAATGATGAATAACGACCTGTACAGTGGAGCTGCCAGCAGCTGTCTGATGTCTTCCCGCAACAGACAGAAGGATCTATGCATGACGTACGGCCGCCCCTCACATGTTGCTGACTCATTTGCATGATGTCGTTACCAGAGCACTTTCTCAGCACTCAACACTCATTTTCTAACCAGTGTTTGTTCAAAAGTGTGTTGTTAAATCCTCATTTTTGTCTTTTCTTTTTTTTAACCAAAGTTCATTCCACAATTCTGTAAATGCGTATTGCTGCCTGCATCCTCACAGGAAAGACCTTTTGTTTTATTGTTTTACTTTCCGTTGTTGTATTGAGCTCTAGTGGCATTTAATGTTTGGAAGGCTTAAGATCTGGTTCTCTCAGGTTCTCTTTGTGTGCCACACTCAACCATAGCTTCAGATTCTAAACCAGGTTAGCCTCAGCATAAAGGACTATAATATCCTCAGAAACCAGTTATACCTCTGTTTTTTACAAGAATTTCTATCACACACCAGATTAAATACTGTTTTACTTAATTTTCCATATTATTTTTGGTCCGTTTCGATTTAATCCAGATCAAAGCAAGATTTGCCACCAGGGTGTACTGTAGCAGCACGGGTTTGTGAGTCCTTGTAGGTCTGGTAGAATTAAACGACTGTCTTGAAGATTTAACTTATGTAGATAATACCAATAATTCCTCTTTAAATAAATATTGTAAATCAGTTTTTTTTTTTAAATAAATTTTTTTTAATAACTTTAATCTCTCTCCTTACTTTTTACATCTGCCTGCTGACATCATAGTGGAAACAGTTAAACATGTTTTCACTCTGTCCATCAAATTGATTACTGTTCCTGACGTTTGGGGGGAAAAAAGCATTTCTTTTACCGCTGCTAAAAGGTGCTGACCCAACCTTAATAACTACAGGTCATATTTCAAAACTTGCAAAAAATCTTGAGAAACTAATGAATGAGCAGATGAAGCATCACTTGTGTTAAAATGAAATCTTATTAGCACATTAATTTAGCTTTAGGAAAGGTAACGGGACACTTTGACGCTTTGAGGGTTCTAAATAATAGTCTTGAAGCACTTAATCCAGGGGAATACTCTACTGCCCTCTTTTTGATTTATCCTAGGTTTTTTTTTCTTAGCACTTTATTTGTAATTTTCCAATTATCATACAGAAGATTTGTATAGTCTGTTACAAATAAACATTGAAAAAACAAAACCTTTAAGTAATAAGGACAGAGGACACAAAGAGGAAAACAAAGATTCAACCTGACAGACTTCTCAGACTGATGAGGGGGATTAAAAAGTGCACCTAACATTTATTGTCACAGGACTGATCTAGGGCCGATTGAGTATAATCAAAGTTCCAGACCAGGTAAAGTTACATAGGTTATCGGAGGGTCCCATGTTGTGTGGAATTTGATGATGGACCTGTTGCGGGTAAATCCTTTTTTTATTTATTCTATCTTAAATTGTGCATGACATCCCTAATCCAGTGGTGGCGTGTTGGGGGGAGTAGCAGTCTCCATCTAAATCAAATCTAGCATCTAGCTAATAAGTAAGAGGCAATGACCCTTTATAAATAAGCAGGGGGAACAGGTCTTGTTGTAAAAGTTAAACAACCAAAAACCACCAAAAATGGAGAAGGCAAGATATTGGAAGCAGAAGCGTTAGACATGACTTCAAAAAAGGATAACCAGAAAGGGGGAAAAAAAGTTTCACACAAGACCAAAACATATGATCGGAAGTAGCTGGAGTGATTTTACACCTATCTAGTATAATTTGGAATTCTGCTTTGCTTTTAGGGCCCTTTTGACTTAGTATGACCTACAAAATAGCCACAACAAAAGAACAGTAACTATTTTAATTCTAACAATGTTAGTGGCTTTCTCTCAAAAGCAGTTTAAATCATAAGGCACAAATAATTATACGGAACTCCCGAGGGGCCATTACAACTCAATATTTTTTTAATTGAACAAGCATACAAATCTATGGAGCCTTCTTGTTTTGTTACCCCTTTAAATTTATTTCACAGGCTTCCTTTATTAAAAATCAAATCTGCTACCTTTTAAGCTGAATCTGAATTGTACATGCTAGAAGTACAGAATAGAAAACGTATATCATCCTTAAGTCGGGAACGTCCGGCGTACCAGCAGCAGATCGTCGCATATCACAAATAAAAGGAATAAAACATGCATGGGATCTCTTCATGTTCAGCCTCCCACACCATCCATTCCAGGCGTTTGAGTTAAATTTGGGTTGTCAGAGTCCTAAAGCAGGAGCTCCTGCTCCAGTTACAAGCCCTCATTAAATCTATCCGAAGCAGAACAGACACGTGTTTGTTTGAGCTGTGTCTTATCTTGTTCATATGTTTAAAGCCTTCTTGTGTTCCTGGCATTATGTATAAGTTGTAGTTTTACCTTTGTGATTTGCATTTTGGTTGTCATGAAGGTTATTTTGCAGATTAAGGTTCGCAAGCATCAGCATGAATACACTGACTGACATAAGAGCATAACTAATCTTGAACCAATTTTTTGGAGCTGTTGTGTCTGATCTGCTCACGCTTGATCTTCTAAGACGTGGCAAAGACGCTGCACATGAATTTATAAGTGAAGGATATCAAATTTTGTGGAATGATTGTGTCTGAAGTTAGGCATACCCATGGGCATGGAACCTACATGTTCTAAAATATTCTAGCAGACCCAGAATCAGTGAAGAAGCTTGCTTTGTGCACCCCTGTTACATGTGGGCAACTCAAACATCGCGTTCATGAATCAAGCTTCTCCTGCAGATTGCTCTCCAGTTTTTTTTAGGTCTGACCTGCAGATTCCCGTTTCAGCTGAATTTCCTAAGGAGAATTAAAAAAGGAAACAAAAGAGATGTGCTTCAGGTTCTTTGAAAGCAGTAGTTAAGGACTTATTCCCATCTTAGCCTCACTACTTGTGACCCTAAACTTTAATCCCATTATATAAAATAAGGTGTAATAAAGTACCTGTTCACTGACTTTAGGATTTCAAGAGTAAATAAAAAGTAAATTTTCCATTTCTGTATATCGTTACTTCTGAAGATCATTTTTGAAATGTTCAAAGCGTTGCCGCTGAATGTTCTCCAAAAGTAGAATACTTTTCTAAAAGTTAGACAGAGGATGTAAAACGGGGAAGTATATATTTTTGCTATGCATCATGTTAGTGAGAATGATTCATAGCTGAATCAGATTAATTTATAAAAAACTGGTTGAGCTTTTCTTCGCGTTTCCCCCTTTTGACATCGCAACTCTGTTAGCATCATTTTTTAAATGTCCTTTCAAATTGTTTTAGGTCAGGACTTTGACTAGGTCATCACATTACCATGTTTTGCTCTAAAACCAAATAAATGGTTTATTTTGAGGCCTCTGCAGAACTTGAATCCATGCTGAGGAGGAAATATCAGCCGTTTGATTCAGGTGTGTTAGAGGAGGGACACAAAATGTACAGGAGAGCAGCCTCTGAGGATAGGATTCAGACATCCTTGGTCTGAGTCACAGGTTTTAATCAGTCTGTTTAAGGCGGTTGTCCGTTTGGACGTCTAAACTCCTTTACAGCCACAAATAGGGCTTCTTCTAGGATCGCCCTTTAGTGTCCCATCAACTCTGACCACCTGTCCATCTCCTTGCTAAAGAAAAGCATCCACACAGCAGCATGCTCATGTTTCATGGTTCAAATGGTGTGTTCAGGGTGATGGGCGGTACATGGTTTGCTCTACATGTTGGGTTTTACATGTAAGCATTTAAACACCTGCACGTTCGACCACCCTCTGCTTTGGCTGGTGGCAAACTGGAAATTAAACCTCTTCTAGCTTCTATCGGGAACTCTCTTCAATAAAGGGAAGATTTTTGAAGTGCACAGCTAATAGCCGTCCTGTCAAGAGATTCTCCTACCTGAGCTATGGATATTTAGAGCTCCTGCAGAGTTACCATTGGCCTCCGGGTTGTCACTCTGATTAATGCTCCCTTTGCTCTTCATGACGCTGTTTACGCTTTAATGTTCTCTGATAAACCTATGAGGCCTTCGCAGAACAACTGGATTATTTACTAGTCAGGTGACTGGTGACAGGAAATGTTGGTGTTTTATTTTGGGATATCAGAGTGTACACACATGTGAATCATATTTTTAAACTTTTTATTGGAGAAACATTTTTTTAAAACTTTTTTGTACCGCTTACAAATATGTGAAATTTTACGTAGCTCTGGCACATGAATTCCCAGTGAAACAGATTGAAGATTTTGTCAAAATGTGGAAAAGCTCAAGCAGTGTGAATACTTTTGCGAGTGTTTGTCTGTAACCTATAGCCTAAAGACTATTAGGCACCATAATAACTACAGGATGTCTGCTGTGAATAATAAATCAACTTTAAATAATTGAACACTTTGGTCCTGTGTCTGTGGTTAATATGACTGCCTGCATCTTTAATTTTCCTGAGCAATTAAAAGCGTACCAGCTAGGCTTCATCATGAATCTTTAGGAACACTGTTGGTTAAAAACATGCTCTCATAGTACAGTAGAATATCACATCAGTGTTGAATGGGATTCCCCTTTATGAACCATATCAAACAGATCTGATTACTCATGAATGGATCAAACATCCCAGCTGCACTGAAACCAGCCTCGTCTGTTAGAGAAACAAAGACACATTTCAGACTCTCGCTGACTCAGGGATGCTATCTATGTTTGACAACTGGGATGTAATAAATTGAATTTTGTTTGGGATTTTCCTCGACCTGCTTTATTCTAGCTCCGTCGTTTTGTCAGAGAAAGGGGGAAAAACCATCCCACACAGAAAATCCGACTGCGTTATTTAGAATTCAGTTCTGGTTCCTAATCTAATTCGAAAGCAAAAAGCCTGGGGCAGAGTGAATGAGTCTGAAAGCCTAATCAAAGTGAGGATCAGTGGGGGATGTCAGGACCCTGATGTACAGATTGTGTATAAACCAAAGAGTTTGCACTGCTTTGAACCTAAGACCGAACAAAGTGTAAAACTTGTGGATATCTGCTCTTTGCTCCTCGCAGAGATGACTTACCTTATTAGCATTCAGGCGGCGTTAATGCCGTCTATCCTCACTATCTATGAGGCGTGCAAGAGAGTGCAATATTTTTGTCAGGATTTACCCTTTAGGGGAAATGAGGGCATATGTCTCATCAGGTCCTCGCCTGCTTCACAGGAGGAAGCACAGCTGTCACTTCCATCATCAGGAGCTCTCTCTCTCTATGTGTGTGTTTGTGATTTTTCCCCCGTGATCTTTTCTTTTACACCCTCAGGTGAAGTTATTATGAAGGATTACTGCATTTCAGAGTGAACAAATCATTCCTGTTGCCTTTCCAAATAACATCAAAATAATGTCTGCGGGGATTCTCCTGTTCTTCTAAAGCAGTGCTGAGTGTGGGACGGTCAAGCCTTTCCAGAAGGCCTGAAGCCTTCGTGTGGAAGTGGAAAGAGGTGGAGGGATGGACCACTGGCCCGTCAGTGGTAAAAAATATGACTCGGGGCCTTCTGCCAGAACCCACAGGGACCATGTGAGACGGAGGAGACACGGCCCCGAATAAATCTCCCGCTTTATTACTCTCTCTCTCCTCTCCTTCTTCCTCAGTATGTGTTGTCACTGGACAGGATAAAAATAAATCACATGTTTACTGTCTGGCTTCGTCTCATTGAATCCTCCCTCCCTTTTACAGCAGCGTTTGCCTCTGCTGTGAAGGATACTCCGGAGTTAAAGGTCCATTCCGAATTTGTACTGCATGATAAAAACTGCGCATCTTTAAAACGTGATCTCCCTCTCCCCTGATGGACTATGGTCTAATTTTTTTATGCGAACCCAGTAATAACAGTCTGCATCTTATTGTAGATGTACTGAAGTGTCAGCTTTCGACAAAAATGAGGAGATTATTTGCAAAGTTATGTGTGAAACGTGCAGAAATGTTTGTAGACTTTGAAAATGTAATCGCCAGGGGTCCCTACTGACCTATCGATGATCAAATGAATTATCTACAAACATTACAACAGCAGCACACCCTCCATCTCTTACTGGATAATTATTTTCATATGAAAGAACCCTAGGGTGAAAACAAGTATGATTGGCAAGAAGGGGCATTTAACTCGTTCCAGTGCTGTGAAAAAATTATTTGCCTTTTTCTTTTATTTTTGCTTTTCAAACACAGTATGTCTGGAGAAAAACACTATATCAATAGTCAAACATGGTAGTGGTGGTGTGATGATCTGGGGATGCTTTGCTGCTTCAGGACCTGGACAGCTTGCTGTTACTTTTGGAACCATGAATTCTGCTCTCTGTCTAAAAAAATCCTGAAGTTGAAATCCTGTCCTTACGCTCAGTACACTTGGAATTGAATCGCTCAAAAGAAAAAGAAAGGAAAGAAAAAGAAAAAAGAACGGTTCTAGACTGGCCTCGTCAAAGTCTGGACATAAATACAAGATTGTGTTACCTTACCCTTTTGCATTTTTATGTCCCGCATAAAGTACATTATCTTTTCTCGTGTCAAATCTGCAGCGTTTTTTGTTACAACCTTTTGATGTACATATTATACACTGGAAAGCCAAGATTCTTGAGATTCCCCTAATGTATGACAATCAAGAATATAATCATAACTGTAACCACTTTTGTCAAACCTCTCAGAAATGCTTAATAATACCCGGGTCACTGCTTGAAGCCACAGCTACTCCACAATTGTATTCTGAAGCCAATTTTGAAGCGTTTAATTTTAGAAAACAAAAAGGTGGCTACAAAAATCCTTCTTTATCCAGTGTATTCAATATCATATTACTCTTTGACAATAGCACAGATTCAGATTTTTGTGGGAGAAGCTTCAGGTTTTTTTTCTTTCCAAAGAGACCCCTTTCATATTTCTCTCCAAACAGAACAGGAACAGGTTTGATTTTAATATGGAGTCTTTTGGGTGCAACTGGGGTTAAACTGTCATCTTCTTTTTCTTTTTTTTTACTCTCCAGAGTGGCTGAATGAAACAGTTATGCAGAGAATAGTGAGTCAAATTCTACCACAACCATGTAAAAACTCTTTGCCTGTTTTCAGAAAGGGCTGATTGTGGGGTTAGTCGGGATAACTAATCACAAATTTTGGATTCGCTTAGGTTATCTTTGTCTAAATTAATAATAACATTGTTTTGGTGACCAGAAATATTTAAATGAGACAAAACAATCACTCAGAAACATTAAAATAATCTGTGAAAATAAACCTGCTTGCAATCATAAACCCAAATCACATGACCTAACTGATGTACGACATAGAGGTACAGTATGTGTTGTCAGCGATAAACATGAGCTGATAACCTGGAATCCTGAATTAAGAGAAGATATGCTCCAGATAGATTTTAATACATGGTTAAATTATTTGCAGTAGTAATCCACAGAAATGTTAATGATTGATTCTGTTGTCCCAGTCTGCAATATATAGTTTAAAGCTGATAAAATGAAATATTTCACTGATGTCAGCACATACGTTCTGACTGGAAATCAGCAATTATATCAACATAGAACCACAGAAAGGCATGGGCACTGCAGGCAACCATTGATGTAAAATGCAGGGGTGGGGGAAACATCTATGCAGTATTGGTGATGTTGAGCATTTATTTTTTCTACCCTCCGAAGACATTTTAAATACTTCAGATATACCTGCAGAATGGAGGAGCATCAATAATAATCATAATCATTTTACTGCTGATATTACCAGAAAAAAAACCCCACCCCAGTTCCACAAAGATCACTTACATTTTATTTAGTGGCAAAAGCAACAAAAAAGGGAGTCAACATATCAAACACACATTGAGAAATAGAAAATGAGTGGCACATTAGGATAAGAGTAAAAACAACAAAAATATAGAAGGAAGGGGAGCGATAAACAGCAACATCATATCTATAATGAGGAACGGAAGTGAACATGTGTAGGGATTGATTTAAAAAAAAAAAAAGGAATTTTCCATTGTGTCTGAAAGGCGACTCCGCTTTTTGACAGCGTAGCCCACTTCACGCCCTTTTTACACCACTACTTGACACCTTCAGGTACACTTCGGAAATTATAGATTCACCACAGGTTCCTTGTTTTGCCTTCATTGTTAACAATCTAATGTATTTTGCTGATATTTCTGATTCAAGTTGTTTTTTTACTGCTTTTGTTTTTCGGTTATTTTTTATTACAATTATGGATAACTTTTTATATTGGCAGTAACGGTTTTACATTTTAGTTTTATGTCCGAGAATTGTCTTTCGGTTGATTTTACATTGTTTATGAAGCATTACTTATTACACATTACTATTATATTACGCATTACACAAGTTATTTTTGAAGGGACTTATAGTTGCATTATGTTACCCAAAACAACAGAACCGAAATAAATAAATAAAATACTTTTTTTTAATCATTTAATATATGTGAGCCAAAGAGACTCCTGATCTTGCAGTTGAAAAACTGTGACCCAATCTCAATACAACTGGAGCTAAAAGTGCAACACTTCAAATTATAATTCATTATTGGTGTAGGGAGGGAATTCAAAGTGCTTCACAGTTGCATAAATTAAGAAAACAGATAAACAGGAAAAAAAAAAAAAAATTAGTTACACTAAAAAGCAAGAGTACAGATAAAATACTTTTAATTGTCATATGCTTAGGTAAAAAGAACTGTTTTCAGCCTGGATTTAAACATTGTTAGAATTGAGGCTTGTCTCACATCCTCATGAAGACGGTTTTAGCTGCCTGAAACTGAAATGCGGCCTCCTTTGTTTATTGTTGAGTAAAGCTGTAAAAGGTAAAAAATTAAACTGGTCCAATGAAACAATTAGGCCTACTTATTATGATTGACTGTGCATTTCATCACAACCACAACCACTGTCTAGAACAGCCCAGGCACAGAACCCTATATCCCACACTACTCCACAGTGTGTTTACATGCAGCAAGAGAAAATTTAACTATTCCCTTAACCAAAATCATTTCTTTACTCCTGCTTTTACTCCGTCGCTTCACTGACTTCAGCATGTGTTTACTATCCGTGTGCTCCAATGGAAGAATGTCAGTTCGGGGGTCGGGGGGGTGACATGTAAAATGAGACCCAACTCTCAACTCTTGTTGGTACATTGGTCCATTTACTGCTAAGAGCTTAATTTAGCCGTGCATGTAAACATACTGAGTGAATTTCTTTAAAACATGTAAATAAATAAAAAAAATATTCAAATAAAATTTATCAAAAGAAGTCTGTATGGTGTTGTGATCCTTATGTGATGTCGCTACAGGGATGTGGAATCTTGATTTAGGAGAGTACATTTTAACTTGATAAAATAGGGATTTGAAATGAAATTGCATAGCAAATTCGAAAAACTAGGACACGATGTTTTATAGCAGGAAAATTACATCTGAGGTGAATTTGACTGATTGCCAAGAACAGGAGCTTTTTAACCCGTGTTCACCACACAGATAGTTTTCTAATTTCCCACGCGTCCTTGAAGCGCTCCTCCGCCCCCCCCTCTCCTCCTCTCTCCTCTCCTGTCTTCTCCTCCTGCTCCTGCAGCAGCGACACTCCAGCCCAGCAGCACAACTACTAGCATGGCGCTCCGTGCGGCTGGAGTTCCGTTGTCTTGTCCGTGTTTCCCCGTCGTTCGGTTTTCCTCCAATGTCTGACAGAGGTTTGTATGTTTGTCCTGCTGGACTCCTGCGACTGAAACTCCCCTGGTTTGAGCGACTGTATTAGGCAGCACAACTCTCTCTGCTAAGTGGGTAAAAATATTCGGGGCTCGGCTGCTAACTTAACGTTAGCAGGAAGGCAGAGACTGGGGGAAAAAACGGAGCGAACATCGGAGGAGTCCTGTTCTGGAAGAGGTGAGACCAGCTTTACTTTATTAGGTGTTTTGACGCGTTTTATATACTTTCGCTTCCGTCTTGTAAGTTGCTGAAACTTGTTACTGTAAAAGCGCGAATTGTCTGGAGGGGAAAAGTCGTGAAAGTACAATTTATTTTAAACGTGGCAATATTAACGTCACATGTAACACCTCCTTTAATTTCTCCTCCTAATTCGCCTCTCTATTTATCTCTGAGAACGTGACAGCTCTAACTCGTAGGGTTGTAATTCGCCAAAAGTGTTGCGTAATATTGGTGTTTTTCACCATTATTGCGGGAATATTTCTGCACCAGCTGGAGAGCGATTAATAAATCTGTCTGAAATCTCCTAGTTGATAAGTGAGTTGTTTGCGCCTCGCTTAAATCATTGACCAGACGGAAGGTGCTGATCGCATGTTTGATAGTCTGATGTTTGTCCTCCTGATGGAGAAATCACAGTGGTTCACTTCCTGTGCTCCTATCTAGCCCTACACTGTTCGCAGTTATGGTCGGGTTCATACAAAATCTAGAAAGGAAGATTTATTCAGCTTTTGGAGGGGTATGACACATGTATTCCCTGTCTTGTTTGCCAAAGATTCCATCTATCCATCTATCCATTAAACAGTGGGAAATTCATATCTGGAATTGTATGGAATCTTGACATAGCACCGTATGGTAACTGTGTTAAAGAATCCCAGACTACAATTATCAGGTGTAGCTGTCCTTCTAAACTCTGACAGGTAACCTATCAAAGTGCTTAAAACACCAATACTGACTGTAAAAGTTGTCTGTGTGCGTTTCTGTTTTTTTTCCTTTTTCATTGAGCCTGACAATGTCCCATTTCTAAGCGTTTGACACAACACGGGGCTCCAGCCATATGTCCTGTCTGTTATGTAGACGCTTTGACCTATTTATTGTATGCACAGTCGATTCATTTGCACCCTTTGACCATTCCCCCAACAGCTGATGCCAATGCCATGGCAATAGCCGAGGCATGGCAGTGACGTGACGGTCCCAGATCCGCTTCCGAACAAAGACCTCGTCAGCATCATGTTTTTCTGAAGTGGAGGCGCGACGCACCGGAGTATGGATGAATCCATCTTACTGGATTTGCTTGAGTGCCCCGTATGTCTGGAGCGCCTGGACGCCTCTGCCAAGGTCCTTCCCTGTCAGCACACCTTCTGCCGTCGATGTCTCCAGGGCATTGTGGGCTCGCGCGGCGAGCTGCGCTGCCCGGAGTGCCGGACGTTGGTGGAGTGCGCCGTGGACGAGCTCCCGAGCAACATCCTCCTCGTGCGCCTTCTGGACGGCATCAAGCAGAGGCCTCGGGTGTCCGCCTCCGTTGGAGGCGTCTGCACAAACGGCACGTCTGGAGCAGTGGCCCGGGCGCATGGAGGCGGGACCAGGGACCAGGGCGCTCCCGGAGGGCAGCCCCAGCGCGCTCAGGCAAAGAGCACTGCTGTGCGAGTAAGTAAGCTGCCCGACCGACCGTGCATTAGTCAGCTTGTCCCTCCCCATTGTTGGACTCAGAATGAGACAAAACACAGAAAATCTGTGTGGATTAACAGCAGCATGTTGAGTGTCTAATCTTTGGTGCGGATTATTGGTCATCATGGGGATCTTTAAGCCGACCGGTTGACTAGAAGCCCATCACCACCACCACAGGCGTGCTCTTAGAGTCAGTGGTTTACTGGTTAATAATTCCACCTACTGGGATACAGTAAAGACCTTTAATGGATTCAGTTTCATTAGCTTCCTTTTAGTTGCTGACAACAAGAATTTACATGACTTCATTCACTTGAAATCCATGAATCATTGTACAGATTTTAAGAACGTGACCACATGGCGGTTTTATCTGCAAACTTTACTTTACAAGTGTCCTTATAGAAATGGAGTCAATGTGAAAAAAACATTGTTACATTTAAAACTAAAGCCAAAACTAGAGAAGCCCAGACAAATGACCCAATATTGGGCTTTCCGGTCTTTTTAACAACATTCTTCGGTGTGGAAGTTGTGATTGAGCGAGATAGACTCAAAGTTGGCTGCTCTCTATATTGGTGAGGTCTTCAAAATAAAGTAAAAAAATAAAACCTCAGAGATGTAAGAGGCTATTTAAATAATTTTCTTCAACTTGAGGTATGTCCTAAGTTTGTTGAGGCTGCAAAAGAGCGAGACTTTCAGCAGATAACAGGAAGGCTCAACAACAACAACAGAGTTGTTTTTGATTGTAGGTTCTTTAAGGAATGCAAATTGAAACAGATTTTTGTAATGTTAGCCGTACCACACATGCTAACTGCTACTATATGATGCTAAATTGGATGGTATTTGTTTTGGTATTATTTTAAAACAATTAGCCCCCTGTTTTAAAGTCTCTCTTTCTTACACACACACACACACACCGACACACACACACACACACACACGTGTGTGTTTTACTATTTTTGTGGGGACTTGTCATTGACATAATGCTTTCCCTAGCCCCTTACCCTAACCATCAAAAATGAATGCGTAACCCTGACCATAACCTAATTTTAACCCTGACATAAAAACCACATTTTGAGCCTCAAGAATGCCTTCAACGTTGTGGGGCCCGGGATTTTGGTCCCCACAACGGCTGTCGGTCCCCACAAGGATAGTAAATCCTGATTTTTGAAATCTAAGAGAGTGATTTTTACTTTTTTCATGTAGCAAGAAGGGTGTTTTCTCCTGTACTGATGCGATGTGAAAGTTTTTATCGGTACCTTGGATAAGCTCCAAAACTCCTAAGTAAATCTGGTTAGAGAGTGCTATCTCATCTTACCTATCCAGGTTTTTTCGTATGAAACATGATAATCTAATCTGAGAGTTCTTTCATTTTTTAAATTTACGCAAATAATTTTGACTGAATATCAGATTTCGTCAGATTTTCTGGGGCCGTAATCATTCTCAGATACCTCCTGATGTGTGCAGAAGAAATACCTGTGGGCCCCTCTTTGAGCGGCACAGGTCCCCACGACGGGAGGATTGGGTGGATGAAAAGATGCCTGGCTCCTGTGTAGAATCGCTGGAATGCCGGTGCGCTGATAATGTATCTGCCTAGCCATGCAGGTATGAAGATCAGAGAACCTTCTGTAAATTGCTACTGGGGGACCTGCCTCATTTGCCAAAGTATCACTTAGAGGATTTGTTCTCCTTTCAAAGCTGTTTGTGCCTTTTGGATCCCCCCCTCCCTCCTCCACAGTTACTAAGCAGGCCGATTGTTGGAAAAAAGCGGGCGTCATTTGAAACTATCCAATTATTTCACCTGTAACAGGGCTTTATTCTTCCTGTTGAAGTCTTCAGCGTTTTGTTGAGTTGCAACCAGAAATGTTGGTTTTAGTTGTGAAATAGAAAGAAATTTATGAGGTTTTTGTTAATATTTTTGCTAAATCAAGTGTGCTGTGTGCTTGTATTCAGTGCTTTTCCAGAACGGTCTCTTGCCACGAATGCAGCTGTAGTTCTTTTGTTGAACATCTATACCGACTGTACTCATAGTTTGAGCTTACTCAGTTGAAATTAAGAACATTTAAGAGCAGTTTTTAGCCTCTGCAACAGATTTTTTTTTTTTCAGTCAGACTTGCATCTGGACCGCCCCAATGTAGCTCCAGGTGTATATTGAATGTTGGAATATTAACTTAATCAGGTATTTTTTTTTTAAATCTCTTGATAGTTTTCTTCCAGTGTTTCCCTGTATTTTGCTGCAGCCTTTTTTTGACCAGCATCTCCACAGGATGATGCTGCCATTACCTTGTTTTACCAAGAAAATTTACCCTAATTTTCGGACTATTGAGCGCACCTAAGTATAATACGCGCCTGCTAAATTTGAAAAGAAAATGCCTTTTGTACATAAATCTGACGCACTTTAATATAAGTTGCATATTTTCATGTTGTAACATGAGATGTTTATAACAGAAAGATGGTAGACAGAATTTTTTTCAAAAAAATTTAATTTAAAAGGTGCTTTTTTTTTTCAAGCTCTATAATACGGCGACAGGACAGTAATATGGCTGGTTGAAAAATAAAACATACTTTATCCTATCAGAAAAGTCATTGGTTGCCATTGTCGTCCTCATTAAAGCCACTGAAGTCGTCTTCTTCAGTGTCTTGATGTCTTCTGAAAGCTTTTTGTCATCTTTGCACACTGACTCAGTTCTTCCCACTGGCTTCTCCAACTTCTCCCCAATGATTCATTGATGTCAAGCTTTCATAGAGTAGATCTATTTCCTTCTTTGGCGACCAGCTCGATCGCCTGCAAATTAACAGCTGTATTATTTTCATTTCTTAAGTGTGTTTTCCATGATGAAGTGGAGTGCATGAAAACTATCAGTAGTGTTTTCTTCTACGCACGATCTTCCCCCCCACATTTTTCTCTCTCTTTTGCGCTTCCTGCTAGTGCCCCCTGGAGGCCTTTACCCAGTAAAAAAAAAAAATCTATAAATTAGCTCAATTGTTGTTTAGGATGCAAAGTGTGTGAAAACAGTAGCGACCTGTTGTGCTAAAATTATGGCGTAGGATAAGGTCCTGGAGCTTTTTAACTTTTAGATGTTTCCCGGCTCCAACACCACTCAAATCAAGCGACTGGCTCAATACAAGGTTTTAATTCAGCCATTTGATTGGATCAAAGTTGGGAGGGTAGCTCTCGAAGACTTCAGTTTTGCACCACGTGGCTGAGATGATGTTTAAAAATGTCCTCAGCTTTCTGGTGCGTTTCTCCATTTATTAATTAGGTTACTTTTGAAAACAGTACTGTTGTTATTTGACCTGTTAGGGGTAATGTTTTGTGGAAGCAAAACAACTTTCTCCAGTTGAACTCAGACAAAACTGAGATCATAGTTTTTGACCCACAGACACAAATAGAAAGTGTTATCAGTCATCTTGAGTCTCTCTGTCTTTAACCAAAAAATCAGGTTAGAAATCTAGGGGTAATCATGGACTCGGACCTGAACTTTAATAGCCACATCAAAGCAATAACATCAACAGCATTTTACCATCTGAAAAACATTGCTAAAATAATAGTGTTGAAACCAGACTTGGAGAGACCTATCCATGCATTTGTCTCCAGCAGATTAGACTACTGTAACGGCCTGCTCACTGGCCTCTCTTAACGAGCTGTTAGACAGCTGCAGTACATCTGGAACGCTGCTGCTCGAGTCCTGACAAGAACCAGGAAATACGAACATATTAGTCCAGTGCTCCGGTCTCTGCACTGGCTTCCTGTCGCTCAGAGAATAGAATTTAAAACAGCTCTGCTTGTGTACAAGTCTTTTCATGGTTTGGCACCAAAGTACATCTCTGACATGTTAGAGGCATATCAACCATGTCGGGCCCTGAGAACTTTAGGGAGGGGTCTCCTGGTGTTTCCCAGAGTCAACAATAAACACGGTGAGGCTGCATTTCAGTTTCAGGCAGCTAAAATCTGGAACAGTCTTCATGAGGATGTGAGACAAGCCTCAACTCTAACATTGTTTAAATCCAGGCTGAAAACAGTTATTTTTGCATATGACAATTTAAATTATTTTATCTATTAAATTGCTTTTTATTGTCATTAAAACATTTTTAGGTTGATGTTTTTTTGTTTGTTTTTTAAATCTGTTTTCTCAATTTATGCAACTGTGAAGCAGTTGAATTGCCTTGTGTATGAATTGTGCTCTACAACTGAACTTGCCTTGCCTAATGAAGGCTGAATCGGATCGCATCCCACACTTTTTAGATTTTTGTCTCATTTTTCTTCCATTTCATTCTTATGGGCCACTTTCTCTTGGTCTGTCACATAGAATCCAAATGAATGGCATTGAAGTTCGATGCTACAATTTCACAAAAAGTGAAAAGCTTCAGTCGACGTACAACAAAATTGTATATTCTTAAAGCCAAGTGTAAAAGTGTGTGTGTCTTTCTAAGATATGAGATGTTTTAACACAATATTTTGCATTTGTTTTGGCTGTCGGGCCGTTGACTTTGTCTCCCGAATCGGTTCTGCTGTCTAAACACATTCTGTTGATTACAAAGAATCAAGAAAAGCTGAGGCTGCGCAGGTGTAAAATTTTGGGAACATAAAAGACGGAGATCAAAGCTCTTCCAAACCGTCCAGTCTGATCGCTGGTCAGCGCTCTATGGGGATTGAACGCTTCATCGCTCGCGGGTGACACCCTCAGTCCCATTTCTTTCTTGTTCGTCATCTGTCCCCTTTGAGGTGGGGGTCCTTTAAAGCTTCAGGCTGCTCCACTGCTACCGTTCCTATGTCAAAGCAGAGCTCCACCTCTGATTCTTATGTGGCCAGATAATGGCTGGGAGGGCATAACGGCGGGGACTGCCTGACAGATGCACAACAGGGTTTTGTTCCGGGTTCCCTCTGATCCTTCTGAGAGTGATTTTCTGTGTGTGTGTGGAAGGCCACCAGTAACAGGGGCTGGTGAGTGTTAAGTGGAATGGTCGGGACCAAAAGGGAAAAACATTCGGCTCCCTTCACATCTGCAGCTTGTGTTCAACGCAGCACCATGGCATTTCTTTCATAAGGGCAATCAGAAGCCTCATCTTTTACCGTAGCAGAGTGAAGGTGTGTGACTCACACCAGTGGTGCGCCATCACGGGGATGTTTTGTCTCCCTCTGGCCCATGTTGACCCATAAAACACAGTTCAGCAAAGATTAGAAGCAGATACTCGGTGGTATTTCTGTGTAAGAGTGAGGGAGGCCTCCCTAGCTGTGGGGGAGTCAAGAGGTCGGAGTTCGCGAGTCACGGTAGACAAGGGTCACTGGCAGCTGGGGAAATGGGAAGGAATTTTTGAGATCCGAGTGGATGTCTTCAGTTTCATTGTGGCTCCCTGGAGAGTTGAACCCATAATCTTTGGCACCAAAATAGCATTTCAGCTTTAAAAAAAATAAAAAAATCCTATGTGTTAATTTTTAATAATGCCTCCAGTCAGGCAGAGTTTGGACTTTAGGTTCAAGTTACAAACACAGCCGAAAAGAGTTTTGTAGTTAACTCGATAAGTACGTTTTTTACAGTGCTGCAGTTTTCTATCATCTACTTCGACACTTTCACTAACGTTGCCCACCAAATATTTCCTCCAGGCATTGATTCGTGACTACTTTTGTTCACTTTCCTCTTGATGTTTCAAAGACTTCCTCCTGGCACGATTTCTCTGCTTCCAGCGCTGTAATTTGGAGCAACTTCCTCCTGATTAAAGAAAGTTCTGTTGTTTTGTTTTTTGACGACATTACAGAAGTTTCTGGTCCTTTGGTTATTTTTGGATCGACATCATAGCGTGGTGTCTTTGCTTTTATTCCGTGTGTGAAGTGCTCACATAAAATAATTTGTCTGTGTCTGACGTCGATGAGTAATGCTGGCTCTCTTTGGTTACATCATGTTGTTGTTGAGGTCTTAACTTCTGCCCATGCACCTGACCTCAGCCTGCACGACAGAACCCCGTCATTACACCCTCACACCGCCCGCACACTGGCAAACATACTTACTGCTTTTCCGCTGGGAATGGTTTTTAGAAGCGCTTCATTCTGCTCGTTCCCACTCCCTGGATGCTTTTCTCTTGTTTCCTCTCCATTTCCCACAGAGGTTTATGAAGCAGCAACAGCGTTTGGAAGAGTTTGGAGTGATCCCGTTCTTCTCTCAGCTTCTAGGCATTGGCTAATATGCAATATTTAATGGTGCAATACCATGGAGTAAAAATAGAATATTATTACAAAAATCTAAAACGACATCAGATTGGTTTGATTTCAAGCAGAAAAGTGTTACTTTGCGGACTATAAGGCGCACCTGATTATAAGCTGCACTAGCCTGTTTTAGGGAAAAGAACACAAATGTGTACATATACAAACCGCACTCGATTATTAGCTGCAGGTTTTTTTTTTTTTACTTTTACGTATGTAAATGTTCTGCTTCTTGGTGTTTGGGGAAGCTTTGATTTTATTAACATTTCAACACAGTGGAAACACCTCAGCTGTCCTCTGGCTCAATTCAGAGAATCTTCAAGAAAGACTTCAAGTTCGGGCTATCTGCTTTTATTACCTCTGAAAACTTTTTTTATTTTAGTGCATTGAGACAGTCTTTCTGAGGTCCAATATACTCTTTCAGACACTTTCAGAACTTCTCATGGTGCAACTATGTTCTCTAGAGATCAGGGACTATGACCCAACTAATGTTGTAATATGGAATGTAAACACACAGGGCGCACAAGTAATATACATTCCATTTTCTGTCAAAATACAACTTAGATGGATGCAGAGGGTTAGGGTTTATCTGAAAGGAGAAAGTAATGGTTCTGATTATGCCTTTTACGCAGTGAAGACTAACACGTGTGTTTTTAGGTACCTTTGATACTTACTTGAAAAATATGTGCAAAATACTCATTTTCTGGTATACTGCTGTCAAATGTGGTATAGACAAAGGTAACAATTCAGGCTTTAGACCCACAGTGTGTTTAAAGTCACCATCTTAATATAAAACCAGCTTTAAGGGATTCTTAAAAAATAAATAGGCAGCCATAAAATGTTATGTTTTTTTTGTGTATTAAGTCATATTGCATTGAAACAAAAGCACTCAGACATATTATCACAGTTCTGAAAGAAACTGGAGACCTCAGCCATGTATCTACTTAAATGGTTCAAGAATAGCTTTTATTTTAATTTGGATATGGATTTTTTTTTTAAATGTAAGGTAGAAAATGCAGGAATTTTAAGGAGTCTAAAGTGAAGTACGTAACTTGTACAATTCATTGCTTTGGGAGGTCCTCTAGTGGGCATTAGCGGTAAAAATCTATAAATAAGCTGCGCTGTTTCATAGGCCGCAGGGTTCAAAGCATGGGAAAAAATTAATGTCTTATAATCCGTTTTGCCACCAGGATGTTTTTAAATGAATGCATTTTTCTTTGTTTTAAGGGAAAACTGTAATGTCTGCTTTCAGCCAGCTGTCAGGCAAAGTGCAGCAACATGTGGAAGAGGGATAGGCACTAATTTCTGTAGGCTTAATACAGTGGTACTTTCCGTTGCATCTCATTTTAGCAACTTCAAAGTTTAGAAATAATTTGAGTAGAAATATTATCGGGTTTAAAACTATAGCTATCACTGACTTAAACGTTGTTTTGTCTCTAAATTTCTGCTGTCTAGCTTTTCTCCTCAACGTCTAAATCCAGGCTGGAGCTTGCTATGGGTTTAATCAGGATTAGGGTTTATTAGATAGCGAGTCAGCATCGCACTCTGTTCTCCTCTTACTCCTTACTTTTCATTTAGAGGAAAGAAAACACTTGCTGTGTAGTGAAGGCAACCTTGTGTCTCCATCTCTGCTTACCTTTCTGTACTAAGACAAAAAGATGATTGTTAATGTATTTGGAGGCTTCCAAGATGGAAATGGAACCTGATTTGTTCCGGAAAAAAATCAGTGTGAACCAAGCGTTGCAGATGAAATCACGTTGGATCGTGAAAGTTAAGAACGTTTTGGGATTGTCTCACAATCGTTGCTTTTTCACCTTTTTCTTCTGATGTCCAGTATCAAAGAGGGGGTAAAAGAATTTCAGATTCCCCTCTATAATGTGACCTGCTCTACCTGACTGACTGAATCTACACGAACACGCATGGCAGTTGTCTGAACAGGGCTTTTACTCTGCACTGTATGGCGGCAGACGGTTAGACAAAACTTGCTACTGCAAACAGTGACATGGTTCACGCTTGCATGTTTCCAAATTGCACATATTGACCAAGTGGACTGAGACAGTCGGAAAGCACTGAGTAAAAGTCTTGCTCAGACTACAACTGCCATCAGGCACCGCAATAATGTCACTGAAATGGCAGCTTGTTGTAATTTGAATTAAAAGCCTCTAAAAAACACTAGAAGAACACAAACTTCCGACAGACCCATAACTCCTAAGGGTATACTAGTAGCTATGAATAACAAAACATTGGTTAAATTAGAGAGTTTTGTGGCAGAAAAATGTCATATTTAGAGGCGGTACCTTGGAGTGCCTTTACTCTCATTATATAGATATACGTTGATTGCGACTGGATATAAAATTCTCCCGAAGGACTCCCAAGTGGTTCCAAACTTGTCCGGGTTAGAAGACGAATGAAACGCATGCTATAAATAAGTTCCAGGTTGAAAAAAAACAAAAAAAACGTTCCCTTTAATCGCTATCGGTTTGGCTTGTTTCACATCGCATTTGGATCGATTAAATTGTCGGCACGCCTCTAACATCTACCACATCATCCATTCTTAGTGTTTCCAATCTTTCAGTAATAATTTTTAGAATATGGTCCAGATTCCCAGTACACTGTATTGTGTTTTGTACTAGAAGTTGAAACATGTTCCTGAGCAGATTCCCATTCTGTCCACTGGAAATCATGGTGGCATAATAAGAATGAAAGCTTTTCTGAGCGTCACCGTGGGCACGCTTTGAAACAGATAAAGTGAACTGGAACGGGGTTACTTGTACCCTGGGACGTAACGCTTCCTCCATGTACAGTATATGTTTACCAAATCTCCAAGGAGAAGTTCAGAACGCCCGGTTGTGATTAATGGGCCGTCTTTGTCGAGTTTCGCTGCTCCGCGGTTGAGGGTTCTGTGCCCGTCTTTGTCTTTTCCAGGCCAGACATGTAGAGGAAAACACTTTTGTTCTATCTATTTTTTGTTCCCAGACAGAGGGGGATGTTTTGTGTTAGTGTCTTGGAGGAATGCTGTGAACAGTTGCAGGTCACTGTTTCTTTTCCAAACAGCGGGCCTGTCTGGTCTCGTCTTGGCCGCCAGCTAACACTCACCTTCCCCTCCAGCAGACGCTGGGCGTGTACCTTCTTAGATGTTTAATCCGCTTCTCTGACCACAAGTTCGTTCTTTGATTTTGGTTGGTTAAATAAATTAGTAATAAGGGTCTTGGAAGTTGTGTTTATAGTAATCCAAGCTGTGATGTTCCTGTGCACCTGAAAGCCCTCCAGGCCGACTCAGCTGCAGCGTTTCTATCCTGGTTTAAGGTCCTGCTTTATAAAGCGCCGTCCACCTGGCTGTCTTTCTACAGAGTCGGTCTCGCTCTGTGTCAATAAACTTGTGAGCGAAGAGGTCTTCATCTGACTTGTTTATTCTTGAGTGGACTTAGCTCTACTCCCTAGGTGGTCCCCACATTTGCTAAGAGCCCCCACCCCCGCTTGCTGTGCCCATTCATGTCACATTTCTCAGCATGGAGCCGTAGAAGAAACATCCACGATCTTCTTATCCACAGCCCTATCACACCTATGTGGGCTGATAAAGCCTTTCTTTGGAACCTGTGTGTGTGTGTGTGTGCGTGCGTGTGTGTGCGTGTGTGTGTGTGTGTGTGTGTGTGTGTGTGTGTGTGTGTATGTGTGTGTGTGTGTGGTCCACTGAGTCGCGTTTTTGTCTTTTGGCACCAAAATGTTTTCCAAATGTTTGTCAGTTGGTTTAATGGTAGAGTGTTTAGTTAGCTGTTTTCCAGCATATGTCACATGTTGCCCCCTTCACACATTATTATTCCCCCGGTAGCTTTTACAGCACTCTTGACTTAGCGGAGTAGTTTGACCTCTCACCCCTTGCTGTGATTGGTTAGCCCGAACTGGTCATCTACGGACCGTTTGACTGCTGGCATCTTAAGTGTTCCTTTCTGATCCCTAAGGCATAATCCTTTTTTTGCAGCGAGTTTCGTTTTCAGTTGTTTGACCTCTGACCCTGAAGCCATTACTGCTGCTCTTGATGCATCTTTACCCCTCTGGCTCGCCTAGGTGTTTTGATCCTGATCTCCAATTTAGAGATGGCAAATGGGTTCATCTTGCTCAGAATTTGTACACGGTTGCTGCAGCCTCGGGAGCAGCTCTGAGTATGAGTTGTGGTATGCACTATGAAAAGTCCGCTTTTCTTTTAGGCGCATTTATTCCAACAATCTGCAGTTGTCCAGTCTTGACGTCTAGATGCCAGTGATGAGCTGCTGGCTGTTTGCCGCGATAGACTGTCAGTGTTTTGTGTAGGGCTTTGACTCCGAACTTCCTTATTTGGATATAAATCGATTGTTTTAAAAATTCAAGATATTCGAACAAATTTTAGTGATATTAGTATTTGATCCTGTATGGGGACTATTTTTTTTATAAATGTGTTTGCTTGTAAATAGGGCTGCAATGAAAAATTGATAAAATTGATCAAATTCGATGATAAAAAGCGTTGGAAACAAATTTCGTCATCGATTCGTTGACAAGTGGGATTACGAGGTCTACGAAGTTCTTTTTCCCGCATAACCTTTAACAGTTATAGCGAGCACCTCGTCGCGAACGTTTAATGGTGCGTTCATACCGCCCCAAATGCCAGCGTCAGTTGCGGCACGATTACACGTAAAGTCTATGGTCCAGTACGTCAGAGGTCCGTCAAAGTTTCTGCGGTGCATTGTGTACGTTGGGTCCGTCAACTTTACTTGTGTTACATACAGCAACGCAGAAATTCAGCAAGCTGAACTTTTGACGGACCCAGCGCAGTTAACGCAGTGCGGCAACCAATTGGAGCGTCTCACTGTAGTGATGTCAGAATATATCTTGAATGAAGCGCGGGTCCATTGAAAACATCAGAAATAACACTTACCTAAGACAGATGGACAGGCGCTCCTAAGGAGGAACATAGCACCTGTAGTTGGTGTCCTGGTAGGAGATTTGAGCTCCGATGCGGCGCAGGAGGTCGTAAAATTGGGCGCGGGACAGACGGAAGTAGCACTGAAAGCGAACCTCATCCATAAGCAGCTCCTGGAGCAAATGGTTAAACTCCCCAAACTTAGAACACATCTGAAGAATGAGCGCTGATGCACCTGATGTTGACGATGTCTAGCTTTATCTAGCAAATAAAGTCAAGCCACTCTCTCTTTTCCTCAGAAGCAGGCTATGGAAGCCAAAAAGTACATACTTCAAACTTCATCCGTTAAGTCTGTTGCGTGACGCAGACAAACTGTGGGGTGTGAATGCAGGATTAAGCCGCAGCTGAGCATTGCGTGAGCAGGTAGACCTGAGACAATAACAACTTTAAAAGTTTGTGAGTTCTTTATTTTAAACGTGTTCCTCGCGTTTACCTGCAACATTTGTAAGTCCGAGCTTGCATGACACGGGATTACAGCGGTGATGATGCAGCATCATAAACGCAAGCATGTCGGGGTCATCAGTGAAGAAGGCGAGAGCTCAGTCCACGTAAGTTGCGAAAAACGGTTATTTTAAGTAATGAATTGTGGTGTATCGGCAAGAGAAGTCTGTAAGTGTTTGGTGCATTTCTACTCGCCATTCAGTCATGAAGCAGTTGCAACTGAGTGTATAGTGAGGATGATCCCTGACGTTATAAACTGTGCTACTTGTTTTTATGTTGAGTTATGCCAAAATTGTCCTTAAAGAACTTTGATAAAACAAAGCCATTTCAAACTATTTTTTAATCTTTTTTATTTGATATTTCAACTGCTGTATGATATCTGAGGTGGGAGCATGTTGTGATGTTTTGATTTAGATTTTAATGTTAATTTGCCATTTTTCTAATAGCTCAGGTAAATTTTAAGCCACAAAAATACCTCTTTTTATGTTGGCAATATGGCACATTTGTTCTCACAGCACTTTGATGAAGCATAGCCATTTATAACTATTTTCATTTATTGTTTATTTAATATTTCAAAAGCTTTAAGACATTTAAGGTGATAGCATGTTCTTTTGCGAGCCATTGGACTGTTTTCTAATAATATTTAGTTGTGGTTAGGTACAGATCAATCTTTTTTTACCCAAAAAACTCAGATCCAAAACAGCGGAGGTATGAAACAACGAAGAAGCTGAGTAAATATCACTCAGCAACCAAAGTTTAGCTTCGTAGCAGCCTGACCGAAAACTCCATGTAAAATACTTTTTTTTATTTTATCGGCTTCTCAAACCTTTTTTTCCCTTTTTCCTATTTTGTTTAGTCTTTTTTTTCTTATTTTGAGGTGACTGCTGCTCAGCAGGTAGTTATCTTGCAATTGGAGGGTTGTAGGTTCAAATCCAGCTTCCCCCTGTCACATGTCGATGTGCCCATGGGCAAGGCACTTAACCCCAAGTTGCCTACCGAGCTCTGTATTGGTGTGTAAACGTGTGTGTGTGTGTTTGCATGTGAAAATCTTTTAACATTGCTCCCGAGTAAAAGGCTGTGAGTGGTCAGAATGACTAGAAAAGCACTATAGAAGCTCAGTAAATTCACTCCAAATGAATCAAGAAATGGGAACCAGTGTCCAACCAGTCATTGGTCAGAACCCATAAAGCTGAGTGATTCTGACAACCGATGGGTTTCTCAATGCCTTGATTTGTCTTGTTTTTTTTTGTAAAAAATATTCCCATGAAAATCACTTTGCTGAGATTTTATTTGTAAATATTTTACAGTTTTTGTCAAACAGATTTAGTGCTAAATCTTAACAAAAGAACTAGCTCTAAATCCAGTTTAGTCAGAGTAACATGAACTATGAACTCATGGTAATAGTTCACAAGCTAAACTTTTTTTTAAATACAGCTCCAACTTCAACGATATATTAATTTAGCTTGTTTCGTCTGCAGCCAGTTTTTTTAAAAACACATGAGTAGGTCATTCACTCATCAGCACATTATCAACACCTTGTATGTGTCACCATAAATCTGTTTTTCCTTTTGTCTATGCTCACTTAAACTCTAATTAATGATGGGCAAATTCCAATAGCAGCTACACTCATTCATTTAGGTTTTTCTTTTGATTTTTTTGAAAAAAAAGAAAAGAATGCTCGGATACTAGAAGTTGAAATGGCTTTGGTAAGGGGCAGACGCACTCTGATTGAATTTTGCTTTTGAAAATGGCAATATTGATCATAAAGAAGCTGAAACACATTCTTTAATAAAACCTTGATTCTGTCGTGTGAGAAGTGTTGGGGCTGCTTTTGCGGATGTCTGTGCTATCGGAGTTCTTTTATAGTTGTTACTGTTTTTGCTATTCATTAATGGCTCATAGGGAAACCGATCTAGCTTAGGCTTCTATAATGTTTTCTTTTTGTTTTTTTCCCTCAGTCTTTATTGATATCACTCAGGAAAGCTACATTTCCCGATACCAAAAGCCTTCGTTCTCTGTTACTTCTCACTTTTGTGGGATCCTTCTCACTGACAACCAGGGATTAATTATTAACGGGAAATCTGAAAAAGAGCAGGATGTTTTTTTTTGTCAGTGCACTCACGTCTTGGCACAGGCACTGACTACAGGTTTACATGTACGCCGGTATCTCATCATAACCTATGGCAGCATATCCAGCTTCAGGCCTCTTGGTTTCTCACACATATGCACACACCTTGTCCTCCGTGACTTTGTCCTCACTTGAGGAGTTTTGTGTTTACTTAAATGACTCAGGCTGACTTCACATTATGTCCATGAGAACGCATTAACCCGTTTACACCCACAAAAAAAACGAGTGCCGAGTTGCAACATATTAAGACAACAGCCTGAAATGTGAGTAATATTTTCAACCTCATATTTTAAAGCTTCATGTTAGAAAACCGCATGACTTAGTTACTAAACAGTATCGGCACCGATACCCTAAACCAGTATCTGTATCGGTGTGTCCCTCGCTTTACCTAAACAGCAGTTAAACCTTAAAAAATTCTGTTATCTCTTGCAGCCTGATTGATCTACAGATATGTCTTGTGAACCCATGGAAAATACAATTTCCTTTTAAATGACTTTTTTAATCTCTCTTTCCTCTCATCTTCATTCTTAACCTTTTGATTGATGCTGAAAGTTTCTTAAATAACGTCTTCACTTTGCAACGACGTCCTCCCTGAGGGATGTGTTTATTGTTACCGTGGTCTGGTAACAATTTATTGGGAAAAAGTGGGTTATACCTCTTTATAGTCCACCAAAAATATGTTTTCAATAAATGCAATAAAGAGTTGACCAAAGAAGTGTTTCCATGACAGAAAGGGGACAGGAATCCAGAAGTACTGGTGACCTGCCAGCTAGTAGAGACTGAGCACTGCTCTTCAGTTGCTTCTCATTTCAACATTTAAAATGTAATTTCTTGCTTGACCCATAAAACTAAGTGATGAAACCAGGCCTTTGCAAGTTGGCATAAAAATCATTCAAATCTTACTGCAGCAGAAACCAGCCAGTCCCAGTCACCTATTTTTCTTTTTCTTTCCTGAAGCAAACATTTGCAAACAGGGGGGAGGTCATTTTGTGGAATGACTGAATTCTTCTCCACACGATGCCTCCCGTGTTCAGATTCTACAGTTGAGAGATGGGTGAAACTTGCAGCTACATGTTACATCTGCGCTGAGTCAAGAGTGAAATGGACAAACAGTTTCTTGAGAGAGTGGGAAAATAATACTGCCTCTCGAGTCAGTGAAAAGATGCAGTGTTTGTCTATTGGATCTTTGCCAGGACCTAGTCGATGTCGTGCCGTAGAATCTGCGAAGACAATCAAAGGTTCTGCTTATGATCTGCCTGTAAGAACCGCAGTTGATGCCAAATGTTTTACGAGCTAGGTGTCCACTTCATCATTTTTTCTGCCTTAATTTGCAGCGTGTAAATCAGAGTCCTCCAAGCAGAGCAGGTGGCTCAGCCTGAATGACTGAGGGAGACAAAAGCCTACAGACACTGTGAGCTTTCACAAGCACAGTGGAGGGTAATGTGAGGAAACGCTTAGTATTCAGCTCATATTAACTAGTACTCAATACACAGATACTGTGACATTTGTGAAGTAATCCCTCTGTATCTTGGATACAAGTTAGCTTCCTACGTGAGACTCTTTTAACCACACTAATCCTGTTATTAATAAGGGTCTCTCCGAGTCGACTGTCCCATTACTGTCCCATTTGAATTATTTCATATGTATAATGCAGCTATTATTATACAAAGGAATTATCAGGTAGTTGCTTAAGGCAAATTGCTTCGCGAGATTTATTTAAACCGTTCTAGAGATTGGTCATTGATTATTTTCATTTAGTTTTTTCAAACATTTATTCCTAATTTAATTTAGAGATGTATCAATAAGAGATTTTGTGGCCAAATACCATAAACAATTGTTCCATATTCCAATTTTCTCAACTTTCTCCATTTTATACTGTTTTCTACTTTTTGGGTGAATTAAACTGGGTCAGTACAATTTATAATTAAATCACAAACTGATATCTTTAAGTTGGTTACAGAGCTGTATTTGTTTGCAACACTAAAAATATCTACAACAATGGTAAAAACATTTCAGGTAATGGAATACATCTATCTAGAAATGCCACCAAGAAATGCATTTTTTAAAATTAGTTATCCTACTTAAAATGTATTTTTCACTATATCACAAAATCTTTATTTTGTGCCTACCTTATCAATTTGAAATGACACAGATGCTTTTGTGTGTCATTTAGTTGTAAGATGAATGTAGGGTTGGATATTGGCTTGTAGTTCTGTAGTTTAGTCCTTGAATTGGATCAGACCCAATGATGGGCAAAATGATCTCACTGAATGCTGTGGGCTGAATATCGAGACAGCAGGAGAAAGAGAATAAGTGATGTGTCTTGAGTTTCTATGGTATGGTTGCGATAGAATTGTAGCATTTTGTCCAGATAGGTATTGACTGGGCATAACCTTATTAATGGGCTTCATACTGATGTACAGAATAAGAAGATTCAAAATGGGAGACCAAAGGAGGCCTTTCTATGTGTCTATTTTTAAGGTGTTGTGTTTGACAAAATGTCGATGTTGCCAAACTCTGCAGTTAAACAGGATTTCGGTAATATTTAAAAACGAAGATGACATGATTACAGTGGTGGTGCTGTACGTAATGTTTCATTTCTTATATTTCCAATTAGGCCTGGGCGGTATACCGGTTGATACCGGGTTTTTTTCGTGATATGAATTTTTAATATACACCTATACCGGTGAATAGCTCGGACAACTTCCGTAACGTTTAACGAGGTGAAGTGTTTCAGCCAGGACCGATTTCACTGCTACGCGTTTTTAACTAAGTACAGCTGCTGGAAGGAGCAAAGCACACAATTCTGATTAAGTAATTCCAAAAAAGAGGAGCCTTGTCTAGTTTAAAAAGTTTATCTGCTTTAAAATGTCAAACGGGAACCAAACGGCATACCTTTTACAAACGCTATTGAGCGTAACCAGTAGGGGGAAGTGTTGAGCGCTATCTGACCATCTGTAGGTAAACACGGTCAACGGCGGCAAAACCCGTAGATAAGAAATCATTAATAGCGATAAATATGTTTTAAATACCATCTACGATATTTCTGCCGTCTTTTTTTCTGTTATCTGAATATTAACCAGCTAATAACCACCTACGGTCGCCATCTTTATTTTACTTCTTCTTTGGCAAAATCCGATCTGAGTTTATGCCCTGCCCTTAGCAGGATTCTTCAGTACTACATGCAAAATAATTAGAAGATACAATTTGTTGCTTGCGCCAATGTTAGGTAAAAAAAAAAAAGTGGATATGAACGGTCTTGTATGAAAAAAAAGTACCGTAATACCGATATGTTTTTTAAAAATACTGTGATATGAAAATTTTGCCATACCGCCCACCCCTATTTCTAATCAGTGTGATTAGCATTACTAAGTGAAGACCCTCCTCTTAAATGTGTGACTTCCAAGACTGCCAACATTTCTTTGTCCAGAAGGATTCATGCCAAACAGAATTAGACTCTTCAGGATAGGCATGCCTTGACAGAGGGAAGAAGTGGGCGTCCTGCACTGATCATAACCCCACCTTATGTGTCTGTGTTCTTTAACAGCACAGAGTGGCGTCCAGACTGCACCACATCCCACCATCAAACACTCAGGCTTTGTGTCATCGTCTGTCCGCCTAGAATCAGAAACAACCTGGTACCGCCACAAAGGCCAAGATGGAGTGTCAGCCTTAACACAAAAAGCAGCTTTGAATTCAAAGGACATGTCTAACAATTTGTGATTAAAAAGCATTAGAAATTAGATGGGAGAAATATTAGCTGATCATCTTTCTTTTACAATGAAGTTACTCTGTAATTAGAGTACACGGTGACAGGGAATTACAGTACTTTTCTGAACTGCTAATCTGCTCATTAACACAGTCATCTTGCTCGCCCTGCTCAGCTCTCTTCTCTCCTGCTTTTGGCTCCATTCCCATGGCGATTGCAATGCCTGCTGCTTCCTATGTGAAAACGAGCTAAAGGCGAGCAACTTTCCTCTAACATAACACCTTACTGTTTTCTGCTGTGAAACAGCCACCATAGCTTCTCAGAAGAGTTAGTTAACTACATGAGTCTAGTCAACTTTTTGGCAACTTTCTCCAACATGATCACTTAAATAATCCTGAGAGGCCGTCTTCATCAAGGAACTACTTCCACACTAAAGAATGGCACCAAACCTGGTAGCGCTTATTTAGGGTGTGTTCGCTCATCTAAAAAGATGCCGTTTTTAGTTGCCTTCTTATATCAGCATCTGTCCAGCATTAAATTACTCACTGACCGTTTCTCAGCATGTCTTCACTGTATAATTCAGATTTGTCTTTTCATTCGAGCCCAGGTCATTTTGCCTATGCCAAATTAGTGAGTTCTGACCGGTTTGATAGATCCAGAAACTCAACCCTTACTTCCTCTCTCTGCTTCATGTTCTTTTTAGCCTTTGATCTCCAACTGCTTCTCTGCTCATGTCTTTCTGGCTTTCTGTGTTCTTTGCCTCCTCACACGCTCCGTCTGCTATGAAATGTGAGCAAGTTCCTGTGAGAGAAAAGTCTGTGAGGCCAGTGTATGAACTGGAACAGAGTTAAAGGGTTCTGTTCTTTTGGATTTCAAGTCAGACCAGAAGACTGGGGTGATTTTGAGGCCACCCAGGACTAGTCCTGCCCCCATCGTCGGAAAGGCCAGCCAGGTACAGAAAGCGGACCCCCTAAACAGAAAGATATGTAAAAAAGAAAAAAAAGCCAGTTCATGTTAGTTTTTTTTTCTAATTGCATTTTCCCCGTAGAAGCCACGCTCACAGTCAAACCCGTTGGAGCTTCATGAAAACCACATGCGTGACACCTCTAAAATGTGTGCAACATGCTCTCCCATAAATCCTTACCCCTTCCTATTAAAGCACTCTCCTTCTGTAGCTAACAAAGCGCCGTTAAAAAAAAACCCCGGCCTGATTGTATGTCCATGTGTTGAATGTTTTCATAAAACCTCCCCACCATCAGTTCATGCAGCTCCTGGTTTTCCAGTTCCCCTGTCTCGTTTGAGCATCCAGATTTACACGCACAACCCCCCCCCCCCTCGGGGGACAGCTGAAGAGTCGAGGAGTGGCAGTGAACAGCAGATTGCTAGGGTCGTAGAGTGGCTGCTCTGATCGGCTTTATAGCTTCCATCTAGAGGAGTAGATGGCATTTCTTCCCCTCATTAAAGGTATCAGGCTAACTGACAGATGCCTTTGCTGATCGAGCGACGTGGATGAACATGAGGAGAGTTTCCAAGACTTCTGAGAGCTTCCTTTTCATTCTCACATGCGATCCAAGCCTCCATCTGGCGTCCAGACCGCTCTAAGTGTTTTCGTGCCTGTAGACTAATGTGTGGGACCTCATTTGGTATGTAGCGAGGGGAAACAAACAAGCATCGTGAGTTTTGTCACATAGTAAAGCCTTTAGTTGGGCCTGAATGTTTTACAGCCCCCTCGACGTCTCTGATGTAAATAAAGTCGGTAAACATTTCCACAACATTTTGACACCCCATCGCTGGAATAAAGGCCGTTTCCCCCACTTTTTCATTCAAGACGTTTAAACATTTTTGTTGTAGCTGATCCAGTAATCTGATGTACCAGTGCTGTTTGACTGCTGCTGCTGGCTGAGCTGTGTTTGGCTGTTTCAGCTATTCTACTCTGTCTACATCTGAATTAGTCGTTAAGTCACAAAAGTTTTGTTTTATTTCTTCTTTCTTTGGATTTATACCT
Source organism: Apricaphanius iberus (assembly GCA_028564705.1). Classification (NCBI taxonomy): domain Eukaryota; kingdom Metazoa; phylum Chordata; class Actinopteri; order Cyprinodontiformes; family Aphaniidae; genus Apricaphanius; species Apricaphanius iberus. The sequence goes on from JAPXFQ010000256.1 coordinate 177,373, forward strand.
GGGATTTCATTTTATGTTTCCAATGATGCCGGATTTTCAGTCTACATTCGGATCTTTGACACAATGACCCAACAGAGACCTTTGGGTTTTTTTTAGAGATATTTTTTGGCAACTAAACATTTAGAATAAAAGTATTTTTCCTGATTATAATAACTTGGTAACACCACCCTTAGTTAGACACCAATGAAATTTCCAAGAGTCTCTGTAAGATTCACTTCACTGTCAAGAGACCCAAAAATAGGGGAAAATGGCTCCTGTGTGGAGTTTCCATAGAAACCAGAGGGTGGAAGTTTTTCTATTGTCTCATACTGAGGAGTAGATGGCAGCTCTAGGTGAAGAAGCAGTGTCATTATGCTTTACTCTTCCAAAGCTTTACTTTATATGTGGAAAAGTTTCAAGATCCCTTCTTTTTATCAACTTATTTGTTTTTTTAAATATATATTTTTTTGGGCACACTACATTCTTTTGACAAGAGATTTAAAAAAGTTGCTCCATTACCTAAAGCCACTTTAAACGTCTCCATCCGTTAGCCCTGACATGGTTTTCTGTGTTCCTGGTTTGTTCTCTGATGTTCTCCAGCAGAGCTCTGAGGCCTTCGCAGAACAGCTGAATTCGTACTGGGATTAAATTACACACAGCTGTACTTCATTTACTAATTAGGTTCCTTGTAAAACCGATTCTGGGATGCCAAAGTAAAATCTCTTGGATAAGAATGCACCACAAACTTCAGATTTTGATTTCAAAGTGGATGAGCATGTTTTTACTATTTCAAGGACTGCAGATATTTTCACATCCAAAATGTTTTGATTTCATTTAAAATCGCTGCTAAGGGGTTATTACACTCATGATTTTTGGTAGCGGTGCCGTGGACTGCCTCTCTTTATCTGTTCTCGTGTTATAAAGGAACAAAGTGCAGTGAAGTGGTGGAATAAGCCAACCCTGTCCCGGTCAATAAAAATACCATTAGGAATCAATTAAACTAATCCGTCTGTAATGGAATCAAGCTGTATTTTTTTTGTGAGATATATTTTTTCCCCTTCACTCCCATAATATGTTAGCACCGAGGACAACACCCACAACAATCTGCCTCCTGGTTGTAAAACTGCAGCCTCCTCCCCCCGTCCCTCTCGTCGATTGTCTAACAAGCCTCGATGTGTTTGTAGGGACACAGCAGCCAGACTAACCCCGTCTCTACAAGCTCTGCTTTGGCAGCAGTACCCCCTGACTCATTCCGCAACCCCTGCTGAGACTCTGTATGTGCCCATATGGGAGTGGAGTCATGTCTGACACTTGCTCGTAGGGGGGGTAAAGGTTCCAGTCTGCTGTGGTTGCACACAGCTCGTGAACTGCTGATGGAGCAAAAGTTACTGCATCCTGGCTGTAAAGATATGCTGCTGTTGAAGTAAAATTGATTTACATTGCTTTCTTTGTGTGGACCACATTTTTTTTCTATGTGGTTTTGGAGCACTAAGGAAGATATATATGTTTGTATTTTGTCTGTATGAAACATGAAATGTGTAAAATGAAGCTGAGTGTAGTTCTTGACGCCTGCTTTTTGTTTTAACTGCCTGTTTACTCACTTCTTGTGCTGTAAGCAGCCCATGTGGGTAATTTACTTATAGCCCAGCGCTGTGGAAGATAACTTTATAACAGTCAAATCCCTTTAGCACACAGGTCTAACTGCATTAGCTGCAAAACACCAGCTGATGTCCACAGACTGAGGTGGGTTTCTTTTTTTCATCATCTTTAAGCTTCCCACTAGCACACATAAATGAACAGTTAGATTTAAGGAAGAGGAGTGAAGTATGGAAAAGGGAATTTCTCCCATAATATATCATATAATGTTGGTTTTTTTAATTAGCTTGCGTGTTTTAGGAAGAGAGAAAAGTTTGATTGTACGATTGAATGACAGTGTCACTAGTTTCCTGGAGTTCTGTTACATAATTAGAACTAGACATGCTGGGAGGTTTGTCTGGTTTCAGGTTAAAAGTTTTCAAAGAAAAAAGCTTTCAGAGGTAATAAACGCAGATGGCCCAAACTTGAAGTCTTTCTTGAAGTTTGACTGAACACACAGCGAGGACCGCTGAAGCCTTTCGGCCGTGTTGAAATGTGAATAAAATCAAAGCTTCTCCAGACACCAATCATTTTTCCGACATTCACCTCTGCCCAAACCCCTATATATGGTAATTAAAGCTGAAAACATCTGAAGCTTATAATTGGGTGCAGCTTGTATTTGTCCACATTTGTGTTTTTTCCCTAAAATAGACTGTTGCGGCTTATAATCAGGCACGCTTTATAGCCTAGAAAATACGGTAAATAAAAGAGGTGTTTGCATACGGAAAGCATAGCTTAAGAGGATGTCTGTAAGAGGTAATATGACCATTTGGGTGTCGCTATATTGGAGTCCCCACTTTTCCGACTGCGTTTACTGGAACGTTGTTAACTCGGTGTCACATTGAGCCCAGCTCAGGGTTCCGACTTCAGAGGTATATGAATGCATCATAAACTATCCTGTATTAGGAAATGGTACAGCTAGCGTTACTAAAACATCCCTTTCTCCATGTATTCCCTGGGGAATCGAGACCCTTTGAGATTTAGTAACAGCTTCTTCTTCTTCTTCTTATGTTCTGCTGTGAAACAATATTGTGGGCTGTAAAGCAGTTTAATGTATTAGTTTTAAAGAAATATAAGCCTCTTGTGGCCTGTACGTTGCCTCTTTGTTTTCTTAGGCCGAAGTGGGTTATTGCTGTTGTGGGTAATCGTGTATTATAAATCTTTAAAGAGGTTGTAAGTCACTTGAAGTTGACCGTGTACTCTTGTTAAGTAGCAACAGTCTTGACCTGAGACCATCCAGTGGCGTACATGATGCTATGATTACTTAAATAGTTTCACTGCTGATTTTTAAACTTTCGTTGAGGAGGAAGAAATATATATATCTTTTTTTTAAATGGACCTGATCCTGAATTCTTTCTTGGATGCTCTGTTTTATTAGAGCATAAATTCAGGGGAGATTCATAGGAGATGTGCCCTGTTCGAGTTTCGTCCTGCCTCTGGAGAGGGTGTAAAAGCAATAAAAGCATGAGCAATCTGTGTACGCTTGTGTGTTTATATATTGTGTATTTGTGGGAGTTTTTTTTCGGGCATTCCTGTGATATTAGCTCACTTTTGTGTGTTTTGTTCCGTATTCTCAGAAGCACAGCCTCTGCTGCATCTGCACACTTTTCTATGCAGCCTCATTCTAGAAACAACAACACTGTCTCTGTGGATGCACTCCGGATATTAGCCCACTTCCCCCGAGCCATCTTCCAGCCCCAGTTTCTGCCCGTTTCTCCCCTCAACAACTCGTTCATCCTGAGTCCCCTACAGACAGTCTTCTTATTTTTTTTTTCTTTCTTTTCTCTTTCTCCCCTCTGCTTCTGTTGCTCTCCCTGGGTTGAGCCAAGTGAAACATGAAAGTTTAGCTCTGCTGACAACACCTGTTTTACGAGTCCAGACACCAAAACCTAAAATCCATTTGGAAATATGCAGTAGAGGTCTGAGAATAACACAAAGAGTCAACAAATCTGTTCAGAACGAATAAAAAACAATGCAATCATGAATATTTAAAACCATTGTACCAAATTAATATTACGTCTCTAAGTAGATTATTTATTAGCTGCAGTTACTTTACAGTGTCCAAAAATAAATTGCATAACAGGGCTGACTTTGGACACAGGCGGTATTATGCTTTGGCCTTGGTGTACAATCAAGTGATTACAAATGTCGCCATTTCACGAGAACAAGCATTTCATATTTGCCGTGTAATTGGATTTCACTCATTTTGTTTAACTTGAACCTGTTCTGCCATTTCAATCTGAAATGGCAAAGCTTTCACTTTCAAAAGCCTTGTTTTTCCTTTTAAAAAAGCAAAGAGGCCCGCCGCAGCGCAGTGTCCAAGGGGCTGCAGTATCCCTGGTCTCCCTTTGCTGTCTGCACAGGCCGGACCGGCGGAGCCAGAGTGTGATTGGCTCTGCGCTTCAGACTGTGTGATTCTCTACAGCAGGGTAATGTCACCCTGGTTCACCATCACTGCTCATTCTGTACTTTTATTCTCCTCTGAGCCTTTAAACGCTTCATTAGTCTTTAACAAGACTGCAGAGCCTACTCCTAACTCTGCTTTAACCCCTCTGTGTCTGGCTCAGGCTGGGTCTTTGAGTACATGCTGCGGTTCCCTTGCTGTCCTCTGAGCGTTTAGCAGTTTTAGTTTCAGAGTTTAGATGGAATCGTCTGAAAGTGTTTGAGATTCTGATCACTGCAAACTGTGTCCAACAGCAGCGGGATCGGTAGTGTGGGGGTTGTTCTGGACTGAAGCCTTTCTCATGGACACCCTTACTGAATAGAGAACATTGATGCTTCACTATCCTCCTACTCCCTCACTAGTGTTCCCTCTTTCCCCGGCTTGTCATTCCCTGAATGAGCCTTTCAGGACTCCAGGCTGGGATGCAAAACCTTCCTCAGCTCATTAAAGGCACAGGACCCTGGGCACTTTAAAGCCCAAACTCCGAAGTTGCAGAATCAGTCAAGCTCCTTTGGTAATGAAGATGTTGTGTGTTCGTGTGCTTCCTGCTTTTTTTTCACACTTTAAATTATGTAGATATTTTTATTATTTATATGTAAATAAATCACATGGGTGTTTTAGAACCAGTCTTATGTCATGATAGAGTTGGCTGATCTCAAACATTTTTATTTACTTCCAGGTCAATCTTGTTATATTTCACTTTAAGATTACTCAGACTATGTATTAGTAAATACATGAATAAAATGAGTTTTGTTTCATTTTTTGGTTCCCTATTTATTTCGAGCTTGAGGTGGTGTTTTGCATGAATTTACTATGAAATCATTCACATTGGATTTAGTTTTGTAACTTACATTTATTGTCGAACAATGGACAATTAAAAACAGCTTCTTTTTCTGTAAAAAAAAAAAAAAAAAAACTTAAACAAAAAAATAGTCATTTGTAGCTGACCAGGATTTATTGTCCTTACTTAGAGCTGCCGATACAAATTTGAGAATTTTGAGATTTGTATCTTTGTGACTAGTGCAAATTGCATTGATAAGACCGTAATTTCTATGTTTTCCCTCGGAAATGTGTATGTTGCTGAGGTTTGTGAAAAGCTCTTGTTGCATATTCCATAGCAGGCAGCGGTTGAAAACTCAACAAGATGAGCTAGAGCCGCTTTCTTCTCCATTCAGTCTTCCTGTTATCTGTGAAGACTTTCTCTCGCTCGATCTTTTGCAGCCTGAAAATTAGCTTCAGATGTGTGTCCATGCTGAAGAAAATGCAGATTCTGTTAGGTAGCTCACATCTCTGCGCTTCTTCTGACTTTAGTTTTAAGTAATGGTTAACTTTAATGCATTATTGCTCAATGTTTAACAGTGAGAAATAGTAGCACCTAAGTATGCTCTGATAACTTTTTGAGGGGGAAAGAAATTGTTGCTTTTTTTTATATTTCTTACCATCGGTCAAGATCATCAAGCTGAATATTGTCTAGTTCCCATGGCTTCTTTGTGCATCTGCTCCTTGTAGTTTGTATTAGGGCTGGGCAATATGAGCTGAAATTAATATCACGGTATATTGAGCATTTAACCTCGATACGGTAAGTGGAAGATAACAAGGACCACATCACCCCCATACCTTTTCTCTTAAAAAAAAATGTCATTTTCTGTATTCAATGTCCAGTTGTGGCCAAATTAGCTTAATGTTCTTTAAAATATTATACTTAGTATTGCACGGCTTCAAACAGCCTTTCAATTCAGTGTTTGAGTCCCCCTCCTTTCTGTATTTCTTAAGAGTCCAGTTTCAACTCAGAAGTGATAACACAGACCAGATTAGGTGAGGAAGTGACGGGGGATGAGTGAAATCGGGGATTTTAGTGTGTAGTCGTTTATTTTAGAAAATATTTTACAGTGGAGCACAGGTGTTAATATGCGGTGGCTTCAAGCAACAACACGGTGGGATTAATCTCTGCTCCGCCTGAGTCGAACCAGTGCAGGCGGAGCTTTTGGGCTAGAAACGCTCTGGTTCGGCAGCAGCTCTATCACTGCAGTAACAAACATAAGTGATCCACATTAGAGTCTATATATCCATTAACACTATAAAAAGTCACTTTATTTGTCTCTAGTCGGATTTTTCTGAAAAAAAGTCTATAGACGAGTCTAAACTCTTGCTGAATAGAGCTACACATCAGCTTCATTAGCATCACTTCTCTGCTCTGGATGTCCCATGACTGTGTGTAGTCATGTCACTCATGGAAACACTAATTTCTGAAAAGGGCAGAAGCACCGCTAAACTAAAACACATCTTTTTTTTATTTCTTTTTTTTACATACCGAATTTACCGGTGTTGCACCAAAATCTGACCCATCAGAATTTGTGACCATAGGGGGCGGTAGTGTTGATTTCTTTGCATGGATGTCTTGAACACGAGCAAGAAGAACACTTATGCAAGCTGCGTAGTAACCATTTCTGATGGCCATTATTAGTGGTGACCAGTGAGTTTCTGGCTAATAGAGGGTCACATATTATTCTAAAACAGCTCAGATTGTAGTAATGAGGAGAATTACATGTTTAAAACATTTGAACTGATCTATTATATTATTTAGAGGTGTTTACTGTAAGGTCACCGTTTCTGATGGCTTTCATAAGTTGTGACCAGTGAGTTTCTGGATAATTGAGGGTCACATATTATTCTAAAACAGCTCTGGTTGTAGTAAGGAGGAGACAGAACCCTTCAAAACCGTATCGAACCCTTCCCTCTTCCATTAAAACACTTGAGATCATTATGAATTTTTTTCCGATTTATTAAACAGCGGAAGACGGTTTACATATTCAGACTACACAGACATGATGGTTCGTCAAATACCTTTCATCTTTAAATACAAAACAGAAACTTTCCCAGTTCTTGCGATGTCTAGAGAAGCTGTAAAGTTTATATTCAATCTCCCATGAATCGGTGCTTACACAGTTTGCATAAGCGTTCTTCTTCTTGCTCGTGTTCAAGACGTCCATGCAGAGAAATCAACACTACTGCCCTCTATGGTCACAAATTCTGATGGGGCACAGATTTTGGTGTAACACCGGCACGGGCAAAGTTACGTTGGTAACAGTCATACATTTCAGTATCGATACATTTTTGGTATACCGCCCAGCCCTATATTTTTGAGATTTTTGGTATACCGCCCAGCCCTATATTGGTGTCCATTTTCTTAGTGGAAAAGCTGTAACATTCCTAACACAATTTCCCGTTTCAGGGAGTGCCACAACTTCCTTGTGCCAAGGCACTCTACAACTATGAGGGCAAGGAACCTGGAGACCTCAAATTCAGCAAGGGAGACATCATCATCCTGCGCCGGCAAGTGGATGAGAACTGGTACCACGGGGAGATGGGTGGAGTCCATGGCTTTTTCCCCACCAACTTTGTCCAGGTCATCAAGCCACTGCCGCAGCCACCGCCTCAGTGCAAGGCTCTGTACGACTTTGAGCTCAAAGACAAAGAGGCCGACAAGGACTGCCTGCCCTTCTCTAAGGTGAGACGCTGCAGACGTTCGGCGGCCTCTCTCCTGCCACATAGCCAGAGCAGTAAAACAAAAATACCTCTCATTACTGTGACGCTTCTGTCTTGTAAGCCTTCATTTTCCGGAGTTATGTCTGTGTTAAAATGTTGGGCTTTAAAAAAAAAACTAGAAAGAAGAAACACCCACAGCAACAGTTTGGATCTGAAGTTGGGCCTCTTGATGAGCAGCTGTAATTAGGCTGGAGAGAATGAACGGCGTACAGAACGAGGCAACGCTTAACAACAGTAATTAGGCCGCTTTGTTTCTGCTGCTGTTGGGTCATACGTTGATTGTTTTGGATTCTGTCATCACTTTAAATGCCACATGAGCAACAGCAGAAGAAAGTAGCTCATGTGATGGGCTGTTTTTAGTCCCAGGGTATGTTCTTTTTCACAAACCCAAAACTGTTCTCCTGCTCATTATCTCTGCTCTAAGCTTTGATTCCCTAACTTAGAGCAACGCTCTGAGATTGGATACTAACCTTTGATTACATTTTTCCTCACTATTTTATCTCCCTAATGTGTTATCCCAGGATGATATCCTGACCGTGATCCGCAGAGTTGATGAGAACTGGGCAGAGGGGATGCTGGGAGATAAAATTGGAATTTTCCCCATCTCGTACGTGGAGGTAAGGGAGTAACTTGATTCTTTTGGCGAAAAGCTTCTCGCATCACAGCCAAATGTCTGGGATAAAGATACTTCCAGGATCATTTGCTCATGGTCCAACCTCGTTGTGGTTTTATAGTCATTTCTTTAAATCCACTAAGGATTATTAAACATATTAAAAGTGTTTTTATAGACTCTATAAGGATATTTTCATTGTTTTCTTAGAAACTCAGTTTTAAGCCTCGTCTGGCTCTCTGGGTCAAATCATTTCTTTCGCTTGTTCTTAACTCTGTGTAATTAATTTTTTCTTGTTTCTTTGTGTGATCAATTATGTTAATAGTCACAGAAAAGTGCAAATCCGATGTATTATTTAATTTTCACGCATTTTTGCCTCATATTACTTTTTGCGTTTCACCCTCTTTTCCTCATGTGTTGATTAGTTTCCCATCGAGATTCAGTTAGATTCCTGATAAAAATAAAATTAACTCAAACTAACCTCCTGCTGGTTTTACTGAGTCATCAAGCCACGTTTCTTACTGTAGATTAAAAGAATCTACAGTAAGATTCTTTACTTACTTAAAGTCATTCGGCTAATTACATTAGCCGAATGACTTTAAACCTTCGGTTGTCAAACTACCACTGCTGCTGCCGGATACGAATGGACACCGGGCTGGTACTAAATATCCCTTATAAGTCGACTTTATTTGCTGAAATGCAAAATGAGTACAACTACAAGTGGCCATGTCTATGTATTCAGGAGGAAGAAAAAAAAAACAATTAGGGTTGAATATGTTGAAAGTTATTTTAGCCTGAAAATAGTCAGAAAATTTCTCTCTCCTCTGTTTTAAAAAGAGCTCCTGACTGTATTTATTTTTCATATTCTGAGGGACAGAATTGGGAATGTTTGCATACAGTTTTTTTTCTTCATTTTTTAGCATTTAATATTTAGGTCATTGTGTTCTCGTCGCCTACGGGTCTTTTGTTTTCATCTGAAATTGATGTTGAGCAGATCAGCAGTGCAGGGAGCTCATTTGGTAGTTTTTTGCATTTATGTCCTGACATTTCAGTGATTTACCCACACAGACTTTCCTCAGGAGTGCAGTGAAACGCTTTACTTTAAGAAAAAAAAAAAGATCTGCTTGGGGCAAGAGATTATTGCAAGTTGACGCACCATGCGATTAACTTGAAGTGCTGCTTTGATTTTTATCTTTGTCAATCACTCACACATTAAGTTACCTAAAGAGTATCACAGTCTGCAGTTTTACAGCTGGCTGAGACCAATAAGCCTCCTTAAAATAAGGCTGTTTCTGTTTGGAAGCATCAGCAGCACTTGGTCTGCTAACATAGACATTCAGACACTGTTAAAGCTGCTATAAGTTTGCAAAACGAGTCGCTTAAACCATAACTACTGTCACAGAACATTCACCCTTCCTGTCGGATATCATCCCTAGGACTTGCCCCCGCTGATTTGGGAATGCGCATAGCCACAGTAGACAAGAGCACAAAACACCAGTCACAGTTTGGTCACCCGTCTTTTGTTTTTTGTGACTTCAAATTGTGTTTTTTTTTTTTTTTTTTTTTTTTTCTGGGACTGTGGTAGTTTGTCTTACAGTTGAAGTGGTAGCAGCCGGCTGTTTCTCCTTCTCTGACATTGAGCGGAGAATCTTTCTCAATACTGTTGCTCTGTTACCAAATGTGGCAGCGTGTAATGTTTTGCAGATTTAGTATAGCAGCTTCAAGCTGAAGGTCCTCGATGTTTTGGAACCAGTAGGTTCCTCAGTATTTGATTATTAGAGATCCACGGAAAATTTGTTTTTCTGCAGATGTACAGTATTTGTTGAGTGTTAATATGCCCACTATGACTTTGGACAACTTCAGCTTTTCTTTAAGAGATCCAATCTAAATTATATAGGCCAATCAGCTCCACAGCAGAGTCAGATTTCAGAACCATTTCCCTTTGTTAATCATTCTCCATTTGTTCCCCCCCCCCTCCCCCCGCCTCATATTTTCCCATAGTTCAACTCTGCGGCACGCCAGCTTATAGAGTTGGACAAGCCATCCGATTCTAGTGGAGAGTCCATTGAAGGGGCCTCCCAGGGACCCCAGAGTAATGGCGCCCAGCGGCCAGGAGAGAAGAAGAACACTAAGAAACGACATTCCTTCACTTCTCTTACCATGTCCCACAAACCCATGCTCGCTCCTCCCCCCCAGCGCCACTCCATGGAGATTAGCGGGCCGGTCCTCATCAGCTCCAGCAACCCCACTGCAGCCGCCCGGATTGGAGAGATCAGTGGTGGGCTTTCCTGCAGCGCACCTTCCCAGGTAGGATTGTCAACAGTCAGATGCATAGAGGAGTTTTTTTTTTTTTTCATGTGCCTTTTATTATGTAAACTTTTAGATGAAGTATCTATTTTCCTCCTGGCACTGTTGATGCAGAGCAGCGTCTGGTTTCAGGTGGTCCTGTAGGTGTCGTGTGTATGTCAGTCAGTTTTGGCGCCAACCACTAATCAGCTCTGACTAATCCAGTTCTCAGCTAGTCAGCTTCATCCTCCTTTAATAACAAGCCAAAAGCCAAGTCAGGTCAGTCAGTTCAGTCACCTATTCAAGCATTTATCGTATGCCTGACATAACTATCAGCACAATCTGTGACAGCCAGTTTTAACAGATTATCTTGCTGTTTTCATACAAAATATATGAAGGTAAAAAAAGTCCAAATACTAAAAAAATAAAAAATAAATAAAAACTCCTGAGAAGCATTACAGCCAGTAATGCACTCATGAAATCAGTGAATGTTTTTAATTTTCAAACTAAAAAAATATGGGAGTAATTCAATGCAGGTGATAATAAATGGACACTTTTGGATCCTCTGCAGGAGTTCTTGGTTCACAACAGAAGCATGGTATAATGCATGTAGAGTATCACTTATAATGCCTGTATGGAATGCTGTAAATGCCACGTTTATCTGGTAAAAATCATTTGGATTTCTGTAGGAAACAGGTTGATTTTAATAGAATACTGAAATCTAGTTTATAAACAGTTTTTAATCTGAAACTGTTGCTAGGGGCTGTGGTAGCTGCTGTGGGTTATTTCCTTTGCATTATTTTCTTGGATTTTATTATTGGTAAAAGTAACACTTCTTGTTTCTTTCAATTGTTTTATTTTATTTTATTTTCTCTAGATTTGATAGTGAAAGTATTTGTAATATGTACTATATTCAGTTCTCCATTTCTGGAAATGTATTCTCACACTCATAACAAGGGATGTAAATCTTATGTCTCACTATTCGATTCGATTCCGATTCTTGGGGTGACGATTCATTTCAGATACGATTCTCGATTCCAATCCAATTATTTTTTTTAATCAATTCTCTTTGTAACAGGAAAGGGTGGGATTTTGCGAATTTCCGGATCAACTATTATCCTCTATAAACTGGAATATGTGAAGTTATTAAACTGCACAGAAGCCAGCATATTTACATCATTATTTGTAACTATAATCAAATCTATGATGTATAGATTCCATTCATTTTCTACAGTTTGGAGCAACACATTAACATTAGTGGCTGTGTGGCTTTAATGCATCACTCATGTTTGTAGTAAATGCAACTTAATCTGCCAAGTGTCTGTGATGTAGTGAGCCGTCAATGTAACAAACAGGGCTGTTACGTTTCTCAGCTTTTAGCACTGGTGCTACAGAGGTTGCTGGTTTTATAGCACAGAGAACAAAGTTGTAGCATCAACACAAAATGTCTTTTACAATTTCTTAAAACCTCATCATGTTGTCTTCAAGAAGAGACTGTGTAACATGTACATATAACATGTTTCTGTATCTTGCCTGATGTATCCTGCTGAGAGAAGGGAATTGGTTTAAAGTTTGAGATGTCAAATTACAACTGGACATCCAAGACCTGTTTAAATAAAATGTTTAGTTCTGAAAGGAAAAAATAAATGCTGAGATATTTTAAGAAGAAAAGATTAATAAAAAGAACATCGATTTTTTTTTTTGTTCTTTAGAACTTGGTAGAATATATGTTTGGCATATTTAGTATGCACCAAACGTTGCTTATCAAGCACCATTAAACAGAAGTTTATTTCCTATGTTATTAATTCCAGTGTATTTTTTGTCAGATGTTTTAAAAGTCCTACATTATTGAACTCGCCACAATATTGAAAGCGACACAGGTGTTCAGCTCTGCCGGATGTTCGTTATCGCTCATATACTTGCAGATTTCTAAAAAAGGACTAAAGTAGCTAAGGGTGATCATTAGCACGGAGAAGTCCTTTTAGGTAGCCCACACATTTATCTTCAGCAAAAGGCTGGGCAGGCTTTATTTCTCTTTCGTCTTCTAAACTTTTAGAAAACATATTTTTAAGAATCAAAACAAATAGTTTAGATCGATCCAGAATCTTTTTAAATAGGAATCTAGGTTTTGGAAGTGAATTGATTAGGGTTTTCCAACCATGTTCCTACAGGCTCACTGCCCTGGATGTTTGATATGTTTCCCTGCTCTAACACACTTGCTTCGGATGAATACAGTTCACAGAAAAAAACCTATTAATCAGCCATCAACTGAAATCAGATGTACTGTCGCAGGGAAATATCAAAAACATGCAGGGATCATGCTCCTTGAGGAAAAGGGTCGGGAAACGCTGTCCTAGACAAAGTAAAAACAATTGTTGTGGGGGTTTGTCTGCAATTTCTTGTTGAGACCTCCAGCTAGAACGGATCTGTAATGCAAAACGCTGAAATTAACAGAGGTTCTTGTAACTATTTTAATCCCTTCCTCTGGTTAAAACGGATGATGTGAACCAGTTCAGTAAACTCCAACAATATGGCCATTATATAGGATCCATCACAGAATCATTGAAGTCCATTTTGTTTTCTCAGCCTTTTCCTTCCAAAGCACCACTGTCCTCCTGTGAACAATTAGGCTTACTTCTTTTTCCCCCCTTTGTACCAAGCACACTATTATTGCAGTAAAGCAGCTAAAGTGGTTGATGTTCAAATTGTCCATAGAAATGATTCCGGCTCATCCCTCAGGGTTTCCACACCAATCCTGACCTGAGAACAGCTCACAGCTGCTTTGTGGTTTTGTACTTGCTGGAAGTTGAGTCTTGATTCAGTGACTGAAGGTCAGAACCATATGCACAGATAAACAAAACAGTGGCTTTATTTTAGATTTAAACGGCAGAAGTGTTTGAGAATAAAAAGCAATGAGATGTTGGTAAATAATCCTCCTTTAATATCGGCTCTGCACCATGAAGGTATTTGCTCTTCCAGACAGATTCTCACTAGAGTTGTCACTGCTTCGAGAAACCTCCTCTCTCTTAGAGCATTATTAATGTTCAACAGGGCATGGCATTAAAAAATAACATGGTCTTGGTTTGTGAATAATATAAAACGCTATGTTCAACAAAGACAGCTCCCCTCTTTCTGCACTGACATGCTACATTCATCAGTTTTCGGCAAACTCGTTTTTTTTCTTACCGTTTGTATTCTTGTACTCTTGGTCTCTTTTCTGCAAATTTCTGTGCCAAGCCTTCCTCTTAACCTCTAGTATCCAACCTAAATTTTCTCTGTTTGTTTTGCTTTACTGTGAGAAAAAACACAGTGCTTGTCTACAGCAAAGTCCATCCTAGTGATTGTTGTCTGAACATAGTTCCTTGTGTAGAGATTAGGGCTCGGTGGTATGGCAATGTATCATATCACAATGTTTAAAAAAAAAAATCTGTATTATGGTATTTTATGGTATTTTATTTTTCCATACAAGGCCACATTATCTTATAAGAAAATAGGTAATACCCTAGCTTAGTTTTAAAGCCCAATTTACAGTCATATGGACTTCATCCAGACACTGGTAAATGCTATGAAAAGCATTAAAATGATTGATTCTAGTCAAAATAGAATAGAAATCCTTACTTGCGTTTTAACCTAATAGCAGGCTGCATCTTGTACTTGCTTTGCATGTAGTACTGGAGAATTCTGCTAGGGGGCAGATTACAGAACTAAAGCCTAGTTAATGCTTCTCCATTTTGACAGAGACCGATTGACGCAACAACATTATCTGTCAGCGCAAGGGCTCTCCCTCACCTACGCAAGGTTGCACGGAGTTGAGGCCCAATTTTTAACTATCCGTCTCCATCAACGGATAGCGTATGCATCTGATTGGTCAGTTTCAGCAATAGCCAGAAATCGCTTCACCAGAACAGAGCTTTATAGTCGCTGTAATCAGTAATTAATGCAGCGTTTCGCCACTATATACTTTAAATTGAAAGGACAATTAATCTATTCTGTTGTTTTGGCGATTTTGAACACAAGGAGGTGTAGAGAAACGACAAAAAAGGCTGCTGTGTTTGTTTCCATGTGTTTTTAGACAATTCTATGAGCTGCACTTCTAGTAAAAAGCTTTACAGCTTAATCAAAAGTTCCTTTCTGTTGTCCATTGTTCCTTGAGAAAGAAATGTGTCCACAAGCCTAGAAAAAAACTGAAACGACGCTGTGATAGTAGGCAGAGACACCATGAAAAGTTAGCACCCCCTGGTGTCATGTTCGAGCAATGCTGAAAAAATAAAAGAGTGGAGAGGAAAAACAGACTACTATAAACAAAAAAAATCTCCTTCAATACGTCTGCGTCTGAGTGAAAATTCCCGGTCAGAGAAGCATAAACTAGGCTTTAGACCGGATAGTGCACAAGAGAAACAAAAAAACCATGTCGACCATAGGAGATCATTAGGAAAAAAAAGACACCAGCAGTATCGTGGACTGTATGGTAGACCTTATTTATCGAGTGTTGATAATAACCTACCGGTTAGTTGCAATTGCACCTGTAAAAAGTAAGCTGTTTGGTTTTTGCTCTGAGCTTTGAGCTGTTTGCTCTGACCACTCCTGCCAGCTTCTATACTTAGTTAAAAACTTTACTTCTACGCTGTGATGAAAAGCGTGTAACACTAATTGGTCCCATCGGTAACACTTCCTTGCAAGAAACGTTCTCGATCATGCCTGAGCAGTATATTTAAAAATTCATATAACGAAAATAAACACCCGTTTTCAGTATGAATCGGTATACCGCACAGACCTAGTAGAGATACACCAATCAAGCAGCCAATTATCTCGTTTGACTGTGATTGGTGATCAGCAGCTCAACTATTTATCCATTCAGAGCATTAAAAACTTTAAATTCTATATATCAATTAAATGTAATCTTTGACTTCAATAAAAATCCGATAAAATTAGTGACATATGTTCAATCAAGGGGATTTTTTTTTAGATTTGAAACCCATACCTGCAGTATGCTTGTTTTTAATTGGTCCTTAAAATAAAGAAATCAGAGCTGGTTTAAACAGTAATCAGCAAATCAAATGACAAAATTTATCATAAACCAGTATTGGCCTGGAAAAGTATGATTGGAGTATTTCTGAATTTGTATTATATACAGCGTTTCAGCCATAAAAGCTTTTAAGGAACCTGTTGCAGCGGTAAAATGATCTTCCCCGCTGACAACAGAGTTAATTTTTAAACAGATGCCTGCTTGGGAGAAAAATCCACAACATTAAGGATGTTCTGCCTCTGCATGCCCAGCCTCTTCTCCTTTACCTGTGCTTGTCTCCTTTCTGTCAAAATCTCTGACCACAAAAAAAGAAAATAACAAAGCTAAGCAGTCTGCGGGAAGTCTGTGTCGTCTGGAGGAAAATTAGCCGTCTGTTTCGCGGTCTACCGTGATGACGAGAAGCTCTGAGTTGTGTGAATGCCTTCATTTAATGAGCTACACACTGTGGCGCTTGGTCCTGCACAGAGAGGTTCACCTTTAGGAGGAGGATCTGTCTGAATCAGACGTCCGCGGAGAGTAACCGGTTTGCAGGGAGAGATTATGTTTCCCGACAGTGTTGCCTTGTTACCAGGACAGCACAGTGACTCGGGGGGGGGGGGGGGGGGGGGGGGTTGGTTATGACCGACTGGGGAAGCCCCCCTGCTAATAACATGCCCAATGAAATGCCCTTGTGTGTGAGCACCTGACTCTCTTCGCCCAATCCAGCCGTGTGGCTAGCATTGTGGTCATGGCTTGGATACAAAGCCACATGTGTTCTGTGTTGCCCAGTGGGTCATTTACACAGTGTCACAGGAGAGGGCTTTTTTCCCCCCTTTTAATGAAATCCTGGCACACTCTGTAAGTCTGAAAGTAACGAGACTATGTTAATGGTCAGTGTTTATTTGTATTGTATGTCTGGTTAACTTCAGAACTGGTTACAATAACGAATTCACTGGAGGGTGTTCGCTTTCTGGGAGAATGAGAGACGCGTATATTAAAACGTTTCTCTTTGGTTGACAGGTACATATTTGCACAACAGGACTAATTGTGACCCCACCCCCTAGCAGTCCGGTTACCACAGCAACGGTCTTCACATTTCCTTCAGAGACGAGCTACACATCCATCGCCTTGGTAAGTTGAATCCTCTGTCAGGCCAACAGCTGTTAAAGCCAACACCTTTTTTTAGGTTTTAAACTGAACAGATTACCACTTTGGCAGTTTTATAACGGTGTTTACTGTTCATTTTCAGATTTTGTCACATTATGACCACACGTTTCAAAGTATTTTATTGGGATTTCATCCAACAGACCAATAGATAAAGTAGTGCTTGATTCCAGGTTTATTTTAAAATAAAAGTCTAGGGTGTGTTTGAATTCATCGTTCTTTAATATGATATCCTGAAATAAAGTCCAGTGTAGGGTTGCCACAAACAATTAATTTGATAACCGACTAATCACAGATATTTAGCCAATTAGTCGACTAATCGGATCAGGTGTAAATTCTGTTATTGCAGCGGTACACAGCTGGTCTGATATAAGCGTGTTACCTCTAAGTGTCATTTATTATCTAAAATACTATTAGGATGATAGCTCATTTAACAGGTATGAACTAATTATGAAATAAAACAGCATTATAGCAAAAACAGGACACGTGCTCAGTGTTATGAAATTACCATCACTTCTGTTAATGTTGCAGCTATCAAGTAAAGCCTAGTTTATGCTTCTGCGTTTTGACGGAGACTGATTGACACAGCGCCATTATCCGTCAACGAAAGGGCTCTCCGTCACCTACGCAAGGACGCATGGAGTAGAGGCCCAAATTTTAACTATCCGTCTCCATGAACGGAGAGTGTATGCATCTGTTTGGTTAGTTTCAGCAACAGTCAGAGATCGCTTCACCAGAACGGGGCTCTATAGTTGCTGTAATCCATAGTTAATGCAGCGTTTGGCCACTACATGCTTTATATTGAAAGGATATATTATTTAATCTGTTCCTTTGCCGATTTTGAACACAAGGAGGTGTAGGAAATCTGCAAAAAAACATTAAAACTTACTTTCTGTCGTTCATTGCTCTTTGAGGAAGAAATGCGTTCACAAGCCTAGAAAAAAACAGAAGCGGCGCTATGATAGTAAGCATAGACGCCATGAAAACTTAGCACCCCCTGCTGTCCTGGTCAAGTAAAAATAATAGAGAATGGAGTGGAAGAGCGGAGTGCTATAAACAGAAAACGTCTCCGTCAATACGTCTGCGTCTGAGTGCAAATTTGCGGTCGGAGAAGCATAAACTAGGCTTAAGACAACAGCATCTTCTGTCAGTACCACCATTAAAAGCACCGTAATACTGAAAGATCCGTCCAGAAGGATCATTCCTGCCCACAGCATTTTAAAATCTAAAGTTAATCTAAAAAGTACATTCTAACGAAATAAATTTTTTTTTATTTAATAATAATAAAAAATTATAAGCAGCAGTTTTGTGTTTTTTGTAGTTGCGACACCTTTGCTTTTAGATATCTGTTCTGTCTATGAACGGATCAGAACCAGCCTGTAAAAGCAGCAGCTCGGGCCAAAGAGAACGTCACATGAGAGAATCTGGACATTTTCATCAATCTATGAATGCTCCCGGATGCCCTTGAGAGAACATAAAAAGCCAACATATCCAGGGAAGAGAGGACATTGCTCTACTGTTGATGCTAATATTAGCAGCTAACAAGCTAATTAGCTTACAGATGCTACTGTCCCTCTTCGTCAACCAGAACGGCCTTTTCTTTTAGGATGCTTAAGCAACACCGTTGTATTGCAACGGATAGTAGGTTCTACCTTGTAAATTGTACATCACACATGGATTCCTTTACATTTAATAACACTCTCAAGAACTTTAGAGCTACGTTGTCAGCTCACCATAATACTGCCGTTTGGTCTGTTCCCGTGACGCCTTGGGTAAGCAGTGAAAGGTACAGCGACCGTTTTAAGAGAAAGACAAAGCTTAAAAAATTAAACGATAACATCGATTACTAGATTTGACGTAGACAATTTTGTTCGTCGATGTTGTCGTGACTAATTGGGAAATATGACAGCATTCATGGTGGAAATGCTTTTCTTTTCAGATCCAGAAAGGTTGGTCAGAATTTAAGATGGATGGAGATAAGTACTAGCGGTGTGCTAATTCACCATTTAATAAATTAATTAATACATATAGTGATAAATACCGAATCGATAGCGATTTGTCAGCGTTTGAATATGACTGTGGTTCGTGATGATTAAATGACCAGCGGAAACATCATGGCAACAGCCGCATCTTCAGGCATGCAAAATTGACTCGGGTGGTTAGAAAGTAAATACTCGAAACAGTTGGCATTCAAACCTTTAAACCTGTGCCATCATATTTCCACCAGTCTGTTCGCCTAAACTACTAAATACAGGGGAAATCCTGGAAGAAAACCTCAGAGTAAAGTGGTGGTTCACTTTTCAGCTAAACAACCTTAAACAGAGGTTAGCCCTGATTAAATGGGATCACATGTTAGAATTGTCCAGTCAAAGACCAAACCTAAACCCAACTAATAATAAGCTGTAAAAAATAGTTAAAAACTGTCAGTCTTAAGATGTACAGAGCTGATAGAGAGACACCCCAAAAGACTTAAAGCAGTTTGAGCAGAAGGTGGTTGACAAAAGTGTAGACTGAGGGGGCGGGATACAAATATGCACCATACTGTATAAAATGTCAGTATAAAAACATGTTAAACTATATGTTTTTCTTTACACTTTGAAATTTTGCACTACTTTATGTTTGTCTATCACATAATATTCCAATATGAAGTTCCTGGCTGGACTGTAGCAAAAAGTTAAAGGCTAATGGGTAGAAACACCTTACAAGGCACTGTTCAGGTTTGTGCCTGCAAAAGTGACCATAATGTGTTTTAAAACAGCAGCATCTTTCTCTTTTCTAAAGATTTGCTGCTATTCCTTAAAGTCTAAGTTTCATTAAAACCTCCTGCTGAAAACGGCACGCACACTTCCCGTCTTTCTATGCGTCCGCTCTGGTATGTGGAGTTATTGAATGAGCAGGAATGCGTACACAAAAGGTTGAGCTCTCCGCTTCACTTGGGAAACCTACATGATGTTTTTGTACACATGAGTTCTCTGGCCTGCAGGCAACCTAATTATCTCGGCTCGAGCGTCTGCAGCGAACCGTAGAACACATCGGCGCTGGCGTATACACGTAGGCCCCGCGCGCGTACACCGCAGGGCTGTCTGAGTGCCACTCTCCTCCCCTAGCGTGTCATGGAAGCTATTACTCTGCTCCTCACCGCTGCCAGTGTGGAGCATAGGGAATTTCTGAGTAGAAGAGCATCATTTCAGCTTTATTTTGGGCTTTCAGTGTTTGTGAGTGGATTTTTTTTATTCAGTTTGGTGGATTTTGTGTTAGGCTTTAAAAGACTGCTAACAGCAAGCCACTCTTTTTCTGTTGAAGATCTTCAACAAAAAAACCAGCGAGCCAAAACGAATCCACCCGTGGTTGGTTTCTCTAAAGTGTGCGCACAGACATGTTTTTCATTCCATATGGTCCCAATTCAACACTGAAGTGGATTTAGGATCAAGTCATGTGGTCTCCTAGCAGCAAGCAAACAAGCAGAATAGGAGATTCTGCCAGACCGTGCTCCCTTGGTGTGGGTAAACCCCAGGGAATAACCCAAATGACCCATCGTCTTCGATTCTCCCTCTCTCATTGTTGCTAATAAACAAACTGGTTTCCCTGCTTATGTAACGTTGTTATTGAGCTTCGCCTTACTCCTTTTGTGTCTGTGCCTTGTGAGGAGAGGGGATATGGCGAGGAGTTGTTGTGAAATTGTAATTGAACGCTGATCCCATCTAACCACTAATATGGCGTTTCTATGCTCATGTCACAGGATGCTCTGCCGCCACCGCCTCCTCCTCCTCCTCAGTCCCCAGCCAACGGAGCGGCATATTCCCTCGCGGCCGGACAGAGACCCTCCCCCAGTATAAGCGACCAAAGCGGGAGACAAAGACCTACAGTGTACGTTTTAAAAACACTCCCACAAACACTTTAAGGTCCCAGTAAACATGCTGCAGATTTTCATAACTGCTTTGTGCGGCAGTGGTCCAGACTGTGAATGGTTGATGGAGGGGAAATCTTTGACCACCCTCCTCTCAGCTGTCAGTGTGGGCCTGCAGACGGCGCTCAAATGGAGGTCAAAAGGTCAAAACCGTCACTGAAGGTTTCCAGGGTCCCTCAGGGAGATCCTTTCTCTCACCCCTGACATTTGACCCCCTGAGCTTTACCCTCATTACTCTCCCAAGTCAACTTACACACCTGAGAAGTATTTGATCCTCTCATGCCTGCTCTCCTGTGGTCATCTGGATCTCCTAGTGCCTGACTGAATGTAATCCCAGCTGAGACTCTAGTCTAGGGTGCTTTTCACTTTCTTTTTTTTGCATTTTGTCTCAAAATATTCTCAAAATTTCAGTGTATTTTATTGGGATTTTATTTAATAGACCAAATCAAAGTAGGATTTTTAGATTTTTATTTGTTTAACAAAACCATTGTTCTTATTTCTTTAACTTTTGCCCACAGTTATGCACTGCTTTGTGTTTTAAATCGATCACATAAACCCCCAAAAGAAACACAATCAGGGTTTTTAAAAGCAGTTAGTGAGTACTTTGAAAAGTTCTACTTGTGACCGCCGGCACAACCCTGTTCTTGTGCTGCTTTAAAGGGACGACCTGCAGATTGTTTATCCTCTCTGTGCTGACTTTGCTCTGGGTCAAAGAGCTGGACGGGGCTCAGCCGAGGTGCAGACAGCTCTCCAGCTGGGCCGTCAGGGAATCAAACACGCAGAAACTTCCTTTTATTTCCTGAAGCAAGTGTTGTTTGAAAGCCGTGTTATCTGTTTGTTGTTTGATCCAGCTATGTGGCCATGTTCCCATATACCCCCCGTAAGGAAGATGAGCTGGAGCTGAGGAAAGGAGAGATGTTTCTGGTGCTGGAACGCTGTCAGGACGGCTGGTTCAAGGGCACCTCCATGCACACTGGAAAGATCGGCGTCTTCCCTGGAAACTACATGAGCCCAGTCAGCAGGTTAGTTATTGGGTCGTTTTCGGTCCTTTCATGTTAACCGCATGCTGTATACTCACATATATGTATTCTTGTTTTTACAGCAACAGCTCCTTCATATTTCCTCCTGTTTGAGATAGAGATAGTTTGTTTTTAACTATATGGATAAAGCTGAATGTCAATGTTTCAGTAAAGCAGCTGTGGACATTCCTGAACCGTAGCCCATCCCATGTTAAGAGATTTCCATAAAAAAGAGCACGTGAGTGGTTTGCAGATTCTAATTTAGTAATATTTCACTAGTAAGGGTTACCACAGCTACACATCCATCGCTTTGGTGTAGGTCAAGCCCTCTGTTAGGCTAATAGCTGTTAAAGCTAAAACCTTTTTTTAAGGTTTTTAGTTAAGCAGATTCCCACTTTGAACGTTTTATAGCAGTGTGTAAAGTCAATTAAAGATCTATTCATGTCCCTTAGACATGTCCCTTTTGTCTCGTTATAACCACACATTTCAGAGTATTTTGGGGGATTTTGTCCAACAAACCAATAGCTAAAGTAGCGCTCGATTCCAGGTTTATTTACAAATAAAAGTTTAGGGCATGTTTGAATTCATCGCTCTTTAATAATGTCCCAAAATAAAGTCCAGTGCAATCGGTTGCCCTCAGAATCATCTAATTGGTAACTGGAGATGATCTGTTTCTATTTGATCATAGCATAAATCCACTTCAGTTTGTCAGTTTGACACAAATGCTAACCTACCATGACAAGGTGGTCCAACCGACCAACAGGGCAGGGAGATTATAAATTACATTAACAGCCAAGAAATCGGGGATAACTTTGGGGGAGCTTTATGGAAAAGTGGCAGGAAGGAAACCTGAAGAAACCCTGATTCTACACTTCTGGAATAAACTGTTTGACATTAACAAAGCGATTAACAAAGCGACACATTGCAGCATTCATGGTGGAATTGCTTTTTTTTTGTAAATCCAGAAAGGTTTGCCAGAGTTCAAGACGGATGGAGCTAAGCAGTGTGCTGATTCACTATTTAAGTGATTGTTATGTGTAACGTACCATATCGATAGCAATTTATAAACATTCAGAATTGACTATGGATCAAATGGACTGAACTTATATAGCGCTTTTCTAGTCTTACTGACCACTCAAAGCTTCCATTGAAGCCGCATTCACCCATTCACACTCGCATTCATACACCGACACCCAACATGGCTCGGTAGGACAATGCCAGGGGCACATCGACATGTGACTGGAGGAAGCTGGAATCGAACCTACGACCCTCCGATTGCAAGCCAACTACTCTACCACTGAGCCACAGTCGCCCTATATAAGTTCAGTCCATTTACCATAGATCATGATGATTAAATGACAGGAACGTAAAAGTTTTCTTAGACCAGAGGAAACATCCTAGCAACAGCCACTGCTTCAGACATGCAAAATTTACTCAGCTGGTTAGAAGGTAAACGCTTGAAACAGTTGGCATGCAAACGCGCTACGCAGCGACATCATGTTCACGCCGGTCTGTCGGCACACAGCTACTAAATACAGGGGAAATCTCAGTATAAAGTGGTGGAGGTTCCCCTTTCAGTTTAACATCCTAAAACATAGAACCAGAACTACAGCAGGTTAGTCCTGATCAAAGTGTTCATATGTTAGAATGGGCCAATCAAAGTCCAGACCTAAACTCAACTAGGAATAAAATGTTTACTCATACTCTGCATCTAGTCATGTGGAGAACAGGTAAAGCTGTCAGTTTGTAGACATGTGGCACTGATAGAGAGACACCCCTAAAGTATTTCCTGTTAGATGAAAATTTAAAACCTGCAGTCTGGTTTGTGTAGAAATCCAACTAGGTTTTTAATACAAATAGTATTTTTAGGTTTTCCCTACTGAAAGGTATAGGCTGTTATAAGGTTCAATTTATACATATTTGTACTACTCTTCCATTTTATATGCTTCCCCTCAGGACGGCGTCTGGAAGCACCCAACCCAAAGTACCCATGAGCCTGTGCACTCAGGCTGGCAGAGGAGCCACCATTGTCAGCCCTTCGTCTAACCCCCTCGGGGCTGCTGTTCCAGGGCCTGATTTCAACAAAACCCTCCCTGCGTGCTCCACAGCTGCGTCTTCCAGCTCCCAACCTGCAGCTGTAACATCAGCTCAGACAGCCACAGGCCAGCAGCCTAAAGTTCCCCTGCACGTCGGCTCGCAGATGACCGTAAATCAGGCTCGCAACGCTGTCAGAACAGGTAAGGTGCACAAATGTTGCCGGACGGCGTGAAAGAGAACTTCCCGCTCATTCTATTTCTGTGGTCTCTGCAGCTGCCTGTCACAGTCAGGACAGACCCACGGCAGCGGTGACTCCCATCCAGTCGGTGACTTTCCTCCCACACGCCGCCACCAATCCCGCTCAAGGCTGCAGCCGGTTAGGGGGGGCGATGGGCTGCGCTGCTGCTTCTCTGACCCCACCCAATGTGAGCGCTGCGTCTTTGGACAGTGAGGCTTTGAGACCCGTACCTGTCGGGAACAACTCTGTCCTCAATCCCTCATCGAACGCAGCTCTGGCCGTCAGACTGGACAAGGATGTCAAGGTAGGACTTTTCTAAACGGCAAAGATTTGGTGAGCAAAAATCAAACAAAATATCCAACATTCAAACATTTTCTTATCTCTAGCCAGATGAGGGCAGATATTACATTTTCATTGAATGCTTTGGTAAACATTTAGTATTCATGGTGCTTACATAAAAATAAAGAAAAAGTATAATATGATGGAATTGCTTATATTTGAAATAGAAAAGCAAAACTTTTCCCAGCTGCCACTAAAATATTGAGCACGTTTTTTGTAGATCATATTTGAAGAAAACCAGCTACTGTTAGCTGTGGAAACTTTCAGCAGCTAGACATGCAAATGGCCTTCCCCCTGCCTCAGTAGAAAAGTTAATATTTCTACAATCACTGATGGATAAGGGTCTTTTCTTTCCTACAAATAGGGTTTTCTTACAATGTTTGCTTTAATGAGGCGACACCAGGAGCCCAAGCTTTGGCATTTTCCTTTTTGACAGGAGTGCATAGGCTTAAGCCTAGTTTATTCTTCTCCATCAGCAAGTTTGCACTCACACCCACACACTTATGGACACAGATGCTTTCCTTTTATACTTCTCTGTTGGTGTGTCAGTGTCACAAAGCAATTCTCCACCAGGACAGCAGGCGATGCTGACCTTCTCTGAAGGGTCTGCTGACCATTGCAGTGACGTCTCTGGTCACTGACAGTATATTTACTTTAACACACTTCCGCTCAAGGAGCAATGACCAACAGGGCTGATGTTGGGCTGAACAATCACAGATGTGCGTTCTTTGTTCTGTTTGACATGCTTGGATGCTTGATGGAGAGCTTTTCCATTGACGTATAAAGGCGTTGTGTGTCTCAGCACCTATGCAGACGGAGAAGTATACGCTAGACCTGCAAATAACCCTGACATCTCTTGACTGGGCCTGATTATGGTGCTAGTACCCACAGTCAGCTATGAAATGACCAAATTAACAGATGAGCAAAACGGCAAAGTAGAATGAGCTTCACTTGCGGAGGACTAGCTGTGTGTAGTAGCAGGCTGACTGAACGCCAGCAAGGAGCAGCTGAAAACAACTTCTTTTTACATAGTCTAACTTTGAGCGTTCGCCACTCAGCAACAACTTCCACTCCACAAAACGCTTTTTGTTGTGGGAGAAACCCAAACCGGTTGGTTGCTGGGTAACTGCAATGCCATGGTTATTACTAGCTGATGATCACACAATATATTCTCTTGATGAACGTGTAAACATTATCTTATTGGAGGCAATAGTTTTAAAATTAGGCTTTTTTTTTTTTTGTCTAATCACATCATTCTTGTTGGTTTGTAGAGAGAAAAGAAAAGTCTTCTAAAGCTGCTGTCCTCCAACAAGAAAAAGTCTCGTCCCTCGCCTCCCTCCTCTCCTACCCTTGAGGCAGAGCAGGCTGCAGCTGGAGAGGCGCTGCACGGCGCGGTGGGACTCGACACTTCCCCTCCCTCTAGCTCAGGCAGCTGCCTGGAGCCTGAACCCACCGGTGTTGCTTCTGCTTCGTCGTCATCCTCCTCGATCCCGGAGTCCTCCCATCGGAGGAGCGGCCCCCTCGACGGATGCGCTCCCATCGCTCCTCCTCCTCGTCAGCCCTGCTCCTCTCTCCTGTCGCAGCAACATGACGCACGTCCCATCGTATGCGAGAGGTACCGATGTGAAACTGGCGCTTCGTCGTCTTGTCCAACTTGTCCTGACTCTCTGTCCCAGATACATCAGGACAGATCGGTTGTCTTTGAAGCGCTGTGTTTGAGTCTCTGACCGTGCATCTGTCTGTCCCCCCCCCAGGTACAGGGTGGTGGTATCATATCCCCCGCAGAGCGAGGCCGAGCTGGAACTGAAGGAGGGAGACATTGTGTTTGTTCACAGGAAGCGGGAGGACGGCTGGTTCAAAGGCACGCTGCAGAGGAACGGCAGGACTGGCCTGTTCCCCGGCAGCTTCGTAGACAGCATCTAACCGAGACGTTCTGGCTCATCACAGCGAGTTGGGCTGACTATCATCGTGACGCAGCGCGACCGCTGCTCGCAGGCCGTCGGGACAGAACCGTCACACCAACACTTGAAGAGTAAAAATCACTTGGAGCCGGGGAGAAAAGTACATTTTGTTAATAAAAGCACAACGGGCGAAGCTGGGAGAAGATCACACTACTCATAAACCTTTCTGGGTTTTTTCTTTGTTATTTATAAGTTTGTAACAACTCAGCAGTTAAAGGTGTGCCTTGTACTGTTCCTCACTTTATCATACATAAGGACATGACTATATTTGCTCCTGAAATGACCCATGTGAACTATTCATCAGAGTGTTTCGCATTTTAATTTATTTCATGTCGACTTTTTTATAAAGCTCCACTTTAAGAGGTTGAAGGGGTAGTTCTGGATTTTTAAAGTGGAGTTCTGTTAAAAGTTTATAAGTAGTAAACATCTTGCCTTCAGCGACGAACTTGTTGGGTGTCATCAGTCAGGATAAATGTAGATTAGTTGGCTGGAGGCTGAAGCCAACTGCGGGTCCGAGAGGGTCCAGTACCAAAGTAGATTTTTAAACCACTCCAGTCTCTAAACAACAAAGCGACTTTAATGGACACCTCTAATTAGTTTTTATAAGGTCCTTTAAGCTCTTGTCACGTTTAAACGGGCCAGTTATAGCGCGCCAGCAGTCATGTTCCTGTGGGAAACATGCACTGAGAAGGCAACAAGCAAAGTATTTCTGCTCTTATGTAAAGCTAAAGCAGTGTAAAAATAAAAAGTAGTACAGCGGCGCAAGTAAACGCTATTTTGATTTGCTTTATCTCTACAGTACTTTTCTATAAAAGCCAATGCAAACAGAAAAGGGTAAGCTTAAACTGTTAAGATGCTTTTTAACCTATACCTTATACCTTAGAGGTATTTGGATACTTAAGAAATCTGGTCTTGGATTGGCTGTTAGCTTTAGCCTCCACCGTCGATTAATGTGGATTTATACTAAATGAAGACACCAACAGTTACCTTCCACAGCTAACTCATTACCTGCTATAAAAGCTTTTTAATCAGTTTCCTATGGTCGTGAACCTTTTTTAATGGTTTCTTTCATCTTCCAGTTATGGATAAGCATGGACAATGGTGTGAATGTTTTAGAAATCTGGAAACAGGAACTCTGTTTGATATGACCTCACTTGAAAAATCCCAAACTATCCCTTTAAGTAGTGCACATGCCTTATGTCATATTTGACTCAGCTAGCCGTGCTTCTTCTGTTGGACTGCTGTTAAAGGTTTTATCGTCGTTCCAAGCTATCAGCAAGGAGGACAGACCGGAACAAGGAGGGGGCCGCACGGTAAGAGAAAAGGAATCTTGCCCTTCTACAGGCATTACCTAAACGAGAGGAGTAGAAGTGAAGTGAGATCTGCTGTATTGCACATGTGAATCCTTCAAAGCTCAAATTTGTGAATGCTGCACATGACTAAATATTTGTGTGCCATTGGGCAGATGTTTTTTTTTTTTTTTTTTGTCTTTTCCTGAGGTGTGGTGGAGGTTGCATTCAAAGCTTTTACCTACAAAGATCCAATATTTGCATGTTATTACTAAAACCATCTCCTGGAGACATATGGGTAATAGGTGGGAGATGAGGCTGTTAATGTCTTAAATATACACTCCAGATAGACTGTTTGCAGTTAAAACTTGATTTTTTATTTTACCTTTTTTGCTAATATGTCCACTGACCAGAGTAGCTGCTCTCCTCACCCGCCTGGCTTTAGCCGAACCCAGACAGAGCTCTGCATCACTGGAGCCACATTACATTTCAATAACAAAGCAGATGTGTATATTTATCTCTATAAGGCATTTCATGGAGGCTGACGCCTGCAGCTCATAGAGCTTATGACTGACCTGACACAGTAACCCTTCAGAGGGATGTTTTTAAACCCTAATAACTCATTCCTAATGTGACTCGTGGCAATAAAAAAACACACTGCTGACCGAAGCACAGACTTTGTTTAAAGTAACACGTATCACTCCACCAGGAAGAGGCGTGTAGTGATTCTGTAGAATCTCCAAGTTAATTATTGAACTCAATCACTTTGAGCCCTTTCTATCATTTTTTTTGTTTTCCTTATGAAATGTAACTCACACTTGACTTCCTTTCATATTGTGATTTGACGGGTTTTTGTCCTTTAAGTATAAAATGAAATGAATTAGCTGGATTAGACTGACTACTACGGCATGAGGAGACATTTCTCCCTTTCTTCAGAATTTCTCTAAAATCACTATAAAAATGATGCCAATGCCTCATGTGTCATCATAGGCTGGCTAACTGGCACAGTTGATGAAATTTGACCTTTTTGTGTTCTCTTAATCGGAATCCTGTTTAGGTTGAAACGTTGACTTGTACCACATCTTTCAGGCTGGTTTCAAGCATATTTTCAATGTTTTTTTGTTCTTTTTTTTATGTTGTCTTTGATTGTTCATTGAGGGGGACCACTGTGTGACTGACTGCTGGAATATGTTTATTTGAAATATGGAGAGCGATGGTACGCGTCACTGTCTGGGGCCTTTTTTCTATCCTTTTTTTGTTTTGTTTTAAACTGAATGAATCTAATGTTTTTGTAATCACACCGACCTCAGATTTTACTCAGACTTCTGTCAAGGGTCCTCATTTCACAAGTTAGCTTTTCATATTACCCAAAATACACTGTCACAGCATTGCTAATTTTACTAACATTTTTCATGGGTTTTTTTTATGCATATGCTGCACAGTCTCAAAACATGAAGTGCTTCTTAAAACAACTTCAAGACCATTCATTTTTTTGTTTTTGATTTTTGTCTCTTAATTAGTCTGTTTTATGCCTAAAACTAGTCAGACTCTGATTTAATTATTGGGCACATCATGTCTCTTATGTGAAAAATAAAACAAATATTCTGAAGCATTTGAAGGAATCGCATATTTTGTGAAACAAAATCTATAACAATAAAATCAAATAAAATCCGTATTCTATTGAGGCTTTGCCACTTTCATGTTACTGTGCTGTTTTCTGTGGTGATGTGTTTGCTGGAGAGCAGAACACTCAGGGGTCTGTTCCAGAAAGCAGGTTATGTGAAATAACCAGATAAGTTTGTGGATAACCTCAAGTTTTAGTTCCAAAAACTATTTCACAAACATTAGTAACATGTAAGAGTGTTTGAAATAACACATTATATGCAGCTAAATTAAATAATCCTGCTTTGTGAAACAATAACTATTGCTAAGTGCATACTAAGTCAATGCACAATGTTATTGTACCCTCAACAAATTGGTGGCAAAAGACTAAATTCTGAATAATGATCCAAAATACAGGAACACATTTAAATTTTACATTATTTCCTCCAGCACCATTTGACCTCAACTGGAAATAAGGGATAAAAAAAAAAAAAGATTCTTAAGTTGTTATATTTAACACTGATATATGTAATAAGGCTGACCCAGTAGGAATGCTCCATTATTCAAATTCAAGTGCAGTGTAACGTTTTAACCTGAAGAGGGCACTCCACTGATATGTTTTTTTGTGTGTGTGTTGTAGATAAGTAATATTTTTTAATGAAATCTACTAAAAAAAGGAAAATAATGAGACATGTAGACCATACTATTAGACACTCATTTATTCAGCTAATCAGCAAACAAAAGTTGATTAGGGGTTGAGTTGGACTTTAAACTCAACCACAATCATGTTTTTCCCCAAACCAACGTTCTTTCTTTAGTTTTATTGCTCTTTTTTCCACAATGATTGGCTTGAATTCCTCATAGGTCAGCATTAGTACTTCCAACTCCTCTTCTTTGAAGTATTCTGCTCAATTTTTATCTTCAGTTTCCTTTGTGACTCTTGAATTCTGTGATCCATTTAGAGGGTCTTTGTGTTTCAGGGTTTACCAGGAGTAGGCTGATTAACCAGATTCTTATCAGGTGTTCTGGAACCGACATACTCTGGCTAAGCAGATTTTTGGTTGATTAACCAAGAGTTCAGGTTTTACCACATGATAAATTAACCAAGCTTTCTGGAACAGGCCCCAGATTAGGAGAAGAAATAAAAGCAGAGCAGCACTTCTACACATGTTGGACCAGCTAAAGATGGCTTAAAAAGCATTAAAAATATATTTCTTTTATCTAGGGAAAAAATATAGTATCATTAGAACAACTTTTTGAATTTCTGAACTTAATGAATTTATAACATTTTTTTTTCCTTTTGAATTTACCGGCAAAAATTTCACCTGCGCACTTATTGACGTAGACGTTTTCCTTTTTAACATACAGATCTAGTGTAGCCAACCAAATTACGCTCCTTTTAATCACGTGACACCGTGGGCTAGGGGGGCGTGTCCGCTGGCTGTTTTGGGTTCTCACCAGCTGTTTGTCACGTGATCAAAACACCGGAATTTGATTAGATTATTTTTTTTTATTATTATTATTAATATAAATTTTAACAGATATGATCAGAGAAATACATATATACAACAAAACTATTTGCCAGAGGTACAAGTAACAAAATACATAAGGTTACAGAGATCATATATCAGAAAATCACTAGTTACATAGGAATTTATCCAGGATAGATTTTGTTTTAACAGCCTTTGATTGTACAAGATCGTCAATGGTGGTTCTGTAATGAGATAGTTCTTGTAAAACAAGAGTAAATAACGGTTTGCTGTCAGACCATTTCCTCTTGTGAATATGAAATTTTCCTAAAAATAAAACAAGTTGTACAAAGAAAATCAAGTCCTTTTCCAACTTACTGTCCATAAAGTAAAGAAGAACATCGTTCTCTTGTAAAGACTGACCAGTTTTGCTTTCAATAAAGTTTTGAACATTTATCCAGAACATTTTAGAAAAAGTACAATGAAAAAACAAATGTTCAATAGTTTCTTCAACTAATCCACAAAAATTGTATGAGTACTCAATGTCGATCTTAAATCTTTCTAACATCTTTTTTGCAGGATATATTCTGTGTATAATTTTGAAAGACACTTCTTTAATTTTATTGCTAAGACAGAATTTGTTACCTATCAACCACATTTTTTTTCCAATTGAGATCCTTACAAAGAATTGACCGGAATTTGATTAGATAAAAGCAGCTCGTAAATTTCTTAAGGCAATTTTTTGCTGGCAAATGTGTTATCCAAAAAATGTCGGACAGAAAGTCAGATTCTAATGAGACCATGTTTCTTAAATATTTATTTTAATCAAGATTTTGGTCTGGTGGACTGAGATGGCCATGTTTTAAAAAAAACGTTTGGCAGGAATCAAATTTAGGTTTTTTGCAGATATGTTTTTGACTCAATATCCTGCTAAAAATGTAGCTAAATAAAAATCGAATTTTCTGTGCCCTTTAGATGATGTAATCCTGGATTATGATGCCATATATTTTACCAAGGTGTCCTTTGGAGAAGACTCTGCCCCACAGTATCACAGATCCTCCAACAGTGTGTATGAGTTGCTTTTCATCACATCCATTTCTTGCTTTATACCAAATCCACCATTTATTTATTTATTTTTTGCTGCCAAAAAGCTCAAATTGAAGGCCACGTCAAAGTTACTTTTCATAGGAAGTGAGCAAATTTAGCAGAGTAATAATATTCTTGCAGATATTTCCTGAGTTCTTATTTCATCAAATGTCAAGGCCCAGTACAAGAAAAATAGATATGTGTTATAGCTTTGCAGGAACACATAACCAGGTCGGTCCAATCACAGAAATGGATTCAAATCTGATTACATTTAAATTCAATGCCTGTTATAACAACATAAAGATCAGTTTATGCAAGCTGTAACAAAGCCCATCAGATTGCACTGAGTTGATGTCCCATTAATCAGGGAAACGGGAAATCATTTCTTACAATGTAACATTTCCTACACACCCTGACCCATTTGAAAAAAATATTAACCTAACAACGCTTTAAGCAAATATTTCTTAGATTTTTTATTCCACATCAATTAAATATACTTATTTAAATGTTTATTTTTCGATTTTGCTTCTGCAAAGAATTTACTTTAGAGCTTTCTACACAGTGGCATGTTTTGAGTTTTGCATCCATCTTATACATATTTCTTCATAATTTCTGCTCTGAATGCATCCACATGTAATAACATTTCCTCCCCCCCCCCCCCCCCCCCCCCCCCCCCCCCCACCCCCCACAGATTACAGTTTGGGCGAGTTGCAGCACATATGGTTGTTCCCGTGAAGAGCCACTCGGACAGAGGTGAGCTTCCTTCCCCGGTGCGCTCGGCTGGGGAATGCTGACATGCACCCACAGAGGTCATCGTGTTGCCCTTGCAGTGGTTGGGTTACCATGGAAATAAGTTGTTCTTATATGTGAGCATGAGGCTACTCAACAGCAGAAATGTGAACATGCATTCATATTTACATAATTTTCAGTTCCGTTTGGTTTGGTGCATGTATGTAGGTTTTAGAGTCAGGGTTTAAAAATAGAAGATATGGTGCAGAATGAGGTCGCCTTTGTCTTCTAGAAAACACTTCAGAAAATCACTAAAACGTTTTTGTGTCCCCCTAAGAGTGTTTGTTCATTGGAAAAGTACACAGTTCTGCTGACGAGGATCACTGGATCACAAAGGTGTGACAGAGGGGTATAGTGGTGATCTGAATACAAATCCAATCTTGGCTCTGCAGATGGACCACAGTCAGGAACACTGCTTTAAGGAGTTGGTACATTTAAAACTCACACTGCTTGTTGGTCTCTGCTGCAGTGAGGATATGATTCAGAGGTGTACTAAATGTGAATGTTATTTAACCTCAGCAAATAAATCCTGGAGAGAGGCCGTGTGATGTCCAGGTGTGGGCAAGGTCACCTATTCTTGTTATGAATCATTTTTACTGCAGGAGATGCCGGCTATAATGGGTCCCACTCCCCATGAGGAGCATTCATTATAACTCCCCACCAAACCTTAAATATTGAAACATTTGTCCCCCCCCCTCTTTTTTTTCTTTGCTAAAGATAAGACAGTAACATTGTGTGATGTATCTGCACACATTGGTTTACAAATCTTGCCACATATTCCCAGAAGTATTTTGGTCCAGACTTTAACTTGGAAATTTGAACAAATAATAACACTTTTTCTAAATCATTCCTTTGCAGCTCTTCCTTTGTTTTTTTGTACAGTTAATTATAGTTAATTATGGTTTTTCTGATGTTATAGTTTGCTGTTTGCATTGTGTATTACAGTGTAGTGACTTGTGGTGGTTTAGATTTGCTTGTGGATATTAACTGAACACTAGATTACACACTTCCTCTGGTCAGATAGTGATAAAACGTCCTTCAACCTTTTATAAACTATTAAAAAAATATATGATTCAAGTCAAAACATGTTGGTTGAATGACACTTGAAAACATCGATTGAACCAAACTTGTGCAACACTAAAAAAACATCTTCAGTTAGTTAATGCCAACCAGTGTCTGTTTTCAGTGGGTGCACAGCGCCCTCTGCTGGCTGCTCCTGGGCAGCGCTTGATCCGGCTCGGAAACATGGCGGCGTCCGTGTTTTCACCATCAGACTGAAGTATCGCTTATTCGGCCAAGGCAGTTAACCGAGGCTTGACAGAACATAAGGCAAGTACCAGCTGTATGTGTTAAGTGTCACACAGGCAAAGAGTGTAGGTTAGAAACGAAAAATTTTTAATCCCAGGCTACTTTGAACATTTTTAAGAGATTTCCCCTCCAACTGTGGTGCGTGTCCTCCCCCTGCAGGGTCATGTCCAGGCTGGCTGTGGTTTGCGGAGGTTCCAGTGGGATTGGTGAGGCTGTGTCCCGGCTGCTGGCAGAGAGGGGCTGCAGGGTAGCCGTGGTCTCCAGGAACCAGGATACAGCCATGGATGTAGTGGCTACCCTACATGGAGGTGCTGTTCCTCTCTGCTAATCATTTCTTTTTTATCAATCAACAAAATACAATGAATGGGTTTAAAATCAATATTTGGTGTGGCCACTTTTCACGAGGAGGAGTTCTCGTAGAGCATCTTGGAGAACATCTTGGAGACTCATTATTGTACTGCTCTCCAGCCCTTCAATGAGCAAACTGCCTTCTGCTACACCCAAATAATTCATATTTTGAATCATCAGCACTTGCTGCCCCTGTTCTGCACCCCAGTTCCTATTTTTTCACGAATACTTGAGTTTCTTGGCCTTGTTTCCACATCAGAGGTATGGCTTTTTGGCTGCCACTCTTCCATGAAGATCACTTCTATCTGGATCACACTGGTTTCTGCCAGTTCTGAGCTGATGGCACAGCTGGACATCTTCTGATTCAAAAGGGTAATAAATTGATGAGTCTTTCATCTGCTACACTAAATTCCCTTGGCCGACCACGTCTACGATTCGTAACATTGCCAGTTTCTTTGTGCTTCTTCAAAATAGCTTTAACTGCACATCTTGAAACCTCAGTCTGCTTTAAAATCTTTATCTGAGAGAAAAACTTGCGGATGCAGTAGAACTACCTTGTGTCTTGTTTCTGTGCTCAATGTTGCCATGATATAAAACTATCTTCCACAACCTCACCTTGGTCGCAGAGTTTGGCTGTTCCTCACCCAGTTTTCAGCCTCTTACACAGCTGTTTCTTTTTCAGTTAATGACCACATTTAGGGATGCAACGATACCACTTTTTTCAAAACTGGTACCGTACCGATACTTGGATCAGAGTACTTACCGATACCGAGTACCAATGCCGATACTTCTACCACCCAAAAAAAGTGCAGTGAACTGGATGGCAGGTTTTATTTTCTTCTCTGCTTGTTACAACTGATCATGGTGAATTAGGTAAAAACTAAAATATTAATAAAAATGACCTCAAATCGAAATTTCCAGTTAAAAAAAGAAACATTTCTGTCAAATTGTACACATTTTAAGTATCTGTTAACTTTAGCCGATACCGATACTAGTACATTAGACGGTATCGGGGCCGATACCCGATACCAGTATGGGTATCACTGCATCCCTAACCACATTTCAATCTGCATGTAACATTTGTGATTATTAGGACCTGTTTGCTACAACTGGTTGATCATACACCTAACCATAATCCTAGGATATCCCTGACTTAGCAGTCGTAGCTATAAGAATTGATGCTCATTTGAAGACAAAAGGTAGCAACATCAAATATTGATTTGATTTTGATGTTTCTTTTGTAAGTTCACTTGGCCGTTTTTAATTGATTGAAAAAGAATCAATTTATGAGGTCTTTCTTGGAAATATGCCAAATTAATCTAAAATAAATTTACTCAATTGTTTTCCTTTTATTTACAGTGGCCCTAACACTCCAGATTTAGTACATTTAGACAACTTTGCACACTTTTACTGTTCTGCTTGCTAGGAATATTGTATGGAAAACTTCTAACATTTCTTGTAATACTCTATGGAATGTATAAATAATATGTGATACAGTGCATCAAAATGTACCGCTTGTAGAGGTTTGATGACTTGGTTTGATTCCACCCATATACAATTCGGCGAGCTTCACTGCTGCACATCTGCATAATGGATACGGTGTTCTGTCAGAACACAATAAAGTTTGGGGAGAAAACAGGATAGATAAGTTTAAATTATTGTATTCCATATAGAGATTTTTTCTGATAAAAAAATAAAAAACTTTGTTTTTAGACAATTATGATGACTATTGGATTAATTAGTTTTACCAGACTATATATTGCACGTCTAATTTTATTGTAGTTTCAGTCAAACTCTTGCTAAACGTGGAGAAAGCGTAGAATTTCTTTTTGGGTTTGCATTTTTGCAAGAAGAATAACAGTTTTGAAACCATTTCTCTCAGCATCAGCTGTCTGTGGTGTAAAGCAGTGGTTCCCCACCTGGGTCCCTGGAGATTGCAGGGAGGCTGCGCACTTGTGTCTGTGCTGAGGTTATCAGATTACATTTGTAAATATCACATTAATAAAATACAAAAGAAAAGCGCTCGGAGAGTGTCATGGAACAATTCCATAGTGATGAGGATGATTCAGTCTGCATTGGCGTTTTAAAAACATTTATTATGAGCTTCCTGAGCTTTCTGTATGATATATTTGGTCTACAGGAGTAACAACAATAAGACGAGTCCTTCAGCTGGACCAGAGTGGATGAAGCGTTTTCTTCAACTTGAGTCTCTTTACTGAGTTCCAAGAGTTAAGCCATATTCCTCGGATGCCTTTACTAATAATTACTAATCACTGAACGAATCTTGAAATATTTTTACCAACAGAGAGCAAGGCAGCTGAGTTAATGGTCCTGTAACACAACACATCAGATGGTTCCCTCTCTCTCCTGGCCTTTAATACGCAGGACCAGAGGACAGTCCTCACTTCACTTGGTCTTTCATTTGTACTTCTGCATAGAGGGTTGAGCTGTTACTTGATTAATGAAACTGACCTGTTGTAACTGTATCAGACTGGAGATGTTTAAGCTTTAAAAGGTTTCTTGAAAAATACAGCTTTGTCTCTTTAATTGGTTAAACCAACAACAGATTGTAACAACCTATCAAGTGGTTCACTCACAGAAACCTTGTGTGTGCTCCTCAGCTGACCACAAGGCCTTCAGCTGTGACGTCTCTAAGGAGCAGCAGGTGCAGGAAACCTTTGAGACGATCCAGAAGACCTGCGGAAACATCTCTTACCTCGTCAACGCTGCTGGCATCAACAGGTGGGCAGTGGAGTGGAAACCTTGTCTAAATCTACACTGAAAATGATGACTTTGTGGTATTTTAAAATCTATTACGTTAATTCAGGTAATTTATGCATTGTAAAATCAAGTTTAAGTTGGAACTACAATACCAAAAGCAAAATTTACACAATGCATTCATGTAATAACTTAACTGAGAAGAAAGAATACATTTTATTAGATATTTACGAATACTATTTAATGTTTTATAGTCACAGCAAATTTACCTAAAAATACAAAGTAAATTTTAATCTGGAAAGGAAACTGCATTTTAATCTGTGAACTTTTTTTTACAGCTTGTTCAGTGATTTGGGATGTATTCTGCTGATAAAAGATATGATAAAACACCACTGTGGATTAAAGAAATGTGTCAGCGTGAATTTAGATATCCAAAACATTTGGCCACATTAATATGCAAGTCAATAGATTAAAAAAGTAAAAAGTAGTTGACTTTAGTGATGATGTCCTGCTCACACTCCCGTCTAGAAATGCAAAGAATTAGCACCTGATCTTTCTGCTACTGTTTATTAGAGGAAAAGACCAAAGCAAGAACTATCTACAACTGTTGTTTCATGTGTTATGGTTTGAAGAGCATTTAGTGTCATTTTGAATGCTGTTGATGTAGTTTCAGTGACTTGTAAGGTAGCTCAATAGTTTAGCACTGGCTTGAGAATCCAGAGTTTGTTGGTTGAAGTCCAGTCTGTACCATATGGTATTGTAATTTGGGGATTTAAATGTACTTAATTACTTTTAATAAATAAAACCTGGTAAATTAAATATAATTAAGTAACATTTACTTAATTTCTTCACAAATGTTACATTAAGAGTTAAGTACATATTACTAGATACTGGCAGGTAAGTTGTACTTGATATCTAAGCATTATAATTTACTTAGTAAAATTGAGTGCAAATACTTAGAATAAATTTTTTAAGTAAATCCTACTAGTTGTTTATATCAGTGTATAAAAGTGCGTCTTAAGTAGCGATTTTAAGTGCGCTAAGCTGTGTGTGGTCATAATGTGAGGTGGTAGAGCGTTCCATAGCCTAGGACCAGCAACCAAAAAGGCTCTGTGACCGCGGCTTTGTAAACGTGTTTAAGGGGCCGTTTAAAGCGACTCAGTTATACTTCATGTTTCTAGCCAGAGCATAGGCAATCAACAGCTCAGAAATGTAAAACGGGGCAAGGCAAGTAACATTTTAAAATGGATCCTATTAGAAACAGGACGTCAATGGAGAGAGGCCAGAATCGGGGTAATGTGTTCACACTTGCTGATGCCAGTCGACTCAGCAAGCGGGCCGCATAGTTCAAGGAATAGTTCAAATATAACTGAGCTATTCCTTATTTATTTTGTAAATGCAGTATGACGCCATGTGCTCTTTTCTTTCCCATTCTTCAAAATGCAAAAGACAGGAGAGCATATAATTCAGAATGGGTTGAAATCTGACCTAGCAACTCCGCTAAGCTAGCCACAAAGGCAGGGCGGAGTTTAACGTTTAGAATGGCTGGAACTGGGACACAGAGGATAGGATGAGGACCCAAGTCTGACATTAGCGATATTTTAAAGACGCACTCCGTAACTTTTATACCTTTAAAACATGTTTTTGGAACAGTTTGGGGGCACACCAGCATTTATTATGTTCATTTTCGGAGCGGTCTCTACCCTGGGGCGTCCCGCTGCTGATAAACGTCACTATGCAACTTTCTCTCCAGGGACGCCTCCTGGAAGTACTCTTTAAAATTTACTAACATCGACTATTTTAACACGTAAATATATATATCATGCATCTCTTGTCACAATTTACCAGACAGAAGGATGGTAATGGAGGTACAGCAGCTTTTTGGGGACCTTTCCTGTCCTACATAAAAAATGTAAATATGTAAACTTTACTGGGCTGCAATTACATTAAAGGTTTCGGCTACAAACAGTCCATGTTGGTTTAGGGTGAAAAAGGGGATGAGCATATGGGAAAGCTGCCGATGTCCACTGTTAAGCATGGTGGCGGAACAATGATGCTGTGGGTCTGTTTCCCTTCTAAATGCCCCGGGAGCCCTGTTAGAGGTCACAGCATGATGAATTATTTAAAATATAAATTCAGGGAGTCCAAGGCAACACATGGATGGTTCAGGAGACACAAAATTACTCATCTTCCATGATCCTCATGGCATCTAGATTCTAGATGTAAATCCTTTAGAAAAACTATGAATTGGGAATTAAACAGACGAGAGAATAGCCTCTCAGTACTAAATGGTATATATTTATCAGTAGTAGACTAACCTAAACAGATTAATTTAGTATGTAAACCACTGTATGCGGCGCTGTATGAATATTTCTTCTTTGTCTTTAGGGATGCTCTGCTACTGAGGATGAAGCCTGAAGAGATGGTGGCTGTGCTTCACACCAACCTGCTGGGCTCAATGCTGACCTGCAGGGCTGCACTGCGCAGCATGCTGCGCACCCAGGGAGCAGCCATTGTTAATATAGGTGCAGTCTGCTTTACAGCTTATATCTTAGACATATGTTAGCGGTTTACACACCAGATGGCAGCAGAGTAACATTTACATTGTAAAAGTGGAATTTATTGAAAAGGAAAAAAGTGGGATTTTTTTTAATGTTGTCTAATGTTGATTATATCGTCATTATTATAAATTCTATTTAGAGTATACAGACTTTAGAAATGGTAATTTCCACAAAATGTACCCTCTAATACTTATTTTATTACATATTTTTAAATGGATTAATGTTAAGAGATTAGAGAGGTCATTTGTGTCTCATTTGAACTGTGTGTGTGAAACAAGCAGCTACGTTTGCAAACCTTCTCATCACACCTGCTTGTCCTAATAGAGCTGTGTTTGCAGGCTCTGTGGTGGGCCTGAAAGGAAACTCTGGCCAGTGCGCCTACAGCGCCAGTAAAGCCGGTCTAGAAGGCCTCACTCGCTCGCTCGCCAAAGAAGTCGCTTCCCGCAACATCAGGGTTAACCTGCTAGCTCCAGGCACGATGCAGCCACACACTCTCTGCATGTCTCTCCACCTTTGGTCTTCAGTTTTCGGTCAACCCTTTTCTCTCTCCTCCTTAGGTTTTATCCACACCGACATGACGGCGGGGCTGAGGGAGGAGGCAGGGGCACGCTCCATCCCTCTGGGGAGGTTTGGTACACCGGAGGAGGTGGCCCAGGCCGTCCTCTTCCTCTTGCACTCCTCCTACATCACAGGACAGGTGCTGGTGGTGGACGGAGGACTGCAGCTGGCCATGTAGAGACTGGCCTCACTGGTGCAGGAGGAAGGAAAGCCTTCCATTACCGAAGGCCCGGTTTAATGCAAGGATGCTTGTGCTAGTATGCTAGTATGGGTGGAGAAGGGAAACGGAGATACAGCTGAGTGTCAGAAGACGCAGTCCCACGTCTGCCTTCAGGGGGCTCTCCTGCTGTCACTGAGCACAGCCTCATTGTGTGTGTGCGTGTTCGACAGTGTGTTATGACTAACACTGCTGACTCCAAAGTGTCTGGCCCTGTCCAGACCCCTGTGCTCCAGGGTCCTAAATTTAATCAGCAGATTTAACGCTGCAGCTCATTTTCCATGACTGTCAAACATGTTACCCCCTTCACCCTCCCTCCCCCCGAACACCGTCACCTTACCCATCCCACCTCTGCTGGGGCCTGTCCGGGAAACGAGGCCCTTGGGGTCCCAGCTGGATGACATTAGAATTATTTATAGGCCGGGGAATATTTTTGGTCACAGATTCGGACCCGCAGTGGGGAGTGATGTGATTGGAGGTGACTTTCAGGTTCAGTGATAAGATTGGAAAAGTTGCAAAGTTTGTCTGTACCATTAAATAATTGAAAAGTGCCATAAAAAAAAAAAAAATGAATGAGCAGCTTTTGCTATTTTATGTTTGTTAAGGTTTACAGTGCAGAAAGTATAAGTGTTGAACTTTTTCATATTTTTATCCTGTTTAAAAAGTTTGATACAATATTTGGTATTGCCTGCTTTTTAGTGCAGTTAGAGCTACAAGTCCTCTGGGGTAAGTCTCCCCCAGCTTTGGCTATCTATCCTCCCATTATTCTTTACAACAACAAAAAATAAGGTCAAAGGGCAAAGTCTGATTGGATGGAGAACATCAGTAAACATCAGCTTTCAAATGCTTGCTACAGATCCTAGATAGGATTTAGCCAGGATTCTTCACTGTAGGTGGACGGTCAAGTCTCTGTAGGTTCACAGATGTCCTACTCTTTATGAGTTGAACGTTTCTAATATGACGGCTCTGGATATTATTTTAGTAATCCCAACTCTTGCTTTAAACATCTGCACAACTTTATCCCTCACTTGTCTGCTCTGTCCCTCGATCTTCACCTTGCTTGGGTCCCTCATAATCCATAAAATACATCTATAATGGGAGAACGTTCGTGAGGTATGAATACTCTGGCAAGCCACTGTAAATCGGCCAAACATTGCAAAGAACTGCCAGTTTGTAAAAAAAAGATTTCATTTTCTTCAGATCTCGATTTTTATTACAATTCATGAGCTAAAAAAAAAAAAAAAATAGAATCATTATACAGGCACTGACTGGCATAGGAATGTGCCAGCACTTTAATGTCAGCTGATATAACAGAGATGTCTGAAAAGAGACAAAATGATACATATAAATATACTTTAATATCCTTTTTTTATTAGTATTTAGAGTGTTAGGTACCCCTGAATACTACAAGAAGTTGTGTTTTTATACATCCAGGTAAAAAGCTGTTTGGCACTATACAGGTGTCTGAAAAGAACATGCAAAGAGAAGGTGTCTAAGTGATTTAAGGCAGTATGTACTGTACGTTTATAAAACTTCATTGATTTGAAGATGGAGAAATAATTTAAGATAGGTTGGTTTTGAAGGTAAATAATAGAATAAAATAGTGCGATCTGTGCTGCTACTCTGAAAGCTTTCACAGCACCCTTTCTCATGAGTGAGAGCATCACATTTTACACTGCTAGGGAAAAAAAAATCAACCTCCAAAGTAGAAGGTGGTGGTGGTGGTGGGGGGAAATCAACAAAATGAACCGCAGTCTTTGAAGCATCGTTCCCGCTCGTCCCACTGCACACCTGCTCTTTCACTTTAATCCCGCTCGCCTCGGCCTCGAACCTTCGTCACACCGGACCTCCCTCCTTCAGCTACGACAGAACCTACAGCGTGGAAGAGCTGGCCTCTTCCAGTCCCTCTAAACTCCGACCGCCTGTGTTGCACGCACGCACGCCCTCATGATCTCCTACATTGAGCCTTGGGGTGTTACAGATGACACCACTTCAGCATGCATAGTGTTGATTGGTTTTATGTCTTTACAGAAAAAAGAGGCACTTGAACTTTTTCTTCTCATTATAAGCACTTCAATCATGTTCTGGGTGTTGAATTTCTCTGCTACAAAGGGTTTAGAACGTGGAAACCTCAGCTGCTACCCCCTCTCCTTGCAGTTCAGTGGAGGTGGACAAGAGTTCAGTCTGCCCCCTGCCTCTCTCTGTTTATGTCTCGGGGAGAGTAGGGGGGTGGGGAGCGAGGGCAGCCTTCAGGGGGCGTAGCTCCATCCCGTTACAGGTCGTCACTTTCCACGAGGCCGCCAGGTGGCAGCGGGCTGGAGTCGGGAAAGAAGGCCGCCTTCACGTCCAGCCCTCTCTCCGTCAGCGCGGCGTAGCGGCTGGCTGAGGGACGGACCTTCTTGGGCTTCGGGAGGTTCGGCTGCTGCCACTGAGCTGAGGAGGAAAGAACAGGGTGTTCAGGGCTGAGGAGGCAAGGCGGCGGAAGAGAACCGAGGACTCTTTAAGAAGTCTGGACCTACTGTGAACGTCAAGGCGCGCGGTGCTGGAAACGATGCCGGCGTCGTTCTTGGCAGACACGGTGTACCAACCGGCATCTTCCTTCAGGGCCGGCTGGATTATCATACACAGGTAGCCACAGTTGTCCTGGTGCATGCTGGGAAAGAGCATCAATTGCTAGGATAAATAGCCTCGCAGATTTACTTGTAACCCTTTAACAAAACCCTTACATGTTACTGAGATCAAACTGGTGGATGGTTGTTAAAGGGGACATAGGCAAATTTCACTTTTTCATCCTTTTGTGTTGGCTCTCTGCTGTCTCTTCAAATGCTCCAAAGATGAATAAAAAAACGTTCATCCATATTTTTTAGTTGTTTTTGCTGCTTTTCTCTGTCAGAAATCAAAAGTGCATAGTTGGGACCTCACAATAAGTGGAATTTGCATATAGCTGCCCCTCACCTGTCTAACCTGGCCCACCAATTCCCTGCCATTGTGGCAAATCCACAGTCTAGTAACCAGCTGGCTGGGTGTGGTCTGCAACTGCTAATTGCATAAAAGTGACAGAGCCCTCTAAAATGTCAACATTTGAGCTGATGACATTAATTTATTAGGGATTTTGTACAAAGACCTTCATTAACATGTTTTTTACAGACACTGGATCTATTCTAACTTGCTTG
Organism: Apricaphanius iberus; assembly: GCA_028564705.1. Classification (NCBI taxonomy): domain Eukaryota; kingdom Metazoa; phylum Chordata; class Actinopteri; order Cyprinodontiformes; family Aphaniidae; genus Apricaphanius; species Apricaphanius iberus. The sequence continues at coordinate 220,660 of JAPXFQ010000256.1, forward strand.
AAAAAAGATACTACGTCCCCTTTAAGTGTAAATAAAAGGACTTCATTTTCAAAATTCACAAAAATATGAAAAGGCTGTCAGAATTGTGCGGGAGTACGAGAAGGTGTCAAGGACTCCCAGTCCTGTCTTTTCAGAACCCAAGAAGCCTCTTGGATGAGAGATGAAACATTTTCAAGACAAGAAGAAAAGTCCAGTTGCCTTCATCTAAACTCCTAAAACCAACTGCTCATTGAAGTCACCTAATGAGTTAATGGAAGTCCATGTGTGGCAAGAAGTAAGCCATATTTGTAGTCTGCTACAACAAATGTAGGCGGCAGAGAACAGGTCTGGAAGAAGCAAACACCAGACCTACAATGGAACATGACAGTGGCAGCATCATGCTGTGTTGATTCCTTTCTTTAGCACCGACAAGAAAGCTGGTTAAACAAGGAACGGAACTCGTTGGACGCGGTTTAAGGTGGAGGTTCATCTTCAAGGATAACCTCGACCAGAAGGAAACAAACCAGATCTGCTACGCAATATTAACAACAAAGCATGTTTGTGTGTTACAATGGCCTAGTCAAAGTCCAGACCGTAATCTATTTAAGAATCTGTGGCAGGACTAGCTAATTGCCTTTCATAGATCGTCTCCATCAAAGCTGTCTTAGCTTAAAACCTCATTTTGGTGTTTTTTGTGTAGAGCCATTATATGAAATCCAACCAAAATTCATTGTAGTTTTCGGTTGTAAATGTGGAAAACCTTGAGGGAGGTTAATCCCTCAATGAAGCCCTGTGTAAATGTCCTTGGTAGTTTCATCTCCCTGTTCTGTGAGCTAAAGGCAGGTTGATTTACAGACCCGTACCTGATTCTGTCCGTGTTGTGAGTGAAGGACTCGTTCTCCCTCTTCCAGAAGATCTGTGGGTGAGGAACGCCCGTGACGCGGCACTCCAGTCGCACAGGGTGGCCCTCTGCGACACTCGTGTTCTGCAGCTTCTCCACGAATGAAGGCGCCTTGTGCATCTCTTTAGCTGTCGGGAGAGACGTCGTTACCGAGGCGGCCCGTTTGGAGTCGATGGCGCCCGCAGATGCCGCGACCCCTTTCTGCTTACCTGCAACGATGAGCTCCAGGTTAAAGGAGTTCTGGCCAGCCCTGTTGCTGGCGATGCACGTGTAGATGCCTGCGTCACGGCTCGTCACGGGCTCGATGACGAGAGAGTGCACCCCGTTCTCCCTCACCAGCATCTTGTGGGAAGAGTCGGGACGGATGGTGTGTCCGTTCAGCTGCCAGATGAGATCAGGGGTAGGCAGGCCGCTCACCTGCAGGCGGAAGAAAGCATCAAAACTGCTGCTAATGTGTGAAAAGAGTTGAGAAGTGTGCGTTCCTCGCTTGTTTTTCTTGGAGGAAAACGAGTACATCGGCCGCATGTGTTGACTGGGGCCATGTGTGTGTGTGTGTGTATTTACTGGGAGTATGAAAACGGTAGTGTTTGGTTTATCTCTCTATTGTGTTTATCTAAAGGAGCCCAGTCGCCTGCATGCTTTGTCATGGGAACAACCTGCACAAAGGAGTAAAAATGGGGGAGAAACCCAACACCTTACCTGCCACACCCTTATACCCAGACCCAAGATGGTGTTCATTAGAATTCCAAAAGTTGAACGGTGTTCACAGGAATTGCAAAGATGCAATAAGTAGGTCTGAAAGCCCCCTAAAGACGGGTTCAGAAGTCAGCCTATTCTTCCACGCAGAACTTGAAAAAAAATCTTTGCTATAAATATGCAGACCTAGAAGAAATGGAGTGCGTTCTTTTTAATCAAGCATAAAAAGGACAGTCTTTATTATAGTGATTTAATTGTGGGTCTGTTCCAGCTTGAAGTCGTCTCTAAATGATGCTTATGAGAGAAAGTCGTAAGCAGAAATGTTTGCGCTCAATCCTTCAAGGCTCACTCCTTTTGGATTCTTTCTGTTTATGGTGAGACATTCATACGTTGCCGGAAAGTCTTCTTTTTACCAGTTTTCTTTATTTCCTATAGAATCTGGAATAAAAAAAAAAAATAGAAAAAGGGAAGATGTCTTGTTGGCAGCGCCGCGCTGCGCCTCCCGCAGAGCAATCCAGGGGTTGAATTAAAGGGCGGATCTGAAGAAGCTTTCTGTATTACTATCATTAACATATTCCTGTTGGTTTGGACATTTTTCTCCCCCTCCAGTCATTCTCTGTTATTTTAGAGCATATCATTTGCTTCATTTTATTATAGAAAGCAGCACTATGGGAGCCTGAAATTCATGCAGGGTGGGTTAAATAAATGATCCCAATTTATGGTTTTTCTCTACATTACCAGGTAACATCAAGGATTCAAGTAAAAATGACAGATTCAGGCCTCAGTGTATTTATGGCATATTTGGCAAAAGAACAGGTCATTTCTTTGTTTTATCATATTGATTTATAATGATGCATCTCAGAATAGAGGAGAATGCTGGTATCGGGTTATCTCTGTTGCCTGCGAGCAAGAATTACAGCTGGACCCGATGCGAAGACTAAACTAATACATTGACTAACAGAACCCCCATACCAGATGGTTTATATTCTCTAATCTTCCTTCCTATCCTGTATCATCATGCTGAGGCAGCAGGAACCAGGCCTGTGTACGTACCTTGCAGTCCATCCGGCAAAGACGGCCCTCCTGGACAATGAGGTCACCAGGCGCCTGCAGGAAGTGGGGGCGGAAGTGGCGCTCTTGGATGTTGTCGTTCTCGTCACCGCTGTCTCTAGACCTGGACCGGGGCCTGACAGAAGGGACAGAGGCCAACGTTGGGTAAACTTAAATGGGTGAAATTATTATTTTTAATACGTTTGAACTCAGCAGGAGCAAACTTTAACTGATCACAGCTTTTCCAGGTGTTAATAAATGGTTGCCTACCAGGGAGTTAATATCCAACTTCATCTACTTTATGCAAACAACGGTTTGATGCCGGTTTTCTATTTGTGAATTTCTTTGCATGGCTGGAGTTCACGAGTTATGTACAAATATCTGCCTTTTGTTACTACGCAGAACCTGCCGATGGCAAGGATGGACGGCAACCTTAAGCTCATTAATTGAATACATTTTTCAAACTTAGTAACATTTCAGAGATTGAATTTAGAAGATTTTCCTTCTAAAAAGAAACCATACATTTTAAATTCAAGATCAGCACTTATTTTCAGTTGTATATTGCCCTGCTCTTGCTCAACATTTTCTAACTCAAAATGTTTGCCTGCTTACACATGTTCTCCTACTGAAAAGTGTGCTTTTGTGCTAAGTGTAAATTTCTCATGTGCTAATATCCTCTGCTCCTGATTGAATTGGATGAAATCTTTGCCTTCAAACTGGTTTTACATGCTCAAAGATGTTCTCTCTTGTAATAAAGGGCAAGCATAGAAGTTTACGCAGCTGAACGAGGATTCAATAAGAGGCAGGATATATTTGTGCCAAAGGTGTGCTTTCTGCAGGGGGAGCAAACCGTTGTCAAGCAAACAAGAGATTAATTTTCTACAATTGTAAAATAATAGCTGGGAGTCAAAATAAAGAAGCTTGACTTCTAAATAAAAAAAGAGATTTTCAAAAGATAAATCTCTTTCTATCATATTTTATATCAACCCTCCTTTTCCTGCGTGTAATCTCTGAACCCACAGGTGTTTCTCTGAATCCTTCCTGCAACAACAGTGACCTCATCATCCCACCTGCACCTCAACCAGTGCCGTATACAAAAGAAAAAAAAACAAATGTGTCAGACAATGATTGTAATCTCAATTTCTCTCCTCACTCCAAACAACTCGGAGCTCCTATCCAATCAGGGCGTGTTCATGGCGATAACAGCTCGCAGGTGGTTTTTATGTCTAGAGTCTCTGTGATCATCTTTTACTACCTGGGCCTGCATGAGTACGAGCAGTGTACGCAAGGTCAGGTCAGAACAAACATGTGCTCCCTCTTATTAACGCTCGGCTTTTCGTCTTTGAACGAAGGGCTAAACAAAGAAAAGAGTGTGATTTCAGCTCGTGGCGAACACTTGTGAACATATCACTCTCCTGGAACCGTTTCCGGTCTGAGTCTCGGCAGAAGCTGTGTAGGTAGGGGGCAGTCAGCTGCACAAGCACCTGTCAGCAGCTGGATGTGCCTAATCCTTGTTGTCTTTGCTGTTTTGAATATTTGAACGGGAATTTTACCTTTCCATAATTATGCGTTAAGTTCTTTACACTTCCATTTCTTACCCCTAAATATACCGCTTCTTACGCATTTATCTGTTTCTCCTTGTAGGTGGTTTTACAGGAATTGTGGAGACTAATTCTTTTTTAAATAGTATGTATAACTGTGCAAGTGTGTGTTAATTTCTCTAATTTTATATATCACACCCCGTTTCCATTGATTGTGGTTCTGATTCTTGCCTGGGTCCACTTGGCTCAGATAAAATATTGACCAGGACAACCCCTGAATAAAGCAAAGTGAATCAACGGAGCTTCCTGCAAGGAGAATTATGAATCAGAGGGAATCTCTAAATTTTCCCCATCTTTAGAACAAATCTGACCGGACACCACCAGGCAACCTGGTCCACACTAAACTGCCTGGACACAGCACAACCTCCCCCCCAACAAAAACCCAGAGGGAAGGTTGTAGCGAAAACACAACAACCTGCCCCGTCTAGCAGCATATTCTCACCTGCGCATGTGACCTGGAGCCATTCGTGGGCTGCGGCCGCGTTGGTTCACAGCCTGGACCATCATCCTGCCGGTGCAGCTCACCCTGCCCTGCCATGGGGAGGACAACAAGGACAGAGAGGCAGTGTATGAAGTGATGACGGGCAGGCACAGAGAGGTGGAAATGTGATGTGTCTGATACGGCTGGGAAAACGCTGTTCTACAGCCTGTCGAACATGAACTCTTCACCCCTCTGAGGGTGTTAGTGAGTTCCTGCTTCATTCAACGCCTTCTTCCTGTTCAGCGCCGAGGGCACTATCTGCAGCCTCCCAGATACATGTCTTTGTGTGTGTGTGCTTTTTTTTTTTTTTTCTGGCTTACGTCTGGGTTTGCTGCCAGGATGGTATAATTTCCGTCATCGTCAAGAGAGGCTGCCGCAGTGTGGAGGGAGCAGGTACCGTCCGGATCCCTGCTGATCCTGTAGTGCTCGCTCCTCTTGGAGATCTGCTTGCCGTCTTTGAACCAGTACACCTGGGGTAGAAAAGAATGAAACAAACATTTATATGAACAGGAAATGATTCCAAAATCCAAAAATTACTTTCAAACCATAGTCATATTTCTACAATGTGATTTTCTATACTATTTATTTTTCCTTTTCAATATTTTCTTTCCATTAAAGGAAGCCAGTCATCAGTCGGTCATCTATTCAGAACCAGGCTTTAGGATGTTCCAGTAACAATAGAATCATGATCGAATAACTCAGTGCTTACATAAACAATAAGTACTTCTCAGAAGGTTAGAATAATATCAAAACATTATTTAATGCAGTTCTAGAAGTGAAGTTGTCCTTTATACATACATGAAACACAACATCTTTAAAGGATTTATCTTATCAATTTAAATGAGGGTCAGCTAATTAAAATTCCAACTGATCAGAAAATTAGAATATCACATACCACAAAAAAAAAAATAGTAATTTGAATATTAAGGCGTTATCGCCTAAACACAATCAGGTGGGAAGACTGCAGACAAACACTGATGGCCTATAAAAAGAGGGCTAAGTTGCCCAAAAAAATCCTTGCGGAAGAATCTGGGTGCTATCCAGGTGGCTTAATGGAAAGGTGGGTGGAAGGAAAAAATGTGGATGATCAAGAGTGCGCAAACCACAGGAATAACCACAGCTTTGTGAGGATTATGAAGCAAAACCCATTCAATTCAAGTTTCAGCAATAAGTGTACATGGTGGAGTCGTGTGTTCTGCTGGTGTTGCTCCACTGTGTTTTATCAACTTCAGTCATTTTTGAGTCATTTTCAAGCAGCCCACTGTACCAACATCTGCTAATGGCCACAGTATTAATAGAGTTGATATATACTAGCAATACAGTCCAACATACTCCCATAGAGTCTATGGAATATTATCCAGAGAAAGATGAGAGACACCAGAAGCTACAATGCAGACCACCTAAAGGTCCCTGTTCCCACATGGAAATAATTTATAATAAACATATAGGTCTTTATATGTGTTTTGAATACATGTGACATACATAAAATTGGCCATTTTTCTGTATTATAGGTACCTACATTTACCTGTAAAATAGAAAAAACCTGTATAGGAAAATGAACAAATTTTACATATGTTGCATATATTCAAAATGTATGTGATTACACAGGTTGTTTCGTTGTTAGAAAAGATGCTCGGCTGCATAAGTTCATTTAGTGACGAGGTGTAAACGAAGCCAGGGGTAGGACTTTAAACCCCGGTGTCCCAGGTTTGGGTCATGCACATTTACCACTCAGCCAATGGGACAACAGTCTATGTGACCTATTGGAGTTATAATGACAAGACCTCGGTGCTGTCACCTTTGTAAAAATATTTTCCTAAAAAATTCTAGACACAGTCGAGGGCAGAATACCACTTGCCCCCCCTTTATTCAGCCTCTTTCCATTCCAGGAGGACATGGCGGATCTGTGAGGGTGACATTACCACATTTACTCTGAATCGCTTTGCCGCAATACAAACCGTCTATGACACAACCCAAAGTTTGCGCAACTGCTGCCTGTTCCACATGACACAACCCAACCCTAACCTGGAAGAGGGATGGGAGCGAATGCAGTGGAAATTATGGATGAATCATCCGCAGCGGATAATATACGCAACGTTCCAGTAGTCCGTTGCTTCTTAAACTAATTGGAATAGAGTAAACTACACAGAAAAAGGAAAACAGATTCAAGCGTGGCAATCATATGTCTTGCCAATAGTTAATTTCCACAACATGCTAATTACATGTGATACCAATTTCATGTGTTTGCACATACAGAAGCTATTCTATGTTTTTTTTTTCCTGTGATGGACTTCAGAAAAACACCTTTTACCTTGGTAATAAAAATATGAGTTACCAAAGTGAGATAAATGACCAGATCCTGCCATGAGCTATATAGGAGACATATATGTACATAGACTGCTTATATGTGGATATAAAGAACCAATACTGGAGACATATACGGCCTGTATATGCACATATATAGACCTTAATTTAGCCTAGATGTGGCATATATACACATACATGCGGTATATATATTATAATATATGTGCATATATGCTGTGTATTGCCAGCATATACGTGCATGTAAACTGCATATAGGTTTCATATATGTGTATATATCCCCATGTAGGTTCCTTCCATGTGGGTTAAAGCGACTAGGGCTTCCATTACTTCCATTATTCTCTATTTGTGAGAAACCGTACTTTAGGTTTTCATCAATTTAAGTGACAATAATCAGAGATAAAAGAAAATAATGCTGATTCACTCTATGTGTAATTAGTCTATATAACTTTTTCACTTTTGAATCAGAATAAACACATTTTTTCAGTGATTTTCTAATTTATCGTTTTAGTGTTTGAATCAGTGATGGGCACCTTTGGTTTGGGTTCTCCGTGGACCTTGCAGGAGAATGTGACCGGCATGCCCTCAAACACCTTGTAGTGTTTAAGCTTCTGGTCGAAGGAAGGCGCCACCCCCTGGCCGGCGGAGTCTTCGTCGTGCTGAACGTCATCGTCCGACTCCTCCACCGGGGAACGCTCCAGACGATATTCGATCTCGCTGATGAGGCGCTGCTCAAAGCTGGACACTTTGTACTCCTGAATGCGAAAGAGAAATACGGAGTCAGAGGAAATCTAAACCAGAGAGAGAGAATAGAGAGTGTACCTGAAATGCACAATTAAACAGCTGAAAGCAGGATTCATTAACCTTTCTTCGGCGTCACCCAAACAAACGCTTTCCTCCCAATTCCTATGTCCTTTTCCTCCCAGATGAGCCCTCCTCCTTTACAACAATCTTCATCAATCTCTCATCACTCTGCAGAGCAGTGAGGAACATCTGCAGAGCAGCTCAGTGCGATGACACATCCCACAGATAATGACAGGCCTTGGGTGCAGCTGCACAGCCAGCATTAATCCTTCTGAGCCAACTCAGAGAAGTGGCCTCTGTACATATGTGATCATACTGAGTCAAGGCCCTTTCCTGAAGATTGGACTAAATAATGCTCTCTGTTCACTGTTTAAATGTGTGGATTAAGCAACACTATACTGTGCTGTAGAAAAGTTTTCATACTCCTTTGACTTACTCACAATTTGTCACAGCCACAAACTTTCATAACGATGAAAAGAAACTGAAAAGATAATTATGTTTAGAGAATTTTTTGACAAATAAATCCCATCAAAGTGCTGTGCATTTATCTTCATCTCCCCTGAGTCAACGCCTTGTTGCTCCACCTTTTCTTACAGTTAGTGCTGAATGTTCACTTTGTTAGTTCTCGTGCAAAAAGCTCAAATTCTGTCATTTTTTATGGAGAGCCTCAAAACAAATGTTGAAGACTTCCAAATAACTGTCAGATGGATTTAAGTCTGGACTTGACTGGGCCATTCTAATGTTTGATTTAAACCATTTCACGGCTGCTCAGACTGTGTGCCTAGGGTTATTGTCGTCCAGGAAGACGAACCTCAATCCCATTCCTAACTGTCATGGAGCACCCAACAGATTTTCTTGTAGAAATTGCTTCTTTTTTTTCTTCTCCTCCATCCATATTTCCATAAACTCTGACCAGCTTTCATGTCCCTGCTGGACACAAAGCCTCCTCACAGTATGATGCTGCCATCACCATTTATTGCAGTGCACATGATGTGTTCAGAATGGAACACACAGCACTTTGCATGAATGACAAAAAGTTACATTTTTATGTCTTCTTGTCAGAACACCCTACTCCATGTCTGCTGCATTTACTTAATTGTGCTAAAAATTGAAATGTTTTATTTAATATTGAGTCCACGACTGATGGTTGTCTATCAACAGATTCACCAACCTGAGCTGTGGATCCCTGCAACTCCTCCAGAGTTACTACGAGCTGTCTCTTTAATACCTGCATGTTTGGCCTTTCGACATTTTTGGACAATTCTACAGCATTCACTGAGGACGTTAAAGCTTGGGATATTATTTTACTAACAAACCTTGCTTGAATCTTCTCCACAACGATCCTCCTGACCTGTCTGCTGTGCTCCTCTTTTAAGATGCTGTTTGTTCTCAAATGTTCTCTGATAAATTGCTGAATTATCCCAGAATTTATGCACCCACTGACCCGATTTACCAATTAGGTGATTTCTGAAGGAGACTGGCTGCGCTGGACTTCATTTTGAAGTATCACATCAAATCCCAGTAAAACACGCTGAAGTTTGTGGTTGCAGTGCGACAAAACGTGAACAAGTGTAATGGGTGTTAATATTTCACTCAGCCACTGAATAGCCTTTTTGCTCTCACTTCATTTCTTGCTGGCAGAAACCTGACAGAACCCACATTTTGTTTGTTAACTTTATTAACAGTAGTTTCAACAATATAGTAACATTATGTCACTTTACAGATTTAAAAACGGTCAATGTCAAAAGGTAGAAGGTTGAAATAACCTTTTGAGGATAATTTTCTTTATCAGCTGACTTGTCTTCCTGTTGGGAGGAAAAAAAAACATATTTTGGTTCAGTGTGTTTGGTTCTGAGCTTTGAGGGAAACAAGCGGTTGTGGTTGTGAATCTTGCAGAACGAATCGGTGCTGATTCATCCGTGCTCAGACCTCTAACCACTCTGGTTATTCTCCATGCAAAGAGCCACTTAGAAATGGAAAAAGTGCATCAGTTACATCTGATGTGTGCCATGGCGGTGCACGGTGACAAGCCATCTGTACCAAGTCAGCCCTCTGTTTACTGCTGAACGCTGGTAGTAGCTCCGCATATGACTGCGTTTAGTGGCCGTACCTTTATGTTGTTACAAATATAGCCTCGTCTCGGTCGACACAATTGTAAAAAAGGGCAGATCATCTTTGAACCAAACTTCTGGGAAGTGTTGCTGTTTTCGTTCACTTCAACAGAACTGCTTGTTGGCTCGGAGTAAGACAAACAGCCACATCAGCTTGAGCTGGATGTAACTGTGGAGCGGTGTTTGTAGCAACATTGGTTTGAATAAACAGAGCTTTTTATGGAGGTCCCTGGAGGACCTCCTCAGTGTTTACACCATCCTAAGAAAACGTGCTCTTCAGCGGTGTTTACAGTGGCTCAGGGTGGGGCAGAAGGACGGCCAGTGATTAAGAGACAGAAAAGAGATCAGTGGACATCATATAGTGCCCATGCAACAGAGAGGGAAAGAAAAAAGCCCACTCTGATGGGGTCTCTGGGTGTGTTGGTGAAACGTTTCCATGCGTGTGTGATGTTCCCCTGTTGGGGCCAGATGCATAAACATATGTACACGCAGGAGAAACATTCACAGGGCCTGTCTGACGGTCATATTTCCTTTCTGATTTGATAGATATAACTGCAACCATGTGCTCAAATGAAAAAACAACTAGTTTGTTGATTTTCAGACATATGACTGAAAGGTTTACATGAACTGACATTCAGATCTTGTTTGAGTCTCATGTTGAATCAATATGAAAGATTTTTTTTTTCTCTCTCTCTTTGTGTTTCGTGTATTCCCTGCAGGGACTTTAAAAAAAGTGATTCGATTAAAGAGGGCTGGATAGGAATACACACCAAACTTTGGAGCTTTCCAGTTAGATAAAACATATTTAATTGTGATTTCATTTGAAATCTCGATTAAATATGTTGAAGTTTGTGGTTGTAATGAGGTATGTAAAAGTGTACTTCTGTAAAATAGTTGTATAAGAGGCTATGAGTTGAACATTTATCCATCTGTGATGGGAATAACTTTTGCATCTGGCCCCAGGAGTGTTGGTCTCCACATAAAGAATGTCCGTACCTGTGTGACTGGCTCTTCCTCTGCGTCCTGTGTGTTTAGGACTGTGGCAGCGTTGTCAGCCCCCAGGAGCCTACGGGCCATCTTCTCCTCATAGGTTAACCTCTGGAAGCAGGTATTAATGAGGTAAGCGTGGGTTAGTGGGGTCAGTTGCACATAGCACACTTCTACACACTCTCAGGTCGCTGCTGCCTTTAGGCGTTGTGTTAAAACGTTTGACTTTTATTTAAAGGTGAATCCAACTGAAGCTTGGTAAGTGTGCTTTTATGGAATTTCCTTCTTTTAATTAGGATTCTTTTGAAAAACAACATGTTAATCCATGTTATACAATGATCACACTCATTCTTTGATCACAAATGTTGCTCTCTGATGGGAACACACACAAACACGGATAAAAACACACCTGTTGACCATTGCTTATGCGCTCCTCTTTAAAACGTAGCTTTCTTTCCAAATCCTGGATGACAGCATCCTTGGAGCCCTGGATGTCGGAGTCAGAGACAATCCGAGGCGTCTTGGTGACCGAGGACTTCCTTGGGAACACTTTGCTGAAAGGAAGACAAAACAGTAATTACTCATAATCAATAAAGTTGTGCTACCTTGAACTCAGCATGCACAGGCTTTTTGCATCGCTACCACAACACACTCTCTCTCTCTCTCTCTCTCTCTCTCTCTCAACCTTATCTGGACGTGTCCAGCTATTGCATTTCACTCTGTATCTTCTTATCTCTCTGCGAATGCAGCAGGAATGCCACGGGGAGTGCGGGAGTGAGTGAGGGGCCGATGAAAAATAACTGGCAGAAAGATGAAGGTGGAATGTCTGTGATTGAGGAAAAGAAATAACTTTCCCCTCTTGTGAAGAGAGAGGTACGTCCACAACAGATTTTTATCAGCTAAGTCAATATGCCAAGACCAAAATGAGATGGGACGGGATTTTGACAGAAAAACACCAACTTGATTGAGTATCCGTAGATATGGCACACAAGGGGGCCCTGCAGAGAATAGTGAGGGGAGCTCGTTGGGACGTCCTTAACCTCTACCAGAATTAGTTTAAGGAACGGGCCTCTAAAACCCATCAGAGACTCACATGTTGCCAGAACCTCATAAGCAAAACCTTGGTAAAATGTTGCTGTTAAAATTATGCAATTCATAATAATACATTCTGATATTTCTTTGTATCTAAACATTTATTTCACATGTATATGTTATTTAATAACCCATTAATAGAAATGTTTCCTGTGGTCCTGCCCTGGTAGAAACAGTACTGTGGGTCTGTATTACTTGCAGTGTTAAGAGCCAATTAGTTCAGCAAAAAAACAGATCATTTATTAAACAAATTAAATATTGTTTGCTAAATATACTAGCAAAAGAAATTTGATAAGAACAAATCCTGAATTTTCAGCTAGTGAAAATAGAGGCCTGCTTTAACAGTAACTAACAGTAGCAAAACAAAATTCTCTATACTGTCTTCCAATGACAAAATCGGTCCAGAAAATTAAAAAATATATAGCTGAAATATATATATATATATATCTTATCAAATGTGTTCATTCATTTTTGGTGTTTCAAAACAGGAGGTCGGAGACGACCAGTAGCTAGAAGCTGTCTGACAACATGAAGTAGACTAAAAGATGAACAAACCGTGGTCTGATATAAAGTAATAAAGATAATAAATGACAAACAAAATTGTTAGTATTCTTGGTCTGAAAAGAACCACAAAGCCATTCTAAGGCTTTGAAAATCCAGAAAATCACAGAGAGCCATTTTCAATAAACAGAGAAATTTTGGAGGAATGGTGAAAATCGCCAGCCGGGTCCAGCCTTCCAAAAACAAACCACACTTTAGGAAAAAACCCTTCTTACTGAAAGTAAAGCACGGTGTTGGCAGAGTGATGGTCTGTGGCTGCTGTGCAGCTTCAGGACCCGGATGACTTCCTGTAATTAATGGAACCATCAGTTCCACTCCCTGGCAGTAACTCCTGAGGGAGAATATATGTTTACCTGTAAGTGACCTAATGCTCAAGAGCTTTATTAATATTTCATGTCTGCCGTGTGATTAATCAAAAATAAACTAAATTGGATACCTCTCGAGTTTAGAGAATTTATGGCATGTGTGAGCATTCCTCTGACTTTTTCAATTTTTTCCTCTCAGGCCGGCGGGTTTATTTTCTTGCCATTACATTCTCAGTAAACTTTACCTTTTCTCTTGCTGCTTTTATTAGTTTTCTTCAAACAAGCCATAAAGAATGTAAACGTGACCAAGCTCTGTTATGGGTTAGTGCTGTGTAGAAAGGGCTTGTATGTCTCACATGGCACAACGTGTAACTCTGAACGGACATCGAAGAGCGTTTATGTGCATGCTGAAGGACACTTACACAGTGCCGTTGCCTTTAGGAAGGCCCAGGCTGTTGACTGTAGGGCTGCTGGGTGTGGAAGGTGTGGAGGGCAACACTGAGGATAGAAAACTGGAGGCGGGAGACGGAGGCACTGAGGAGAACGGCGACGACACATCTGAGCTGGCCGGAGACATGGAGGCAGGGGGAGGGGGAGGAGGTGGAGGAGGGGGGAAATCCTGGGTGGGGCCGGTTGGAGAGGACAGGTTGCTGGGGCTGAGGAAGGGCGGAGGAGGAGGCGGGAAGGAAGGAGAAGTTGGAGACTCTACGCTGCCGGCCTTGGTGAAAGGAGGCAGGGAGATCCTGCTTAAGGGCTTGTGAGAGGTGGGTGGAGACAGCGGGGAGGACAGGCTGGACCCAGAGGAGTGGGACATGTACCCCGCCCCGCCCGGGCTTTGGGCAGCGATGAACTGCTTGGGCCGGGCATAATTGAAGGTACTGGCCTGCATGGCTGTGCTGCTCTCCAGCTCCTGGAAGGAGGGAGGAGGGGGGAGAGGCGGAGAGGGCGGAGGAGGTGGAGGTACTTCCTGAAGCAGTTGCAAGGGTGGAGGCGGGACTTCCTGGATGTGCTGGTCAAGCTGCTGCTGTTGCCAGATGGCTGCCTCCTGCTGCTCCAACAGAATCTGGTCCTGCAGCTGCTTCAGCTGGGCCGCGTTCCTAAGAGGAAGAATCACAATCAGAAGACACAGTCAGTCCAGCTTCCTGTAGTCATCACCGTTTTACAGCAGGTGTAGGGGGGTGCTGTAACACAGAAAACTAAGCATCTGCTTTCAGTTCCTCCATCACACAACAGAAAGTAACTTCCCAGATACTGTCAGTGGGAGCACGAATGGCAGAGGTCAACCTTTAAAAACAGAGCGCTCAGGCGCTTTCCTGGTAGTTGTTATCGAGAGAGAGGGAGAGAGCTGCTCTTCCTCAGCCCCCGTCAGGCACGAGGTTTGGTCAAACTCTGGAATATGCTAAACTTCTAGGGAGGAAACAACTGCACGAGCAGCAGGGACTGATAGTTTATCAACTTCTAGCCTTTAACAAAGACTTGTTAAAGAGCCAGGCTGTTGACAGTACTTTAAATGTGTTACAGGAATCCGACAGCTGTTGTTTGACACTGGCATATAGCCCACGGAAGTGATAATGGTAGTGCAGCAGAGGCTGTTTTCCTCTCTGTCACATAAAACTTAGGTACGGCTCCTTCTGCTTGAAGGTTTTGCTGATTGAGGATTAAAAAAACTGTGATGTGTGCGAGTCATTTAACCAGAAATGGTTAAATGTTTTTTTCTACTTCTAGTTTTGTGCCCACCTTGGTCACAGTGTTGTCATGTCATAATGGAGGAGAGAGGTTGGAAATTCTGGGATGTCATCAGCTCCACATTTCTAACCTCCAAACAACAGCAACCTTTACATGAACTCATAAAGTTTCAAAGAGACCATGGGTTGTTAACTTGTTTTGATCCCTTTAATACGTCGGGATATGAAGCGTTTTTATTATATGTAAAGTCCCTAAACTTAAAAGCACAGCCAATGAAGGATTCCTCTGATCCTGCAGCGGTTAAAATGCCATGGATACAGTGTTTTTCAAAGTAGTACCCAAAAGCACTCAACATTTTTAATATTTTGTCACATTAGAGTGAACTTCCCTGTATTTCACATTGATTCTATCTTATGGACCAAAACAAATGCATGTAATTGAAGGGAATTTGAAGGAAATAATACATGTTTTTAAAACATTAGTGTAACCATTTTCCTACTGTTATTACAGCTGCAATTGTTTTTTTAGTCAAAGAGATTCAAAGTCAAAGACACTATCAATTTGAGAGGCGGACTTTATTTCTGCCCTTAGATACTGTATAGCGCACCCACAAAAGTGAGCTCACACATTACAAAAAATAAATGCTTCTGTTCAACATTCCTTGATATATAGGTAAAATCGTTGCTCTCAGCTCTGTTCACACAAATCTCTTTGGAATTAACTTTGAGTCAACACGTTTTGCTAAAAGAGTGGAAATAAAATCTGCGAATAGAGAATAGAGACTTGTGAGCATACGCTATTCAATTTAAACATGACCTGAATGATACACAGAAGAGCAGAAGCAAGCAAAGGCACTGGATTTATTAGGTACACCTTTCTAATACCAGGTTGGACCCCCTTTTGCATTTAGACCTGCCTTAATCCTTCATGGCATAGATTCAGCAAAGTACTGAAAACATTCCTCATAGATTTTGTTTTATATTGACAGGATGGCTTCACACAGTTCTTGCAGATTTGATGGCTGTGTTGTTCCACCACATCCCAAAGGTGCTCAATTGGACTGAGATCTGGTGACTGTGGAAGTCATTTGAGTCCACTCAAAAAAAGAAACAAACATTTCCACACAACTGATTTGGGTTGATTTAGCAATAATGAATTTTGTTGAGTGAACTAAATGTAAGCATGTCGGGTCAACCTCATACATTCATTCATGTTGCTGTGAGGCACAAAAATAAACAGCAAGGGGATGGACTCAAACTCAGAAAAGGGCCTCTGTTTTCTGAGCACCTGCACTAACCACTTTGGTACACAATAACTCAGAAATGTTGTATATAATATGTAGATGACTTCATTTCCACGTTAACTAAAAATTATTATAATATTATAAATACCTGCCAATTCCCATTTTTTCATGAAAAAGGTGAAATAATTGTATTACTAAAACCATTGTATTTATGTTCAGTTAACACTGAATATGAAGTTGTGCCTTACAGCAACCTGAATGTATGAGCATGACCCAACATGTGTACATTTAGTTCACTCAACAGAATTCATTATTGCTAAATCAGCCCAATTCAGTTGGGTAGAAATAGTTTTTTTTGAGTGTACAGGGAACTCACTGTCATGTTCAAGAAAGCAGTCTGAGATCATTCAAGCTTTATGACATGGCGCATTATCCTGCTGGAAGTAGCCATCAGAAGATGGGTACACTGTGGTCATAAAGGGATGGACATGGTCAGCAACAATACTCAGGTTGGTTGTGGTGTTGCAACGTTTATCAATTGGTACTAAGGAGCCCAAAGTGTGCCAAGAGTAAGTCCCCCACCCCATTAAACCAGCAGCAGCCTGAAACATTAATAAAAGACTGGATGGATACATGCTTTCAAATCCTGACCCTACAATCCGAATGTCACAGCAGAAATCGAGACTCATCAAACCAGGCAACATTTTTTCCAACCTTCTATTGTCATATTCTGGTGATCCTGTGTGAATTAAAGCCTAAGTTTCCTGTTCTTAGCTGAAAGGAGTGGCACCCGGTGTGGTCTTTTGCTGCTGTAGCCTATCTGCCTCAAGGTTCACCGTGTTGTGCGTTCATAGATGCTCTTCTTCATACCTTGGTTGTAACAAGTGGTTATTTGAGTTACTGTTGCCTTTCTATCAGCTCAAACCAGTCTGGCCATTATCCTCTGACCTCTGGCATCAACAAGGCATTTACAACCACAGAACTGCCGCTCAATGGATATTTTCCCTTTTCCGGACCATTCTCTGTAAACCCTAGAGATGGTTGTGCGTGAAAATCCCAGTAGATCAGCAGTTTCTGAAATACTCAGACCAGCAAATATGGCACCAACAACCATGCCACATTTAAAGTCACTTAAATCACCTTTCTTCCCCATTCTGTTGCTCGGTTTGACCATGCCTAAATGTATTGAATTGCCGCCATGTGGTTGTGGCTGATTAGACATTTGGGTTATGGAGCATTTAGTTGGACGGGTGTGCCTTATAAAGTGGCCTGTGTGTGTGTTTTGGGGGGGGGGGGGGGGTAAAAACTCCTCATCTGTATGTAATTGAAAATGCGTGCTATTGTATTGTTTTATGGAAGAGAATTCCAGCTTTACCATTCTGCATAATGAAAATCTGTGAAAAATGTCTTTGCAACACAGTCCAATCTCTGTCACATTGAATAAGGAGGGGCTTTTTTCACTTTTATTGCAAATTCCCAAATGGATTTAGGTCTGGACTTCAATTAGACTAGTCTAACAAATGATTGCGCTTTAACTGAAACCATCCTGTAAGTTTGGCTGCATGTAGTTGTTCCACTAAAAAGTGGGATGTTTGGTCTTTCATAAAAGACAATAATAAGCTATATAGAAATGTGTGCTGTTAATGGATAAAGTGTGGAAAAGTTCATGAGATGTGAATACTTGTACCATGCTTTAGGGTTTTCTTTCTTAACTATTCACATTCTCATATATTCTATTTGTATAATTATTTGTATAATTTCAGATGCTGTCAGCTAACCCAACAGAAATCACTGCATCTTGAAAACGGGTCATACCAGAGGCAGCAGCACACGCAGTATAACAATAAGTCTGAACATGAAAGCATATATAAATCCTCTCCAACAGGGTTCCGAAATTAAATTCTAAACTTGTAAATGAGGGCAATATGAGCTCTTTTAAGACTTTACAAACTATAGAAACCACAGGACTAAAGTGGAGCTCTCTACAAGGATCGGGAAGAAGACATTGGTCTCTTGGAAAGCACGAGAGGCTGTAAATCTTAAAGAGGGTTCAGCAATGTGCGCTACACGTGAGAATGACGAGTTCCTCACTGTTCACAATATACTGTACATCCCAGCGGTGCATGTTGTCTGGAGTCCACCAAGTTCACGTGCCTAAATCCCTTCCAGATGTCCGACAATCAGTGTAGTGTTTCAAGTATTTTTTTGTGTGTCTGTGACACTGTTGACTCCCCTCCCTCTCTTTTTAGGTCCCACTGCCAACAGCAGGATGACTGATTAGCCTCTCCAAGCCATTTTGGTTTTTCATTTTGGTTATGCCTTTCCTTCAAGAATGGACTTCACAAGCCCAAATAAATACCGATTAATCCACAAGCATCCATTCCGATCATTCCAGCTCGTCCCCACCTGGTGCTCTCCTTACAGTCCTCGCCGACCGCAAAGAGCAACCCAATCAGTTCAACGTGTCTGCCTCCTTGTGTACATTTTCCTTTACATTCCCCAAAGCTCTCCTCCTCAGGCCTCCAAAGAAAGAGTGCTTTTACAGGAATAGTTTGGCAGCTGGTGAGACTCGCGGCGCTCAGCAGCAGTTTTAATTCCTTTTTTGGCTTTGTTCTCGGTGCGTCAGGCAGAAGCGGCCGGCCCGTCTGCACCAGCAGAAAGGAAACACGCTTCATATCCTCACAGCCTCATCCCTCACTGCTTTACTCACTCAGCATGAAGGAAACTTCAAAGACCTTTTCACTGTTTATCCTTTTTTTTTTACATACTTGTTTTGTTACAGTTCTTTTTGGCATTATGGAAAAAAAAGGAGGTCGAAGTTAGAGTAACAACAAGACATCAATGAATGTTGAATTTAGGTAGGCCTTGGAAGTTACAGAGCAACGCTCAAAGTGTATCACCAAAATCACAAGCTAAGAAGTCTTATTACCTAACTCAGCGGGTCATTTCTGCTGTTTATTCCTGCAGCAAGAGTGTGAGAGGGAGCGACACATTCAACATGCTGTTGTAGCCATGCTGAATGCACTCAATGATAAGATGCTAAATCCAGTTTTAATTTCAAAGCTGTAATAATTCTGTTTACATAGCTTGTTAAATCAGCTTCAAATACAAGTAATCATCAATGTTTCATTTCTAATCTGAGATCTTCCTGTGTTGCGGCCGTCAAATCTTTACAAAAATCCGTGATTAGAAATCAATCCATCCATTCATCCACCCATCCATCTTCTTCCACTTATCCAGGGTCGGGTCACTGGGGCAGAAGCTTCAGCAGAGAGACCCAGACTTCCCTCTCCCCGGCCACTTGGGCCAGCTCCTCGGCAGGAATCCTGAGATGATCCCAGGCATGCCAGGAGACATAGTCCCTCCTGCGAGTCCTGGGTTTTCCTTTGGTCCTCCTCCCAGTGGGACGTGCCCGGAACACCTCACCAGGGAGGCGTCCAGGAGGCATCCTGACCAGATGCCCGAGCAACCTCAACTGGCTCCTCAACTGGCTCCTCTCGATTAGAAATCGTTCACAAAAAACAGAAAATCTCTACTTAAAGGATGCTATTCTTGAAACTATCATGCTTTTTCACAAACTTTCTATGTACACTGAGGGAATCAGTGATGACTTGGTAGCTCTCTTCCTCCAAAACTTCTGTGCTGAAAGACGATTACAATGATTGCTAAACTAAATTTGCCTCTGAATCTGGTTTAAACATTTGCGACGTATTTAAACCTTCAGGCTGATCTTATTTCCAGCTGAATAAATATTGTCGTGTCCGAGTTGAGGATTTGGATCACCCAAACTACCAACCGGAGGTCATCCAGAATCAGAGCGGCCTCTAGCCTCTTCTTCCATAAATCTTTGACCAAGAAGTCCAACAGAGTCGTTCCACGAGGCCTTACATTTCCTCCTGAGCTCTGTTGCTGATGCACAGTTCATCCTTTAGACCCTGACCTGCTCCGTTCTGTTAAGATCTCTCACAAAAATCCTCAGAATCAGAGCAGATTTCCATCTTTAGCTCTTATGTTTTGTGCATACGTCATAGCGGGGCCTAATTAGTAGGGAAGTTTTCCTCTGTCGCCACGCCGACAGCCCTATGTTTTGCTGTTCTGGTTTGGGGCAACTGGCCCACAAAGCCATTGGCTTCACAGAGAAAACGCTTCAGCTCTTCTGTGTGCTGCTCCCACTGTAAGACGCGATTAATCTTCCATCCCGCTGTGCCTCTTTCATTTTTTCTTTTTTTTTTTTTTGCTTCAACTGCTGGAGGAATCAATGAAGGAGGTTTGTTTTGGGTCAGATCTGGCCAGTATTTAATTCAAATTCAGGGGAAGAAAGAAGAGGCAACGAGATATCTGGTCTGGAAGAGCTTTGTCCCTCGCATTTCTGAAAGCACAATAAACAGAGACCAGAGCGGCCTGACAGTAACATAATTGAGGGAGTGTTTTACAGCCCTGTGATGTTTCAGCCTCAGTGAGAAGTGCCAGATGCAGCAGCTTTAATAGTTGTAATAGGCCATGTTTGCTCTTTGTTGCCTCCTTGAGCTCCCTGAACAGCACACAGCGCACTGGAGAGCTCTCATTTCGGGAACCAAAGGAAGTAAGCAGAGAGAACATGGACGGCTTTTATCTGCCGTCCATCTCACCGGCTGTAAACCATGGAGCCGCTTTATTATCCTCGCCAGCTGAAGACAGGAAGCGGGCAGGAAGTTGTTTGGTGGACGTCGGCAGTAATGAGGGGTTTCCCTCTGTAAATAACGACATAAGGAGGACTGACTGCGTGCCTGTTCTCCGCTACAGTCTGCGAGTGTTCATAAGCACAAAAGGGGAGATCAGAGTCCTGCCTTCAGCTTATAAAGTGTGTTTGCATTACACCTCTGAATATTTGTTTCTGCAAACACCTCCGTGGCTAGGTAACAGCCGGACTGTGCTATTCATTAATGATTTATGGTGGAAAGTGAAACCAGTTTTTAGTCTCACACAAAGGCAGTCATGTACAGTTAAAACTAAAAACTTGGTGCATTTCATTAGGATTTCACGCAATTGACCAATAAAAAGTAGATCAATCCTGCAGCAGTAAATACTTAAAAGCGTGCTGTTGCAGTTGCATTAAACCCTGTTTACGCTGATACCCCTGAATGAAATCCATCCAGAAGTGGATTTATGCGTTGGTGTTTAGTCTATCCCATGAAATCCCAGTAAACATATACTGAAATTTCTGGTTGCAACATAAAACAATGTGAAACAGTTGAAGGGGTGTGAACGCTTTTAAGCCACAAACGGCAGATCTGAAAGACTGAATCACCCGATCGATGAGGACTACAACATAAAATCATGGTGCTTACGTGCAACCTTGCATTCACAGACGCATTGCGTCATCACGGCAGTGTGTCTGCATGAACTCGCCCGAAGCACGTCAGCAGCAAAATCTCCTAGCAGTGAGTGAGTCGTACGTGAATGACTAATTAGTAAGACTGTCTGATTGGTCAAATGCCTCTGCTGATGACGTCTGACCTCCCTCCATCACCTGGTTCTGTAAACTTGTGTCACATCAGCAACTTTGAGATGTTTATGAAATAGGGTGACATATTTTATGGCACATTTATCGCCAATGCACTTCAGCTACAAACAAAACGGAGCCATTTTAGTCCAGTAGACTTCTTGACCCTTGAGCTTTTTCACATGATGTTAACTTACAACCTGAAAAATTATGCTACCTAAATGGAATCGTACACCGTAAAAAAAAACTCTGAGTTTACTTTAAAAAAAAAACAAATCGATACATTTCTCTTCTTTTTTTGAGTAATTTCAACTTGACAGTGAATGTTAGACTCAAGTTGAAAATACTCGAAAAGGCTTGTGAAATGTGTTGACTTGTTTTTTTAAGTAAACTCAATGTTTTTTTTACAGTGTAACAGATAGCCCAACAGAAAGTGGCGCATAAATGTGAAATGAATTGTAAACTATCGATTGATTTTGTATGATTTACTTAGCAAGCCTTTGTTTTCCCCAAATCAAAGAGTATGATGCGACTGGACAACCTGGCAAGGAGAAAGCAACAACTGAAATCAAGTCACAAGAAACCAAATTTTTACTTCTTGGCCTGCTTGCAAAATGCTGCGTGGCAAAAAAAAAAGAAAGATAAAAAAAAGAAACCAACAATGCACACCACCCTGAATGCACCACCCCAAGATGAAACAACGGCAGTTTTTCAGCAGGTACAGGGAAGCTTTGCAGTTGTATGCTGCTATATGCTGAGCAATCATGAAGGGAAACCTGTTGAGGGATGTGAAAGACGTAAGACCTCTTCTTCTGCTTCCCATTAATGCAGTATTTTGCGTTAGTCTGTTCATATAAAACCGAAATATTTCACCGAAGCATCCATCTACGGTCTGTTAGTCACTACATTCATGGCCTGCTCCAGCTTTTTCTCTTCTGAAGTGCTTAATTTTCAGCCCTACTCCTTGCTGGGTACCACCATCCATTCTTGCCTCCTCCTCCCCTTCTCCTTGTCTCCAATTGCACACACACCACATAAAATAGAAGCAGACTGTTTTCTCTCTCTCCCCCCCCCCATCTTTAAAGCGTAGCACAGAGCGCTTTTCTTATTCCAACCAAACCAACAGCTCACGGCTGCTCCGGTCACATACTTTCTCCTTGCCCTATTTTCTTCCTTCCTTTTTCCCTCTCATCTTACACCATTACCTCCCCATTCCAAGCATTTTATCTTAACTTGTATTTTATATATAGGTCTAAAAGATGAAGATTGATTGAATTCACCCCACCGCTCTGCCTTTGTAGCAGGAATGCCAAAGACATTCTTCTTTGGATTGAAGTGGGAAAGACATCAGCATCAAATGGGATTAACAGGAGGAGTGGAAGGAGAGAAGGAGGAGGAGGAAGAGATGCAGAAAGCAAAGAAATCAGCCGGCAAACAAGTTAGAGCGAAGTAAGCCACAAGCTTTCTCACTTTGGAGAGTCTATTGTGTTAACTAATCCATCTGACTGCTGAGGAGATCAGCAAACAAATGAACCCTGCCACATAAACATAGTCTGAGTTTGTTACAGACACCAGTCTGGAGAGAAACTAGTTTTTGGTGAAGTCACTGAGAATGATGCTTCTTCTCCTTTCTTCAGTCTGAACTGGCTCACAGTTTTCGGAGCCTCAACTAAATGAATGGGTATCAAACTCAGCCTCTGAGTGCTTCCAAAAACTCCAGTCATTCTAAAAACATAGTGATTTCAGCACTGCTGGAAACGTAGGGGGAACAGTGAGGCAACTTGCATTTATGAGAAATAAAAAAGCTAATAATGATTAAAAAAAACAACAATAAAAAGAAGTAACATTTTTGAAAAGTTTTTCCAGCTTAATCTAGAACTTCAAAAAGTTACAGAAAAGCATCCTTCCCTCCTTTTCTCTCTCTCCGACCCAAAGTATGTTATCAGAATGAGCTTCCAGACAAGACAATGAAAAAGGAAAACTCTACCTTCAGTGTCAGGATCTTGGGTGTGGATAAACTGCTCTGGAGCAACAAACTGTGTCTCAGTGTTGCTCTGCCAGGTACAGATCAGCATATATAGCTGTGGGCAGCTAGACAAGGACACAGGCCACCTCCCTCCTGCCCTCCCTCCCTCCCTTCCAGCCTGCCTTTCTCTCTCTTTCTTCTCTCTGCATGAGTCAGTCAGTCTGTGAGCTCCTCCCCTTCACAGTAAGAGCCCACTCTCTGCCAGAAGGCAGCTGCTTACACACAAAAAAAGCATCAGCATGTATTATAGCAACCAAAAACATACCCTCTTTTAAGTTTGGGTAGTTTATGTACTGCAAGCATATTACTAGATCCACGAGAAAGACTCCAATTTACGTAGAATAACTGTGGAAAGAGATTCAGAGACAAAACAAGATATTAAAGTGCTTTTTCTGGATTTTGTTTTCTTTATTTTAGGTTTCGTTTAAAAAAAAGGTACTAGAATATACCTGATCAGATGTTTTAATTTAGTAGGAATCCAGAACGGTCGATCCTGGATGCTAAAGCTACCTGCTAAACCAAAAGGAAGTGGCTTTCTTCTGCTTCCTTGTAGGGTTCTCCCATTTTTACCTACCTTCATCTTCCCATCTAACTAACTATGAAAGGTCATCTAACTATGACCAGCTTCTTGTCCCTCCTTTAAAGAGGTTCTCCCCAAAGCCAGATGCTGCCACTTTGTTTCACAATAGTGTATGCATGGCAGAGCTGGGTAGTAACTAGTTACATTTACTTAGTTAATTTTACTTGACTAACTTTTAGGAAAAAAGGAATTTGGTGTGCCTCTACTGCATGTTATTTTTACATGAGTGAACAGAACTGTCAAGTGTTACAAATTATTGCTACTCTTACTTGAGTGAAATGCCTGGATCCTCCATCCCACAGTAAGAACATTCACAGAAGGAAGAATAAACAAGGTTTAACCAAAAACGCATGAGACCTCTCTACATTTATATCAAAATGAGACGTCTTGTTTGTACACATCTCCTGAGCCATTTGGAGATCAAGCAGATGGACATCCATCCATTATCTATACTGTCTGCAGGGTCCAGCATTCATCAGGCGAGAGGTGGGGTCACCGGTCCATTCACAGGGCAACATGGGGTTACGCAGGACAAACAATCATACATGCACACACTCATACTTAAGGGCAATTAAGAGCAATTAATTAACCTAACAGGTTAATTCGTCTAAAAACTTAATCATGTTTTCGGACTTCTAAAAAGTGTTTCTTCTCCCTTAATTTGTTATTTTTTAATGATCTCATTTATATATATTTATTTTAATTTTCAGTCTGTAGAAAACTAACATTTTCACCAACACTTATATTATTGTTCCATTTCATACCAGTGTATTTCTGCAGTGTTATATTCAAGACCTAGCAGTCAACCAAAGTGGTGTACAGAAGATCAAGAATAAAAGCAGATATAGTCAAGAAAAAAAAAGGACATACAATATAAAAGCAGCAAATATGATCAAAATCAAAATTGAACAACATTTGTAACAAACTCATATGACAGACAAACCCTACAATAAATAAAAGACACTAGAGCTAGTTTAAAGCTGAACTGAAATAATTCTAGTAGGTTTTTGATCAAAATTTGAAAACATTGTCTGTCTGATTTTAGAATAAAAAAATAAATAAATCAGATGTTACGATCAGATATTCAGATAACCAAGTAGCTGTTTTACTAAATACTCTTACTCATTTTACTTTTACTTGAGTTGAAGTAGTATAGTCTTATTTGCTTACAATTTTTTGGCTACTCTACCCACCTTGTGTAATGTGCATTGTAACTAAGCAATGAGATAGCATTAAACTACTTTTGGTTTATATTGATACAAGTATCTTTCTTGAGAAGCATTTTCTTCCTCATTTTTTAGGCATGAAGCAAAGTCCCTCTTATTAGGAAATTCTCATTTCTATTCTGGTGTGTTATGGCTCTATTTTTAGAGTGTGTGTGTGTTCCAGGCTGGCTGATGAGTCACACCGGGCCGGTGAAAGGTAGGGGACCTGGGATCCACTCCAGTGGAGTGTTTTATGTAACCGGTCTAGTTGCTGGCGGGAGGTCAGACAGCCACTCGGGGCGGTCTCGTTCAACTATATTAGCGAGTCATAGCTCGTGGGCTGATTCACAGACTCTGTGGGGCGATTCAGAATGAGTCCCGGTCTGTGTTTGTTCTCAGTGACAGCCGTGTCATGAGAGTGGAGTGTGTTCCCATTACTAAGCCCTCTAATTGAGATCCACTAGTGGGAGTTGTGTGGTCAACCAACTCAGAGTGTCTATAGGGAGATAAGCCACATTTACCACTTAAAGCTACAGCCTGTTTACAGACTTATTGATCTCTTTAGGAAAAAATGTGTCTACTAGTGTCCGCCAAAAGTATTCACACCACGGGCTTTTGTACTTTTTTCACATTACAACCGAGGAGTATTATATTGGGATTTTGTGTGACCTGACTTACCTGACCCAAACAAAGTGGTTCATAAATGTATAGTGGAATGATAACTACACATGCTTTACAAATAAAAATATTACAAGTGTACCAAGAAGTTGTATGCAACCCGGGCATGATGTTACGCCTTGCATTCTGGGACGTGGCGGCCGTGTTGGCAGCGTCACGAGGGTAAAAAAAACGTAGATTAAATATAGAGACAAACTGTACGTCACACTAAGCGAAGCCCAATAAAGGCTGGAGCTCGGACGATGATTTGTTGTCGGAGTTTTTTTTTTCGTGGTGTGAGCGCTCACACGTGAGAACAGTTCAGAAGCTACAAGTCTTTGAAGTCTCGTGTTATTTTCAAACGCTCCACTTATTTTACTAACCTTTTGTACTAACAAAATGTACATATGTGCTTTTAAGAATGTGTTTCAAAAGTGTTCAGATGTTATATGCTACTGTCGTATCTATAAATGTTATTTATATGCCATTTTTATGTACATTGAGAGGCGGGAGGTGTGGCCAGCCTGTCACAATGACGGGTCTATCAGATCGTACAGTTTCTGTGGCCTTAAACTCAGTGTGGCCCAAGTGTAGCGTTGGGGCCTAATCCAGATGAGAGCTATACATTTCATTTGCTGGTTTTTCTGGTAACAATCAAAATTGTCATCCCGTAGAAGAATTGTAGCAGAAGAAGTTGTGCTGTGTTTCAGTGCGCCGGATTTAGCTTACTGGTATGTATGTGTATGTATACGTGTCACGGTAGAAGGAATGAAGTTATGTATAAAAAAACATACATCATCTGTAATTTAACAGTAAGTTATGGTGGTCTTCTTGGCCAGGGCTCCTTTGCAAAAGAGACTCGTTCTAAAAGGATTTCCCTGGTTAAATAAGGGTTAAATAAAAAAAGAAAGAAGGAAAATGCTGAGAACACACACTAATCAACACCAGAATACTCTGGAAGGTTATGTTTGGTTGCCTTACAGCAGTGATCCCAAGCCCTGTTTAGGACTGTAACAGCACATGTATCTGTATTCAGATTTTTTTGCACATACCACTTGCTACGGCACAGAATAATACAGATTTTCCCCACGGAAGCATAACTGCATTGCATTTTAGCCAGCAACAACTCTGTAACAAATATGGAACAGCCCCGCATCCTGCTAGCAGAATTTATGGCCAGTGACTCTTTTACTGAGAGCAGGAGCTTGAATACTTCTGTTGTTAGAGCCTCGTTTTAGAAACATTTTGCTTCCTGGTATTAAAGAAAAAGTGGTTTTCATGTTAACTTTTTCACCGATAGCGTCAGTGGTTGCTGTTATCTACCACAGACGTTACTGAGCCGAAGGACACCGCTTCACTGCCCTCGTTGGTAATATTCTCTTAATGGAACAATAAAGTATAAGAAGCCTGGTTATCTGAATGTAATGTGTTTTAAAAACGCTTCTAGGAATTAGTCCATATCACTTGCATTGTTTTTAAAGAAGAAGCAGCTGAAAGCTGAACATGAGGAGCATGGTCGCACTACATCCTAAAATAAAGTTATTTATCTTTTACAAATAATTTTTTGATTCCTTACTAAAGGGTATAAAATTTCAAATAAAAATAGAAAGCATGAAACCAAAAGAAACTCTGGGGTTAGAAACCACAGCTCTTTAGGAAAAGGGAACTCTGCAGCGGTGATTAAACCATCGGACTAGAAGTGCACTGTAATGCCTTCTATCTCATCAGTATAACTCATGCAACATCCTGTCAGCTGGCTTCGAAAACGGCTTAACCCCAAAATCAACTTGTAAGCACTGATGACACAGACAGTATGGCAGTCTAAAATATTCATTTCATACCACAGATTGTCTTGATTTTGGCAGAAAGACAGTATTAATGTTGTGGTTTGTGTTGAAAAATTACAGCTAAATTTAAAATGTTATAACACATAAACTTTTTTTTTTTTTTTCAAAATATATAGTAAACTACGTACAGGGAATCCTGAGATAACCCTACTACACCCTTAACATTTAGTGGAACCACCTTTTGCTGCAACTTCAGCGCAAGTATTTTTTTTGAGTCCCCAGCAGCTTTGCACAGCTAGGAACAGCCATTAGTTTTGGTTCAATAGTTTTATCTCAGTAAGATTGAATGAAGTGTATCTGTGAACATTGGTTTTAATGTCTGGCCACAAAGTCATAACTAAATTTATGTTTCTATCATGTGATCTCAATCATGTCATTTCAGGAATGGTTGTAAACTTGATTTGTTGCTCCATGATGAAACTCTGACCCAGTCTGAAGTCTTTTGCAGCCTTTAACCAAATTGCCCCGTATGTAGCTTCATCCATCTGTGCCCCAGCTGAAGTCTGGTCTCCATGATGCTGTTTGTTCCCCACGGCTCTCTAAAGAATCACAGAGGCCTTCGCAGAACAGCTGGATTTACAATGAGACTAAATCAAAGCAGAGCTACTCTTTTTAAAATAGACCGGTGTGTGTTGACAGTTTGTTGAGCTGGATTTTATTTAGGGGAATCAGGGTAAAGGCAGCTGAAAAGAAAATGCACAGAACACTTTGGATTTTTGATTTCTTTGTAAAAGGTTTTGAAAGTCATGCATCATTTTATCTTCCACTTCCAAATGAAACTCTACATTGTGTTTGTCACATTATATCTTGATAAAATCTATTGAACCGCTTTCGGACTCTGAGGTAGGTTAGTTTCCATGCTGTCAACTCCCAAGCATATACCCTGCCTCGTCTCTCACTATCCCAGCGCACGGCCTTTCATCACTCCCTCTTCTCCAGCTCTCCCTTCTCTCTTTCAGCTCGTCGGCTGGGCTCTCTCTGAAGGTCAGCTCCCACAGCTCTTTTCCTTATTTGGAAAGTTTCTCCATTCCACTCGGGTCATTTTAGCCTCCCCGACCAATCCAGCGGTTTGTTGGTCTGCTGTCTCAGCCAATCCTGTGTCTCCCATGTCCTTTTATAGACTGCCCCCTGTCTAACTGCAGCGGTCCATGTGAAATTATCTTCTTCTCTTCTTCCCTCGAGCCTCCTGTGACTTTTTTTTCACTTTTTATTCTATTTCACAGACTTCTCTTCCAACAAAATGGGAGCCAGCTTCCCGTCTGCCTCTTTCCATACGCTGCTAATCAAAACTAAGCATTAGGCCTTCTGGGGTGTTCAGTGTGGTACAGATTTAGGCAGTTTCTAATTAGACTTATGGCGACAACCTCATTTGTAAAAGCCTGCTGTCTCTGTTCTGTGTGGTTTTTTAACACGCAAGTTTCCTGCTTTCTACAAAACCGCAAGCAACACCTCGACAGGAAAGTGACTGTTAATACTTCATTAGTGTTTTCACGACTTGCACCTCGTAAAGACAAGCACACTGCTGAGAGGAAGCTCTGAGTCACAGCGCAGATATGCGACAAATCCTGGCGACCAGAACGTTTTGCACACACAGCAGCCTCCGTTGTGTTAAAGAGGTCTGGAAACTACTGCAGGAATCATTTAATCTCAGAGGAATGGGGGTTATGTCAGCGGACCTGGATTGAAAGGTATGAGGTCCCAGCTGCAGGCAGCAGGGGCCACATAAAAGCTGATTAGGACATTCTTGGCCTTTATCATGACTGTGTTTACGCGTTCGCCTCCTCTTCGTTTGCTCACACAGTATAGTGAACCACATAGTTCTTTAATTTGAGAAAATTTACTGTTTTGGGCCAACAAAGTTCTCCCTAGGTTCAGAATCCTTCAGCTTCTTTTAGTCCAGGAAGAAAGACAGCCATGATGCCAGGGATGCAACAATCCCACTTTTTTCAAACCGATAAGATACCGATACTCAGATCTGAGTACTTGCCGATCCCGAGGACCAGAGATTAGTACTAGTAGATAAAAATAAAATATTAATAAAAATGAACACATAACAAAAATGTTAAATGAAAAAAATTCTGTGAAATTATTGCAGTTTCCATATTTTAAGTGTTGGTTCATGGTATAACCCATACAAGTACATTGGAATCGTATGGGCGCAGATACCCACTACCAGTATCGGTATTGGTGCATCCCTACATGATGCCATACCGGCAGTCAACATCTGATATTTAATCAAGCAAAAATCCACCCCCACTCTTAAGAGTTTTTCAGCCCCTGTAAGCCTTGATGTATTGGTTGATAACCAGGATCAACTGGAATGCATATATGATTGAACTGGTTGGACGTTTTTTGGGAAGTGGCTTGGGATTACGTGTGTTGTGATTTGCTGCTGTGTAAATAAACTGCATCAACAGTTGCATCAACTCTCACCAGCTTCACCGTCCCCGCTGAAGAAAACTACCCTCACATTATGATGCTGTCTCCACCATGTTTAACAGTGAAGATATTTTTTTTAGTGGATTAAAGTGCAGAATTCCATTCATATTAGCATTTGTCCTGCTTTTCTACTTAATTTATTCTCTGGTTTCTTCCTCCCTCTTATTATCGTATTATTGTTGAGTTTATATTGCTTTTAAACAAAGATTTACAATGTCACAAATTGACTTTTTTTCCCCAGTGTAGATTTAGACTGATAGATGCAACATTACACTTCCTGAACCTTTGGAAAGCTTCACAATGCTCTCTTATTTGCAAAAACAGAACGCTTCTGCACATAGTTCATTGGTTCCTTTCAAGCAGTTCCTTGTAATCAAAAGTAGATCCACGGGGTCTTTGCTGAGGTTGCAATGTTTTGTTGAAATGTGATTGGGAATGGGCTATGCCCATGCTCCATTCACAAAAGCAAATCTCTGTTTTTCTCTCCAAGACTGCCCTTCAAATATCCCTAAGCTATTTATAATCAGGTGCAGGGGCTGCTAACTGTATATGGTCGCATGTTTAGGTTAACTTCCCCCCCCCCCCTCATGTCTAGCTTCATGTGAGCCACCCAAGTTCTGTAGATTAAAATCGGTCATTACCTCAGGATCCATGCAGCCAACCAGCATGCAAAAAAAGAGCCTGAATGATTGCCGGAACACCAGAATCAGTGTAGCAAAAAGAAAAAAAAAAGGCTAAATTGAGGTGCTGTTAAGTGCTAAAGAGTGCCTGTTTTTCATCATGCAGGCTAAAAGGGAACACACTGTGGTGCTGCGTCAAAAACAAACCCACAGTTACGCTGTTAGGGAGACATACATAAAAAGCACTTTGTGGATGGAAATCCGTGCAAGAGAATCATTTCAACTGTCAGTGTTGATTCCCGCTCTGATGAAAGAGAGATTACGCAGAGGAATGAATTGTTGCCTCTGCTTCTTGTGCTCACAGAGGCGCCCACCCAGACATAGGCCGTACCAACCCATAATATAATTGCTCTGCTCCTATTATCACAGGCAGCGTTTTGGTGGTTACACCTTTATCATGTTGCTCCAGTTGTATGCCTCCTAATTTGCCCATTTTTTTACTCAGTCTGTACTTGTTCTGTTTTATCCTTAAGGATAGAGGAACCACATGTGCACTCCAACAGAAAACATAATAGTGAGTGAATGTGGATATCCAAAAAAAGGTTGCAACAACAAGCAGGCAAGTGGATATCATGATGTGATTGCATTTCTTGTATCCATATCCGGATGAATGAGGATCAACAGCACAGATCATCTCTATCATCTCTACCGCTTTTAAGGAAGGGTTATTAAAAACTGGTCAATGCTTCACATCACACCAAAGAAACAGAAGGTCATGGATTAATTAAAAGCTTTTTGTCACTTATAATCAACTCAAAATAGGAACAAGAAAAGAAAAGTTACATTTACTTTACAGAAATCGTTGGGGGTATCAATATTTGTAGTATCAGGGATTTTGTAAAAGCAATATTTTTTTTTATGTGGGGTAATATCCTCAATATTTAGATATAAAGGTTGTATTTTCTTGTTTTTTTTTTTAGATGAGGTTGATCTGCAATTAAATAAAGATTTTTAAGGCCACTTTAAAACAAATTTCTGGGGGTTTGTCAATAGTTTTGAATGTATAAAAATCTGATTAATAAAAAAAAAATTGGAGGTTAAAATGAAATTCTTTACATAATCGGATAACATTTTATGTCGTTACATTGTGACACGAAATAATTTATTGAGATAGTTGGCTATTAGTTCATGTGGTTATTCGGGATAGACGGATATGAAGATTTTGGCCAATATCTGATAATAACATTTTTGTTCTGGCCTATTACTGATATAATATATTTTATAATCACCCCCACACAGACAGCCTCTTCCCCTCTAGAACACATACAGCAACAAGATGGATTTTTTTTTTGAAAGTGTAAAACCACTAGCTCCAGATTACTGCAGATATATTGTTTATGGTGCACAAAATGTTGCACTTGCACAAAAAGCAAAAACCTTTCATTCATATTTCAAACGGACATAAAAAGTGACACGTTGGACGACCTAAAAGTAGATCAAACTTTAACTTCACCAAGCTTTTTTTCATTTGACAAACGTATCCACATTAAAGTTGACAGAAGAAAAAATAAAATATCTTTTGCTTCATATCGTAAACAATAACCACAGATGACCTATCATTCTAATTAAGAAGATCCCAAAACATCAATATTGGCATTATAATGGCTGCAATGTGTTATCGTAGCAAAATTATATTAAAAAACTACTGTGAAATTTTGCATTGGAGTGCACTAGAAACAGGAGACGTAATCATCGTCGTTGGCGTCTCCTCATCCTTAAACACAGAAACATGTGCTCACATGTGCATCAGATTTACGAGCTCAAGGTGGTATCTGCATGTCATTTTCTGATACACCGTAAGGTGAGTGCAGGTAAACACCGAACTAAACAAAACTGAGCTGTGTTCTTACATCATAAAATAACCGTTCAGCACGTCACATGAGACGGCTCATAAATCTTCCAAGTGGCTGCTCTTTGGACCGTCTCTCTCTGCCACACAATGGTCTAAAGCCGTTTCTTTCAGTAGCAATAGTCCTCTGTTTTCCAGCCAGGCTCACACAATTAAACCGGCCTCCAACAACAAGATAACTTTTTGGTTCGACGACAAAACACACAAGCTCCAAGCACGAGGTTAGGTTAAGAAAACATTTTTTTCCTTTGTGTGCTCAAACCCTGCAGCGGTTCCTGAGACAAAAATACTGTCTGTACACAAGTATGGCTTGTTCATTTTATCCTGCTAACAGTAGCTGGGGAAAAAAAGAAACGGTTGTGGGCAATGTGCAAATTCCGACTTCAGCACACACCTGAAAATCTTATTGACTATGCTTAGAAATAGCATGAAATTATCTGGGAAAAATAGAAACCAGTCGGTTTATTCGGGGTCTCCTGTCATGTGTCTGTACCAACATGTGGTAAAGTCATTGGTTTCTCTCCTCTCCAGACCTGCACCTTAGCTTTTCTCCAAGCAGAGAAGCAGGGTCAATCCCTTGGAAGTTTGAGTTCGGATTTCTCTTGATTCCTGTGCTGATGTCTGGCATCGTCAACCCTTGCCTGGTTTCCTACAGTCCACAAAAGTCAGCAGGTCTGTTTTCATAAACCAGGTCTCCTGCAGTACATCCCTTCCTCTTAAGCTGCCTCCATAATACTCAGCATTACAGGAGAAACAAAGTGCACAACCTTTCTGTCTGCATAATGGCTTCTCAGCTTTAAACAGTTTTATTGCACAAATAATTAGCAGGAATAAAAGTCAGTAAAGAGAATGTCTGTAAAAGAGTCCAACTTAAAGCAACAGCTCAAATGACAAAGAAATCCAGAAAAATTATTCTTTAGATTGAAATAAATGTTAAATGATAGACAAGGAAAGTGTTGTAAAAAGAATATATATTTTTTAAACTTTTTATTTACCAAAATTTGTCTCAGACAAAACTAATTTTAACAGAGAACGATAACTTAAGAATCAAGCTTCAGCAAATAAGATTTTCAATGAAGTTTGTTTTTCAGATTAAAAGTAACTTTTGAAAATAAACCTTAAGCACGGTATTACACATGCTTTACATTAACCCCATATTTTTGTGTAAAGCAAACGTTTTTAATGGTTTAATGTAATAATCTAATATGAAATGCCATGTTTACATTAGCTATAAGTGGAAAATTGGAAAAATTATTTGGATCAACATTAACTGGGTTTCAAAACATCAGTCTCAGTGCCATTACTCTATAAAAAAAGGGTTTCATCTAATGAATTGAGCAACTGAAATAAACAATTTTTTTTCAATAATATTCTAATTTATTGAACTGATCTGGAAGCTATTCTGGTGATGTTTCCATTATGAGTAAATTAAGAGCTGTGCAAAGTTTTTAGTCAGAGCCGAAGCAGAAATGAGGTTTCTCTCAAAAAAGAATTGCCAGAGGTTGTTTTTTTTCTATTACTAATCTTGATACAAACATTCAGTAACTACTATAGTGAATTAAAGACAGAACAGGCTTGCCACAGAGCGCTTTTAAATCCTTAAATAGTGTGCTGGTGTGCCTATTAGTTTGTGTGCTGCTGTTAGAAACAACATTTCTCCTCTTTCTCACCGGAAAAATATCTATACAACTCTCGCCCTCAAGAACTCAAAGTGGATCTGGTGACTGTTAAAATGACTTTATGTTTGGATAGCTATCGTGTTATGCATTAATGCCAAAGCATGTCGTACTTCATGTAAGGTCATCACTCTTTATCAGTATTGAGCAACATTCTGATTTCTTCTGTTCTTTCATATTTTTGTTTACATATTTTTTATTTCTAACACAGAAAAGTATATATATATCAGCAGCTTCAAACCTGGACACATTTGAAAAGAAAAACTTAAAACTAACAATACATGCCCTTAAGATGAGTGCATTGCTAACTCGTATGATACAGAGTGCCCTGACTTGGAACAGCTTATAGTTGAAGCCTGTACATGACGTGCCACCCGACTGCCAGGATCTGATTAAACTGAATGATAAGCTTCGAAGTTTTATTTGATTGCAGTCAGTGTGGCAGAAACATGACCTTTGGTTTAATGGCAGTGCTGCTGGGGGGGGAGGGGTTTTATGCTAATGTCATCACATTGTTTAAGTACCTCAACCTTGTTATCGGAAAAATTGTATTTAATCTTATAAGACAGAAAACTAATCATCCTGACCTTATGCGGTGTGAAAAAAATAAAATTCACAGATGAGACATTCCTTGAGCAGGGTTTGTCGCGCAACTAAGTCAGATGTTATACCTTGACCAAAGTATGCAGCCAGCAAAGTAATTCATAATATGACTGCTGTTAATTATTAGTAACACGTTCAATGGGGCAGCTGAAATACGCAGCTATACAAGGAAGGTCATTTGTTTTATCTCTAACTTTCTCAGCTATAACCTCAGAGTATCCTGAATCAGCAGGATGAAATCAAATCAAACCCCCAATTTTCCTCCTTAACTTGTCCAACACAGGCAGATAAAAATGTCGCCCCACTTAAAACTTTGCTTATAGCATCAAAGTCACAACAAAAAATAATTACCTGCAGTTTTCAGTCTTCTCCTCAATACTGTCAGCTCTGGAAGCACAGAGTTATCAAGTCATAACTTTTTCAGTACACGTATGCACTAGCACCCATAAGCAGCAATCCGTAGCACATGCAGAGACAAAAGACTGAACTGCGAAAGCTGAGCTTTATTGCAAGGTAATCAAAAGCAGCAGCTGGGCTGTGGCCCAAATGTATGATTTAGGCAAATTTCTATATGTTCTTATTAAACTGCAAATAAAGGTCAAAGTTCTTCCTGAAACATCAACTGGCAATCATGACAGACAGTTCAGATTTTTTTTAAAAGCAAGACACCATTAAAATTGTCACTGCTTTCTAAGCCAAACAACGTCAATGTTCCGATGCAAAGCTTTGTTGGATGAGTCTCCTGTCTGTATGGATCCGCCTGATCAGCAGATCTTCAGTCTGTCCCAAGTCTGCCAAGAGGGAGTTACTATAACTTTGGATTTCCTAACATGCAGTCATTTGTTCAATAGCATTAAAGATGTTACTATGGTTTTTTGATCATCATCAGTATTTGGTCATTTCCATTTAAGTCATTTCCATGGACTCTTGATCAACTGAAAAACTCCCTCAAAATAACATCACTGGATTTTAACAGAGGCTGTCACTTGATGTTGGTGTCGCCTCTCTTAGTCAACCTATCATTTACTCATGGTCCCTCTTCTCACTGACTTAGTAGCAGTGCACACAGTAATCACTTAATACTGATGTCATCAAGCGCGGAGGAGTTTTGGACATGTTTGTTTGTGATACGCCGTGATTACCGAGGCAGGACAATAATATTATTCTTTCAAATCCTATGGTTTACATTTTCAGGGACATCATTTACAAAGAAAGCCTCGATAGGACTGTCGCTGTCTGGAAGCAGTGTCTGAGGAAAGGTTACTTTATAAGTCACAAAGGCTGAAAAAAAAATGTATGTGACATATGTTGCCATGAATCACTATAAACCGTTTCACTTGTTGTTTTTTTTCTTATGCATACAGAGGTGTAAACATATCATCTGATATTGTCTCTTAATGCTTAAAGCATCTATTCACTCTTCTATAAACTCATGGAAACATGAACTTAAAAAAAATCTGAACTATTCCTTTAAAACTATAAGGTCTCATCTAGAGGTGGCCATCTTTAAGGAACTGAGTCATGTTCATCAACTTGTTAGGACACAGAATGTACTGAAAAATTACTACTAAAAAAATGTTAAAAGCTGTTTTAACAAATAACTTCAAATTACTCAGAGAAGAGAATCAATTTGCAAATATTCGAGCATGTATCAGCGAGCATCAGGAAAGCCTGAGGGATTAAAAGGCTAACCACATAATGGTTTATTTGGAGTAAGGAGAAGGTTGCACATCAGGCCTCTCCTTTTTCACGTCTTTCCTCACTCCTTACTCAGCTTCCCACTTTATTCTTTCTATAAAAACGAGAAGGTAAAATAGTATGGGGAAGACGAGGCCTGATCACTGTACAAATATCATCGAAAATAAAACCGTTCACGGCTCAGCTTTTATTAAGTTAAAGTCACACCCTGCCTCAGTCCTACAGAGATGTTGCTCAGGGATAAAAAAACAACAAAAAACCCACAATAGCTGTATGCTGGGGCGGACATGCAGAGCGAGGTCACATAGATACAATGAGAGCCATCCAGAAAAAGCCACAGAGATCTGTTGCAGCCACAGACAGGCTCCAGCTGGCACACATGATGCCACACTGACACCAACACAAAGATAATGCTTTTCTTCTCCAAAGTTTCTGGGATTTTCCCTGTTAACTACTTCAACAAAACGGAGATACAACCCCATCATTTCAGCCTCAGACGCTTCTCACAGTCAGTATGTCGGCCCTGCTACCTAACCCTCCTCTGGGATGCAGAGATATGAGGAATGGAAGGTACTCACAGCTTTGGTTTTGGCTTGGTAGGCAGTGGAGGACCATCTTTCCCGGATGGAGACAGCTTGCCCTGGGTCAGAGGAGAATCTGGTACCATTTGGGTTTGACTTGGGGGTGGGACTTGGATGCCCGTTACCGGGTCTGACGGTGGCAGAGGAGGAGGTGGGGGTGGGAGTGGGGTCTCTAAGCTTTGAGGTGATGGTGGATGTGGAGGTTGACCGTTGTGTAGAGGTTCCTGCCCTCTCCCCTTGTCCCTTTCTTCTGTCTCTGAGCTACTTTGCCCAGGAGGCAGAAGTGACAGACTGGGACAAATCTCCTGCTCTTTAACATGGAAGGGGTCTAACCCAGGCTGAGGAAGAGTCTTCGGTGGCAACTCCAGGAGGCTGATCTCGGTGGGTGGTGGAGAGGGAAGAGGGGGAGGAGGAAATGACGCTGCATCCTCAAATCCTGAGCTATCGCCAGACATGCCATTACTTGGTGAGTCCTCAGCTGCTGGAGGAAACAAACAGTGGAAAGTGGATTCTTTTATTATTTTTTACTTTAATGTTTAGTTTTCTCTGGACCGGCACATACCTCATTGAGTGGAAACTCAACACAAACACACTGTATCACAGCTGGCCTGATCAGAGGCAACAGCTGAGTCCAGTCAGGCTGATGCAATTCCTGTTTATTCAGCTTTTCCTTTACACTGTGTGGTGAATCCTGCGCTGTACTAACAGTGCTGTCTGTGATAATATACACAGAAATAATCTCTCGTTTTACCGTACAGACTTAAGATAACACACAGAACAGGAAATAGAAATCTGGTAAAGAATAAACCCAACCAGAAAGATCGGCAAGAAACTACTTCTGTAGGTTGGTGGAATTTTAGTGTTCTGATCATTTGGATGATTAAATGTTACATTAAACGTTTTCAATTAAAACTATAGATTAAGATAAAGTATTTTCAATAACATTTGATTCTCTCACTTAAAAAGTATGAAGGAATCTGCCTATTCATATGCGTTTGTGAAAAGCTTAAGAACCTAAGAACATTGGTGTTTTTTTGTTTGCTGAGACATAAAGAAAGAAGAGGGCTTTGTGATAATATTTAAACCCTGGGATTGGACATATTCTGGATAAACTTTAGCACCAAAAATAAAAAATACGTTTTTTTCCCCTCCTTAAAGAGATCATCTGGTTGTCTACTCTATAAGCAGTAGGGCTTGGCGATACGGCCAAATTTTCATATCCCAATAACGATATACTTCATGATATAGCAAATGTTCTGTTCATTTATTTTGCGAATAGTTTATAAAAATTTACAATGTGGAAATGCATTTTTAAATCATAGATGACAATTACACCACTCAGACTCATCATGTATTAATCTCCTTCCATCTGCAGGAGCTATGGATATCAGCAATATTTTAGGAGAGCGGCTCAGCTCTAAACTCTGCCTTTGAATGAAACACATTATTTGAAAATCATCCAAATTTTGCCGCGATACCTGCTGTCTCTCATTTTCTTAACTTTACAGCACGTTTTGGCCGTAGCGGATTTTTTTCTTTCTCTCTCCTCATGCACCCTCTCGTTTTTATTTATTTCACTATCTGCGTGTCTCCTATCTGAAAGCGGGGTGTTCTATCGATATGTGTTCCCCCCTCAAGATGTGTTATGACTCCACCCACACACAAGGCACCTGCTGCTTGTAAATGTTAAACAGATTTGGGGTTTAGGCACTAGTTCCCGAATAGTAGGAATAGGAAAATAGTTAAGTTATGGTTATCGATGCCATTTGGATATAAGAAGACCGGCGCAGATCAGACAGCGGCTGTATGTAAAGTTTACCAGCTCCCAGTCCGACCAATGGTCTCCAACACTACACATTTATTTTATCAGCTGCTTAAGAACCACGACAACGAATACAGAGAAAGTCCACGAGCAAAAGTTTCAAAAGCAACGTCGAGTCATGGTGTAATCTCTGATAAACTATAGATACAGATACTGTAGCACACAACTGATGTGTTGCTAGCGAACGAAACGGCTTTTAGCTGATGTCGTTCTGTCTAGAGCACACGTGTCAAACTCAAGGCCCACTAAACTCTAGAGAACCCTGTAGATAGAAAATGTAAGTTATTTTTTTGTGCACACCAATACAAATTTATTAGTGAAATAAAATCAGTGTTTATTTAAACAGTCCTTAATCAAATAATTATGTAAAGTTGTTCAGGATTATTTAATTTTAAGACGTACTTTTGGAATGCGGTGGCTGATTTTAACGGTTTGTTACATTTTTATCAATACTTCCTGCCACAACCAGCCCTTTAAGGATATTCATCAGATTGATGTTGCCCAAAATGGAAGTTAGATTGACACCGCTGGTCTAAAGACACTTTTTGCTGTTCAAGCTGCGCGTCGGGAGGGGAGGGGAAACACTCAGGCAGACCAACTTTGGGTTGTCTGATGATCTTGTTTAGATCCCTGGTATGAAATGTGTTGGTTACCGTCTTCCTCCCTGTTTTCTTTTTATGTATTGCAGCACGCACAGGAATGCCATAAGGTACATCTTGACATAATTTACTGCCGTTAAAACGCTATTGTGGCTTAAACGATAGAGATTCATATATTTCATCATATTGCCCAGCTCTAATAAACAGCATGGAGTTTGGCTGTTACACTTATATTTACTCACTCCTATGCTCGGTTTACCACTTTAAGCTATTTTTATAACCCATCCATCCATCCATTTTCTTTACCGCTTAATCCTTAATGGGTCACGGGGGTGCTGGTGCCTATCTCCAGCTGTCAATGGGCGAGAGGCGGGGTACACCCTGGACAGGTTGCCAGTCCATCACAAGGACAAACAAGGACAAACAACCATGCACACACTCACACCTAAGGACAATTTGGTGACATCAATTAACCTGACATTCATGTTTTTGGAATGTGGAGGAAGGCCGGAGTACCCGGAGGGAACCCACGCATGCACGGGGATTTTATATATCTATATATATATATATATATATATATATATATATATATATATATATATATATATATATATATATATATATATATATGAAATATCAGCACAGGCATTATCTATTAACTATATAAGTAATGCATGTTGACAATCCGTTTGTAGCAGTGCTTTTAAAGTGGCTAACATGGACATTATGAATGTTTTCCTAGATATCTATACTATGCCTGTTGACATTAGCTGATTTTTTTTTTTGCATGACAGCTACTTTATGGGTTATACGGAACAGCTGAGTACACTATATGGTATATGTAAGTATCAAACAAATACAGAATATGATTGTATTGTTAATAATGCTGACTGACAGATGATGTCAACTACCAGCATTTAACAACTCATAGCTGAAGGATTTTTTTACATAAGAAATATAACTATAACTAGCTCATGTTGAGACGTGGAAGTTGATCAGTGAGCCTTAGGATAATTTACTTTTATTGTATGTCAGCTGATCCCACGACAAAACAGGACCTCGATACTGAGTGTTTTAAAAGTTGGCATCTAGAATAAAAAACATCTGAAAGTCATAGTGGTTTGGGGGTTCATTGTTTTTTGTTCATTGTCCCAGAAGGCAGAAAGGGTTTTAGGGTTTCATATTCCCTGTCTTTACCTTGCAAATTCTTCAAAAATAAATAATAAAACCGTTATTAGAGATAATAAAAACCAAACAGCACATCTTGTGGTACATTTTTGGGCCTTATGGGTGTCACTGCCCAGGTTTTCGCCCTGTCAAGCCTCAGCATCTCTTTCAGTGTGTGCTGGACGCACCTGGATACACGGTAAGCTGGGCCGTGCTGCTGACAGAGCCGTAGGTGTTGGACGCCGTGCAGCAAAACAGACCTCCATCCTCCGGAAAGGCCTCAGCGATTACCAAGGTACAGATCTCCTCTGAAATGAATCATCACCACCAGAAACACATTTCTTTGTAATAAGATCTATCAGCAAAATTCGGTGGACAAGACGACAAGTGACACACACAGATAATAAGGTTGATGTCTACCTGAGGTAGACTAATGAGTCACTGTTTAGACGACTGGAGGACAAACTAGCAGACAGACGCACAGATGTTTGGGGATGTCTCGGTGACTCATAACCTGAATTAACCATGGATTGAGTCAGATAGGTGGGAAATATGTGATTTAACATATTTTATTATTATTATTATTATAAGCTCAGACTCCCGCTGACTGTATGGATCTAAAGTCGGCATGACAAAAATTTAGATATATCTCCAGACAAAGCATATTGAACCTTTACATGTGTGCAGGAACATGAATGTTTTATTACCAAAATTTATAGAAGGACCTGGGGCAACATACCTGGCTCAGCTGCAGACCGAGGCTCTGATATATTTAGTTAGCACAGGAGAGGAGAGAGGAAAAAAAAAAACTTTAGTCAGCAGCCGTCTGAAGGTTACTCAGCTTTATCAGGCTCGTGAATGTCTCACTTTTCTGGAGAATCCTGAAATCAGGCGAGTCCAGAATCTCATTGCCCTGCCGGAACCACTGGACGCGGAGGGGAGGGCTTCCACGGACCCTGCACTCCAGAACCACCAACTGACCCTCTGACGCCTGGACGTCCTGCAGGAGCTACGAGGGAAGAGAGGTTGATGGGTCAGAGAATGAAAAGGGAGAGGCAATAATAGAAGAAAAGAAGCTGATGAGTGAAGGATGAAGAGCACGTGAAGAGATTGAAGAATAATGAAAAATATAAATCTGTTTTAGAGGAGAAACATGAAAAATAGGGAGGAGGATGAGGGTTATATGCTCATAAAATCCTAAAAGAAAAAAAGGAGTAAATAGAAAAGCCAAAGGAATTGAGGCCACTCAAAACCAAAAACCACCCGCGATTATATAACTCCCCTCCTAAGTTACAGTGGATCAAGAATTTGAGACCTTCCACATTTGACTCATTTTGTTTCGTGCATGCTCCAAAAAGAATATTCTCAACACACTTTTTCCACAATGACAAAGTAAAAACAGGTTTTTGGAAGGTTTTGTTAATCTGTTATATATATATATATATATATATATATATATATATATATATATATATATATATATATATAAATGCTTTTAAGTCTTTTTGGGAACTAACCTGTAAACTTGGCAGGAATTTTTAAACCTTTTGTTTCCCATTCTTCCTGACAAGAACATTCCAGATTAAACGATTAGGGAAGTCTTTCAAGTCTTTCCAGAGATGCTCCATGTTTCAGCGGCTTTCTTTTAAAAGCTTAAAAGTTTTCAGTTAGGTTGACATACAAAGGCAACTATTCATGTTTGGAAGTCTGTCCCCGAGAGCAGGGAACAGGGTGCAGAAGAAAGAAAAATGTCTGAACATATTTTGAGTTTAATCCGTAAAGGGAATTATTAATAGACATGGACAAACGTATGTTTCTAGTAAGAAATTTCTCACACCGTTTGCATGTCTCAGAGTTAAAAAAAGTTGGTGCAAGGTTCACATCATGCTCAGATCCTCTTCTGCTCACAGAGCATCAAGAAATTCACTGAGATTCAGTCTGGCTTTGTTTGAAGATATGATCATTTCCATATCAAACAAACGCTTAAAAAAATTTCTTGGACATGTCCTTAGTGACTCACAGTCTTAGGTCCATTTTATCCATCACAGTTTTCTAAGGAATCATGGTAAAATCTAAACTGCCAAGAATCCAGGAGAACTGTGAAAATTCATTTTGCTCTTGACTGTCTTCATGATTTCATTTGATTTATGGGGAGGAGTTGTTTGTTTTTTGGTTTTTTAAAGTCGTTTTTTTAAGAAACAAATGTTACGGGCTTTACTGTTGATAGAGAAAATAAAAGTAGAAGCCAGAAATCAGAGCAGGGAATGGATTTTAATTAGGTCATTCCACATAACAAAGGGGATCACGAAAGTTTGAAAAGCTTACATCATAAAAAGCTTACATCATAAAACTGGCTCCTGGGGGCCAAAGATCTGGTTAAAAAAGGCTTTGCAAAAGTATTCAAACCCCTTGAACTGTTTAACATTTTACCACGTTACAACTCCGAACTTTAATGTGTTTTAATAAGATTTGAAGCTTCTAACAGAGAACAACACATAATTTCTTCAACCCTCAACTGGATAAAACAAAAGAACTCATCATTGATCTTAGGAAAAACAGTGTGAAACCGCAGGCAAGTTCATTTCATGGGAAGGAGGTCCAAATCATCAAAACTTATAAATACTTAGGTACGGTGTTGGATTCCCACTTGAAGTTTGATAGAAACACTGAAGCCATCGTCAAACGATGCCAGTAAAGAATGCGCTTGTTAGGAAAGCTGAATTCTTTTAAAATCTGTAACAACATTTTATGCATGTTTCATCAGTGTTTTATCAAGAGCATTTTAACTTTCTCCTTTGTCTGCTGGTTTGGGGGCTTCTCTGAAAAGGATCAAAACAGCCTTCAGAGTGTTGTAAAGGTCAGTTCTAAAATAATTCGTATACAGCAAAAGGCCCTGAACCCCTTGTGGAAAAGACAAGTGGTCCACAAAGCTAAGGGAATAACTTCCCAATATGGACACATCCTGTCCTCCAAATTCATAATGATGCCCTTGGGGCGTTTATTTTACTGTAAAAGCTGTGAAAACAAACAGGTATGGGAAATATTTTAATCCTTCTGCCATTAAACCTTTAAATCAGAAAAGAGGTGATAGTTTAAAGAAAAAGTTTACCTGCATTTTATTTATTTATTTATTGAACTACTTATATGTAATCCAATTCCATGCAAATATCTATCTATCTATCTATCTATCTATCTATCTATCTATCTATCTATCTATCTATCTATCTATCTATCTATCTATCTATCTATCAGCAGAGACTGAAAC
This sequence comes from Apricaphanius iberus, assembly GCA_028564705.1. NCBI lineage: Eukaryota > Metazoa > Chordata > Actinopteri > Cyprinodontiformes > Aphaniidae > Apricaphanius > Apricaphanius iberus. Next base: position 264,655 of record JAPXFQ010000256.1, read on the forward strand.
TTGGATAGCATCGGTGTACGTCAGTTTTTACGCCTTCTCAATTGGACTTTGACTAGACCATTCTATCACATGAGGATATCTAAAGCCATCCCATTGTAGCTCTGGCTGTATATATTTGTTTGTTGTTAACCTCCACACCTATATTAACTTTTTGAAGCTTCTGACAGTTTTTTTTTTTTTTTGCAAGATGGCACAGTTCCTGGTCTCCGTTGAAAGAACGCGTCCCTGCAGCATGGTGCTGATCCACCACTATATTTCAACAGAAGGAGTGTGATGTGCATGTTAATTTTCCAGCGCAGTAGCTTTGGGGACTAAATAAAAGCACATACCACACAAATTTTATTGGTAAAAAACAAAACAAAAACAAAAAACATGTTTCCTTCCCCTTCTCATTTGTAAGCTATATTATCTCTTTGTGGTGTGTTACATAAAGTCCCCATAAAATACATAGAAGATCTATACAAGGAAAAATCTAGGGATTATAGTGTCTATAGAAGTAAACCAAGGCTTATTCTCATCACCTGTGATGTTGGATGAAAACCTGCTTCAGTGGGAGCATTTTCAGCATGGGTACATTTAGAAAAAGGTTCACAGGGGGAAATATGCCTCATGGGTCAGTGGAGCCTGGTGCTGACCAAAGGGGAACGTCATGATTAAAGTCTGGCAGTGGTTTTAAAGGAGCTGGATGTGGCCGGGGGTGAAGGAAAAACAAATGTCCCTTACTAATGAAGTGGGAAATGATTTAGGACCTGACAGGCTGAATGAAAGTGAAGGGGACCTGACCCTTGTGGTCTTGGCAGGGCTGTTTGAAGCTTTGCCTTGGCCCATCTCAGTTCAGCTATCATAAGACCCGCAGCTTGAGGGAGGAAGGTGGGGGGGGGGGACGGGCGCAGCTGGGGGAAAGCTGGTAAGCCTGAACCAGAAGAGGAGGTACTCTCATAAAAGTCTATGTTTTATTGGACCCCCACTTGTGGAAGCCACAGCAATGAAGGGAGTTATTACGGGATGTCTGAGGACATTTGTGTCTGCTTCTATGGATGTATCTGTGGATGCATTGCCTGCTTGATGTACCATATTGGCAAGGTAACTTTATTTGTTTAAAACACTTATCAAAACAAGGCAATTCAAGGTGCTTTACATCGTTGAGGAATATAATAAAAGCAGCAATAAACCAAGAGTAAAAGCATAAAATACAGCAATAGAGACACTAACATATGACATCCCAGCAATTGTTATTCACAAATTTAAAGCAGCTCTTTAAAAATGACTTTTTCGCTTTGATTTAAAAGAATTTTAGATTCAGCAGTTTTGCATTGGTCTGGAAGTGTCTTCCAGATAAGGGGAGCATAGAAACCGAAAGGTGCTTCTCCAGGTTTGGTTCTAATTGTAGGAATGATTGGCGGACCACATTTGGATACTTAAGGGGTCTGTGGGTCAATATAGTGACCAGTTAACATACTTTGGTGCTAACCCATTTAAACTGGTATGAGTATCTTGAAGTCTACTCTCTGAGCTACAGGGAGCCAGTGTAAGGACTTTAGAACTGGGGTTGATGTGCTCTACTTTCCTGGTTTTAGTGAGAAAGCGAGCAACAAAGTTCTGGATCAGCTACAGCTGTCTGATTGACTTTTCAGGAAGATTTATGAGAACACTGTTGGAGTAATCAATCTGACTGAAGATAAATGCATGGCTGAGTTTTTTGAGGTACCGTTGCGACCTTAGTCCTATAATGCCAGAAACGCTTTAATGTGACCTTGGAGGTTTAGGTCTGAGTCCATTATTACACCTAGATTTCAGGCCTGATCAGTAGTTTCTAGCTGTATTAATTGAAGCTTTGTGCTGACTCTTGATCCTTCTTCTTTAGGTGCAAGACTGATCGCTTTCATTTTGTTTTTGTTCAGCTGGAGAAAGTTTTTGGCACATCCATGCATTGATTTGCTTTTACTTAGGGTATGAAAATGTTCATAGTCACCTGGTGATGTAGTAATGTAAAGCTAAATGTTTTTCATTTTCATAGTTATACAAGTGCAGAGGATTCCTTTCATGACTAAGAAAGTTTGTGGTGACTCTACAGCAATCTATCATCTCTAGGAAAGATGATACGGATGATGTAGGAATGAACTAAAATGCCAGCTTTCTGACACTGTTTTGGCTCAATGGAAGCAAAATCCTCCATTTATATGTAAAATAAATCAACTAAACCATCTAAGCAAGAAATTATTTTAAATAATCACAAATACAGAATCAAATATTTGTGACCCTTGTGCTTTTTTGGGGGGAATATCCAAAAATATGAAGCAATATTGAAGAAGTAAAGATGACAATGGAGGAAGCAACAGTATGAACCAGTGGACTGAGAAGGAACCAAACGGGTAAATATATACAGATGAGAGTTCATTAGTGGGAAAAGAGACAGGTTGTTGATTGATTAGCAGAGTGAGAGTAAATGAGTGAAAAAAACTGATATAATAGATAAAGGGTATTCTGACATCATTGAAGGCCTAACAGAAAGCAACACGGATCATCAAAAAAACCCCACAACAAAACAATCACAAAACAGATAAATCATCTTAAGACCGAGAAACACAGCAGTTAAAATAAAAAAAGAAATCAGGAAGCAAAGAACACAGAACAGAAAGGACCAGACTTCCTAAAATCAGCCAAGAACAGCAAAATCACAGCAAGACCGAAACATTTTAGACTTGGCCTTCATGCTCAGTGGCACAAGGAGAAAAAAATTAGAGTGGCAGCCAAAATTTAGACTGTATCTTTGGAGGAGCTGCAAATATTCACAGCTCACAATGTTTGTACACACCACAAATCTGGCCTTTATGAAAGGATGATTGTTATTCTCTACAATGCTGAGTTATTATGAAAAGGACAGTGGGGATTTTTCTTCAGATGTGCAAACCTTATTGAGATATACATCTAAAGTTGTAGGCTCTAAATGTTATTGATGAAGGGGGACAGAATACAAATGTATGTCACACTTTTGAGATTTATATTTATAAAAAAAACATGTTTTATTTTCACTCCACTTTATAAGCAAGTATTTTGTGTTTGTCTATCTGCCAAAATCCTTACAGAACACGGTAAAGTTTTTGTGTGAGGCAAAATGTGAAAATTGGAAGCTACTATGTTGTAAGTACTGGCAGTGCACTTACTTTCCATGTATTCAAACTTACCTTTGTGAACAGTGGAGGGCCTGACAACTCACCACCATGCAGTGCAGACACCGGGCTCTGCATCTACAAGATAATACACACATAGGAATCTTACATATATGAGAGAGAGGGGGATATTTTTCATATATTTCAAAGGTTTCCTGTCTTAGCTGTCCTGTATGCTGTAGGCACCTACCCGCTGGGTGGGTTGCGACATGGACTGGACCAGAGCTGAGCGACGAGGAAGCACCTCCGGGGTTTTGGGTGATGATGAACGTATAGTTAAGGACATGGAAGTCATCTTTTTCTGTACTCTGTAAGAAGGAAAACAAAGGAAAACTTGAGGAAAACGGAAATAGAAATCATCCAAAAATCCAGGAAAGGCAGGAGGATAATCAAAACAGTTTGGAGTAATCCAAAAAAGGTCCTATGAAGCAGTTTGAGTTTGAAGCAATGAAAGAGGATAGGGGTGAAGCTAAACCTGAACAAGGTATTCAGAAACACTCAAATAAAATGTTCTATCTAAATATTCATTTCGAACAAATTCAAATTCAAAAAATAAATCACTGGAGAGAAAAGTTAGACTGAACACCTGATGTTGTAGCACTTCACAATTATCAGAGTCAAGGCAGACTCTTAACTCCGTACACTGTCATCTCAGTGATGGTGAACAGACAATAACCACCAAACACTGACAACAACAGAACTAAAATGATACCCAAGAAGTACGGCCACATTTGGAACACAAAAAATAACACAAAACAGAGAAGTTCTGCAATAAACACAAACACATTACCCATAAGTCTTTGTGGAATACAAACGTGCCACAAAGAAGAAGTGTTCTTTTTTTTTTTAAAGGTTTCGTGGCCACAGTGGCAATGACGTTCCCGTTACATGTTCATTGAAATATCAACCAATATTGCATATAGTAACAGCCATTATTTTGTTGTCTCTTTAAGACAGCCTTAAGCTCACTATTTTTGATTTCACAGGCATGCGCTCCTCCCTGCTATACGGATCGTGGGAGAAGCGTGCTGCAGATGGCGCATGAACTATTATGGACTATCATTTTCTTCTCCCTAACTCAATTTTATGGGTTTTATGAACTCTGCTTATTTTGAAGTATGATTAGATTGCAGCCGTTGAATGGGGCCTTGTAAGGTTGGTGAAGAGTGTGATTAAAGGACAAGCACTTTGGAATTCCCAGTATCAGTGTGGTTGGGAGTTTTTCACCGTTCTGTTGAGTGTTTTCTCCACACTCTCTCAAGCACTGAACACAACCCAGTATTACAATATCCATAAAAATGGATAATAATGTTAATTAGAAGTGTAATGTGAAGAAAAAATTACTTTTATGCCTATTTTTAATTGTACTCGAATACATATACCAGCTGCTTTGCACACCCCTAAAAGAAACATACAGACAGCTCTAGACACAAACCACAGCAGTTCAAACCTTGAGGTAAGGGGCAGGTATGACACAGAGATACTTTTTCATATTAACCCGGTGGACCTTTTATTATACGGAATGCGTCCCAATGTTCTGGGTCACACACATGGCTATTTAAAGGCCTGGATAAGGAGAAGCATATAGCACACTGCTTTCTGCTGTAGACCTCAGTTAAACCTTTCTGAGGTTGTGCATTCACGAGGTCATGGAGTCACATGAGGGCGATGCCAAAACAGACGTACTGAGGCATGGCTCCTGATCTTGACTTCGATCCTGTTCCTTCTCCCTCAGAGTCTGATGATGACGCACCTGTGAGCGGGTAAAAAGAAAAGCAGGGGTCAATTTTGTAACATTATATAGAAGCTTTACATAACCTGCAGAAAAATGTCTCTGCTGCTTTAAAAAGCTACATAAAAATGTAATGAATATTTGATAGACAATTTGCAAAAATACGTCTAATTTCCTGTTGCTTTTACCGCATCAGTTCTGTTGAGCAAAAACAGGAATGCAAGAGAGGTAAAATAAGTAAAACAATGATAGCAATATTTTTGTCACCAAATCTCCATATCCACCATTAAACACCAAAAAAGGTATTGTTTTGTCCTACCATCACAAATGTAGACATGTAGAATGTCTTAAATACTGGAGCCATCTGCTTTGGTTGACCGAGGCATGACCTTTTCAATAGTAAAGACTTCATGTATGTCATTAAAAAACCAAGGATGAAGGTGGGGGAAAAGTCCATCATTCCCAGTGTTGGGTGTGGTTGATGATCGTGCTATTTCATACTTTAAAACATGTAAATAGAGGTTTGGGCCAAAGTGGTTGCCAAGGCTGCCAACTGATGTAGAGGTCATCAATCATGAACCTACTACCATTGAGATTACATGTGCCTATTCTTTAAAGGTAAATGAGTTAAATTTTGGATTATGACGATGAACAATTCAATGACAATCCTATAAGCTTTGTATGTAAAAACGTCTACCTGCGATTGTTAACTTGTATAAAAGCAACAACTTAAATGCCTGACCTTCAATGTAAACCTCGGCTGAGGTGTTATCTGCTCCAAGACTGTTGGAAGCTACGCAGGTGTAGCGTCCAGTGTCGTCCTCGAAGGCTTCGGCGATCACCAGCGTGTGAAGGTCTCCTTCCCTGCAGATTTGGATGTCAGGGGAGTTTTGAAGCTCCCGGCCTTCACAGAACCACCTGCAGACAGGGGAACCAGAAAGCTTTTGGTATATATGACTGACATTTCATTCTTTTCAAAAACTACAGTGGGCGGGTGACATTAACTTTTTGTAAATGTAAATAACTTTCTTTGCTGTAGGGGACACGGGTTGTTGCTCTGCTTTTAATTTAAATCTTGTCAAATCACTTCAAAAAGTTCAATCAAACCAGTTTCTACTCCAAATGTGATGGAATGTGTTCTGCTAATAAACTTCACGTGAACACCTACTCAGTCACACACATACCTCCCGGGCAAGTCTGAGTTTCCATATCTGCCAAGACATCCGCCAGCCCGAGGCACTTACCAACCGCTCTGTTACGGGAAGCAGAAACACCCTTTCCCCTCTTTCCAATCATAGTGCTGTGTGTCTGGGCAAGCACCCCACCCCAAACAACTCTCTGGGGAACCAAGGAACATGCTTTGTTTCTTCTTGGATGCGGGGCAGTTAAGAGAAAGAGAGACTATAACTCCAGCAGCTTCATCCGTCTCATCTCTCTTCACAGGGTTAGGATTAAAGCAGAACTCCCCCCAGTCGCCCTCCTCCCCAGGACAATGTCACCACATTGAGTCCAAGATCAAACGATGACGCTCCAGTCAACTGTCTCCTTGCACACATGGAATTTCTAAAACCACATTCTGAGACTCTGATTTATTGCAACGGCTTAATATTTTTTATAAAGTGTAATATAAACATTCGAAACATCCAATCTCCATTGGCACACCACTAAGAGCATCAACTGATTGATAATCGATATAAATTCTTGTTCACTCTGAGTCTTTAGAGGGAGGTGTAGGAATTCCCAAACGGCTGGAAGAACACCTGTTCTGCACACCCAGAGCCATGACCTGAAGACATTCCTGCATACTCAGAGAGCTGGGGAAAAAAATTCCAACAACCCACAGCATGGCTGTAACTTCTTTACACCCTGATGTGTCAGTCAGACGGCCCGCTGACTCCTCTTCCAGAAAGCAATCAATCTGTTCAAGCATCCAGACGATAGTTCATCTTTGTGAATTTATGACTGGCTTAATGATGTGGCAGTGGGAGCGGCAACTTGTGACAAAGAAAGTGAATGAAAGAGTGAATGGCGGATAAAGGGGAGGGTGAGCATGATTCATTCAAATTTAGACATTAAAATTTACGATTAGCAAGAGAGATCGGACCAAGTGACTGTCAGGTGGAGGAAGAGGGCCTTGCAAAAGCATTCACAGCGATTTAACTATTTAACATATTTTCACATTACCAAAAAACAAGCCTTAGCATATTTTTGGGGGGATTTTATCTGATGGTTAAAAAAACAGCATGAATGTGAAATGGGGAAAAAGGGATAAAAGGTTTTACACATTTTTATACATAAAATGTACACATTTTATGTATAAAATACATGCACATACATTTATACAAAAAGTGTGGTGTGCTTTGTTTCCCTCCCAAATCCTACACCTAAATCTCCACCTAGTCTCCTCTAGGGCTAATTCACAAACTTTAACGTGTTTTTTTTTTCAAAATAGCTCAGATTCAGTCAAAAATGATGGAGAGCTTATTTCAAGTCTTACTACAGATTATGGATTGATGGATACTTTGACATGGCCATTGTAACTTTTATTTGAGCCCCTTCACTGTGACTCTGGCTACATGTTTAGAGTCACTGTTCTGCTAGAAGGCGACCTTTCACCCCAGCTTTACGCCGTTTGCAGCCACCAACAGCTTTTTTATTTCTGCCTGTATTTACCTTCATCTTCTCATCAGCTCTGCCCAGCTTCCTGGCTTCCTGCTGCAGGAAAACATGAAGCTGCCATCACCATGTTCTGAGTTAGGGGTGTTGTGCTTTTGTGTTCAGGGTGATGTGCAGCATGTGCTTTTCCCCCACCCAGCTGCAAGAAAAATGTCCCTATGGGGAGAATAATAAAGTGATACTGATATAATTTGTTTATGTTCACCAATGAGGTTTCGCTTGTGGCCATTTTGGCCTTCTCTAATCAGAGGCCTTTCTGCAGATCTGCTGTGTCTCCTACATGACTTCTAACAAAATCCAAACAGGACTTATTATGGCTTTCATTCAGGAATGACTGACATAAAACCACTTTACCTTAAAGGGTACCTTTAATAAGGGCACACCCAATGGCTGTCCCATCAACCATTCTCCCATCTGATCAGTGAATCTCTGCAGCTCATCCAGAGTAACTATAGGCGTTCTTCCCTGTTTCTTTGATTAATACTTTACCTGTAGTTTTGGTACAGTACCAGTTCAGCTTTTTGCCTCCCATTTCCTGATGATGGATTAAACCACTCTGAGAGATGTTTAAATGTAACTGTGATTTAAACGCCTCCAAACCATCCCCCAAAGATGCTTTTTCTTACGATGTGGCTATGTATTTTTTTCCTCCTTGAACAGCTCTATCCCCCCTTTCAGTATTCTATTTCTTGCAGTCACCTCATTTGCATAATGTGCATTAAATTGTTATCAATGAATCAATCAAACAAACAAACTTTATTTATAAAGCGCTTTTCATACAAAAATGCAGTTCAAAGTGCTTTACATAATAAAAATTACCCTACATTTATCACCCCCCCTAAAGGTTGAACATGAACACATTTATACCCCCTCTCCCCAATCCTATCCCCATGTGCGGACACACTCAGGAGCAACATAAAAGCACATTAAAATAGACAATATAATGGACACTAGGCTGAGAAGAGATTAGCCAGATTTGGTAAGGAGATGCCATTAAGGGAGCCAACTTCACTGGCAGTTGCGGATCACCAGTAACAGCTGAGGCACTGACCCAGGGCATCCAGAGGAGGGGAGGCTGGGACCTCGACCTCCACCCAAGCACTATCTAGAGAGCACCCAAGCAGCCACAGCAGACCACCGCTCCCGAGACAGAGGGCTCTTACAGAGGAAACACTGGAACAATGTATCTAATTATTTGTTATTTTTATGAAATAACAGGATAATAACAGGATAGTAAGTTAAAATCAAGTAGTAAAAAACTGATCAATAAATCATGAAAAGCAAATAAATAGGCAATAAATAATCAGTTAAAAGCTCAGCTAAAAGGTTAGTCCTTAGCCTGCATTTAAAACATTAACTTTCTCTGGAGCCCTGAGGTCCTCTGGCAGCCTGTTCCAGAGGCGAGGGCCATAAGGCTGGAAAGACACCTCACCATGGGTGTGTGTCCTGACTTTAGGGATGACAAGGAGACGGCTGCCAGAGGAGCGCAGAGACTGCTGAAAGATAAGAAGACCCAAAACCATTAAGATATTTTAAAAACTATTAAAAGAACCTTAAAATTGATCCTAAAACATACGGGGAGCCAATGCAGTGAATTTAAGACCGTTGTAATGTGCTCTTCATAAGGACACTTCCTGCTGAATTTGGTAGAAGTTGTAAACCTGAGATAGTATTTTTGGAAGACAAGAAAACAGTACATTCCAGTAATCAATTCTACTGGTGATAAAACATGCATCAGTGTCTCCGTATTGGTCCGAAAGAGAATGGGGTGGACTCTGGCAATTTTCTTTAGTTGATAAAAACTTATTTTGGTAATGTTTTTTGAATGTGAGAGATAAAAGCCAACTCAGAGTCAAAGATCACACCCAGGTTTTTCACTTGTAAAGAAGGAAGACACTGACTGTAATTTTGTTAAAAGTTTCTCCCTCTGCGCTTTAGGACCGATGACTTAAACTTCAATTTTGTCCTGATTGAGCCGGAGAAAGATTTCTGCCATCCAGGATTTGATGTCTAAAATGCAGTTAAAAGTGCATTTATTGGCAGTGCGTCATCAGGAGACATGGAGATGTACAACTGTGTATCATCAGCTAACTGTGAAACTCCATGTCTTCTGATTACACTGCCAAGAGAGAGCATATATAGGTTAAAAAGTATTGGGCCTAAAATTGAACCCTGGTGCCCACCATATAAGATTTTGTAGAGCTTAGACGAGCAAGTATCTAAACTTACCATAAAACTCCTGTCTGTGAGATAGGATGTGAACCATTTATGAACAGCACCGGAGAGGCCAAACTGTTTTGAATGGGTTAAAAGAATAGTGTGGTCTACCAAATCAAAAGCAGCGCCTAGATCCAGTAAACCAACACTGTCAAATTCCGAGCCTTATAGTTTAATCTAAAATCGTTTTTAAATATTCAGAAGGGCCGTGTCGATGCTGAAATTTCTCTATGACATTATCAGCATTGATAAAATGATTAAGTCAAATTAAAACAAGCTATTCTACAACTTTGCTTAAAAATGGCAAGTTAGATACTGGTCAAAAATTGTTTAAATCAATTAATCTAAATTGTTAAGGCAGTTCCACCTCCCCTTTTGCTGATCCTTGTTGAATGAGAGACGTAAAAATTCGATGGGGAGGCATCTGTAAGAACAACAGGAGCATCTGCAGTCAGCCATGTTGCCTTCAAAAATAAACACTAAAGATTATGCTCTAAAACCAGATCAGCAATGGATGCTGTTGGAAATGGGTATACAGTTTTTGATCAATAGTTTCTTTAAAACCATTACTGACTGTGGTATTGGGGTGTAACTGTTACAATGTTTTGTGTTTTGAATATGTTTTTTACTTGTGTTTTTATTTTACTAATTTTGGGATGGTGGAGCCAGTCTCTGGCAGCCTCGCCTCTGTCAGTGTGCCCCAGGCCAGCTATGATTACAACTTAGTCTGCCATCACCAGTGTGTGAATGTGTGTGAATGGGTGAATGACTGAATTGATTTAGTCATTAGGGACTGAATAAATCACTATACATGTTACCATGACTAGCAGTCATCTGACTCCTCATCGACTCTGTATTTGTTCCAAAGTCAGCATTTAAAGGGATATGAACATGAAGTCCTAAAATCAAACACATCTTTTCTTTCTTTTTATACCAAACATACTGACATGGGCAAAATTACTTGGTAACAGTCTGAAGTTTCAGTATCGGTAAGTTTTCGATTTATTTTCCAGCCCTTACCGGAATTCATTAAGGAGTATCTGAGTTAATAATATTGAATGAAGATACATTATCCATTTTTGATTTGACATTCACTTCACAATTATGCACCATTTTGTCTTTCTCAGTTAAATAAGCTCCCACTAAAATACAGTGGTACTTATAATCTGAAAGTGTAAAAAGGTTCAAGTGGGTGTGAATAATTTTTGCAAAGCACCAAATGAGGAGCTTTTTCATTCAGTACTTTATAGTGATTGTCCAATTAAGCATAATGTGTTTTCCGGTCTCATTTTACAAGCAAATTGAATCCTGTTTTCATCACTGAACCAGTAACCCCTTCATCAGCTCATGCTCATGCCAAAAATTAAAAAGAGGACCCATAAATACCATTACAGACCAGCCATGTTTCAGTCAGTTCAACAGGTACAACCAAATGGGATGGTCCCTGTTTGGAGCACAAGTAGCGGCCGTCATACGTCACTTAATGTATCATGATGTCTCTTGAATCAAAGATCGCACGGTGATATAAAACCAATGTGTAACATAGAACTATAAAGATGACTCACATCAAGCTCTGCTTCCTAATTAAGAGCAGCCCAGGACTGACAGTGAAATCCAGTCCCCCCACCACCAAACAATATCCCTGTGTGGTTTTTAAATCCATTTTCCAGGATTATATCCAGCTGGGGAAAAGTGAAAACAACGTGCTTGCGTGACTCTTGTGTCTGCTGGGGCTTAGCTCCTAAAAGCCAGGTTATTTAGGTTAATTAAGCATTTCTACAGTCTGCAAGTCGCTTACAGTGCTATTACGGAGTTGTCAACTGTGGTCTTTGCAACAAATGCTGTAAGGACGCTGTTGAACGAAAATCCTTTAAAATTGTGTTTTATGTTGCATCAAATCAAGGTGGGTTTGATGTGTCAAACAAAACCCACAAGTAAAGTCTGGTAGAGTTAATGATTATGAGAGGGTATTACAAGCCAAGGGAGGTGGTTCCTCAGACTGGTATGATTCTTTGCTCAGAAGCAACTCAGACATGGAGACATGGTGTTTCTATTTGTATTTCATACTCCAAAGCAGTTTTGAATAGTGATAGGGTAGAAAACTGACACACGGTTAAGTGTTAACAAACAAAAGAACTGAAAAGAAAAACCACCTAAAAAAAACCTTACAGGGCAACCATTTACCTTCATCAGTCACCAAGTCAGTAAAGCAGTCAACCTGAAGGTCTGAAGGCAGGACAAGAAGAATGTTTGAGAGTAGCAGTAGTCAGCTAAATACTGCAAAGTATATCTGATGGTTATACTTTGGTATAACCTACCGTCAATTTACACTCAAACCTAGCCTTGTTGGACGTTTGGGTTACTTGTGCTTTAATCTTCAAAGTCTAATTTGAATCATGTAAAGCACCTTGAATTGCCTTGTGTTGGAAGCGTGCTATACAAATAAAATTGCCTTGCCTTGCCACCAAAAGCCATGCACATCACCCTCAACACACCATTGCCCCTTTTAAACACAGTGGGGGCAGCATCAGGTCTTAGGGATACTTTTCATTAACAAGCAGAATGAAGCTGGTTAGAATTGAGATGGAGTTAAATACAGGGAAACTCTGAAAACCTGTTAGAGGCTTCAAGGAATTAAACTTTGAGGAGGTGATTCACTGCACAACAAGGCCACATAAACAACTGTGGACACTAAAAGAATGCTTTCAGACTGCCTGCATCTGTGGTTATGGTGGAGGATGATGTGGGATACAGACATGGGAAACGTCATCCACTGTTCCTGTGTCATGTTGGTGTCCTCTGTTTTTTCTGCCAATGAAGCTGCTTAGTCCCTTAATATGTGGTAGCTTACTTTTTTTTAACCAGCTTTAAACGCACCATAAGCATATACAAACGTGGGCAGCAATGGATAGACAACAGCAGATGCTGAGCTGAATGGAGAAGTACGTCCAGAAAACCAGCCAGAGCCAGCAAAAGGCAAAAAAAAGTAAATAAAATAAAATGTTGCAGTTTTTACAAACAAGATGTAAGTTGAGTTATGCTCTTGTATGCAGGCAATATTATCAAAATGAAGCCTAGCATGTCAACACATCATGTTAAGCTGGTTTAACAATATTAATATTACTTACTTTATTTCACTTGCTAGTTAGTTCATGCTATGAATAAGCCAAATTCTCTTTTATTACTGCGTAGAACTTTACTGGTTTCCATATATTTGAAAGAAACCTTTATGGGTACAATAAACAGAGCAGGGTCAGGGAGGGTCTACACAGGAAAAAGAATGTAAGTGGCTAAGAAAAAACATATATCGCACAAGAGGGTCCTCAAGGTTAATTTCCACAGTAATATCACTGCTACTCATCCTATTCTATTTCCGAAATATGCTTTCCAAGTTTTTATTCATCTTTAATGCCACAAAAATAAAGACTAGAGACAGAGAAAAGAGGTAAAACCAGAGGCCAGCAGCAAGGAAGATGATGTAGGGTCTTCACAGGTAAGAAGAGAATAGAACTTGCTGAGATAAAAATCCATTGCTGGGAGAAACCAGTCATGCATTAGGACCGGGTTTTTACAGATGTATTAGAAATACTGGTATCTTTTTTCTGGTAATTCAATTGATGTTAGAGAGTTTCTGAAGAGTGTGTGTTATTTATTGTAATTTGGTGAAGCAAATGCCTGAACTTGAAACTTAATTCTTTAAGTTTTAAAAAAAAATTCAGATTGAAACCTACCATCAATTTAGACTTGAATTTGAGCTAAGTTACTTGTTTCTGCTAAGCAGGGTCGTGTCTTGTAATTATTTATTGAAAGTAGTGTTGTCACAACACAAACATTTTAAACTCGATTCGATGCTGGGGAAAAAAACTTGATACTCAATTTCTATATTAAGGTGACTTAAAGGGGAATTCTTTTTTCAACCTAGACCTTAATTATAGCAAATTTTATGTTTTTTCACTCACCCTGAGAAAATTTGAGCCAGTTTGAGCCATTCAGCAGTATTTATACATCCAGTAAGGATCAGCTGTATCCCTACAACGTGACTGCTCGGGGCAGTCCAAATGCCGATTGTAATAAGGTTTAATCTACCCCAAATACCTTAATTTTACCATGTTTATATTCTTCTTGGATTTACAAACGCCTCGGAAGTGCTTCTGTATTTTATTCCGGGCCAATTTGGACGTAATACACAATTACGCTCCAGCAGGACTGCCAGTCTGTGTTTTACGGCGGCCGATTCACCAGGCGCGGATCCTATAGAATATGCAAAAAAAACAACAACAACCTTTAGCCTGTTAATAAACCTTAATGAGGAACAATCATGCATGATTATGCTCTAAACTCATTTAGAGCCACAAAGTAACGTTTTTTTAATCACTTCTCTATTTCTGGGGAATATGCTGAACACAGTAGGTCTACACTGCTCCACTTTTCACAGTGAGGAAACCAATATTTTCTCTAGTCAGATGCAGAGCAGAAGGCACAAAAAGGAATTTGACCATCAGTAGACTACTTTTCAGGGGAAGCAGGGTGTGGCAGAAACCACTCCATCAATGGCCTGAAAACAAAAAAGTTGAAGGTAGACATTTCTTGGCAGAGTATAACTTTGCCACCCACTTCCTCTCAATACAATGGCGTTATAAAACTAAACTATTTGAAGCATGCATAGAAATGAGCTCAAAGTTTTTATGAGTAACACCTCACCTCTTGATTCATCCACTCCGACGGCACACAACCAATAAGGGTGATCAAACATCCCACAGTCAGCATCAAACAGCCTCCCAGTGTGCTCTCTGAACAATAACCTCATGTTGGAAAGTAACTTACATTGCTCAGTTGGGCTTACCGAGGATGAATGAAGACTTGGACAAAACCTTTTGCTCTCCAACTGCAGAAGAGAGGATCTTACAGGCCAAACCAAACCCTGCCGCCCTGGCCTCATCAGTGCGTGGTGAAGGCCACACTATCCTCATCTGACCCTGTTATTTGCTGCCTGTGATGGAATATTTTATAAACCAACGCTCGGTTTCACCACTTAGCCAACAGGGAGGAGGCCAGAACAGAGGGGACACGAAAAGGGAAGCAGGAGGAGGTTTTAGTCATTATGATGACCATGACAATGATGAGGGAGAGACCAATATGAGAAAAACATAAGATATTCATCACTTCACAGGAGGTCATTTCCTTGAGACAAATTTGTCATGCCTTTTCATTTGGCCCTCAGCCAGGAGTTTAATGTCTGTGGACAACAGAACCGGACCAAGGTTTAAATGGACAACAAGACCGGCATCAAGGCTGTTTTTATCCATAATTACAAACTACGAAAGAGATCAAGTGAAACTGGCCAAACCTTATAACAGACTGGGTTGGTTTTACTATCGTCTAATTTATGCAAGCAGCCAAGTGAAGGCGTTTTGGGTTTCTTCCTCCCCATGGATGCAGACTGAGTTTATAGAAACAAATGCAGCTTTAAAACTTCCAAAATCAAAAAGGTCCCAATATCCACAGTGATCATTTCCTAATCACGTTCAATAAGAGGATTTGTGGATAATCGAGTGCAAACTATCAAACATCTATCCATCATAAAAAATATAAGTTCTTCCTCAGGGCAGGATCTTGTAGGATCAGTCTTGATAAGCACCTTAAGTATCATATAAGATGTGAGCCCTGGCCTATGAAATGATTAAATGACAGAGAAGTTCAAATCCTGGCCAAGATGGGGTTTTCATGTTTCATGTTCTACCACAGTCTAAAAACATGACTCTTTGGGTAATTGGTCACTCTGAGTTGCCCCAATGTGCATGGTTGTTTTCTCTGTGTGTCTCATTATTACTCTGCAAGAAACTGGCGACCTGTCCAGGGTTAGCGCTTTTCACTCATTGACCAAATGCTTGTTTAACTCATGTGAGTGGCTATTTGTTGTAAAAATCTGATTAGTACTACATTATTCTAAAATCTTTAAACAAGTGTGTGTTTTTTTTTATTTGTGTATGTGTGGAGGTTATAGCTCAGTAGCCTACTCGCATTATTTAAAACAGGGTTATGATCAAAATGTGCACAAGTGTTGTTTGTCTGCTATGGAGCTAATTAGAGAAAGTTATAGGACATAAAATGCACAGCTCAGCAGCACAACCTGCTTAACTCAAATGCTGTCATCTTGACTGAAAAGGAGCCATTAACATTCCTAATTCAACACTGAGCTCAGTTTAAAGTTTTCTACTTGGAACATTAGAAATTAAAAATAGAAATGCCTTGGTTAAAGGTTATCTTCAAAAACAAGCACAGAGTCTGTTCTGACGGAGCGGAGTCAATGATGGGTCAAAGCTGACTGGGATGATTTAGACAACAGACAGCTGCTGATGACAGTTGAATCTGTGACCGGAAGCAACCAGATGAAGCCGTAATGCCGTAAAGATTTTTATCTCTGCCCATCCGAACCTACTGTCCACAGAAATATTACAATAGAACCTCAGATATAGAGAGTCAACATGGGCAACTAAATGAAACACATCTGCTTCACTGAGGTTATCAGGAATGCGCCCCCTACTCAGCTGAATACTATCCAGATAAATGAGTGTGAGAGGTAATGAACTGTGCTTTGGCCAAGTTATGTGAGTGTAAGTGATTGTGCGCATGAAAGACAAAGAATAAAATAGTGCCAGATTAGTGCAACAGCTGAGCTACAGTTGGATACACCAACGGACTCAAGTGGGATGCCCACCTCAAACATAAACTCACACAAATGCACAGAAAAAGGAAGCAGAATCCAATATAAAAAACAAAACAAAAACATATAAAAATAACAAGTGACGGACTTACCTGTTTTTCCACAGAAAGATATGAGTTCAATATATTAATACAATACACACTTTCAAGTCAAGTTTCAGTTGGCCGATATTTTCAACAGGATTAATGTAAAACTATCACCAAAAAGACACAAGTTCTTTATATGGTGATTTATTTTTAGTATAACAAATGACGGCAATGCCAACTGACTCACATCTTTAACCCCAATGGTCATCTAAACTGTAACTCACCTGTGCTGTTCTGTTTCCTATACTTCCCAGTCAGGTAAACCAAAAGCAGTGAAAACTTTCCGGATACCTGGAATGTACACAGAGCCCCCTCTCCTGATGACATGACCCACACTGAGTCGCTCAGTCTTACAGATATACACACATTTCTCAGGGAGAGCAGAGGGCTGAGCAGGAGGGAGGGAGCAGCTCAGAGCTGCCAAATTCTACACAAAACAGAAGATTGGAAAAAAGACATTTATAGGCTCATTAAAGAGACAAAAAAATGTTTCACGGCTGCCCACACTGAATTCATTCATGTAATTCCAGTGGTTTCCTGAAATGTCTCTAAGCTTCTTTCTTGCGAAACAGATAAATCCGGCCCACACATTTCAAACTATATCTTCAACTTTAAACCCATCAAAGCTAAGAACAGGTAAACCTCTGCTAACTTCATACACTTTGCGGGCAACAAACCTTTAAATAACTTTCCTGGTTGTGCATTCTGGAATCCCATTCCAAAATAAACAGAACAAAAAGAAATCTTGCTTTTCAGCTGTGAGAAATGTTCTGGCCACAGTCCACTGACCATCAAAGGCGCCACAGCAGGACTTGGCTGGAGCCAGTCAACACTGTCACGATGGAAACCTCTGGGGCTCTAATCTCAAACTGCAGGAAGAAGGCTTTTAAGTTAATAAAAGATGACATTGCTTCAGTTTGCACAATGGTGCGACAAAAGAGGAGAAAACATGAAAAAGACTGACCCAAACCTAATCATTTCCTCACGCTAGCTACAACTAGAAGTCGGCAACTGGAAAAGCCTAATTTGGCCTGTAAAAAAATAGCATGAGTCTAAATACACTACTTTGGGTCGGCAGCACCTGGCAGGAACAAGACAGAGACGGCCGTGGCTACTCTGAGAAGTGTGCATACGTCACTTGTTTCATGCAAAATAAAACCGCGGTTATTACATTTAAAAAAATCAGCCCATTCAGCAGGCAAAAATTGTCCATTTGTGGTTTGTTCATAGCCAGAGAGTTTCTGGCTGATGCCGAGTGAGAAGGCGTGGTCCGCTTCGGTCTCTGCAGAAGCTCCCTGCCGCTCTGGCTCTACCACAGGCACAGCACATGATATTTTCATCACCAACAGCTCTCCACTGGGATGTGACAGGTGGGCTTCTTTTGGTGTCATTATGTTGACGGTCAACACTCTATTTGTCTGTTCTCCTTGACATGAACAAACATCTCACAACTTCCAGTCCCTGTGGACTGGTTCTGTAGTCGGGTGAATCCCACTTGTTCTGAGAAAAAAAGACTAGAAACAACTCCTACACGTGACTATTAAGCCTTGATTATGTCATTATGCCATGCCTGCCCTTATTAATCACTGAATGATCCAAGGTAGCTTTCTCACACACTGCTTTGTTTCTGGGCTGCATGTTATATGAGGCGTTAAAGATGTCAAAAGTCCGTGAAATTTTTATGAAGCAACAAGCAGCCACTCCTCGTAGGAACTTGTCGCAATCATGCTTTCCTGCTTTGCCGAAACGTTTAAGCCCTAGCAGAGCTAAATGAAAAGCCTTTGAGTCCAGAGGCTCTCAGTTCTTCATTAAAGGTCTTTTTCCACATTCAGACTCTGGCTATTTCAGTCAAGTGCTTGGGCATGGTTAGCCACTTTGGTCCAATTAGAAAGTGAAGCTTTCCTCTCAGACGTCTAAAGCAATTCAGAACAAGGACTTTTGTTTATTGCTGTGTGTAATTTTCAGGCCACACCTTTGTTCCCCTACATCCCAGCTAATATCCCATGCAACGTTCCTACAGAATGATGCAGCTGCCAGTGTTTTACTTCCAGAAAAATCTTAATGAGCTCTGTGGTTTTATCCATACAGGGAAGCAGAAATATGAGTAAATGGACTCACTGGTGAAAAACGTTAGATACCAAGAAGAACAGATCAGATTAATTTGATCGACATTCAGGCCAGAGATGTGCCTGTTTTGAATCAATTTATAAGGATTTGGCATGGCTAGAAGCGGGCACAACAAGGGATAGTTTATTGCTTTTAACAAGTGTTTTACAGGCAGTAACTGGAGCCTCCAAGAGTCAAAACACTGAAGGCAGTCTAGATAATGCTGCTACCGAGTTTCACCATTGAGATGGCGCATTCAGAACAATCTGCATAGTTAGTTCAGCATGTGTGCCAGAAGGTTGAGACTTGGTCTTATCTGACCAGAACTCCCTTTCACACAGGTTTGCTATGTCTCTTACATGGCTTGGGGCAAACTGAACTTCTTATGGCTTTCTAACTTTTCAGTGTTTATCTTCTTGCCACTACTCCATTATTGCCCCACAGACAGATTCTCCCACCTGAGCTGTGGATCTCTGAAACTCCTCCAGAGCTACCAGTTACATTTTAGTTGTATATCTGATTAATATTCTTGTTGCCCAGCCAAGCAATTAATAAATCAGCCACTCTTTATGGGTGTATTATATATAGGTAACTTGTCACAAAGAGCTTTATAGACGCTTTACAAAATGCAAAAAACAATGATGAAAAAAATAGGTAAACAAGGCTAAACGGGAAAAAGAAGAACAAAAGCATCATAAGGGGATGTTGGTCTGAAGGAGGGACTGGAAATTGGGTTAATGAAAATAATTTGGTGGTGGTCAGAGGACTCGGTGGTGCTGGTGTACGGCTGGATTCTCTCAGTCTGCCTTGAGGCACCTGTGGCTATAATGTATCTTACCACCACCAGCATGTGAATGTGTGTATAAATGGGTGAATGGCTGAATATATTGTAAAGCACTTTGGAGCCCTCTGGACTTGATAACGCGTTATACAAGTACAGGCCACTTATCATTTAACAATATTAGCAATCATCAAAGATTGATAGCAGTATCTCTGCTGGTTTCTAGATGAACCAGATACCTCCTCAGGGGTAGACAACAATAACTAATTAGGTTACTTCTAATCAAGGCAAAGCTCTCAATTTAAGTCTATGATGGAGTTAATAAAGTGTATCCATCTACCGTGTGTCATCAGGAGACACAGAGATGTACAACTGTGTATCGTCAGCATAACTTTGAAAGCTGACTCCATGTCTTCTGATGACACAACACATAAAATCTTTCGGACCTTAGAGCAGAAAGTATCTACACTTACCTTGAAAGTCCTTTCTGTGAGATAGGATGTGAATCATTACAGTACAGAGAGGAAAAGTCAGTTTTAAATGAGTTTAAAAAAATAGTGTGGTCTACTGTATCAATGGCAGCGCCTAGATCCTGTAGAACCAACACTGTCACCTTCTGAGCATCATAGTTTAATGTAAGTTTATTTAAAATCTTCAAAAGAGCCGTTTTGGTGCTTTGCTTGACCCTATAACCAGACTTTCTGAAATGTATTAATACTACGGTTAAAATTTTGGTCAATGGTGGAAAAACAAATTTTAGGATTGTTTTTAAGGTCTGAGATGATTATTGCAAAAAATGCATTTCTTGAAATTGGTTTAGCGTCATTGTACGATTTGCGAAGTTCTGTGTACATTTGATGGTTTATGGTACTTTTATTTTTTCTTTATTTACTCTCTGCCATCCTGCAATTCTTCTTAAGTTTTTTGAGGTTTTCGTTTCTCCATGGTGATGCAAGTGTGGAGTGTGAACTTTTAATTTTAAGTGTAGCAAACAGTTCGAAAGTGACTAAAGCATACTTTTAAATTAATTAAAAATAATATCACAGGGGCGCAGGTAAAGTAATAGGAGGTACAGTATATTTTCAAAAAATTCAAGAAAACCTGCAGCCAATTCAGGAGTTAAATGAGGCTTCCTGACAGTTTTCTTAGAGGTCTCTATTTGGATGGAACTGATTAAAATTAAAAACACACAGTAGTGGTCAAAGACAACAAAGTCAACAACAGAGGACACAATGGTGGACAGGCCATACGTGATAACCAAGTCCAGGGTGTGTTCTCTGTTGTGAGTCAGCTGCACAACATGTTGACTTAAATCCATCTAATTCAATATATTTTAAAAATCTACTGATAAAGGATCTAAAAGGTTGCCCATATGTAGATTAAAATCACCAGCTAAAAGGATACTATCACATACAATCCCAAAACATTATATTGAAGTGTGTCACATGAAAACATTTTTGGTTAAAAGTTCAAGGAGTACGAATACTTAATGGATAATAAATGCCAATTCCAGGTGCAAACATACAAATAAACTCAGAATCCAACCAATCCTCGACTGTGTTCTGTTTGAAAAGGTCCCATAAGGGTCAGCTGACGTCAGTTTATATGGTGCATGCTGTCATCTTGTATTCTTGCTCCAAGGAGACCAACTGACGCTAACAATAAACACAGACCATGTCCTCTCATGAGCTCACACTGTAAGGAGCATATATCCTCCCAATTGTCAAATAAATCCAACTTGAAAACCAACAAAAGTAACGTCCAGAAGAGCCAAAAATTAAACATATCAGCCATAACCAATAAATGAGGCCACGTACGCAAACAACAGCATGAAATTCCTACTACATTGAAGTGGACGGCTGAAGAGACCAGATTTTCACTATTATTACGCTTGTGACTCCTGATCTTTTGTTTTTTAACATTTTGTAAAACCAAATCCTTCAAGCTTTCATGCCAAAGTAAGCTTTAAGTAAAGTTCTTGCTCTATAGTTTCAAATACACTAATTTACAGTTTTCTAAAGTATTTCATTACCATAGCCATCAATCTCTCTGTCAAAGAGTAATTTTAGGTGACGATAAACCGCCAAGCAGGTTTAATTTTAGGTATGTATCTTACCACTTTGTGGGAAGATCTGTTGGATTCCGTTAATACAATAGCTGTCTTTCAATGTGCGGATGTTTGGGCCTCAAGCAGGGTTCAGCTGAGTCACGCGCTGTATGGCCACATCTTTCCATGTGTAAAAAACAAAGATCTGCCCACAATTTTTCCATAAACATAAAAACACACAAAAAGATACATTTAAAAATAAAACAGCTAGACCACCTGTTTTTTTTAAGTATGTACATGTCATCTAAATGTAAAGTTTAAGATTTTTTCTGTTTCTATCTGGGCTGAGGATGTTAGTTGATGTTGACCTAAGCAAGATTCTCAAATGATCCTTCGTAGAAATGCCTGCTTGAGAAGATAAATGCCAAAAGCTGTAACAGGCTGAGGCTGCTGTAGTCAGGGTTTGAACTCTGCAACCTCCTCTCCTTCTGAATTTATAGAAATCCATCCCAGCTCTGATCCAACACACAGCAGCATGGCATTAAACATCTTCCTTTTTCTGCCTGTATGAAACCCAAATCCTTCAGAACCCCCACTGAAACTGTTGTTTTCTGGGATATCAGGGGCTTCAACACTAAGCTGTAGGAATGTTTCATCCAGTCATAGACAAAAGGCGAAGGAGTGGAGATGCACATCTTGCGTTTCCATGCTGGACAGTTTAACATTCGTACAGCTGTTATCCTGTCACATGTACATGGGAAGGAAGGCTTTGCTTGTATTTATGAGTCCCAGCTGACATCTCATCTGCTCATAAAAGAAGTATCCTTGTTTAGCCTCGGATGTTCAAGTAATACAATGTTGTGTGCAATACATTTTCAGAGCTTCATGCTCCAACAGAAGTTCACCGTTGTTTTTTCAGTCAGGAGCACAAGCTTTCTAAAATCCCTTCCCTTCAGCTTTATCACAGATACATAATTGATACAGGCACTACTTCAAACACAGCTTTTTGGCAGCTGCACAGGAATCCACCAACATTACTAGAAGCCGGGTCCAATGGTAGTGCCTCGTCAAGCATGATGAAAAGCAGAGAGTCATTGAACAGGTGAACCGAAAAAAGCAGTCCAGAGCTCACTGTTCAAAAGCCAGCTGTGGAGCAGACTCTGAACCCCAAAATAAACCGAGAGCACGAAAGACGGAAAAGAATTTTTTCTCTCAGCAGGAAAAACGTCCAGCTGTCAGCAAGGGGCAGATCAACGATAGGCCAACCTGAGCGATGGTGGGGGTTATGATGAATATAGGACAACACAAAAAATTCATAAAGATGACATCTTTAATGGAAGAGGACTAGAAGGTAGGGATGTGTATTGGCAAGAATCTGGTCATACGATGTGTATCACAATACAAGGGAGAACAATACAATACTTTGAATGAGACTATATTTTGTGATTTTTAAAACTGTAATTTTATTGTAGAAAAACTGCCTAAGAACAAACATTCAAACCCGTTTCACATTAAACACATCCAGTTCTATTATTAGATCAAGTTGATCAACTGAAACGAAGAAGGTGAAAACAGCCACCAACTAGCCGTCATACTTTTATGAAAATGACTGTCATCATTAGTGGTTCCATTCAAATTTTTAAATAACATAAAAAATTGAATACATTGATTTTGAATATGCGTACAACTTAAATATCATCATGTATCGGCATATGGATATTTTCTTACATCCCAACTAGAAAGCATGTTCCAGCTATGGGGGAATCACACTCACAGCCTTCCTGTTAAAGCTTATTTCAGGGTGCTTGAAAAGAGCCACAGACAGATTCTTAAACCTCTGGTCCAGGAGAAAGAGTGTGGGGTTTATTTCTGATAGTGGACCAGATTTTGGCCCTCAAACAGCTGCTGAGGGGGGTTAGTTTTTTCTAACTCACATGGTTTTGAAGAAGCATAATAATTGACTCTCAAGGTATTTTGTCAGGTTCCCCTAGGTGGCCATCTGGTCCTTCCCAAAGGAGCAGATGAGCCCACATTCCTGCCATACAGTTGAACTTGTTCCCAGTGAGGACTCTTTTCAGGCTCTCCCTTGTCCCTGATCCTGTCTGAGGCGTCTAGACAGGACCTATAGGCCCTATTGTGATATGGAGGGTTTGTGATGTGGGAACATCAGGGTCTTACGCTGATTTTCGCAGATGACTTGGTTCCATTGCAGTCTTTAGGCTAAGAACTACAGCGAGCACTGGAGTGGTTCTGGCTGGGAATGCTACTTTGTTAGACTACAAAAGAACCCATTCCTGGGTAAATACATTAATATTGTTTATTCTAACTACAGGCCCCATAATGCTGCTAATTCAGTCAAGTTATGATGTGTTTACACTATAGGCTTCATAAAGGACCATCTGTCTGAAGCACGTGGACAGAGTTGGCACCTCTGGGCCATTAAACATGGCTTCAATATAAACTGCCATGTCTCGGTTTGATTGCAGTCATACATTACTTTTTTCATTTGCAGATAATTAACCTAATAGTCATTTAGGTGTTGTTGAGGAAGGATAAATTGAAAAGTTGCAGAATAATATCTTTCCAGGACTGGACTAGACTATTGGTTGTGGTAATACATAGAAGATTTTAATGCAGATTTTTAAGAAGCCTCAGCTGATCATCGGCCCATTGAATTTGTGTTGGATAATCCTCCTCCTGCTGTGGCTGCTGCTGCTTGTATCCATCACAGACAGTCTTCTGTATTCCATGTTTGAAGCCATGATGAATCTGCTCCTTACAAAACTAATTTCGTTCAGTTCGTTCTTTTAAAACTGATGTCTTTCAGGTTGTTGTTGTTTTTTTCGTTCAGCAGGCACACACTGATCCTGTAATGGTTGGCTGTTTATAAAAGGGAGGCCAGTTGCATTCTCTTTAACATTTGGAACTTGGGTTAGCCTTTTGGGAGGGGAAGTATAGAGTCATATCTATTCTCACAGTTTCACAAGACCCATCCTCTGAGCACTGAACACGATTGCATCATGTTGCTGACATGGAGCCCAGAATCATTTCAGGATCTGGAAATGGTCTTTGTGTAAAAACATGATTACTGGGGAGCAATTAACATATGGACAAGAAGTGATACATTCCTTCTTCTACACTTGTCTTTGATGAGTCTTTTTTTCCAGCAGGGTTTTTGTTTTGTTTTAGCAGGTACACTCGGATCCTTCAATGGTTGCCAGTTTATAAGGACGAGCCAAGAGCTCATGGACGCAACCTCACTCACATTTCTATGACGTTAACATGACCAAAGCAAACGTGATTAACTGGATTGTGAGAGTTTTGGTGCTATTTATCATAGGCTGTCAAAGTTAGAACACTCTCAGACACCAAGGCTGCAAGGTGAGCAGAAAATATCTCACCTCTCTGGGTGAAACTTCACACTCTGTCTCCAGGCCAGCAGGAAAGCTTGGAGTCACCGCTGAGGCTTAACAGGGCGACTCTATTCATCATACGTCCATTTAGCGAATCAGTGACAAATGCGTCCTACATGTTTTTGACGTTTTCCTGATGATATTTCAATGACAATGGAGGCAGTGTAGTTTGAGGTGCATGCCTGGTCTGCTCACTGGTAATTTGAGTTATTTTAGAACAGCTTTGTCCATTTTAGGCAACCTCATATATGCTCTGTGGTGAACCAGTTCAAATGTACTCTCACCTTAGACACAAGCTGTCAGCAGAGTTCAAGTATCAGTACAGTGAGAACTAAGTAATATGTCAAACTGACTACATCACACCACACTGCTACATCTCAGTTCTGTATTGCTTGTTGTAATACCAACTTTTCAAGTGCTGTCATGTTTAACAACCAAAATATACTGCAGATATACAAACCTCTTGTACTACAGCCTGAAATCTCGGCATAAATCAAGCCATTCAGTAATTCTCGACTCTATTTGGAGATCAAATATATCTTATGACTTCATGCTTGCAACACTTTTAAAGAAGAGAAAAAAATTTAATTGCCTTTCCATTTCTGCTGCAGAGATCAAATGAAGCTGCAAGGGAGACTTAAGAATTATGACTCTGCAGAAACAAGCCAAACAGTGAGCATTGCAGCTAGATTACATCATGAGAGCTCACCTGCCATGACCTCATGCAAAATCTTGTTCACAAAATGTAGGAGGAAGAGCTACTGTAATGGTACACTGGTTAAGCATAGCCATAGCAAGCTTTTGTATATCAGATTTGTGTTTAGTTTAGTGTTTCCTATTTTTGTTTTGTTTATTTGTGTACAGTTGTAAGACAACAGTGAAAACAAGTTATTCACCCTTTGGGCTCACTAAAATCAAAAATTCTTAACAGTGTTATTTCACAGAATAAATCATGCATAGATTTTACAACCACAACCAATTGAAACAAACCACCTTTTTCAAACTCCAGTAACCTGTGTCACCAAATGCCCGAATTGCCTCCTCAGCTTGTGGTGAGGTTCTACAGCAAGATCTCAAACTCTAGTCCATGAGGGCTGGTGTCCTGCAGCTTTTAGAAAAGTTCCTGTTTCAACACACCTAAATCAAATAATTATACTGAACAAAAATATAAACACAACACTTTTGTTTTTGCTCCCATTTTTCATGAGATGAACTCATTGATTTGAAACATTTTCTACATACACAAAATAACCATGTCTCTCAAATATTGTTCACAAATCTGTCTAACTCTGTGATAGTGAGCACTTCTCCTTGGTTGAGATAATCCATCCCACCTCACAGGTGTGCCATATCAAGATACTAATTAGACAGCATGAGTTTTTGCACAGGTGTGCCTTAGACTGGCAACAATAAACACCGGTGATGAACTGAGTGATGAACAAAGAAAGAACACAATAAGTGGCAAAGGACCCCTGATAGGTTTTTTCGGTTCTGACAAGTTATGTGTCAAAGTCATCTAAATGGACAATTTTCTGATTACTATGAGCGAATTCCTATGGCCAACTGAGGCTACGTCCACACTAAGCAGATAAAGTTATACAGGGAGTTAGACGCCTAATGTTATCCACTCAACACGAGCATTTACGCCCCGTTTAAGTTCCCATTATTGCGCAATCCCATACCGACCAGTGCAAATACTGGGCATGCGTGAAAAGACGCACTGAACACACGTATAATCTACGTTACGCCAGCGCCTACATAATGTATACAAGAAGCTCTACAGCACAGTACATATCTGCTTGTCCCGTTAACCGAAGAGAACAATAGCTGCTCAGAAGAAGAGAGAGTTTTTGGTGTGGACAGACGACGAGGTCGATTTATTACTCTTCGCTGTTGCCTTTGTCTGTTGTGTCGTATTGTTATTGACGTAGCATTCCTTTCATTATCCGGGGAAGCTTTCCACACTAGCTTGTTTAGCCGTTGAATCTCTTACCCGGCTAATAGTTATCCGGCCACAGACCTTAAACGACGCCGGGTTAGTGTGGACGATAGGGGGGTGTAGACTAAATAATTATACGTTTAACGCATCTTAGTGTGGACGTGGCCTGAGAAATGTCTGAATATGAATTAATTGTATGATCATTGTTTTGCTGTTAGTTTTTTCCCCTTTTAGCTCCCTCCTACACCCATTAGGAAATGTATTAACATCTTGAAATAAATTGAGGGGTTTGTATGAAAAAAGGGGAGGACTGTAATGGAAGAATTATTTCATTTTCATTAGTAAAGCCATATGATGAATATTGTGTAATTATTGGGACTTAGAAACTGAAGTTGGAGGAGACTTATAGACATTTAACTTCAACTGAAGGACAATGAGAGACATTGTTATGTCTGTAGAGTATTTCACTCTGAGGCCCTGTCCACAAGTAGCCGGGTATCACACAAGACTGAGATCTTTTTCTATGGTTTGGCCTGTCATCCACACGTAAACTGAGATTTTCAGCACCAAAAATGAATCTTTTTAAAAACTTCGGCCAAAGTGGAGATTTGCGTTTTCATTATCTGCGTGTGGACGGCCGAAAACAGAGTTTTAAGAACCGTAAAGTCACTATCTGTGACAAAAAATGCTCAAACATCACATGTCCGACCTGTGTTTACTCTCAAAAACAGCATTCATGCCCTCAGAGCTGTGTTGGTATCATCCATTCTCAAAGCACGTTTTGTTTGTTTGCTTTTACAAGCAGTATGACTGCTGCGTGCTAAAGATAGAGGATAGAAAGTTACTCTATGCGGATAGGATTTGGGAGAACTACTGCCCCCTACAGGTTTGCCATGTCTATGAATGTGCTTAACAACGCATTTATCCGGTTATGTGTGGATGGAGATTTTTTTTTAAGAAGTGGAGGAAACCCCGGCTACATGTGGACATGGCCTGAGATAAGATACATGTCTAGATAAGGAGAGAGCAATTTTCTGTCCAATTTTCTGGTTTCTGTCCAGTTCCTAATAAATATCTTAAAAACTCCAACGGAGACTGAATTAGCCTTATCCTCATATCAATCTATATGGCATCATACCATATTAGCCCTCAAAAGTCTTGTGCATTATTTTGTAGTAGGGAAGCAGGGACACCATGTACTGAGGCTTAATAAAATTTAAAAACCTGGGTTTGTGGACATTTACAGCATGTCACCCCTTAATTTTCTACTTATTTCTGATATCTTCACTTTCAAATAAAGGCCACTAGGGCCAAAAAATGTAAAAAGAAGTCTTAACCATTATCGGTTTTCATGTTTAATATGTCCAAAATCTGTTCTCAATAAGGAAAACATTTAATGTGTGACAATGTTGGTAAATGTCACTACGGTGATAATAAAAAAAACGTACTTATGATAACAATCTCAATATATTTCTACTTTGGGGTCATGACAAACATAGAGGCCAGATAGAGAGTTGTCTATTCAGGAACTGGGAATAAAACTCACTGCATTATTTCATTCTTAACAATGTGGTTTAATAGAAAACGTTTCTAAATGACTTCATGAGAAGATTCTTAATGACCCCTAAAACATTTTATGCTGCCTCACACTCGTCCCTGGTTCGAGTCCTGGCCAGGGGTCTTTCTAAATGGAATTTGCATGTTCTTCCTGTGCATCCATGGGTTTCCCCTATGTACTTCTGCTTCCACCAGCAATCCAAAAACATGACTCTTAGGCTAGTTGATCTCTTCAAATTGTCCTTAGGTGTCAGTGAATGCGTGCAGTTTTACCTAGCACAGTGTACCCCACCTCTCACCCGATGACAGCTGGAGTTAAAGTTCAGTTTTATCTGAACTTCTAACATGGCATTGCATTTTAAATTAGACTAATGATTGAAGAACCAGTTAAACTCAACCAAACTCACAGGCAGAGAATTGGAGGGCTTTTTTTAACATACTGGGGAGGGGGGAGGGGGGGGGAAATCAATGTGAAATATTAAACATGTCAATGATTAATATTGGCTAAAACAGATGTGTATGATCCAATCTGTGCATGCAGGATGCTACATATAACTGGGTTTAAATGGCATATTCTGTCTTATCCTGGGGTTGGAAACTTTGCTTTTCATGGATGTCTAGGCAGAATGTTTGAGCAGCCACTAAAGCATCCAAATGTTTCCATTGTGGTTTTGGTGTGTTTGTCTGAAACTTACAAGCCAAGGCTGCTCCCACCCTTAATTGCCCATCATCCCTAAATGTTCGACATTTTAGGCTTTGAATTCCCTCGTTCTTGCAGGAGGCAGTCAGAGTAATGATATGGAAGAGATCATCACATGAAATTCCAGGAATTAGCATGCTGGTGATTTTCTCTGTGTAATTTGCAGCGAGTTGAAAAAGAGAGGCCTCTTTGCTCAGACCTCACACCAACAATGATGTTTGGACATGCTCTCTTTAGCAGCTCAGACATACACTGGGGTCTCGCACTGACTCAACACATTCCCTGATTTCTGATCCTGTAATCTTATCCCAAACCCAGCCCCTGAAAAGCAGAAAGTATGAACTCAGGAAAAAGAAATGCGCAATTTCCCACTGGGATGTAGCTTGCATGGATCGCAGTATGAAAAACGCATCCAAAAAAACAGAGCACTGCATTATGCATTGTGTGTGAGGGGAATGAGGGCATACAGAAGAATACCATGCGCTCAGCACCATAATACTCTCTGGCTGAGACAGCTTGTGGTTGACCACAGAAGGTCACGCCTAGCTCCCAGCCACCAGGAATGCCTCTTCACCGCTTGTGCAAAATGCTGGCATCAGAACAGAACCAGCTCATTGGAGTCTGTGGAGGTGCGGAGGTGCATCACCTGCTCGCTCTGTTGGCTGCATTAAAGGTGCTCCTCGTGGGAAAGGAACACCTGAGAAATTGATCAAAAGAGATCTGTGCAAATTGCAAAGTGCAAATACCATAGACACAGACACCAATAAACGCATGAAGACTTGGAAGCGACAACCAGTTTGTGTCTACTTCAAGTTTGGTGTTCTTCAGAAACTGTTTTTCATTTTCTTTCTTGGACATTTATCATGCACAATTGAAAGAGAAACATTGATGCTTTTACTGTCCAGCTTTGCTTTCAGGTCCCACTGATGTGTTTTCATGTCATAAGGAGCGCCCAGAAGGGGATTAATGTGGAACGTTGAACAATTTGCTGCCATCTAGTGCCCAAACACTGAGGACACCAAAATGGCAACTTGGCAATGAAAAGGGGGAAAACGCAGCAGCAAAACCTGGAGGGAAAATCAAAATATTTTATGCAATTCTGATGTTTTATTATAATGTAATACACACACACACATACAGACACTCATATATATTAGATTATATAATAAAATATAATGAAAGCAACCAAAAAAAAACTACCTTTTCCATTAAGTCTGTTTCTACTTTTCTAAAACACAACTGTTTTCCCTTTATAAGGTCATGATTTATCTGTAGTTAGCCACATTTGTTGGTTTAGATTTACTCGACACACCCTGACCTGATTCCTGCCAGACATGGAGAACCAAGAAATAGAACCTGTGTGACTACATGAACTAATAGAACAGAACATAACATCTAGTCTAAATCTACAAGAAGCTCAAAAGAAGTAAAAAAAAAAAAAACCAACACATTGACATGTATCAGTTTAGAAAGGGTTGGAAAGCAATCTCTAAGGTTTCTTGACATCAGTGAAATATAGTTAGAGCCATTATCGACATATGGAGAAAATATGAAATGATAGTAAATCTTCCAAAGAACGATTAGGCTGCCAAAATGACTCCAAGAAATCATGAGCAGTTCATCAACAAACTGAGAACAGCATCTGCAGACCTCACTTACCTCATTTAATTTCATTTAAAATTATTCAACTTTCCGAAAGAGACAACCTAAAAAGGACATTCATAGAAGCTGTCTAATAAAAAAACCACAGCTGACAAAAAAAACACATCTTACATTGCTTCAAAACACTTTGATGATCTCTGAGAACAATGGAGAAAATATTCTCAAGCAGGGTTGAAATGTTTCAGATGCATTTTTTAGATGTGCCTGCTTTAGCCCACCTAAATTTCAATGAATGGCTGATTACCAGGCTTTTGTTAAACTGCAATCAGCAAAGCAGGCGTGTTAAACGAGGGAAACATCTAAAACATGCAAAGCAGTGTGCCTTGAAGACCAGGGTCAGGAAACACTGCCATAATTTATTGAGCCAGATAGCCTACCAGATTGTCCTGAAGGAAATTACCTAAACATAATATTCTTCACTAAAATTCCATCATACTTAGGATATATAGCTGGAAAATGAACAAATATACTTCTGGATATCTTGAAAACAAGGCTGCCGAGTCAAACTTTAATACGGCTGAGATGCTGTGACATGATGTTAAATCGGTAGTTCAAGCTATAAAGCTCTTTTTGGTGTTTGGATTAAAACAACCTGGCAGAGAAGAGTGGTCAAAAAGGTTTCCAAAGCAATGTAAAAGACTCATGGTCTGGTATGGCACTTGCTTAACGTTAGTTGTTGGTGTCAAGGGTGGCACATCCAGTTATTAGTTTTAGGGAGCAATTGTGTTTTTTCTAAGGAGTAAAGTTGGTGTGGATAGCTTTTTTTATTATCCTTATTAAATAAAATCCTGATTTGAAAACTGTATTCTGTGTTAACCCGGATATCTTTGTCTAAGGTGAAGATTTTGTTTTGATGATATGAATCAATTAAGTGTGACAAAAAACTAAAAAAATGTGGAATACCTTTTCACTGTCCTTTACCTCTTGTGTGCGTTCCCCTCCATGTTCTAGGCTATCCATTCTCTGTATTAAACAGTAAAACGTAGGTGCTGCTGCATCGCTCATGCTCTCCTGTTTTCAAGCAGTTAAACATGCTTCATATTTCCCAAGAATGTGTGGGGTGATCTGGAGCCTGGACTGAAAACTCCTTGTCATTGGGTTGCAGACATTCCTGTGCTTGGCTCCTACTCCCTTGAAGCCTATTTATACAGGCAAAGAAGAGGCCCCTCACAGCAGAAAAGGGGAGATATACATCCAGAGATGTAAGCTCTGTATCTTTTGACTGATACACAGACACACACCTAAAGATAAGCTCTTCAAAATTATTAAATATGACAAGCTGGATTTATGGTCAAATATATGGATAAATATGAAGTGTACAATCTCAAAGTCATCCAGAAAAGCCACATCTATTGAACCTGAATATTCTCATTCATCCAGGTCATGGTTATCTCAAGCAAATTTCAATCGAACACAACTGGACTTGGTAATTTGTCTTGGAAGACGTTTCACCTCTTATCCAAGAGGCTTCATCAGTTCATGCTCACCGCTGACCAGGCTGGGACTGGTCCAACTAACTGGTGTGGAGACCCAGCTATTTAACCTCTTGGAGGGCTTTTACAACACTGATTATGTCATTGGATCCTTTGTACTCCACGTCTTAAAGATGGTTGTTGGCGTGTCGCCTATCGGTGGAGGTTAGGTTTCGGCTTAATTAGTGCCCTATTGTGTTATAACCACAGTCGCTGGAGTCACAGTTGTTTTTCGTATTAGAAGTTAAATTGTTGAGTCTCCTGGGTAGGGATGAAAGAGCAGCATTGTAAATTTGAGATAGGTGATATCTCAGGCCTCCTCCTCTGTTAAGCGATGGTTTCTCTACTTTTACATAGATGTAAATGTCTAGTAAACAGTGGGCCAGGGCTGTGAAATCCGAAAATAAACAGAGCTGAGTATTTTTAGTTTACTAATGAAGTTCTACAAATAACAAGGGTCAAACTCTTCTTAACTGGTCACTTGCACAAAGCACCTTGCCTAATAACAATACGCCATTTTTCACATGTTGTCACCTCACAGCCACCAAGTAATTCTATATGGGGGGGCAACACTACATATTATAAATCATATCTGCTTTTCAGATTTTTCTGCCAAGAAACAGTCAAATTAGATGGACAACGGCTTTTGTCTTGTTACAGATTTTTAGTTATAGATCCGACTTTTGACTGGGCCTCGGTCTAAGACGTTCTAAGGGAGTTGTGACTGTATGTTTGATGCCTTTGTCCTGTTGACTGGTGAACTGCACAAGGTTTTCCTTTTGGGCTAACCTGTATTTACCTTATTTAATCTTCCCATCAACTCTGACAAACTTTGTGTTATCTGCTGAAGAATGCTTCCCAAAGCATGAGAGGTACGTCATATTTCACTATGGCTATCATGTATATAGGATGATGTGCAGTCTTAGTTTTTCTTGTGTTTGTTTTTTGTTTTTACCACACATTGCAGTATAGATAAAACTGTGAGATTTTGGTTTCATCTGACCAAAACCCATTTATCCCACATGGTTGCTTTGCCCCATTTAGGGCTTGTTGCAAACTTTAAATTGCACTTCTTATGAGTTTCAATCAACAGCCACTCTTTTCACAAGGTCTGATTCATTGAGTACATGACCAATAGTTGTCTTGTCCACAGATTCTCCACCTGAGCTGGAGATATCTGCAGCTCTTTCAGAGTTACTAGGACCTTTTACTGTTTCTCTGAATATTGCTCTTCTTTTTCAGTCTGCCAGTTTAAGTTTCCAGGTCTATTTTTTGATGAATGGAACAATATGGAATAATGCCAAAAGCTTATGATACTGTCTGATAATCTAACCCTGTTTTACACTCATCGGCTTTATCCCCTGAGGCGTCCGGTGTGTTCCTTAGTCTTCATGATACTGTTTGTTCACTATAATTTTTAGCGAGGTGTCAGGGGAAGGGGCGCTGCATACGTATGCATGTATCCAACCTTCATTGGTTAAAAAATCAATCAGTTAACAAATATTATCCTTTTCCTTCGACTTCATCATGATGCACTATTTTGTGTTGGCCAACGACAAAAAACCCAATTCAAAGTTTGTGTCTATGTGAAAAAATGTGAAGAAGTTCAGGGGGTTTAAAGGCACTATAAATAAATCATCACCATGGCATAAGCACAACTGGATTAATGTATTACAAATTGAATCCAGGCAAGGCAATGTTATTTATATAGCACTCTTTCAACACAAGGCAATTCAAATCAGCGCTTCTTAGACAAATCATGTGAGAAATAATATTGCTTTCACTTACTCACATTAATGAATGGACATTTTAGTATTCAAGAACCCAATGTTTGTTAAGAGAGAAAAAAAACTCAGAACAAATCTTTCATTTGTGAAGTATTTGTAACATGAATTCACTCACTGGGGTTCCCTTTATTTGAAAAATGAAACCAATGAGAGGCTGCTTGTTTTTGTTAATTCTACCTCAAACCTAATTGGGTTTAGACTGATCAACTCTTCTGACAATTGAGAGTTAATTGCTCTCTGTGGTTGTCGGTATTGGATTATATTCTTTATATTAGTTTGACAAGTCTCTGTTACCACATGTGGATCAACTTGGTTTAACAACTTAGCATTTTCTTGCTCAAATACGTACCCAAATAGCTCACAAGCAAAGAAGCAACATGGAATTTGGAAAATTTTCATCAGAATTAAATCATCTTCTGCCAGTGTTTTCCATTACTGTAAGGTTAAGATGTCACTAAGTTTAATAAGATAGGAAAATAAGCTGATACAAACAGCTAACTCAAATCTCACATCTTTCAGTTTTCACATGTTTTTTAACTTGCACTGTAAGTTATTTTAAAATAATCAAACTGGGCAGAGAATCTATGGATGGAGCTAAAGATTAGAGTGATAGCAAGTAGGCTTTCCAACCTCAAAAACCTGGAACTCATCAGTTAACATAACTAATTGAAACTCCAATGAAAACATGCAAATAGCTGGTCAGCTATTATAAGAACGGTTTGAGAAGAGAAATAAAGATTCAAACATAATGTATCCACTCCTTTTTTGGTTGCTGTCTGACTGATTATGTAAAATAATCAATTGTTGTTGTTGACCAAACTAAAGCATAATACTATACTACTACAATAAACTGCGTTAAATGATAACATGACATCTTTAAAACAGTGTCAGGTGTCAGCTAGTTTATTACCAACACCAAATGTTGGAAATCTTTTAAAACAGAGAGTATATCTATTACTTTCACACAGCTGTTTTTGTTAGAAGAATGGTTGAAATTATTCAGGTTTGATCCCAGTTATCAAGAAATAATTGCAAATAAACACAAAAGAAATTGTTTCTGTTTTTCTAAAATTTTATAACCATTTTCCACATTTCAAACACAGATATTAATGTGTTTTATTGGGATTTTATGAGTTAGGTACACATTAAATTGTGCAAAATTCTGAAGTGGATCAATCAGGTTTACTGTCCAGCTTTGGATGGGCTGTAGAGATTGCTGGATCAGGAAGAAGGGTAAACCAACAGGGCAGGTTTCATACATGCGCTCCACAAATGTGGGAAACATGTTGAAAAGCAAGATCTGATCGGATATTTTTATTTTTAGTCTTTAATTAAAAAGCTAGGTATAACAAGTTTGTCTTTTTTTCTGTCCATCTGAGGCCAGCTGGCACAGAAAACTCAGCAAGATTGCCACACAGAGTTAATATATGGTGTCTCAGGTTACATTTTGGATGCACTGATTGAGCGTGCTAGGTGAAAATGGTTTAACAAGATGTTCCTAAATTAATATGTGGCATATTAATCCTAGCAATTTTGTTCATGCAACTTTGCCACATGGCCTGGAGTTTATATATCTAACAGCGGATCTTGCTTTAAGCTTTCCCTGACCCGTATTAGTTCCTGGAGCAATGTCACCCTCGACAAGTACCTTATTGTGGGCCTAATATGACTATTAATATTACTCAATGTTTTATTGTTAAATGTTCTAATTGGATAAGTTTTTCATTTTTATATTTTTTCATAATTTATATATATATATATATATATATATATATATATATTTTTTTTTTTTTATTTTTTTTTTTTTTAATTAATTTTCTTTTTTGCTTTCTTTTAGTGATTCTCAGTTTTTAATTTTCACATTCTTGTAATTATGTACAGGACCTTGAATTGCCTTGCGTTGGAAGCGTGCTATATAAATAAAGTTGCCTTGCCTTGCCTTGCCTAATATATCCTCTACCAGCACCACCTACACAAGCAGACATTGGCCCTTAACCCCCTAAGCCCGCTAGCCCCCATTTTTGGGGGCATGTCTCCTAGAGTAAAATTTAATTTTCAACCTCCAATTATTTGTTATTTCAGACACTAATAGTTGGTTTAAAGTCAATAAGAGTTAGTGGTTACTATTTATGTTGTTTATTTGCTTCTTTACAATGAAAACAAGCTGCTAATGTGTATTTTTTTATAGGCGCAATTCATATTCATATTTTCTGTCTTTCAATCTCAATTACTCATGCCCAGTATTATTTTCTTGAGAATTTTCTCCCTATTATATGAGAGCAATTTGAACATTTTAGACCTTTTAGAAGCTGTAAAAAGCCTTCCAAAGTATAGGTATTCCAAATTTGGAGAAAAAAAATAGCCTCTGACTTAAGAGGTTAATGAAGCACATTATACAACAGTATTTTTTCTCATCCAACTTGAATTGTAAAACAGTTCAAGTTTTATTAGCGTAATACAGACAGTGCTTACATGGTGTTTATTGTGCAGCATATATGTAAATAAAAACCTGTTCAGGATGCAACTGACAACTGTTATCGTATGCAAAAAAGCATAACAAGCATTTCTCGGGATATGTATTTTTCTAAACTTACCGATGATTTGAGTAGTTTTGTAGAAAAACTGTGACCTACGACTTATCGTTGCTTACGACTTATCGTTGCCTACGACTTATCAGGCAGACCCAGACAAGCTGGGTCTGCCTGATTTATATCTAGTCCTGAAACCCTCATCATTCAAAAAGTAACTGAAGAGTTAAGAAAGTTTCAGAGCAAAGTTAAAATAATGTTAAAATAACCTGGTCTGACGCTCAGATTCATCGTCACTTTACATTCATTCCGTTCATCTCCAGCATTGATGTTTATTATGTGCAGCATCATGTTCCAACTGGGTTGGGGGTCAGTGTACCTGCCCCACCCGAGGGATAAAAGTGGACACACAACAATGCAATTGTGATTAATGGAGGATTACCAGTCATTCTATGTCCACTGCTTTTCAGTTTATTTATAAATGATCTGCCAAGTTGTTGTCCTTCGAATGTCACCCACCAAATGTTTTGCCGATTATGCTGTTCTGAATGTTCATGCAAAGGATAAATAACACCTTGTGCAAGAACTGACAGATACTATGACAACTGGCTTGAGCATTGCCAACTATACTTGGACATATCCAGGACTGTGTGCTTCTAAAAGAGAAAATACTGACAATGATCTCTGTGTTTCTGTGCAAGGTAAAACAACTGAGTGTACAAGAGTTTAAATGCTTAGGAATCACTCTTATTCACAACTTGTTTTTTAAACGATGGATAAAAAACACTGTGAATAGAATTAAGATGACCTTATCCAACTTTAGGTTCATTAGAACCAATTTAACTCATGAACCAACAAAATTGTACTTTAATACTTTGATACTTTGATCATGTCACAAATGTCCTATTGCGTAACTAGTGGAGAATCGGCCTGTAAGACGTTACTAAATCCGATTCAAACAGTTTACAAACAAGCTCTGAGAGTATAGGACGAAAAAAACAATACGTACCATCGCTTTCAGAAATAAAAAAATGAGCTTTTAAGCAACATTGTTAAACACGTTGACACTATCTTGAATTACAAAGTCTTTTATGGCAAAGCACCTCCTCCTTTACAAGAATTTGTGGAAAAAAACCTCAAGCAGCTTAACAAAGCTGGTTCTAGAGGTGACTGTGTAATTTCTTTTAGAAAGAGTGTATTTAGTCAAGCCACTTTTCCTGTTCCTGGTTCTCATGCCTGGAATGAACTCCCATCTCTGACCTCTGTTACCAAACATCTTAAAGCTTGGCTATTGGAACAACAACACTATTGCCACAACTGTACCTACACTTGAATATTCGTTGAAGGTCAGCTACCATTAGTTTCTACTGAAAATATACCGAAACATCATGACTCCCTCTTCCTTATTAATATTTTCACTTTTGATTACATCTTTTTTTTTTTTTTGTGGACATTAAATTTTGATGTCAAATTTTATCATGTAACACAAATGAAATACGTTTGGTCCACTGACCTTTGACCTGTATGTTTCACGATCCACAATACTGTTTTATAGTTTTGTTTTTGTCCTAATTGTGTTTTCAAGGACACATTTTTTTTTCTCTGTTTAATTACTCCTCTTGATCTTACTGGCCATGACAGCAAGCTTTTCTAATTGTTGGTACTGTTGATTTATTGATTTTATTTATCATTTCATGTTTTTGACTTCAAACTCCCGAAGGGACTAAAGATGGAAATTAGCCCCATGCTATAATCTTGCATATTTACATTTAAATGTTCATTGTATTGTTCCTGTTTTAAATAAATAAACTCAAACTCAATTCTAACATGATTGTATCTGCATTTGAAAGGAAACCAGGGTACCCTGAGAAAATTCTCACATGAATAGGGAAACCTTATCCTTGTCACACCTCTCCACTACTTGAAAGATATTGATTGATATGCTGGGATATCATCAATCAAAGATATCAGTTCTCATGAAGACTTTATAGCACTGCAGGGATAAAAAAATAGAGATTTGTGGACATGACCAGAGAAGACCAGGAACGAAGATTAATGTAAGGTAACCATTCATTATAACTTCACGGCAAAAACAGGTGTATGAAAAACACCAAGAAATCCAAACCATTCCAGACAGTTTTCTGATGTGATCCAGTTCTCCTGAGAGTGAATTTAGCAATGATTTCTGATATTTTCTAAGACATTAATAAAAAAAAAGATGTTATGAGCAAGTACTTAAGCCATGAAAACCAAGCCTCGGTGAAAAAAATTAAAAGGAACCGTGAAGTCCCCTACCTGACAAGTGGCAGAGGGTTTCCTTGAACTCTACATTCCAGACTAATGGGGCTCCCTTCAGCCACTTCCTGACTCTTCAGCTTTTGGAGGAACTGAGGTGGCGACAGGGGTTCAGATGTTGTTGAAGCTCCAGCTTGTAGGTGCCTCTCGGAACCCCCCTCTCCCATCTCTGGCCGGTTGATCTGTACATCCTCTTGTTGGCCTGCAGGGATGGAGGAGGTAGAGACTGAGCCTTTAAGAACAGTCTGCTGGTTTCTTGGAGACAGATAGCCACTGTCAGGAGAAGAGGATTCCTCTTCCACCTGTTGAGCAGAACCTTTGAAAATGGATGATAGTTCCTCGATGAAAGTGGCAGCTCGACTGCAGAACTCTGTAGCTGAAGCTGCTCGATCATTCAGCTCGAGACCTTCATGAACCAGCCTGGGTTTGTCTTGCTTATACACAGGTTGGATGGGCTTGTGCCGTACAACCTTTTCAGCTGCGGGTGGAGTCTCACAGGAGACCTGTACAGGTTTGCTGATTAGAGTATCATGGCTGGAGGAAACAGAAACTGCTCCATTGTCTTCAGGGCAAGGAGCTTTGGTCTGGCGGTGTAGCTCTGGGCTTGAGTTGAGGTTTTCAGTAGTTTGGGAGGGCACAAGAAGGGAAGGGACAGATTGGAGAGCCTGCTCCAGTTGATTAAGACAAGAGGGGTCTTGATCTTCACATTCACCTGCCTCACTGAAGGCCTCCCGGGCCAGGTCAAGGCTAAGATTAATCTCCTCAGCGCTCAAGAAGGCGGTCAGATCTGCAAAGTCCCCATGTCCAGAATCCAGCTCTGTCGATGAGTCAAGGTAGAGCTCTCCATCAGAGGAGGCCTCAGAAAACACAACCGGATCGCCCTCCAAAGTCCCCCCTGCTGCTGGATCCTTGAGCAGCACGGAAATGGGGAGTGGTTGATTCCAACTCCCGTCCTGCATCCTGAAACACAAACCAAATCTTATTTATCTGCCCGTTTTTTGTTCTTGTTGTTTTTTACGGTGCAGGTAGTAAAAGACACACTGTATGTTATATATTCATCTTTAAAAAGCCAGTGATAGCAAGTCGGGTTTAAAATAAAGACTTTATAAGTCAGTAGTGTATCATTTGCTCAGACAGCCATAGCTGAAAGGATGACTAAGGTCACTACTGTCTGGACACAGCTGGTGGGTATTAGCAAAGGTCTTTACTGTGGTTCTGGTCCAAATCACTGACATTTCTGTGTTGCCTTGTGTCCAGTACAGCCATCACACAACATCACATCACTTATTATAAGACCCAGTCGAATTATTGGCACCCTTGGTAAGGATGTATTTAAAAATATCAAGAATAAATGGGCCCTGTGATGGATTGGCGACCTGTCCAGGGTGTACCCCGCCTCTCGCCCGTTGACAGCTGGCGATAGGCACCAGCCCCCCCGCGACCCCTGGAGGACTAAGCGGTTCAGAAAATGGATGGATGGAAGAATAAATGGTTGCTTGCAGACTTAGTGACCCTTGCTGCAGTTCTTCTACCTTTATCTTTAGAGATGTCTTCTTCACTCGCGTCCCTTCTTACTAAATGTGGAGGCCAAATTATCTTGGGTCCTTGTCCAGCCATACTCTAAAAAAAAATTCTAGCCCCTTGTAAATGCTTGATATATATTTTCAGTTATTTTTACTTAAACTCAATTTTTAATGCTGTATTTACATAATTAAATTTAGTCCAACACACTTGTCAAATAAAATTGAGTAAATTGAACAAAACGTTTTTTTCAGTGTGCTTGTCAAAGTTACAGTTTTTTTAATTATTCCTGGGACTGTTCACATCTTAAAATTGTATAGGTGGCTACCCGTTTTCTAGTACTCTTTTCCTAACTGATATACTTGAATGGCATGCTATTCTTTCCCATTTTGAAGAGAAAATTTTACTATTGAAGTTTTTTTTTTAATACATCATGTTCTATGACATCAAACAAATTTTAACATGGGACAATCAAAATCTGAGTAAATAAAAAAAGTTTAGATTTCACATAATAATGGGGGAAAATCCAAACTAAACCCTGTAGCTACCCCAACCAACTGGTGCAATGAAGTTTTTTTTTTTTTTAGCATAAATAGCATGTTTAGGATCATGCTGCAGTATTTCCTATTTAAAAGAATAATAGTCCCTCTTGTTAAATCATGACCTAACAGTAATTACCATAATCAAGAAATCAACCATTTAGAACAAAAAGTCTTACAGATTTTAAAAAGCAACATATTAAGCCCCAATTTAAAGAACCTTTACAACAGATACATTTCAACAGGAATTTAGAATTGTTTTATGTTATCTGTATAAAACACAAATGAAACAAAGCATAAAATAACCTTCCCAAAAGTGACTGTGCTACCAAAATTACAAGTATCAGCGTCTCATACAGCAGTTTACAAACGACTCTTCATTAATTGGAAAGATATTCTGTAGACTGATTAGACAAATAGTTAACCTTTTTGAAGGTGAGAAATCTGTTACATGTGGTGAAAAACTAAAATAACATTTCAGAAAATCAACATGGATCAAACATGGAGGTGGTAGAGTAATAGTCTGGGGTTTCCTGAAGGAGATACTCCAGAGATTGGCCCTTAAACCAAAGCTAACCAGATCCAAAACATACCAGCATATCCATGTGGTGGGAAAATCAAGAAGTAATTAGGATTTAATTACTAATTCTGTGTCTAATTAACATATTTAAGACAGGAGGTCAAGTTAGAGAAACAAGCTTATTGTTCCAACATAATGTTCTTTATAAAGATGTGTCAGATCACAGGGATGACAGACATCAGAGCAACAAGATATCTGCTGGACGTTCTAACCTTGAGGGACTGCTTATTGCTTTACTAGCCGACTGGCATGAACCAGTTCTCCAGGAGCTGAAAAAGAAAAATGAAGGAGAGATGCTGGAAAGATAAAACCGATTGTTGATTGTTGATTGTTGAAATGTGTTTGAGAAGTTTGTTATAGGGGTTGGTTTGGGAATTCATGGCAAACCTGTTCCCTCCATGTTCTAGCCAGACATGTTTTCATTAACTACTAAAAACTGTCAAGGACTCGGTTTCATCTTATTTTTAGAAGACTGAATTAACTACTGCGACATATCCATGTCTGGACAGCAACAAAAGAACAAAAGTGAAAGGTTTAGAGTACTGCAGTGCAGTCAAAGTCTGGGCTCAAATATGAATTTTTTAATTCATCACAAATTAATAAATAAAATACATTTCAAAGGAATAGGTTTTATAAAAATGATCACAAAGCTGAATAACATGAACAAGTGTTTAAAGTTGCATTAATCATATTTTATGTATTTCTTTTTTAACTAATTTACTTCTGTTTTACTTATTAATGAGGCACACATGCATTTGATTTGATTAAATCTAGATGAATGAAAATTTGTCATGTAATGGAAATGCATGAATCCTGCATATTGGACCTTGATAATTTTGGAATGTATAGCTCACACACCCTGATCTAAAGAAAACATACTTTAGAATTGGTGTAAAATGTCCTTTAATAAACAAGAGGTGATTTTTTCATTCTTTTGTTAGTCACCCAAACATGAATGTGTACCAAGTTAAAT
This sequence comes from Apricaphanius iberus, assembly GCA_028564705.1. Lineage (NCBI taxonomy): Eukaryota > Metazoa > Chordata > Actinopteri > Cyprinodontiformes > Aphaniidae > Apricaphanius > Apricaphanius iberus. Next base: position 307,160 of record JAPXFQ010000256.1, read on the forward strand.
GTCCCTCTTGATGCATCCTCCATCTTTGATAAAGACGTGCCTAGCACTGTCAGTTAAAATCTATAAGGAACAGATTTAGTATGCCGTTTGAGCTGATCTCCTCTAAGTACGAACTTGCACATAATATGCTGTGAAACCTTTGGACTTGATACGCGGATGATGTGACATTCGGAGCCTCCTGGCGTCCTGAAGACCAGCTGTTGTTATTTATAATCCCCTGGGCTATGTTTCACAGCAGCGCCACAGCAGCCCCACCCACCCAGAGCAGAAGGAGAGGCCTACTACCTCTAAAACACTCACACAGGTATCAGTGGAGACTTTTTGATAAACAAGCAGTTACAATCACTTCAGAGAGAGGACACAAATGCAGACAATGTCCAGAGAATCTACTCCTGTCTAAAAGGAGCGACAACAACTGCACAGCTCTGATTAAATATGAATCTGGAAAATATGAGACAATGATAGACACGATCTGCATCTTTTATATTGCACTTTGTTCCTATGTAACTGTATATGCTTACACATCAAAATCAGATCATCTGTTATATTAAAATCAAATATACTCTTAAAAATAAGAGGAAATTATAACTTTGGGATAAGCGGAGAAAGAAGTCAACTTCATATAGCAAAAAAAACATTTAGAAAACAGCTATTTTTGAAACGAGTTTACAAAGCTGTTTGTCTGATAAACAATTAAGAAACCAAACTATAACACATGATTCAATAAAAAGAGCCAAATTTACCTCAAAGTGTCCCTGTTTGTCTGAATGTTCTGAGCGGGTTCTCCTGATCCAGGTTTGTCTTCTTTATGTAGGAAAGAATCGACAAGAACCTTTCTCTTTGCTATCCCTCGCCTTATTGGTCAGACAGTCAGCAGGATCTCTCAGGTTCAGTGTCCAACTGCGTACTGTGTGTGCAGCTCGCTGCTGTCCCATCTGTGCCGGTCCCTAACTGCTCACTGTGTGGGGCTATATTTGGCCCCTGGCTCATGTTACACAGCCAGACTGTTGGCAAGAGGACCGAGTATTGAGGTGGTCCTGAGGAACAGAAGGTGGAGGTGACATTTTCTGTACCGACCTGGTATTTGTCGATTAAACACAGTGGGCATAGTTGTGATGTTAAAACATCACGTTCATATTACGCTGTTAAAAGCTCTTAAAACTAGTGTGACACATTGTGACTATCTGAAAAGGCCGTTATCATGTTTGTCTTCTTATTTCAGTGCACCTAAAATGACAGCAGTGGTGCCGTCGTCTCCAGCTGAGTTGAAGGCATAATCCATACGAAGCTGTGATTTTCAAAGAATCTGGTATTGAGTTTAAGAGGTTGAAGATCTAAGCGTCGCTGGTTGCTTAGTATTCTCAGCTGTCTAACTATCCAGTTTTCTGAATGCTTTGCAGAATATAACATCCTAGACCTGTAACTTAACAGTCTATAAGATCCTCAGGCAGCGTCACTTGGTCTATTTCTAGTCCATTATCACATTTTGTGCTCCATGAGCTATTCTGGTTCTTCTTCAACCCACTGATTACAGCTAAGTGTGGGTGATAAGTCCAGAAGGAATGTTTTACTGTCATCACACATACATGCCTGCTCAACTAACGAGCAACCTGGAATTCTCTTTGAGCGTTAATCCACAGCAATCAGCTCCCTGTATAAGGTGTCGAGTATAAATAACTTTATAAATCAGTGGTAACTTCTTAAAATAATATGCAAATGTAGTTCTGTTTTCTGATTCATGTATATTAGAATTGAACTGTAACATTTCCAGCTTTCTTTCATACCATGACTGAACACTGCATTATCCCACATTTCCTTGCAAAATATTTATACTTCTAAAACTTTTTTAAGTGGGTTGGAATTGTGGGGAGAACGTGATTAATATGTTCTGTGAAAGGCTCAGAGTTAGGGAATGTTAGTGCACAAAAAGCATAATGAAGACCAAGGAAAACAGCAGACAGGTCAGGGAGAAGTTTAAAGCACTGTTAGATTATGGCAAAAATATCTTAAGCTTTAAGGCCCATAGCTTAAGTTATCTGAAAACTGTAAGAGCAGGACACAACTACAAACCTGCAAAAGAGATGGCTTAACCTGACATAGCATTAATCATAGAAGCAGCAAAAAAGCCCAAGGTTACTCTGGAGGAGCTGCAGAGATTCACAGCTCAGGTAAGAAAATCTGTTAACATGAAACCTTTTAGTTGCACAAACCCTGCCTTTATGGAAGAATAGGAAGAAAAAAAGTCACTGATGAAAGAATCCATAGGGAGTTAGGTTTCTGTTTTAAACAAGCCACATTGCAGCATTAGTTGCCAAAATTCTATTCTATAAATAAACAACTCACAGTCGCACACTGATTCGTGTTGATTTAAAAAATAAAATCCCAGTAAAATACATTAAATGTTGTAGTTATTACCAGAGGTTGGTAGTAGCTGCTTACATTTACTTGATCATTTTATTTTATTTATTTATGTATTCTTTTTTTTGGTGGTGGCTTTTAGGAATAGTTTTACAACACCATACTTTTTCTTGACTGATATCATTAAAAAGTATTGTTACGCCTAAGTATAATATCTGGATACTCTACCCACTTCATTAAAATGCAACAGATACAGGCACACCCACAGTTTGATTCAAAGGAAACCTCTTGTTTCTACACAAGCCTGAGTGTAAAAAAAAATAAAAAAATAAAAATAATACACAATATAAATCTTCACCAGAATTACTTTATCTTGAAATATAAATACATTACCTGCTGTGGGTTTTCGTTTTTATTAATTCTACACATAAAAAACGTGACATAAGTGATTCTTCTGCCCAATTGTATTTTACAACAATGTTAGTTATTTGTACTTTTTTCAATCCAGTCTTTTAATATCAGATTTTTTATTTTCTGACAGATGAAATTATTCAAAAATATCTAATTAGACCTGGTGAGTTTTCTCAGTACTTGAGTAGCCTTTTTACGAAATACCTACGTACGCAAGAAAAAACCTTTTTCTTGCGTATGCTCTGGAACGGCTACTTTTTACTTGTACTGCTACTCTTATTTGAGTACATTTTTGGCAACTTTACCCGATAGAACTGTCAAATAAGATAATCTATACATAATATGAATAATGAGAGCATTTACAATACTATGCTTAACCCACATAACAACGTGTTTATGAATTGCGTTTTACTCTTTGAGAAGTTTGTCTCATCGCCCCTTCCGTTGCTCTGCTGTGATGGGTAGGAGTGAAAATATGGCGGCGTCTGTGCAGCTGTAGAAAAGTAGAAAGATCCTGGATTAGGTATTTCACGACGCTCTTCAAAGGTTAATGCTGTGATTTCTCGCTAATTTTCTGCACTTTTAGGAAACGGGACAGTGACAGAATCTTAGTGACTCTCTACTTTACCTTTTCCAGGTTGCTAACTAAGCTGCTAACAACACTGTTTCATCATTGGAGCAGCTCCTCATACGTGAGTGAAGCAGCGGTACACATTTAAAACTATTCACAATGAAAATACGGGGCATGGACCTAAGCGTAGAGCAGCCACCCAGGCAAAAGAAAAACAGCTATATCACGTCATTACGTGAAAATGTTATGTTTCGATCAATATATTTCTAGCGTAATAACGTAATATTGTACAAACATGATAAATGTATTGTTCGAACATGAATGTTTTCTCAAAATAACGTGATACAGCTCTGTTTTTATTTTACCTGGGTGGCTCCTCTACGCTTCCGTAGGCATGGGGCTCTGTAGTTCTAATAAATCTGCAGTTAACGTTATGAAAATGTTACGACAGCTTGCAGCTATTAATTATTTCATCTTGTGGTCTGAGATCATTTTAACTTTATACCAATTTCTTCTTCAATTCCATTATTTTGCGTATTCATCTTCTATTCATAAAGTGTACCTGAAGTCATTTTGTAAGGTGGTATCTATCTACATCCTTCCATGCATCACACTTTGTCCTTCTCAGTACCATAGTTAAAGCCTCCCCTGTACTAAAGTTCACTTATTGTTTATGTATAGTTTATATGTGGATCTAAAGTTGAAATCAACGGCTTTGGTTTCTGCTAATTAAAACAAACAAACAAGAAAATATAACTGGAGCTGTTTGGCAGACAGAGTGTAAACCTACCTTTTCCCCTTGGAGCTACTAAATTATACTACACATACATACATACATACATACATACATACATACTACAGCACTGAATCATTATTGGATGCTGCAAATAAAATCCTGTACACACTTATCCACCCTTCCCAGCTAGCAGTATGCCTGCCTTCCGGCAAGTGGGGGAAAAGCAACTTCCCAACCCCGTTCTATGCATGGCGTGGTCTCCTAAGAGGGATCTGATTGCTTTGGCTAATACAACAGGAGAGGTGAGTTTAGATGGATTCAATTGTGGAGTGTAGGATTTTTAGTGTGTAGTATTTTTATATGTTTGTAAATCTGATAACTGTCCACAGCTGCTGCTTCATCGCTTGGCTAGTTTCCAGCGCGTTTGGAGTTTGCCACCTAGTGAATATACTGGGAAAGATGTCACTGCCCTTGCCTGGAGACCTGATGGGAAAAGTAACGGACAGCTTTGTTTTAGCTGGTTTAGCTGCATGTTTGATGGAATCATGTCAACACTCCACTCTCTCTCCTTAAACACCAGTTTTGGCCTTCAGTCTCGGAGACGCCAAGCAGGTGGTCCTCTGTGACGTTGAGAAAGCAGAGATCCTTCACATGTTTCCTGTGCAGAGTTCTGTAACCTGCATGAACTGGATGGAGGTGGTGGAGGAGAACAGGTATGCCTCAGGTTAGGGATGTGAATCTTACAACTACTCAGGATTCAATTCCGATGCGTGGAGTGACGATCTGATTCGAAATCGATTCACAGTCAGTACTTTTAGTTAAAAAAAAGGTGCTAATTTGTAGGGCTGAGACAAAATTTCTAAGCCTGGGCTGCATGTAAAAAAAATTAGAAAAATTGAGTTTATTATTTAAAAAATTGATTCAAAATTGTTAGGCACAGAATCTAGATTCTTATGTGAATCTTTTTTTTTTTTTTTTTTTTTCACCTCTACCTGTAAAACAGAATGTGATAAGTCTGGCTAGAATTTTGCAAAGGATTTCTCTTTTGTTTCAGCGCTCTTGGCTCCTTTTATACCTCTGAGGATGAATCCAAACTTTTTCTTCCTGAATTACCAACACTCCCCAAGAGGTAAAAGTATTGTCTATCAATCCTGTCACAAGACTACAAGTTTAGTTTACTAACGGGATCCGAACTTTGCTTCCCAGCTACAGCACAACTTCAAAGATCTTCAGGTGAGAGTGATTTTAAATGATAAAGTTGAAAAGTTTAAGTGGTGGCTGAATGGGTTTATCTGTCTGTGTCACAGTGAGGAAAAGTCTGATGAGATTCTTAACCTCCTCGGAGAAGTTCGGTAAGAGCTTATTATGATGCTGCACAGTTAATAAGTCGTTAAATCAATGTAATAAGGTGGTGTTGTTCCCAAACAGGCTGAACATCCTCGTTCTTGGAGGAGATGCTGGATGTGTGGAGCTTTATGCGTATGGCATGTACAGAATTGCCACTCTTGGTGAGGTAAACTTTTATTTTTTGTGTGAGCCTCATTTTTGGCGCAGTTGAGTGGAAAATCATTCAAATAATGCTTGCTTTGCAGCTTTATTTCACTCTGAAATATTTCCATTTAAATTAAGCAGTTATTAAGGATGCACCGATCCAGTTTTTTTGTTCCCGATAACAATATCTGAGGTTCATTATTTGCTGATACCGATCCAAACAGTACTGAATTACATAAACTGAGTGCCGTGAAGAAAAGGCACTAGGGATGCAATGATACCACTTTTTTACAATACCGATACTTGGATCAGAGTACTTACCGATTCCGAATACCAATTGCCGATACTTCCACTACACAAAAAATGCTGATTCCTTGATTCCAAAGGGTTATTAATAAAAAAAAATTAACAAATGGTTACACAGACTTAAAAAAAAAAAATATTTGAGTTTTACATTGTTTACATATTTGCCCAAATTAAACAGTCCCTTCACTTTGTGAAAAATCTTTTGTGAAAAACTGCAATGTTTTTATTTGGGATTGTATTTTATTTCTTAATCACTTAAATTGTTTGAAACGTATGCAGAGTTAGAGGCTATATTATCACATAAACCTTAGTAAAATAAAATGACTTGAAATGTCTTTGTCAATGTTCTAGTGGGTCCCCACTAGAAGAACATTTCTGGTTCTATTTTAGTGCTAAATTCCAAGACGCACCTTGGCCCCTGTTAGCCCCTTTTTATTAACCCCCTGGATATGCCCCTGCTCATCACCACTGACCATTTAGGAATCACGTATTAATCATTCTAAAAATCATTTTAAAATGAAGGAAACCAGACTTGAGGTCGGTTGAAACAGTTTTTAATCCTAAATAACTCGGAATATTTAAAAAATAATGAAACTAAAGCTTCATTCAAGTCACATAAAGGCTGTTTTGAAAACTTGTGGCTCATTGCTGCGGCGTGCGTCACTAATTTGAGCTGACTGGTTTCCTCATCAGACATATACGAATCACGTAGGTGACCGCGAATTTCGCGAACAGGTGAAAGTTATTCATGTCATGAATGAGGAAACTGTACCCCATAGCATCTTCCTTGGCAAATTCTAATGAAACATGTTTTATTCTCCATCCCTCTCACATAAGAAACAGGGACTGTACATGATAAGCAACACCGTCAGATGTTGGGAGAAATTCGGGTGAACGGCTCCGGGAGATTTTCGGCAGGGGTACTGAAATTCGGGACCCTCCTGGGAATTCGGCAGGATTGGCAAGTATGCCAATGTATGCAGTTTCTTATGGTTTCTCCCGCTTTCCTCCTCCTAACCGGAAAATACAGTTTAAGAATGTCACTCCCAAGTTGTCTGGGAAAGAGAGAGGAAGAGGCGGAGGAGTTGCGGCTGCAGTCGGGTGTTATTGTAGGTGTGCAGAAAACAGCGGAAAAAAGAAAAACGAAACTTAATATGTGACGGTCGGTGTTGAATCTGTGGCGGTTTGAGTTTAATATGTTGCATACCGCCACACATTCGTCTATGTGTGGGAAACACTGATGGTATCAGTTAACTTTAACCGATACTGATACGAGTATATTAGATGGTATCAGGGCCAATACAAGTGTCGGTATCGGTGCATCCCTAATTAAAAGAATATATATGTTGATAAAAAATGAAAATAATTTCTTCTGTAAAATTATTGCAGTTTCCACAGTTCAGGTATCGGTTCATTGTATCAGTTAATCATCGATACCAGTACGTGTACATTAGAACGGTACGTCAATCCCTAACATTTATTCATCAGGGAGGAATGTTGTTCATTTTAAACTAATTCTGCAGCGACCTTATTGTTGAAAAGTGGTCCCTTTCCTTCAAACCCTGGAATGTAGTTGTGGGTTTTTGTAGCTATAGTTCAGGAAATCGTAACATTCCTGTGTTAGTTGTAAACAAAATAGGATAACTTGCCTAAATTACTCATGTACGCTGAACACAATAGAGATCTAAAAATCACTTTTTTTAAAAATAAAGATCATGAAAATATGTTTTACTGGATGAGTTGAGCTGGTTTACCTTCTTCAGGTATCAGGAATATGCCGCAGTCTGAGTCTGTCCAGTGATCTCAAGTCCCTGTCCCTCATCACAGAAGTCCAGTCCTCCGACGGTATCTCACAGATCTGCTACGTTCAGGTTAGGTGGCTAACATAGCATCATCGCTAGACCTTCTGTCTGTTCTGACATTGGTTTCTTTCTTTCTTTCTTTCTTTCTTTCTTTCTTTCTTTCGATATTCTACCTGTAATTCTTTTCGGCCGACAGCTGGACACAGGTTTGTTGTCGGATTGTCTTCCTGAAGTCACCAGGATGGCCCGCAAGTTCACCCACATCTCCACCCTGCTGCAGTACCTGCACCTCTCACTCACCTGTATGTGTGAAGCCTGGGAGGAGATCCTGATGCAGATGGACCTGCGCCTCACCAAGTTTGTTCAGGTTTGTTCTTACATGCTGTTTTTTAATCTGATAAAAATACAACAAAAAATGTTGCCTAGGTGGTATAATTTTGCAATTTTCTACATTTTTTAACCCAGTTTTGTTTGTTGTCCTTGTAGGAAAAGAACACAAGCACCCAAGTTCAGGATGAGTTTTTAGACCTCCTGTTGTGGGGACAGTCCAGGTGGGTTATTGTTCTTTTTTCACAAATTAGTATGTTGTAATAACTATGGTGTCCTGTAGGTGGTGAAAGCACGTCTTGAACTGGTTAACCTGCTTTTTGAGGAGGATTTATTTCCAACTGAGTGTTTATTAAAGTCTACATCAGCTGTTATTTGCTCCTCACTTGTTTTCTGTGTTCAGTCCCGAGTTGCAGGCTCTCCTCATGAACCAACTGACTGTCAAGGTAAGATAAGAAAAGCTTTTACTCTTGGATGAATTCAGATCACCCAACCTAGAAGCAGTGGGAGTCTGAAACTTCTATGCATTTCGTGTATTTGTGTCATTCCGTCTCAGGGCCTGAAAAAACTCGGTCAGTCCATTGAGTCCTCTTACTCCAGCATCCAGAAGCTTGTGATCAGCCACTTGCAGAGGTATTCAATCTCTTCGCTGCTTCTGGAAATAGTTGATTTCTTTCTATTAAAGTATATTTTTTGTGTCCTTCGCAGTGGCTCGGAGGCTTTGTTGTATCAGCTGAGTGAGGTGAGAGGAATGTCCCTGTGGAAGCAAAAGTTTGAGCGCCTCGGTTTGGATTCAGATGCAGTTGATGGTACCACACAGTGCATGCACAATATTTACTGTCCCAATCTCGAGATCAGATTGGGACGATATTTTCAGATTTTACATTAGCTGACAAGTCGTGCAGATTTTTACGAAAGTACCTCCTAGTTACGTTTGACAGTGATTGCGCAATAGTTCAAACCTCCGTAGCGGTGCAAATAAGGACTCTTAATTACTACAAATCAACATTGCAGATTAAAAACAGTTCCAATATAAGTAAACTTCAACAAATATGCTTAACTGTACTTTAAACTGTATAATAAAGACATAGAAACTCACCCTCTGGCATTTAAACGCAACAATAAACCGAAATAAACTGAGAAAAACTCCTCTTTAGCTCCTGCAGCGAGGAAGCTGGAGAAAAGGCAGAGATGAACTAAGTGTTCAGGAGCATAGGATATTTCAGCTTTTAGTGAGAACACCAATAATGATTTTGCTACTTATAAACTTAGGACAATGTGGGCTGATATTTACTCAAAGACAGGTGGAAAACGATCCCATGACAGATGAGGGCAGCATTGCGCAAGCCAGCAAATGGCCTGTTGGAAAAACTTTTTAAAAATAATACTGTACCAAGTATAAGTGTTTTCCTTTTGTCTAAAATATTAAACTAAAACTGACCTTTAATTCTCTGTAAGATTTTGATTTAAAGGGATTTACAATAATAATGATGATGCTTATTAATGAAAATAGTCTTATAAAAAGTTAAGTGGAGTTACTTGCTAAAAAATATATTGAATTTGATCAATTTCAGTAGCAAAGGCAAAATATCGTATTTGAAGTTAAAAGATCGGATTGGGATCAGCGGTCTAAAATGCTGATCAGGACATCCCTATTTACAATCTATCTCTTTAGTTGTTGCCGTTTATTGTCACTCCCGTGTCCATTTCAGTCTTTGCAATTTTAGTCTCTCATAGTTTCCTGTGATCTATTTATAGTTGACTGTAAGGACAAATGGTTTTATGTAGGGATGCAACGATAACACTTTTTTTCGAACCGATACAATACAGATTCTTGAATATGTGTACTTACGATACCGAGTACCAATGCTGATACTTCTACCACACAAAAAACTAAATGGAAGAGGTTTTATTTTCTTGTTTCCTTGTTACTAGAAATTATAGTGAATTAGATTTAAAAAAAATTAATAACAATGACCACAAAACAAACATTTCAAATGAAAAATAAAAAATTTCTGTGAAATTATTACAGAGGTTCATGGTATAGGTTAACTAACTGATACCGATACGAGTACATTAGAATGGTATCGACCCCAATACCAGTATTAGTATCTAGGGTGCAGGAAAAAAATATATTCACGTCCTAATCTCGATTCCTATTTAAGAAGATTCTGGATGAATCCGAACTGTTACAGTTTCAATTCTGAAAAATATGTTTTCTAAACATTTACATACTAATTATTCGCTGTGTGTAGTGTTTGTCAGGCAAACAGCCTCCATAGTGTGTCATTCCAGCATGGGGCGCGTGTGACGTGCTACCAACGTGTTAGCTAACTACCTATAGCCGCTAGCTCTAACTAGCTGTAGCTGGTAGCCTGATGCTTCAGCTTGAAAGATGAAAGAGCTCGCCTCGTCTCCGCTGAAGGTAAATGTTTGGGCTACCTGAAAGGAACCCCTCCATGCTAATGACCACCCTTAGCTACTTTCTTACTTTAGAAATCTGCAAGTATATGAGCGATCTTTCTTTTGTAAGCCACACATCCGGCAGAGCTGAACACCTGTGGCACGTTCAGGGAACTTCCAAAATATATGGCGAGTTAAATAACGTCAGAACTTTTAAAACTTCTGTCGAAAAATACAGCATATTTTCTATTAAATACTAAAGAACAAACAAAAGTTATATTCTTTTTAAAAAGAAATCTTCATAACATATCAAAGGATTTTTTTAAGAACTAGAAATTTTGTTTAAAAGGTCCATCCAGTTGCAATTTGTTATCCTTTAAATTTTGAACCAGCTCCCTTCTCTCAACGATATACATCAGGCAAGATAATGTAACGTTCTACAATCTTTTCTTGAAGACAAGAAAGCAAGGTTTTAAGATATAGTAAAATACATTATGTGTTGATGCTACAACTTCGTTCTCTGTGTTATAAAGCTAACAGCCTCTGTAGCACCAGTGCTATATGCTGAAATATACAGCCCTGTTGCATTCACGGCTCACTACATCACAGAACCTTGGCAAATCGCATTGTGTGTACTACAAACATGAGTGACGCATGAAAGCCACACAGCCACTGGCTGCTGTGTGGCTTGATAAGATATTCCAAAGATATTCCTAATTTTATGACTTAATATTTGCTAGCAGGAGGTTGCTAGTAGTTATTCTCATTAAATAAAGTGTCACAATGTGTAATATTTCACAAAAGTGAACTGATCCATTCAGTATGGTGGCCCAGAGGGATCAATAAAATGCCAAACCCGCAACGGACCAACAAAAAGCCAGAATGGAAATGATGCTGACAAAGAATTTGTGATAAATTTGCATGACTTTTTGTATTGTCTAGAAACTTGTGGGTCCAAAAGAACATCTGGTGTTTTTTATTTATTTTTTTATTTATATTTTTATTCAAATAAATTATGTTAGATTTGAAATTATTCTGTTTACTTATATAACTTACAAAAAATATTAAACTATGAGGATAACTAACTGTTTTATTTATTTGTAGGTATGAAATGGTTTCATGTAGGCATGATTTCACGGAGGGCCAGTTTGACCTCGGGCTGCTTTGATTAAGTGTGTATTTGTTTTCTATATGCAGGTGCAATCTCAGCTGTTGGCTCTTTCTCTCTCAAAGCCAATGAACTTCTGCAGTAAGTCTATAAATCATCTCACTTTGGAACATTTTCTTGTCCTTTCTTTAACATTTACCTTATTCATTCAGGGTGATTGACAAGAGCATGAAAAACTTCAAAGCCTTCTTTCGATGGCTGTATGTGGGTGAGAATGAAGTTTTTTTTTATTTCCTACATCCTTATTGGTTGTTTTTATTAGAGTTGATATTAGGAGCCTAAGTCACGCCCTTCTACTTCCGGTCCATGGGTCCCCTACTGTCAAAAAAAAAGAATGAGAGCCAATGGAGTGATAAAAGTTATTTTCTGATTCAGTTTGAAATGCGCCGTGGATCGAACATATGATGTCCATGAATTTTAAAGACAAATTTTGATGCAGAGAAAACGGCGATTTTCAACGGGCGGCAAAAATTTCTTTAGGTTTTGTGTAAAAACACTAAGCGGACTACCACTGCAGAAGAAATAGGAGACAATTGGTCGTCGCCTCCAGGACGAAGAAATGAACATTAAACACGGAGAAAACCACTATAATTCTGACCATGTGGAAAGTAGCAGCTATGTCGGGGGTAAAGCAGTCGGTGGAGTGAGAGCCAGCATGGAGGAGAAGCTCTACAAGCTTTAGTTGAGTGTTTTACGTGCTATAGCTAGTGCTAGCTCCCATTAGCCAAATTACGTCATATATGTGACTTCTGATTTTTAGGCATTTTAAATGCAAATTTTTATAATCAAATAAATCCCAAATCACTGGACAAACACATTTGAAATGAACATCATTAGTTATCATTTAAATCGAAGCACAACATATGTGTGATTCAGGATGTAAGACAAAGAAGACCAGAAAATAACTTTAATCGCACCATTGACTTCCACTCATTATTTTTTCGGCCAGGGGACCCATGTGCCGACCGGAAGGGGAGAAGACTTAGGCTCCCCATTATCCACAAAGTATAAACATAGGGTTTTTGGCATGGCATTCTGCACCTCTTACAGTCTGATTCTCTACAGCAATGCTTAGAATGTGTGACGAACATGTGCCACCAGAACTAAACAAGGTGAGTTGGATCGCAGATTTCTGACTTTTAGTCCTTCTGATATAATTCAACAGTTGCATTATATATTTTCTATCCTTCAGATGACTCAGAAGGACATCGCCTTTGTTGCTGATTTCTTGTCGGAGCATTTCAGCGAGGTGAGTTGAGCAAACGCTCAGATTTAAGAAATGTGTTACCGTGTTTTGGATTATCACTTATTGCTTTGTGGTTTTGCAGAATGAGGAACTCTTTGATCGCAAGGGGAAGTACTTCAATGTGGAGAGAGTTGGTCAGGTAAGATTTTTTTAAATTTTATTTTTGTGGCTTTAAATGCCTGGGGAAATTGCCTCATATGTTTGTGTCTCACATGGACATTTTACAGTACCTGAAGGACGAAGATGAGGACCTTGTGTCTCCGCCCAACACAAAAGGAAATCAGTGGCTGAATTTTTTACAGGAGAGCACACATCTAAAAGGTAAATGGAGATCCTGATTGCAGACACCTCTGTGTTATAGATGGTGGATAAATAAAAGCTTACAGTAACTGGTTTTATATTTAATTGGCTTCTTTAGAGAGCCCCTTGCTGTTCCCATCATATCCCCAGAAGTCGTTGCACTTTGTCAAGAGGATGATGGAGAGTGTGATTGAGCACTGCCTTCAAAAACCTGCGGTAGGTTTTCAGTTTTGTAAAAAGAATCCTATTTTATTAAAGGTTCACTTCGCAGTCTATTTATTTCCGTAAATTTTAATTAGCCCAGCTTACATCGGCAGAAAATCAGAAATCCAATATATCAGTATATTAGAATCAAATCAAACTTTATTTATGAAGCGCTTTTCAAACAGAGTTTCTCAAAGTGCTTAACAGATTTAAAATGACCTCAAAACCCCCCAAACCCCCATACAAAAACCTAAATAAAATCATCGTGACTAAACCACCCTCCCAACCCAACAGCCATACACACACACACACACACACACGTAAAAGCTATTAAAAAAAATAAAATAAAGCAGGCTGAGCACAGATGAGCCAGGAAATGCCATCATGGGAGCCATCTGCATCAGCAGCAGCAGATCAACAGTAGCAGCCAAGGCACTGGCCCAGGGCGCCCAGAGGAGGGAGGGCTGGTACCCCACCTCCACCCACGCACAACCTGGAGCGCATCCAGGCAGCCACAGCCGACCACCGCCCCCGATGCAGGGGGGCCCCCAGAGAGGAAACACTGGCAAGAAAGATTAAAATAAGTTAAAATATAAAGTGTGTAAAATATAAAGTGTAAAACAATGATAACATACAATCAGGACAAAAATGGGAAGCAGATTAATAAATAAACAGTTAAAAGCTAAAACTAAAAGTTAAATGAGGTAAAACATGCTGAGCAGTTAAACATATATTATTAAATAATAATTAGTTAAAAGCTTGGCTAAAAAGGTGAGTCTTGAGTCTGCTCTTAAAAACATGAACGTTCTCTGCGGCCTTGAGGTCCTCTGGCAGCCTGTTCCAGAGGTGAGGGCCATAATAATGGAAGGACGCCTCACCATGAGTCCGTGTCCTGACCTTGGGAATGATAAGCAGACGGCTGCCAGAGGAGCTCAGAGACCGCAAGGGTTCATACGGTAAAAGCATTTCTGACAGATAAGAAGGCCCAAGACCATTAAGACACTTAAAAACCATTAAAAGAACCTGAAAATCGATCCTAAAAGATACAGGGAGCCAATGCAGTGATTCTAAGACTGGTGTAACGTGCTCCTTCCTCCTGGTCTTCATCAGGACACGAGCTGCTGAATTCTGTAAAAGCTGTAAACTTGAGGTAGTTTTTTTGGGAAGACCAGAAAGCAGGGCATTACAGTAATCAATTCTACTAGTGATAAAAGCATGCATTAGCATCTCCGTATTGGCCCAAGAGAGAATATGAATATCATTGACGTCTAGAGTCAAAACTAGATATTTATGTACAGTGTATGAAAACAATCCTTTTTTCCTCACCAAGTAACATTAACTTTGACAAAATTTTGTCATTTCAGGTTTTAATAAACCACCAAAATAAAATATTTTCTACTGTTAAATGCTAGAATAAAGATAGAGATATTTTTAGGTCACTTATATTACTTTATTTAAACTCAGAGGTTTAGATATGCCACAACTCTGTGCCTTAAAGCAATTTAGGAACAGCCATACGGTATGAAGCTCTGATGGATAAATTCACAACATTTGGGTTAAATAGAAGCACACCTGTGGATTTATTGTTGCTGGCTACAGTTTGTAAGAGAGCGTCATCATCTGCAGTGAAACGGTGATAACAGTGCAGTACAGAGATGTGCAAAAAAGCTACACCTGTTAGCTGAATTTCATTTTTTGAATTGAATTGATATATTGATATAAATCGTCTTTCCAATGATTAAATATTTTCCCTTCATCATTGCAGGTAATCATTTATATAAAATGTTTGACTCAGTTTCTGTGAATCTTTTTTGTAGGAAGTCATTGGAAGATCTGTCAAACAGGCCATATTTCTGCCTTTGTATGCTGTCCCAGAAAGGTAAGGTCTTTTCTTTATCATTATAATCATTTCAGATATAAGATCCTTAAATTTCAATAAGATCTTATTAATGTGATTACATTTTGGTTTCTCTAGCTCAGAAAATATTCCTCGACTCTTTGAACTTCCATCTCTGTACGTAAAACAGAAACCTCATGGAGTTTTTTATCTGGATTAGCAAGAATGATTTTTGTGTTAAGTATACATGTCATTTTTATTTTCTGTGAACCTTCAGGTGGAATGACAAAAAAGGCAAAATGCACTGTGTTGTATTCTGCATGCCAGAGATTTCACCAAATAAGCTTTATTTGTTACGGAAAGGAACCAACCCAAACAGGTACGCTATCTGCCTACGAGGAATTTGTTTGGGACTCCTGTCCTTTATATCTTTCTAACCAACATATTTTTCTCTATAGACATGTCCCAAACGGCTTGATGTCAATTGACCTTAGCCATTATCTGGATTGTACTGATGACAACGGTGCTGCAGCCCAGTGAGTTTTATATATCTTGATCTTTTTACTGTTTTTCACTAAGTAACTCAGAGGGTCAAATATATCACTTGTCATGTCATTTACAGTCATTTTTTTTAATTTTTTTTTTCAGGTCTCATTATGTCTACAGATGCCTGGATGCTCGTTTCTATGATGATGAAATGCTAACTGTGGTCCTGCAAGGATCAGAGGATCACAGCAGCAGGCGCATCCTGGCTCAGGTCTCACTTGCCTCCAGCTTAAGCTGTGACACTGACTTCAGCTGGGAGCCCAATGTGAGGTGTGTGTGTGTGTTATAGTAAAATTATTCATACCCCTGACACACTGTTATTAAACCAGATGTTCTTTGATAGACCAAAACAAAGTCACAAATAATTGTGAACTGCACATTAATGAATTTCAAATCTGAAAAGTGTGGCATGCATTTGTATTCAAAAATCTGTTTTCAAATCATGCCCGAGATTATAATCAGATTTAGATCTGGATTTAGAGTAGGACAGTTTGAAACATGTGTATGCTTTAATGGTGAACAGTTTACTGATCAGGGGACTTCTAAAATTGGAGTAAAAATGCTTGTTGTAGAATTGTATTAAATGAAGGATTAGATCAGTTTAGATCAGTTCAGTTAACACAGAGCAATCGTCTCAAGCTGACCTGACCCAAACCAGAACCAGAAATCCTTTTATATTCCCATGCTGCATAGCTCCCTAACTCCCTGTCTGAGCTGAGGAGGACCGCTTCAAAGCAGACAGATAACTACAAGGAGAAAAACAACACATCTATATATTATTAATAATATCCCAGATTGCTGTTCATAAAAACAGGAAGTGCAATCAATGTCAATCAATCAATCAATTTTTTATTACAATAGTTACTGATCACTCAGAAAATCTGAAATATTTCAACAGTTCTAATACATGCCAGATGTTATTACTGCATAGGAATACAATGGGTTGGGCAGGTAGCAAATCAAAACACAGAGTAAAACACATAATAGAATCATCCAATCATCAAAAACACATTATGTCCATCAGTATTTCATAAAAGTATCTATAATCAAAATAACAAAAGATGATCCTTCGAGATTACCTTTCTGAGACTTCAGGTGTTAATATGTAGGAAAAAAAACACACAAAAAACCATACGGTCTTTTATCACCCGCCTTCCGTTTATTTGTTCTGTGGTCATCTTTGTTATTCTCCATTCATTCTTTCATTCATGCGGGGAAGGGGATTCTAACGGTTCCCCTGCCTCCTTGGAGCAACCTTCATGGTCTCGTCATCTCTCAGGATGCTCTGAACCCAAACATGACACAAAAAATAAAGATCATGTACCATCTTCAGAGACATCTCAAACATACCGTACAATGTTGATTTTATATTAAAATGTGTACCTCTTAGTTTGTTGTCTACTTCCTCCTACAATGCTAAAGCTAAAGGGCTAAATTATTAGGTGGTCACAGAGCATGCATCTTTAAACGCAAATGAGTCATTAATAAAAGGCTGATTATAGGTAAATATTTAGACAACAGCGTGATTGGTTTAAATTGAATCGGTGCAAAAGGAAAATAAATCATCACATTATTAAGCAATCTTGCAAATTAATGACCGGACACTAATTTATTCATTCAAACTGACAAAAAAGGCACATTGATTATTGTTAACAATTGTTATAAAAGAGACGAAATAAACATCAAAAAACCCTTATTGCTTCCCTGGACTAGGCAGCCCTTCTGTTAACAGGTTATCAGGAAACAAAGTAATCATACTGTACCGCTTCCATGATAGAACTATACGAAAATAATTTGCAGGTAAAAAATTCAGACAAACAAATTATTGACATGATTCGATGATAATCGTCACACGCCCGCAAAAGTTTGCTCAAAGAACTGGAGGCCCTCTTCATATTCCCCACCTCTGGTATCTGTGTCAGGCTTAACCGCTGCCCTGATCTTCAAACGTCAATTACAAGGGAATAGGCAACACCCACAAAATACCAAAGGAGTTGTATCTAAAACTATGCGAACCTGCTCATCTGAACCCCCACATAACATCAACATACACTGTGTCTATTGAAGCTGCCAGGTATAGTTACACCTCTCCTGGACATTTGATGGCTGGGACTCCCCTGTCCCCTGAATGGGTCAGTTGTAACATCAAAAACACATCAATATGTGACCACACAGTCCTGACCAGTTCCTGGGAGTTTAGGCCTCAACTATTTCCGCACACCCACAAAATCCAAAACGTCAGCTGTATGAGGCTGTTTCTGTGCAGGGGTGAGACACAAAGTTGGCGCCGTTGAATGCATGTTCCAGATCAAAGACACCACAGATAGTTTCTCTTATCTGACCCATAACCATGGCGCCTCATACTCTTTGTCAGGCCCTGTCGATATGTGGGATGTGCAATGCAGCCCGTCCTGTCATAAAAACAGATGATGGACTCACCAGGCTGCAGGCAGTTTGTACAAATGGCAGTGTTTTAGTCAAGTCACCATGTCTCAAGTCCAACTGCAAGTTCAAGTCAGGTAGGATTGGTCCAAGTTAGGCAGCTAGGCCCTACAAACCAAGTCCCAAAAATAATCTTCCAGTCAAGTCATTATCACCTCAGAGCAAGTCAAAAATAAGAGAGCAGCATTTATATTTTAAGAATTAAATAATGGCAGCCATACCTGGTTTACTCCTTTTTTTTTTTTTTTTTTTTTTTATTGTAAACAATGCTCCCCCATTTTGGCCAAGCTAACACAGTAGCATGTGAAAATAACAAAAACCTGCTTAAAATGAATTTGAAAACAATAAATAATCAACATGGCACTTTCTTACACTTATAATTTGGGAAGTTATTAAATTTGTCCAGTAATTTATATATGAAGCCAAGATTAAAATCAGCTACATGCTACTTCGAAAAGTAGCAATTTCACATGCCAGAGTCCTACTTCAAGTTCCGGTCCTGACATTGCATGTCCAAGTGTCCAAGCTGTCAGATCTGGCGGTCCAACATCTGCAGATTCTGAATACCCTCTGGAGACAAGATTATTGAGACGTTGGGTTTGCACATCTGATTTCCCCTTAACTTATTTATAGGACATTGTTGAGAAATCAGACAACTGTGTTTAAATGCTGCCAGGCATTCTTCCCTGCTGCAGCAAAGAGGACAGGAAAACTGTTCTTTTACCACCTGGCCTGAGGCAGAGACAGAGAAGACATGATTAGCACTCATTTTTGAGGTCTGAGTCTTCCATTAAATTGACATTGGTCCCCAAAACAATCAAGGTAAGTATTGGTAAGGCTTTGCATGCTTCAAAGAAAAGAAATGTTGACATTTTCCCATTGGTGGTATATTTTTGACCTTTAAATGTTATATGGCGGCTGTGATAAATAACTGTGAATCAGTCAAGAAAGCAAAATCTTCATTGCTGTATGTGTGAGTGATGTGATACTTCACTTTCCAGTGCAGACGTGATGGAAACTGCACCCCGTCTGCCGCGACGGTCAGTCAGCCTGCCCCCAGTGGCCACGGGGCGTTTGGCAGATTGACCTATGGGGGTGTAGACAGTCTCTTCTCCAATGGCCGAATCGCCCGCAGTTATAGCACCGGTCCCCCTCCCTGGTGCGGCCTAGTTTGTTGTATCTCCTCTTGCCTCCTGCTCTACCTTGAGCGACATGTGAGGTGCCCACTAACATGACAGAATACATGTTTATAGTCGCCTGATGGAGATCCTTCTCTCTTTGGGCCTTCTCCTTTGATATTCTGTCCCTGATCACATTCTCAGCATGCAGGCAGTGACGTCGGAGGTCTTTGAGAGAGATACCATAACTTATACACACATACTGCTGTTTTACCTGCACCAGGAGGTCAGGGAGGAGTCCGGCAAGAATGCAGTTGACCAGCATTTGCTCCCATGGCGATTCGGGAATATCCACCTCGGCTGGTTTGATCATGCCACTATACTTTTCAAAAGCTTCCTGCATGCGTAGCAGAAAATCATACACAGATTCATCAAGATGTTGTTTGATTGAGTTCAGTAGGCTTAGGTTGGGCTTGAGTGGAAAAACTGTCTCTATGGCCTCGCAGAGTTTCATCACAGCCAGATGATATGCTGCGTTAGGGTTTAAGCTGCTCCCCTTACCTCCCACAGATGAGACACCGCTTAATGGATTCACTATGCAAACCTCTGCGGGTGGGAGGTAGGCTGCAATCCGTCTTAGGTCAGTTGGTCTCAGTTTTTTGGACATCAGTCGCCTGATCTCATATCCAGTTGGGTGGAAGACCTTGCAGATTGCACCAAGTTCTTTTGCAAACTCCACCCCATTTCCCACTAAAGCTGGCATACTCTCCATGGCTTCCTCAATGTCCTTGTCAGACCAATCCCTGAAAACCGGCATAGATCCCCCCAGTCCAACAGGTGCATGGATGACCAGTCCTGCTTTGTCTGTGGTATGAAGCGGACACTTTTCTTCATGGTCAGCCCCAGCCCTCTGTTTGGTGATGCTCCTGTTGGTTGTTGTGGCAGCGATGGCTTTGGGCTTCGATTTGACCTGTGTTTTTGGCTGGTCCCCATGGCTAGACCCATCTGTGGCGGCTTCTGCTTTCCCTGCTTGTGCCCCTGGCATCTCCTGAGCAGGTGGGGGTGCTTCCTGCTGCTCCGGTTGTTCCTGTTGTAGTACTGCGGCCTCTGGTCTGACTGGAAGTGGGAGAGAAGGCTTCAACTTGGTAGGAGGCAGCGTAGTTTTGTTTAAGGTCTGCATTGCAGGTGGAGCAGCCCCGACAGAAGCATTATCCATTCTCCCCGTGATCGCTCCACTAAAATCCCAGCCCCCTGCCATTTCCATCATAGCTGCTCTTCGCTCTCTCTCCTCAGCCTCCCCCATCCATATTTCAAGACACTTCTTGTTCTTTTCATATTTTAAGTAGCGTGGAACCCATACAATTTCCCACTTCATTATATTTTCCCTCTCCTTCTCTAATTTATCATGTATTTTCTGTAACTCTTTTAGACTTAAACTCCCCCCCTCAGGAAAACCCCATTTTGTCACCCAGAAATTGACCGATTCCAAACATTCCAGACCATATTTGTTTTTCATCAGATTGTATATCACACTGTCTGGCAGCGGAGCTTTAATCTGATTAGATCCCATGCTGAAATCTGGTTTTTGCACAGACAGTCACTTCTATGCTTGATTTTCTTCTCTCTATAATAAATAAAAAAAGAACAACACTATTACAGTTTACAGCCTTAACTAAAACTGGGGTATTTTTCTCTTTAAGAGTTCAAAATACACTAAAAACAATTCCAACAGTGCATATTACTCTTTTTTTCCAGTATTAAAGCCTCATAGCCCTGTTAGTTTCAGCTACCTGAACGTATCGATACTCTTAGGAAGCAATCAGTCTCACCGGGTTGCCCTCAATTGGTTCGTCTCGAATCCAGGCGGCGGTGCTGTCTACCCGAAGGAGGATCCAATGCTGCCTGTCCTGGAGGAGGTTGGAGGCTGTGAGGAAAATCTTTCAAGTCAGCCCCGTCGCGTCTGTTGAAGCCAAAATGTTTTGAAATTTTGTTAAATAAAGGGGAAGATCAGATTCCTTCAGGGTGGTGTAATTTACTATAGCAACTTGTCAAAAAGTGAGGTTCACTTAACACAGAGAAATCGTCTTGAGTGGACCTGATCTAACCTAGAAGCAGAAAGCCTGTTATGCTACCTCGCTGTATATCTCCAAAATTCCCTGTCTGAGCTGAGGAGGACTGGTTTAGACCAAACATGACTACAAGAAAGAAAGTCAAGGTCAGACCACTGTCTCCCAAACAACAGATAGATGAGCTGTATTAAGAAAAGAATAATATCCCTGATTTCTGTCCTTAAAAAACAGGCAGTACAGTCTGTCTTTGGAATTTTTCCATGACGATAATTACCACAGATTTTAATTGTAAGATACATTTCAAACTTATTTTCTATTCACCTCAAAATTGTGAACTGCTTTGTGGTAATGTGTCACATAAAATGCAAAGAAACTACTAAATTTGTGTTGGTGACCATTTAGCACACAAAAAAATCAATGAAACACTTTTGCCTTAGCTGTCTCTTAGTCTGTAAAATGAAAATAAGTCAACATGATATAAAACATTTGAGCAATGAAAACCAACCTTTATTAGATACAGTGTATTTTCTCTATTTTCAGGCTGGACCAGCAGTGCAGTGCCGTTCCCTGCCAGGGTCTGGTGTTGGGGAACCAGTGGCGTGAACTTGAAAACATGAAGGCCCAGTTTGTCGCTGTCAATGGAATCCGCAAAGTGGCCTGCGTGGTAGGTTTCAGGGATATTGTTCAGGATTCATAATAGATATTGTTCAGGTCACCTTGAAAATAAGAGTTTAAGTTTCCCCAGGTTAAAAAAAGTAGTAATTAATAAATAGTAAATAATAAATAACAGGGGTGTAATGGTTACATAAAAATCATGGTTCCATATGCATTTGGGGTCATAATGTCATGCTCCAGTAAGTTTTCGGTAAACTTCAATATGAAAAAACAAAAAACAAATATATATTCGTATGATGCTGATGGATTTGAGCAACATTAAACAGAGTACCGTTTTCAATTCCTGAAATTATTTTGATTTTACTATGTGCTATAACTTATGGTTGAAAGTACAGAAGTGATTAGACTTTTTTTATAGATAAAATAGCACAAGTAGACATAGCCAGTGTCTGGATAGATACAGTAGAAAACAATATGTCACTGTTAAAGCTAGGAAATGTTGAAATAATAGTTTGCCCCCATTTGTGATTAAAGCAAACTTAAATAACTGTGGTGTTGATTTGATATTTTGACAATCTAGTCTCCTAGCTGTACATGAATGCAACATTGGCAGCTCCTTTTCCTCACTGTTATTCTTGTTTCTCATCGGGACAATTTTTCTGACTCCGACTGACAGCTCTTTATCCAGTTTATGTATCAGGGGTTAGCACCTTTGCCTTGCGGCAAAAAGGTTGTGGTTTCGCATCCCAGCCCAGGGTCTTTCTGCATGGAGTTTGCATGTTCTCCCCGTGCATGCATGGGTTCCCTACGGGTACTCCGGCTTCCTCCCACAGTCCAAAAACATGACTGTCAGGTTAATAGGTTTTTCTAAATTGTCCTTAGGTGTGAGTGTGTGCGTGCACGGTTGTTTGTCCTGTCTGTCTCTATGTGGCCCTGTGATGGACTGGCGACCTGTCCAGCCTGTACCCCGCCTCTCGCCTGTTGACAGCTGGAGATAGGCACCAGCCCGCCCGGAACCCCTTAGAGGATTAAGAGGTTCAGAAAATGGATGGATGGTAATAAAACTACATCCAGCTGGCCAATGTATTATTTTCAAGCAGAGCGATATTGCATCCCTTCAAATAAAGCCAAACAAAAATTACATCCAAGTAGGCCTTTGCAATTTTGATATGGCACAGACTGATGTTAAGATGATGACTACGATTGAATATATTGTGCGGCTCTAAAATGTACTAAACGGATCCAATACTATCCAGGAGACAAAGATCTCTTTCTTCATAATCCAGATGATTCATTAGATTTTGTGGCTAATCTCTATATTCATAATTTATAAATAATAAAGAGTAGTTTTGAAAGATTTTCTGAACTTACTGAACCTCTGCTTTTCTTTTTTCACCTGGCAGTTGAGTGCCAATTTAAGACACGTTCGTGTTTTTGAGATGGATGTTGAAGATGAGGACGACGAGGGAGCTGATTCACAAAACGCCAGCGCTGACCAGGATGGACTGGAGACTACAATGTCCAGCCAGGGGACGTTGGAGGAGAGTTTGGAGTCAGAATCCAAGGAACAGGAGGGAGATATGTTTCAAAAGTCCGAGGAACTTTTGCAGTCGCAGGAAGCCTTGTAACTCGTGTGACACTCAATTTGAATAATGACCTGAAGGACCAGGCTTCGTTTTTGTGAACATTTTTCATATTTAAAAATAAAAAATTTCTGAGGATAATTTTTGCTATATTAATTTGTATTTTATCGAAAAACTTTTTTAGTGTTTGTTTCATGTATTTTATACAAATGAACCAAACAATATGATCTTGGTTAATCATAACATTAATAGTAAGTTATATTTCTGCAACTAACAAATTTAGATCATTAAAAATGATAACAGGTTTTTAATATCAGTCTGTTTCAGTTTTGGTCGGCTCTCTTTTACAACCACTACAGGCATTTTCCCAAGATCTATACAGTGATCTCACAGAAAACTCTAATTTATTGCTGCACCAATGCAGAATTCAACACAAAAAAAACATTTAATGGATTTTTTATTTTATTTATACATTTATTTTTTTGTCAAGCCAAAATGTTTTAAACATATAACACTGTCAAAGACAACCTGAAAAACAAAATAAACAACAAAAAAACAAATATAGTTGTTAGATTATTAAGAGAAAAGACAAAGCTGTGCATAACCAACCTGGCCCTAAGTGAAAAAAACAATTGCCCCTTACACTAAACTGATTTTGCCATTTGTGGCAGTAACACGTGTTTGTGATAACTGTATTTTGCATTCCTGTTGAAGAATTTTGACCCACTCTTTCTTTCAGAATTGCTTTAATAAAGCCACACTACTGGGTTTTAGACCAGGAACAGCCTGTTTTGAGGGTATGCTGCAACATCAGAGTCAGTTTAAATCCAGACTTCAACTAGGCTATTCCAACTCCTTTATTTATTTTTGTTCTCCATTGCTTTTTTGTGACATTCTGAGGTAAACTTGATGGTTTGCTTGAGCTAAAGGTCCTGACCTTGTTCAGGACCTCCTGGCAGGCCATTTTGGCCATTCCCCCAAAATGCTGATGGTTCATCACCAGGTGTGCGTGGATAAGCACTATCGTAAGAATTTAACCTTTGTTAGAAGTCAGTACCAAAAATATATTCCTAAAAAAAACCTAACAATCATCTAGATTTTTTTCTGTGTTTTGCCCAGTCTTTTTTTAGTAACTGGATCATTTACACTGACATTAACTAAGGCATGTATGCATGGAGGTCTACAGCTTAATATGGGTTCTTGACCTACTGCAGGCCTGCCAAATCCTGGTCCTGGAGATCTACTATCCAGCAACTTTTGGGTGCATACCTTCTCATCACAGCTGAATCAAATAAAGTTCTCATTACCAGGCCTCTGCAGAGCTGACAGACTGCTGATGAGGGAATTGAACAATTTTATTCAGGTGTGCTGCAGCTGGGATACATCTAAAATTTGTAGGATAGTAGATCTCCAGGACCAGGATTGGGCAGGCCTGACCTACTGGATGTGACCCTTTTGAGTAATTTTGGTAGGCTGGCCACTCCTGGGAGGGTTCACCACAAGTCCATGTTTTCTTTATTTCCATTTCTCCAGAAATTGCTTTTAAATTATTTCCAATCATTTAATGGCTTTCCCCTCATCAGTAAACTGTTTTCTGTTAACTGTTTTGACTTGTTTGGTGCCATGATGTCACCAGAGGCACGTGCATTTGTTTATGGAGCTTGCGGGTTTACTTGAGATATTTTAGATAACTTTAACAATTGGTTTAATTACAAAGTTAGCAGCAACAACATTTCGGTCTAGAGCCGATTTACGCCTTTAATCTGGTTTAGCAGACACATTTACCACCGAACCCCTTGACGACGTGGTTGAACGTGCACGAGTAAATAGGTGTTGGTTACGTGCTCGCTCTCGATTTCGAACGGGGTGACGTATCATCTCCGCCGCCTGTTGGTCTTTCACAGTTGGTGACGAGTATTATGAAAATGGCCTCGACCCTGCCCGTAATCGCTAATATCCAGAGAAGATGACGACGCAGAGCTCACTAAGTCCGTTTAACACCAAAGTGTCTTCTATGAACACGTAGGTATCGGTGAAGGAAACCAAAAGAACGGGACCTGCGGCGAAGGAACCGTGAAGAAAACAGTCCGGACCGCACTATCTTTTCGTCAGGCTGAGGATTCACCATGGAGGATATCAACTCTAACATCAACGCGGACTTGGAGGTGCGGAAGCTCCAGGACTTAGTGAAGAAACTGGAGCAGCAGAACGAGCAGCTCCGGAGCAGGTCCACCTTGTTGTCCTCGTCCGGAGCCATGTCAGCGAACCACAGACCCCTGAGCGCCGGGTACGACTCGTCCTCCCTGTCAGTGGGGATGGCAGCCGGTCTGGCCGGCTTCCCTGGGGTGGGGTTCGGCAGCTACGGGGGGCCGCTGGAGAACAACCACTGTCCGAGAACCAGGCTGTCCTACGACGGCATCAGCTTCAAGAGGGCGTACGAGTTGGACGGGGCATCTGGGGCCACCTCTCTGTCCAGCATGAACTCCCTTTGCCCAGACAACACCGGGGGGTTTACGGCCGACGGGGAAACGTCAATTCTAGATGAAGTGGACATCTTAGATCTTGAAGACATGGACTGTCTGAACGAGGACGAAGACAGCTGGTGAGTGACGGGCTTGTGTTGGGAGGAAACTAGCCTGTGCCTTCAGGGGTGGCTGACACAGCTGCTGTAGACATTAGCTGCCACATAGACGCCTGGCTAAACAATCAGTAAAGTGTCTGAAATATGAAGTCATCCCTCAGAAGGAGTTGCTCTGTGGGTCACCAGAAGGTGATAGCTCTCCACCACACTCACCTGACTAGTTTCCCTTGAGCCATACAAAGATTTATTCTAGAAACACAAGTGGAAGTTAAAGGCCCAGACTCTGATTTCTCATAGGTTCGGAGTCCAGATTGTTTAGCTCTTTCAGGGAGTGGTGGAAGGAGATCAGTGTGTTCAGGGAAAACCAAACTTGTTTTCCTGCCCAGCAGTCATGTGGGAGAGACGTAGTCATGGTAACGGTCCTCCTCTGATTTCTCTTTAGCGCAGCAGTTGGCACAGAGCTGGGAACTCATCACATCATGCAGCACTGAAAGCCACGAAGCCTTCATGGAGCCCTGCATGCACAGGGATCCTAAACAATAGGGTCTACATTATGATATAAACGGGTCATATCCCAGGGTCCTGCAGACGAGGATTAACATGTATTCTTTATCAGAATTAATCCAACAGCCCTCACGTCTATTCGACATCTTAATCCTCTCCCACTTTAAAGATTAACCTACTGGAGAACATTTCTGTCAATGCTTTGAGATGAAATGTGTACCACAATAATGATACACCACTACAAAACCATTACACTATAGGAAAGGTATGGATAACTATTATGATTAATTAAAAGTTAGTTTATTCAGAGGTCAGGCAAAAGTAAAGTTTGCGTTGTCACACCACGTCTTCTTACCTGCAGCTGTGCACTGCCATTCAGCTGGCTGAAATAAACTGCATGTTTGTCTCAAATACATGAAAGACTGCTGTATGGATGGTATGCAAACAACAGACTGGCCGCTGGAGCACATAGCCAAGCAAATTGCCACCTCCTGATAAATGCTGTTACTTTATGAAACCCAAAATGGTAATATACACTTCAAAGCCACTACTAAATACAGCGGGTGATTATTTTTCTGTACGTTTCACTTAGTCTCTCTCTAAAAGTTTCACATTAAAAATAACAAATCTTATAGATAACCCTAACGTTTCCATATATCACTGTGTTATAACTGTATGAGGGCATTGTAGCAGCAGTATGATTATTTGTTTTTCTGTTGTTAAAAAAAAATTGATTGGATCGGGTGACTCGTTTTATTTATGTTACAAAAATTGAAGAAAATAATATCGAATCTTAAACAGAAAAGCATTAAATATACCTTCTGTGAAAGTATATAAAATGTTTCTAAGAAGAGTTATGTATTTATAACTCTTACAATTAGAGCAAAAATATTGAATTAACAACTGCCAAACGTAGTAGTATTTTAGGCTCTTTGTGGAACAACACGGTTATGACAAGCTAATATAAACTGGCAATTAGTCAGGCTATCTGCTGAGGTAGCCGATATGTAGCTGGACCAGAGATGGAGTCCTTTAGTGCTCCACTCAGACTCAACTGCTGACTAGAGTCGAGCAACACGCTGACTTGGACTTGTGAAGTTGCTAAAGTTAGAATTAGCATGTAGCCAATGCTAATGTTAGCTTGTCAGAATACTGGACGCATTTAATAACTTCCCAAAACTTTTGTAAGTGTATGGGTGAGATGTTGATGTATTATTTTGGCATTAATTTTAAGCATGTTTTTTTTATAATTATTTTTGCACATGCTACTGTGTTAGCTTAGTGCTAGTGTGGTGGCTTTCAGTGAACCATGTACGGCTGCCATTATTCTAGTTTAAAAATCTAGACTACTTTATTTTTGATTTGACTTGGACTTGAAGATGGGCACTGGAAGTGTCAGTCATGCTGTAAACAGACTGAACTAATATACAGCACTCTTCCAATCACACTGGCCACTCAAAGCACTTTAGAATAGAGCCACATTCACCCAGTCAGTCTCGCCTTGCCTTGCCCATGGGCACATCGACAGGAGGAAGCTGGAACCAGATTGAAAGAGGACTAACTAACCACTGGGCCCTAGTCATTAGTGATCCATGTCGCTCCTCTAGTTTCCTCATCCTGACGTTCGTTTCACAGCTCAGAAAATTCCCAAACGGCCACATTTTTATTTAATGGAAAATAACTTGTAGGTGTATGAATCCTCCTTTCAGCCAGCTGAGTAGCAGTGTGCAGCGACAGCATCGGAAAACTTCACATCTTATTCAAAGCATTTTCACTTGTAGCAACGAGATGATGGAGATTTTTTCTGAACTTTTGAATGGAAACCATCCCACCCTCTGTTAGCCATGAGGACCCTGCAGGGAGAATGAGAAGAAAGAAAGAAAGAAGTTTAGGCAGTTGTTCCAAATGTAGGTGAACATAATGAAGGGCCTTCCTCAAGAAAGGGTTGTTTCTGCTCATTAAATCAGCTTCTGCTGTTTCTTGGAGCCCTAATAGGCATGGTTAGTGCCCAGCTTTTTCTACGGTGTATTGACTAATTCTGGATGTGCTCCGCTCAGTGATGTATAATCTAAGTTAAGGTTGTAGATCCGCCGCACGGTCTTGCAGACCTCCCCATTCAGTCTAATTATTTCAGCTCCCCAATGTCCCAGTTTAAAAGAGCAACCTAGTCATTTGTGGTGTTGTTGCTGATTGCAGCAGTGCGCATTCATATCGAGCTACTTTCACTGCTCCCTCACGCTCAGCAGAGCCAGTCTGGTTGGGCGCAGCCTTTTCCGTCTGCCCGTTTTCCATCGGCTCGATATCTAGGATTACCACGGAGTGCCTAGATCTCGCCAGCTCCTGTCACAGACTCTCATAATCCCATAAATTAGCATCAGAGTGGATTTAAATCGTCCCTGCCGCCGCGGCACTCCGACCCATCCGTGGCTGTTTACTACGCTCGTTTTATCTTACCCACATGGTGCATTTAAGGTGTCGGGAGAATGAAGATGCAGTTTTACTGCACTACAATGACCTCCATGATGTTTACAAACAAAGCAAATATGCCGTTTCCACTCCAGACGGTCATCAGCTTCACTTTCCCTGCAGTGTCATTGCTGTCATCATGCAGGCTTCCTCCATGGCCGCTGACAGCCGCTGACTCAGATTTCTCCTGTTATCTCAGCCATAAAAGCATTGCTTTTACTTTCAGAGTGGACCAGCTGAGCCGTGGACCTTCCTGAAAACCCATATATATGTATATATATATACACTACCGTTCAAAAGTTTGGGGTCACATTGAAATGTCCTTATTTTTGAAGGAAAAGCACTGTACTTTTCAATGAAGAGAACTTTAAACTAGTCTTAACTTTAAAGAAACACACGCTATACATTGCTAATGTGGTAAATGACTATTCTAGCTGCAAATGTCTGGTTTTTGGTGCAATATCTACATAGGTGTATAGAGGCCCATTTCCAGCAACTATCACTCCAGTGTTCTAATGGTACAATGTGTTTGCTCATTGGCTCAGAAGGCTAATTGATGATTAGAAAACCCTTGTGCAATCATGTTCACACATCTGAAAACAGTTTAGCTCGGTACAGAAGCTACAAAACTGACCTTCCTTTGAGCAGATTGAGTTTCTGGAGCATCACATTTGTGGGGTCAATTAAACGCTCAAAATGGCCAGAAAAATTCTTGTTCTTAGAAATGAAGGCTATTCCATGCGAGAAATTGCTAAGAAATTGAAGATTTCCTACAACGGTGTGTACTACTCCCTTCAGAGGACAGCACAAACAGGCTCTAACCAGAGTAGAAAAAGAAGTGGGAGGCCGCGTTGCACAACTGAGCAAGAAGATAAGTACATTAGAGTCTCTAGTTTGAGAAACAGACGCCTCACAGGTCCCCAACTGGCATCTTCATTAAATAGTACCCGCAAAACACCAGTGTCAACATCTACAGTGAAGAGGCGGCTGCGGGATTCTGGGCTTCAGGGCAGAGTGGCAAAGAAAAAGCCATATCTGAGACTGGCCAATAAAAGAAAAAGATTAAGATGGGCAAAAGAACACAGACATTGGACAGAGGAAGACTGGAAAAAAGTGCTGTGGACGGATGAATCCAAGTTTGAGGTGTTTGGATCACAAAGAAGAACGTTTGTGAGACGCAGAACAACTGAAAAGATGCTGGAAGAATGCCTGACGCCATCTGTTAAGCATGGTGGAGGTAATGTGATGGTCTGGGGTTGCTTTGGTGCTGGTAAGGTGGGAGATTTGTACAGGGTAAAAGGGATTCTGAATAAGGAAGGCTATCACTCCATTTTGCAACGCCATGCCATACCCAGTGGACAGCGCTTGATTGGAGCCAATTTCATCCTACAACAGGACAATGACCCAAAACACACCTCGAAATTGTGCAAGAACTATTTAGAGAAGAAGCAGGCAGCTGGTATTCTATCGGTAATGGAGTGGCCAGCGCAGTCACCAGATTTGAACCCCGTTGAGCTGTTGTGGGAGCAGCTTGACCGTATGGTACGCAAGAAGTGCCCATCCAACCAATCCAAATTGTGGGAGCTGCTTCTAGAAGCGTGGGGTGCAATTTCTCCAGATTACCTCAACAAATTAACAGCTAGAATGCCAAAGGTCTGCAATGCTGTAATTGCTGCAAATGGAGGATTCTTTGATGAAAGCAAAGTTTGATGTAAAAACAATCTTATTTCAAATAAAAATCATTATTTCTAACCTTGTCAATGTCTTGACTCTATTTTTTATTCATTTCACAACGTATGGTGGTGAATAAGTGTGACTTTTCATGGAAAACACAAAATTGTTTGGGTGACCCCAAACTTTTGAACGGTAGTGTGTATATATATATATATATATATATATATATATATATATATATATATATATATATATATGAGCTGTCATAACTCAGTTTTATTTAAGGGCGGAATAGATTAGTATTGGAATGTATTTAATCAGGCTTTAGCCGAACTGGTTTACTGGCTGTACAGTCCGCTGAATAAATGCGTTTACTGGATAAAATTATACGTTTATGTTCAATTCTTCTCTATCTGTTTGTATTTTTTTCATCTCAGGTTATATGAATCAAAATTGAACAGCCCGCTGCACAAAACCCTGAGTCCCATAGTGTGGTGCAGGCAGACGTTAGACAACCCCAGCCCTGAGATGGAGTCTGCCAAGCGCTCACTCATCCACAGGCTGGACCTCACCCTGTCAGGTAAACCCAAGCACCCCATCTTTATCACTTAATGTAAGTAAATACAACAAAAAAAATCTAATAATACAGAACTTATTTAACAATAAAGTAAACCGACATTATTCAACGTGACAGAATTTAAAGCAAGGCCCTGCATTCTTTTGTTAATGGCACAGTCGCTGTTGACTTTTGGACTCCCACTAATTATAGTTGCTCTGCGCGGCAGAGGACGGGCTTCGGATCCTCGCTGCTAAACTGAGAGCCGAGCGTCATTTCCATTTAGACAGCGGTATGCTCATGTGACGGTGGGATCATGTTGAAACTGGCGCTGAAGGTTGTGCACTGGGGTAGATGGGATTTAAATGAACTACCATTTCCTCCAGTTCTAGGAATACTGGTGTTTACTGGATCACTTCCCTCAGCTGTCAGAATGTGGGATGCTTGGAGATTATTCTGCCTGTTAGCGGTCAGATTGCTGTTAATTTGAAAGCATGTAATCTTAAATCAGCTGCCGTGTGCAGATTCAAAGTTTTGTTTCAATTCATTTCTATCTGAACCTAACCTCAGCTGTTTAATTCAGTGAAAACTTGGAGCAGAATCAGCAGACACACCCGTGTGACTCCCTAGTAAGTTTTATTACACCCAGGAGCGTGGAAATCCTGTTGCCATAGCGGTAGTTTAGTTTGTCATTGCAGACTTGAAAGGATAACACACTGTCAGTTCAGCGCGCACACACCTACAAGGCGGCCGGACATTTTAGGTGTTTTTGTTTCCACTTGGTTGCCTTTCGTAGGAACACAAATCAGAACCCCAGATGACGTGTCTCGCTGACATAAGAAAGGAAACGCCTGGGAGATGGCTCCCTGAGTTGGCAGCGCGACCTCTCTCATGTGGGACACAACCGCGATAATCAGCGTAGCTTTTTCCCAGCTGTACCTGAACAGTCCAACACGGTTCCTTCCTGCTTTGACAGCTGTCTCCTTGCAGGAGAGGTGTCACCCACACCCTAAGAGAAAGGTTGAGCTGCAGACCTCTGAGTCCCGTCTCACACTCCACTGCTAGTTTTATCCCTCCTCTCCTCTCTGGTCTTTATCTTTTTGTTTACACAGGCTTCTTGTTTGTTCTTCTCTCGTGATTTGCCCACAGCTCTCTGCAGCTGTTTTAACTCATTCTTTACATCAAGTTGACTTCAATGCTTCTCTCAAACATTTCATTCTGGTTGGTTTGGGGCAGTCAGTTGCCCATTAGGAGAGAGTTCTTAAGCTTTTTTTGTTCTTTAAAGTATCATCAGTGACGGTGGGTGGGATCAGCATTTTGTTCTACTTTCTATCAGGACATGAGAGTTTTAGAGCATACTATTTTTGTTAATCCCCAAGCTGCAGCTGCCTTTGATGGGCTTGTGTCTCTGTGGAATGAGGGCATGCGTTTTTTGTGTTGGTCCGTCTCATAAAGCGATGAAATACGTTGATAGCGTATATAAGGAACAAACCGGAACGTTCAGTGGGTATGAATACTTATGCAAGGAACGGAGTGATAGTCAAATTCTCATGAGGAAGTATAATTATGTTATGGGAAAAGTAAAGCATTGATTTGTCCATAATAGGCCTACGCGTCGATGTGGTGTTGAGATTCCTGAGCAGCCGATCCTTGCAGCTGTTAGCAGGACGGATATCTTGGTATTTCCTGAATAATGCAAGAGGACAGAGTGCAGAGCGAGAGGTGGAGAAAGAGGGAAAGTGAAAGAAGCTGGGCGGATGGAGCAGGAAGTCTGTGTTAAAAGGCTCCCTTCCAGCCACCAGTGCCAACACGCCCCATTCAGATGGAGAAGTGAACGCAGGGATCAGGAAATGAGCGGCGTGAGAGCCTTCCAGAGCAGCAGAGGTTTCCCAGTGACCAGATGCCAGATTCAGACTGAGATCATTGAGCTCTGAGCTGGAGCCTTCTGACTGCCAGCTTGCAGGCTGTCACAGAGAACCACATTGTTCTGCCTGCATATGGACAGAATGGCATGCATTGTTTAGGAGGCGGGGTTTATACTCTCAGCAAGCGATGCAGGAACTCTATCAGGCACACACTCAGCATATGGTGCTGAACACTCAGCCGGACTAGCAGCACAGTGCAGAGCTTGTAGTTGAACGTCAGGCCAGAGAGAAACACTCCAAACGACACCAACTAGTTTCTCTTAAGCATTAGTTAGGCATGTTTCATATTTGGTTATATTGAACATTTTATGAGCTCTTAATAGGACAGAAGCTCTGTTTTTAGCAGGTGTTTCTTCTCATAGTCATAGTTTGTTTTTGTGACGCCACTTCGTAGCTAACAAGCGCAGGAGCCTGTATGGAAGCCCTTATCTCCAGCAGAGCTATGGAAGCCCATATAGCACAAACGCAGCCAACAGCCCCTACAGCAGCGGCTTCAACTCCCCCTCCTCAACGCCCTGCAGAGTGCCCATCGTCCGACAGCAGCTGATGCCCACTAACTCTGGTATGGACCTCTTGTCATCTCGCCGTCTGTACTCCTTTTAGTGGGAGACTGAAATGTTCACCAACCGTTTCCTGTCCAGCGCACCAGAGGAACGCAGCGGCAGAGAGGAATCCTCCAGCCATCAGTCCACAGTCATCAGTGGACAGCGAGCTGAGCACATCAGAGATGGACGAGGACTCGGTGGGTTCCTCCACCACCTACAAGCTCAACGACGTCACAGATGTCCAGATACTGGCACGCATGCAGGAAGAGAGTACGTGTCTGCATCCGCCTGATCTCCCACCGTGTTCTGCTCTTCCTGCCGCTCAAGCTGATTCCGTTACGCCGCTGCTGTGTGTTTTTACAGGTTTGAGACAAGAGTACGCCGCCACGGCGTCCAGGCGGAGCTCCGGGTCATCCTGCCACTCGCTGCGGCGCAGCACATTCAGCGACCAGGAGCTGGACGCACACAGTCTGGAGGACGAGGAAGAGGCGGCGCACATGTCCTTCGCCCTGCCCTCCAACCGCTTCAGCCCCTCCCCCCGTCACTCGCCCCGAGTCTCCCCGAGGAACTCTCCCCGCTCGCGCTCCCCCGCCCGCTCCATCGACTACGGACACAGCCGCGGCTCGCCGCAGCCCATCATGTGTCGCCTGCAGCAGCCGCGGCACTCGCTGCAGGGCCATGGCCATGACCTGCAGACCAACGTGGTCAAGAACGAAGGTGAGCACAGCAAGCACAGAGGGGGCGGGAAAATGGTTCCTCACCGAACAGCTGTTGACAGGAAAACCTAACCAGATGGTGGGAACAATTCAAGTGATCCACTCTAAGAAATGAGAGCAGATTTATCATTTTTAAAGTATGTGTGAAAAAGTTGAAAGGATACAGGAATTAAGTAGGGACGCAGCAATACCACATTTTTTCAACCCGACATGATAGCGATGCTTGAATCTAAGTATTTGCTGATACATGTTACCAATGCCGATACTTCTACCGCATAAAAAATGCATTGTATTAGAAGAAAGATTTTATTTTCTTCTCAGTTTGTTACAATAAATGATGGTAATTTAGATAAAAAATAAACAATTAATAAATAAAAAATTCAATTGAAAAGGAAACATTTTCTGTGAATTTACTGCAGAGTTTCCACATTTTAAGTACCGATTGATGGTATCTTTTAACTTGAACCCATACCGATGCAAGTACATTAGAACGGTATCGTCCCGATAACTCAATACTAGTACTGGTATCAGTGCATCCCTAGGATTAACTATTAAAATATACTAAACAGACATATTCCCATATCACTGTAAATTAGTATAACCTGCTTCAGTCCTATAAAAGGCTTCTCCTTACCAAGGAATTGTATGGGAGGCATGGCATGACAAAAAAACCCCAAAAAACTTAAAAAACCAAGTTCCTTGCAAGCAGTGAGGTTTGGAGGTGTGAGCATCATGGTGTGGGGTTATCCTTCATCATTATCTCATCAACTGCTGCAAAGGAAACTGTTGTGTTGACAGGAAGAAATCAAGCTGATTTAATGACCCAGCCAATCTCCAGAACTAAAGCAGGGCTGGGTGATATACAGCAAATATAATATTCACGTTGCAGGTATCAGAGCATGGACCGAATCAGACCGACGCAGCTTTCATGTCGTTATAAGCCTCCTGTTGGATGAAATGTTTTCAGGGTAGATGACCTGATGGCTTCACGGACGTTGCAGGGAGCACAGGAAAAAGAGCGGATGATGGGAAATAGGATTTTATTGCCAGTGGCATCAAACGTCATACAGTCCTGACCTGAAGAGTGCACAGAGGAGGGCCTTGGGTTTTGAAGAACGGGTCAGAATCAGGCCTTAGCAATTCATATGATTATTATGACTTGTGATGATTAAACAGTTCAAAGTGTTGATGCTTCGCAGCTATGATCCAACAACTTATTACCTCTAGATAATAACGATACACTTTGCCAGATATTGTGCAGCTCTAAATAGAGCATCATACAGGAGAGGTTTTAAAGTTAAAAAATAGGCTTTCAAATGTTGTTTTAATTACATTTCAGCAATAGTGTTTAATGCTTATTCCCTTTGTGAGCTAATAAATGCATTAGTTGGTGTTGATTTCTCCACATGTGGATTATTTGGGTTGTTACCAACATCTGCAGCTCCACAACAGTTTTCTTTTCTCTGAGAAATGTGCTGTCGCCACGCAGTTTGAGCTCATTCTGTACTGCTGTTGCAGAAAAGCTCCGGCGAAGTCTTCCCAACCTCTCACGCTCGGCCGCGGCGACGGCTCAGTCGCCAGAACCCGTCAAGAACAGCCGCAGCTGTGAGTCCAGCCTCCAAGTGCCAAACGGCGGCTCCCCCCGACACCAGAGCCAATCGGCTAGTGAGTACCGTTCCTGAGTGATTTGATTTGACTGAAACAAAGAAACCTTCAGATCAAATATTGTAACCACTCTGCTGACAGTATTCAAGGATTTGTTGTTTTCTGCAGTAACATGACAGGCTTTGTAATCTCCTGTTTAGTCATTGTGTGAGTGGGATCTGTGTTCTCTCTGGCTGCGCTCCCTGTGCAGGAACTCTGCTGCTTTGTAGTTTTGGGAGGGGGACCCGCTTTGATCAGTCTTCTTGGCTTTAACATCTTTAATTCATATTTTTCTCCTGTCTAACATTAATGGAAAGTCCTACAACTTGCAGAGTAAAAGCACGGCTACCTGGACGACCTCTAACTAACATTTTCCTCAGATTCGAGTCTGATAGTGTTGTTAAAGTCTCTCCTCTGTAACTAGCTACTATCCATTTAATGTGATCCTGTAACAAAGAGGGAATGGTGTTTTCCTAATCCAGGATCAGTAGTCCTGCTCTGTTCCAAGTGGTTGATATCTGCAGGATCAGAGAGTGGCTTTCAGCTGCTTACGTCTGCTCACGGCTTTTATCCTGACTCTGAGCCGGCTGTGAACGGTGGTCTTCATACATTTGATTAGATCCTGTTTTTCTCCTGGGCTGCAGAAGATCTTTGTTGCATATTTTAACGTTGGAGCATGTTGGCCGCTCTGGGCATGCAGGCCAACCTAACATCCTCCTTCTGGTCTTCCCTTAACTGTGAAGCATGGGTAACCCCACACCCTTCTCTTTTCTTCTGCACTTTGCTGCTGCTGCAGCCTTTGCAGCCCTGGTGGCTACCAAACTGGACCTTCCAGGCTTCCATTTTTCCTCCGCCGATGCGGTGATTCTCGTCAGACCTCCATGTTGACATGTCCGTCTTTTCCAGCTGCTGCTCAGCTCCCGAGATACTGCGCTTCTTCTCGCTCGTCCCCGAAACCCAAACAGCTCCTCCAAAAGCCCACCGCCCTGCGAGGTAACGGCCCGCTCCTGGACCAGCTGGAGGCTGTGCAATTGATCGCACACACAGACATGTGCACGATTTATGACACACTTAGAGCATAGACTAACGAGGGGTGTAAATGATGAGCTTGCTATATTTATGGAGCTGAAAAAAGATGCGAGGGAAGTGCATTAAGGCAGCTTGTTGTCTCTGAGGCTGTAAGCTAATGCCTCCTAGAAGCTGCTCTCTCTGTAAGCACGAAGAGGAGAACGTGGTGGAGCTGGCTGGCTGTTTTACAGCTACAGTACAGATTATTTGTTTTGATATAACAGACCTTTAGACTGTTAACAGCATTTTATAGTAGAAATCAGCGTGGTTAGCATCGGTAGCTGTATTCATTAGTCTTAATGTGTATTTCTAATCCAGCTTGTTAAGAAGCTGAAAACTACAAAGGAAATGACATTTAGTTAAGCCTTCTTGTTATCTACTGAAAACTCTGCTCTCTCTTTCAGAGCCTGAATGAAGTGCAGACATTTAGAGAACACAGTTTCCTTTTAAAGAGGCTTGTCTGCATTTTTACATGCCTCTCTGATGTAGAAAGTTGCTGACTTTCAGTCTTGGGTATGAGGCATTCAGTGATCAGGAAAAAAAGTAGCATTCCTGAGGTCTGACCAATCATTCGGCTGCTAAACACAATATGGATGTGGATTATATTACAAATGCTTGGATTGAATATTTGGTAGGATGTGCTGTATGCAGATAAATTACTTTCACTGCCCTCAATATTCTCTCTGGATGTAGATTTTTAGAGGCTAAAGCGCTTAAAGATCAGAGAGGTCTTGATGGTGAAAGAAAATAAACTCTGTACACTGTGTTTAAATCACCATTATCACAGCATTTAGAATCACGAACCTCCCTACTGTAAAGCCTTTCTGACATATCAAGTTGATGATTCTGCAAAGAAACTGAGAGATCTTTGAGCAGAGACTCATCTAAAACATGCAGGACTGGAGGGTTTAATCTGATCTTAGAACAGCTCCTCAGATAAGAGTAGAGATGGATCATTGCACCAACCTGCAGGTTCACCCCTGTATCCAGGTATCCAGCAGCAGATGGGCTCTGTTTAAACCAAAACCGTTTAGCTTTGACATGAGTCTGCATTCTCATGATCGCCATATAAGGAGCCGAGTACCAGATATGAAGAATCAGGAGAATATTTTGTA
Organism: Apricaphanius iberus; assembly: GCA_028564705.1. NCBI lineage: Eukaryota > Metazoa > Chordata > Actinopteri > Cyprinodontiformes > Aphaniidae > Apricaphanius > Apricaphanius iberus. The sequence goes on from JAPXFQ010000256.1 coordinate 345,487, forward strand.
TTGCTGTATAATGCACTAGATGCAGCGGTCATATCTATCCCTGAGCAAACATCTGATCCTAATCAATGCAACTCATCACAGATCAAACAAAGAACAGTGATGATCAGAGGTTTCACTTCCAGCCACTGATCATCAGCAGAAACAATATGTTTAACTTTGGGCTTCTAGTGATTTATGTAATGTTTTCTTTGGTGGCTAGATGGATAATACAACAAATTTCTTTGACTTTGAAAACAGAACTTGAGTTCACAAGTTTGATATGGCAACTTTATTTGCATGTCACACTTTCAACAACAAGGCCTTCAAGGTCCGGAATAAAATCAACTAAAAGCAGCAACAGCATGATATACAACATTAGAAACATATCATATTCCAGAAGTTTGAAGCTTACTCAAAGAAAGCTCCAAACTTCTTGTTGGCCAAGAAAAATCCTTAAAGTTTGTTGATCATTCTAGCCCAAAAAACAGAACACTTGTAGTGAACATTTATAACCCCAAAGTTAATGACAATAATGACCGTCAGTGGATGTGAACCTTTGACCACAAGTGGAACTATGGTTTTAACTTCAACACTTTGACAGCGTAGGCTAAGGCAGATAAACAGATAACCAGACTGGGTTTAATAGAACCCAAAAGCTCACTGCCCAGGTTACGTTGAAATATATCCCTGGCCACTGATTGGTGAATCCTTTAGCTCTTCTAAGAAAACAGTGGGACAGTCCCCTCAGCCAGGACCCACTCCTCCCTGCTTTGAATTAAGGCCTGTCTCTGTTGTCTTTGTCCAGTCCCACTCTCCTGTTGCTTTGGAGAAGAAGGTGATTTCAGTGAGTATTCACTGACGACGCTCATCTGTAGCTATATTGTGACTGTGTTTGCGCTCCCTGGTTGTTTTGTTGTTTTTGTGCTTCTGGATTGTCCTCGTTTTCGCTCTGTCTGTGATTCGCCTCATTCTGTCACCACATGAAGAATCATGGGAAAGCGGCTGTGTCCGATAAGATCCGTGGCATTTGTTTGTGCTTGACTGACCATTTTGTCGTTCCAACATATAAGAATTCATTTGTATTAGTGGGATGTTTTTAATATCTACATACTGACATCATCTTTATGCCAGTCTCACACCATTGCACTGTTGATCATGACGTCATTGCTGAAGCAGAAGGATAAATGGGGGAAAGGACCCGGTTACACCTGACTGACTCTCTTCCATCTACAGTCCCATCTCCCAGTAAACTCCGGACTCCAGCCACGCCGTCGCCGCTGGCTTTGAGACAGCCTGTGAAGGCCACATCCACCCCTAACTCTGCCACCTCCACCCCCACCCGCTCGCTGGCTCCGCCCCGTAGTGGCCTTCCACGTCCAAGTGCTTCTGCAGGAGGAGGCATCCCTCTGCCTCGTAGCAAGCTGGCTCAACCCGTGCGCAGGTATGCACATCTGCATGACTTTCACCTACATTTTTATATGGTGCATTTCCAATTATTTAATTATTATTGAATTATTAAATATAAAAGGCTCATATACTCCTGCCCGGAAGATGTTAATTTTTTAACCCCAACCATCGCAATGAGCAGCTTATTTCCTAAACATCTAAGTCAGGAAATGGAATAAATGAAAAATTATTTTTTTTATTCCAATTTATATGCTTTAATATATATATATATATATACAGTGCTCTGCATAAATGAGTACACCCCACTACGTTTGTCAGAAAACCTTTAGTTTCCTTTCAGAATCAACATTTTCTATTAGATACTATACTACAAAATACTCCAACAAATGTGGGCCATTGATTGCAAACAAGATTTGTTTATTTGCACACACAAAAAAGGGATTTGCCTAACAAAATCATTCAAGCCCATGTTGCAAAAATGAGTACACCCCAATTATAGTCCTAGGAGAAAAGCCACACTTAAGACTACAAACTTCTAATTAACAGGCATTCAACCACAGGTGAGTCTAATGATTCATTTAGTCCAGCAGACAGGTAACAATGAAAAGGCATTTCTTTACAAAGAAAAGCCCTTCCCATTTCATGCTGACAGTAATGGCTCCAAGAAGATCAGTAAAGCTTTACACATAAGTCAAAATACTGTAGCAAAAGTGATCAAAAAATTTGAGAAAAATGGAAGTGCAACCATCTTACAGAGACGTCTACACTGTCCACAGAAGTTAACATCTCAACAGGAGTGTCTTCTGATGAGAAGTGTTTAAGAAAATCACCATGCAAGTTCACTGCAGTTAGTTAAAGCAGTAGAAAGCCAAACTAGAGTCACCGTTTTCTGGGACACCATACGGCGCATAATGCAGAGGAACGGCATGCATGGGTATCATCCATGAAGGAAGCCTCTCCTAAAGCCCATGCACAAAAAAGCACGCCTAGAATTGGCTAGGGCCTATGCTGAAAAAATGAAGACTACTGGGACTCTATACTCTGGAGTGATGAGACCAAGATCACTGTTTTTGGAGCCTAATGGTTTAAAAACTGTATGGTGTCATAAAAGTGTGGATTTCAAAGAAAAGTGCATAGTGCCTACATTGAAACATGATGGTGGCAGTGTCATTATATGGGGCTACACTAGTGCTGCTGGTGTCGGGTAGCTGCATTTCATTGATGGTAGCATGAACTCAACAATGTAATGCTCTATACCAAAGGAGAAGATGCTGCCATCACTCCATGCACTTGTCGTCATGCATTGTTGTGTTGTGTCACAACACAACAATGATCCAAAACCACACCTAAAGCTACTGTTGCATTTCTGAAGCAGAACAGGGTGAAGGTGATTGAATGGCCAAGTTTGTCTCTTGATCTGAACACACCTGTTGGGAATTCTGAAGCGACAAATTGAGAATCCCTCTCCATCCAGCATCCAGGCTCTAAAAAAGGTTATTCTTGAAGAATAGAAAAAGATAGATGTTGCCTAGATTGCCTAGACCATGCCTAGAAGGCTTGGTGCTGTGACTTGGGTTTGTGACGTTATGTTTCAACATACACTACCGTTCAAAAGTTTGGGGTCACATTGAAATGTCCTTATTTTTGAAGGAAAAGCACTGTACTTTTCAATGAAGAGAACTTTAAACTAGTCTTAACTTTAAAGAAACACACGCTATACATTGCTAATGTGGTAAATGACTATTCTAGCTGCAAATGTCTGGTTTTTGGTGCAATATCTACATAGGTGTATAGAGGCCCATTTCCAGCAACTATCACTCCAGTGTTCTAATGGTACAATGTGTTTGCTCATTGGCTCAGAAGGCTAATTGATGATTAGAAAACCCTTGTGCAATCATGTTCACACATCTGAAAACAGTTTAGCTCGGTACAGAAGCTACAAAACTGACCTTCCTTTGAGCAGATTGAGTTTCTGGAGCATCACATTTGTGGGGTCAATTAAACGCTCAAAATGGCCAGAAAAAGAGAACTTTCATCTGAAACTCGACAGTCTATTCTTGTTCTTAGAAATGAAGGCTATTCCATGCGAGAAATTGCTAAGAAATTGAAGATTTCCTACAACGGTGTGTACTACTCCCTTCAGAGGACAGCACAAACAGGCTCTAACCAGAGTAGAAAAAGAAGTGGGAGGCCGCGTTGCACAACTGAGCAAGAAGATAAGTACATTAGAGTCTCTAGTTTGAGAAACAGACGCCTCACAGGTCCCCAACTGGCATCTTCATTAAATAGTACCCGCAAAACACCAGTGTCAACATCTACAGTGAAGAGGCGGCTGCGGGATTCTGGGCTTCAGGGCAGAGTGGCAAAGAAAAAGCCATATCTGAGACTGGCCAATAAAAGAAAAAGATTAAGATGGGCAAAAGAACACAGACATTGGACAGAGGAAGACTGGAAAAAAGTGCTGTGGACGGATGAATCCAAGTTTGAGGTGTTTGGATCACAAAGAAGAACGTTTGTGAGACGCAGAACAACTGAAAAGATGCTGGAAGAATGCCTGACGCCATCTGTTAAGCATGGTGGAGGTAATGTGATGGTCTGGGGTTGCTTTGGTGCTGGTAAGGTGGGAGATTTGTACAGGGTAAAAGGGATTCTGAATAAGGAAGGCTATCACTCCATTTTGCAACGCCATGCCATACCCAGTGGACAGCGCTTGATTGGAGCCAATTTCATCCTACAACAGGACAATGACCCAAAACACACCTCGAAATTGTGCAAGAACTATTTAGAGAAGAAGCAGGCAGCTGGTATTCTATCGGTAATGGAGTGGCCAGCGCAGTCACCAGATTTGAACCCCGTTGAGCTGTTGTGGGAGCAGCTTGACCGTATGGTACGCAAGAATTGCCCATCCAACCAATCCAAATTGTGGGAGCTGCTTCTAGAAGCGTGGGGTGCAATTTCTCCAGATTACCTCAACAAATTAACAGCTAGAATGCCAAAGGTCTGCAATGCTGTAATTGCTGCAAATGGAGGATTCTTTGATGAAAGCAAAGTTTGATGTAAAAACTATCTTATTTCAAATAAAAATCATTATTTCTAACCTTGTCAATGTCTTGACTCTATTTTTTATTCATTCCACAACATATGGTGGTGAATAAGTGTGACTTTTCATGGAAAACACAAAATTGTTTGGGTTACCCCAAACTTTTGAACGGTAGTGTACCTACAATCAAATTTTACCCAAAGACTTCAGGTTAATGAATCAATCAATAAAAAATGATTCCTATAGCCTAGTTACTGCTTCTCCGTTCTGATGGAGACAAATTGACACAGCACCACTATCCGCCAACACAAGGGCTCTCCGTTAGGACGGATGGAGTATAGGTCCATTTTCTAACTATCTGCCTCTGTCAACAGAGAGCATATGCCTGTGATTGGTCAGTTTAATACAGCCGGAGATTGCTTCACCAGAACGGTGCTCCTTAGTTCCTGTAATCAGTAATTAATGCAGCGTTTGGCCACTGTATGCTTTATATTGAAAGGATATTTGATCTAATCTGATATTTTGGCGATTTTGAACACAAGGAGGTGTTTGTTTCCATGTGTTTCTAGAATGTTCTATGATCAGCACTTCTAGTAAAAACCTTTACAGCTTAATCAAAACTTGTTTTCTGTCATCCATTGTTCTTTGAGGAAGAAATGTGTTCACAGGCTGAAGAAAAAGTGAAAGGACGTTCTGATTGTAGGCAGATATTAGGAATGGTCGAGAATTACTTTGCAACACTGAAAAATCAACGGAGAATGGAAGAAATGGAAGAAATGGAGAACCATAAACAAAAAACGTCTCTGTCAATATGTCTGGGTGGGAATTTGCTGTTGGAGAAGTATGAACTAGGCTTAAGATTACAGGAGCTAGTGTTGTCAAAATAATCGATACCTATATATTAATCTAAAACTGATATCTAAATTTGACATTCTGTTCCCGTGTAAAACTTTTTTGTTTGGTTCTGGCAGCCGCCTTCAAAGTACACTAACATGCATGTTCCCTGACAGCCAGTGTCCAGAACTACAATGAATTTAGTAGGGCTGTTAGTCGGAGAAAATTACAGCTTCAAGTGGCGCCATAACAACCAATGGAGTCACAACATCAGCAGGACATGTAAAGTGATAAACACCATGGCTAAACACCACTACATGAAACCAGCTGTTTTCTATTCAGAGTCAGAAATAAAAAAATAAACATTATACAGGAGCATTATACAGGAACAGTGTTTAATTGTGTAATCCTTTTTTTGTTGTTCCGCAATTCCGTCTCTTGTTCCCACAATTTGGGATCTTTTCGTTCGCTCTGCCATCGTATCTGTGTAACTACTGGTAACCGGAGCTTCTAGTGAGAGCAGGAGGCGAATACATATGACGCTGGTACCACCTTCAGTCCCTGCAGCGTGCACAGTTTGACAGAAATACATTTGAAAAAAGAATATATAACAATAAATATCATTACTGCCCATGTATTTTTTTTTTTGACCCTGTCAGTCAAAACTACAGACCACAAAAGCAGTCTAGCTTGAGCTCTGATGGGAACGTAGTGATTCATTATCTAAATGTAATTCCTTCTGTCGTCCTTATCTAGGTCTCTTCCTGCTCCCAGAACTTATGGCGGCACAGGTGACAACTGGAGAGAAGGTTGTTACTGAGCGTAGCCAGCAGGGGGCGCCCTGGTCACGCTATCAACAGAGGGAAGGAGACGATACAACATGGCACTTTATGTACCTAGATTAAGATTTTTCCTTTAAGAGACAGACGTGTATAAATCAGAGTTTTAAAAAGATGAGGAGAGTCTCCCCAACATGTCAGAAAGGACATCCCATCATTGTTTCTCTGCGGGGAGGGTCAGGAATATAGTGCAGACTACACAGAAAATGCCAAAGAAGCCTTCAGCTCTGCCAGCAGAGGACACATGGCCTCCTTCCCTGTCTCTCTCCTCCTCTGTTCTCCTCCCACCTCCCTCAGGTTTAAATGCTCCCACACATTTCTGTTGTGCAGCAGATGCCCATGAGTGATCTCCATGACGACAGCCGTGCAGGTGAACTGTCCCGTGATGTTAAGAGAATTGTTTGATGTCTTGCAAAAGTTAAAGCACCTCTTGTGTGGGTTAATCGTTCCTCTTATAAAAAAAATAATAATCCACCAGAATGTATGCACAGGTTTGTTTTACAAATTATTTATTCAAATTATTTAAGAAGCACATGTCCAAACATCCATATCAGTATTTTTGATTAAACTTATCTGTTTTGAAATTGTTCATTATGAACCTCAGCTGTAAGCTAACTATCCAAAGCCTTTTTTATTTTGCAGTGTCAGATAAGTTCTGCTCCCCCAGTTTGCCTAAACGACATCTCTGAGTCTCAGTTAAAGGACGGCTCATCATGACATTGCATTATTTTAGACTCACACTTTTTTTGTTATGGAGAAGCTATCACCGTTGCTCATTCAGCCAATGAAATATGACAACTTTAATGTTTCCCCGTCATCTGTATGTGGAAAATAAAAGGAAATTGAAAATTGTTTGAATAAAATAACAGTTTGAAAAGTTTTGATAGGCTTTCCATGGATGTGCTACATGAATCAAGAAAGGCATGCCAGTGCTAGGAGAGGTGTTTGGCTCGTTGCTGTGGTGGGTGTCCTCAATCAGTGCCTATGATTTAAAATCTCACTTGAGTTTCAGAATTTGTTTGTATGTTTATCGCTTGTGCCAACTTCTTTCTTTGCCAACAATGTTTTTTTAGCTTCACATCTATGCCTGGTTGATATGCTTGCCTTCTTGGTTTTTTTTTAGCCAAATCAACACATTTATTGCTTTAAAATGTTCCTTTTTGCCTTTGTATTTATATAAAATAAAAATAAATACTGGTTCTGTAAATGAAACTATTTATTAAAGAGATGGGTGCCTCTGTTAAAACAGATTTGGTGGGAAGCCAGGATGAATGTTGCAAAAAGACAAAAACCACACACTTGGTGTGAAGCATTTTTTGTTTCTTTGTTGAGGAACCTTTTTTATTGCCACAACCATGACATTTGGTTTTCCTGTGTAAAGTCACATTTCAAATAAAACTTTAAAAGTTTCTCCTTTCTTCTGCTGCCTCTGTCTTGATTTTATTCTATCCAAATTAAACAAAAAAACTTTTTTGCTGAATGTAGGGGAGTTTTAAGATGATTCTGAGATACTCTTGTGTAGTCTCACTCTGGTGTGTTGATCAAACACAGATGATGTAACACTCGGTTTGGAAAGGAATCTTCATCTTTATTGTTCTTATTGCCCTTTAGTCCAATAATTATAATTTTGTGTCAAATACTAATAATTGAACACTGAAGGGCAACCGTTCTCTTCCCTCTCTTAAAATGCACTGGAACTGTGTGCTTAACTTGTGAACTGTTCACAGCTCCAGCTGGTACAGAGTAAAAAAAAAACTGCCACGCAACGTGACGTGACGGCGCACGCAGAAAAGCGACCTAACTGGTCGAAAGAATTAAAGCAGTACCACCTATATTTCTCATACTAAACACATCTAATTAACAAGAAATAATATGCTATACAACAAAGTCCAGGACCCTTTTTTACAGCCGCCCCCAAATGTGCAGGGCACATTTGTTCCCGACGAGACGACCATCAAGTTGAAGCAGTGCCAAGGGGGTCTTGATCTCCGGCTTCCGGTGGAAGTGCAGGTAGAGTCACAAGTCGAGACACCGGCCTGGTGTACACCTGACCCTTAATGTCCACATCAGCCGATCGAACGCGGCCATCTGCTCCATGATGTATCTCTTTGATACGTCCTATGGGCCACAGGGCGCGAGGGAGCTGGGAATCCATGATCATGACTACAGCTTTATCCTGGATGTTGGGTGGTGATCGGGTCCACTTCTGCCTGGTCTGCAGACTTGGGAGGTAGTCTCGGATGAATCTGGCCCAAAACTGATCCGCCAACACTTGAGCATGTCTCCAGCGTCTCCTACTCAGGAGTTCAGCTTCCGGATATACGACCTGCGGCAGAGATCCATCTGGCCGCCCCATGAGAAGACTGTTGGGTGTCACTGGATCGGCGTCTGCGATGTCGGCAGATACATAGCCCAAAGGCTTGGAGTTCAGGACGAGCTCTACTTCCAAAAGGACGGTAAGAAGAACTTCCTCTGGAACTGACTGGGCACCAATAATGGTGTGAAGAGCGCTCTTTACTGAGCGGATCTCCCTTTCCCATACTCCCCCGAAATGAGGAGCAGCAGGAGGGTTGAACTTGAAAGCTATTTTCTGCTGGGCCAATATAGTCTGCAGAGCAGGGGCCATGTTCGCGAAGGCATCGTGCAGCTCTCGCTGTCCTCCCTTGAAATTGGTGCCATGGTCTGACCACAACTCGGATGGGGTTCCCCGCCGAGCTATGAATCTTCTGAGGGCGAGAAGGAATGAATCCGTATCCATGTGACTGAGAAGATCGAGATGGACTGCTCTGGTGGTCATGCACTTAAATATAATACCCCAGCGTTTCTCTGTGCGACGACCAATCTTTATTAGGAAGGGCCCAAAACAATCAACCCCAGTTGAATGGAAAACTGGCTTAAAAAGGCAAAGGCGAGCAGGTGGCAAGTCAGCCATTCTAGGTATGGATGGCTTGGCCCTCCAACGCTGACACTCAACACAACTGAACTGATGCCTACGTATGGCTTCCCGTCCTCGCAGGATCCAGTAGGATCTGCGCATCTCCGCAAAGACACGTTCTGGACCTGGATGGTGTAGCTGTTTGTCGTAGTCACCAATGAACAGACGGGTGGTGGGGTGAACTGCATCTAGGACTACTGGGTGCACAGTCGCGCTGTCAAGAGTTTCTGTTCGTCTGAGTCTGCCCCAAGCTCTGATCAGCTCTGTAGATGGATCCATTTCTGGAGACAAGGTAAGTAGGCGACTATTGGATGGTAAAGGCTTCCCTTGCTTGAGACGGTGATAATCTTCAGGGAAGGAATCCTGCTGCGCTTTCCGCAGGATGGATGTTTCGGCCTGACGGTAGATATCCGCATTGGGTGGAACACTGCCATCTGATTGATGCTGAATCTCCTGGGCTGTGACATCCAGCAACTCCTGCCAGGTGGAACATGCAGAGCTGTCGGGGCTGCTCAGGAAAGGGGTACTGGTAGCTCCACAGAAAGTTGTTTTCCGGAGCTCAGCACTGTCGCTGGGAGGTTGCAGGGTGGGGCTAACTGGCCAGGCATCTGGATCTAGCAGAAGGAAGGGTGGTCCTTGCGACCACTTACTTGGCTCAGTGAGGGATTGCAGTGGCTTTCCATGGGTGAGGTCATCGGCTGGGTTGTTATCTGAATCCACTAAACGCCACGAGAAGTGTTCAGTGAGCTCTTGGATCTCGGATATTCTTGTCCCTACAAAGACCTTGTACCTGCATGACTGAGAACTCAGCCAGGTAAGGACAATAGTTGAGTCAGTCCATAGGATGGTCCGCTGGATGGACATGGTGAGCTCTCTCTCAAGCAGTTTCGCCAGCTGCGCCCCTACCAAGGCTCCACATAACTCAAGTCGCGGGATGGATTGGAGTCGTTTGGGGGAGACCCTGGACTGAGCCAAGATGAAGGACAAATGAACCTGCTGATTTAGGTCGACACTCCTCAGATAAGCCACGGCTCCATAGGCCTGCTCCGAAGCATCAGTGAAGATATGGACTTCCCGACTTAAGCCATGATGATCTACTGTTGCTGGGACATAGGGTCTGGGAAGCTGGACACTCGGTAGGATCTGAAGCTCCTTTTCCCACACATTCCATGCCTGAAGCAGTTCTGCAGGTAGATTAGGGTCGTCCCATCCCCTCTGACGGTCCCACAGCTGTCTGACGATAATCTTGGCTCTTACAGTATACGGCAGTAGGAAACCCAAAGGGTCGTACTGGGTTGCGAGGACCCTATAGACATTCCTCAGGGTTGGAACATCATACTTGACTGGCCTATGCTTGTATCCCAAGGTGTCTGCTTGCCAGAGCCAGCGAAGTCCCAGTGTTGATTCGAGGGGGTCTGCTTTATCCTGGGCTAGCCATAACTCCAGACTTTCTGAACGGGCTTCATGAGGTAGGTGGTCTAGCACGGTCGGGATATTGCAGGCCCACTGACGAAGGTCAAACCCACCTGAGGCTAGCTGCTCCCGAAGGTCATCAACTAGTGCCTTGGCTTCTTCTGGACTGGAAACACTATGCAAGCAGTTATCAACATAAAAGCACCGCTCGATGGAGAAGCGCAATCTGTCTCCTTCTTTGGTGTGGTCAATAACATGCCGTTATGTCGCACAACATGGACTACATGTGGTTCCGAAGGGCAAGACGAGCCACTCGTACACCTTGGGGGGTCGGTCGACTTGCAGGTCGCGCCATATGAATCGTAGTAGAGGACGGTCACCGGTTAACAGGCGTACCTGGTGGAACATCCCCTTTATGTCTCCACTTACTGCCACTGGGTGTTCCCTGAACCTCAATAGCACTCCTAAGAGTGAGGCACCGAGTGTAGGCCCGGGCAGGAGATACTGGTTAAGGCTCTGACCTAGAACTGCGTGGGAGCAGTTGAAGACAACACGGAACTTGTTGTTATGGCAGACGATGTGATGAGGAAGGTACCAAGACTCCTCCTCACTCTTCGAATCTTCCACCTCTTGTACTGCACCGGCCTTGATCAGCTTCTCCATCTCAAGCTGGTATGCAGTTGCCTGAACTGGGTCTCGTAAAAGACGTCGTTCTGTACTGCGCAGGGCTGGCATCACAGACTCTTCAGAGACTTTCAGAAGAGGCATTTTACTGTGACGCAGTAGGGGGGTTGCATATCGCAGTACACCATTCACGTCAGTTCGGGTCGTCAGCTCCGTGAGCATTCGGAGGGCCTCTTTATCTTCTTTGGATCTTGTCACCTCTTTCTCATTCCGATGTGGCACGGCATCGAATTGCCACAGCCTCTGCACGTGGATTAACAGCTCATCCACCTGAGGTACTGCTGAAGTGAAAAGGCATTGTTGAGTCAAGACGGGCTGCCCAACGGGACTGATTGGCCCCTGCAGAGTCCATCCCAGTCTGGTGTTAATGGCCATAGGGCCCCGCAAGGGTCCCATCTTAACTGGTTCGATCGGGGTAATGAGATGTGGCTGATCTGACCCGATGAGCAGCAGTGGCTGAGCATTCTTAAGTGGCTGCAGTGGAAGGCCCCGAAGGTGCTTGTATTTCTTTTGGAGCTTCTCAAGGGGGTAGGAATGTTCTGCCAAGCTGAGGCGGTTCGCTGTAAAAGCATTCTTAATGAGAAAGGTTTTCTGAGGCTTGGAGGAGGAAGAAATCCGGAAGGACACGGAGAACCCTTGGATGACTTGAATGTCCTGTCGGACCGTGCATAGAGGAAGGGCTTCCGGCGTCCCTTGAATGCCTAGGGTTTTGAAGGCATCATCCAGCAGCATCGTCCTCTCCGATCCATCGTCAAGGACTGCAAATGTGTTCATGGTCCGGCCGCCATGGTGCAACAGCACGGGAACAACTTTCAACATGGCTCGATTACTTGCTGCTGGTTTATCCAGATAGAGCGTGTTGGAGGCAGGACTGTTAGTGCTACGGTCCTCCTGGTTACTTGAGCTGTGGGTTGGCTTCACTGGCCTGGCATTCACATCATGTAGTACTTGCAAATGTCTCCCTTGGCAGAGGTTACAGGGCTTTTTCAGTTTGCACTGAGCTGCTTGGTGTGATCTAGCGCAACGCCAGCAACGCTTATTAGTTTGTATCCACTGCTTTAGCTGCTCTGTGGATAGCTTGGTGACTGCTGCGCACTGGCTGAGGAAGTGATCCGAGTTGTTACAGTATGGACAGTAGGCCTTTGATTTAGCTTTCCCTGATCCGTCTCTGCCAGTCTGCTGTCCTTCTGGTTTTGGGGTTCCCTCTCCACCATACAGGACATTAGCAGACTGTTTGCCTGCTCTGTCCTTTGGCCCTTTGCTAGAGAGTGTAATATCAAAGCCTTGGCACCATGACTCATCTTGCAGCCAGTCTGACAGATCCTGTAGCGTGGGTTTGGTTCCGCCATGGCGCAGCATGTGGCGACGAAAATCAGCACGCTGTTCGGATGGAAGCTTGGTCAACAGCCGTGCAACGTGGGAGCCACACTGTAACTCAACGTTACCCTCCTGACCTAGCGTCTTCAACAACCCCACCAGTGATTGCACTTGAAGGGCGTATCTCTGAAAGGTAGTGTTATCTCCACGTCTCACATCAGGGGCATCTAAAACACTGGCTATTTTCCGTAAAGCCAGGTGATGGGGCTGCCCAAATTTGTCATGAAGTGCCATCATAGTATCTGTGTAGGGAGTCGGTGAATTCAGATAGGCATCGGCTATTAAGCGGGCTTCATCAAGCTTCAGATGATCTACTAGCACCTGGTACTTGAATAGTTCAGTAGCCTCTGCTGGCAGCAAGTTTTCCAGTGCCATTCTAAGTCGAGCAAACTCACTGGGATCAGCATGTACAAACTTGGGGATTGTAGGATGAGGACCTCTGTAAGTGGGCTCTGTCTTTGGTGGCTGGATAGGGTGACCAGTAGGAAGAGACCATGAAGAGGCAAGCATCGGCTGTCTCGGGGCCGGCGCTGGTTGAGAGTAATGGAGAGGTACCTGTGGCAATGTTGGGCTCGTAGGTAGATGTCTGGTGTCGTAATGTGACAGCTGCTGCCTAGTAGATGTCCCTGGAGCTCCCGTCGGCCATGGCACTGGAACATCTGAGGACCGTGCTTGTGAGTTAAAGCCTGGATCATCTAGATTGGTGCTCTCCCATCTCGGCCCACGGCCATATGGATGTGGACTGAAAGAAGCTGGAGCTATGGGTGATGACAATTTAGGATAATTCAGTGGCTCTGGATGGTAACTGGCTGTCCAAGGTTGGTAGCTGACTGCCACCCCCTGAACTGAGGTCGGTTGCTGAACCGTGGTGACTTGAGGCCTCAGGTGGTAGGGGTCAGTAATATGTCCATCAGGGTATACTAGTTTTCTCCCTTGAGCAAAAGCCTGTGGTGGAGGGTGAGGTGTTGCTATGGCCTGTGGACGTAACTGGGCATAAGGGGTCTGACTCCTGTCGGGGAAATAACCAATGCTGGTCTCTGATTTCAGTGCACGAGCAGCTTCTATAAGTTCCCTGATTTCTATGTGCACATCTGTGAGGGCTGCGAGATCTGCTTGGAAAGCCTTTTGTGCGTGTAGTAGTCTGCGGCTCTCCAGCTGGATTACACAAATGTCTTCTTTTGTAGGTTCAACTGTAGGCTGCTCCGGCCTAGGTGATGAAGTTGCCCCTAGACTCAGACCACCAGGATGTTCTGTATTCTTGACCAACAATGAGGCTAGCTGTTGTGTCTCATTCTGAGCAGCATTCCCATGGTTGGTGGATGAGGGAGGCGAGTACTGGGGGGATCCTACTTGAGAAATGGGCAACTCACTGCCTGGAGATATGGGCCTCGGAGCATAACCAGAGTAGGTGACTTCAAAATCTTGGAGTCTGATGGGAGGCTGTGTCTGGCGCTTCAGGCGGGCTGCTTGTGCTTCTGTATCTGGTTCCATCCCGTCAAGAGTCAGTGAAACCACATCCGGCTCGAAGGACCACAATGTAGGGGAGTTTTAAGCTGATTCTGAGATACTCTTGTGTGGTCTCAAAGACTCTGGTGTGTTGATCAAACACAGATGATGTAACACTCGGTTTGGAAAGGAATCTTCATCTTTATTGTTCTTATTGCCCTTTAGTCCAATAATTATAATTTTGTGTCAAATACTAATAATTGAACACTGAAGGGCAACCGTTCTCTTCCCTCTCTTAAAATGCACTGGAACTGTGCGCTTAATTTGTGAACTGTTCACCGCTCCAGCTGGTACAAAGTAAAAAAAAAACTGCCACGCAACGTGACGTGACGGCGCACGCAGAAAAGCGACCTAACTGGTCGAAAGAATTAAAGCAGTACCACCTATATTTCTCATACTAAACACATCCAATTAACAAGAAATAATATGCTATACAACAAAGTCCAGGACCCTTTTTTACACTGAATATAAATCTTGTCTCATTGACTGTTTGACTGTACTGTTCCTCCTTAGAAAAAGCTGATTTATTCAGCAGACAGACAACAGTATTACGCACCTGAAGTCACTTCCTGATTACTAGGAACAGCTTGACATCGTTCCGTAGAAGGAAAAGGAGATTGTATCACCGAGTGGTCTAAACCGTGCCACCCCACATTATTGGACCTCTGCAGCAGGACTTCAGGACTCATTTCTTCTCATAGAACGACACAGAGAGGCGTCAGCTACAGACTCTGCTTCTGAGGGCTCTGGACACACAAAAACAGACGGTTCAATGGATGCTGCTGAGTGTGATGATTTGATGTGTGGAACGAATTCACAAGATCAGCATAATCCATTATTATTTTAGAAGTCTAACATGTAAGACAAAGTTAGATTAATTAGATTAAAACTAATAGGAATAAAAATCACCACAAAACAACCATTTTAAGTGAGATCTAAACATTTTCTGTGAAATGGCAAAGTTTCCACATTTTAAGTATTGGTTCATGGTATTGATTAACCGATACGAGAACATTAGAACGGTATCAGCCTGATACCAGTATCTTATCGGTGTATCCCTAATAAATACAGTTTTTAAAAAGCGAAAGCGTTCTGTGACCATTTAGGTCAAAGAAGTCACAAGATGTATTCAAATTGAGTTGATCAGCTGGCATTAATCATTACTAAACTAACTTCTGACAGGCTTTCAGATTAACTTGTTTTATAAAGAAAGCTAAAACTGTTTTGTGATCAAATCTGGTCAGAAATTCGTCCATGTGTTTGTTGCCAGATTGTTGTGAAATCCATGCAGTTTCCTAATATAAGAATTAAAGTTTTTGCAATAGCTGTTCAGAATACATGCTAACACCACTGAAGGAGGAACACTACAAATGAAACATAATACCCCATGTCCTTTAAAAAAAAAAATATATATATATATATATATATATATATATATTTTTGGATTGTGCCCTTCAACAACAAAATTATTCACTATTAACACTTTAGCTAAATAAAATTATCTGGCTGCTGTCAGTCAAATGATGGCTCATTATGCCTCAGAACTGGGCCCTTCTACTATCAAATTATGGGCAAGAATATAAAAAAATATAATAAAACATATAAGGAAAATATAGTCTTGATTTTGATGTTACATAAAACTTTTATGGTAGTTGTTTCAGTTCTACTGAAATCTAAATTTATATAAAATTCTATTACTCTATATTGTCCATTTTAAGCAATTCAACAAAATTATTTTTCTTTAAATGTATAATTTTGAGATATTATAATTTATTTCTACCAGTTTTTATTTCAATACATCTTTTTCAGAAAGTTTGCTTTTATTTTTGGGTGTTTTTTCCGATAACATTCCATAATGGAAAGCCAGATGCTTCACAATGCGATAAATCAAAATGTCCCAAAATTGATATTTATACATGTGAAAACACTGATAAAACGTATCCAGAAATAAATATGCATTCTTTATATATATATATATATAAAATTTTATTAATATTTTACCACATTGCTATCTGCTGAAGATATCGAATTCATTTTATCTTTTTACTATGAAAATCTCTTCCCTCAGAGTAGCTAACGCTACTATTGAAAAGTAGAATTACTCTATTATTCTCTCAATGAAAATTGTTCGTACCTATTCAGGATATGCTATAAGTTATGTTGTTGTAAAATACACGTCAAAGTCAAGGCCCGGGTGCCGAATCCGGCCCGCCATAGACATTTATGCGGTCCTCTAAACTCCAGAGTCATGATTCTCAAACTGTGGTACGTGTACCACCAGTGGTACTCAAGCTCTCCATAGTGGTACTCAGAGGAAAGTTCTAAATATTTTTAGAAAATAAAATGTATTCAAAAATGTATAATTCACACAAAGTGTGGCTGTGGTTGGCAACAAATACCAATAAATAATCCTCATCAGGAGTAAATAAGCCTCCTTTGTTAATTGTCTATAGTTAAAAGGTTAAGCCTTCTCTAGTGCATGTTTAGGGTTGGTCATGATCGTGGTACTTTGAGAGCTCGACATTTTCTCAGGTGGTACCCTCTGTAAAAAGTTTGAGAAATACTGCTCTAGAGGATCCTATAAATATAACCTTTAAGTTATATTAATGTGCACCTAAAAACTAGTTTATCACTCAAATCAGTGTTTATTTGAATAGTCCTAAATCACATCATTGTGAAAAGATGTTCAGTATCAATTTAATTTCATGAAGAACTTGTCTTAAACTTAAAAATGTACACATAGAGACAAACCACTAAGATATTTATCAATATCTTAGTGGTTTGTTAGAAATAGTTTTATCAATACTTTCTGCCACAACCGGCCCTTTAATGACATTCATTAATTTAATGTGGCCCAAATTGGATATGAGTCTGACACCCCTTTTGTAAGCCATTTTACAATCTTGCTACTTGCCCATTTTTGAACTCTGAGCACCCGCCCCTCTCAATGTCTTTGCACGGCCCTGTCACGAGATGTGAAGGGAATAAAATAATGAATTGAAAAAGAAAAAAAAAAACAGCAAAACCATAGAAAAAACATAATGACTATGTATAAATTGATTTGATCATAAAGGCTTCATTATGTATAGCAGCTCTATCTCCAAACACCTGATCACAATCAGTCAATCATGCGGGATATTTGCTTAATAAAGCTGAAGAGGATCGTGCGTTATTCGTAAAAAAGAAACATAACAAAATGGGCAGAGGGGGTTTTCTCATCCCCTTTGTGGATGCATGAACCGGGAACATAAATCTGCTTTATATTGATTTTTTCCTTCCTTAGCTGCTGAAGCTTATAAGGACCGCGCAAATACTCCCGTCCTGTGGGACCCGTCCTTGGCACCAGGCTGACTGAGTCGCTTTAAGACCATCCTTACCGTCACCCCCACCCCCCCGGACTCTGGATCAGCTTCCTATTAGTGACCGCGCACCACCGGGGGACTCATTTTACGCGCGGGCATCAGTAGGCGCACAACGCGACCGTGGAGATACTTGATCCTCCTGTTGCGCCATGGAGAACTCCAGCGCACGGGCAGCTGCCATTACGGACTTCATCTCGTACTATTTGGAGCAAACTGTGGATTCCTGGAAACAAAGCGAGACAGGTGGATTTTTTGTGACTAGTCGTGCCATGTTCCTAGAAGGCAGCGCACTCAGGACTGATGCTGGGGTTGGACTTATGACCGCTCCCCAGCCGGAAACACCCCACCTGGTGCCTGCCTTCTGGGACTCCCCGCTCAGCCACGGCATCAACGTGATCGTCGGACTGGTCCTTTGCTTCACCATGCTGGGCCTGGGCTGCACCGTAGAGGTGAGCCAGCTCGGGGAACATATCCGTAGACCCATTGGGGTGTTGCTGGCTCTGGTGTGTCAGTTTGTCATCATGCCCCTGGTGGCTTTCCTTCTGGCTTTAGCTTTCTCTCTGGATGATGTCGCAGCGATGGCGGTTCTCCTCTGTGGCTGCTGTCCGGGTGGGAACTTATCAAACATCATGTCTCTGCTGGTGCACGGAGAGATGAATCTCAGGTAGATCCGATGTCCTCCAGAGTTCACCGCGCGCCACAGAACGCATCGTTCTCACATTTACGCTCAGAATAAGAGAAAAATAAATAACTAACTAAATAATAAAGTCGATTTTGCATGTCTGCAATCTAAACCTGCACACATGTCCTCTGCTCTCCCCAGCATCATCATGACCATCTCCTCCACCCTGCTGGCGCTGGTCCTGATGCCCCTCTGTCTCTGGATCTACAGTCGGGCCTGGATTAACACCCCTGTGGTCAACCTGCTGCCCTTCGGGGCCATCATCCTGACCCTCTGCAGCACTCTCATCCCAATTGGTTTGGGTGTCATGCTGAGATACCGCCACACACGAGTGGCCGATGTTGTTTTAAAGGTAATGTCGGTTCCGTTTCTTGTCTTTGAATTAGATTTGGTTTAGTCACAATTTAAATAACAGTTTTATTGTGGCCACTTTTGTTGGCGCAAAAGACGCACTGCGTAAATTTTCATCACTTTTCAATAGAAGTTGGAATGGGTGGAGTGAGGGGAAAGTGACATCAGAGTCAGGGACAGCTCCTCCCTATCGTTACTGGTAAAAGCATCAGATAAAGGAAGGATGCATCTTTATGAGGCTGGTCAACAGAAACACTGAAGCAGCTCAGCTGACTGGAGGTCCTCACCAAATGTCACCATCCAGAAGACGGAAAGCTCAAAATTACAACACAAACACCACTTTATAAAAGTAACCTTCACCCACTGAACGTTACAACCACAAACTTAATTACATATTATAGGTAATTTACGTAACAGACGAGCATAAAGCCTTGTATACCAGCAAAACTGACAATATAACATTACAATTATAAAATTTTCTACATTTTTTTTAGAAATAACTAAAAATCCATTTAATTATAAAAAAGTTTTTATCTAAACCTTGCCATGTGTTAGAATGGCCTAGTCAAAGCCCCGACCTAAATCAATTTGAGGTTTAGATGAATGTCAAAACAAACTCCTTATCAAATCTAATTAAGCACAAGAAGCCAAATGGCGCTTACTACGTGCGCAAAACTGGTAGATTATTATCCATAAAACATGGGAGTTATATTTTCAGCAAATGAGAAAAACATGGCTCTAGAAAGTATTGACCATGACAGGTCAAAAAACAACAAAGATCACCACACTTTTATTTTTTTCCCTGTATAAACACTTTGAAAAAGAAAAATGTACAATTTGCCTTTCACGTATTTTTAGGGGCGCACCGATCCGACTTTTTCAGTCTTGATAACGATACCGATGCCTGGGCTTTTTGTATCTGTCGATACCGATCCGATACTATTGCTGAATTGATCAACTTTACCATCCAACTTATAACAATTTCTTAATAAGACTAAAGGCACCAGACTTTACCAACTAAACATATTTAAGACAAATTAACAGATGTAAAATATTAAATTACCATAAAACTAAAATTTAAAGTGAAACTTTATTTACATTAGATGGTATCGGGCCGATACCAGTATCGGTACATCCCTACCAACTATTCATCAGATTAAGTTGGTCTATCACATAAAACTTTCATGAAACACACAGTGGATTGTGGCTGCATGTAATCAAAAGTAAAAGAAGTAAAAAAAACTCTTATTGAACGTGTCTTGGGGGAGAAAAAAAGGTTGAGTCTGTTCTCCAGCTGGAAGTCCTTCTGATCCTGTGTCTTTCAGGCATCCCTCTGGTCTCTGCTGGTCACCCTGGTGATGCTGTTCATCCTGACAGGAGTCATGCTGGGGCCGGAGCTGCTCGCCACCATCCCGCCCTCCGTCTACGTGGTGGCCGTCCTGATGCCGATGTGCGGGTACGCCGCAGGTTACGGCCTGGCCGTGCTGTTCGACCTGCCCCCCAACAGCCGCAGAGCCGTATCCATGGAGACGGGCTGTCAGAACGTGCAGCTGTGCACGGCCATCCTGAAGCTGGCCTTCCCTCCTCAGCTGATGGGCGGGATGTACATGTTCCCTCTGCTGTACGCGCTCTTCCAGGCGGCCGAGGCCGGCGTTTTCATCCTGGCTTACAGGCTGTACAGGAAGGAGGTCCTGCGTAAAGCGGATCTCATGATGGACGGCGATGACTCGGACATAACCTATCAAAGGTTCCGCGATGAGGACTTTGAGCCAATAACTTACGGGGCTGTGAGTGACCCAAACACAATCATGCTGGAGCCCTGTCCTCCCGATCCCACTCCTGTTTAAGGTGTTAACAGAACCACGTTTCTTTGCTGCTGCTGCTACAGCAGATGAGAACATTTGTCACTTAGGCTATAGGAGGGAAAAAAAGGGGAAACAAACAGGGAAATGAATTTTTAACGTGTGTAGCTGAACATAAGGGTGCTTTCTTTCATAAGCTTAATTCATTGAGCTTAATCACTGTTGCCTTTTAAAATGAAAAAAACACTGCTGTGAACTGTGTGGTAAAAAAAGAAAAAAAAAACATAATTTTCAAAGATTTATGATCATGTGTGCGTTTTGGGAAATATTATTTAGAGAAGGGAAAAAACATTAAAACGATAAATGTGCGAACAAGCCTGTGCCAAGCTGACCAAACTGTATCTGTACATCGCTATATAGACTAATTAAAAACCTGTATGCAGTCTGCCGGCTAGTTACGTTTCCTGTTTTATTTTTGAGCCGAACCCCGACACCTGAACTCAATCAGGCCTGATGGAGCGCTGCTGCTGTCCAGTCTATTTAAATAGTTACAACAACGCAGGGCGGTCTGGTAGAGCAAAGAACAAAATGGCAACATATGGCGAAGAGCCAGTCGACAGATATTTCTACTCATCGTACAACCCTTATATGGGCAGGTACACCCGGCCCAGAGACGGGAGCTGGAAGTATAAAGGTTATTTCTCCCACTATGGAGATACCTCTGAAGCGTTCAACAACCACCAGCGCGCCCAGCTGAAATCCATCTTGTCCCAAATTAACCCCAAACTGACCCCGAGGCTCAGGAAGGCCAACACCAAGGATGTGGCGGTGCAGGTAAACCCGAAGAAGGAGGTCTCGGTGCAGTGCTCCATCGGCCCGCGGACCCTGCAGGCCATGAAGCGGGACGTCCAGCGCAGGAGGAGGCAGGAGCCCGCCACGCCCAGCAGCCCGAAGGCGGCAGGTGGCGTGCGTTACCCCCGAACCCTGGCCGTGTACTCTCCCATAGCTTACCGGAGCGTCACGTCATTCCTAGTGGACGAGAACAACAACAGCAAAGATGCGTCCTCTGAAGCGACGACGACCGTAGAGCCCCACGGTGACCCTGGAGACGGCACCGAGGCGGAGGAGGAGGAGGAAGACGGTAAAGCTGGAGGAGAGGACGGGAAGAGCGCAAAGACTCCGGAAGGAAACCAGAAGGTGAAGCAACAGGAGAAGAGTGACCTCGCGCCGTCAGTCGGGGAGGAATCAAAGGGCAAAGCCCGCGTGCGCTTCCAGGTGAGTCAAGGGGCGCGAGGCAGCTTGAATGGAAAGCTGGAAGGAAATTGAATTGTTTGTTCAAATACCCGTTCATCTAGACTCTGCACTGTTAATTTGTCATTAATTTAAAACTTCAAAGAAATCTTCCTACTGATTAAATGTTTTATAATTACTATTTTAATTACTATGTAAGACTATCGATGACTTTTGGTGTCTAAATTGAAAACTAACCTGGCAAACTGCAGAAAGCCTTAGCATCTGATTGCTCCATGTTTAACAAAAAATATTAGTTTTAAATCGCTGATAACTTCTCATATGCACAGATCAGTTGAGTCTATAGTAACTGGGGTCTAATTTGCCTAGTTCCTGGAACAGAAGTACGGATATTATCACTGCAGAGAATGCAATCTGCGATGGGAGAGTGCTTACGTGTGGTGCGTTCAGGGCACCAGCAAGGTGAGTAAATTGCCAAGAAATCAGTTATTGGAAAATCCCAACAATGAATGAATGGATAAAAGCGTGGTGTTTAAATCGCTGCTAGTCTTAAGGAGGAACTTGTATACAGTAGTGACCCTGATCTTTTTTGTTTTTTCTAGGTCTACTTCAAACAGTTCTGTAGGAAATGCATGAAGGGCTTCAACCCATACCGTGTGGAAGACATAACATGCCACGTAAGATACCTGTTTAACTTTAGGGTTTGGCTATTTTTTTTTTTGTCTAACTTGCTTTGGTTCCCCAGACCTGCAACAAGGCCCGCTGCTCCTGTGCCCTGACGCAGCGGCACGTTGATCCTAAGCGACCCCACAGGCAGGACTTGTGTGGCAGATGCAAAGGCAAGCGGCTCTCCTGTGACAGCACATTCAGTTTCAAATACATCATCTGAGACTCCGCTGGACTAAAACCTCAACACACCTGCACGTGCCTCTGCTGGCAGGCTTGGGCTCAAAGCGGCCTCTCGAATGCAATGCACAGATTTTGATGTTTGAAAACTTTATTTTTTCATGTGTTTTGTTGATCCTGTAAGCAGATGTCTTGCAGTATAATAAAACTGCTACCTTGCATTCTGGAGTTCTCAGTTTTTATTTTTGCATTAAGTGGTCTTATCATTGGTCAGCAGCAGGTTAGGAAAGTGCTCCAGGAAGATGATTAAAGGAGTATCCAGAGAAGGCCGGTATATGGAGGAAAACGCATTTAAATATTTCAAAACATGTTCTAAAATATACCAGATGAGGAATGAGTTGAACTAATATGGAAAGATGAACAGATGTAAAGCCAAAGCACAACCTTTGGAGAACAAATACATATTGATGCAGCAGGAAAGGAGCGAAATTTGACCTCAAAGATTGCTGCCCCAATGGAAAAGTTCAAACAAACCTCAACTTCCTCATGTTAGCTTTATACATACATCCAATTTTGGATGAACAGTGCATTACACAATTACAAGGGAGCAAGGATACTGGTTTTACACTATACACTTTCTAAAATATATACAGAATACAATAAGTTATAAGCTTGAGCGAGTCATCTGCACTTGTGTGCAATTAAATGCATTTATCTATTAGAATCTCCCAATATATATCGCACAGCAGAGTCTAAAGGCATCTACATATTTGGTTAGAGTGAGTTTTGCGTCAAGACCTGCTGAGGGGGACTCATCTCTTGCAGCAAACATTTGTCTTTATACACTCCCTGAAGGCAGGGGCTGTCCCCACAGGTTCCCATGTTAAATACCCTAACATTTACAACCTAGGATGTTTAGCTCTAATAAAAAATACATTTCTCCAAAAAAATATTCTTGCAGTGCTTCTCTCTTCCAAGCATGCACTTGAAAATTCTTATAAACAAGATTCTGAGTTTTGCTTATGAGTTGTTGATGGTGTGTTCTTTCCATGGACCGCCGTGCACACTTCGACTCCCAGAGCTGAGGAAGCCACCGTGCCGTGGGCTCCTCCTGGTCGGATTAGGCGACACAAAAAAAAAAAAAGTAAAATCGAAGCAGAAGCTATCAGACTCCATTCTTCAGACACACCATCATGTGACTTATTGCAACAGAATTTTGCAAGTTTGGGTAGCCTGGAGAAAAGCTATGAGCTTTAAGCATTCATACAGGCAATGTTAATGCATCAACAGTCACAGTTTTCCCACGCATCCTTTAGCCCTTTGTGTGTGGAGTCTCTGTCTTGTCCTGTACCCTCCTCCCTCGAAAGCGGATGTGAGGCATGTGTAAAACGGGGAGGGGTCTGATTCTGGTCCCGTCCGCCTTAAAGTCCAGTGCTGAATTTGGTGGTGTGAAGCTGGCACGCCTGGGCCTGACTCAGAGCCTCGCGGATCTGCAGGTTGAGCTCCATGAGGCGGGTGCTCGCCTGAGACAGGTCCCGGCTGGGCCCCACCACCGCCAGGCAGCCCGTGTGGCCCAGCGTTTGATGGCGGAAGTAGATGTGCAGGAGCGTCTGAACTGCGTTGTCCTTCTCGCTCCCGAAGATGTCGTTAGGCCACAAAGACCTGATGATAACGGAAAAAGGGACTAATTACATAAACGTCGGGAAATCATAAAGAATATTTCTAAGCTTCTTCAAAACCTTTAGGAAATGGTTTTGTTTTGTTTTAAGTACAATCAGAACAGCTCTTAACTTCATTTTACAGAGACAGTGTTCCTACATCAGTTCTTCTGTTCTTTTCTGTGGCAGATGGCCACCAGGTTCTGGTTCTGCTGGACATTTCTTACGCATAAAGGGGATTTCTTCCTCCCCACTGTCACTACATGCTCTCAGGAGGAGTAAATGCAAAAAATCAACGACTTGATACAATCTGCTGGGTTTCCTTAGATAGAAAACATTTAAACTGATTATAAATATACGCATGATTGAACTGAGATGACATGAATCGGCACTATATCAATAAACTGAATGGATTAATTGAATGGAAAAAAAATCAAGAGCAAAGTTACTAAAGCTGTAGCAAAAAAAGTTTAAATTAAGATAGATTTATTGGACTGAAAAAAAGGGTGGCATGCAGTTTTATTTTTGCCCACTTCACTCTGCTACGTCTATAAAACAATTCGGATTCCATGCAAGACAAAAAAAAAAAGATATAAAAATTACAGTTCGTCTCCCTTCAATCTGATTGAGCTTGATTTTTACCCAAAATTTTAGTCTCTGGTGGTGCAGAAATACCACAAAAACCTGCAGCACAAAATATTAACTCAGGTTTGGGCTCAAAATAAAGAACCAAAACCCTTTTTTTAATTATTATTCTTAAAAAGACACATTAAAAACTCAGTATCGCTACTTTGGTTTGGTCGATCACATAAGATTCTACTGACATACACTGAAACTTGTAGTAACATACACAACTTTAAGGGGGTATGAATCTTCTTTCAATGCACTGCAGCAGTACTAAATCGTAATAAACCAGAAAAACAGGGGTGAAGAAATCTGCCAAATATGTTGTCTTAACTGATAAACTTCTATAAGCAGAAACAAAGGTTCAATTTCTGTCAGGGCTGCTTCGTTTATCTTACCTAAAGATTTTGACCTGTGTGAGAGCAGAGCCGAAGTCTCTGGCTCTCAGCGTTTCAATCAGTGACTGGATTGCCGTCTCGGTGTTGGTCTGGGCATTGTCTGACATGCACACATCCTCCTGGTTATCATTTCCTGTTTCTGCCTCCATCAGGCAGCTCTCCAGGATAGTCAGCTCCTCAGACATGTTGGTCACCTTGGAAACAGACAGGGGGGGGGGGGGGGGGGGGGGGGGGGGGGGGGTGGAGAAATAAAACATCACTTATTGTTGCATCAGAGCACTAAAAACTGCATGTAGACATGTGGGACATGAAGCAGGGAGGTCGGCTAAAGAAACCTGAAGCCCAGATTACGTAGCCCCCACCCCCATCAATCGGTAACGGCGGTGATCTAATTTCACCAAGTACCATAATCTGAGTGGGATTTCATGGTAATTTGGGTGAAGTACGGATGAACTGCGATACAGATGTGGTAGCGATCATTTATGCAGCCTGAGCTCAAATTGCACTGCAAATGTTGCAGGAAGCTGATTTCAGATCGTTGTAACATGGTGTCAAGTTTTGAATTGGAGAAAGAAAAAACCAAACAAGGATCTATGGAAAGCAGAACTAGATTTTGTTTAGGTTTCTTTATTAAAGTAAGATGAAGCCTACAGGCAAAGTCATTTTGGCTGATATATACGGAAGTGTTCAACTCCCAGAGCTGGAAAATAAATTCAGGAAATTATGTTGTTATAACAAAATACCAAACTCATTAAAATGAGAAAGTTTCTCGTTAGAACGAGATAAAGAACTTGTACATATAAAGTAAATACAAATAACAAAATAGTAATGCAATGCCATATATTACTATTGTGTGGGAACAACAAAGTTGAGTTGTGGCCACGAGTTTATCCATTAATGCATAAATGTGAAGATGCAGCGCAAATCAAATACACGAGAGGAAAAAAAAGTTAGTTTTTGCATAGCTCTATCAAGGGCTCATGGTAAAAAAAAAAATGTTTTGTAGTTGCTGGTAAACATTTTTTTTTTTTTTTGTGGTTGCTGGTAAAGCTGCACGGTGGCGCAGTGGTTAGCACTGTTGCCTTGCAGCAAGAAGGTCTTTCTGCATGGAGTTTGTTGTATGTTCATGACAGCATGTTCTCCCTGTGCATGCGTGGGTTCCCTCCGTGTACTCCGGCTTCCTCCCACATTCCAAAAACATGACTGTCAGGTTAATTGATCACTGTAAATTGTCCTTAGGAGTGAGTGTGTGCATGGTTGTTTGTCCTGTTTGTCCTGCCCTGTGATGGACTGGCGACCTGTCCAGGGTGTACCCTGCCTCTCGCCCGTTGACAGCTGGAGATAGGCACCAGCCCCCCTGCGACCCATTAAGGATTAAGCAGTTAAGAAAATGGATGGATGGAGTTGCTGGTAAATGCAGGCAGTTATCTCTTGTTAATTTTTCATGTAGCTGTTAATAGATCATCTTATTTGTTGCCGGTCACATGCAAGACAAAGTAAAAACCGCTGTCCATGAAGCCGATGATAACCTATAACCTTAAAGATCCTCTGTCACAGGTTAGAGTTATCAAAATTTCATGGATAGATTCAACTTCACGTCAAGAATATCAATATTTGCCTACACAAAGCCGTTTTGTAGGCTACAGACTTAACTATTTGCAAACTGTGCAGCATTATTTGATGCAGTTAAGGAGTTCTTAGTGCCGTGCACATAGGTGTAGGCATGATTGATGGGGCGAAGGCAAAGCTGGAGTCGGTGCCGTATTACAAGGAAATAAAAGACTTTGTGGATATTCTGTATCTGATGGCAAAGCAATATATAGAAAACTAAAACTAATTGGAATATAAGCCATGTATGATTGAACTGAAATGACTAGTGAAGTGCACTGAGATGATGTGTAATGAATTGTTGCTATATTACTAAACTGAATTGAAATATTCAGTAAATGGTGGTACGCAGGATGACACTGAATAAAATGCCCACGTTCCGTCCTACAAGTACACTGATAGGAGCGACTTTTTGCAACTTGGTGTGGAGTTTATGGGGCGCAGCCATCAAATTAGGTGGAATTGCATGGCCACGGCCACTTAAAAAAAAGAATACTCTCCATCTTCTCTCTCTACGCGTCTTCAGACAACTACGGAAGAGGATTAGGGCCACTGAAGAAAAAAAATCGAATTCTGACTTTATTCTCAGAATTCTGACTTTATTCTCAGAATTCTGACTTTATTCTCAGAATTCTGACTTTATTCTCAGAATTCTGACTTTATTTTCCAAATAAACTTGCAATTCCTTTTCTGGAACAACTCCTTTTCAACAGTGTTCACAGTTATCTTAAAGCACATTTTCTACAGTTTGTCAGCAACAAAGAAAATGAGGTTTTGGGGGAATCCGTTAAATATTTTTATGCTGTTGACTTAAATGTTCTTTTGGAGGTACTAGACAGTTCTCTTCTTCCATTAATGAAATGGCATATTCCGGGATCCCTCGGCCACGTAAAAATTCATTCATGTCTGACATGCTTCTCCAAAAAGTTAGTTGTCCTGTTCACAAATTGTAGTTAGTTCCCTAGTGTTCATCTGCATCGCAGCCAGAGGTCACTTCTGAGAATAAAGTCAGAATTCTGAGATTAAAGTCAGAATTCTGAGATTAAAGTCAGAATTCGATTTTTTTTTTCTGCAGTGGCCATAATACTCTTCCGTAAAACACTCCTGCGAGCTGCTTACATTACGTTTGACCATTCTCGTTTGAATTAGTTCTTTTTCTCGTTATAACGAGATAATGTGCCTGAATTTATTTCCCAGCTCTGGCAGTTCAATGTTTCCATAGAGATATGGATAATCTGAACTAATCAAATTTATTTTAAAATGTTTGTTTAATGTTTTATTAAAAAAATAAATATTAAAACAGAGTGATTCTGGTAGATATTCCTGTCTATAAATTGTTGACCAAAGTGTTTTTCCCTTTTATCTCCTCTTTTTTTACATTTAAGCACTTTAAAGTAGGACTATTTTTTTAGTGTATTTATTTTCATTTCTATTAACATTATATTAAGGGCATATTTTGCAACTGCATGTGCAAAGTGAAACCGCTGATGTTCTTATGCTTTTGCCTTTAGAGCAGCTACACAGTTTAACTAACTAAAAGAGAAGAGCTGCTCAAAGTCTCCCGTGTTTTGACTAATATTTTCTTTTAACCCAACTTCTAACGAAAGCATTTCTTGGGAATATCTACTGTTTTAGTCAGAATTAAAGCAACAAGGCTGATGAGATTGGTAGTCCTTTCCTTAATATACTTTTTAAACTAACTGGTGAGCCTTTACCACTTTAATTTGATCTGTTACTTATAGTCTGTCAATATTTTAACTCTATGGTAATCACATTCAGTAGAAAGCAGCTTTTCTTTCCCGTCTATTATGTTTCTTCCAGTTTAAATCATGTCTGTGTGCATCATGCCACAAACATGGGATGGTTGTGTGGCATCCAGCTAAGGCACTAATCTGAAGCAAATCTTTCACATCACTTAAATGTAATTAGGAAATTATATAATATACTTCTGGTAAAATAAGTATTGAACATGTCAACATTATGAATATAGTTGTAATAATCTTAACATTAAATTCCCTCCAGATGTCAGCAACAACCCAAGTGATTTAGACACAAAGAAATCTCAAGAAACTAGTCCAAAACTGAAGAATAATTACTGACCATTTAGAAACAGCCAAGCTAAGCTGAAAATATAGGAAAAGAACTGAAGAGTTGTATAGAAAACCCCAAAACCTTTAAGGTTTGAAGACAACTTGTGTGGAAGAACGGTTCACAATCACACCTGAGGAAGGCATGTGATTATTCGTAGTGTTTCCATTCAGAGTCATTAACAAGAAAGGCTAAGCCACAAAGTGCTATATTAATTTCTATAAGTATGTTTAATATTTATTCCCTGTGACATTTCTATTCTTAACTCGTACTTTACTTAGGATAGTGTTTACATCTGGTGTGAATTTTGATATAAATTGAATCATTAAAAATTCTGAGGTGGGGTGTCACCCATCATATTCTCACCTTTGCCTCTCTCTTCATGGTGTCCACTCTGCTGATGAGCTTACAGTAGGCCTGGAACAGCAGAAGCAGCTGAAAGTGCAACTTGTAGAGCCTTCGACACAACTCCAGCTCCTGCAGAGACAGACGCGTTAAGAGGTGCGTTTCAACAACAGTCTGCCGTTACTCTGACCGTCACATAATCAAATTCATTCTCAACCTGGGTTAGATGTGTGGGAGAAAATGGAATTGGTTAACATGTGGTAGAGCGAGAGTATCATTCAGTTTGGGCCACGGAGGGAGAAGCGAGGAAGCTACTATTGTGATCATTGATGAATTTGGTTTGTGACCACATGGTACGGTCCTGCTTATGAGACATGATCCAACTACAATCTCAACCTGAGAAGCATGGATGCGAGAAAAAAAGAAAGAAAGCAGGGTTTGTATAGATAGAACGGAAAAAATGTACATGCAAAATTAAAGGAAACAGAATGCTAGTTTAAGCTTCTTTTTTTTTTTTTTTTACTATAAACCTGAAATCACCTACATAACACTGAAGGTAAGGCGGCTGTCATTTGCATACAATATCAATGCACAGCACCAAGAAACAGCAGGTCAGATCTGACTGCCAACAAAAAACTAAGCAGCAGGAATCAAAACCCCCCCCCCCCCCCCCCCCCCCCCCCCCCCCCCCCCCCCCCCCCCCCCCCCCCCCCCCCCCCCCCCCCACCCCCCCCCCCCCCCCCCCCCCCCCCCCCCCCCCCCCCCCCCCCCCCCCCCCCCCCCCCCCCCCCCCCCCCCCCCCCCCCCCCCCCCCCCCCCCCCCCCCCCCCCCCCCCACCCCCCCCCCCCCCCCCCCCCCCCCCCCCCCCCCCCCCCCCCACCCCCCCCCCCCCCCCCCCCCCCCCCCCCCCCCCCCCCCCCCCCCCCCCCCCCCCCCCCCCCCCCCCACCCCCCCCCCCCCCCCCCCCCCCCCCCCCCCCCCCCCCCCCCCCCCCCCCCCCCCCCCCCCCCCCCCCCCCCGTTTTTGATTGGATGGACATGGGGCTGAACCGGGTTGCACGATAAATGGAAGCTGAAACAGAATAGGTGGATGGGTGGGAGCAGCCGCCAGATATGAGCAGAGCCATGAGATGGTCAGTGTTCTGTCCGGGTGGCTGAAGTCTATAAGAAGAGAACCACTTACTGCTAGATTTTCCATTTGCTAAGCAAGAGGATGAGCAGGAGACACAAACACACACACACAAACAACAACAAACAGAAGGAGAGAAAGACCAAGAATTAGTGAGCTTTAAACATGACAGTTGAGACGTGGTGACCCTAAGGCCAAGAAGCGCTGCTTTGTCACCTTCTCTGCACACAGCTAAGAGGAGCTAAAGTGAGCTGACTCTAATGGAAACAGAGTCTAGAAAAGCCGAATACCAGCGTGTGCAGAGAGTTAGAGAAAAGACTTGTTACAGAAGTGGCTAAACAGAGGAAGGAGCAGTAAGGCCAGGTGACCCAACACTGTGTGATGAAATGTGAGCAAGTCGTCCAAACAACATACAGCAAACATATTCAAATCTCTTTTAAACTTTTCACGTTCTGTAACACCTTTAGTGCATTAGTGTTGGAATGTTGGGATAATTGCAAACCATTTGTTAATTTGGCTTTTATTGTGAATGTCTGGTGAAAAAAACGGTAGGCTGAGTTTGTATTCACCCCCCTTTATCAAGACACCCCTAAATAAAATCCAATGGAACTAGCTTCCTTTTAAAATCACCTATTAGTAGGGATGCACCGACACAGGCATTAGGGCCGATACTGTAGTAATGTACTGGTATCAGTTAGTTAATAGATACTTGAATTTTAGAAAATCGGTAATAATTTCACAGGAAATTTTTGTTTTTCACAGTAAATTTTGTGGTCATTTTTAGTAGTGCTGCCATGACATAAAACAACAAAAAAAACTATGAGATTAAATCACTGAGATCTGCAATTAATCTGATTAATCTATTTAATCTCACCTAATAATTCATTTGAATTCATTACATTAGTGTGGTCAAACAAAGGTTTGAGATATATATATATATATATATATATAAATATAAAAGTGGTTTCATCAAGTCATTTATTGTATTTAACAGACTTGAAGAGGCTCAGGGTTTCAGAGGTATGAAAACTTGAGCCAGGCTCTGTCCATTTGGAGCCATCAGAAACGATCAGTTCCTACCTGTGCCTGAGTGTTTGGTCGCCGGCTGCTGTCTTTGTCCCCAAATGTTTTCCTGCAGTTTTCCAGCCACTGTGGGGATGAGACGAGACGGACATGAGGCAAAACACAAAGAAGAAAATGTAAAGCACTTGAAAGAAAAAGAGAGAAAGCCTTGTAAGAAAAAAAAATATAGTGTGTTACAAGTATTTTTGTTCTCCAACAAATATGTATTCCCATTAGTCAGTGCACAGTATGGGTTGGTTAAAGCGTGAGATTCAATACGAACGTTTTACTTAGGAGTTTAAAGATGGGCCTGTTCCCGAGCACTGGATGGTATGTGTTCCTCCAGAGAACATTGCTGTCTTACTCGATTAGCGCTCTGCATCCCAGAATCCGCTGCAATCTCATTTCTCTTTAATCCCCATCCCCCCCCCCCCCCCCCACCACCACCACCTCCATCGCTTCTCCCACCCATCGCAGCTTTTCCTGTCTGGCCTTCTCTAACTGATTTAGGAAAGCTCTGAGTTATTTTTATCCCTCGGCGCAGGATGATGCAGACGGCAACGGCAGCAGAACATACTCAAACCCACTAGTGATTTGTCTCCATATGAGGGGGCCAGACTTATCTTCTCCTGCATCAGCTATATGTCTTTGTATCCTCCCAGCTGCCCGTGGTGTGATCACACAGATATGAAAGAATTTTAATATGTCTTTGGAGCTCATCCTTCTTGAACAGAGATGTTATGATGCAGTTCATTTCTCTCTCCATCAGAAACGAACACACTGATTTCGCAACTGAACATGCCGCAATGAGGCCGTCTTCGAAGAGAACAAGGAAGCACTGGCAGGAGGATTACAGACGCGGCGAACAACTTACGAGCTCCGCTGCCTCTCTTTTGGCGTTGTACGTGTCCAGATGCTCCTGCAGCTCCAGAACGCTGAACTTCAGTGTCTCCAAAAGTCCACAAGAAACGAGCTGAAACGGCACCAAAAAAAAAAAGGGTTTGTTAGATTTAGCAACAATGATTAACACAACGAGACAACATTCAGGAATGGACTCACAGTCTCTGCATCCAGGAGCACGGTGGGGCACTGCGAGTGGGACGTCATGACCTCAAGTGAGCTGAGGAACTGATTTCCCATCCGCTGGAGCCTCTCTCCCAAAAAGCGGACGGATGAATGCGTAATAGAGCCAAACTTCCTCTGGATATTCTATTAAACGGGAATCAGGAGGGAAAACATTTAGAGTTTTTCTAACCGTGCAGATTAAAAGAAAAAAAAAAAACCCCCCGATGCATTTACCTCGAACAGTCGAGAGAACACATGGAACGTGTAAACAGCGGAGGAGCCATCGGTGTCCGACAGCATCTGGTTGACATGGCAACGCCAGGCGTCTTCCTCGTTGTCGAAGGCGGCGGGCTGGAATGCTGCCAGGATGGCCGAGAGGAAGGGCGAAGGGGGCGGAGAGGCCTGGCTCTCTGGGAAGCCGTCTGCGTCACCTTCATCTTGGCTGAAAACACACGCACGAGCCAATAAGCTGCGCTCCGACAGGCTCCATGCTCCTTCACTGAAGGGCGAATGTAAACACAACACACACACACACGCGCGTGTGTGTCTGTCGTCACTGCAAGTAAACAACCTCACTGCTGCTTGCTACACTACACTGGAAACTGCAATCCAGAGCAGGGCTCAAATAATAACACTATACATTAACATTTTAGCATCAGGCAAATGCCCCCCACCCCCCACACACACACACATTCATATAGGTACTCACAGGCCTGATGGACCAAAGAGCCTGAAGAAGCAGACAGAATAAAGATATCTACCGAGCGCCGCAGCGGACACGGTCTCTGTCCTCATCCTCACCCCCCAACTAGCGCTCCTCATCTTCCCTCCCCCCCACCCCGACTCTCTCCCCTCATCTGCAGCCTGACTGCGCTGCAACTGCTAACGGCACAAGCGCACAGCTCTCTCATCCCACACAGGACTGCAGAGTGCTCTATACAAGCTAAGCATCCCCACACACACACACTTCTGCATTAAAATCCCAGCTCCCGGTTGCACACCAGTGGAATGCTGCAGTTGGTTTTATCTTCCCTCCAACTCATAAATCCAGGCTGCACATGAAACTGCAGCTTTTAATAGACTCCAAGCTGCTCGCACACTCCTGCTTTCTACACAGGCCTAACTCGGCTAAGTAAAAGAGCTGCACTTATATGTTAGTAAGAGGCTAAGCTAGCAGCTATTTGTTAAAACACTTCAGCGTGCCTTCTGTCTCTTTAGAAGTGTGTTTAAGACAAAAATTGGCCCACCTTCAGAAGTAAAATGGACTGAAGCCAGCGTGCAGCAGGCGGCTTCATACAACCAGGAAGTACTGCCAAAAAGATGCCTACCATTGCAACCTGTTAAATCTTTAACTTACATGACATATTTTTCTTGACATTTTAACTTAGCAAGGCTTTATTTGGTTGTTTAATTTTATTTTACACCGCACCAAAAGCTTTAACGCCTTTCAGTGTGGATGTGAACAAAAGACGACTCCAGGTTTGCTGCGTTCAGCAAAAGTTGGGGATTTAAAATGAAATTAGCACTAAATTAAATAAAACAAAAGTTAAGAGTATTTTCTGTGACATGCTTAGAGATTTCTGCAGTGCAATCAAAAAAGTGGAGATTAGCTTCACTAGAGTCCCAGCCTTGGAAGCAAACACCAAAAAATAACAACCTAAAACCGCAAAAAGACCTTTGAAGAACATTATGGTACCAGTAAAATGTAAAAGTGCCAGTTTAAAACACATCAAGCTAAAATAAGGCCCTACATCAGTGGAGTCCAAACATTTTACAACAGAGGCTAAATTTGCCAAATTAAATGTACTTTTTTAGACTGTTTGAGGACAGACTGACCACTTTTCTTCACTCTGCTACTTTTCTCTTCTACTACTCTCCAGTTGTATTTTTTGCAATTATTTCAGCTGGTAACCTTGCTATTTCTCACCGTTTTTCTCTCCACATAAGCTCCAACTGGTCTGGTTTCCTGCTCAGCTACAACGCCCTGCTGGATGGGGCGCATCGGCTAAGATGATGCTAACAGTGAATGAACATCTTCCGTGTCCTGTTTTCAACTTTTTACTTTCTTTAATATAAAAAGTACTCTTACATCCGTTCATTTTGTTCTTCGTTTGTCTCTACTCCGTCTTCTCAAACCCCCAGACGGTCCTGGCAGACGCTGCTTGTACTGAGCCAGGTCTGGTTTACGCTGGAGGTTTCTTCCCATTAAAAGGACGTTTTTCCTCTCCACTGTCACCATTTGCTTGCTCAGGACGAAAGATTATTGAGGGATTGCTGCGGTTGGAAAGTCTGCATGTTCAGGGCACAAGCTCAATCTCCTGGGATTCCTTAAATAGAAAACTTTTTAACTAATTGGGAGTGTTTGTATGTTTGTACTGAAATTACTTCTTGTAATGTGCCTTGAGATGACATCTGTTGTGAATTGGTGCCAACTAAATAATGTGAATAGATTTTTTAAAAATATTTATTTGTGGGATGCAAAAAAAAAGATCTAAATCATTTCGCCAACAATAAGGTACCCGTCTTCTGTAGAAAAGGGACCTGAAAATAATTTTAGATCCCAAATGTGAAAAGGATCTTGCAAGCTTTCCCTGGAACACAAGGCCCCATGAATTTACGGGTTAAGTTTTCTATAACCTTTATCTTTATATCCTTTGTGCATTCTAAGAAACAGGAAGATTGATTCCTTGTTCAAAAACCCCTACTTAATAAAGGATGAATAGTTTATGTTGTATGGTACATTTTAGGGATTTCACACAAAGGCTGCCAATCACTGATATAGGACGCTAAAGAGGATTTAGAATAGGGATTTCCAGATCCGACCAAGTGGTTTCGGACTCGATCGGAATTTAACGTTACCTCCTGATAAGGATTATATATGTGTATATATGCACATTCTCATTGTTAAATTAATTTAAGTTGTAATGCTATTTGTTTTTAGATTAGACTTTCATTTTATATTTACTCTTGCACTAAACGTGCACAAGTGAAGCATTTATTTTATGTATTACTTGATTGTTCAAGCTAACTCACAGAAGTGCTCTGTTTGGTGTCAGATTTGTCAAATGTCAAAAGAAGGTTATTTAAATTCAAAATAAAGTTCATCTTGTATCTATTTCTTCCCTTTTCTTTATTCTATTTTTATGTATTATAGAAATATTGTATCAGGAGGAAAAAAAGCCTGATCAGGGCATCCCTAGTTTAAAACGTGAATTTAAGAATATTATTGTATTTACTTTTAAATATTAGTACATTTTCACAGAAACGTCTTATCACAGTTTATTGTGGCACCAATGGCCGTTATTAATAATATAAGAGAGAAAGGGAGAAGACGGCAAAGGATCAATTCAAAAACCAATATTATTGAAATATCATGTACCTAGACATGCCAGAGAAGTCTGCCTCTTCTTCCTCGCAGCGGTCATCCAGCTCTTTTAGGGCTTTCGTCACGTCCTCTTCCCACAAAGAGCCACAGGTGCTGTCTGGATCGGGCCTCGGATCCGGTGGCGTTGGTGTGCACAGAGGCAGTACGCTCTGGGAATCCTCCTCACAGAGGGACCCTGGTGGTGTGTCGATGGCCGGCGGAGGAGGGGGGGCCGGATCCAGTTCCTCGTGAGGGTCCCGAGGCTCCTGAGAGTACTGGGGATCCTGCGGGTCAGGGAGGTCGCACAGCTCTGGCGCATCAGATGGTAGCGGGGGGACACTGCAGAACCCAGTGTCCTCGCTCACACTGCTGCTCAGTTCGTCTGCTGCAGTCACGCTTACAGCATCCTGCAACACAAAACAAGATGGAGGCACTCAGGTGCAGTAGAACGATAAAGTTTCCTTCCTCTGCCGTTCATCAGCGTCTCTTCAATCTCACCAGGTGACTATGAAACCATTCAAATGTTGTGCAGACGCATCGAGTAAATCAATGAAGTAACTGTGTTCCATAGCTTTCTTCAACTGAACAGAAACAAAACTCTAGTGATTAACTTTGGACCTACAGAGGAAGGATCAAGAGTCAGTACACAGCTTCAGTTAATACAGCCAGAAACTACTGATCAGGGCTTGGATCTAGGTGTAGTAATAGACTCAGACCTTAACCTCCAAGGCCACATAAAAACACTAACGAGTTCAACCTTTAATCACCTCGAGAACATTTCCAGGATTAAAGGACTAATGTCCCTACAAGATCTAGAGAGACTTTTCCATGCGTTTAGTCGGATTTATTACTGTAACAGCGTCTTAACAGGTCTGCCTAAAAAGTCAATTAGACAGCTACAGCTGATCCAGAACGCTGCTGCTGGTGTCCTCTCCGAAACCAGGAAGGTAGAGCACATCACCCCATTTCTACACCCGCTCCCTGTAGCTTAGAGATTAGACTTCTAAACACTTTAGTTAGTTTATAATTCCCTGAATGTCTTAGCTCCAACATACCTTAAAGATGTGTTATTATTTTGACCTTCCAGACCAATCAGGTTCTCTGGTTCAAGTGTACTCTGCATCCCCACAATCAAAACATGTAGAAGCAGCATTCAGTTTGTATGCTCCTCTAATCCAGAACAATCGTCCAGAAAATTGCAAACCTGCTGACACAGCAAGTTCCTTTAACTCAAGGATAAAACAACCCATACCGTTTAGAGCTGCCTTTAATTAATATCAACTGGAACGTCATGTGTAAATTAACATCTGCATCATGGTGGACCAACAGCAAAGTAATCAGCTGTTACAGCTGTATAACATTTGCATTTAAGCCCTACCAATTTATGACATGCATGACATCAATAAACAAACATCCAGTGAGGCTATAATTTATAAACAAGCCTTATTGTAAAACACACGACTTTAACCAACTGGACCAAGTCATAGTGCTGCAAGTCACAAATTAGTTTCAAGTCTTTCTACCCAGGTCATATAAAAAGTCAAGGCACGCAGTTAACATTAAACAGCTAACATTAAGGGCACAGTGTGCAATTTTCGGCCAGTAGGGGGCAGTGCATACCTAAATTATCACAGGCATGCGGTATCTATGTCTTCGAGTAAGAAACTCAACAACGGAGGTCCAACTAGTCCTGTTTTCAAACGCTCAATTCCCTGAGAACTATCTATTTACAGCAACATCAGCACATCAGTCTCTCTTTCATCACTTGGAACTAGCGAACAGGTATTTATTGCGAAACTTTTTTTGCCTTTTGAAGGGAAATCAATGTTTTAATAGCGGGCGTGTTCCGTGCGCTTTGTCCGTCCGAGCTCTTGTAGAAGTAAAGTCGTCATCTAATATGGCTTTCCCCTGAAAAGAGGTACGCGCCTATATATTTTAAAACTGATTTTTAAAGTCATATTTTACAATATTGCCAATGTTTTGCAATTAATGTGCTTCACGTAATTACTATTACATAATATTTTAATGGCTATTTTCAAAGATGTAGTGCAAAGACTACACACTGTCACTTTAAAGATACAATAGTTCCTTTATTAGCGTTTATGAATAATTCTTTGTGTAAGTTAGATGCTGTAGTTCTAATTTTCAGCCCACAGGTTTTCCTAACCCAATTTTTCTCATTGATCACCTTTAGGTCTATGCAAGTAAATTAAACAATATATATTTGTTCTGTGTTGGATGTGGGGTTTATAATAATTTTACAAAAAAAATGTCTTTAACTGATTCAAGACATATGTATGTGAATTAACATGTAAATAAAATAGTTTTCCGTAGTGTCACAAAGTCAAACAATAACGCAGAAGTGTTACAAGCATTGCACTTGTGAAATATTCATTAAACCTACACTCACTTGCCACTTACCTGCTCGTTAATGCAAATTTCTAATCAGCCAATCAAATGGCGACAACTCAATGCATTTAGGCATGTAGACATGGTCAAGACGATCTGCTGCTGCTCAAGCAGAGCAACAGAATGGGGAAGAAAGGTGATTTAAGTAACTTTAAACGTGACATGGTTGTTGGTGCCAGACAGACTGGGCAGAGTATTCCAGTTACTGCTAATCTACTGGGATTTTAACGCACAACCATCTCTAGGGTTTACAGAGAATGGTTTGAAAAAGGGAAAATATCCAGTGAGCGGCAGTTCTGTGGGTGTAAATGCCTTGTTGATGCCAGATGTCAGAGGGTAATGATAGAAATGCAACAGTAACTCAAATAACCAGAGATTCACATCATGGATGTGTAGCCGACAAATCTGGAGGAACTGTGTGAAGCCATCATGTCAAAATCTCTGAGGAATGTTTCCAGTACCTTGTGGAATCTATGCCACAAACGATTAAGGCAGTTCTAAAGGCAAAAGGGGGTCCAACCCGGTACTAGCAAGGTATACCTAATAAAGTGGCCAGTGAGTGTATATATTCCAGACAAAGAACGCTTTCTGTGGGTGACCCACCTGCTTGACAGGGGAAGATATTAAAATATTTTCATCCAACTTCTTTTAGCTTAAATTTATGTTATTCTTTTTAAAGCCAAACAAACACACTTCTATTATGACGTCAGGGAAAACGTCAAGGTTGATCTCAGTCTTAAAACATTTTGCTCCGACTCAATCCACCAACACATCACATATTGAGGAAAGCTTTGCTATCCCATAAATAACGTTAATGCAGCCGCTGGGGACAATAGTGTTTCAAGCCAAAGGTTCAAGTCTGTGTGAATCATCGAGTCTTGCGTGATTAAATTTGTAACTCTGGCCTGACTCGACTGGAAGTCAGGAGTAAAGATCTATGTTGCTTGGACATGAAGGAGGGAGATGCTGAGGATGGGTGCTGATCAAGAGGGCTTCGACTGTTCTGGCTGCACTCCCTCTTGCTTTGTTTAAAACTCTGGTGCATTAAGAAAACGGGACATGGCAGGCAGCCAGCCCGTCAGAGAGACCGCATCTATATTATGGAAAGCTTTTAGCGGCGCTCATGGCCGTCCAGGAAGGAATAAGTAAGAGTATTGATGGTTTTATCGGGGGGGGGCTCATTATACTAAGAGCTGGGGGTGAAACGGAGGGGGGAAGCAGGGACCTTGGGATGATATTGAGATCCTTTGCAAAAAAGAAGCTCCTAAGACACTCCATTGAGATAAGCTCGTAGAGCAACCACTGAAGGAAAGAACACAGAACAAACACTTGCTCTAGCATTTGACAACACGTTCAACTTTAGCCTCTTCCTGCAGATAAACACCTCAATTAAGATGTTTCTGGTGCTTTCCATCATCATAAGGCTTGAAGAACATAATTACGTCCATTTTTTTGTACTTTTTTTACATGCCACACACGGTGGAAAACACTAGGGCTACGCAACATAATGTCAATTCATCGTTCTGGAAATATCACTGAGGCAATTTGTATTCTACAAAGAACTGCTTGGACTGCAATAAATGTTAGCTAATTATTTAGGTAAGATATATTCAGGCTCTTCTGTCTCAATATAATTGGCAACACTTTGTTTATTGCACAATTAAAAGTTAGTAGAAGGTAAGGAGATAGCTGTAGTTTCTTTCCAATATAATAAAAATGTATAAACATAGCTGTTCAACTACATTAGGTCCATTTTTTAAATATTCTAATTACCATTATATTACCAAGATATACTTTTTAATTTATCAGTTTCTGACTGTATAGGAGCAAAGCGAGGATACTTGCCAGGTGCTTGAAATGTTTTGTTTTTGTTTTTGTTTCTCTTTTTTTTTTTCCAATTACAATGGTTGGCCAGTAGGGGGAAGTGTATGAGAAAAAAAAGAAAAAAAAAGAGCCCAATGAAGTGGCTTAAATGCAAGTAAACCAACAAAACCCATACACATACAAGAAAAGCATTAAGTCCACAAAGCATGAAATGATAATTCTGTGTTCTTGTACACAAAGTGAAAGATCTCACACAATGGTTAGGACAATGAGAACCAGATTGTCATAACATACTCACCATTGTTAGTGATTAAGGTCAGAAAGCAGTTAATAGCATAACACAGCCTATGGCATGTTAAAAAGGTAGCAAATTAAAAGGTTTAACTGTCTAGAGCACTTCTGATTTGTGCTCAGCTCTTAAATTCAACAAAGCACTTAAAAAAGGACTCATACTCACACATGCTTCTGCTGGAGAGAACAGACCTCGTCTCG
Source organism: Apricaphanius iberus (assembly GCA_028564705.1). Classification (NCBI taxonomy): domain Eukaryota; kingdom Metazoa; phylum Chordata; class Actinopteri; order Cyprinodontiformes; family Aphaniidae; genus Apricaphanius; species Apricaphanius iberus. The sequence goes on from JAPXFQ010000256.1 coordinate 385,861, forward strand.
CTTTCACAACTTTTTAAATGGAGGGTTTAGTCGGAATGGTTATTGGGGTTGAGCAGTAACAGCTGGCCTGAGGTGAGTGTTTGCCTTCATCTCTTCCCAAATCAAATAGTAAAAGCACAAGAGCTAAAGAACCAGCCATCAGCGCCCACACCCAGACCAAAGCAACCAAGAAGAGGCCCCGACAGGGGAATTAAGCAGCTAAAAACATCTGAACCCAACAGAAGGCAGACAGTTACAGAACCAACCCCCAACAAATAAAACATTTTTTTTTTGCTTTGTGTTTTTTTTTTTTTTGCTAAATAACCAACAAGAGAAGAAGTAGAACAAAAGGCAGACAGAAGCTGAGAAGGAAAGAGAATGCAAGCTAAAAAGCCCCCGAGCACCAGAGTTTATTGCTTGTCCCGATTGACCGCACCTCAGGCAGCTGGCTGCTGGTGCTGTCTGAGTGGGCCATCTCCAAACTGGGGCTATCCAGGCGGGGGAGGGAGGGCAGGGAGGGCAGGAGAGTGGCCTCCTCGGTCATGGCGCTGCTGGACGATTCCTGAGACTGCTGCAAGGAGTCCACGTGGTTGGATGCGGTGTCGTCGGTCGCTGAGTCGCTGTTCAGCTGGACAACAGAGAGGAGACGGACGGTTCAACTTCCCCGAACGCAGCATGGATTCTTTTGTACAACAAGTAGAACTGTGGCTGAGCTACATCGTCTCACCTAGCCTGTAATTACTTGATCATGCCCTAAAAATGCTCATTTTTATGCAAATATGTTTAGTACACCTTTAAAAAAAATTAAAAAATAACAATAAACCTTTTTATTGTATTCAACAAGATGAACTAACTTTCAATATCAAGCAAAAGAAGTTTAGTCATTTTAGATTTGAATTCCTCCAACCTGCACCATAAAGTTGCTTCAGGCTAAACCTACACATATGATCATGCAATTAGCAGTTTCACTTTACTGAATGGCTTCATATTACAAGAACAATAACTTACAAAAGCATCGATAGCTCTTGCACTTTTCTTTCACATTTTGCCACGTTTTAACTGGAAAATCCAAAGGTGTTCTAGTGGAATTTAAAGGGACAGACCAATAAAAAGTAGTCTTCAAACACACATTTCATCTAACTAGCGTTTTTGCTTGAGCACACCTGATTTCAACTGATGGTTGATTAACAGGCTCTTGCTGAACCGCAATCATCTAAAGCAGGTTGTGCTAAAGCAAGGAAACATCTAAAACATGCAGGGCAGCGCACCTTGAGCCCCAGAGTTGGGGAAACACTGGTCTAAACCGCCCCACCGTAGCTCAGTCTGTATGTTTAGGGTAGCTGTCCTGCTGGAAGGTGAACCTGCGCCTCAGTTTCAAGCTTTTTTCTCCGACTGCCGTTGTTTAATGTTTCAAGCTCCATCCATAAGATGATCCACTCTGATTAGCTTCTCTGTTCCAGCAACATTATTCTGCAGCCCCCGCGTTTAACTATAAGCACAGTGGGTTCGCTAAGATGAGCAAGGCTAGCGGTTTTTTGTCACATCGCTTTGCGCGTAGGCCCAAAAGTTGCAGCTCATTTTCATCTGACCAGAGGAGCTCCAGTATCCGCTGCAAGGTTTGTGGCAAACTACAAATGACTTCAGATGTTTTTCGTTCAACAACGGCTTTCTTCTTGCCACTGTTCCATAAAGGTCATTTGTAGAGAGCATGACTAATATTTGTCCTGTTTACTGATGGTCCCACCTGAGCTTTAGATATCAACAGCTCCTCCAGAGTTGATACTTTTGGTTTCTTCCGTGATTAATGTTCTACTTGCCTGATCTGTCATCTTGGATAGATGGACACATCCTGGGTAAATTACAGTCACAGTTTTAAGATTATATTTGTTTAGATCAAACGAATAAAAGTATATTTCTAGCTGTAGACACACACCAATACGGATTCTAAAAAATAAAACGTACTAAAGGTGGGTATCGATTCAAATTTCAAGAATCAATTGAATTCCGATTACCAATAATTCAAATAGATTAACACAATCCGATCCGTTCCTGATATTAATGGTCAGTGCTATTAAAAACATTTTTTTTTTGTGTTTTTTTTAACCTTATTTACAGGTGCTGGTCATAAAATTAGAATATCACGAAAAAGTTGATTTCTGTCATTAATTCCATTCAAAACGTGAAACATGTCCATAAGATTCATTCATTACACACAGACTGATTATAGAGCACTTCATGACCAACTTTTATGGTGGTGCAGATTTCATTTTCCAACAGTACTTGTACCAACTGCACACACTGCCAAAGCTACCAGTACCTATTTTAAGAGCCGTGGTATCACGGTTATAGAAAATCTATGGGGTTATTGTGAAGAAAAAGATGCAATACGCCAGACCCAACAATTTAGAAGAACTGAAGGCCGCTATCCGAGCAACATGGGCTCTCATACAACCTGAGCAGTGCCACAGACTGATCAACTCCATGCCAAGCTGCATTTCTGCAGTCATCCAGGTCAAAGGAGCCCCAACTAAATAATTGAGTGCTGTACTTGCTCATACCCTTCATGTTCATACTTTTCAGCAGCCCAACATTTCTAAAAATAATTTTTTTGCATTGATATTCTAAACGTACTCATTTTAAATAAGCTACTTTGGTACATGGGTTAGACACTCAATAGCCCAAAGTAATGGCACAGTGGTTACACATTTGATAAATAAGATTTTCTATTTATCATGATATTCTGTTTTTTTTTCCATATAACATTTTTTGTTGGTCTGTCAAATAAATCCTAGTGACAAAATGTGAAAAAAAGTTCAAGGGGTGTGAATATTTTTTTTAGATGTACTGTAAATGCTGCATGCTCTAAATAAAGAGCCACATGTTCAAAAAAATAAAAAAAGGCAAAAGCTCATTCTCTCACCATGCACTATCAAGAGGAGCGGAGGAGAGAAAGAGCAAACCCTTTCGGAAGGAATTCAAGCATTTAAATTATTTTTAAGAGGGAATTTAAGCTTGCAAAGTAGAAAAAAAGAGGAATTAGAAACAAGCTGGAGAATTGCTGGAAAAAGTCAACAGGACCATGCAGGTTTGGAAAAAAACAATTTCAAATAGATTGTACAAAAAAAATAAAATAATAATTCACTTTACTTAGCAATCTAACATTTCTATACTAGATTTTCTTATTGGCTTGGCATTTAAATACACAATTTCAGTCTGAGGCAGAGGGGAAAGGACTGGGCTGAGATTTGAAGGAGGCAACTACCACCACCAGCAAAGAAGCAGGCTGCAGGTCCAGCTTAGTATGCGCGCGCACACACACACACGCACACCATGCCAGCGGGCTGTGTGAGGGGCCACGGTAGATTGGGTGGAGGGGTGGGGTGGTTGTGTGGACCCTGATCGGAGTAAGACTTACAAGGCTGGAGCGGGTGAGAACCTGGCTAGCGCTCAGTACCTCCTCCTCAGATGATTCGTCCGTGTCCTCGTGGTTGGTGAGGTTGAGGCTCGGCGTGCTGCCAGCGTACTGGCACTCCTGCAGAGACGGCGTGTCGCCTTTGTCCATGCTCTCCAGGGAGCGACGACGCACCCCCCAGTTGAAGTTGTCCATGCTCTCCCCCTGCAGGACATCCAAGCCAACAGCAGTGAGACGAAGTGCACAAAAGGAGCATATGGGGTAGAAATGATAATAAAAGAATAAAAAATAAATAAAAAAAACGACAAGACGTTTCACCAAATAACAACTGAAACCAAAACATCAAAAGTTCACATGCGTGAGTGGTTGGTGCGGTTTTCTCCACATTTTGGGATGGAACATCATGCTACATCTAAAGCTATAAAAGGGTCCACAATCACAAGGGGGGAAATCTTCAAATCAAAACGTCCAACGTCACTTAATTGGATGGCGACACAGGGGAAGCAAGATGGGTGGGAAATAAAACCTGAATTAACTTTTTGGGCCAAGAGACATACCTGCAACTCCTTGTAGCAAGAGAGGAAAAAGAATATGTAGGTTAGTCGACTTAAGAATGTTGGAAAGCAACGTTGTTCATTTGTCACTACTGATTAAAATCTGATGAGAGGCGAGTGATTTTAGGTATGATAACTGAAGAGGCATCTGAATCAAGTAGAGCGGAAAATACCAACATTTCTGATTCGTTTTATTGGTCCTTTCCACTCACTTTTCGCTTCTGATGATCCGATCATCAGATTAACTCACCTCAGCATCCTCCAACTCCACGTCCAAGAAGTCAAAGTCCTTAAAGACACCAAACTGCTGCTCGCTGCCCGTGTCTTCTCCCTGGACGTCCTCCTCCCTGACCACCTCCTCCACTGTGGGAATGAGACTGGTCTGCTGGTCCACAGAGTCTAGATCCTCGTTGGATGAGAAAACCACCTGTCAGGGAAAAAAAAAGAAAAATGTTTTTTGTTGTGAGATGGTCAAAACCAAACGATGGAGCATAAAAACGCTTGGTGTATGAGAGGAGTCTTACAGATGGGTTCTTGGGAATGCCGGACTCTGGACCACATAGAGACAGGACATTCATCAGCCTCTCTCTGGTTCTTCTCTGTCACAGAAACACACGAAAAGATTAGAAAATATGAGCAAAATCCAAACTGCATTAAGAAGGCAGCAACTAGCGCCAGAAGGCAACACAAGAGAAAAATTACTCAGAATTTGTGTAATTGGTCTGTTTAAGGCTAAAAATTCTTGGCAACTTAAAATATAAGCAAAAGAAATGGGTTCACGTAACTACTCAAACTACATGCTGGCTCTTTAGCTGAAGGCATTAAACTTAATATTCTCACTAGGACTTCATCCTGGTCAGTGAAACCTCATAGCTGAGGTACATTTTCCAGGGAATACAAACCAATCCTGCTGTTTGCATCTTGTAATGCTAACTAAGCTAACAGTAGGTTGAAGAAAAGGATCAGCTCGTTAATCAGCTCATCTTTATGTTGAAACAGTAAGATCCTGTTTTACAGCGACCGGGATCTCACACTTGTGCTGTGACATCACCTCTGCAGCAAGTAGAAATATTCGAGGACTGCTGATAGAGAAAAGGTAAGGAAAGCACATTTAAAAGCTGCTTACTAGAATTCAGAAGCTGCCAACGGAACGGCAACATACATCCGAAGCGTTGAAAAACAATCGGCGACCACATTCGCAATTATTAGAATCTCTCAAAGAAGCACGATTATTCTGCTGTTTTGGGGGTTTTCACTATTTCGCTGGTGAATATACATCCATAAACCATCTGGTAATTCATGAATTATTCAAAAGAAAAAAAAAAAACATTAACATCAGTGCACCCAGGGCAGTTGTGGCAACAACAAAGCATCACCAATGTGTGAATGTGTCTATGAATGGGTGAATGACTGAATGTAGTGTGAAGCACTTTAGGGTCCGTGGGGACTAAATAAAGCGCTATACAAACACAGGCCATTTACCATTTTACCATAACATTAACATGTTTTGTTTGCATTTTTCTTTTTAATGTACATATTTTTTTTTATTCTTAAATTAAGATTTACATACTTTTAATACTCATATAAAGCTAGTGATTCTATTACCTGTCACTTTGCTGCCGTTACAGCTGAAATTACCCTTCATGGGGCAACAAAGGATTATTGTATTCTAAATCAGTGTCACATAGTAAAAGTCTTTTTTATAGTTTGCAGCCTCCCTGACTGATTAGTATTTAGTGAGGCGTCTTCGTGAACAAGTTACCTGAGACAGCTGAGGCCTCTTCCAGCTCACTTGCACCAGACCGTTAGAGTTGGAGCCAGATGATGTTGAGGAGGTGCTCCTTGTCACAGCAATCACCTGTGCCTTACCATTTCTTCCGGCAGCCGTACGCTGATCGCCATATTTATGGCCTATAATTGGTGTCTGGAGAGCCATAAAACAAATCAGGTTAAAGACGCTTTGGCAACGAGATGCTAAGGATGCGGGGGCTTAGAGAGGCAAGTTAGTTTAAAAACTGCCGGGAAGAAGTCTGACCTCTGAGATGTCAAAATGGAAATCCAGGGTCTTGCCAGGCAGCTCCTTGGAAGAGTTGTTGAATATCCGCGTGAAGGCGATTTCTGGTGAGCCACAGGATTCTGAACTGTAAGAACGTTGCACGTCGTCCGGTACGACCAGGCTGGCCGATCGAGACACAACCATCTTCAGGATGTTTTGGGCTTCTTTCCAGTGCGGGCTCTGCAGCGAAACCACATTTTCATTATGAAGTGAGAAAACAAACAGTAAAAATAATTTCTTGGGATTTATACAATTAAAGGAACATTTTTCTTCTGAAAAGCAAACTATTACCTACCTCCTGCTGCAACACAGATACTATGAGATCATTTTGCATACTGAGCGACCATCACAGGAAGCCTTTAAGGGGGCTAATGTAAAGGAATGCTACACTAATCACAAGCCTTCTGCAAATAAAAACCCACACTAAATCATTTTAGAACTTTAAGACACTAATTGCATTACAGCTGTCAGACGCACGGATATGAGACCTTATTGTTCCCCCGAGAGCGTCGGTAAAAAGCTCCCATAAAAACACTTCATGCACTGTAACCCTGAAAGATGAGGTGTTTCTTAGTTAATGCTTTACTGTTTATAGAATAGATCCGCATCGTTAGATTTTTGTTTGTTTTGTTTTTTAAATAGCATTGTGCGTTTCAGAAACAATGCTTTGTAAGGAAGAACACTCCTTACAAACTCCTTACTTCTCCTTATGAAGTTAGGAGAAGCACAAACGGTGGAAGTAGCGCGGCAAGTTTTCGTAGCGTGTTGTGTCAATAATACAACCCACTCCCGTTTTTAGCAGAGAGACACTTTTCTGGGACGTGTATAAAATGCGCGGCAGTATGTCCAATGTAAACACATCCAGTGTGTAAATTGGGTCAGAAAGTCAAATCTTCACAAAAACTCAAGATGAAAACTTGTGATTGGTGAGTCTGGTCATAGAAGCACAACTCATCCATGATAGGGAGAAAAAGAGCTAATAGCTAGTTTTCCAAGGTGCTCTAGAGGGCTCACCTGAACATATTTGCCAATGATCTTCATGATGTCAAGGTTGAACTGTTTGACAGGAGCTGCTGATAGGTCGATATGACTCAGGAGGCTGTAAATGATCTGCAGCAAGGACTGCTGCATGCTGGGTAGACCCTTCTCCAACAGCTGAGATGCAAACATTCATCGTTACTGCCTACGTCTACTGTTTATTAATGATATAAAGAAGACTGGAGTTCATCTACCATACCTCTGCCAAGTAAGTGACCAGGTTCAAGGTTCTTTCTGCAAAGGCATCATGGACGTAACGACAGACCACGTTGATCCAGTTGGTGCAGTCGCGGGAATAGCTGTGAGTGCTGTACAAGCTCATCATGTGGGCCAGGTTGGAGAGGGTGGCCGACTTCTCCTCGGCGCACACTTTGGCGATCTTATCAGCCATCTCCTTGCAGAAAGGAGTCGGGCTGTCAAAGTGCTGAATGAGGTGTGGCAGCAGGCACAGGATATTTAGAGGAAAACCTGTGACCAAACCAAGCAGGAGCATGATTAGAGAAAAGACGGCAGGCCGCATAAAAAAATATATTAAAAAAACTATTCAGACCCCTTGAAACACATTTAGCATTTTAAGAATTCAAGTGATGGACCAACACAGACAGGCACATACAGGTGAGGTGGTAAAAGAAAAAAAAAAAAAAAAAGATTACAACTCCAACTGTTTTAGACTACCTTGTCACATGTAGATTTTTTTTTGCCCTTTCTTGACAGAAAAAGGCGTCTCAGTCTACACATTTTTAATTTGTTTCAGGTCTGGACTTTAACTAAGCCGTTCTTACACATTAATTTATTTTGCTCTAAACCACTGTAGCTCTGGCTGCATGTTGATGGTTGTCGTTCTGATGGACTACAGCGCTACAGGGTTAGAGTAGGACTACACCACGAGAATTTGATTAGAAAATGTTTTTCAGCGTTCAGACAGGGAGTACATGAGTCCTGACTAAAATCACGTTTAAGGGACTGGTGACTTGACTTGAGCATCACCACAATAACTTCCACTTTGACTAAAACTCTGACGTGTGAAATTGCTATTGTTGTAATAAGCATGAAATGAATATGAATGAATTTTTAATATACCCATATACCAGTGAATAGCTCAGAAGACTTCCGGAACGTTTAATGAGGGGAAGTGTTTCAGCCAGGACCGATTTCACTGCTACGCGCTCTTCACCACAATTTCGAAATGTTTTCAACTAAGTACAGCTGCTGGCAGGAGCGAAGCACACAATTCTGTTTAAGTAATTCCAAAAAACAGGAGTCTCGTCTATAATTTAAAAAGTTTATCGGCTTTAAAATGTCAAACGGGAACTGAACGGCATACCTTTTACAAACGCTATTGGGAGTAACCAGCAGGGGGAAGTGTTGAGCGCTATTTGACAGTCTGTAGGGAAACGCATTCAACGGCGGCAAAACCAGTAGGAAAGAAATCATTAATAGCGGTAAATATGTTTTAAATACCATCTACGATACTTCTGCCGTCTTTTTTCTGTTATCTGAATATTAACCAGCTAATAATCACCTACTGTCGCCATGTTAATTTTACTTCTTCCCTGGCAAAATCCGATCTGAGTTTATGCTCTGCCCCCTAGCAGGATTCTTCAGTACTACATGCAAAGTAATTAGAAGATACAATTTGTTGCTTGCGCCAACGTGAGGTTTAAAAAATATATATACTTTCAGCCTTAGAACCTCAAGAATCTCTACTAGAATGGTAATCATTTTAATATCATTCACCTGTGTCTGGAAAAAAAAACAATATGATGCAGTCCATATGGCAGTAAAATGGGCTATTTAAAGCACATTTTTATATTCTTCATTCTTATAAGATAATGTGGATGTGAACGGTATTGTATGGCAAACAAATACTGTTAAATACCGTAATACCGTTATGTTTTTTTTAAATACCGTGATATGAAAATTTTTCCATACCGCCCACCCCTACTGTGATTTTTAAAGCTTTGTATTACTATTATTAGTATTATTATTATTATTATTTTAAAGCTTAGCATTGTTTTATAACCTAACCCAGCTTTAACCTTCTCAATAGTTGAAAATACATTTGTGGTGACTAAATATGGGTAATTCCAACAGGTCTTACGAGGCACTTTGATTAGAGGATTGTTTTCAAAATAAATGACAAAACTACAGTAGAAACAAAGTTTCCTAATTAATTTTATAACCCAATTAGATCAAGATTAAACCACTTGGATTTACCTGCTGCTTGTGAAGGATCGACCAGTGTTTGCCTGGAGACACTGATGAGCTTGCTGAGCAGATGGATGGTGAGCTCTTGTGTAGAAGCGGAGGTGAAGCCTTTAAGGAAGAGCTGCAGCAGCCCCGGGAAGTTGTACCACTTGAGTTTACCTTGGACGTTCTCCAGACGCTCCCTGCTGTCGGCCCGCTCCAGGGGCAGCTGACCCAGCAGCTTGTTAAGCAGCCGCAGAGCCAGCAGGTACTCAAACTCGTAGTCTGACTCGAGCAAAGAGGCTGCGATCCAGAAGACCGTGGCCATCAGATTGGAGGGGTCTACCGGTGGGACAGCTTCCCCTCCTGGACTCCCGCCGCCGCCCAGCGACGTCAAGCTCTTGGTGCGCAGCAGGTTTGAGGGGCTGCCACTGAGTCGGTCCGCTATGTCCAGGGTGTTGCTTCGTCGTCTGTCAGCTTTTCGTTCACCAATGAGACTGGCACGCAGCGAATTGCTCCGAGTATGGACGTAATGCAACAGGCCTCCGCTGTTGAGATTCAGTTGGCCAGTACTCTTCCTGTTGGCAGCTAGCTTTACTCCCAACGACTGGTCACGGGCAGAGCTTCTACAGAGAGAACGATACAGGCTTTCAACAGATTCTGTCAGCCATGTCTAGTAATACATCAGAAAATAGGAAAGTGGCCTAAAAGCAAAACGTTTGAAAGAACTCACTGTGCTAAAGCAGAGAGCAGGTCGTAGTTTTTGATTGTGTCTGCTAATGTGTCGATGCTTGACTCCAATGTCAGGAGGAGCTCAATGACAAAGCCCTGTTGAAAAAAAACACACAAAAAACGTGCTACTATAGGAGGCAGTCTACTTTGGTTTGACAGGTTTTCACTCAAATTTGGATGTTAGTAGTGAAACTAGTCTTGAATCTGCAGGGATTCCTTACGTAGAAAACTTTTAACTGATTGAAATGTTTGTATAATTGTACTGAAATAGCTTTTCTTGTAAAGTGCCTTGAGATGAAATTTGTTGTGAATTGGCGCTATATAAATAAACTGAAATGAATTGCAATCCTCTTGATAATGAGCCAAATTAAAATGTTGTCCGTCTTAACTAAATCAGGTCTGACCTTCTGTAAAAGAGCTAAAAAAAAAAAAAATAAGATTCATGTATTCAACATTTTGTTAAGTCACAGTTTGGTATATTTTGGGTACACCTCAATCAAGAAAAATCTATACAAATCTACAAGGGATTTTTTTGTTGTTTAATTCAGTTTGATCAGCATTAAACAAACAACTTTGTTCCACTTATTCCTTTCTTTCAAGTCCTGAACTTAATTTGATTTTTTAAGATTATTTGAAGTTGAAAGTTTAGAACTGACAGGACATGATTTTATTTTTAAAAATAAATCAAATAGTATGAGCAGATATAACCAGAACAGAAATCAATTGATGTTAATGTTTAAATAAAAATTTGCCCTTATCTGACAATAAAACATGCACCAGATGTTTTGATATTTTAGCAACCTAGTCTCCCAGCTGCACTTGAATGCAGCATGGGGAAATTCCTACTTATCAGCAACTTGTGTTTTTTCCCAAATCAGGAGATTGTCTGATTGGATGCTATTGGTAGCCATGGCAACATCATGTGGGTTTTCTGTAGTATCAGTGATTTTTCCCATTCACCTCAGCATTGTTCCAGGTGAGTGACTAGGTTCAGTGTAGAGCGTGTTATGGACCTTATTGTCGTTGACAGATGCATTCTCTTACGAAGTCCAGGTTCAGTTCATCTTTCTTTTTCAACTTTAGCATTCTTAGAAAAGGCTAATCTTCCCAAATGGCGACGTTTAGTTCTATGTGAGAGTCCTTTCTGATTTTTTTTTTTTTTTTTTAAAGTGTCGCTTTTCAAAGTTGCCAGCAGAAAGTTGCACTGCTCTCTGAGATCCGCACATAAACATCCTGCATGTGTTTAGGAAGAAAACAGCTGGATTTGTCTGTTAGACATGCATACTGAACCCACGGGGCCGTACTAAAAAATCTGAACACGAATGCATGTACTAATTATGACTAAATATTGAGCATTCATAATTATAAATATATATCTGGGTCAGTGCGGATCACACATAGCTGGATATTTTTCCTCAGCCAGTTACATTCTCTTTAAATCCTTGCTCTAATTTGCACAAAGCAGCAGTATGACGTAAGGTTTTTATATATCCTGACCTGGGCCTCCTCTCCAGGGTCTCCTACGGTCTCAACCAGCCGAGACAGAATGTCGGACAGCGTCGCCGGAGTCAGAGGCTGTTTGAGCGCCCTGAAAATCTGGAATGAGCGACCGGCGTAGTGTCGAGAAGAGCAAGACAGAGCAGTCCTTAGAGTTACTTCACTCAGCATGGAGTCCAGCTGGAAACCTGAAGACAGACATGTACATACAGATGAAGTGCACAAAGGCACCACAAAACGAGCATAAACAATGGGCGAAAAGCTGCGAGTGGTCAATGCAGACCTGTCTGGGACTGTTTGAAGACAGTCACGACGTGTCTGACGAAAACGCTCAGCTGGTCGGCGCTCTTAATGTTGGAGTTCTTGGGCGACACGTCTTCGTGATTCCAGAGCGGACCTCGCTTCCTGCAACGTGACAAAGAACACAGATCATGCAGATAACCGCGGTTACCTAAACATATAAGTGGATACTACAACATAAAAAAAGCCCATGAAAGCAGACCAATCCAAACTCAAACCCATGCAGAACAAAAATACCCGCTCCTTTTAGTCACTGCTGGAAGCATGAAAGCATAATCATTGGAAAAATAAGTAAAACAGTAACTTTGCTACAACTATCGACTCAAACAGAGCTGCAGAAATCATGGGAAAGTATATAAAAGCTAAGTTAGAAACAACAAAACGCTGCATCTTCCTCACCTTGATGTAATGAACTCAATGAGACCTTTAGCCTTGTCATCCTGTTCAGCGTTAATATCCGCCTCAATGAGAAGGGTGGGGGAGAGGTGGGACAAAGTGCTACTCCCTGCCCCGAGACTTATGCTGGAGGACGTGGAGCTGGTGCTGAGGCCAGAGTCGGTCATAGGTGATGGCTGAAAATCAGGCAAAATCTCCTGCATTCCTGTGGACAAAAAACCCAGAGATCGCGCTCAGCTGATGTCAGGTTAGAGGGAACCCCTGCATCCGCCCTGCAGCAAAAATAGCTCACGTTACTGTGCAAAATTTACTTTTTGACATGTAACACCGGATAACATGTTATTTCCTCATTAAGAACATGACTGAAGTGTTGCTTTGACTCATCCACTTATTTGAATTTTTATTCAAAGGTTCTGTAATCTTGACCTCTGACAAAATTAGAGGGAGCTGCATGTTACCTCAGCTCAGGGTGATGAGAAGGCAGTTTTTTTCAGGCAGAGCAGCCATGTTAGAGAGTCGGTGTGTTCACTAGCTTTGGACTGCATTCATTTTTCTGAAAAATGGGAAATTATGAGGCTGTTTCAAAAGACAATGTTGCAATCAGTACCGGCATTAGCGGGATCAAGGGAAGTATGGAGGTGGTGTCCGGACTGTTGGCCCGCAGTGCTGTGTATAAACTGTGAGACGGAGGAGTCTGTGGTAAGCGGAGAAAATGGATGGACATAAATTGTTTTTTATCCCCATTGAAGCCCTGCTGCTTTTTCCGAGTGCCTCCAAAAGACGGCTGTCCATCAGAGTCCCCGTGAATCGCCTACAGATCTGCTCTTCAGCTCTAAACGCCAGAAGCTCCCGGACCTCTGCGTCACCCCAGTTTACCCTTTCAACTGATAAAGTTTACAGATGGTAAATGCATTTTAAATAATCCCCATGTGTGATCTTCATTCATAAGACGGGCGCAGCAGCAATATTGTGGTAATATTACGGTCAAGCTTGCTTGCAAGAATACGCGCAAAATTCCTGCCTCTCCATGGAGCATTCATAAGACACACCATGGCAGCCGGCAATATTACCCTACTGTGCTGCAGCGTTGTGTCTTAAGTAAACGGCCAGTGTGTTTGTGGGGGGATGTATGAAGAGCAGCCTGTCACGACATGGGATCCACATGTTTAAAAAAAAAACAACAAAAAAAAACAAGGCGCCTGGGTGTGTTTTGTGCAGCTGGAAAGACTGGACTTCACTTCTGTTACGAAAAATAAGGTTGTTCGTGGTGCCCTTTTCAGAACAGAGGATTGCCCTCCCAGCGACGTTACTGAGATTAACATGGGATACTGACGTGCGACTAACACCAGGCCTTTGGTTCATACAGCTTCTGGACCTGTAGCCGGCTGGAGCCACGATAACGGCTCCATCAGAGGCGCAGCTCTACGCAGATGGCATCTGTGAATTCTAAGTCTTGTCTAATATCTGCTGTTTACAACATTGTTAAAAGAATGATATTAAAGATTAGAAGCCAGGCGAAATGTAAGTTGTCATAGAAACGGGAGGCAGCTTGCAGTACCCAGGCTAACAACATTACCTTCACTTAGCAATGTTTTGATCATTAATTTTCCCTCTATTATCTGGGTTATGCAGCAGGCTCAAAGCCGAGTGGTTGTGGTCCTTTATATGTGTAGCTGTAACCATTTAAAGCTTCTTCTGATTTAGAGCCAGTATTAAATCTATAGTTTCTATTGATCTAGCCAACAGGTCTTCCTCTGCCTACGTCAAAACAAACAATTTATGCAGGAGAAAATGTTATTGTCAATATTTTTCTCTAAACAGTGGTTTAAGAGATAGGCTTTAACTTGCTCTTTAAACCATTGTATGACAAAAACCTTTGCTGCCACTCAGTGGCTAGATCTGGAATTAAAAAGGAAAGTTCAAAATCTCCTCGCATCCCTTTCTTTGAACAGTGGCTCTAATTTTTAATGTTCATGGGCTCTGAGGTAGACAGCAGAACTAACCAGTAAGGCTGAACTCTGGAGTTGCTGGTTTCACCGTCAGCACCCTCGGCTCATTGTAGTCTCTGTTGCGCAAAAGTACCATAGCCACAGACTGACTGTTGGCCGACTGGACTACGAGCAGGTGAAGCAGCAGCCGTTTGCAGTGCTCATAGACCTCTGGGTGCTGGTGATCGAAGCCTGGAGGACGAGCACAGGACAAGGACATGAGACGACGAGAGGTTGTGTGCGAGCAGGTGATGACACATGAAACATCCAAGGAGGTTACCTATAAACAGAGCGTGTAATAATAGGTGAAGATATGCGCTCCACTCTACTTTGATCCCGTGGTCCACAATGAGGTCCGTCAGCAGGATGACTGCAATGTTGCATCTGAATAACAGGTTGCACTTGTTAGTTTTAGCGAGTACTGAATTTCCGACGCAGACCACTGTATTTTAGGGTACCTGTGGAGCGGCACAGTGGGGGTGTTCGTCTCTGGCAAATAATCCACTAAAGGAGCCCAGCAGCCTCCTGTCGGTGGGAAGGGGAGAGGCTCTGGCTGGTTGTGATCCATTACTTTCAAGCGCCAGTTTGCATACAGTGGCATTGAGTCACCTGGAGCAGAGGGGAGAAACATTAGTTACACGTGGTCTTAGGTTAGATTAAAACAACATCGTGCTGAGGAAGGATGTGGAAATATCCTCGGCTTACTCTTCTCATCTTCATAGGAGCCACCAGAGCTGCTGCTGTACCGAGATTCCAGGCGGTGGTGCTGTCGGTTCAGGTTGCTGTTCAGACCGGAGTAAATATCCAGGTGTGTGTAACTGCGTAAGAAGAAAGGTTTTCTTTACAAAACCCCAACACCAAAAAATGTGCCAAATAAAGCAAAAATCTCAAATTATTGTGTTTCTTTAAAGTGCAACACAACCCAAAAGCAACTTTTTAAAATTATTATTATTGTTGTTTTGTGCTGTATAAATCAGTGTCTAACAGTGATGTCTACGTGTCTGGTCATTATTTTTGGTATTTTAGTACATTTTAGTAAAAACATTCATTTTGTTCCAAAAACAGTCAGTGGAGTGCCCCCTTCAGGTTTAAACCTCACACTGCACTTGATTCTGAATCGGGCATTGCTACTGACTCCAGCATCCAGTCACTGTACAGTATAAAAGAAACTCGTTCAGTTGGGTTGGCGTTTGCAAAATGGCTCAGGGCTGCTCACCTCCTCCACCAAACCTCCCTCCTTTTCCTCTCTGTCTAAAAGAGGTGCAAGAAAAATTCAAACTCATAACTGCTCGCCCTCTGAGGCAATGGAGCTGAAGTCGCTTTTGCTCTGCAACATTTTGGCTGTGTGTTTGTGTGTGTCCGCTGCAGAAGCACTAGGCAGTCACAGTGCCATCGAGTACGAAGCAAGGCAGTCATGTCAATAGCAGCGCAGACCACAGTCAGCCCTCACCCTCGCTGTTCAACCAGGCAACGCCTCATTTTGAGGCATTTTTCAAATAGAAAATGTGGGCGGATATAGCCTTAGGCAGGGGGTGAGTTATTCTTTAAATGACATTATCTTCTCAATTCACGCCTTGTTATAGAGATAGCTCAGAATTTTTAAGTGAGGTGGCGTTAAAAAGTAAAAAAAAAATAAAAAAATATATATAATGACCGCTCCACTTGGTAGGACTCTTATTAGTTTGTACTAGAGGCTGAAACAGACAGCTAGTTTAAGGTAATTTTAACAGACCTTCAGGTATGTGTATGTCTCCATTCCACCAGGCAAAAAGGGCCAGTTTCAGGGTTATTTAGGAAAACAACAGAGTATCAGTCTGGGCCTATATACTCAGAAGTAACCCGGTAGAGTCACTTGGTGGGAGCTATGGTTAAGTCAGAGTTACTGACAAAGTGGTTTAAAACAAAAACGGAAATAGAAACACAACTTAGGCTACGTCCACACTAAGCCGATAAGGTTATACGGGGAGTTAGACGCCTAATGTTATCCACTCAACACTAGCATTTACGCCCCGTTTAAGGTCCGTTTAAGGTCCCATGATTGCGCAATCCCATACAGACCTGTGCAAATACTGGGCATGGAACATGCGTATAATCTACGTGACACCAGCACCTACATAATATATACAAGAAGCTCTACAGCACAGTACATAGCTGCTTGTCCCGTTAACCGAAGAGAACAATAGCTGCTCAGAAGAAGAGAGAGTTTTTGGTGTGGACAGACGACGAGATCGATTTATTACTCTTTGCTGTTGTCTTTGTCTGTAGTGTCGTATTGTTATTGACGCAGCATTCATTGACGCCACTTCCTTTCATTATCCGGGGAAGCTGTCCACACTAGCTCACTTAGCCGTTGAATTAAGATTTACACGGCTCTCTTACCCGGCTAATAGTTATCCGGCCACAGACCTTAAACGACGCCGGGTTAGTGTGGACGATAGGGGGGTGTAGACTAAATAATTATACGTTTAAGGCATTAGTGTGGACGTGGCCTTAGTGCAGAGAGAGTCATGATATGCAGATGTCTTAGCTAATTGCTTAAAGGGCCACTTTTGTATGGAGGAATGACAGCTTGAGGAGCAGCCCAAAAAATGTATCCTGTCAGATAAAACATCTGGTAAAATTACCCCTAACCGTTGACGTCCGCGGTCTTATCGAACAACTCTGATTTAATGATCATAATAGTTATTTGTGCAATCACTATATTAGAAAACTCCAAGCTGGTGCTGCATTTGTGTTGCTAGTGGATTATTTTAAATAGGAAATGGTGCGTCTTAAATGAACTTGTATGAAACCGAGAACAGAGAGTGTAAAGCCTTTCCGGTCAGAGTACTTGTTTGGCAGAGGAGTAGCACTATGGCTAAATTGATGTAATATTTTAACTTTATATACTGTATATCAGACAGATACTGTAAACTCTCCACATGAGAGTTCTTGAACCCCAATCCTTGAGCCAATAATCAGCTCCGGGTGTTTTTAAGAAGATATTCATCTAATCATGTTTTGTTCTCATCATGCTACACAAAGTTCATTGGCAGCGCACTGCGTCCTACCTCCAGTTTCTGCTATAATAATAAACAACTTCTCATTGAATAACCATCTAATGTAAAAATTACTTCAGCTTAAAGCCTCAAAACACTGCCTGCACGCACTGCTATCATGTTTCTGAAACAGGAGTTGTTTTAGGACAGCAAAGGGCTTCATTGGACTCAGACGAGTCGTTGACTTTAGCCTCAACTAATATGGTCTTGAAATAGAAAAGAAGCCAAGAGAGATTACCTAACAAGAAAGGAAATTTAACAGCTTTCAGTATAAACCTGAAGCAGAGGCTGATACCTGTCTTCCATGTTTGGGTCTTTGTTTTTGCCGTCGTGATGACCCTCGCTTGCTGGCACCATGGTATTGCTGCTGGAGGTTGTTCCTGATGGAGAAGGCAAGAAAGACATAGTCAGGCAATGAAAGCACACCATTTAACTGTTGGAACTAGAGATGCACCAGTCAATCGAGCAGTGATTCAGATTGGCCAGGGAAAAGAAAAATTCCTATTAATATAACCTCAAAAAGAATTAACTACATTATTTTCAGTCTATAAGCTAGAAAATTTATGCTTCTTTGAAGAAATTATCAAACCCAGATTCAGTTTTCATTTCAGAGGCCTGACTAGTGCATCTCCAATGTGACCGACAGCCTGAGTGGCGACCGGTGCGTTCCTATTGGTCTTTCACCTGAGGTCACTGAGGGGATCTTGTAACTGGAGGTGATGCGATAATAAGGAGGGTTGTCCATGTGAGTCACAGCTGAGCTGACGGGCTCAGTCAGCTGAAGTTCCCACATCAACTCCTCCAGCAGCTGCATAGTTTTATCTCTGCCCAGATAAACCACCACTCGTTTCACCTGAGGACACAGGGAAACACGTGAGCAATCGATGGCGCCCGTCTCCTGCAAGCGCCTGACAAAACAGTGCAGTGACTCACATAGGGCAGGAGGCTGGGGTCACTGCTGACCCCTGATATACTGATGAGGAAGTGCAGAATGATTCTGAGGTTCTTTGGCCAACTGTCTGCTAATGTTGTCCACACATTCTCGATTTCTGACCAAGCAAACTCATCTCCATACTAGAAAAAAAAAGGACATTAATTAGGATCATCACCATGTCTGAAACAAAGCAGGGGAAGAAAAAAAAAACTGCTGGTCCAGTAGGCGTCTCACCTTAGCGGTCATAAACATGAGGTTGTTTAGCACCATGGTTGTTGCACGAGGGGATCCCCAGCCCTCTCCACGGAGCCAGCGGCGACTGTTGACCATCATAATATCCTGGTCTTGGCCATCCTCCTCTTCCTCACCGCTGCCGCAGTCTTCCGGTCGCCTTATGGTTGGTTTGAATTCAACCAGCTCCACGTTGTTCATCCAAGGCAGGAGGTAGTGCAACATGACTTGACGGCCACCAGGATGCGCTGTCTGGATACGCTGGCTGACTTCTGCATGTCGACATTTACGTGACAGAAAAATATGTTATTAAAAAAACTGCAGAAATACCTCACAGCAAACCATCCAGCAGTACTTTGTTAAGCAGCTGACCTGAGAAAATGGGTAGCGTGAGCTCTGGATACGTTCTTGCAAGCTCCTCAGAAAGCTGATAGTGCGACACGGAGTACAGGTGTGGAAGAGGTGAGGGGGGAGTCAAGATGCCGTCTGTCCGCTGGATCTCCAGTTTGTGTGCATAACGGAAAAGCTTTGGCTCCAGGATCTGTTTCACAATGAGGACATCTCAGCATTGAAACCCAACATCTGAACAGGCAGCGTTAAACACACCAGAACCGGACTGACCTGTAACAGCTGCATGGCTACCTCGTAGATTTCCCTGGATGAATCGGCTGCCTTGAACAGAATCAGGTTCAGCAGCACTACAGTGTCAAACTGATAGTCCCTAAAAAAAAAAATGGAAAAAAAAGTTCTTTTGATATCCAGTCAGGGATAAACAGTCAAGATAAAAAAAAAATGAAATACAATTTTGGTTCAAGTAGGGATGGGTGATTTGGATTAAAATTTTAATCTCAGATTTTTTATTTTGCAGTAATATCTACAAATTTTAATTCAAACATAAACATTGTATAAAAAATAAACTCCAATGTTAACCTTGTCCAGATATGGTGTTGGTTTCCAAGGTTTTTTGGAAGTTGTAACAGATTTACATTGAGATCTCAGATTTCTTCAAACTGAATGAGATTTCAGATTTTTTTAAACATACAACTTTTAGACCTTAAAAACATGTTATTTTAAAACCTCTTGGGGGCACACCAGAATTTAATATGTTCATTTTCTGAGCCGTAACTGCCTGGGAGCGTCCCACTTTACAACTTCTCTTCTGCCTTCCAGAAGTGCTGACTGAGTTTTGCTTTATGGCATAACTAATATCAAAATCCTGATATTATGGTTTGACGCTCAACATTACTGCTTGGTGCTGACTGTTAACCAACTGACATGGTGTTAGTCTCATTTTGTTGTTTGGCTAGCGAGCTTTTAAAACCATCAGTTCACTGGTTTCTTCACACGTGCTCCGTAGAGATTAAGGTTTTACAACAGTGATGTTAAGCCGAAAGCCTTGAGAGGCTGATTGATGGCAAATAATCACAGTAAGTCTTTCAGTATTTCTTTTTTTATCTGTTTTTTTTTTTAAAGAAACTGCAAGTGACAAAAACAATATTTCCCAAAAGTTGCTTTTATTTCAGTCATCTTGTCTCAGAGCTGAGTTCAAAGTCCAACTAAAAACCAGCTGTAGAGTAACTTTATAAAGCAAGAAGGTAGGCCCTGGGCGGATTCACATCTCTCTGAGTTATGCAAAACCATGTAGAGCATTAGTAAAAAATAAAATAAAATAACTAGATTTGTCCAAAAATCTAATTTTCATAAATTCAGTTAATTGCTAAAATCGATTTATTGCCTAGCCCTACATTCAATGTGCTATTGTGTAGTACCTGTTATGAAAGACGTTGGCGATGGCCTTAAAACACCCGGCCGCTACGCGCCGTGAGCCGGTGTAACATCGGTCCACAGCCCAAAACATGAGGTTGTTCTGGTCTGGATTCAGCTCCAGCAGCAACATCACAGCCTCACAACCCAGCTGGTGAACCTGTAGGTGAGCACAACCCAAATATGTGAACCGTGACACCAGATCCTCAGGTACAAAAACTACAATCATTACTCCAATTGTGTAGCAACACAGATCAGACGGCAGGAAGATTATTACCCTGTTGATGCCCACAAACACTTCAGTCCCAAGTTTACATGCATGCATAATGGAAGAGTGAATATACAATATCTCCAACAAAACAGAAGTTTTCTCGTGTATTTTCTATAACCCACCTATGATCAAATAACATTAATGCATAAATATACCCTGTGAACTATGAATACACTCTAATAAACTAAAATCCAATATCAATTTAAACAACCGAAACAGTAAGAAAATTTTAAACTCCTTCAAAGAAATAATTTAAAATAATTAATAAATAATTTTAAATAGTCAAATTTGGGTATTTTTAAGACTAGAATTAAAAAATAAATAACAATTACAAAATAATCAATTATAAGCAGCATAAACACTTTACTTTTTTTTTATTAACAATGCTTACAATGGGAAATTAAGAAATCTATCTTAGGTCGATGTGAAAAGTACTTCCAGAGAAAAAAAGAAAAAGAAAGGTGTTTACTGTATATTTACTTAACCTCAAAATGCAACAACAACCTCAGACAGACAAAATTACATTAAAAAACCAACACTTGTTAGAAACAGGCGGTCCCCTTTAATACACAGTAGGTGTTTGTTTGTGTCTATTGTATTTTTGATTCAAATAAGTTGGTTCTTTTCCAGTGAACTTACTCAGATTGGGAGGAGGATACGGAAATTTGATTCAAGTAAGAGCAGCAATACTACATAAAAAATATTTTTCAAGTAAAAATAAAAAATATGGTATAGCAAAACTTCTATTAAAAGCATTTTTCCCCAAACATTTACTCAAATAAATGTAACCTAGTAAATGTAACCTAGTTACCACCCACCTCTAGTTCCAACAAGACAAAAATATTGATTTAAGAACCTTAACACAATTAAAAGTCATACTTTAAAGCTGTGTTTGAGCAAAAAAGAGATCCAATTGACTAGTTCTGTCAGGAAGAAAGGTCGAATATCCAGCCACAGTTACAGTATAAGCTTCTTAATGGCTACAACATGCATGCGGTGGCTCACCTTCTTGTCCTGTGAATCCAGAATGTTGTCCAGCCACTTGTAGAGGTAGCCGTCAGAGGACAGGCCGACGTTATCGGCTACTGGTCCGCAACACAACACAGCAGACATGGCCTGAACAATAAAACAGGAATTAGCTCTCAGAGTGGACGGCCCAAAAGGCCAAGGCCCATATTTGCCTCATTGCATGTGGCTTAGTTCTTACCTTCAGCGCACAGTACTGATGGCGATTGATTTGCATATTTCTGTCACTATAGCGATCCAGAGGAGTGAACATGATGCTGAAGGGTCCAGCCCAGTGACTAAACAGCATGAAGAGACTGTGTCGCAGCGACTGCTGAGGGAAGATGGTCCTCCTCTGGTTCACTGGATGCACAGTGAAAATGTTGAAGAAAAAGAGATTTATATTATTCAAATTTCAATGGCCGATCAGTTAAACAATAGCCTCGCCGGAACCATACCTGGAACGTTCTGGATGATGTTGGCCACGAGTGCGCTGAAGTGACAGCGGATGTCCTTCAGGGTGTCTGAGTCCTTGTCATTTTCTGCCTCCAGCAGCTGCCGCGTGAGGTCCACGTACTCCAGCAGCGTGCTGTTCAGAGAGTGGCTCTCCGCATCCAGCCCTCCACTGGACCTGAAACCAGAACAGATCCAGAGGCTCACCAAGAGGCCTTATGAAAGCTCCTGTCGCTCTCCGTGCTTTGAGTTACATACACGTGGCTGATGATGCCAGCATCAGCGAGTAACTCAAATATCCGGACCAGCTGGACCCTGAGGATGTCCCGACGCCTGCGTCGCTTCATGTTCTAGAAAGAAACATTTTCATTTGATACAAATCTCACTTAAAAAAAAATAAGTATGATCACAATGAGCAACACTTACTTCTGGTCTTCTTTCCAGAGCTTCTTTTATGATTGGGTTGAGCTCCTCTATCAATTCTCTGAAGGACAGAAGGCTTAACATGTAAATAATTACAGATAAAAACACATGTATAAAACATACAGATTTCAGGGTTGCTCCAAATTTTTCATTCTTTCCAGAATTTCATTTTAGTCCATTTGAAATATAATGACAAATCCTTTCTTAGATGGGGTGGGTGGATGGATGTTTTGGACCGCATTTCCCAACCCTGGTTCTCAAGGCTTAACTGTCCTGCATGTTTTAGACATTTCCCTGCTTTAGAATGCCTGCATCAGATTATTCCTTTTTGACAAAAGGCTGCTAATCAACCACCAATTAAAAACCAGCTGTAATGAAGCAGGGAAACCTCTAAAACATGGAGGGCAGAGTGCGTTGAGGAGAACGGTCGAAAAATGCTGGTTTAGACCATGTAGAATGGAATACAGTATGGAGATTATTTTCCATACTTTTGAGGTAAATGCTTTACTTCCATAAATATCCACTATGCATACGGACCCGGAGATATCTATCCATCAATATTTTGTTTACCTGAAGGCAACGGGGTTGGTCCTGCCAAGCCCCAACACCAGAGACTCTGTGATGTCCATGCTCTCAGAGCGCATCATTGGAACGATGTTCTTAAATAGGGAGGAAGGGGACGGCGTCCCGACGATCTAGGAACACACAGAGGAGTTACTCACTTTGCTCACAATCATGCTGCTGCACACTCGGTGTTTCAGTAAGCATGCTAGACCCCACAGGCGTTTGAGGGTTGCACATTCTTCTGACCTTCGAATCGTAACTGTAGCCACTGTCCGGCGTAGACGCCAGCGTCTCCGGCGGGGAGCAGCGGACGGAGCCAGAGGTGGAGGAAGAGGAGGAGCACATGGAGGAGGAGGAAGAGGCAGCGCTGCAGCAGAGAATCAGGTAGTTTCTCCAAAGGCCGACGTAGGAATCGCTGCTGTTCAGACTGCTCACCTTTTTGGCATTGATGGGACTGCTGCGGGTGGACGGACATGAAACGTTGGGTTGAGAGCAGATTAGTGAACTTTTCCTTCCGCCTGCCCTTATGTAGCATCTACATTAACTCCATTATGCAGTCGGCATGGCCAGCATCAACCGAGCTTTCAAAGCATGTGTTTAACAACATAACTAGGAACAGGATAAATAGAAAAAAACTGTTAAAGAAATACATACTTTATGTCAACTTGCGGAGACAGCAGCTGAAGGCGGGTGTAGGCAAACATCCAGGCATAGTTGAGGGCAGTGGGGCAATGTTTGGGCAGGTTCTCCTGCCGCAGGTAGCTGGAGAAGCTGATGACCCAGGGATCCTGGCCCTGCGTGACGTGGGCAAACACCCAGATGTGGGAGGGACTCACCACATCAAACTGGTGACTGATGGGAGAGGAACTCCACTCTGCTAGTGTTTGAAGCTCAATGCCACTCGGGCAATACAACAAGTTGGTCTACAGAGAAGGACAGAGGAAAGATCAACAGGGTGTCACAGGCTGTGCTGAGGTTTTGTTGGCGCAAAACGTCATACCTGGTCAGCTCCGGTAAGATGAATGAAGCTCTCCAACACTGAAGCACTTAATCTGTCCATTACATCAATAGCCAGTTCCTCATCTCCCTGAAGAGATTATGACACAACAAATAGTGATTAAATTTACAAACTCCCCTGCAGGAAAATAGTTATTATGCAATAAACCACCAAATGAATAAGTCCCAGTAATTGGCAGTGTTCGTTTTCCTCCACTTTTTCAGTATATAAGACAAAAAATTCAGCTTGGTTTCTTCTTCCACATGTTCTGGTATGATCCAAAGCTAATTTATGGAAAAGTTCCAAAGGAAAATTCTTTTAGAAACGATTATCTTGCTAATTCACAATCTTAAAGGACTCCATTGAAACAATATAAGATAGGATATTATCTCAAGTTTCCAACATTTACTCCAACTGCCTTCAATGCCCACACCTGATGTAGATCTTTAGCTGCTTTGATTCTCGGACTTACACGGAACGGTGGGGACATTTTCATCATCGTCAATAAAACAATTTGAAAACAATGTCTACTATGTGTACAACATTGCATTGTTCTATCACATAATTACATTCAAGGCTGCTACTGTAAAATGACATCTGAAAAGAGATATGTGGTATTAACAGATTGTTACCTTTCCAATGCCCAGGGCTGTGTGCAAGGCGCGGACCTCCTTTAAGACGTTAACAGCTAGCTTGCGCGTTGCTGGTCGGCAGCTACAGAGCACAACCAGCGCTAAGCCCTCCACGACATGAAGCACGGCCAACGGCGGGGTGCGTTCCAGAGACAAAGAACGGCTGCTGGTTGAGCCCTTCAAAAAGAAAATAGTCACGTTATTAAAACCCTTAAATTGAATAGATCCAAGATTATTCAAATAAACCTTACTAAATAGGACCAACCTGCGTATCATGGTTCTTATTGCTGCTCTGCACCGCCTGCTTCCACTGGATGATGAGCTGCAGAAGCATCTTAACGGCGTTGTCCAACAGCGTGGGGTGGACGTCAGTTACCTCTCTCACTATGAAGTACGCGAAACCTGAGAGGACGTCCTCCCGCCACTCTGGGAAATCCACCATGAGGGCCTGGAGAGTCGTGAAGGCCAGGCCACGCAGCTCCTCATCCATGTGGATGGTCAATCTAGAGATGAAGAACACACAACAGGGTTTGGATGAGTGTTAGATGTGCCAGCGAACCTCCTAGATGCTATCAACTCAAGGTTATTGAGGGTTAAGTACTTGGCTAGGAGCTCTATTAGTTCTTGTCTGCTCATGCCATCTGGTATCAGTCTTGGGATGGCAGCCACGCATGTCCGGAACAGATCGATCTTTGGTTTTCTCTCCCCCCTGCAGCACAGTTCATACACGGCTGTTGGAAGCAGTCATACGCAGCAGCGCGAGTGGCGAACATGCGGTACCCATCAGTGTTGCGTTTACATACGTAATCATATCCTCGGGCTCTTTGTTAGACATCTGAACACTCGTCATGCTCATGGACCGTCCCACTTCCTTATCCAGGTGACGCAGGATGTTATCCAAGGCCTTTCTCACTTGGGGGTAGTACATTGACATGCCTGGGGGGAAAAAAACCCAGCAAACATGGAGCAATACAAACATACATACAGTATCTACATCACCCAGATAAAGCAAACGTTACTTGTCCAAATATCCAACCTACCGATAACTTTTGCTTCCTCGTCGGTAAGGGTGGTGTTAAGGAAGATCTTTTTAACACGCAGCGTGTTCCCAGAAGGCATAATGATCCCAGTAGTAGGCATCGGGGGCTCCCCATCTTTCTGCTGCAGGCTGTCAGCAATCACCAAGAAGGCGCGCAAACCAATATTCATCCGCTGGTTGGGGCAGAATAAAACGGTGTAAGAAGAGAAACCGGCTCCAAAAAAGCCCATTTTTAACACCTGCATTTTATTTTACCTCTGGATTGATGGTAAAGGTTTTGTGAGACTTGCCCACACACAGGAGGTCATAAATAATCTCTTTCATAGCAAAATCCAGTCTTTCCTGCGGTAACCAGCGGGGAAAAAAAACAAGACGGTTACACCCAATCATGTCTACGTGACGTGTCCGTGTTATCCTTTCTCCCGATATACGCCCCAGTCTGACCTGAGCTATGAACTGGATGATCTTGACAAAGATGTTGAGGGGCGTGTCTCTGGGCACCACACTGCGGGAGCCTTTAGGGAAAAGTGCTGACACGATGCTGAGCAGTCGACTAAGGAGTAAAAACAGAGTAGCAAGCATTAATGGCACTGAATGACACCGGCTACAGCGCCTTTCTGAAGTAATCACACAAAATCAGAAGGTTTTTTTAATTTACATTTCCTCCCCTTATTACCGCAAACTTTATGTATTTTATATGGATTTTATGCAACACAAAAGCATGAAGTAGTGCATAATTGTAAATGAGAATGAAAAGTTACAAGGTTACAAATAATCTGGAAAGTGTGGAGCTCAGTGGTATACACCCTTCTTTACTCTGTAGTGTGTGGTTAGCCCTGGATGTTTATGATAAAGTGTGTTTGATAGGAATGAGTTGCCCGGACATTGATCGGGTGCGAGCGTTGAAGCGGTGAAGCTACAGTTGGTTATGCAACTGACCTTTGTGTGACAGTGTTACTCTCACACTTGATTCTGATGATGTAGACCCAGAGCAGTCTGTAGAGAGACTCCAGCGCCACACGGGACATTTTGGGATCTTTATTCTAAAGGTGGAAGAAAAACACAACATAGTTCTGTAAGCTGGCAATTATATGTAGACAACTTCTTTTCTCACCTGTGAGACTAGAGAGGCAAGTAAGGATCTAGGGATGTAAAAAAATATTGATACACCAATATGTCAAAATATTGTATCGATATTCAAAAGCAAAGTATCATTCTTTATTTTTAAGAATTTGAATGAAACCATTAATAATGATGGTAGTTTTTGTAGTAAAATCTGAAGTATGACTGGTAATTGGTGGCTGTTTTCACCTTCTAGGCTCCAGGGGATCAACTAGTTTTAGTAATAAAACAGGATGTGTTATGGATGGAACAGGCTGCAGTGTTCAAATTGTGTAACAATTTTGAAGATCACAATATATAGGCTAACTCATAGTATCGCAATACATCATATTATACCATGGTTTGGGTGAATACTCGATTCTGATTGGCTGGTGGGTGCTGACAAGCGTGCATTATTTTCGTATAACCGCACACGTAGTCCAGTAGTTAAATCACTGGGCTATCACGCCGCTGCGGACGTCGCCATAGCAACACGCAACAGCTGAATAAACGTAAAGGACCTACTTCCCTGCACTTAAGCGCTCCAGTACAGCTGTTTCCATAGTAACGATCAGCAATTGAGCTACTAGCTTCAGGTTAGCTCCTGCCCAGGACCGCCGCATACTACCGGTGTTTATTTCGTCGTAAAAGTGCAGGAATAGTCATAATGTGTTGTGATTCTGGCGATGCAGCGTGTGCTGAAGTGTTTTGCTGCCCCCGACGGATATCCTCGCAGCAGCGAGAGAATGGCTCGCTCTGTGATGAGCATTCAGACAGTAAACCGACTAAAGACCCACATAAAATAGTCCCTGTAGTGTGGGATATTTGACGAGTTCAGTACATGAAATAAAAATTTGTTATAAAAAGTTACGTTTGTGGGACCATGGTACAAGCAGATTAAACAACGAGGAGCCGTGCATTAGACGGTTATAATGCACGACGCGGAGTCAAGAACACCACGACGCGCAGCGGAGTGGTGTGACTCCGCGAAGTAACGCTCTGTATCGTAATGATTATCGTATCGCCAGAATCTTCCCAATACACATCCCTATATAGGAACCAACTGAACTTTTATGGTGCAGCTACATACAGAGCATTATTTGAAAACATAGCAATAAAACACAAGACATCCCAATTCGAAAGTATGTTAAATTTTATGCCAATGATGCCACACAGTTGCATATCTTAATATTTTTTCACTTTTTCCAACCACTGCCATATCAATTAGAGTAGGGAAAAAGTTTCTGAGAGTTAGTTAGAGCCATCCCTACCAAATAAAGGTAGCATAACTACCTGAGAAAGTCTCATTCCTGCACTAAAACTTAACCCTGACTTAAAAAAACACCACACATTCCATTTTACCTAACTTTTTTTTTTCATGCTGCTTCTTAAATTTTATGTCATTTACATTGGGAAACAAAAACAACTGCACCATTTTCTTGTGCAACATGCTTCAAAAACTGGAAAGAGTTCATCGGAGCCTTTACAGTATAGTTAAACCTCTAAAACATATGCAAAAGTTTTAAAGTAGTATCTCGCAATAGCAAAGGAACCATAAGCTAAACTAAATTCCCTGTAGAAAGATGTTGCTGTTGTACAAAAGAACAAAGTACTTCCAGACAAAACTCCAATATTCAGAAATACTGTAATTATGAACCTCTCTGGAGTAACGCATCAACAGAAGATTATTTGGATAACTCATATCTATGGGTTATTTGATGCTCCATTAGGCATCTAGCTGCTAACCATTAAATCAGCAGCTCTGGCAAAAAGGATAATTTTTCCTGAATTTAACAAGAAGCAATTCTCACCAAATCAGATTAACTTCTAAAATCTTCCCCGTTTCTATCGAAGCTAAGAGGTTCTTATAAAACGTGCAACAAAATACAGAGAAACAGATACCAACCGTTTGGCAGTTATTCTGCCTCTCAGCTTTTCCATTTAAAAAGGACTTCTGTTAGCGCGGATGACAGCCAAAAAAAGTTTGTCTTTACATACAAAAAAAAGTTACTAGACGAAGGACTTGCTTAGGTTTCTTTTTCTCGCTTTCCCTGCAAAACAAAGTTGTGTCAAAGGATCTTTTTGTAAATCAAAAAGTATTTTTGAATGTATTTTTGAGATATTTCGTGGCGGATTTCTGACTTTGCTTTTGTACAGCTCTGACCTACCAATAAAGACCTGTCCACTTAAATAACAAAACCCTTTTCCTATTCTATGCATTCAATTAACGTTGGCCATTTTAGTTACGAAATGTTTATAGCAGAATTAACAAGTATTTTCTCAAATACAGTCTAGAATTATTATACAGTATAGTCAAGGTCACAAGGCGTAGTTGTTTTCTTGAATTGCTTGCCTTATGGTGGCAGCATGCTGGACTAGCTCTGCCGATTTGTTCTTTTGAATTCTGTTTGTTTTCTGTTGAGGTACTGCATGTTTGGACAATTATTCCGTCCGGTTTTAGATGCTCTTTGGCCGTAGTTTTTTTTTTTACTTTCAGAAAATAGTAGGATGCATAACCATGGTAACAATGTATTGTTTTTCCAACTGAGAGGATTTGATCAGAATTTCAACTGAAAGAGTAACTGAACCCCATGAAAAAACATCATCCCGCCCCCAGGCAACATTTGAAAAACTCTACCAAAGTGGGCAGGGCCTGGAGACACGGAGGGGCGTGGCCAAGTGTGGAGGATGACTAACCAGGGTGTGGTCTGGAATACAGTCATGGCTGAACTATGGCATGTGGCCGCTGAACTCCGTAAAGACTAGTTCGACGCATATACACAGAAGATACATTTTTAAGCTGAAGCTTGCAAAGCTCGTAGGCGGGCCTTTCTCTGCTGGATGTTTTAAACACTTGCGGATCGTGGTTGGCTAGGCAACGTCACTTCAGTGAGTGGCTCTGATTGGTTGCCGTGCTGCGTCAACAGCGTTAGGACCGTCAAAAGTTCAACTAGCTGAACTTCTGCGTTGCTTGAAGCTTGAAAGGCAGGAAAAGCTTGAAAAGTTGACGGAGCCAAAGCTCACAAAGCGCCGCAGAGACCGCGAAGCTCCTCCAACGGCCTCCACCGTAGACTTAACATGTCATCTTGACGTTGCTGACGCGGACAAAGCCTGCGGTCTGAATGCAGCATAAGCTAATGACAAAGTTCAAATGCAGTACCTCACAATTACCATGAACAGCAGCACTAAGACGTTTTTAGACCAAAAAATGTAGAATTTAGAAAAGTTTACACGAAAATGTCAAAAAATGCCCTGAAACCGAAAGATTGCATTGGTAAATAGCCATTTATACAGTTTATAAGTAAAAAATAAAAAGTTGTTTTGGGGTTTAGTTACACTTTAGGTATGACCCCAAATCCTAGAGGAGTTTAAAAGAAGGCTACATGGATGCAGAACAGGACCAAAGAGTGGAGAGAGGAGGAGGAAGTTGAAACAATCTCTTCCATAGATCATAATGGGCGAGGACCAGATCCCTAACCTCAAAATCTCTGCCCGTCGTTCCAACCACATAGCCAGACAGATTTAAAGAGGAACAGCAAAAGCTAATAGTCGATTAGCAGTGTTTGCCAACAAATGATTGTGCCATGCTACTGTGGATTAGCATCTCTGCTGCCTGAAAATTGAGCCGTCAGCATGTCATGACAGTGATGATGGGAAGGTCGTACAGTAACAGCCTTCAGTCAGAGGCTTCTTTACAGACATTGCTCCTTTCTGCCCACAGCATCAACATCCACAACACCTGGAAGACACCTGGATGATATTAGTTATGACTTTTAAATATCCTTTTGGATAAATATAGCATTTTTTTATTGAATTCGTGCAAACAAAGCCCAACTAAGAATAATTAATGCATCTCTCTTGACTTCTTTAAAAAGACAGGTTATAGCTCCTAAACACGTTTTTTTTGCTACTACACAAAAACTGTAGTTCACCATTAGATATTCTCTTTTTCCTTCCATCATCATTTGAAATTATATACTGTGTTAGCTTTCTATACCAGTAGTGCAGTTAGTATAACTAAATTGAAACAGCACGCCTTTTTTTTTGTATTCCGTCGAACTTGGAGATGTTAACAGCTCGTTCTTCAAAAGGACAAAACACTTTGCTCTGATACATTCAGCCTTCTGTTCCCTTCCAAGGGTCTCCCCAATGTAGCACTCATATCTCTATTGTAATAGTTTACCCATGTGTGCTTCTATTACTTTCATTTTTAAACCTCTCATGATCCTGAAAATAACTGAGTAATACTAATATACACTGATACAACACTGATACAACAGAAGCATACGATTTTTAACTGAACTCTGTTTTTACTGATAATGTTTTTTAATAACAATGTAAAACAGAAAAATCTTAAATGAGACAACATTATTGGACTATGTTCTACATCACGCTAGTTTTTTTTTTTTTTTTTTTACTCAAGTGAAACATTTTGTCCCCCCCCCCAAACAATTAATCTAGAATAAAACCCGCCATCACTACAGAACTCATTTTCTCACCATCTGGCAATAATCAACAGCACTGCATGAAAACAAACCATCTTAAACACACGGATCAACCTCACAAGTTTCACGTAGTTAAGGTCAACTTCGGCCGAGCGAGCAGATCTTTACCGTCTACCAGACATCCTGATTTGGACCAATTACAGGAGGAGGAAGGGGCGGGGTGTGTGGGAGCACCAGGCTACATACTGACACTGGAAAACTCACCTGCAGTGTCTCAATCTGCTTTCTGATGCTGTTGTTAGATGGCATCTGGAGTGAGTCGACATGAGAAAAACATAAATGACAGGAGAAACAAAGAATGTTGGGGTTTGGGGAGGGACACATGCAAGTTATTAACAGAAAAAGAAGAGCACAAACTAACTTAGCTGCTGTAAGAAAACCCAAAGTAAAATAAAATAAAGGGCCATAATGAAGTGTTCAACATGCTCCTTGTGGATCAAGTTGCATTTCAGTGTACAGAGCATATATTATTGTGTGAATGCAAAGAAAAGGAAGGTGTGTGCGGCAGTTTGGAAAGGACATGAGAGACATAAAACACACAGGACTGGCTTCAACAGAAAGAGGACGACATGAAACACGCAAATTTATCACAGCAGCGCCCGTCTCTCCCAGCTCACTTACAAGCAGCCACACCCGATTTAGTGTTTTATTCGAACCCATACCCAGCGTCCTATTTTAACCCTGCGGGTACGATGATCGTTGGTTAACAGCCACATTTGACGGTAGATATTTTCAACTAAACAACATCAGGTTGTAAATGAGTCGTAGTTAATGTATTTACTCATATTTATAACAGATTTGATATACAATAGCTGTTAAAAGCTTTGCAAGAATTGTTGTGTTGTTTATCACTATTAAAAAGCACCCACAGAATTAAAACCACTAGATGGGAGAGGAATTTGAAAAATCAATTAAAATCATCAGAACACTCCCAGGCAACTTCTGTACACTCAATCAAATATGGATTTTAAATGCTAGAAGAAAAACAAAACACCCAAATTCACTGGGAATGAGCATCACGTTGAACGAATGACAACCGCAATTCCTCATCCCATAGGATCAAACAGCCGCCACAGGAAGGTAATCAGCGTTTAGAGGAGGAGAGGCTCACTGAGTCTGTCAGTCAGTCAGAGATTCGGTCAATCAGTCGCTGGGTTCAACGGTCAGGAACGAGAGGAAGATGGGCTTGATCCGTTTAATTGGTTTACAAAGAGTCAATAAGAGACCTGAGGTAAAACAGCACTTGATATGTGATCACATGCACGCCGCGGCATGTTGGGCTTTACGATGCCACTGAGAACGAGCTTTCAGCAGCAACTAATTGTTTGACAGACACGTTTGTATTTTGCCCATTTCAATTAACATTTAAAAAAACTGACATTATGTTTTGATGAAATCAAGTGCTGTTCTGCTCAGATCTGTTTTTTATCTTATTTTTTTATTTTAAGAATTAAAATGGAAAGCACATTATGATTTTCAGACAAAAACAAAGAGCACACCAAATCATGACTTCGTGTTACATATTTACTATAAACTGTTGTCTATCAACATCAGCTAATTTCCAATGATATACATGCTAGGAGACCATTCTAATTAAAATGGGCCTATGAGTGTGAATTAGAACCAAGTAGAGTTATTTTTATTATACCTGCAAATCCTGAATATGCTCAGCTATTGGGCTTTCTGAAATTAATTTGGTGTTAATTCTGTGGTGTGCCATACCTTCAGGTGTGAGAGGCAGTTCTGTAGGAAGATGTGCCAGTTGTTAAGGAAGAACTGCTTCTGGCTGACACACAGCAAGCATGTTACCAGGGGATAAAGAGCCTGGGGAGGAAAAAAAAACAAAAAAAACAGTATCAACATTAGATAATGACTTGTTTATTAGGTTTGAAATATCTCAACGGGCATGCTGTGCTGTTGATCACTACCAGAGAGTGCTTCTTTCTGGAGCTAAGGTCAAACGTAGTCTGGTAAAGCATCTCCACAAACGTTTTTAGGCACG
This sequence comes from Apricaphanius iberus, assembly GCA_028564705.1. Lineage (NCBI taxonomy): Eukaryota > Metazoa > Chordata > Actinopteri > Cyprinodontiformes > Aphaniidae > Apricaphanius > Apricaphanius iberus. The sequence continues at coordinate 418,959 of JAPXFQ010000256.1, forward strand.
GCACGTTGACTTCATTTTTCACCGCCTGTGAATGAGTGAAAAAAAAATCATCTGAACCAAAGGTTGTTGTTGTTTGTTTGTTTGGGGGGGGCATAAACTTTTAACTTTCATGTAAAACAGCGTAAACATGTCAAATTAAAACAGTTTTATAATGTGTTTAAAGTTTTTCTTACAGCTGCGACGGGGATGAGGATTTCAACAAAAAGACCAGCAAGAGCGTGCTTTATGTCTTTATCCTTGACTTCAAGGAAGTACTGGGCACACTCCTAAAAGTAGAGAGAGAAAGATGTTTGTTAGAACGTAAAAAGTAGTGCAGAAACAGAGATAACTTGGTCATAGATGATTAACTAACAAACTGATGACTGGGATCTGCTGATTTTTGTACTTAAATCCAAAATGTAAGTAAATAAATAAAATTAATTAATAAATGTCTTGTGCATCACAATTAGTAAGTGACAATTGTGCTAACAACAACGCTCTTTGGAGTGGAGGTTGTAACTGAGTGAAGAGCCCTCAGACTTTGCTACTGTAGTCATCAACGAGGCCTTCAGAAGCTCGTTGAAAGGAAACCTTTTCTTACTGAGGCCGATCAGGTGTTCTGTCAGGTTGCTGCTTTACGGAGAATGAAACTTCAGCAGACAGGAAGCTGAACGCAGATAAAAGGTATAACACGGCTTGTAAACATTTGATAAAGTTCAGCAGGAGACAAAGAAGCCCTTTTCCACGACTTTTATCGCTCCTTTTGTTCTTGAAGACATTGAAATAATGTTATCAGTATTATATCGGCTTGTTAGGAAGTACAAGTACATGTACAAAGGATAAAAGAAGGAAATAACTAAAATCCTATAGGATATGTACTAATATGATATGTACTGAATTTGGAGTATCTTGGCTGTAGAGAACTATTGACTTTATAACAATGCCAAAAAATAAAAAAATAAAAATAAATCAACAAGAAAGAAAACTAATGTAGTGTAATTTAGTCACCACAGAAGGCGAATGTGCATAAATTTAAACATTTTACCTGCATGAACTGAAAAGAAGCCTCAAAATCCTCCACAGGATACATTTTGACCCGAAAGAACTTCATGCCCATGATAAGACTGATAATGCTCTGCACTACGTATGGACTCTGCTCTTTCTGCCGCAGCTCCTTCAGTTCTGTGATGAACTTTTTCCTCACCGCCTGAAACCTGAACAAAAACAAAGATATTTATCTGTGCTCGCAATTCAACATTCTCAAAAAAAGAAAAGAAGGAAAAAAACAACAAAACAAAAAAAAACATCATGTGCCTGAATAAGTGCTTAAAAGGTACACTTCAGCATACTCACTTTGACTGCGTGAGAACTCCTATGACCTCAGCGTACAAGTCTGCAATGATGTGCACATTCCCAGTGTTGGGGCCGCTGTATCTGGAAAAAAAGATTCAAAGGTATGCATTCGACTCTTCAAATTGAAGGTTAATTATCACGGTGACCCGTCAGTCTTGGGAATTATGAGTTACCTACCCCTCTTTGTGTTTAAAGTGCTTGAACGCCAGGTTTAGAACTTCATGTACTAAAACATCCGGCACTGGATGAAGAGGAATCTGTGGCGTAAACATGGCATCGTTAGTCTTATTAGAAGCACTGATGGGTCCGTCTTCTTTTTTTCTTTGCAGCCCTTCATTATCCTCCCTGCATTAGCAGAGCCAAGGACAACACAGCTCGGGTCTCCAAGGACTGGCATGCTCCTCAGAATGGAGCTTTGATTTGAACAATCTACTTTAGAAACACTCTCAGCTGGACGTTGGTATGTCGCCAGCCACTGCATTTGTTCTCTCCGTTCCCATGCGGGAAAAGTCAGCAGTGGCAACATTAGTGAATCTGGTCTAACAGGCATAAAGACGACTATTGAAAAAAATAATTAGCTGAGTTAAAAAAAAGAAGAAAAAAAAAGAGTCGGATTGGTAGATGAGCAGCAAAGCTGTCAACTAAACTGCCACAGTAGCAAATTAGAAATAAGATTTTCTAACAAATAATTGATCTACTAAGATGTATTTCTGAATTGTTAAAAAAAAAAAAGCTGACACAATCTAATGACAAAAGCAATAACACACAGTTACTCGGTGTGGAGTGGACCCCCACCTTTTCAAGGTTCAGTATTTGTGGACTTTTCTGTACAATGAAAGTCCAAATTTGCTTGATGATTTTTTGTCATATTCCATTTCTGAAATGTTCAACAAAAATGTTTTGGGTTTTTTTTTTGTAATTGTTCTAATCAGCTTTGGAAGCTTGACAAACTACTGGCTAGCGTTTTGCAAAGCAGCTAATCCAGAAGAGTCATTGCTTTTTCTTGGCAAACATCGACTGTAGAAAACGAAGACCTTCGATGTTAGCTTCTGCAGTAGCGCCAAGACAGATCCCACTGTAGAAAATAATTCATAACTGGTGTCCAAACTATTAGAATAGGCAATAATAGGCAGATTTAATTTGTTCTTAGGTGGTTAGCCCCCCTCCAAATACCAGGGAAGTTTGTGTAATCAAATTCACAAGGATTTTTTCAAATTTTTGGATAAGATAGACTAATGCATATTTTCTACTTGTTTGCAGACCAACTAGAAAACACTTTATAAGTAGTGGATAATATTTTACTGACGCTTTAGCACTGGATCACTCACCTGTTTTAGAACTTCCACTGAAACTAAACAAAAAATAAAATCTATGGCTAAGTCCCTTCGCTCTAGAAGGTAATCTTTATCCCGATGCTGTTCATCTCTGCAAACCAGCAAAATAGAAATAAAGATTATACAATTGTAGACAGAGTAATTTTAGGTAGAAAACCAACTTATTCAAGATGAAACGGGAACAAAAAAAAAAGGACCAGCTCACCCTTTCGATTTGGTACTAGATCGAGGTCGGTACTCATAAGACTCATCTTCAGTGCCGCTCTGCCGCCGGTACCAGTCGAATAGTGTGCGCAGGAGGGAGGGTAAACAGTGTTCTGCTATTGAGCTCATAGAGCTTATTAACTAAAAAAAATACAAATAAAATACAAATTAAAAAAAGGTGAAACTGCAGAATTTTTTTTATATTTTAACACTGCCTAAAAAATGCTGCACAGCAAAGTTCACAGGTTCTATGAAGGTATAATGTAGAACAGAAGCATCTGAGTCATTATTGATGAAAACAACCCATAATTAAAGATGACAGGACTACAGCAGTCATACATGACAGTGCCAACAAAGCATATGTTCTTACATTGATTTAACACCACCACATAAACACTGATCCGATTCTCCTCCTTTTAATAAAAACGGCATAACTAATCTATGTCTAAATATACTAGACGAAACAGTTAAATGAATGTTTAGAAAGGATCAAGAAATAACCTTGCGGATAAATATAGAAGAGGGCAAAAAAAAGTTGGCGCCTCTGTGAAGATTAGCCAACAAAAGTATTTGCTCCCTTCAGAGTGTTCACAGTTTGACACAATACAGTCAGATACACAGTTATGATGGGTTAGGCTTTAATGACCATCATGCACAATCCTACAGGTGGCAGAAAACAAACATCCAGAACACACTATGGCCACAGTGAAACATGGTGGTGGTCACATTATGCTGAGGGGAGATGTTTGTGTAGGAGGTGAACGAAACACAGAGCAACGTAGGAAAAGAACACAGACTGCAAAAGATTGGAGACTGGTAGGAAATGTATTCATAAATAAAAATGGGCAAAAGTTAGTCCCGTCTGGACATACACTTGAATTGAACTGCATTCAAACTCCAAATATATATATATATATATATATATATATATAATATATATATATATATATATACACACAAACAGAAATTGATAGATCAATACAGTCAATATATTGCCTACTCCAGGTTATGTTGTAGAGAGATACAGCTGAACATTTCTACAAAGTACCAGCTCTTGAAAGCTCAATGAAAATGCACCTTAATGCCCTTAATGTTTTCTGCATTTTTCTAGCCAGTTTTCTTTTAGAAACAATGTTTCATTTTTCTTCCACTTCAAAATCGTACTTAGCTGCGTGCTTTTTCTGTGGCATTAAATCCCACTGAAACACATGTAGGTTTATGGCTGTAGCATCACAAAATGTTGGGGGGGTGAATATTTTTTGAGAGATACTTACATTTTCTTTTTCAGTTTTTATATAATACTGGAGTTAAAGTGGTCAGTGCGCTTTAAGTGTAACGGTAAATTTAAGTGAGCTGAAGGGCCAACACGGTGCAGAGAGGACGGTGCCTGATGGATGATCGGCAGAAGAGTTATGTAATTCCTCCCTCTGCCCTTATGGCAACGGCCAAATACACTCCAGCGCCCGATGCAGATTTACTGCCGAGGATGACACAGCGATTCTGCACACTCACTTTTGCCTCTATATGCCCATTTTCTCTCTCCCGCTCACAATGGGGACAACTGGATCTATACCATATCCTCGCTGGCTCTGCGTTTTGCTGAACAAAGCATTCGGCAGTGGGGCAAGCCTATTGTGCAGAGATCTGCAGCAGCTGCAGATGAGGCACAGACAGCTCATGGGGGGGATTGATTGGAGACGGAAATACTGCATAGACATACAGAGGTGAGGGAGTAGTTGTTGGCGAGGGGCAATGAAAGTGTCACATTTATACATCTAAATCAGATGTCAGGTCTTTATGATGGTTATAATGGGGTCAACTGTATTAGTTTTGTCAAGGGGGAATATGTTTTAAGAAAATCTGATTCGATTGCAAAAATGACTTGAACTGATGATGGAATACCAAAAAAAAAAAAGAATATGGGAGAATGATATTTATCAGCTTAAACATAAAGCCAAAATGTAAAAAAAAAGAAGAAAAAAAAAGACGTCCCAATCTGCCCAATAATGTTAATTTCCAGTACTATAAAATTTATAGAAAAAAATACTTTATCCTTCTCGCTGTTTCTTTTCTCCTCAACTTATGTACGAGTACTAAGATTCAGTTAGGAGAACTAGTCAAGCAAACTTTCTTAGTCTGCAAATGGACACAAAACAACTGGACAACTGCGTAGTTGCTTTAAAATAGTCTTGCGTTAAATGTTCTGAGTATCCGATCCCAATTCATGGCCGCACTGACCTGATCAAATTGTGCATCTTCCCCCCTCTGTAGAGACCGGGACAGTGGTTTCTCCTGTTAGAAAATAAAACAAGCAGGTTACTAATTTATACCGGCAAGCAGTTTTTCAGTAACAGAGGAGATGTAGAAGAAAACTTGAGCCTCTACTGTCACACCTTTCACTTATTCAACAATAAATTATTTTGCTAAAGAATATTCATACATTTTTATAACATAATGCATCGCACATCTTGTAAACTTAATTTCCTTTCTCACTCCACTCTATCCTCTGCGTCTTTGAACTCACCAGCGGCTCAGCCATCACCATCTCGATCTTCTTCTCGGCAAGCACGGCAAACTCCGCAAACAGACTCTTGATGACAAACTCCCCAGGCTTGAGCTCGGGGTCGATGGTGATGCTCGACATGGCGGCGATGCTGTGTTTCTCCCACGTGAGCGGATTCACCGAGCAGGGGGCACGGCGTCTAATTGCGCTGCTGCTGACTGGTGTAGAAGCTGCAGGGAAGCCAGAGGAGGTCACAGGTTAGGAAATGATGTGGCTGGGTGTCGAAGCAGCAGGGTTCAAATGAAGTACGACACTCTTGGGAAAGGTACAGAAAGTTGTCTGAAAGTTATCTTATGTTTTACAGGAAACTGATCAATCAGCCAGTGTTTAAAAACAGCCAATTTTACCCTGAGCAGCTGATCTTTAGCTCAACTATTACATTTTTCTTTAATTCAACTCTGGATTAAATGCATCACAATATCCTTGTAATAAGGAAACCAATCAATAAATAACAGCTTGCAGTGCTTGAACGGCCCCCCTGCTTAAGCCCGAATATGTCCACTGCCATCTAAAGTTTGCTAGAGACCATCTTGATGAACGTCAGCAGATCAGATGAGACCAAAATCAACTCTTTGGTGTTAATATCAGTCATCGTGTTAGGAGGGGGTAAAATGAGGAGTTGCATCTCTTGAACACAATACCGTCTCTGAAGCTTGGGGAAGGAAAAGATGAATGGGGCAATGTATTGTGAAATTTTGGGCAAAAACTTCCTTCCATCAGTGAGAACATTTGAGATGAAATCTGGCTGGACCTTCCAGCATGACAATGATCCCTAACACAGCTCCCAGGCAACAAAGGACATAAAGAGCACTCCAAGGTTCTGGAGTAGCCAAGCCAGCCTCTAAACCTCAATCCAATAAAGGATCGGTGGATGGAGCTGAAAGTCTGTGTTCCCCAGTGACAGTCCAAAAATGTCAGAGCTCTGGATAAAATCTGCATGGAAGAATGGGCCAAAATATCAGCTACAGTGTGTGCAAACCTGGTGAAAACCTATTGGAAACGTTTCACCTTTGTCATTGCCAACCAAGGCTACATTACAAAATACTGAGGTGAACTTTTGTCACTGACCAAATACTTGTTTTCTGTACAGTTATACAAATACATAATTTAAACAAAAACATACAATGTGACGTTATTTTTCTTTTTTTGTTACATTCTGTCTCACACAGTTTATCTATGATGAACAATGCAGACCTCTCATCTTTTTATAAGACAACTTGCCCAATTTGTGGCTTCTTTTCTATTAATATGGGTTTTGTTATTTTATCCTGTAAAAGTCCTTCAAAAGAAGATTAGAATCATTATTGCCCAGAAAATGCCTGACTGTTACATATCTACATGTTACTACAACAGAACAAAATAACAAAACAGTGTGAAAAACACTAAAATGCTTTGTAGAGCCTAAAAGCTACTTTATGGGTGTGGAAAAAAACCTTAGTTTGGAAAAAGGGAAGTTTGATTTTAGATGAGCAGTTCTCAGCTTAGGTCATCATACTTCGGCTGAAGTGACATAATGACAGAAAAGAGATTATGCTGGTTCCTGTATTTTTTTCCTAGCATTACTTCATTACTTCTGCTATCCATTATTATTTTGTCTTAGCATTTTCTGTTTTTGTGATGACACTTTTAACAACTAGCCCTTTATTTAATTTGTTGACACAAGAAAAAAGCTTTAATGCAACATGACCTGCTCAAAAAAATGTACTTTTCTCTAGTACTCAAAAACTAACTCAGGTATTTTTTTGTCATTGCAGCCACACATATCAATGGTTTAAATATATTTTAAATGATGACTTGCTTTATCTTAAATATTCTTTCTCTCCTGTAAATTTTAACTAGCCAATCAGATTTCTGTGATCCATTTTAAACAGTCACTTATTGTAGTTATAACATTCCAACTTTCTGAGATATTTCTTTACTGTGTGACAAAAATGGTCCTGCTTGAACATGTATCCTTCCCAGTCTAAAATATAATTATTTATTGTAGGAAAAAGCTATAATATGCATAAACACCAAGCTAAGTTGCAAGAACAAGAAGACTTTGACACCAGATGTCCTGAAAAAGAGAGGGAAAAAGAAACGCTCCAATGGCATCACTTTGATTAACTTCCTGAAACAAATCTATGTAGGGTCGCAACATTTGCATGTGGTTAAGGTGTTTTGCTCTTCCTATTCAAATACTATATGCAAATCCAAGGAGTTTTAGTTTGGGTGCCTAGAGCTGTGGGAGAAAGAGAAACACTAGAAGCACTAGATCTGCCTGTGTCTGAGGTTTCATCAGTTTAACAATCCTAAATGAAAAAGTTTTTGGCATTAGCAGAAAAAAATTCCCAACTTGTTAAAACACTATGGAAATTATCTAACTTTCTAAATCCAGTATCATGGAGCTGAACACATAAAAAAACCTGCCGTTGACCAGCACCTTTTAAACACAACCTAAAGTAACAATTAAGAGGCAAATGAGCAGAAAGAAAAAGCAGTTTTATAAAATAAGAGTTGCAACTAGTGAAGCAACTAGTACTGTGTAGTTATTTCTGCTTCTGTGTGCGACTTTGGGCGCCTATAAGTGATTCCTCTCACTGCAGAGAAAGTCCAAGATATGTGAACCTCTCAGCTGATTTCCCCTCAGGTTCTTGTGATTTCTGCCCTATAATCTTTTTTAAACGCATAGCCAAATTAAAATCAAAGCTGTTCTTAAACAATTTTGAGTAAAGACATGGCTGAGGTCTCTTTAGAAAGGAAACATTCTGAAATTTCTCCCAGAACTGCGCTTATATGACCAAGTGCTATTTTCGCAATATGAATGTTAATACAATGAAAAAGATTGAATTTTATGTCCACCTATTTAATTTCCAAGAATAAATCTCTCACTAAAAGAGCCTTCAGAATGAAGTTGTGACCTAAAACACACTGAATTATTACCTTTATGCACACTTAATGGTACAGCAAAAAACCTATGAATATTCTGGCATAATTTTCAAACTAAAGGTCAAACTACGACTATTGGCTTGCTTATTTTGACAAAAAAATAAAAATAAATAAAGGGTTGCATAACACGTTTTGGAATTAAACGTAGCAGTGGGTGGGAAGGTTTATGGCCGCCATAACGCTAACGGGTAAAAGCGCTGGTTGAGAAGAGCAGGCCAACAGATTTACACAGATGAGGAAAGTCAGGTCAAGTCAAATTACCCTGAAGTTTCTATAGTGTAAACACATCTAATGATCCTTCGTCTTCTCAAACTACAGCCTCTCATCTTTTTAGCTGAAGGTTGCCAAGTGTCCCTGTGCAGCACTATATACCGATGATTGTAATGTGAGAAGTCATTTAAGAAGGAAGCCATTTTCAATCTGTCAAGACAGTTTACTCATGCTGTGAGAGCGTGAGAATGAGCAGATAACAGGAAGGCTAAATGCTTGACTCCAAAGTTGCACTGCTTTTAACCTCTACTGGTCATGAAATATGCAGGATATGCAAACGGTGCCGATCTGTCTGCATGCTGGGGACTGGGGTGCATTCTCGTTGATTGACAACTCCCACTTGTGGATAATCGAATTTAGAGGTCAACGCTCTAGACTCCTGTAAATTAATCGTTTTGATGTAAAGGCCAGAGGAGGTACCTATGGAAAATATAAATTCTGAAGATTATCTGCTTTATATCAAAGAACGGGGTCAGACAGTCAAATGTAACCATCTTTTAAGGTACTTAGAAATATGTAAACTACATAACCCAGCTTCAAGGAGAAAAGCACATTTTCGCTCCGGCTAAATACATTTATTTAGCTCTGTTAATGTAAACCCAGCTTGGCGACTTGGTGGTTAAAAATTATTTCATGGTGTGTTTTAATGTCAAGCTTTGAAAGAAAACTACACATTTACCTAATTCTAACTCCAAAATACAACAGTTAAAGGTTCTTGGTATTATTAACGACAGTTTGTTTTCTTATCGTAACTCATTACAACCACCCCCCATTTAATTTATTCTCTATCATGCTTGGACCAAGACTAAACACATCAACAGTTCTAGGAATTGGGTCAGACGGCAACATTTCCTTCTATTCAACTGGCACATTGTGGTCCTCTTGAGAATTTATGTTTGAATTAGGTACAATTTCCACTCTGGTTCTCAATGGGCTAGCTCTTGCCAACTGGACAACCAATAGTAAAGTGAACTCTTTGCCATGTTCCCTCCCAGGAAAGGTCATGTTCTCCTTCTTCCTGGTTGCCATAGTAACACTTTTGTAATCTAAAGTGTTCTAACAAAACTAAAGGGAAGAGAAACACAGGAGTACGTTTACTCCCCATAAAAACAGAAATTAGCCAATTTCAATTTCTTAAATCTTCATAATGTAAGCCTAAATGCTGACAATATCAAGATTTCCCCATTTACAAATAGATAATTTATTGATTCTGAAAGTAAACTTAGTTGCTTAAAAAAACAAAACCTTGAGGCTTTAAAGAGTCAATCTTAGCTATCAAACTGAGATGCAGTTTTACACAGGGTTTTCACAAAATATCCATTTCTGTTTCTGATCATGTTGCATCTTGTGATTTTTACATGGTTTTTTGTCAAGTTAGCAGCAGCTACAAAAAAAAAAGCATATGGATCAGTGTATGCCCTGCCACTTTTTGATACGAGTGCTACAGAATTTACTCTTTACATGTTGGATAAACTACAAAACGTGTCAAACTCAAGACCCGCCATAACTATTTATGTATAGTTAAATAGAACATTTAAGATAAGTTCTGAATTTAACTGTTATTTTATTATTCTAATCAACTATGTTTTTATTTGTAAAGTACCAAATTACAACAATGTGAAAGCATATTCATTTTTTTTTAATTTAAAGAAGTACTCCTCGAAGGCTGAAACTGCTATTAATATATTAAGTTTATTTATGGATAGTTTTATCAAGAGCTTATTGAACAACCCGCCCTTTTTTTTACTTTTAAGATCTGGATTTGGCCGGAAAAGAAAATGAGTTTGATACCCCTGAACTAGAAGGAGATTTTTTTTTTTGGGAGGGGGGACCCCGCAAATGCTGGATTTAAAATTAAAACAATGTACTTCACACAATGTATACATTTTTACCCAACACTATCTACCCTAAAGAGACAAGAGATGCAGAGATGTTTAACTTATTCATACTATAATTATCCAATCAGGGAACACACCATACTTAAGCCATACCATTACCGGGTCACACTGATAAGGGCCTTCTTTAGTGTGGACACTCGTACTGACAAGAAGACTAAAGGGTATCTTTAGTATTACTGGTGCTTAAAATGAAGTCACAGTACACTTCTCTGTGCAGCTGAAAAGATTTTTGCCCTTACTTTTTACTTTTGGTAAACGTGGCAATAAGGTATTGCTTTTTATAACTACGAGTAGCTGACTAGCATCCCAAAAGCTCAAACAGTACCTGAACTATGACCCAGAGATCCCAGAGGAGATAAAAGGAGGCTTCATCAATGCAGAGCAGGACCAAAGAGCAGAGAGGAGGAGGAAGTTCAAGACTAACTGCTACAGAAGAGTCATTCTGCCCGTAGAACCACCTTCAACAGAGACTTTTTGACGTTATTTGGGTGATATGAGTTATGACATTTAATTTCCCTTTGTGGTATTTTTAAAAAATTTAATTTGAAAAGAAAAAAATCTATATCAGCAGGTGAAAGCTTAAGTAGGCTACCACAAAAATATTAGATCATCAAGGTCTTGCATCCTGTAACCGATCTGAAATCATGAACCCAACTGTCTCAATTACCGTAATTCCGTTATATACTTGAAATGTTTTCTATTTGTCAGTTTTCTGATTGAAATATGACAAGCAACAGCTTTGGAGTGAATGAAAAGTCTGCTGGGGTGGGGGCTTGGGGTGGTAGCAAGTGTCAGTTGTGTTGTCATGATGGTGTCTAGCAGCACAGAGGACCTTTCAAGCATTTCCCTCTTTGTTTACTGTGCTCACCCAATGATGTCATATAGCCTGCTCTTGATATCCAATCACTGGAGGTGTTCCATACCCCCTCCATCCTTTCTTTTCTGTCCCACCACAGGCTAGCTGGATTGTTGACTGCTTCACATAAGCAAGCGACCAAAACTGTAATTTTCCAATCAACAGCAAGACGAGGAAAACAAACTTTTTTTTGGGCCTGGTGCCTGTAGTTCCCCCCTCAGTCCCTCTTTGTTTCTCCCTGGGACATGCCAGTCATTTGTGGCATGCCAAGCTAAGAATCCCCCTGCTAAACCCAACCCACGGAGGAGAAAAATAATCAAAAAACAATACAAACTGCTGTAAAAATTCACAAGGCTTTAGATCAGGACCACAACTCATTTTCAAATTTGGCTTTCTAAATGCAGAAAGTAAAAAAAAAAAACGACAACAAAAAACGTCTTGCGAATAAAAAAATGTAAAAAACGATTAGAGGTTTACTGCTAAGTTCTGCTTTAACATGTCAGTACAGAACACTGGATTTATTTATCAAAAGTTATTCAAATTGTCTGAGAGCGGAGTCTAATGATTTTCTCCTCGTCCTATATTACTAAAACCCATATTTCATAGAGAGTTGACATTTTAGTTAAAAGGGATGTGTATAGGTAAGAATCTGGTGATACGATATGTATCACAATACAGTGGGACGATGCTGCTCAAAAAAGGAGTCAATTTTTTTAGTTACTAACGGAGTGGTAAAGCTGGTAAATGTTCGATAGATTATTTTTTGGTGCATCAGTTACATATAGTAAAAATAACTGATTTCTTTAATAATTCAAAACCAGTATCGTTTCAAATACCTACCCGACCATTTCATGGAAGCTGGATCTGCTGTTAGATATCATCAGGGTAGAATTATATATTTTAAATTGTATATGGCTGTAGAAGCCTTCCAGGAACTACTACTACAAAAGAACGAGTTGTTTTCTCTCTTATAGACCAACTTGATCTCATCAGATCCAGTAGTTGATAAGAGGATATGTCAAAGCCCAACTAAGCCCCAAAGGTTATTATATTTTCAGCACCTGGATCTGTAAATAAGTCAATCTTATTTACAAAGCAGTTTCACAGTGTAAAAAAAAAAGTCACCAAGGGCTATAGACAAAACAAATAAAGTAATAAAATCCCCTTATAAACACCAGAAATCACAAGCTACAGCTGCATGCTCTGTATCAAAAAGCGTATCACATTCTGATGCATGAGGTCTACCAAGCAGTCTCTGCAAGAGTTTCCTGGAAAAATGAGCTCCACATATGGTTACACAACTATTACAGCAGTAGCTCCACCTCGTCGCAGTTGAAACAAGCCCCCCTAAACGCCTGCTCAATTCTCCTGGCAGGACAACAAAAAACAACAGCCCAAACACCTGCCAACACACACACACACACACATCCATATATATGTGCACACAAGCTGTTGGAATATAGGGCCAAGAGTGCATCCATTTTTTAGAGACAAAAGAATTACTGCCAATGTTTATTTTGCGTGGCTGTGCCAATTCTGCAATTTTGTAGCGACATGCACAGTCTCTGCAAGTTATTACTGGCTTGCTCCGCACTTTCAATTCTCCAAAACGAAGGAGACCTTAAAAAAAAAAAAAAAGGCGTTTGCAGTAAATCCATTCCTAAGGATGACATTACATCAGTGTAAAACACCGGTTTTCACCTCAGGTTTTCTTGCCTCGTTGTTCAGAAATCTATTTGCCAATAAATGTCTGAACTTTAAGCACGATTTAAAAACTAACATGAGGTATAAAACTGTTGTCCAAGGCAATAGTGTCAAATTAGGTTAAAGCAATGAAATTCACTTGTACCGTCAACATTCTAAATGTTACAAAGCAGGCATGTCGGGGATCTACACCCTGCAATTAATTAACTTTAGCATTTTTCTAAATTATTTACTAGCTTCAGGGAGAAAATGTCCTGGAATGCTTACCACATGGCTTCATGTTGTCAGGGTAACAAAACCTGACAAGTTCAAGCAATAGCTACAATGTGTTTATGTGAAAAGTGCGCCTCACTAAATGGGTCTACCAGAAATGAATGAGTATTCACTCAATATAACCGTGCTTAATAGTATTTATAAGTTGCATTTCTTTGTCGGCTTTGTGGAGTTCAAGTTGGACACAGAGGTTAGAAATAAAAAAACAAACATTTTTTTTCTTTCCAGAAAACGCATGCTTTTTATTTATTTATTTTCTTTACTGAATTCGTTAAAAACTATCCTGGAAGTGACTGTGCAAATTCGCTACAGTGTGAAACACGGCAAATCAATGCATGAAACACTTACTGAATAAATTTTGTGCTGCATGGCTGAAACGCTAGCTGCCGCATCATGTTTTTGTCGCTCCGACCTCCAAAAGGTCCGGGCACCACGCCGGACCGTTTTAGTTCAACCAATTTAATTATTATGAAACATGACATGAGTTTTAAACATTTACGAATCGGTACATTTAATATTGCAGGTAAATTCATTAAATTATACATTTAACATCGCTACCTGAAAGAAGCTGACCCCAATTAGAAAGAGGGAAACCTCGTTCTTCCATTTACATCATTGGTTCTCAACCTTTTAAGGGTCTTGGATCCCTTGCATATTTTTGATAAACTCTGATCTTTCCAGAAAAATGTAACAGAACAGGATATATATGCAGCACCCTCCAAGCATTATGAAACAAAATAGATGCAGTAACTTTCAAATATAGTAACAAAACTCTTTTTACAGCATTTTTTCAGAAGTACTTAGGTAAGTTAACCCCTTAACATTGCTGCCCAAAATATTTTAAAAACGCAAAGCCAAATTAAAATTAAAGCTATTCTTGAACCGTTTGGAGAAGAGATAAGGCTGGGGTCCTTTGGAAAGAAAATGCTCTGTACTTCTTTTCACAGAACAGTGAAAACATGTCTAAGTGCAGTAGTTACCCACTTATATAATTTTTAATACAGAGGAAAATATAATTTTTTGTATTCGCTTATTAAAATTTATCAAATATATGCTCAAAAAATAGTTTTAGAATTGTGTGGCGATCCTAAAAACATTGTGGGTCTAAAGTCTGATTTATTACCTTTATGTAAAAAGAAAAATGAGAGCAATAAACCAAAAAATAAGCATTTTACATCATATAAGATCAACTAAAGGTCAAATGTGCCCAAAAAAATGGGGTCAATCTGTGCCAAATCTGCCAATTCCTTCTGATAAATAAAAATAAACAAACTCCCAGAATAACCACTGTCTTGTCTAAAAAAAGCTCAACGGCTTCCACAATGTTGTAGAACAACAATAAAGTGTGTTTTGACCCAGCACTCAAAGGGTTACTAAAATGACACAACGGTGCGTAATCCTTTCCTCTGTTTGTTTGGATAACAAACCGTTTCCTATCCCAAAGATAAAGTCCAACCCCTCGAGTGACTTAATGCTGTTTTCAGCATTCCATTGGCTATTCGATGCGTCAATCACTATTGTTCTCAGCCGCGACGAGAGAAAAGGGACGGTACTTTTCAGCTATCAACCAATAGCTGATGATCTTGCCACAGAATACCGGGGTAACATGTCAGTTATTGGATCAAGTAAGTAATGAGTCATAAGATAAGCCCTTCAGGTATGCGCAGTGTGATTTGTGAAATCCACATGATATAAGAATCTGTGATAAAATATATTGTGAAACGTAATCCAGGGGAGTGAAATTTGTTGAATTTTCAGAGCAGATTATGTTGGACTGTGGATGTAAGACTTGTTTTGGGGCAACAATGTTATTGTAGACATCAAATTGACCCTTGTGGATGTAAAAGCACTGTTTGTTCAAGATGGATCAGATTTGTGAGAGACAGCAGGCTGCAAAATGTGAGTTGTGCATAATTCGGGGGGGGTTGACAAAGACAACTGCTGTGTTCACACTTATGATTGTGTCCTTTATTGGCATATATGGTTAAAAAACAATAGTATTAGTTTTCCAATTAAATAAAATGTATAAATTCATAAAAATTATAAATCAGAATATCGTGGAGTAAAAAGTAAAAACGGTGGATGGGCCCGCCTGCAGGCCGTCGGAACGTTATGGGGTTTTATTACATATTTTTGAAAACTACTGTGTAAAATTTGTCTTCAATATTAAACATTTTCCAAATATTCAATTGTCTGAAATACTGATTCAATTATCAGTTATAATCATGAAAATAGGAAAAAATGAATTACACGTGTGAAAGAGAAAAACAAGGTCATTTTACTTTCTGTGGTTTAGGCAGATAAAAGTCTTGGTCACAGTAGAGTAAAATTAGCTATTTTTAATAAATGTCAGAGGATCAGTGTTTCCCTTACATAAGCATTACCATGGCGCTCCACCACAGCTGAAATTCTAGCGCCACGCCTACAAAATGCAAACCTTCCAACCTGTACACTTAGTGAATTGGAAAATTATTGCATGCAAGTAATGTAGTTGCAAGACTAAAAATTTTTTGTAATTGGCAGCAGGACTACCATTTTTTTATTGGTGTACCTTTATTATGCATTTGTTGTTGTGAATTACAAACTGTTTTAAATAAAACGTATACTTGTTTTATAAGTTGTAACCGAATTTGTGTCGTAATTTAATTTTTGCACCGCAAATCAACCTGCTCTCTTACACACTGCTTTAACTCCTGTCATCCTGTGCAGCCGTAAATTTTAACCTGGAGCCAGCAGACTTAAAGTGGCGGAAAAAACTATTTGGCAGCCACAATTGAGTAAGTCGCCCCGCTTAAAAAGATGTGTGAGGTCGGGAAATTTCATCATAGGTACACCTCGACTGTGAGCGACAATGTAAGAACAAAAAAATCCAAGAAATTACATGTATGTTGTCTTTCTAATGTAGAAAGAGTACAATAACTCAAAAAAGGTAATTAAAAAGATATCCATCTCACTTAAGGTCGCCTTGCAGAAAGAATATTATTTAGAGATGCTGCTTTCAGCTACAAGATCTGGAGACTTCTAAAGCACTCTGTTTTTTTGTGTTAATGGCATTGGTTGTTATGTCCAGGCCAAAAGGGAAAATAGTATTATTTTTACCCATAAAATGCAGTTTGTCTCTAGAACAGTTTAGCTTTGTTTTATAAGCTAGACCATTTTGCACTTCTGTTTTTACTGTACATTTCACCTTGCTATAAATAAATTAGCTTTTTTTATTTGAAGCAAGTGTTGTTTCTTTTAAATTAATTTTCAAACTACATACAAACCCTAATTTAAATGTTAAAATCACAGTTTTTTTCTGGGAAGAGCGATTTTAGTTCAGCTTTCTCACACTTTGAGTTTACAGGTATATTAAGTTACTACTGATCAGGTCAGAAATCTAGGTGTAGTAACTGACTCAGACCTGAACCCCAAGGGTCGCATAAAGGCAATAATAAGGTCAGCCTTAAATCACCTGAGGAACATTTCTAGGATTAAAGGACTAATGTCATAACAGGACCTTGAAAAACTCAATGTCTTTATCTTTAGTCGGCTTGATAACTGCAACAGTGTTCTTACAGGTCTGTCTAAAAAGTCAATCAGACACCTGCAGTTGCTGCTCCCATCCTCACTAGAACTAGGAAAGTAGAGCATATCAACCCCAGTTCTAAAGTCCCTATACTGGCTCCCTGTAGCTCAGAGAACAGACTTCAAATTTATTTCATTAGTTTATAGATCAGTGAATGTCCTAGCACCAAAATATGTTGAAGATCTGTTATCCCTATACCATTAAGGTCTTCTATCTCTAGTCTACTAAACATTCCTAAAATCAGAACCAAACATGGAGCAGCAGCTTTTAGTTTCTATGCTCCCCTTACCTGGTACAAACTTCTGGACGACTGCAAAGCTGCTGAAATCAAGTTCCTTTAAATCAAAGCTAAAAGTGCACCCGTTTTAGAGCTGTCTTTGATGCTTTGTCCACATGTAGCCGGATATCCCACAACACAGATAAATTGTACTTTTTTTACTCAGCTATGTTTGTACATGGCATAAGTGATTAATATTAGCTGGAATATAATGTTTTAATGTGTCATATGTTATGTGTCTCTAATGTTTTTAATGCTACTGCTCTTAATTTTATCACCAATGCTGGAAAGCACCTTGAAATGTCTTGTTCAAAGTGTGCTATACAAATAAAGTTGCCTTGATATTTTTAGTCAGGCTTTAGAGGCATGTTTCATGTTGTAATATAAGGAGGTTTCATTGTCACAAGCTGGAAGTGATGAAAAATGTATTTATTATTCACCCCTGCAGCTAACTATATATAAACCATTTAATAATAATAATAATTTTTCATTTACAAATCAGTCTTTATATTAAGTCAGTTTCTATGTTCAAGATTTGATGTTCCCCATTGGTTTTAATGTATTATCTGCAGATCTGTGATCTTTACTCAGATTCATTTATTAATGACCATACAACAAGTTGGTGGAATTTGTTATCAGTACAGCATGACATGCTCACATCTCTGTTTCAACACACGACAATCAAAAATATGAATGGACAGTAATGGACTGATTTAAATACTTAAGAGACTTGGTTTAATGTCCGTACGGCGGTGGGGAAAAGTGTGTTTGAGTCCGACTGTTTTTGTTAGCAGGGACCTGTAGCGTCTTCCAGAAGGCAGTGGGTATAAACAGGTGATATGCAGGGTGAGAAGGATCTGAGGAGATTTCCACAGCCCGTGTTGTGATGCGCCTTTGGTACAGTGTGTCAATAGAAGGGAGGGTATGGCCAGTGATTTTAGATGATTTGTCTATTATACGTTGTAGTCTTTTGTGTGATTGTGAGTCCAAATTAATATACCAGACTTATGGATGAGGTGAGTATGCTTTGGATGATGGTGGTGTAAAACCTGAGTTGTTTTATTTGTCTAAGACATAATAATCATTTATTGGCTTTTTTGTGAATTTGGTCTGAATGCTGTTTCCATTTAAGGTAGTTACTGATGAATGTGCTTAAAAATAAAAATAAATTATCGTGCTTCTGTTGTGTAACGTCTGCACGATCTTCTCAAAACCCAGGGGGTCGTGACAAATTGTCACTGGTTTTGCTGGAGGTTTCGTCCTGTTAAAGAAGAGTTATTTCTCTCCACTGTCACTACATGCTTGCTCAGAATGATGGATTGCTTTGAAGTCAACGAAGCAATCCAGGCAACAGTCAATTGTTGCTAAAAGTTCATTCGGGAGGGGTGAATGCTACAAGTCAAAATCAGATCGGTTTCCATAGAAAACTTTTAATGCCACCTGGAATAAGGAACTGAACTTAAAACTGTGTTTAACAAGTCAGATTTATGGAATGCCCAGGCCAAAAAAGTAGAATATTGTGCAAAAGTTTACTTGTTTCCGTAATTCAACTTAAAAGGTGAAACTAATATATGAAATAGCTTCATTATATGCTAAGCGAAATATTTCAAGCCTTTATATATAATAAATTTGATTGTGGGTTAAAGCTTATAAAAAACACATTTAAAATCTCAGTGAATTAGAACATTCTAGGAAATTAATAAAAAAAGGATTTTCAAAAGAGAAAAGTCTGACCTCTGAGAAGTATAATCATGCATATGTACTCAGTACTTGCTTTGGGCTCCTTTTGCATAATTGAATGCCTAAATACGTCATGACATCAATGCCATCAGTCTGTGGCACTGCTGATGTATTATAGAAAACCAGGTTGCTTCTTACAGTGGCCTTCAGGTCTTCTGCATTGTTCCGTCTCATGTCTAATAGCAGATTGTTGTTCAATCAAACACAGGAATCCCATGGTCATTGAACCAGGTTTTGGTGCTTTTGGCAGTGCAGGCAGGTGGCAAGTTCTGCTTAAAAATAAAGTCAGCTTCTCCATAAAGTTCATCTGCCAAAGGAAGCACAAGTGCTCCAAAATGTCCTGGTAGATGGCTGCGTTGACTCTGGACTAAATGAAGCCCAGTTAACCAACACCAGCAGCTGACATGGCTCAACAAATCTACAGACTGTGGAAAATTGACACTAAAATTCAAGCATCTGGTTGAGTGCCTCTCCATTCTTCCTCCAGACTCTGTTTTGCAAATGAGATGCAAAATTTGCTGTTCTTTTCTATAGCCCAGGTTAGACGCTTCTGACGTTTGTTGTTCAGGAGCGGGTTGACATGGGGATGGCGTCCTGGATCCGTCTGCGTGCGGCGGCTGTTGATGCACTAACACCAGCCTCAGTCCACTCCTTGTGAAGATCCACAACACATTTGAATGACATTTTCCTGGCAATCATCGATAATCTGCAATCATTCCTGCTGCTTATGCACCTTTTTCTTCCACACTTTTCTCTTTCACATAACTTTTTATTAATGTACTTTAATACAGCACTTTGGGAACATCCAACCTCTTTTGCAGTTAAGTTAACTTGTGACATTTTCCCTCCTTATGGAGGATGTCGATTATGGTTTCACTGACGGAGTTATGGTTATCACTCTTCCTCATGATTGTGATTCCTACTAAACCAGACGGAGACCCTTTAAAGGGTCAGGAACCCTTATAAGGTGTGTTGGATTATTTAGCTGATTAGAGTATGACACTGAGCCTGAAATATTTTTTACCTTTTCACAATATTCTTATTTTTTGAAATTTTGATTTTGGGTTTTTCAAAAGCTGTAAGCCATAATCAAAAATATAACAAAAAGGCTTGAAACATCTCACATTGTATGTAATGAGTCTATATCATATATTAGTTTCACCTTTTAAGTAGAAATATTAAAATAAACTTGTGTACAATATTCTAATTTTTCAAATTTCACTCGTATGTATGACTGAAATAAAACGTCTCGTCTTGCAAAGTGTTTTGAGGTGACTTATGCGGTGAATTGACACAATATACTGTAAAACTCCATTCTACTGAAAACTGAATTAAAATGGAAATATACCTGGATTTTTACTCCAGTTTGCGTTTGATATCTCAATAATATAAATGTCCTTCAATGAACCTGAAGAGGGAGTGGTTTTTTATTCCTAATGTATTACAGAATGCGCAGAAAGCTAATAATAGAAGGAAGCTAAAAGACAGATCAATAGCAGGGAAACATTAGCTGCCCCCAAGGAAAAGAAGAGGAGGTTTGTAGAAGTAGCAGGATGGGGAACTGGAATCTGTTGAGTGCTCTTCAGGAAGCCTAAATCTTGATTTGAACACAAGATAAGAAGTTTCAAACAGAATGTAAGACTGAGAAACAAGATCTTCACAGGAACAATTTGCAGGTCTAATCGGATCATCAATCAGAGTGCATGCAAATCAGGAGGA
This sequence comes from Apricaphanius iberus, assembly GCA_028564705.1. Lineage (NCBI taxonomy): Eukaryota > Metazoa > Chordata > Actinopteri > Cyprinodontiformes > Aphaniidae > Apricaphanius > Apricaphanius iberus. The sequence goes on from JAPXFQ010000256.1 coordinate 439,625, forward strand.
AGATCGTCTTCGGGACAACCAGGGGCCTCAGCAACAACGAGGAGTAGAGACTGCCCCCATCACCTGCATATACCTACAGAAAGCCTGACTACACCGGGACTAAACACTATCAGTCATCTTGGAAACTTTTTCCATATGCATGCAAGTTATGAACACACAAATCATGACTTGCATGCAAGCGTGTACAAAGGTGCTGCTGGCTGCGCACGGCAGATGGGTCTAGATGCTCAGAGTTGGGTATGTAAACATGTACTGTATGCTCCTTTGGTGGGTTGCTACTCACAGCTGCTACTCCAGGACTTGAGCAGAGATTTGATGCTGATCTCGAAGAAGACCGAATCCTGCAGGCTCAGCATGGTGGCTCGCAAAAGTTCAGGCTCATAAGGCACAGAGCTCACGAGGTTTCCGGTGTTCTCGTTTTACGGCATCCCACAAAATGTTTTTAAAAATCAAAACAAGAGCATTTTATTCTGCTCAGGAACATTCACCTGCCACACAGAAACATGCGTGCCGTTAAATTCAAGCGAATCTTTTCCCCTCGAGCTGCTCTTGCCCAATCGTTGCTTAACACTACCAGTCACAGGAGAAATGAAAGCAAGACATCCTTTAAAAGAATAACACCACTATTAAGAGTGAAAAGTTGTGTGACAAGTTTTCTTTTTTCTCCTAAGAGCCCAATAAAAAAAAAATTAATAAAAAAAAAGAACAAGGCAGAACTATGCTATTTCTTAGGCATAGTTAGAAAAGTATTCCAACCCAGCTCCTGCTGCCAGTCCACAGAGTCCCTCATCCCCATTTCAGCACGGAACAATCCAGAAGCGCTACAGGACAAAAAGTACACGGGAACTTTTGCTCATCATACAAGAAGAAACCGCAGCGGCATAAAGTGCTAGTACTCAGTAATATTCCATCTCCTTCTGTCTTCCTGTGTGTTATGTGTGTGCCAGTTGTAGCCTGCTAACACTGTCAGAGACCCTCCTTCTAACCCCCCCCCCACCAATCTCCCTTCTCTTTTGCTATTCGTTCATGGCTTGCCCCTCCTCCCTCCAGCAAGCTCTTGTTCTCTTATTGCTCTTTTCTCAGAGAGAGAGAGAGCGAGAGAGAGACAGAGAGAGAGAGAGAGAGAGAACCTGGGAGGCGGGAGCGCAATGTGGGGGAGGGTGATGTCATCAAAATGCTGCCAGTGTTTCCTGGCCATGGACCAGGGATGCATACGCGTGTCGGAGATACTACTGTGCTGCCTCCCCACTGGCCTATCAGAGCGCCACTTCCTGTAAGCTCCGCAGCAGCACTGACGCATCATTCCTCACTGCAGTGGGAGGGAAAGCACAGACTGGGAGGATGAAGAAGGGAGCGGATTGACTGCACACAGGTGTGCTCACACAAATACGTGTGTTAGAACTCCTGAAAATATTGAAACGTGCGTATATTTTACTACAATCTGTAATATGAGGTGCATTAAAAACAAAACCATATTTTAGTGAGTGTGAATGGCAAAGGTACAACCACACATTCTTCTCTTTCTCGTAGTAGTGAGGACCTTCATTTAATTATATTCACTGTAGTGACTGCTTTATGCCTATACTTCTCCATCAGCAAGTTAGCAACCCCACACACATACAAAGTATTGATTACGATGTTTTCAGCACTGATGTGTCAGTCTTGCAAAGCAATTCTCCACCAGGACAGCAGAGGGTGCAGGCATTTGCTGGCGGGTCAGTCTACCATTGCTGTGACATCTCTGGTCGACAACTGTTTATTGACATCAGCTTGTAAACTAATTTCCACTCAAGGGGCAACGGCCGACAGAGAAAATGTTGATGGAGCTGCAAAGCAGCTACAAGAGGTGCAGTTAGTTGTATACTCTAAAAGTACATATAAAAAAAACCCACAACGGTCTGTGGTGTTTTTCTCTACACCTCCTTGAGTTCAAAATAACTATAAGACCATATTAGGTAAACTGACCTTGCAATTTAAAGCATCTAAAGCTGCACTAAATACTGTTCTGGTAAAATTATTTTGGGCTGACCAATCACTAGGGATGGGCAATATGGCCTAAAATTCATAAAGCGATATACATTGCAGCATCTTGCAATAACGATATATAACGTTGATTCTCTGTTGCCATTTGAGCCACCGCCATAATTTAGAACGGTCATCAGGCAATTTGACGGGGCCCCTTTCATAGGTGTACATCATCACCTTTTAACGTACACCCTCCAGCCAATCAGAATAGAGTATTCACCCAAACCGTGGTATAATTTCTGGTACTGCTCTTTCACGCATGGGCTTTTGGAAAGAGTTTGGCAGGTTGTTATTCACCGCATTCTGACCGATTTTCCAACAATGTAAGAATGTTTTCTTCTGCTGATTTTTTTTAGACAACCCCAAAAAGATGATACGTGTTTAACTATACATTAAATCAATATCATGTTATCAAGAAAAAGGCTGTAAAAACAATTCATATAAAGAATTTGTTTTTGCGTGTACGGTATTTATACAACACCCTTGGAATTTGTATCTGTAAAATTCCTATATATACTTCATATGTTGATATTTTGTATACTTGCTATTTGTTTAATAAAGTTTTTTTTTTTATAAAATTGCATCAACGTTCTAACATCCAGCCAATCATGTAAAGCTTCGTCATATATAGGCGCAGTCACCCCTCACCCCGAACAGATCCGGTACCTGCACCACTTGCAGGTCGTTGCTCTAAAATTTCGCGGGTAGATTGCGTCAAAATATTTTATCACGATAGCGCAATAGAATTAAAATCTCCATCGTAGACCGATTTTGTATTGTTTATATCACATTGTTTACATCGCCCATTACTTCCAGTCACAGACATGCACTCTGCGTTACGTCTGACGGAGTTAAAAAATTGGGCTCTACACCGTGCGTTCATTCCCGAGTGACGGAGAGCTCTTGCATCGACGGATAATGCAGCAGCGTGTCTCCGCACTTACACAGACAGAGAGGTATAAACTAGGGTTAAATTTGATACTTTCCCAAACTCCTAACCATTATTGATCTACACCTAACCCAAACTAAAACATAATTCACAGCGTACCTATGAAACCAACCAGTAGATCTCGGGGAAGTTGTCCAAAATTGAGGACCGGGCAGAATGTCCTCGCTTTGTATTAAACTGTCCTCACTTTACAGGTGAAAAACCTGAAACGGTGGAAAAAGGTCCTCAGTTTGAATGTTAAGACAGGAGCATATACACAAACACACACAGGATTATCTGACGCTATAATCTGGTCTTGCAGGCGGTTATTTCTACCCATGCAAAGACCTAAAAACAGATCCACATGATATCCAGGCAGTTGTAGTCAAAGGCACGATGAAGTTGGTTAACAAAACATTCTGGGGGGGGGGTGTGTGCACTGGGAAAGTTTTGAAGACACAAATGCTCTTTTGTTTTCTTCCAGCTTAATCGTTATTTTCTCTTTTCTCTCACCCCCCCCCCCCACCCCCCCACGGTCTCTACCATCCGTCACATGTCCACCACTACACAAGTTATGCAAAGTAAGCCCGAGCTGATTGCTGACAAACACAACACAAGCAGATGCTTTGTCACGGCCCCGGCAGGCGCGGGTCTGATGCAGCCCTCCGCTGTGAAACGCTGCCTTGTGATACTCGCTGCAGATGCTTTAGATTTAAAAGCGGCCTTCAACTTGCTTCTTTTTTTTTTAAAGGCAATTTGCTGTTGCTACTCAGAAAGCTAAAATAGAGTGATGTCACTTGCATCTCTGGCCAACAGCTACTAGGAACATTTCCCACAATGCCAAAATTGTACTTAAAAAGGAAACCAAATATGAAAACATGTCATTATAGCTCTTTGACACTTCCCCTATATCTTATTATAGTGCAACCTTATCGTGGTTAAACACTCCATCTGCACAAGCCATATTTAGACATCAGTGCACAACTGATAAATCCCACATTGGAAAAGAAACACCAAGCGGTTTTTGAAGATTTAACATGGATGTTTTCACATCGTACGATTTTAAAACCAACACAGAAAACACATTGGTAATGCTTGAGCAGTGGTCTCTGGGTTAGCGGAAGTACCACTTGTATAACTCCAAGGAGATTCACTGGCTTCTGTAACTGTTCCCTCGTGTGATATTTAAAAATCTGGTATCACTATGCACTTGTGTATGAAGATAAAGTGCATAACCAAACTGAATTAATTCATTTGTTTCCTTCAAAACTCTATATGCTATCCCCATAATGAGAAAAGTACAAAAAAAGCTTAAAACATTTTGTGAAAAAAAAATAAACATAAAAAAATCCAATGTCCTTAAGACTTTACAGCCTTTGCCATGAAGCTCAGCATTGAGCTCAGACACATCCCGCTTCCATGGATCATCCTTTAGTTGTTTCCACAGCTTAACTAGACTCCATCGGTGGTAAATCCGGATGACTGGATAGTACTAGGAATGGAAGGAATTAGTTGTAGACCTTTGAAACAGGCCCATATCTGGTATGGTGTACAGAAAAGCATCAGCTGCTCTAAAGGTCCCGGTGAGCACACTGGCCCTGCATCATCTGTAGATGGAAGGAATTTGGAACTGCTGGCGGCCATTCCAGGCCGTCTAAGACCAGGAATATGCTGGTACGTAACCACTAGGGGGAGTGCTTTTTGACCCACTGCAGGTAAATGAGGGTCAATGGCGGCAAAAGCCATAAGAAAACCAGCAACAATGGCGGTAAACATCATCTTACATAACAGCCTTGACAAATGCTGATGTCTTTTTTCTGACGTAATCTGAAAATTAACCATCTGATGACCTCCATGTTTGTTTTGTTTCTACCCTACAAATCTGGCACTCAATCAGGTCTGAGTTCTGTACTATGCCTCAAGTCGAATTCTCCAATAGTGCATGCAATACGCAAGCAAGTGTGTGCCCAAGACGCAGCCTGTTGCTAGCCTCAATGCAAAGTTAAATAGCAAGTACGTCTTTTCTGGCCTATAATTCAAATTTTTTTGGGGAAAACTTAATTTTGGTCTGATAGAGAGGTAGTTGCATTGTATGAAGCGTTAACACCAAGAAACACCTTCCTGCAGTGATGTATATTCATTACTTTCGCAACTACCTTGGCGTGGATACATAACTTCCCCGCTGTTCAAGCACTCGTTTGTGAAATTGTTTCTTTAGCTTTGTGCATGTAGCTTTTAGCCCGGGATTAGCTTTTTTTGTTTTTTTCATTGCAGGAAGAGTAACCTCCGATTTTCGCAAGTCCCTCATAACAATCTCGCTCAATAAAAACTTACTTTGTGCAGCTTGATTACTCTTTTAAGATGCATATTTCACCATTTGCAGCTTGTAATCTGCAGAATTATGGGGGCATTTATGTTCATTTTTTCTGTGGTACAGGTGTAGCATATACTGGTACACAAGAATAAAGCACCCTCTAGCAGTTGCAAGTGTGGAAATGATGAACATGTAAAATTATATGTTGCAGGACCAGCCAAACGTTAAAAAAAAAGTGTGATTTATAGTCCAGAAAATACAGTATATTCCTGGCCATATCTGAGTAATCTATGGAGGGCAGAGTTTGTTAGGAAGGTGACCAAGAACCCGATGGTCACTCTGTTGGTGATATATTGTTGCCCTGCCGAGAATCTCTCCAGCAATCCAAGATCAGGCCTGTATGGTAGAGTGGCCCGATGAAAACCACTCTTTACTAAAAGGCACGGTAAGTTGTTTTCCGTTCCCCGGTATCCCAGAGAGCGTTTCTACCCCAGTTTGACGCTCACCAGGCATGTGGAGCTTAACCCAAACGTCTAACATGGAGTAAGGCTTGCGCTAAGTGAAAAAGACAAATTCGTATATTTAGCAAGCAGTGACGTTGGACTCAATGGACTGCGTTGAGTGATGGCAGAAGCTTCACCCTGACCGTATTTGTAGAGTTGACAGATGGACCCGTAAATGAAGGGGGCACAGGAACAGTGGCTCGTCATATAAACTGCTCTGACAATGGGAATAGACAAAATAGCTTACCAAAATGCAACGACCAACACCAAGTAATCTAATAAAAGAAGCGAAAGCTAAATAAAATGTAAACTTTGTAATTGTTATAGAATATGAAATCATATTATACAGAAACTCTCTCAAAAAAATATTTTTCTTATGTGCATTAGAGATGCCAAACTCTGATGACAGGTGCATTTATACATGTACATTTTTATCTCAATCATATATTTCAATTAATTTTTAGTCTGTATGTCTATTTGAGACACACTTCAGACCTCCAGCACTCAGCTTATGTTAATGTGTGCTTCCATGGGAAATTGGGCATGTTCCAGCAGTACTGTTTGTTAGACTGGAGTCCTGCTATCACCGCCCACCACTTCACACCCACACGCCAACTCAGATCTTTGACAGAATTTTCCTTGGAAGCTTTGAGGTGTGACATCTGCCGGTTTTAACCCCATTAATGTAATTACATAAATCACACAGACTGCAACACGTCTCAGGCTTGGCTTCAAACGGTTTAGTACAACGGTTTTTCCTACCAAGCCACAACTCTGTGATTACAAGTTCTAGAATCGGCAGCCTCTGATCATAAAAGCTTGCGGCGAGACAATTCAAAATGTTTGCAGTGCGTGTCCTGTTATCACCACCATCAGGGGTTTACATCGAATCGTTCTTGGATTGTGAATTCGATTTAGCTTCACATTTAAACCGTTTATGACAAAAAAGATGTCTGTTAACGAGACTGTTGTGTGGTGTAATCTTCCATTCGAAAATGATGTACCCTGGCAAAATGTTACTATATCAAAATAAAAAAAGCTAGGAAAAAAAATACTCAAACAAGCACAGAAAGTGCAAAGCTTTAATGCTTCATCATGTCTGCTTATTCCGAAAACAATTTCAATTCATAATTGGACGCCGGCTCGGCCTGACTGTACCTGCAGATGGAATAGTAATTCAAGCAGTATTTTAAAAAAGAAAATGATGGATTGTGTGTGTGAAAACAGCTCAGGTCCTCTTTTAGTAAACCAAGATTCACACAACTAAAAGTCAAAAGCACACCTGAAGAAAACTATTTCACATGGGATTACTCTAAGAGGAGGAACACAGATTTATGGAAAGCCAAGGCAAAAAAAAATATTTAACAATAAAACCTGAACTACTGTTATGATTATCAGCAAGCCAGCCAACATACAACATACAGGTATTGTTGTCTGTAAACCAGCTTTATTTTTTAAAGAATGCAGAGCTTACATCATTTCCCCGGGAACATTAAAGCTGAGAACCAGAACGTTAGAAGCTAGGACACTTGACGCAGGTCGGGGACTTCAAATAAATATTAGAACAGACTTCCTGGAAGGACAAGCTCGCTGATCAAATGATCTCAACCAAATGCACAACCCAGGCCGGTTACGGCATCTCTAATGACAAAGAGGGTGAAGTGGCTGGCAGTAAGCTAGCCAGCCTGCAGTGAGCAGAGAGAAGAGTCTCCTCCCAGGAGCCCAAAGGGTGGAGGATGCGTTTCCTGTCCCGGTCTTTTCTGAAGGGCAGCGGTGGGAGCGATAATCGATACAGGCTGTAATTCAATCCCTGACCTCCTCAGTGATGCCTGGGCCACAAAGGACTAAGCATTCCCATCCATATGCTGTCTGAGTATGCAACACACCTCCATAATGTGCAAAGCTTCTTGCTTTCCGCATGCTACTCGGAGCAAAAAAAGAAAAGAAATAAACCCCCACAAATTTAATTTGCACATCAGTGCTTTACAAGTTCAGTGAAAATGGCCATAAATTAGCCGCTTAGAGAACAACCAGATATAATAACTTCCAGCATTCGCCTTCCCAACTGTGATCCGAGGTGGAAAACCTGCCCAGAGTGTCTGCATCATCAACAACAGTTTTTTTCCCCATACGACAACTGCAGAATAATCACTTAAGCAACTTGATGAATAAGTTTGTCCAGTCTGTCTGGATACACACCCTGTTGACAATTCAAAGAGAACTCATATTACAGAAGCACAACCCAACAGAAGCGCTTTCATGCGCAGTCATTCCTGCATCCCTTCATTTACAGATATGGGTGTGTCTTTACATGTCCGTGCATATTAAACACCAATGGGTGGGACAGAAAAGGTGCAGCCGTGACTGTAATGTGTTTATACCACAACTGGACAGGTCATCATCCCTGAACTGAATCAGTAAAACAGGTTTCTGGGTCCTTTAAACCTTCCAGCCCTCCAGTAAGAGCCCATCCCTCCGTTTACGATGAGGATAGGAGGTAGGATTACCAGGGGATCTCTGTTTTCAGGATACACAGCTCCGCCGCAGCCACCAAACACTGGGGTTGGGCCACTTTACTGCAAAGGAAATATAGTTGGGGATTCTGTGTTCTAATAAATATGTGGCCTAAAAACTGCGAGGGACTGGAACTCAAACTTAACATTGGATCCGTGTGAAATCCATGTCACGTATTGGCTGTTTGAAGGCAGAAATCAGCAGATGATTCAGCAGGAGAGCCACTTCCTTAAAGCCTTTTAAACACGTTAAAGGATCAAAACGCAAAGTAAAAAAGAAAATATGAAATACACATCAATATTAATCAAAGCTTAATTAGGGGACACGTGATTAATGTGAAGAAAATGCATTATTTTGCATTTGTTTAACAAATGTTTCTCACAAAGCAGTAAATTAATGTCTACTCATTTTCTTTATGATTTCAGTTGTAATAGAAAAGCCTGCTGAGTAGTTTCTTTAGATTTTCTTCAGCTGTTTCAGCTGAAGGAAGAAAAAAAAATCTTTGTAATGCCAATCAAGTTTTAACTACTCCATGCATTCTGAAACAGGCTCTCTGCCTATAAGTGGAAAGCAATGGAAGTACTAGCTAAAGTCCAGCGGTTAAGGTAAAGCGCACGTCATCATGGTGATATTACTCAGGCCAACAACAGTGGATATAAAAAATTTTAAAAAAAAGACATTTAACCCAACGGAGCCTGTTTCTGCGGGTTACTTCAGGTGCCTGACTAGCGTCATTGTTTAAAAGCCGACGGGTAATGTAAGTTTAACAGAGGATGGGCTGAGTCATGCTTTAGCCATGAGCAAACAGGCTAAAGCACGACAGGTAGCATGCTCCGACAGGTAGCACCGCAAGACAAAAACTAACAGTAAGATAAGCAGAAGCATGGGTCCACTGCTCATCCACGCTTACAGTCCTTCACACACACACACATCCAGACCTTCAGCTACCATATCCTCTGGCACAGGCTAGTTTTCCTGCAGAGGTTTAGCACCCTCGGCACAGCTCCCGTGTTACCATGGCAACTCGGAGGATGTTTGTAAGATGTTAAATGCGTTATCATTTCAAGAGAATGAATGTACCAATCATCTAATCAATTTTTTTACAAAACGATTTAATGGGGAAGTACGTCAGTGACATGGATCTGGTTTGCTTCTTTAAATATGTAGAAAAGGAGCTTTAATGGTTCAGTTAGCAAATAAAACGCTAAATCTGACAATATCAAAGAAAAGGGGATAAATCGGTTTCCACAGCTCCTTGGCACAGTAATATTAAAAGATATCCATAATTATTTTTTTCAGTTTAAATGAACTAGAATTCAACACTTTTCAGTCCAACTCAGGTACACAGACCCACAACTAATGGATCTTGTGCACAACAAATTCAATCAAAGAACATTTCATATTACAGAAGTAAATATTTTAACAAAATTCAATTATCAGGCTCCAAAAATATTCATATCTAACCAAAGTTTATCAAAATACTGATCACAGATGTTTTTTGTAGACCCAGAAAGCACCACATTTAGAAACATGCACAACATGAATTGTTTAATCCTTCGAACATTTTCACATTTTTCACGTTACAACTTTATTAAGTAACCGGGTGTCTTAAGAAGGTTTCAGGTTAAGCTTGAGTGTCAGACTAAAGGATCCTGAATGCAAAGGGGCACCAGACTTTTCAGATTTTTCTTGATAAAAAGGTTTTTCTTTTAATTCTATTTAACATCTAATTATAAAAAAACGTTTGTAGATGTAACATGCCAAATGAGGACATATGATCAGAACACCGTGGTTTGTCCCGTGGTAATTAATTTTTTCTCTTCTTTTTTATCTGACCAGCAGTTCTCTCAAACATTTGACAGACAACGAGCTAAAGAAACACCTTGCTTTTGCATTATGAACATACACAACCACAAAAGTAGGAAAAAATGTGAGCATTGCTGCAGAAGTCAGAAAAGAGGAAACTGAGCCGTCATGAGTCTTTATTCACTCAGACATTCAAATTTAGCAAAAACCTTGTAGCAAGTTAACCATAACCTCGCAACTTTTTTACTTTTTTATACGCTGTGAGGATGACCTCAGAAAAGCAACATTGCTTATTCTCCAAATATTGTCTCACGTTAATAATGCCATTTTTCTGTAGAATAAAAATGGAGCCTCCTTCACTGCAGAATTGTAAACTCCCTTACAGTACACTTTGAGAACTTTTGTTTTCATCGACAGACGCACCAAGACATCAGTGACTGGTTGACCAACACTGAATGTGAAAACACTGAATTAGTCCTACCAATGAGCTCCTTGGTGTAGAAGCTGATACTGAAGGGCGAATATTGTATGTGTGTTTAAAAAGGAGCCAGAGGATATGCAGAAGAAAAAAAATCTGTTAGACATTAGAAACCTTCTGGAAACGTCTGTAGTTATTACAGCCAAGCTAAATGCATTTTAAACATTAAAATCATTTTACACCCACTGCTCTATTCCACCTGTAAGTATATATTTATATTATTAGGACAGGTGAAATCACATCAAAACGTCACCTTTGCTATTAACAGATGTAAATAATTACCAACAACAGCAAAAGGGTTACAACAACTATCATGAATCCCATTCCCTTTTTTTTAATACCATAGTTCTTAAAGCTAAAAATCTGTAGCAACACGTCGCAGTTTAACAAGAAACCTGGAGACGGGAACCTTTCTGACTAAGTCCGTACTAAACAGTGCAGAAACTTAACTTCTCCTTCACATTGCAAGCCTTGTTATTCTGGGTTTACATGATTTCCCACAGTACAGGACATTAGGATGGTATGTAAACAGTCTGCTAAACAGTGTCTACTTAACGCCCGTTTATGCCAAAAAGCAGAATGAAGGAAGGACAGGAATGATCAAATCAGACTCTGATTATCGCTAAATAAAAGATTATAAGTCATAAAGATTATCACAAAGCAACGCCGACACCCCCCCCCCCCCACCACCACCACTAGCAGGGGTTGACCCTGTTATCAACGACTGTATAATATTAATGCAGATAACTGCTGCGTCACCACGTCTTTAAAGTACCTCTGAATCGAGACTGATTGCTGCTGGCATGTCCGGGGGAGCTTGTCGTCGCGTGTTCGGGGGCCACCGGGTCCTCGTCGATGGTCTGCCCCATGGCCAGCAGCCCCCGTCTCCTGACGCGGAGGAGCCGTGGACCAGGCTCCCTGGGTGCGCTTCCCCCATGATCGACAGGTGACTCCCCTGAGATGACGCCCGGAACCAGGCTCTTCAGAAACTCCATCGCCGACGAGGGTCTTTCTGGCCGTTTACTCGGGAGAGAAGTCCGGGAGCCGGAGCTGTGCCATGCGGCAACGCAAACGAGTCGCCCGGCAGATCAGCCCCATTTAGAGAAGCAGGTGAAACGGCAGAATGTGTCAGGCTGCTACCTGCGTGCTCTACAGAGTGCAAGGGCAGCGTACCTGTGGCTGTAATTGGAGCGCGCCGAATGAGAACCTCGCCCCCCTCCGCCGCCTCCCGCCTCTATTGCTCGGCAGCATTACCTGTCTGCTCAGACTGGGAAGAAAAAGTAAAGATACATGGCTGTTTCCAATGGTGGTGATGCAACTCCGGGTGGGCCGGGCCAAGACTTGAGTGCCAGGCCCTATCTGAGGTGGGGCCGTAACATGTTTTACAGCAGATAACACAACTCGGGCTGCCAGCCAATCATAACAGAGACGATTCGGCCCCACCCTGCTGTCTTGTGTTGGCAACAAGTGGAAGAGCCCGAGAAAGGAGACGGGGGGGGGGATTGACAGACCGCATGGGACGCAGGAAACCTTCCTACAGCTGGCTGTACTCGGCTGCATGTTGTTTTCCGATTGCTCTTATCAACGTTGAAATACTGCCACAGGATACCAATTGCATGTAAACCAAAAAAATAGTCCACACACACACACACACCATCAACACCTCTTGCCTTGCTTTCACTTCTACCCGACAGTGCTGAGCTTTTATGAAAAGAAACAGAACGGCAAAGTGATGGTGTCTGTGAAACGGGCCGATGACAGACTGCTGCGCTCTGCTTGGCTGAACAGCTTGTGGCTGCAGCAAATTCAAACCCTTGCAAGTATCCCTTCCTGCAGACCAAAAAAAAAAAAAAGGGGGGGGGGGGGGGGTTGGGGCTGCACACTGCTGCTGACTCTCATAAAAACTTGCTGCCTAAAGAAATAATCAATTTGCCGTTCGACAAGTCCAGAAATTAAGGAGCCTTCTAAGCACAAGCAGCGAGTTGTCATGAGCAGCAGCAACGCTCCAAAAGAGTTGGATGAAACATTTTCTGCTCCATTTATCCCACTGTGCAAAACAAAAAACACACATATATATATATTCTCATCTATAATACTAGTTTTTAAAATGCTGTATGAAATTTTAACTCTTACAGAATTCACTACCTTTTGCCCCATTCTACTAAATTTTCTTGAGAGATTTGTTTTGGGGGATGCATTAGTATGCATTAGAGGCTAATTGGTTAGAAAGGCCACACAAGATAACAACGGGACGTCAGCGGGTCTAAATAATAAATGAAAGTACTCTGCGTCGAGACGGCGTGCCGCTCCATGATGGAAGGCGGTTTTCGATCAGCGCCCAGACTTTCAGCTTCTGTTTGCTCGTTTAAACAGACTGTGGCGTCGTCGCTGCCAACGCCGTTTCAGACGAGAAATATTTGGCCGGATGGCGGACGTGCCTCCACTCCGATTTTTCGCTGCGACAGAAACCGTTTAAAGTAACCGTGTAAGCGAGAGGTTTAAAAACAAAAAAAACACAAAAAAACACAACCACTATCAACAAAAGGTTGCCCTAAGATTTGTTCTAAAAGATCATCAGCTTGTCCTCCGCTGCACAAGGCTTCACTCAGGCTCCAGCTGCGGTTATGGAATCTCTGAACATTAAATATGAACATGAAGCATTGGTCTCATATTACAGCACTATATCTTACAAATAATATGGGCATGTTTTGTGTACCGTAAGAAGGAGCAAAAAGTACAAACATTTGCAAAGTGCTTATAAAGCAAGCCAGGCTGTATAGCAGCTTTGCGTTTCTGCAGCAATACTGGAAAACAGCAGATTAACCAGACGGACCCACGTAAAAGAGGGTAGAGACGATCCAGGGAAAGAAATAAAAATGCAGAACAGTAGGTGTTTGGAATCACATCGTTTTCATTTTCAGCGGTACCTCACCAGTTTTCGGATCAGTAAACTATTGTAAGTTGAGCACTAATGGATCATTGTCGTAGCAACGACACTCTTTAGTCTAAATGGTTCACTGATTGAAGAGGACTCAAAATTAGCCAATTCTGGTATCAGCGCGACATTCAAGATGGAACTCATAAACGTAAGAAGCTGTGGAGATCTTTTAATACACAATCTCTATGAAATATCCAAACTAATGACTACACAGGAGGGTTGCTTAAATAAAATATGATGAATACCCTGCTTATATGTTTTTTGAGAAATCGGAATTGCCTGAAATCTTCAAAGCTTTACTTAAACCAGAGAGTGAAGGTAAGTTGTAAACATCTGATCAAATTAAAGACAGTTATTCCGAGAAGGGCTTCTGTTAGGGATGTAAGAAAATATTGATACGCCGGTAAATTGTGTTATTTTATGTCATGATATTGAATCGATATTCAAAAGAAATGCATCGATTTTTTTAAAATAAGAATTTGAAAGGAACTATTAAGTATGAAAGTAGTTTTTACATTCAAATTAAAAGTACGACTGGAGGTTGCTTGCTGTTTTCATCAACGTTCCAGTCGATCGACTAGATCTAGTAATAAAACTAGTGTTATGTATGAAATAGGTTGGAGAGTTTAGAATGCAGTGAAAGGTTTTCTACAGCTAAATTCAGTCTTAACAATCACAATATATAGTCTTACTTATACTAGTGCAATATATAGTATCCCATATCACATCACCAGCTTATTGCCACTAAACATCCCTACTTTTTTCCAATGATTGCTGTTTTGTCGTAATAACATAATTTATAAAAACAAGTTTGTTGAAGCCAAACTCAGCTCGATGAAGTTGGATTTTCTAAAATTAGGAACATCCAGTGTTTCTGTGGATAACTTATATTTACTTAAAGATGTGTCAGTATAAAAAAATAAAAAAAAAGAAAAACAGATTGTATTGATGCACAAATAACATAAGGTACACTAAAAGCCAAAAAAACTAAACGGTGAGAACAGATGTGATGAGGCAGCATATCCAAGTAAGAATCAAATAAATCAAAATCAGAAAGGAACTCCAGAGGCAAAGATAGTCATCACTTAGTCTGAGCACCACAATGGTCAGTGGAGGCAGCCACAATGGGCTGAGGCCAGGTCTGTGCGGTGCTGTTGAGTTAGAACAATAACCCTGTGCAGGAGGCCCACATCGCAATCACCCCAGGAATGTGGAAGAGGAAGCTCTGGGAACAATGTGCAGCGTTCCTAAGCCGTTCTGCATCCCCACCCGTTTCTGCCTTGTTCTGCTTTCAAGCCGGAGAAAACAGGAAAACAAGTGAGCTAGGGAGCCCGGGAGAAAGGGGTCGGCTCTGCAGTCAGCTGAAAGGGGGGCTGCGGCGCACACAGTCAGCACTAAATCCACTACAGTCACTGTAACAAACCTGAACTGGAACTCCACCTGCCTCTGTGAGTAAACACTTTTTGGTTCATGTGAGGAGAGCTGAAGGTAAAGACTAGACTGCACTGCCCTCTATTGGCACAACCAGACGCCACACTATAGAGCTACATCATCAACAGGGCAACACTAAGTATATTGTCTTTTGTGTAAATGTGGGAATGCCAACCAGATCTTCCCACTAAATTAAAGATTCCATAAAAGATTTCTCAATTTTCATATTTTTAGTATCAACTCTGACATCACGTGTTTTTAAAATGAAACATTAATACATTCACCTTTCAGATGTTCAAATTATTTTTGGGAAACCTTCCAAAAGTCTAAATGAACAAAATACAATTTAAACAACTCACTCAACAAATGGCACCATGTTGTGCTGTTAAGGTATCAACACACTATTACTTGGTTTCCACAAATAGAAACTACCTCAGACCTTGTCAACATGCATACAGCTTTATAGCAACTATCTATGGCTGAGTTGAACCACATCTTTTCACACAGAAAGACAAAGTGGTCAATAAAGTCTAACATAAGGCAGCAATGTCCTGGTTTGCCAACTAACTGCTGTTATTTTCATTGTTCTGAAAAACAGACTTTATGAATCTGAATGAGGAACCTGTCAAATCAACCAAACTCTACTTCCTAAAACTAAGCATCATTGTTCTTTACTAAAAATTTTGTAGCCATAGTAGCCTTTATTTGACATGATATAACATAGAAACAGGGAAAGAAGTGGGGATGACATGCAGCAAAGGTCAACCGGGACGGGTCTCCAACTCTAGAAAACTCTGTCCAGGACAAAGTAGTATAGTTTTGAGATCAAACCTTTGCGCCAACAAATTAAAGCTGAAGGCTAGAAGTGTCTTAATCTGCAAAGAGAAATAAAATGTACAGATTGAAATGGGATGAATCTGATCCATCGAGACTCCGTCCCGAATGACACTCGTGACGCAATCTACAAAAATCTGGTTGTCACTACAGAGGAATGTCAAAATGTGACCTAACCAGGCCCCATAAAATGACTCATTTTGTGTGTCAACTGCACAGAACATGATTCCTATCTGGTGCAAAATCAAGACCGTATGTATAAAATCTATTTCAGAAAACATTTAAAGCATCAACACTGCAGAGCAACACCAAAATCACACCGGAGAACACAAAGTATTAAGGGTAGAAACCTACAAGGACTTCAAAGTAGAGAACAAGGACAAAATGAGAAGAAAGAGTAGTCAGTGTTTGAGAAAACATTTGAAAGAAATAGTATTAATATAGAAAAATGCCACACGACAACTGTCATTAACACATAAACAGCAGAAAACGAGAATAAGTAGGCATAGTCTGCATCTTTGGTCTTAATATGTGGTCAAGCAATGGGATTTAGTGATTAATCCTGGATCTACTTTGGCCATTGAGATTTTGCTGAAACCCCAATTTGTTTCCATCCCAATGACAGACATAAAGAAGACGGTCAGAACAGAACAAGCGCACTACCACATTTGATGATATGGGACTATACATGTCGGTAAAGGAGCAGTGCGGACGGCAGGGTTAATCTCCAAAGCAGGTTTGCCGATAGTGAAACTCTTTCTCGGGATAGTCCAGGCCAGCTAAATATCCATCTAACTTCAAATATATGCCGCCAAACATTAGGAAAAAACACAAATGGGAATTCATCACTGATTATTGTAACGACAACAACTGCAGCCTGACCAAAAACAGGAAAGGTTTAATGCCAGTGAAACAGTGAGTGAGAGTTGCTTCTGTGAATAACTGGGTTCTATTGTCTATTAAAAAAAAAGATGATTTTATAACCTTGTGACAAATGTATTACCCAATCCAGTCTATTTGCGACACTTTAAGCCTTTAATGTATTAGAGCAAATGTCAGAGCAAACCAAGGTCTAAGACATTAAGATGGATATTTAAAATAATCAAAATAGACAAGCAAAATATCAGCTAGAAAAAGAGTAGAACTTTTCTACTTTGAGATGCTCAATGAATAAAAAAAATCCTTTCCCACAGTACTTTGAAACAACAGCACAGAGTGGACCACCCTAGTTAACCCCAGCAACATACCTTAATGCCATAGAGCGTGGTTCCACTGGAACAACAAGAAGACCCCGCCAGCTCACTGCACAGGAATCTGAAAGAAAAAGCAGAAGTTGTGTGTTGAACAATACTAAAGGCGGACATGACATCAGAATCACAAACATGCCCGTGACATTTGACCTCTCAACGAAAAACCGATCGCTTTGGAAATATTAAGATCAGCACAAGCTGAAGCCACGAGGGCTCATCAGCCAACTGTTTGGAAAAGTTGGGTTACTTAACATAATGCCCGTTTCTTCGATAACAGAGTGAGGGGTTTGACTATGGGACCTACTTCAGCCTGACCTACTATGAAAGCGTCAATCACATCACATCACATCTGCTTGTGACAGACAGGTTAAGTCATGACCAACCACCATCCTATATCACGGTCAACCTATCCCTCCAACCTAATTCTAGGCAGGTTTCTTTCCGTACCGATGAAAGAAGGGATGTGTCGGTGAAACACCCCAATCTTTTAAAAGAGAACCAGGGACTGCATTAAGTAACCCAATGTTCTTTTTCCAAACTTCGATGTGCCTAATTATGGGAGATATGGCCCACTCCTGGATTGCATGCTGGCCTCGAAGCCGTAGATGTCGGGGCCTCAGGCAGATCCTGAACTCCTCACTCCGAGCAGTGTGTGTGCCATTGATGACCATGCCAAATCCAGCCTACAAAACCTCACAAATATGTGTGGAGTCACCCAGCTAACTGCTCCACAGATGTCCTGAACTTAAACCCCATGGAACAAAGCTCAGGAAGGTGCTATGCTCCTGGTACAATGGGCCCTCACATCGTCAGGGCATTCAGGTGCCACACAGTTATAGCCGTCAAAAACCAGTGTTGACTGGAGACAGGTTTCCCCCTAGCTTAGCCCCAACGGACAAACTTCTCACTGGAAACAAGCAATCAATCTGCTCTTCTGATGAAGAGAAAGGAGATGGATTGAACGCGAGTAGTTCTACCATAGAACGTTTGTAGAACAACTTCATTACCTTGGGCACAAACGCGGGATTGGGCCTCAAGCGCACCTCGGAAAGCCCTGGTGCCCACTCTAAACATGAAGGACTGACAAACAGGCACATGCAAGTCACACACTCTCTCAGCCATGGTCAAGACTAGGAGCAAAGCAGTTTTCATTAAATACATTTCATACCAATACCCTCAACAGGTTCAAAGGGATGATGGCAAAGGGCCTCCAGCACCAGATAGAGGTCCATAGTGCCACCAGAGTCCCAGCAATTGGTAGGTTATGCATGGTGTCTCTCCACGGTGGGGATATTTTCACCTTGCGGTCAATATGGCGATGAGAGTAGAGTTTCAGTGAGGCGACCCACCACTAAAAATCTCTCATCTAAAGCTCGGGTTGCCGAGAAGGAGCAGACAGCCTGAATGAAAACACTTTCCACAACTGAAAACGTTTCACGCACCAAGTGAATGAAGAAATTCTCTTCTTCAAATGAGACGTGATACAAGAAATACATTTACGACAGACCCAGATATTCCACGCATTGCGGGGGGGACCAGGCAGCTCTTTAGCCAGTTAATTCTGAACACAAAGCTGATCAGGTGATTTAACAGTCACTGACTGACTGAGAGTATCAAATAATCATTCATGTATGAAAATATTTATAAACCACGTACACTCAAAAGAGATAGCGCTGCCTCCATAACCTGGAAAAAGCCAGATATATGTGTTTCCGCGCCCAGTGTCGAGTCTACACATCGGTCTGGAACTGCTCCCAAAGAAAGGATCTGAAAAAGGGAGAGCCATCTAGTGTAATATATAGAGTTGACTGGGGGACGAGCAGCAAGTGTCCGCCTAGTCTGATTAGACTTTAGCCAATCACAGTAACGACTCAAAGGAGCGGTGCAAGCTGGTAAATCAAGTTCTTGCCAAATCCAGTCGGCAGAAAAGCACACACATCTGTCCTACAAGAAATGCATAAAGTCCTTACCCTCATGTTTTGATGAAGACATTGTCTCTAGTTCTCCTAAAACAGATTTAATAGCTGCTTGTACGAGTATGTCCACCTGCGCAGCCATGTTTGTTTTGCTTTACCCGGGGATTTGCAGCTATCGTCATATCTGAACCCTTGTGCCGGCCTAAAGCACAATGCTGTAAAATGATTGGTCCGCACCACCAGTGGAGTTTTACTTGGAGCAGTACAAGATGGATTCTCGTGGGTTTTGAAAACTCCAAATCTCTCGAGAATCCAGCTTGCAGCACAACGTTACTGTCTCCACACATTTGCTAAAAACCCTAGGTCCTAATGTCAGCCCAAATGGGATGGTTTACTTATAGGCTTTCCCCAAATATGTAAACCTGAGGAACTTCCTGTGCGGAGGATAAATCGCTATGTGAAAATAAGTGCTGGAGGGGCCGATTATCACTCCATATTGAAACTAATATGCCATTGAATCGAGGTAGTTTCTCAACAAATTGCAGCCTGTATCCCCAAGAATTGGTGATCTGAACACATGTCGGGACTGTGCAAGCTTGCCAGTTCTCTGTGGGTGGGGTTGTGTTGTGTGGGTGGTTTTGGTGGTTGTGGTTGTTTTGTTTTTTTTGGGTTTTTTTGTGTTTTTTGTGTGTTGTGGGTGGTTTTTTTGGTTTTTTGTTGGGTGTGTGTGGGGTTTTTGGGTGTTGGTGGGTGTGTTTGTGTGTTGTTTTGGGGGTTTTTTGTTTTTTTTGGTGGGGGGTGGGGGGGTTGGTTTGTTTTGTGTGGGGGGGTGGGTGGGGGGTGGTTTTTTTGGTTTTGGTTTTGTTGGGTTGGTGGGTTTGGGTTTGTTTGTTTGGTTGGGTTGGTGGGTGGGGTTTGGTTTTGGGGTTGTTTTTTGGGGTGTGGTTTTTTTTTTGGGGTTTTTGGTGGGGTTGGGTGGGTGTGTTTGTGGTGGTGTTGTGTTGGGTGGGTTGGTGGGGTGGTGTGGGGGGGGTTGTTTTGGTGTTGGTTTGGTTGTGTGGGGTGGGTTTGTTGTGGTGTGGGGTTGGGTTGTGTTGTTGGTGGGGTGGGTTTGTTTTTTGGTTTTGTTTTTTGTTTTTTTTTTTTGTGTTTTTGTTTTGTTTGTTGTTTGGTTTGGGTTGTGTGGTGGTGTTTTGTGTTTGTGTGTGTGTTGGTGTGTTTGTGGGTGTTTGTGGTGTTGTGGGGGTTTGGTGTGGTTTTGGTGTTTTTTTTTTGGGTGGGGGGGGGGGGGGGGGTGTGGGGTGGTGGTTGTGGGGGTGGTGTGTGTGTTTTTTTTTTTTTTTTTTTTTTTGTTGGTTTTTTTGTTGTTTTTTGTTTTTTTTTGTTTGTTGGTGTTGTGGGTTGTTTGTTGTGGTTTGGAAGTTAATCTATCCATCTTCTTCCGCTTATCCGAGGTCGGGTCGAAGGGACAGTAGCTTAAGCAGAGAGACACAGACTTCCCTCTCTCCGGCCACTTGGGCCAGCTCTTCAGGAGAAATCCTGAAGTTTCCCAGGCCATCCAAGAGACATAGTCCGTCTAGCGACGCCTGGGTCTTCCTCTGGGTCTCAATTCAGTGGGACATGCCTGGAAAACCACACCAGGGAGGCATCCAGGTAGCAAATTAATGCCACCTGAAAAAAATTACACTCGCCATGACGCATTAGCTTAGCTTCAACACTTGTAGCTAAGACCTACCAACTGCTCGCCTTTAGGGGGACACCGGGTTAAGTAGGGAATAACATTTCTGTGAAGTGATAGCTTTGCACGATTCATAACCGAGCCCAGATACCTGCGATCGGTAGCGTACTCATCGATTGCACGCATGAGAACATTTAAAAAGACGTCCAACCTAGCCTGGATGCACTGAGAGTGCTTGTAGTTTCCAAAAGGAAGAAAGTGAGAATGGTTTTGGAGGGACAGGTTGACCGTGATGATACGCCTCAACCTGTCTGTCACAGAGAGACATGATGTGATTGGAGATTGTGAAGCAGTTGACCCCCAGGCAACTACCACAGCTAAACACTGAGCAAAGTCAGAAAAATAACTCATTTGGTTACAGTTTTTAGATCTGAAAACATTTTAATTAGACATCTTGTTGAATTTTATGGCCAGTTCTGGGTCAGAGCAAACAGTAGTCAGCCTGCTGTCTGCTTCAACCTGGTTTGGATTAAGCCCTCCTGCTAGGCAGAGTATTTAATCTGAAGATTACCATTACATCCAAGAGGCAGTTACATAAGGATTCAGGGTGACCATACTCCTCTTCCTTTTTATCATATTAATGGCTAAAAGACTCCTTTTATAGTCATCTTCTATGTAGTCGAGCATTCATCGTCAAGGTCTGACTCAGATTCTTATTAAGTTAAAAAGGGACTTGAAAAAAAATTTTATTAGACAGAAATAAATTTTGAAAAAAGGAAAGAGTATGTAACAAAGCACTAGAAGCTTCTAACTTCTCAAACCACATGCAAAGGAAGGAAGAACCAGCCCTTAGTCAGAGCAGCCAGACAGAGAAGTTGAGGTGTGTGAAGAGAACTTCCACAACTTGTGAACGGATGGTAACAGCAGGTCAGAAAAGGTAGATAACTCAATATTCAACTCAAACTCTAAACCCTGCTCTCAGCGTACAACGCACGAGGCCCACCCACTACAAAAATAGACTTAAAAAAAAAAATTCTTAGCAAGCCTCACTTGCTTGTTTCTCACGGTAAAAAACCTGTGAATAGTACGTCTCACTTCCTGTTCCAACTCAGCGACTCCAAAAAAGAAAAAAAAAAGAAAAATCTAACCGCAGAAGAAGGGCAAGCCAACCCTGCTTACATCCTGAATGCTATAGCACAAACTCAACTAAACCTCTGTTTTGAAGTACTATTTGATTCTGACTGCAATGACAATTCACTCAAAAAACATGGCAGTAATAATGTAGCAATCCATCGTTAACTTAAGAGTATTTTATTACTAGCTGTAACTTTCTAAGTGAACAGGGCAACGACTGGACATCCAGGAAACCAGAGATTCATTTATCAAGGATACGCTCATCTTTGCTTGACTCATTCTATTCTTTAGGTTTCATTTAGCCCCACAAAACCTTCCTACCAGAGCCTGTTCTATGAAATGTACTTCTCAAGAACATACAGAAAACAAATCTGAAATGTTTAATAAATTACATTAAATACTTTTCTCTAAAATTGGCCCAGATGACTGCCATGCCTGCCCTGCTGTAATCACAAACTTCAAGGCTAAAACCTCGCAGAATCCTTCCGATTAGAAACAGGAAGGAGTCTACTCATTTAATGTTCTTGATAGGCCTCATTTCCTTCTAACAGATATATAAAACCAGAGGATTCGTCTCACTGGTGCGCTGTTAACATGTCAGGAACACAAGAGCCAAACTCGGGCCTTCTTGAAGACAAAAACAGGGTGTTGTCTTTGGCAGAAGCAGACCCAAACATCAATTATGCTCCAAACCCTCTTTCCAAAAGCCAAGGATAATCTCGCTCAGCCAGGCCCAATTATAGGTTATTTCTAGCTAGACTCAAGTCTTCATTGTACTCTATATCATCCCAAGTCCCCCAATGCAACAGCAGAAAATAATGGCCAACTTAAAATGACTGGTGTTGAGAGCTAACTGAACCTGCAAAAAGATGAGACTCTCACAAAAGTATTCATACCGATTGAACTTTCTCAACACAAATGTTGATGCATGTTATTGGGATTCATGTGCTGGACCTAAGTAGCACATCATTTTGAGGACGAAAATGTTGTAAACATCCAAACACAGACGCCACTAAATCGAAATCCAGTGCAGCCAACCGCCTTCAAGGCACTGAAAATCAAGTCCGCCCATCTGTGTAAATGTAATCTCAGCATAAATCCGGCTGTTCTGTGAAGGCCTCAGACGTTTGTTAGTTAATTACTGAACAAACAGCATCATGGAGACCAAGGAACACGACAGACAGGCCAGGGAGACAGCTGTGGTGGGGTTTAAAGCAGAGAGCAGCATAAAAATAAAAAAACAAAATGGCCGACACTCTGAAGACCTCACCAGGCACTGCTCAAACCCTCGTCCAAAACGGGAAGATTACCGAACCACTGCAAACCAGCCAAGACATCGCTGCCCACCTGAACAGACAGACAAGTCCAGGAGAGTGTTCATCAGAAGCTGCAAGGAGCAGCACTTTAACTTCAGAGAAATCTGCAAAGATCCAGGCATTAAGGAGATGAATTTGATCTGAGGACATATAGTAGTTGTGTTCTTTTGATGTAGACCAACTCTAGCAATTGGTTAGTTGGACACTAATGACCCATTTCCACTAGGGCCAGTACGGTACAGAATGGAACAGGTCAGTACGGCCTGGAATGGGTAGGTTGTGTTTCCCATTACCATCTCAAAAGAACTGTAGTGGGCGAGGATGTGGGCGGACTTAGCTTAACAAAAACAGATTTTTTTAAATTTTTTTTTACCAATGTACAACTTAGACTTCCATAGCTCAGAGTGATGTAAATCTAGCCATCTTGTTTTACAAGGATACTTTGCAGCTTGGTTTTAGTTGGACATTAAATTCAAGTCAGCTCCAGGACAGGATGATTGCAATAAAAGCGGGTTTTTAAAAATATTTTCTATCACTTGCAATTTCTTCTTAGGAAAAAGAAAAAGAAAAAAATCAGGTAGAAAAATGTTTTGATTAAAATCTAGTAAAATCTTTAGAAATCCAGAGATTTATTTTTAAGCCATATCATCCAGCCCTACCTCCGAGTGTTTCTGTAAATATTCACCCTCTATTCTGAACCTTTAATCCTGTAAAATTGGAGAAGTTTGGTCTTTGTTTAATAATACCTGCGTTCGTGAAGTTATGGATTCAATAATATTAGGGATGCACCGAAATGAAAACTCTTGGCCGAAAACGAAAACCGAAAATGAAGAAAACTAAGGCCAAAAACCGAAACACCGAAATAAATTATTGTTAATTATTAGAACCATAGAATTTATGGCTATGATGTGTACTAACCTCACTAAAATCAAGGCATTGCAATAAATCAGTTACAAAACTATGAAGATATTTATTTAGCACTGACATAACAACAATGCATAATATAAATTAAGTTAATAAAGTTTCGGCTGTGTTGTTTCGGTGATTTAGGTCTTTCGGCCGAAAACCGAAAATGCACTTTTGGGTCATTTTCGGCCGAAAAATGTTCTGTGGCCGAATATTCGGTGCATCCCTAAATAATATATATACTTACAAGATCCCCCAAAAAACGTAGATAATTCACGACTCACACTGATTTCATTTTAATTTTAAGCTGCTTGCAGTTAACTGCAGTGTGCTGCTTATTTGAAACTTTAAACTATAGCTCACTCTGAGACACACAAACAACTCCAGACCAATCAGCTGCTACCGCTGCTGCATAGGAGTGAGAGGGATATCAAGTTACCGGACCAATCAGCCCATAGGTGAGTGTTTCTGGTCGCTTGGAACCAAGGCAGAGGTAGTCTGAAAAAAGGGGTCGGCTGGGAACGGACGGAGGTAATGGAAACACGCAAAAGCGTCCTGTTCTGTGCCGTACTGGCACTGGTGGAAATGGGGCATAAAAGACATCCCACCGTCTCCAGGGCGGGTCTGAGACAGGAAATGATATAAAGTGGGACAAAATACTGGGTCTGATTAAAATAAATGGAGCAGTGGTGTTAAGGTTGTCAGTAAAAACATATCTGGGTCACATAACCCAGAGCTGATTGGAAGATGGACAGAGCTGTTTACAACCAAAACCAGAGTGGGGAAAAAAACCTGCTTGAGTACATATTCATGCATTAGAATGGTCCAGTCAAAGTCAGTTGAAGAATCTAGAAATAACTGAGAACTTCCAATTACAGTTGTTCTACATCTGATCTGTCTTGAGTTGGAACTACTCGCTCAGTTTCTTGATGTGCAAACTTCATGGTGACACGCCCCAAAAGGCCTTCAGCTGTACCTATAGGGAATGCTGGTTCTATAGAGCACTAACTCAGCCGTGCATCGTGTAGTTGACACGGCACAGTTTTCTGAACGCCATCAGCTAGATTAGTCAGTGGCGGTAATTAAACAACACTTGAAAAGTCTAAAGGATAAGATTTCTTCCCCACATTCAGAGGGCAGAGAGAGTGGATCTATTTTCAAGCAGCTTGTCTGCATCAAACTCTTTTTTATTTTATCTCAGCATTCAAGTATAAAGCCTTTTGCTGATGCACGGGAATTTCCCACAAACAAGTAAAGGTTAAGTACCTGAATACACTTAATGGTTACTTCAATGTCTGGGCCTTGCATACAGCTGTTGGGCAAGCGATGAGGGTTTTTAACGAGTTTGTACAGTTCCTCAAACCCATTTGTTCAGCTGTCGAATATTATCCACCTGACCAAATGCAAACACACAGATGTAAATGACTCCAACTGTTCGGTCCAGGTTCAGATAAGGTCCGCCTTTGTAATCGTCCCAAATAAGAGATACTTTACGAGTGATTTAACTGGGTTTTGGCGCAATAATTGTTTAGCAGCTAGAGTGGAAACAAAAGAAAATATTACTTTTTGAACAAATATAGTTGCAGTATTCGTTTTGATTTTTAGTTTTGTTTTTTTTATATCAATTGATTCATGAAATGTTAAGAGACTGAGTGTATCATTGGTAGTCATTGCTGAAATGCTGAGTTAAGAGTTAAACCTAGCAGGGGGGCAGCTTAGTGAGAGACCAATGTGGGGGCGTTTTACAGGGCTTGGTTTTTTTCCATCCCCATACCCTTCAATGCCATTAATTTCTTACCAGATTAAAACAAACTAATTCACTAGAATTGTGCAGTAGATAATCATAGATTGAAGGTTTGCAGCAATTGGGGGGTGGGGGTGGGGTGGGGGGGTAAATGTAAGGGAGAATGTGGTACACATCTGCACTGCCATCAAAGGCTTACCTTTTTGTGGTCAGTGTGGTGGCGGTGGTGGGGTGATCAGCAAAGCATTGTGGGTCAGAGTAGGCACTATGCTGCAAATCCTCAGAAAATGTTGATGCCAACTAGAAAGGGCAAGCTCATAGAGTACCAGAAAATTCCACCTCTGTTTGTATCCCTTTCATTTTTGCAAATTTTTTTAACATTACAATTCCACACTTTAGTGTATTTTACCCGTAATTTCTAGGGATACTCCCAGCACAAAGCGGTGCAGAATTATAAAGTAGGAGAATGGGTGCACATGAGTTTTTTTCCCCGACGTGACTTGCAAATGTATTTAGCAATGCTGCGTACATTTGCAGAGCCCAGAAGACTCCCAAATCTATAGAGCCGCGAGTCTTCTGGGCTAGGCCTCCAAACTTTTTCCGCATGTAGAAACTTCTGTTTAGTCCCATTCGTCTTTAGCAATAACGGTTTGAGGTAAATCCGAACAGGGTGGAAAAGCCACGGTGAACAATGAGGCTTGTCAAAAATGATGCACTTTGGACGATTCAAACATGCTTTAATTTAAATGATTCCACTGTAGCTCTGACACTAGTTTGGGTCATTGTCCTCCCGGATGGTGAACCTCCACCATCTCAGTCTTTTGCAGCATCATCCCCTCTTTCTGACACCTTACATTTTCAGAAGAGGTTTAAACGAAGCTCTTCCGTTTGTTTTATAACCTAACCCTAACTGAATGTCTCCACAATTTAACCCCGTCTGCAATGTTACTACCGGTGATGCTGCATGTTTGCTTAAGTAAAAAAAAAAAAAAAAACTCTGAATATTTGAGAAATGTATCAATCTATTTCCACTCTACAAATGTACACTACTTTGTGTACACGAAAATCCAGATCACTCTACATATCTATCGTAAAACTTAAGTGTAAAAATATGCAGAACAAAGTTGCAACAAACAAGAGTTCCGTCCATACTGATACGGTCGTGGGAGTACACGCAAACCGGTGTGTTATCTGCCTTCCTCTTTAAAAGTTGTCCTTCGGCTACCGAGCAGACTGACCAGATTCCTTTCTGCCTGTATCCAAGTGACGCTGAGCAAATGCTTTTTCATCCGAGCAATGTCAGCTGCGAAGCTAAAAGTTCGCCTAATGTTGTGCTATTGCATAATAGTCACCGTGCTCAGACATGTTACAGTCTCTTACTTTCAAACTTACCGTTATATATAACATTGTACTTTTTAGAGTGACTTTACATGAGCAAAAAAACAGTAGTCGGTGGTGGTTATATACACCGTTTATTTGAGCTTTAATAAGATTAATGCAGCAGCCCTGAGAAACAGAGGCTTAAATCTGCTTTTGACTGCTGCGGTTAAACTTCCTTAGAAGGTTAAGTCATCAGTTTTGGTTCATTACAAAAAAATGACGCACAAACTAAAACCACAAACAACTAGAAACTGACCTTTCTTTAAAAAAAATTGTAAGACTGATAGAATTTACAATAGGCTTAGAGTTAGCAGCTAGCCTAGCGTTTTCACTGTATCGAGGAAATTGCTAGTATTGAGCAAGGAGCTAACTAGCATCAGCAACTTGCTCTACTTCAACCATCCTGTTGTGAAAGCCAAAATAACGTCCCGCAAGCGAAGAGTACACCAACTACTAGGGGCTAATGTAGCTGCCAGGCTGAGCAACAATCAATAAGAACACGTAGGGGAGCAGTGGTTGCCATTTAACTTGCAAAGAGGGAAGGCGATTAACTCTAACACAGGCAGAACAGTCAAACTCCTTCTTTAGCATGCTACGGCAGCCTGTTTTAAAAGGCTAACGTTAATCTAAACAAAGTTAGTAACTCGAGTCAACGCCAGCTGCGTTTGGCAGAAAACACTTATTTTCTTAATTTCGGCAGTATTTGTAATGTTGACGTTACTTACAACTTTTGGTCTTTCTTTCTTTTAGTTGAGCTAGGTCGCTAGCTTGCAGACGGTCTTTTCATTTGCCGATCGAGCTTGAACGTCCTGGCCCTCCTCCATTGGAAGGCTTTGCGTATTGGTGTGTTGTGTTTTTTTTTTCCTCTTTTTTTCGCAGTCTGTTGCAAGTCGGTAGAGGTCCTCTGTCAAAGCCAACGGCAGCTTTTTGGTTCCTCCTCCTTGATTATGATTGGCTGTAAATTATTACACCTACTACTAGGGGAATTTTATGATTGGATAAATTACTTTTCCAAGGTTGAGCAGGCTACTTGTTGATTGGATAGCGTCTTTTCCCAGACTGCGTTGGCAGAAATGTACGTTTGTTTTGTTTACCACACCACACCGATGTGAACTGAAATGGGCGGGGAACTCAAAGGAACTACAAATGACTTATGATTAGATGTAAAAAAATGCTGACAAGTGGCTAAAGTTCTTTTCTTTGTTTCATTGTCACATAGTATTGGATATATATACGGGATGCAAAGATGCCACTTTCATCAAACCGATATGATACCGATACGTGGATCTGAGTAGTACCAATGCCAATACTTCTGCCACACAACAAATAAATGCAATGAACTGGTTTTATTTTCTTCTCTACATGTAAAAAAAAAAAAATATATATATATATATATATATATATATATATATATATATAATATGTATGTGTGTGTGTGTGTTCTCAATTTTAGTAAGAAATCCATTAGTCATGGATCAAAATCAGAACAGAATTCTTCATGCCATTGTGTAGAAGGCTGAGGGGAAGGGTCTTGGATAATGGGACATATATTTAACAGTGGTCCAAACTGAATAATTAACATTCTTACCTAATTTCAAAAAGAGGCAAAGAGAAACAAAAAAAAGTAACTAAAATAACATTTTAAACTATTTGAGACATGTATGATGAATTTATATTAAATATTTAAATTTTTACCCAGATAAATCAGCTTTTTTTACGGGAAGGCTGTAAACTTATAAGGAGGGCATTGCCTCCCCCTTGGTTTCACTGGATTCGACCTCATGCTGATACATGATTGACAGGAGGCAGGAAACCATCCCAACGATACGATACGATATGTATCATGATACATATGGGACGATACAATATATCGCGATATATCGCAATACCATGAGTAAGACTAAATTTTTTTAATTGTACAAATTTAACCATAAAAAATCTGTCACAACATTCTAAACACTCCAACCTGTTTCTATTACTTCATCTAGTTGATCCACTTTAACAAAGAAGGTGAAAACAGCCACTAACTACCAGTCATACTTTTAATTTTATGACAAAAATTAATGTAATTATTAATGGTTCAATTAAAATTCTTAAAAAATAGAAATCAATTCTTTGCTTTTGAATATCGATAAAATATCTTGACGTAAAATATTGCAATATATTGGCATATTTATATTTTCTTAAATCCCTATAAGGTATGTCTAATAAATGGAATTATACAGTATGATCAGACTTTGTAAAACTACTAAATGCTCTGTAGTATATGTGGATATAAAAGATAAAGTTCGCCCAGCAGACGGTCTGCAGACAGAACATAATGATGTTGGTTAGCCACTCAGATTATATGACATCAAGTTGTCTTCCTTTGAATGTTAATGATTAAACCAAACAACGCTACAAAAGAGATTTTGTACCCTCGTTCACAAGGTGGCATGTACACAGATAAAACAAGATAACATCTGCTTTTTCTAACTCAGGTCTTCTTGCGCCCTCTAGTGGATTTTGTTTTTTAGAGAAAAAATTATTATAAAATAAAACGTCCATGAAGTGCATTTGCAGTTGATGTAGCCTGCAGACATGTAGCAACTAGTAAATCCGCCACGCTGCTTCCTTGATTGATTGATTGTTGGTCTGAAAAATAAAAACCAACAACATAGACAGTAAATGCAGGTCAGGTTCGATTAAAAACAAGGGAAAAATAATCTGGTTAAGATCATGAAAGTGAATTTCTCATAGCCCCTTTACCTTTGTGTGCCTTTGACTCTAAGCTTGTTCTACAGGTGCAGCCGGAGACTTTTTCTTGCATTCTTCACACTCATGATGGCAGTGTCTGTTGAGACCAGAAAATTATTAGTGACATGCATAGCTGTGTTTTCCTAACATAGGCCTTCTATACCGTATTTGTGATTGTGTTGAAAAATAATTTGGTACCCTTCAGTGTTTTACAGGTCGTTGGAATGGATAACTCAGAACCTTGTCTCGAAACTGAAGCACTATTTCACTGTGTTGTAGATTTCTAGATTATTTGATTATCTGTTGCTCAAGATCTAAAGAAAATGAACTGGCGAACTTGATCTGGATTGTTCAACAGCAAGTTATTTAAAATATGATTCGAAACTCTTTATTCTGTTTTGTGAAAACACAAAAAGAACCAATTTGATACTCATTGGTATTTGGATAATCTTATGTAGACAATCATAAAAATTATGATAAATATAATTAGGTAAAGAAAAATAAATCACATTCTTAAAAAAGCACTAAGACGGTTAAACTGTAAATACTGAATACTTTGCCCACCTGTGTCCTGGACCAGAGGGACCTCTTCTGGACCAGGGCCCTGATCCCGGGCCGTCTTTAACACCTAGTTCCTGGAACTTGCTTCGACAGGTTCCAACATACGAAGCTTTTCCCACTGCAAACCCCAGGAGCCCTGCGACTAACAAGGAAAGATTTAAGACTTACTATTTACTTATTATTCAAACTCAAAGATTCCTGTTAAAGCGAGAAAATACAACAGACCTGCTAGCTTTGGAAAAGGGCCAAATCTTGATGACGATTTCCAAACACCTGCACAAAGAAGAAAGAAAAGTCATTCTTCTTAAATGAAATACTGCAAAGAAAGGAAATGTTCATTTCATTCATTTTTTCATTCATTCATTTCATTCGTTCATTTTCATTTACTCATTCGTTTCGTTACATTTTTGTTTGAGAAATAATGAAGGAGTGGAGACCGAATGTCTTTACCATTGTAAATGAGACCACCAGTTACAGCCATACTACTCACAGACAGTGGAAGAGCTGAAAAGAGAAACAGGATAAATGATGCTAAACAGCTGATAAAACTGATATAATTGCAGATACATGATAGATATGCTCAGATCAGTTGGCCGGAAATCGTAATTAGTCCATTTTTCCCTTGACTGGCTCTGACTGGTGATCAGCAGGTTCCTTTTCATGCACCAAAACACAATCTCCACATTTTTGGTCAATAAATGCCTCAATCAACAGTGTGTATTTGGATGCACATTATGTTTAGTATAATACAGAGGCATAATAAATTGTTAATATGCTACTCTATAGCTCTAGAAGAAAAAAAAGGAAAAGAAATCAGAATCGGCCAAATATCATGATTTAGTCAGACGTCAAAAAAAAGGAAAAACCTGATCAGTGCACCTCTAATAAATATGAATAAATACTTTAGTAAAAAAAAATAATAAAACTACACACTCAGATCAAACCCTCAATAAAAGCAGTGAGATATCAGACTGTTGATGATAGAGCTTCTCAAAGGGAATTTGAAGACCCATTGACCTTGCAAGATAGTTTATCTTCCTGTCATAAATCTTTTGTTTATATATTTTGCCTGTTCCCAAAGTTCACGGGGGTAAAGTAATCCTGATTACTTTGGGGCATAAGGACAAAGCGAGGAAGCGCTGATTGTTGTCAGTTCACGTTTACATAAGTTCATGGTGAAACAAGATGCTTCATGGCTGATCGTAAGCACTGGGACAGAGAGGGAGGGAATAAAGATATAAGCAACATAAAACAAACTGTTTAATACGTTTTTTTGGACTCTTAATCATTTGACACTGGCCAGAATATTTCTCATCCACATTCCCAGTAAGTTTGGTACTATAGTCTTTTGCTGAATGACTTATATCTACATCGACTCGCTTTCTTTTAGCAGTTACTTTGACAAATCATTTGTAAATTTGGTCATTCTTCTAGGATTAGGTCTGTTTCTTTTCATTACAATCAACTTGATCTACATTGTCATGGAAACTTTGGACAGTCTCAGCTGAGCCCCACTCAGCCGTAGCCTGAAACAAAGATTATGCAGGCCGGCCGTGCTGCTTATGTAAATTTTGCTGATTTGAGCTCGTTTATTCCAATTTGAAAAATGAACATGCTCCTGTATGGAATAGAAGCCTCTCCTTTTTTATCCTTGCTCTGAATTCCACAGTAAAGAATGTAAAACACACATTGCAGTGACCCGGGTACTGACTGATGAATCCTATTTCACTGCTTTTACACATGGAGGAAGATGCGGAAGTACTTCCCAGAGAGACATTTGCAGAGCTCCAAAGTTGCACAAAGCTCCAAATTGTTCAGAAATATAGACTGGTGTCTAGTTTAATATCGAACAGAGATTACCCCTGTACCAGAAGCTTTCCTCTTGGCACTCTTTCCAGACCTTCCTCACATCTTCCCTGTGAATGTGCGCGTCACTCAGGGGACACTGTAAGACATACACAGAAGGTAGGTTAGGCGTCATTTCCTCCACACGGCTGCACAGGATGGTAATCGGAGTCATTTCTTTAAATTGTCACTTACCTTCCAGCCCTGTTTGGCTGAAGCTGAATCGGGAGCAGCAACAGCAGCTGTTTCCTCTGTCATCACTGTAATAGTTTGTCCACTTTCAGAAGTCATGATGGAGGAGCTTCCAGTCCTTGTACCTGGAGTTGTGCTGCACAACCTTTTAAGTGCTGTCCTTCTGCTTTCAGATCAAACTGACAGTAAAGGCTCCTCCTTTTACACTCCACCCCCTTTAAAAAAACACTAGCAACACACTGCACAGGTCCAGGTAGTTCATTTATCAACCAGCCCAGAATATAAATTGTATCATAGCCTGGACAAAGGAAACTAATATTTTTCAGATAAGATTTAAAATGTTCTCTTATCTTAATAAAAATCCAACTTTACCAGAAGGATGTTACAATAAATCTTTACACTTTCCCAGTCTGGGCACAGTAGCCAAGTTCAGTGTCTCGCAAAGGGATACATACTGTTTGAAATGGGAAGGAAATGTATGCTGAAAGGACAGGATTTACCAAAAATAATTGCAAATTAAAATCTCGATGCTTTTGTTGTTTTTATCTGTATATCAGTGTTTTTTTGTGGCCTCATGGAAAGGCGAACCTCTGCTCCACACTCAGGTCGTGTGCGGCCTCTAATAGACTTTCTTGCTGGGTTGTCCTCTATTTAGAACCCACCATATTTCCATCTGCTGTAACCAGCTCCTCTGTTCCCTGTAGAGAAAAAACAAGCCTCCCACAATATGATGCGGCCACCATCATATTTTACCTTACCATCATGTCTTACATTGTATCAGGTTGACATACAAAGTTGGTCTTCTGCCACACAAAGCATTGTGGACCCCCCCCCCCCCCTTTATAATTGTGTTGCTTTGTGCACCAGGTAACATCTGAATGCAATGGATTTTACTGACTTAATTAAGACAACATTTTAAAAGCACGTCTCATTTTCCTTCCACTTCACATTTGTATGCTACTTTCCGTCAGTCTGTTACATATGCTTATGATATAAAAAGATTAAGGGGTATGACTAGTCTACTACTAACATTTACAATGTGTTGCAAACAGGATCACACAAACTACATGTTCTGACCAATGAAATCTCTGTACTCAACATTACCTTATACCTAGAGTACTAATAATTACTCATTCAGCCAGCCACACCTTCATTTGAACTTGACGTTTGGTCTTATTTCCACAACACACCTTTCTTTGTGACTGAAATATGTAGACAGACTATAAGACTGACAGATAAAGACATGGGAACCATTGGTTTTACAAATGACAATTTGAGGTGGTGATAAAAGATCAAATGTATACAAGCACTTATTTATGCTGGATATTTAAATACATTTATGTGAGATGTATTTAAGGACCTACGAACACTTAGTAATGATTAACTACTTTTTCTTTAGCATATGTGAAAACATGCAAACTCTCTGGTCCAAGTGCTGCAGATACAGTTTATGAGATATACCCCCCCCCCCCCCATAAATTTGGGACACACAATAAGTTAAAATGCTTGGAATTGTAAATGAAACACAATTACCCCATAGCAGTTATTTCAGCTCTGCTCCTCAAAGCCCATTGCTCTGCATGATTTAGATATTTCCCTGCTTCAGCACAACTGATTTCAGTTGATGGCTGTGATTTTGCTGAACTGCAGTCATCTGAAATCTGTCCCGTTAAAGCAGTGAAACATCTAAAACATATTGTGCCAAAACTGTTTGTCTGTGTTCATACGCACACTGCACATGTCAAATCAACATGTACGTTTGCGTTTGAGAGCGTCTATGTATCTGGCAGCGCTTACAAACTTACATGTAAATGCTTAACTTGATCAAACATTTAACCGCAGTGTGCCTTGAGGTCCAGACCTGGGGAAACATTGCCCTATTGCAGTGTTGTGTTCTTTGAGTTGAAGCTTCCAAGCCTGTGGGGAGTAATCCAGGATGATTTTTGTGAAGCGTGCATGGAGGCTCGTGTTTGACGTTTGAGGCCTTGCCAGCCGGCCGTACCACCTGACTGTTTCATGAACAAGGATACCGTTTTGCTCGTGATTTGAAACACAAGAGGCAGCAAAGATGCTTCTGTTTCCCGTCATATTTTGTTGCCGTGAAAACTAAAGAGATTTTCCTGTGTCTGTAGTGGTAACATTTTGATATGGTCCCCTGATAAGATTTCCACATAGTAAGTAATTACCAGAAACTAGAAAGTAAAAAACGGCGGATCATGTGTGCATATTTCATTCTTCTCATCTCTTGTGTTTTGAATTGTGTATTGTGTGCAAATAGACTTTGAGGCTGCAAAAAAACCCTAATCTATGCTGAGACAAGCCTGCCTGAAAAAAAAAAAAAAGACTATGGTGGACCAAGCTCGCCTAAGTCATTGTAGGATGCAAATATTCATTGGATTAAAGGACAGAAAAAATTATTATGCCAAATTTTATAAACTTGCTGATGCACATCTGTGGTCTGTGGAAGGGGATGCTTCTATGGCAGGCCAAATCCCCTCAAAGCTTTTATTTTTAGGTACAAATAAATATATTTTTGTCCCCTGTGACATAAGCACGATTACACAATAACACAAGCCCATTCACACCAAAACACTGTTTTTATTCCTCTTTTTCCTTTTGTACCAGGCCATTATTTATTATTATTATTATTATTATTATTATTATTATTATTATTATTATTATTATTATTATTATTATTATTATTATTGTTAATAATGCACTTTTATGCCTTCCAACAATTCCACCTGTAGGTAGATTTTAACAATGCAACAACTAAAGAAGGTGCAATCAAACAATCGTGATCAATTTAAAAATAAAAAAATATTTAAAACAGCAGATTTTATATGATAGTCGTGATGTTAATTGTCTGTGATAAAGTGGGTTAATTTTAACACTAAAAGCAAACACTACCACGGACCCCACCACTTTTTCCCCATTGCCCTGCTGTGTTGATATTGAGCAAACCGATCCCATGCTTATCCTGTAAAGTAAATTAATAATCGAACAACCAATCAAATTTAATCGTGGGCTGGTTTTAAGATTTGCACGAGGACACTTTGCTGATTGACATGCTGAAAGTTCAACCCGTTCATCGACCTCTGGCCAATCAATTTTGTTTCTTGGTCTATTTTTTTGAAGTGTCACTTACAGCAGCCAATGTCTGATAAGTACAGCGAGGAAGCCTGCAGAGCCTCCTCTCAGTCACTGGGTGTGCACCATTTTTCAACCGGCGAGGTAAGCGGCGATATTTCTACACCATTTCAAAGTAGTCAAAAGCCAGGGCGTACCCTAGAATCTTGATGCCTTCTTCATATTATCCTGTGAAAGTACCAGGTTATCACTTCATCCTTGTGACTATCAGACATAACACAAACATATATAGTTTGTCAGAGGTGCTAATAAATAGTTCATGCTTGCAACTCTCGCTATGTTTTAATGCCAATTGGAGTTATTCAGTGACCTCTGACTTTTTTACTTTCCATGTGGGAATGGCACTTTTTTGGGGGGCACTATTGTATTTTGTATTGTATTTTGTATTTTAGCCTGGTCTCAAGAACATGAACATTCTCTGCGGGTTAGGGTTTCTGATTTAGGCATGACAAGGCGACGGCTGTCGGAGGAGCCCAGAGACCGTGACGATTCATATAGTAAAAGTAGTTCTTTAACAAGGCCCAGGACAAATAACACGCTTAAAAACCATTAAAAGATCCACAAAAATTTATCCTAAAAGAATGTAGAGATTTTAAGATGGCTGAAATGTGTCTTAGTCAGGAAGACAGGTGTTGCTGACTTTTTTAGAAGTTGTAAAAACGATATGTGAAAAGCAGACTCACAAGAACAACTCCTAAAGACGGGGTATTTGTTACATCCAGGTTGAGCATGCTCTATTTGCATTCCCAAACAAAAGCTCCCAAAGAAAAGTCGCTCCATGGAGTATTCTTGGTGTGTTTTACAACTGGGATCTCAAAAATCTGACTTCCAATTACAAAGAGAACACACTGAGCAGCCTGGAGTGTTTCATTGTCCACATTCTGCATTAAATGAAAAACATAGTAAAGGTTTCAGATATGAACAATGCATTTGCACTTCTGACGACGGTCTGTATCTAGTGTTAGATGCGTAGCCTTATAATATCTATTTGTGAAGATACTCTTTTACTGTTTGAATGCATTGGAATTAACAATAAATACATTATGCTTATATAGTGCTTTGGATTTGCAACTGGAGCCCTGCTTACCAAGTGCGTGAGATGCCATTGATAACTCCTCCCACACCGCCTCGGCCGGCTAATACGCCGGCTAACTGTAAAAGAACGCGCCCACCGTCTACGGGCGTCGCTTACGCTGGTAAGGCCCGCCTATTGGCCGGTGTACGGACTTCCCACAGACAGTTGTATGTTTCATAAAAATGCACTCTGATGCGGCAAGTAAGTAGAAGCGTTTGCGAGGGGTTTTCAGCGGTAAAACGTTGTGTTTCTCGGCCACAGAGTCCTGGGTCAGATAGAGGGAAGCGTGTTTCCACATCGGCTTTTGTCCCGTGGCTCCGTGGGGTTTGATGAATTCCGTGTTATTTGCAGCCCTCTTTGTATTTGCCAGCACTGTCTGGGGGCGACAACAAAGGACGGACGGCTACTGTATTTTCACATGTTTTGAGGCTGCGGGAGGTTAAATAAGACACTTCACGATCATCTGCCGTGGGGGGGTTTCTTGTTGTGCATTCGGCGTTCGATCAAATTCCGCCGACGTTGTTTAAGTTCGGATTGTTTTCGGTGGTAATCGGGGAGTTGTGGCGTTTTAAAAACGTCGTTCCCGATTCCCCTCGGGATCCCTTTAGCTCAAACTTGACACCGACGTAATGTCAACGTTAATCGGACCATTTTGTGGCCGGCTGCGGACTGTTGGGGAGAATGAAAATTGTGACGCAGTTGTCTAAAACATCTTTGGCTGCCTGCTGCAGCGTCCGCTGTCGCTCTCTGCGTCACCCGCATCAGCTGCTGCAAAAACGTCTGCGCAGTGCTTTCCTACCAGCAGCCGTAGAGCCATACATTTTTTAATCTATGTAAAACGTATTCAGACAGTCAAGGGGGAAAATGTTGGGGGGTAGACTGGGTCTGAGAGAAGTAGTTGTTTTTGGGGAAGCCCTGGGAGTTGTAGTTCCGTATCCCGAGCGGAGTTGAAGCCCTTAACGGCGTCAGCCATCAAGGAGAACTACAACACCCAGAAGCCCCAACGCTCTGGATACTTTGTAAACTCTCGGTGCAAGTTGCTTGTCTTGGACTGCTATTTTAGGTACGCAGCTAGTGCCTTCCGTTCGTCTCAATGCGTTGTGTATTTTAGCCGAAATCCGGCTTCTAGAAGCAAATCGGCACTCGAGAGTTTTAAATGTGAAAAATCGGCTGTATTTAGATAATGGCAGGCTTGGTTAAATGGCCGAATACGTCCGAGTTGAGGGAGACACCTTCTGCAGTTTAAAAGACTTGATTCGGGGATCATGTGTTGATTACTAACCCAAAAAATAGCTATAAAACACAACGATTCTCCCCTCGTATTCGTTTGTTATATCTCATAATTTATTACCAACATTAGGTTGTAGTAGAATAGTTATATAGTTTAGAATTTAAACCAGTATGTTTTTCTTTCTTTCTTGTGGACCTAGA
The DNA here is from genome assembly GCA_028564705.1 of Apricaphanius iberus. Taxonomy (NCBI): domain Eukaryota; kingdom Metazoa; phylum Chordata; class Actinopteri; order Cyprinodontiformes; family Aphaniidae; genus Apricaphanius; species Apricaphanius iberus. The sequence goes on from JAPXFQ010000256.1 coordinate 477,710, forward strand.
TTTTCAGCTGAATTCCCATCTGACTACATTAGCCAGTATCCACAAGATCCATCACACCTTACACAGGCTGGTAAATATCTGCTGTCACTGATTTTTGAGTTCAAATTCTGCTGAATATATCAAGCCATGCTTAAACATCTTTATCTTTGCTAGAATCTGACTGAAGACGTCGGACAGGACAGCCACCCATCAGGTAAACCCATCGATGTGTGAAGCGGACATATTTGTTGGCGTCCCTGATTGTCCGTGAAAGGCCTTCAAGTAAATTAGTCGTAATCTGGGGGGGAAAACCCTCTTTTCAGAGTTTGATAGTAGAATGCTTCAGCGTAATTGTTGTGTACCACTTCCTTTTTAGTAAAAAGTTAGACCACACACAGAAGGATATTCTTTGACTGCTCATCTTTCTACCATCTCTTGATGCATAACACTGGCTCCACAATTCTTTGCTCCTGTTTTGTAAAAAAAAAAATAATAAAAAAAAAAATGCTTGACTTTGATGGAGCAAGCTCAAGAGTCCAGATGAAGTCTGTCTGTTATGGTAGGACAGTAAAAAAATAATCTCTTCGTGGCATGCTCCCTCAACACCTGGTTGGCATGTAGGTGGTTCCATCCTGCTCCCTGAGCATGGTGTAGAACCGTAGGTGATCGGTCCAGCCTGTAGGCCAGTATTGTTGGAGGATCACCTATAAGAAGTTGGGATTTTTCTGCGTTGGTTAAATGTTTTCAAATCGGAGTTTACATTCTTAAACTGCTATATAAATAAATCGAATCGAAATAATGAAAGATGCATTTTTTTAAGGGTTTTTACACACCTTTTACGAGGGATGTGAACAAATATGGCCGATACGCGCCGCAGGGTTTCTTTGCCGTCAACATGTGTGTCATTATTAGGGTCAGCCAGTGGTCAGGTGTGCGTTTGTGTGACCGAGGCAGCGCTGTTAATAATCCTCCGTTTATTCTCCCACCTTCCCAGCCTGCTGCTCTAGAGCCATGCCGCCGAGAAAAAAGAGGAGACCTTCCGCTGGAGACGACATGTCAGCCAAGAAAAGTCGCCAAGACAGGTGGGAGATTCTGTTCGGGGAAAAGAGAATTTTACACGCGATGGCACGCTCCGTTCAGAAACCTCAATTTGTTTTATTGGGACTTTATGATCGACCAATCCCAAAGTAGTGCACAACGCTGAGGTAGAAGAATTTGGTGGATAGTTTAAAATCAACACAAGAGTCTAAAAACTCGTTACTTTGAGTTTTCCTCACACAAATCACATTCTGGAAATCTATAATATATTTGGTCAGTCGATGCCTGCACCATTTCTTTAGTTGCTGAGATGCTAGAGTTCACAGAGAGTGCCGAGGGAGGGATTGTGCCGCAGCAAAGTGAGAAAAGGGCTTGAATGATGGTAATCATCAGTATTGCAATTCAAATAAATTTATTTATAAAGCGCTTTAGCGTGACAGAGTCAAAACAAAGCGCTGTAAAGTAAAAACAAAGCGCTGTAAAAAAAAAAAATCACGAACACAGTTTAAAAATCAGGCCATATTAATAAATAACCATTTAAAACATCAAAACAGATGAAGTAAAAACAGAAGTAAAAATTAATAATAAATAACATAACCCACACAAAGCAGTTTCTCAGACTGTATCTGACACTGACGATAAAATTCAGTATTTTCCTGACAGTCATGCAGCTGTACTCCAACTTTTTCATAAAGGCCAGGTTTTTCGGAGTGCAGCACAAGTAGCTGAGTCTGCAGATTTCAGCTGGTGCTCCCTGCAGCTCCTCCAGAGTTACTACGGCCATCATTGTCTCTTTGATTGAGTCAGTCAGTCACATAAATTCCAAATAAAATGTGTCGAAGTTTGTCTTTGTAGCGTAAACCACCTCAGCCACTTTCACAGGCTGCGCTGTGTAGATGGACCTGACTGTCTCCCCATCTGCAGCATTTTCAGAAAACACGAGACCTCACAGATCCGGGAGGAGGAGACGTTTTCCAGTAAAAGGTGCTTGGAGTGGTTCTACGAGTATGCAGGTAAGCAACTTACCTCGACTCGTCCATCACCGCTGTGTGATCGTAGCGTTCCCGAGGCGAACTGATGTCGTCCGTTTATCCAAACCAGGCTGCGACGACGTCGTGGGTCCAGAAGGCATCGAGAAGTTCTGTGAGGACATCGGAGTGGAGCCAGAGAATGTACGCAATTCTTTTCTTCTTTTGTCTGTTTTTCTTTTCAGCTGATTAATCCTGAGTTATTCAACCCTGCTCTTCAAGAACCAGGTTTGGAAAACTCCAGATTAATCTATTATCAGAAATAAGTCTGTGTTTGCATCACTCCTTCAAGGTGACTATTTGTGGATAAATTTGATCTAAATATCTTTTGCTAGAGCTGCTAAAAGCAGATGGTTGACCCAGTTAATTAGGCAGTAGTATTATCCGGCTACTCTTGGTACACAACATGGCTTTTTCTTGTTATATTTTCTGTCAGCGTTGGGTCTTGCATGCAAGCTTACCAAAACTTCTGCAAAAGATGGTGGAACAACCCTAAAATCTATGTGTCAGAATCAAATTTAACCCCCGTTGAAGGCGGTCCTGAAGCTCTGTGCTTCCTCTGAACCTTTCAGGACTGACCTCTGGTTCTGCCATTCATCGCTGTCCAGCCTGAGCTCATTTAAACTTCTCCCAGACAACCCCCTAAAACCTCCAACCTTCCGTCACTGTATTATCAGTTATTGTTCAGCTGGTCCTCGAAGTCCAGTAACAGCCCGCCAAGGAATCGCTCCTGTTTAACAATTTAAGCGATTTTTTTTTTTTTTTTTTTTTTTTTCCCCCAGGTGGTGATGCTCGTCCTCGCTTGGAAGCTGGATGCTCAGAGTATGGGCTATTTCACTCTTCAGGAGTGGCTAAGAGGAATGGGCTCACTGCAGTAAGCCAGCCGCAGTCTTTTCTTAAAATCTGATTTATTCGCTTCTGTGTTGTTCTTCGTAGAGTCGTTTTAAGTGTTGAACACGTCAGAGGTACTTCTGCTGTTTTTCAGGTGTGACTCCACTGAGAGGTTGAGGAATTCGCTCGACTACCTGAGGTCTGTGCTGAACGACAGCACCAGTTTTAAGCTCATCTACAGATACGCCTTTGATTTTGCTCGGGTGAGTCATGAGAAGTCGGTTGCAAAAGCGTGCTCGCATTAAGCAACATCCCATTTTAATTGATTTCAACTGATTAGGAAAGGCCCGAGTGACCAGTGGTTACGCAACACTGTTCGTTTTTGAAAGCTTTCATATTTACTAAATTTAATCCATTTGAGAAATGTAAAAATTATTTACTTGTAAAAAATCAATTCCGGTTTGACTTTTAATGCCTGAGATGTTTATTTACCAACATGAATCCACTGTTACCGTAATGCATGATTCAGTGTCCCTTTTTTCTGCTCCAGCCACTAGCCTCAATGTATTTTATATCAACATCCAAAAACAAATTAAGTTGAATTTAGATTGTGCCCCTTATACTCACACAGTGCCTATATAAATCAAAACAAAATTCACAAGTATTCACCCCCTTGTATCTTTAACTTCTTTGGTGTTTTTACAAATCTGTCGTGGTCAATGCAATTTGGCTCTTTTTTTTTCTGGGAATAAATGACAGAAACGCGCCTTTTAATATTAAAGTGGAAACCGAGTTTTTTTTTTTTTTTTTTTTTTTTTTTTTTACAAAATGACAAATAAAAACATTTAACAAAAAAGTTAAGTTGCTTCAGCAGCTGATTTGGGAGAGACGCTGCAGACAACTGCCGCTCAGGTTTTTTACCCGTTAAAACTTTATGGCATAGTGGCAAAGAGAGAGGCCCTGTCGAAGAAAACTTGTTTCCCAAAAGGCACATGGCAGAAGCCGAAGAAATTTCTTTGGTGTGAGACCAAAATGAAGCTTTCTGGGCATCCGAGAAGACGCTACGTTTGGCCGACGCCAAACACTTTACATCACCACAAATGCACCACCGTCCCTGCTGTGAAGCATGTTGGTGGGGGCGTCATGCTGTGGGGGATGGCAGAAGCTAGAAATGAATGCAGCAAAAATATTGGGAAATTTGTTTCCATCTTCAAGAGAGCCACGGCTTTATAGAACGTTCGTTTCTAGCAAAACGACCCAAAGCATCTGGCTAAAGCTACCCGGAAATGCTTTGAAGAGAACAAGGTGGATGGCCTAGTGCGGACATCTATCTAACAGAGAATTATTTGAAGGACCTGAAAGGGGGTGTCCACAGCTGATCCCCACAGAAACTGACCGCTTGAACAGTTTAGCACAAAAAAAAAAAATCTAACTGAAGCATCCAGATGTGCAAGCCTATTTGAGACCTATTCATGCTCTAATGTTATGTTTCATATTTGTATTTAATTGTCAATATTTGGTAGAAATAAGTTTTGACTTTGAGATCTCAAATTTTGTTTATCATTTATTTATTGAAGCGTTACAACATTCAAGGCGGTGAGTATGTTTTATAGGCACTCTACCCCTAAATGAATTTCATCACAAGCAGCTGCCTTGAAAAGTAATCAGTAAATGGTCTATCACTGTGTAATATCCTCAGTATAAAGCCAGCTGTTCTTTGAGGACCTCAGAGGCAGTTTTGAGAATACAGTGGAGTCCCGTTATTGGCATGAGTCACGGAACATGTCGCCTGTAAGTAGCCAAAGGGCCAATCAGCACCCAAGGAAAATACAGAAGGCTCATTGATTAGCTGCTCTTCAAACAGCAGCCAATAGTGTGTAAGCTAGCATTGGGGCTAGATAGTTCAGTTTCCCAAGCTGCATTTTCCTTCAAAATTTGTTTTTACAAAATTCTGCAAATGGTTGGATTTTCCACGAATAGTTTGTTGTTGCATATTCAACAGAGAAAATTGCTAATTTAACGGGCTTATATCATGTTGTTTTACATTTTTCAACGTTTGCAATAGAATGATATATGATAAAATGTTAGCGTCGGTGTAATATAGTATTAATTTGTCCTGAAATTTAAATTGTTACCTGGATTTATTGTTGGACAGGCAAGTAAAACGCCTTGTTTCTCTGTAATACCCCTCCTGTCCCCTTGTCTCCCCTCATAGGGAGCAATGCGCCGCTTTGACTGTTTGAACAGAGATTAAATGGTGCCCAATCAGACTTTAGACGGAGCCCAAACCACAGCTGCTGAGTCCAGAAACAATCTTTCCAGCCTAGTATATAAAAAAAGCCATGAGTGTTGTTTGCACCCATTTACTTAACATTCTGAGATGCTACAGATCAATTAATTAACCACACAATACTGTTATAAGATCACATAAGCAGCCTAATAAATGGCTAATGCACATTAGCATGTAGCTACTTCTCCGTCTAATCCATCAGGCGTCTTTGTTTTTGGAAGTGATCCAGCTGCTGTTCTTTAGGAATATAGAATAAAGTCCTGTAATCCATGCAGACAAACGGCGATGCGGACACCTAGCACTTCCTAGTGTTCATATAGTGCTGTAAAATAATGCTGCATTCCAGTTAAACTTTCCAAATCGGAAATCTTGCAGTTGTCTCGCGTCATTTCACAGAGACACGCCCCCATTAGGTCGGAAATTTTGAGCTCCAACTCGGGTTTGTACTATGTTGGTAATTTCAATGTAGTTTTTTAATGCTCTTCCACACTTGGCTACATTTCTGCTTTAATCCGATCACCAATTTATACATCGCACGGCCTTGCTGTGCGTGCAATACAATGTAAACCTTCGTTTTTCATGCTGGTCTGCTGAAGATGCTATGTCGCTAACAACAATAACAATGACTAGCCTGCCCGTCGACAGCTGCTGCCCTCAAAGTGTCCATGTTCCATGTGAGACAAACTGGAACGCTTTAAGTGGGGAATTACGTCACGTTCTCGTGTACAGCAACTCGGACACCCGAGTATCCAAGACAAATGGAATGCAGCATAAGTCACTATATGAACATGTTTTCCAGGAGAGGGCGGTGCAGCTGCTCAGAGAGCACGATTGAGGAGGATTACTCAGAAATTAAGCCAAAAACCACTCTGGTGGGTTTGTTATGGTTAAAAACTCCCAAAACTTGATTTTGCATGTTATAGGCCCTTTAACTGAGAGGAAATCTGCTAAAGTTGAACAGATGTGAGTACTCCTTTGATTATAAAGCTGAGTCCGTATAGTACAGAGTACATGTTTAAACTGTGGTTGCTATTCTGCCTGGATTTTTACATGAATGTTTTTTGGTGTTTTGATTGAACAGGAAAAAGATCAGAGGAGTTTGGACTTGAACACAGCAAAGTGTATGCTGGGCCTTCTTCTGGGGAAAACATGGCCTCTGTTTCCGGTGTTTAATCAGTTTTTAGAGGTGAGCATATCACTGATGTTGCACACGTAGCTCCAGAGAATCGAACTAATCTGAGGCATTTTTCTTTTTCTTAGCAATCCAAGTACAAGGTCATCAACAAAGACCAGTGGTGCAATGTTTTAGAGTTCAGCAGGACAATCAATCTGGACCTTAGTAACTATGACGAAGACGGTGCCTGTAAGTGAACACCTGACTGAAAACGAAGGCATCATACTGATTTGCTGTAGCCATAATGGTTCTTTGTCTCTTCCCTTCCTCAGGGCCCGTTTTGTTGGATGAGTTTGTGGAATGGTACAAGGAAAGACAGATGTCATAGCTGCAGATGGAAACAAAAACAAAAAAAGTTACTGTGACCACCGCAACTGAGTATCAACAACCAATAAGCAGAACACAACACAATGGGTAAAAGCAGTGACAGTTTGTGCCTCCTGGTAAAAGAAGGGGTTCGGGCTGTGGGTGGGTGGGGGGGGGGGGGGGTTTGCAGCTCGGAGTGTTTGCTGACACCCACCCCCTTCCCAACTCCCAGGGTTGGAGGAGAGCTGTGTTCTCGTAGAGTCATGATCCCTATAGAAGTTGCATTGTGGGTAGGTTGCTGCAGTCCCTCCCCCACCAGTGGCGTTGCTCTCTGTCACTGTGAAACCAACAGAAGCGACCATTCTTGCATTGCATTCGAGTCTTAAACAGGATCACTTGGACCTAGCTGCACACAAGTATTAAAGACCCGTGCAATGAACTTAAAACTTGAGCTCCTCGGAACAGATGGCACCAACTACTGTTTGTGGTTTTAGTTTAGTGTCGTAGTTCTAAAAGCACACTGTGTCAAAGGGTTGACTGCAGGTTTCTGATGCCTGCGTCGTTTACTATCAATAAAAGCCAGTTCTTTCTTTCCCTTCATTACTTCTTTGCTGCCCCCTCCCGTTGTTTTGCTAATAATAACTTTCTGCTAGCCCTGTGCAAAGACTTCAGACCTCATCACACCAAACAAATCAGCATTGCTGCTTACTAACTCTTACCACAGTGCAACGCTGAGCCACCAGTGCTCTACTCTGCTTTTTTTTTTTTTTTTTTGGTCCAAAGACCAATCTATGTGTCTACGCTGTGTAGATAAGAGTATTACTGTGCCTCAAAACATGGAAGTCGCTTTTTGTGTGCCACGCAGATACCAACAAACCCAAACATAAATACGTGTGACACTACGGTGCCTTTCAAAAGTATTCATACCCCTTGGGTTTTTTTCCTCACCACAGTTTGTCGCAGTATAATCATAAACATCATTGTTTGTTTTTTTTATAGGGATTTAATGTGATGGACCAACACAAAGTAGTGTTTTGTTTTGAAGTGGAATGAAGATGATGCATTGCTTTTAAATTAAGTAAAAGTCTGTTGGGGCCCTTAATGTAAATGCGTTTTACAGCAACTATAGTTGCAAGTCTTCCTGGTTAGGTCTACCAGGTTTGCACATATAGGGGCTGATATTGTTATCCAGTCTTCATATAAAAAGACCCATTGAATGGAGGGTTTCCATGGATGTCAATTTTTATTTCTTATCCTAAGTTTGAATAGATGTATGTTCAGATTTTTCACATAGCCGTTTTTACGTATGATTAAGCTTTAATCTGAAACGTGCCATTGCAGCTCTGACTTGCTGTTTACGGTTGTCGGCCTGCTGAAAGGTGAAACCTCCAGCCCAAGCATCTTTTTAAAAAAAATTTCAGCCATCAACAAATTTTCTCCCAGGATCACCTTTGTGTTTTGCTAATTTATTGGTTAATCAATGGAAGAACTGCAGAACATTATTCGTGGGCAGTTTTCCATAATTTTCTTTTTTTTTTTTTTTTGTTTCCCAGAAAGTTAAATTCTGGTCTTGTATGTTTTACTTTCTGCATACTTCTCTTGTGGTAAATCCCTCTGGCCTCTCTTACTGGACATAAAGATCAGATTTGTAGGGTTTGCGTCCCAGGTTTTTCCCCCTACAATTTTTCACAAATGAACCAAGTTACATTGGGGCTTCTTCTCTAAATGTTGTCTGGCTTGTCAGTTTAGGTCGATGATATCCTCATCAGTTTGCGGTTGAAACATATTTCCAATTTAAGATTAATTATTTGTGCTCGAAGTTCCAGGCCTGGGTAATTGGTTTAAAACCGAACCCTGCTTTAAACGCTTGTTGGAATTGATTATTTAAAAGAAATTAAAATAAATTTTTTTCAAACTATTTTAAATTCAGTTGCTAATTTAAACATAGACTGTACCATACATATAAAAGTTAGTATTTAGTAAATGAGCAAAGTTAGAAATATTTAAGCTGGATTCCAATACTAAAGTATTGCTTCAAATATGAACAGTTAGATTTGTTGTGTATACAGTAGTAGTATACATACTGTAGCTGTCTGAGGGGGATGTGACTTGTGTTTAAGGGGATAAACTCTTCAAACCTTTATCTGACCTTTCTGCTGGTCTTCATGAGGCTGCTTGTGCACTTTCTCCAACAAACCTCTGAGCCTTTCACAGAACAGCTGGATTCATATTGAGATTAAATTACTCAAGTGAAACATGGCCACCAATTATTTGACTGCAGTTCCTTCATGCCCCACAACTCTCAAATGTTGATTGATGAAAAACTTATTTTTTTTTTACTTATATTCTTTCCACTTCAATACTATACACTGCTTTGTGGAAGTTTGTGTCATAATACCCCCCCCCCCCCCCCCACAAAAAATGCATTGATGTTTGTATTTGTGACTTAGCAAAATGTGCAAACATTTGAAGGAGTGTTTTAATACTTTGTGAGAAACCGTACATTCAAGACAGTGACACACAGGTAGTCAGGTAATCTTCCCTTCCGGGATAAATTCAGACTGTTCAGGCAGTTAGTGCCAGATGGTGTCCATTCTGTCTCTGTATTTGGCATTTGTTTGTCTTCCTCAGTCCGCTGGTCGTTTCTGGTCTACATTTACGAGTAGCATTCCTCCCGACACTGACGGTGTTTCTACTAGCTGCAGTAGAACACCTGAGACCCTCTGAGGACAAAACGTCCTTTAGGCTAGCGAGGTAGGTTTGCTGGAATTGTTTGGGTTTTTTTTGTACCACCCGTAGGGCGTAAACGAAAAATGTGGATACTGACCATTGGAAGTGTGTGATGATGCTATGCTGTTCTGTTCGCCTAGTGTAACGTTCTTGTAACACATGTATAAAATCTTTTTTTGTCTTTGACTGTGATGTGATGCTGCACCGTCAGAAGATTTACTATTTGCATGCATGCTCCGACAGAGCCTTTTGTGAATGGATGAGATTTTTTTGAAAACATTTTTCAAACATGCTTCGTTTTGTACAGTTATTTGTGCATGTGTTTTGTGCTTACTTTGACAAACACAGTCATGTTAGTTTATTTTTCCTATGAAAAAAATATTGTGTCCACTACAACCTGACACACACCTATAACCTCAAGGTGGATCAGGAGTTCCCTCCTGCATTTATCCCATCCTACACCTCATTGTGTGTATAGTGCAATAAGCCAGCTGCATCCGGTGTGAAGAATCTTTTATTTTTATTTGAAGTGCATACAACATTTGTTTGGATCTTCTGCAGTCGTCATAATGTACAATAAAATCAGTTATTTCATAAACGTAACCTTCCACAGGGAAGCTTCAATATTAGGAAAAACTGGAATTAACTGTTCTATTGCTTACCAAATAATGTGTAGAGATTAATCTTTGTTTTCTCCAATAAAAAATGCAGGAGGATGAACAGCCTCATCCCAACTGTAAATATGTATGTAAACAATGAGTGTCTATATGTCTGTTTTCACTATAACCAATGTCTATACAAAAATAAAAAGGTTTATTGACTTCCTGGCTTATATCTGGATTCTCTGACTATATTATATTTAAAAAAATACATCTCTCTCTCTCTATATATATATATACTGATTATGATGACTTAACACCTTGTTACAAATAATCTATTGAGTTGGAGGTATTTTATTAATTATTTAAAGGATACATTTATTAAATATAGTATGGAACAATGCATGTAATTAAGGGTGCTCCTGAATTTTCTAATCACGACTATTAACATTTAATTTTAAACCCTTTTAAGATTGTAATATTTTACACTTAAAAAATAATATAATTTAAAAAAAATCACAATTGGCTGCCAGTTTTCCCTAAATTCAGTTAGAACCGCTCATGTTCTTTGCTTTTCTACCAACAGGGTCTTTTCTTAATCAAGGAGATCTCTACTTGAGCCCCGCTAAGTCTTCTGGTTGAGGGGCAGCTGGATCAGGAAGCGAAGCCTCCGTCAGTGAGTCCCCAATGCTATGCCTTTTGTAGCGGGGAACTCCGTACAATAACGACAGATCTATTTCTTTTTTTGTCTCGCTCGCTGAAGGAGAATGTTGAGAAAAGAGTTCCACGTCTTTTTCTAATTGGCTGGGACTGAAACTTCTGCCATCTTTTGTATCAGACCTGAGAGCTGGATCTTTATCCCCCTCTGCCTCCCAGTTTCTCCTCACTTGTGACATGACTTTTAGGGCGTTCAGGCCTCTCCTCTCCTTGTCCCGTAATGCAGTCGTCGTCTCATTTGTCTTTTGGGATGAATTTCTATGCACTTGCCAAATGTCAGTGGAGGAAAGAGATGCGCCTTCAGTACCAAGTGATGAATATTTTTGTATTAGAGTTGCATCTGATTTCTTACTAAGCTGCAATATGTTAAAGGCACTGCTACCGCTAGTGGAGTCATTTGAGGGAGACGTTGACTCTGCGAATGAAGCTTGCTGCAGTGATGTGGACGTTACATCCACACCACCTGGTTTAGAGCTTGGAAGCTCAGGCAAATGATCAACACCAGCCCATTTTTTTTTCTCCGACAGGTCTCCATCAGTCTTGGCTCTGGATTGTCTCAGTCTCCTCCTTATGATCTCATTAAGGCTGGTATTTTGAGTGGTACTTAAGGCAAGCGATGTGTCTTTGTCATTTGATGCATCTTGTGAAAGATTAGAAATATAGTCAACAGTTTGACTGCTGCCACTTGGTGTGAAAGAACTGTTTGGGTTTGAAAAGGATTTGAAAATTGAACGCTTATAAGCGATAAGTGATTCATCTGTTGGCCCTACACTCATTGATTCTTGTGTGGTTAGCACTGCATTGTGTTTAGTCAAGTTTTCATTCTGGCTGGAGAAAGGCTGGGTATTACTTGACTCTGGAGATGGTGCCTTGATATTCAGATACCTCTTGATGCGTGGAACACCACGACTCAGGTCAGTAACGCTGTGGTCTTTTGTCTCGTCCTCACTTTCACTGCTAGAAGAGGAGGAATTTGAGCTCTGTTTTGATGACCTAGTTGAACCCTTGTTATCATTGTGATTCTTATTTGTTCTATGTTTAACTATATCTGAAAAGCTAAACTTGTCATCTAGACCCTCCAGAGTTGGAGAAACATTTTTCAGCACCGGAGAGGAGTCTCTGTGTGCTCTTTCATGGATCGCAACAAGCCTCTTCTTTAGTTTCTGTCTTCGCCCAGATCCACTTTCACCGCTGGAGGAGAAAGGGGAATCTGGTGGGGATTTGAGGTCAGATTCTGCTGCATGGGATGTGATTTCAAGATGCTTTCGGAACCGTGAGACACCAAGATTCATTGTGGCCCATCTTGACTGAAGCTCTGGGTCTACCGCAAGTGTTCTGCTAGGCTCATTTGTTGGCATGTCACCTGGGTCACCTGAAAAAACGGTGTACTTTTCTAATTTAATATCATGGTCTGTCTTTGTTCTGTAAGGAATATTTATCCCTGGAACTATGTGTGACCTTATGAACTTCTCTGAGGTAGTTGAAGTAGAGGATGCATCTTTTCTGATTTCAGCTTTGTGGTCTCTTTTGTCATCCTCACTTTCACTGCTGGATGACTGTGAATCAGATTTTTTAAACCCCAAATGTTTGCTTTTATGACCCAAGTGCAAAAATAGTGATGGAGCTTTATTATCTCCCAGCATTGTTAGGGGCGGGTTGACTCCATCAAGGCTTCTGTCTCTATCAACTTTCAATAAAGGGTCTATAGTCATGCCAACACTGTCGCTACTGCTCAAGGACGACTGATAAGGAACAGAGGTTTTGATATCTAGACGTCTTTTAATACTTGCCGTTTGTCCAATATCAATGGTTGGCCACCGATTTGCTGGATTAGCACTCAGTGTTACATCGGCTGGATTTTTAGAGATCAGGAGTTCCTTTTGCTTTTGTGTTTTCACTTTACCTCTTGTTTCATCCTCACTGCTACTACTTGAAGATGAATCGGAACTTGGAACTTGAACTGTTGGTGCTTTGATATCAAGGCGCCTTTTAAATTGTGGTATTCTCCAAAGATCAAGGGAAGGCCATTGGTTTCCTTGCTTTTGACTTCCTGTTTTGTTTGGTATAATTTGATTTGTTAATATATGTAACTCCTCCTGTTTTCGTTTTGTCATAGAGTCTTGCCTCTCATTGTCACTACTAGAAGAGGAATCTAAATCTGTTGATGGTGTTTTGATATCTTGAGGTTTCTTGAATTCTGGAGTCTTGCCGAGATCAGGTACAGGCCAATTATTTTCTGGTTTAGGTTTTACTGTTGGAGAGACTTTAGTTGGGTGGTTAGTCAACACATATTCCTCTTGCTTATGATGCACCACATGCCCTCTTGTTTCATCCTCACTCTCACTACTAGACAGTGAATCTAAATGTGCTGTGGGAGCTTTGATATCCAGGCGCCTTTTTATCCATGGCATTTTCCCAAAATCAAGGGTAGGCCAGTGTTTTGCTTGAATTTGAGCTGCTGTAGATACATTAGTTGGCAGTTTTGAAATAAGTAACTCCTCATGTTTCTTTTGTGTCATATAGTCTTTTCTTTCACTGTCAATGCTAGATGATGAATCTGAGTCTGTTGATGGTGTTTTGATATCTAGAGTTTTCTTGATTTCTGTTTTTCCAAGATCAGGTGCAGGCCAACGATTTTCTGGTTTTGGATGTACAGTTGGAGGAACTTTAGCTGGAAGGTTGGACATCAGCATTCCCTCTTGCTTGTGTTTCACCAAGTGGCCTCTTGTTTCATCCTCACTGTCACTACTAGACATTGAATTTGAAGCTGCTGTGGGAGCTTTAATATCAAGACGTCTTTTAATTTGTGTTTTTCTCGCTAGATCAAGGGTAGGCCACTGGTTTGCTGGCATTTGACTTGTATACACATGTTCCTTTTGTGCTGTTTGGTATTTTCTTTCAATATCACTATTAATACTAGATGATGAATCAGAGTCTGTTGATTGTGCCTTGTTTTGTAGAGGTTTCTTGAATTCTGTTGCTTTTCCAAAATCAGATGCAGACCAACGATTTGCGGGTTTAGGTATTTCTGTTGGAGAGATTTGGGATGGACGCTTAGACATCAGCAGTTCCTCTTGATTTTGTTTCACCACGTGGTCTCTTGTTTTATCCTCAGTGTCACAAGACAGTGAATCTGAATCCTCTGTGGTTGCTTTAATATCAAGATGCCTTTTAATCCGTGTTTTTCTGGCAAGATCAAGTAGAGGCCATTGCCTTGCTGACTTTTGAGTTGCTGTTGATACACTAGTTGGCTGTTTTGAGATATGTAACTCCTCTTGGTTTTTTTGAGTCACAGAGTCATTACTTTCTTTGTCACTGTCACTAGATGATGAACCTGAGTCTGTTGATTGTGTTTTGATATCTAGAGATTTCTTGAATTCTGTTGTTTTTCCAAGATCAGGTGCAGGCCAATGATTTTCTGGTTTTGGATGTAAAGTTGGAGGAACATTAGCTGGAAGTTTGGACATCAGCAAATCATCTTGGTTTTGTTTTATCAAATGGCCTCTTGTTTCATTCTCACTTTCACTATTAGACGATGAATCTGAACCTGCTGTTGGTGCTTTAATATCAAGACGCCTTTTAATTCGTGTTTTTCTCGCTAGAGCAATGGTAGGCCAATGGTTTTCTGGCTTTTGACTTGTAGACACGTGAACTGGAATTTTCGATAAATGCAGCTCCTCCTGTTTCTTTTGTGTAATATGGTCTTTTCTTTCATCGTCACTGTCACTACTAGACGACGAATCGGAGTCTATTGACTCTGCCTTGATTTGTTGAGGTTTCTTAAACTGTGTTAATTTTCCAAAATCAGATACAGACCAACGATTTTCTGGTTTAGGACTTTCTGTGGGAGATGCTTTAGATGGACGCTTGTACATCAGCAATTCCTCTTGCTTTTGTTTCACCATGTGACCTCTTGTTTCATGATCACTGTCACTACTACAGTGTGAATCTGAATCCGCTGTGGGTGCCCTAATATCAAGACGCCTTTTAATACGTGTTTTTCTCACAAAATCAAGTGCAGGCCACTGGTTTGCTGCCTTTTGAACTGCTGTTGATAGATTGGTTGGCATTTCTGAGGCAAGTAACTCCTCTTGGTTATGGATTTTACTTTCATTTTCACTGTCACTGCTAGATGATGAATCTGAGTCTGTTAATGGTGTTTTGATATCTAGAGTTTTCTTGATTTCTGTTTTTCCAAGATCAGGTGCAGGCCAACGATTTTCTGGTTTAGGAAGCACAGTTGGAGGAACTTTAGCTTGGAGCTTGGACGTCAGCAGTTGCTCTTGCTTTTGTTTCACCAAGTGGCCTCTTGTTTCATCTTCACTGTCACTACTAGACAGTGAATCTGAATCCGCTGTGGGTGCCTTAATATCAAGACGCCTTTTAATTAGTGTCTTTCTGGTAAGATCAAGGGTAGGCCACTGGTTTGTTGGCTTTTGAACAACTGTAGATGTAATTGTTGGTACTTTTGAGAGATGCAACTCCTCGTGTTTCTTTTGTGTCATATTGTCTTTCCTTTCAATATCACTATTACTACTGGATGATGAATCTGAGTCTGTTGATGGTGTTTTGATATCTAGAGGTTTCTTGATTTCTGTTGTTTTTCCAAGATCAGGTGCAGGCCAACGATTTTCTGGTTTAGGACGTACAGTTGGGGGAACTTTAGCTGGAAGCTTGGACATCAGCATTTCCTCTTGCTTTTGTTTCACTATGTGGCCTCTTGTTTCATCTTCACTGTCACTACTAGAGCTTGAATCTGAATCCGCTGTGGGTGCCTTAATATCAAGACGCCTTTTAATTAGTGTCTTTGTGGTAAGATCAAGGGTAGGCCACTGGTTTCCTGGCTTTTGAGCTGCTGTAGATGTATTGGTTGGTACTTTTGAGAGATGCAACTCCTCATCTTTCTTTGGTGTTATAAAGTCTTTTCTTTCATTGTCACTGCTAGATGATGAATCTGAGTCTGTTGATGGTGTTTTGATATCTAGAGATTTCTTGAATTCTGCTGTTTTTCCAAGATCAGGTGCAGGCCAACGATTTTCTGGTTTAGACAGTACAGTTGGAGGGACTTTAGCTGGAAGCTTGGGGATCAGCAAATCCTCTTGCTTTTGTTTCACTATGTGGCCTCTTGTTTCATCCTCACTGTCACCACTAGAGCTTGAATCTGAATCGGCTGTGGGTGCCTTAATATCAAGACGCCTTTTAATTAGTGTCTTTGTGGTAAGATCAAGGGTAGGCCACTGGTTTCCTGGCTTTTGAGCTGCTGTAGATGTATTGGTTGGTACTTTTGAGAGATGCAACTCCTCATCTTTCTTTGGTGTTATAAAGTCTTTTCTTTCATTGTCACTGCTAGATGATGAATCTGAGTCTGTTGATGGTGTTTTGATATCTAGAGATTTCTTGAATTCTGCTGTTTTTCCAAGATTAGATGCAGGCCAATGATTTTCTGGTTTTGGATGTAAAATTGGAGGAACATTAGCTGGAAGCTTGGGGATCAGCAAATCATCTTGGTTTTGGTTTATCAAACGGCCTCTTGTTTCATCCTCACTGTCACTACTAGACATTGAATCTTTAGCTGCTGTGGGAGCTTTAATATCAAGACGTCTTTTAATTTGTGTTTTTCTCGCAAGATCAAGGGTAGGCCACTGGTTTGCTGGCTTTTGACTTGTAGACACATTAACTGGATGTTTTGATACATGCAGCACCTCATGTTTCTTTTGTGTCATATGGTCTTTTCTTTCATTGTCACTGTCACTACTAAATGATGAATCTGAGTCTGTTGATAGTGTTTTGGTATCTAGAGGTTTTTTGATTTTTGTTGTTTTTCCAAGATCAGGTGCAGGCCGACGGTTTTCTGGTTTAGGAAGTACAGTTGGAGGAACTTTAGCTTGAAGGTTGGTAATCAGCATTTCCTCTTGCTTTTGTTTCACCATGTGGCCTCTTGTTTCATCCTCACTGTCACTACTAGAGCTTGAATCTGAATCCACTGTGGGTGCCTTAATATCAAGACGCCTTTTAATTCGTGTTTTTCTGCTAAGATCAAGGGTAGGCCACTGGTTTGCTGGCTTTTGACTTGTAGACACATTACCTGGATGTTTTGATACATGCAGCTCTTCATGTTTCTTTTTTGTCATATAGTCTTTTCTTTCACTGTCATTACTAGATGATGAATCTGAGTCTGTTGATGGGGTTTTGATAGGTATAGGTCTCTTAAATTCTGTTTCTTTTCCAAGATCAGGTCCCGGCCAACGATTTTCTGGTTTTGGATGTACAGTTGGAGGAACCTTGGCTGGAAGTTTGGACATCAGCAAATCATTTTGCTTTTGTTGTATCAAGTGGCCTCTTGTTGCATCCTCACTGCCACTACTAGATAAATCTGAATCTGCTTTTGGTGCTTTAATATCAAGACGCCTTGTAATTCGTTTTTTTCCGGTGAGATCAAGGGTAGGCCACTGGTTTGTTGGCTTTTGACTTGTAGACACATGAACTGGAATTTTCGATATCTGCAGCTCCTCATGTTCTTTGTGTGCCATTTGGTATTTTCTTTCATTATCACTGTCACTACTAGATGAGGATTCTGAGTCTGTTGATGGTGTTTTGATATCTAGAGGTTTCTGGAATCGCGTTGTTTTTCCAAGATCAGGTACAGTTGGAGGAACTTTAGCTAGAAGCTTGGACATCAGCAAATCTTCTTTCCTCTTTTTGATCACACTGCCACTTGTTTGATCCTCACTATCACTGCTGGAAGACGATTCTGAATCTACTGTTGGTGCTCTGATATCTAGACGCCCCTTGATGTGAGGACGATTCTGAAGGTTAATGGTGGGCCATTTTCCATCTGGACCAATAGTTTTTGGGGAAGATTCTTGAAATGACATATGTCCAACATCCATCCTCCCTGGTTTGTTTTTTACTATTGAGTGAGTAGTTTCATCATCACTGTCACTACTGGTCGACGAATCTGAATCTGCTGTTGGTACTTTGATGTCAAGAGGTCTCTCTATTGGCTTTGCTTTTCCAGGTTCTAAGCCAATTCTTTTGTTTTCTGGCATAGGGCTTACTGCTTGAGATACATTATCGGGACGTCTTGCCATCATTAACTCATCTTGTGTCTTTGTTGTCACATGGCCTCTTGGTTCACCCTCACATTCACTACTAGCCGATGAATCAGAACTTGGGAATAGTGCTTTGATATATAAACGCCTCTTGAGACGAGAAATGTGCTGAAGATCTACAGCAGGCCAACTTCCATCTGAATAATACATTTTTGTTTTCGGCTTTTGAAGTGGAAGTTGTTCAGTGTTCATCCTGCCTTTAACATCAACATATGTGATTTTTTCTTCGCTCTCACTGTTGGAAGAAGATGAATGTGCGGCAGGTTTAGATAGTAGTGCCACTTTCTTCTGTTTCTTATTTGTTTTTTGTTTAATCTTAGTCTGTGTTGGCTCACTGTCACTTGAATCAGAGGAAGAGGAATAATCCTGGGCATCTCCTGGATTTTTTTGTTTCACAGCTGTTTTTGATTGCACACCTGATAAAGAATCAACAAGGCTGCTCGCCCTGGTGGATGGACTTTGAGCACCATCACTAAATTCAAATGGTTCTTCATTATCCTGAGAAGTGTCAGAGTCTGTTTGTAATGTCTTAACCGAGGGTAGTGAAGAGGAACCAGGAAATGTATTTTTGTCCTTCAAGGATATTTGTGGGATTTCTGTTTTAGTGGCTGCAGCTCTTGTCTGTAGTGAGTTTTCTACCTGCTGAAGAGAATTGGGCATGGTGTTGTTTCTGGTCATTTGGTCTGCTTCCAATGCACTTTGAGAAGAATCTGAGGATGATGAAAGGCTTCCCCTCTCCACAAGCTCATCCGGATCTGGAATATGTTCAAACTTCATGTTGCGGAGTCGCTCTTCATCCAAATCATTTGAGCTACTGTCATCACCCTGCTGTTTCTTGCGATGCTTATGCAAGTCAACCTCTGCTTCTTGATACTCAAACACCTCATCGCTTCTAATGTTCTCCTGATCGCCACTTGCAACAGTATCATAGTATTGCACATTTCTTTCCTGAGTAAATTCTACTCGGCTAAAAGTGACTCTTCTTTCCCTGTGGTGTTCTATCCCTTCTGGTTCCTCAGCATTTGAAAAGGCCTCGTTGTCATATTGTCTCTGTTGAACAGAGTTGACAGTATGAGTTACAGGGGGTGCTTTCTTTTTGCGGACCCTTCCCCAAAGCCTATCGATACAAGGTCTCGCCAGGACTCCGAGAATGAACGCCAACAAAAATGTGAAGAAAATCGATAAACAGACTGCCAAAGCCAAGTCAGACTGTGTAACGCCATTGGGTGTCTCTCCAGGGGTCCCGTTTTTAGATTCTTGTGGGGAAATTCTGCTGTTGACCCTTGGTAAACCTCTTGCCTTTCTTGCACCTCCTGTTTTACTGATTTGGAGGTTAAAAACAGACAGAATCTGGTCTTCCTCAGACACACAGGCATACAGTCCTGTATGTTCCTCTGAAAAGTCACTGATGAGAAGACTAGCTTCATCCTGGCTCACAGATGCTTGACCACTTGGTGTCCACCATTCTGAGCCTAAAATAAAACCAACAGCGTAAGAATAACTGAATAGAGTGTAGATGATGTGTTATCAGGTCTTAATTTCACTATTTTTACACAGTACCTTGTGCTGAACAGGAAAGCAGGATCTCAGTGCCACTGTAGACTGTCACATCTCTGTGAAGACTAAGGTTGTTTTCAGTGTTAATGCATTTTAGGTCCTCTTCATCCAGCTGTAGAAGATCTTTTCCTGAGATGGTCGAAGGAAAAGCACATATGATGTTCCAGGTCTGTAAGCCTCTAAACCTGTCGTAAGCCATCCGCCTTCTTATAACACGCATGTTGCAGTCACAGTGCCACCTGTTTCCACCCAGCGCAACACCTGCTCCAATGTTGCGCAAAGTGAGGTACGTCAATAACTGCATGTTTGTCAACTTGTTGAAGCTCAGGTCAAGGATCTTTGAGGGGAAGACAGTATTTAATTAGATTACATACAGATAATTAGCTTGATATTAAAGTTACCGCAGTAAATTAACCAGAAGCAGTTCTCTAAAGCAAAGGTTACATGAACAAAAAGACAAAAATGAACAGAACTAAAATGGCAAATTTCATCTAGTAGCCTACAGAAAATAATGGGCATCAAAAATCAGCCTTACTTTGAGTTGATCTAAATTATGAAACTGCTGTGGATGGAGATGTGCAATCAGGTTATGCTGTAAATAAAGCTCTCGCAACTGATGAAGGTTACTAAGGACTCCTGGTTCAAGACTTGAGATCCTGTTGAAAGACAACTGCAGAACTTGTAAAGATCCAACAGCACCCAGCCCTTGAAAAAAATGAAAAATACTTAATTAGAATTAAACATCATGCGGAATTGATTCCACAAGAAAACAATGATCTTTCCAAGTATTTATACCTCTTAAGTCATATTACAACCACAGACGTTTCTATATGTTATTAGAATTTTATGTGCAAAAAAAGCAGTGGATAATTGTAAATATAATAGAAAGAAAAGTCAGGTTTTTAATATTTTACTAATAAAATCACAGTTGAGCAGCTGCTTCTCCACATCTAGCTGAGCCAGTTAAAATGGATTGGGCATCTGATTAGGATGCCTCCTGGCCACCTCGTTGATGAGGTGTTACAGACACATCTCACTGGTAGGAGACCTAGAGGAAGACACTGTGTTTGTCTGTTGGCCTGGGAATGCCTTGGGATTCCCCCAGAGGCCCAAGTGGGTGAGGAGAGGAAAGTCTGGGCATCTTTGCCTGTGACCAGATTCCAGATTAAGTGGTGGGTGGATTAATGAATGAATGGATGGATGGATAGACAAAATATAAAAAGTGTTATGTGTATTTAAAATTCAGGGTATTTTCCTGAAATACTATGTACATATGAAGGGAAAATAATATCATCACCATGGTGAAACATGGTGGTGGCTGCATCATGTTATAGAGATCTGGGTCCTCTCCAGAATTTTTTAAAAGGCACCACCGATGATCATACAATGACACAACCATATTTCAGGAGTATTATTTCAGTTTTATTCTGTTGTCTTCACTTTATATTTCACATTTGAGCAGAATAACAACCCTAATCATATCACCAGGGAAGAGTTTCAGTAAAAGGATATTTAAGTGATAATATCGGAGGAGCAGCAGCAAGCGCTCTCCATGGCTCTAAAGGAGCTACAGAGATTAAAACCTCTGGTGAGATAATCTGGACAACTATGGTTAGGCACTCCACAAATCTTTCCGGTGTGGAAGACTCACAAAGACAGAGCAAAGGAAGCCAAAGGAATTTCTCTTTGAACTTTCCCATAAGCCAGGTTGGAGAA
This sequence comes from Apricaphanius iberus, assembly GCA_028564705.1. NCBI lineage: Eukaryota > Metazoa > Chordata > Actinopteri > Cyprinodontiformes > Aphaniidae > Apricaphanius > Apricaphanius iberus. The sequence continues at coordinate 498,787 of JAPXFQ010000256.1, forward strand.
ACAGGATGTATATATATATATATAATGTATTTATTTATTTTTTTTGGTGAAAGAACTGAACCTTCACATCACCCTAAACACATTGGCACCACCATGAAACAAGCTAATTTGGCAAAAAACAAAAAATTTGTCCAAATATCTGTCTGTGTGCAAAATCTGGTAAAGCCATCGCTTGAAAGGCTTGAGGTCCTGAAAGTATTGAAACAGGAGGGCTGATGGAAATGCAACACATTTCAGATATATACCTGTTTTAAAATAGAAAACCATATACCCTTTTTCACCCACTCAACCAGAACTGGGCATCAGGAATCTCAACACTGCTGTTGCATGGTAAATTAGATGGTCTGCAACTACTTTAACAAAAAAAAAGCGAAAGAAATAATTTACCATGAATAAAAAACAAAACATGTTCAGCCCCGCACGGGGAGGTATGTGAAACAATGAAATCATAAATATTTCAGTGCACACTCACACCTTGTTTCACCCACTGGAATGTCAATATAAATTGTGACAGTGGTGTTATTATCTTGGGAGGTTCACTAATTTCTGCATGGAACAAAGTTCGAAGGTGAAATATTATCACTAGACAGGGATTTTTTGCGTATAGGAAGAACTGAAAGGTACACAGACAAATCTGAACAACTACAAAATGTATACACATTTGGTTTCTAGATTATAAATTACCTTTTTAGATTGATATGTGAGTATAATGCTTTTTTAAAATCAATTTAGCCAGTTTTATGAACTTAAAGACAGTTTCCAATTATATTCCAGACAGCAAATAAAGGTGCGAGTGTTGAAGTTATCAGATCAATGTTCTTTCGACAAGAAATTGCTTTCTTTTTAGATAAGTTTTTTTAGGTGGAGCACTCCTAAATAAGGATTAATTTCCTGGAACCTGGTCTGACTGACTGGCTTTGCTGGGTCACCCCATTTTATCTTCCAAAGCATCCTTTGTTTTTCAGTTTTGTGGCCACAGTGGCCTTTATTTAAAAGTGGACAGTAAAGAAATGCGGAATAGAAGTGGGGGAAGACATGGAGCAAATGTCAGCAGAGCCGTGACTCGAACTCACAACAGCTGCGTTGGAGACTAAGGCCTCCATACATGGGGCACCACCTATAACACCACGTGACACCCCAAAAACATTAAGTTGTCCTAAATATTAATTACTGGTAAAATAAATTTTTTTTTGGTTATTTTGTTTCTCTGATTGTGTCATTTTAACATTATATACACCACATAAGTGGTGCATTGTTTATGCTCCATATTAAAACTAATATAGTGCGCATGTGCAGTTAAGCCGAAACTTGAAATGAGACGGTGATCTCTCAAAAGATAATAAAACAGAGAAAAAGGAGGATCACTTTAAAAAAATTATCATGGATTATCTTTTGTTAATTTATATTTTCTAAATGGTGTACTGTAAGATTATTTTCACTCTTTATTGGTATTACATCAATCAAACCCCTCTTGTAATTGATGAGCAGCTTTTTACATGTTTACATGGAGGTTTTCATCATTATTCTTCAACGATCAACTGAAAATCTTTGAGATTGGAAAGCCACTTTACCATCACCCTAATCTTTAGCTCCCTTCAAAGTGTATCCATCAGTTTTAAGTCAGGACTTTAAATGTTAAGATTACTTCCAACCAGAACAAATGTTGGTAAAGTGAAATATTTTTTTATGAGGATGGTGTAAGTTATTTTGTTGATAATAGAGGTATGTTGTGGCATAAAAATAAACATAAAAAGACCTGCTTAATCATTATTCATAATCATGTGACAATCATCAACTAATATTTTATAATCCTATTGGCAGCAGCCCTTGAAAAGTGTCCACAACAATTCACGTGGTATCCTAAAATACATGTTTTAGACCTCATTCAGACTGTATTCATATTCTGCACTAATAAGTCTGCCACTGCTTCACAGAGCTTTACTTGAAAACGTGTCTGATTCTTGTTCTTTATATATAAATATATATAATACATTGGTTTGGTTAACGGTACATAGTTGGATTAATCCTTTTTACCCAGGATTATTAAATTCAAGTACTTCCCATATAATGTCGATCTCATTTCTTGGTACCTCTGATCAAGATGTGTAAAAACTCTAAATGAATTTATATTTCAGTAGCATAAAAAATTAATGAGATCAGTCTTTAATTTAAGCAGGTAGCAAGTAGGACATTAGTATCCGATAAGATTTCATACAGATGTTTCCCCTCTCTTTTTTGTACAAGCTCTTTAGACCAGGGGTATCCAAATTGTGGACTGGGAGCCATTTGCGGCCCTAGGAAAAATTATGTGTGGCCCTTGACGACAGGAAATTTGATAAAAATAGATATAAAAATGTTAGGTGGAGCACAAACTACTTTTCTTTTATTAGTTGTGTGTTGTTTTGTTTTTTTTGCTTTCTTTTTTAATATTATAAGTAGGAAGAAAACATCCAGGAACCTTAAACTTCACTAGCCAGAGCAAGGATTGTCAAAGAAACGACTCGTTCTTGTCACTAAAAATAGACAAAAAAATGTTTTAAATGCATAATCGAATAGAATCTTCTTTATGAAAAACCTCTGAGATCCCTTTTCGGCCCTACTGTAATATGTTCTTTTCTACTTTGCTTCATTAAAATATTGTGCATTGAGTTTATAGGTGGACAGGTAAAAAAACAAAAAGATTTCACAACTAAATTATGTCTGTATTTATAATTGGTGAAAAAAAGGCCTCTGAGTACTTCAAACCTGGTGATTTTGGACCGTGTTGCAGAAAACTTGGACACCACTGCTCTATACGTTCCTGAGTCCTCTCTTGCTTGCTTATCGTCAGCTTACTGTTCAAGTTTTCTATTGGATTTAGGTCTGGGGACTAATGTTTTATTAGCGGTTTCCTAGTAGATTTCGTATTATAGTGTGGTGAATTGACCTGTTTTGATTTTTCGGTCATCGCCAAACCCACCTGCAGTGTTTCTTTCTTGACACCTAAACCTGAATCTCATCTCACCGAAGCACACATTTTGAGTCAAAGTCCGAGCACAGGTCAGTAAATGTAACATGTTTCCAATATCCTTTTTAATTTCCTTGAGAGGACACCTGCTGTGAATTGAAACTATATAAACTGAATTGATTTTTCAATGGTTGGACAGAACAGCCTTTTTTATAGTACGACTCTCAAACAGCAGGTTGGCATATACATAATGTGTTACAAACGGTTGACTTGGAGTGTCTCAAAACCTTAGAAACAGTGCTTTAGCGACATTTACTTTTAAGGGATTGTTAGGAAAACAAGAAACTGCCACTGGTGAGTTGGCTAAAAACGATTATTTCTCATTTTGAGGTTTTCCAAAGGAAAGGTTAAAGGTTAGATTTAACTGAGGGTAAACAGTTACGGCTTTTTTTAAGTGGTTAAGTGTTGCTGACAGTAGATTTAGCTCCTTTAAGCACCTTGGTAATGTTTAATTGGTATGAGCATATGATTATATTACACCGACTCACCCTCTGGCAGCTGCTCCAGCAGATTCCTCTCAGCTGACAGCAGCTGCAGGGCGGAGGCCCAGGTCAGACACCTCAATCCGCTCCTAGCCGAGGGAAGCCTGAAATGTCGACTCTTAACGGTTTTCTCTACGCAGAGAGAAAAGTGTGGGACGCTGTTGTTTCCCAGCCATAGGTTCCTGAGGTTGGGATGTGGTTGATGAAAAGTTACAGAGCTGAGGAGGTTATGAGACAAGTCTAGCTCAGAGATTGAGTCCTGGACCAGCTGAGGCACTGAGGAGAGGCCAGATGAGGAGCAGTTCAGCAGAGGAGTTCTCTGACAGGTGCAGGGTTTAGGACAGGGAGGTGAGGAAGAGGAGCACCGGAGATCCAAGGAAGTCAGGAGCAGCACAGCCGCCAAAACCAACCAGCGGGGTACTGCCATCATGACCCGGCCTTAAAACTAGGGAGTAAACAGATCAACCGTCTCAAGAAGCAACTCAACCAAGTACTTCGACAGCAAGTGTTTTGGATCAAAACCGTGACAAACTGAAGAAACTCACCTGGGTATAAGGTGTCACCAGGTTGACAGAAAACCTTGTAACTGGTCTCACACCCAAAATGTACCGTCCAGCATGTTCTGATCAAAGTCTGAAATGGATGTTGCTGCTTCAGGCTTAACAAGCCCCAACCCTAAGATGTCACACTGATTTATTCAATCATTTACACGTCTAGTTAATATCTTACTGTCATTGTTTTCCTGTCGATGCAGCGCCAGATAAGCAATCCTGAACGTTTATGACTAAGAGTACCATGCCCTGGGTGCACATTCTGTCAGATGATAGCACTGCGCTGATCGTTAGCGCACAGGTATTTTTTTATGGTTTTAAATAACCATATAAACACAGGGAAGCAACGATTAGTTTTACATAGCAACAAGTTTCTTTATTGAAAAAAAAAAGCCAGTTAAATGTTGATGTTTTTTTGTTTTTTTTTTATCGTGACAAAGTCGTCATGTAAGTGATCAGCAAATTTTCTCACCGAAGGCATCAAGTCCGCCAACTGCTTCAACCCGTTTCACTATTAACACTTTTAACATAACAGGCCACAAAATCCAAAACCAAAGTCAAACTTTTTATATTGTATTGCACAAAATTCACTCCAAACAGCTTCCACTTTCAACACATTTAGCTTGTCAAGAGATTAACATTTACCTTGCAAAAGTATTCCCACCCACGGAGCTTTCCACTTCATATGTTTCAACAACAAACTTCTGTGTATTTTTGAGGGACTTTATTTGATTGACTTATTTGGAGACACAGTAGTGCATAACAGTGAAGTAGAAAGGAAAAAATAGATATCTTAAATACCGATCCAGTGCAACAAGTGTGTAGAGTGAACTTTTTTTCTTGATGCTCAGTTCAGATTTTTGTTTAAATCAGACGTTTTTGTGTGGTTGCTGAAATATGACAGCAAAACATGCAATGTGAACGGTTCACTGCCAATAAAGAGGCACGCTTGTGCTGAAGACAAGATGTCACACACAACGCGCTCTATTTACAAAGTAAAAATAGCGACTAATGATGTTAGTCTTTGTGTAGCAGTTTTGTGATTCCTGCATTTTTTTTTAACCAAAAAAATTCGGACAAAATATTAAGAGAAAGAATGACATTGAGAGAAAAGGCTGACTCTATTATCTGCCATGCTTGTTTGAGCGTTTGCCTGAGCAGATTAGTACGTCTGTCTCGTGTCAGTGACGTACAAAATAGTTTTAATGACACGTGACCACTCAGACTGCAGTTGTTTTAGTACCGCATATGAAAGTGAATTTGTTCGGATTTGGAAAAAAAAATCTTATTTGTACTGTTTAGAATGTCATTTAAAATAAATCAGATATGGGCCACATATGGGCAAAAAAGTCTGATTTTGTCTGCAGTGTGAACATAGCCTGAGGTATTGTTCATTTGGCAAGTCTGAACTTTATAGAAGAAGCCTTCTTAGTTGCCGTAAGGTCACAGTTAACTTAAGGAAGATGATGATCTGCTCAGATGAGACCAAAACTGAACTGAACTTCATAGTCTACACAACTGCAGATCACAGTAAAAACACAATCCCCAACGGTGGTGATTACTTCAGCATGGACAAGGGAAGGAGGTAGGAATGCAAAGCAGGATGGATGAAGCTAAACACAAGACAATACTGTAAGGAACCATGTAAGATGATACTAAAGACTTTAGACTGCTGCAGAGGTACAGCCTCCAGCAGGACAACGGGCATAAACATAAAGACTATGGAATGCAGGGTTCGAACAACCAAGGCAAAGTCCAGACCTGACTCTAACAGAGAATCTCTATCCAGTCTGACTGAACTTGAGCTATTTTGCAAAGAAAGGGCAAAAATATAATCTTTGCACATCAAGATGTGCAAAGATGGTAATTGGGGTGATGGGTGGTTCTAGAAAGTAGCAGCATTAGAAAGGTATAACGAAGTAAGAGATTTCTTAAGATGTCCTAATAAAGAACATTGAAGTTGTTGTAATGTCATAAAAGTTTAGGTAGGAATACTTTTTCAAGGCATCGCTCTGAAGCACAACTTGTACACTGTTTATTGATTTACAATTTGGCGTTGTATGCACTTGCAATTTAGGTCAACTATAAAGAACATTTTTCTCCCTTTAAATCCTTTGGCACGTGCATGATAAACAGCTCAACATTTGCAGAAAGACGTTCTTATGTAGGAGAATAAAAATCCAACTTATGAACAAGAGCTCAGTTAAAGTTCTGCATATTTTGAAGTAAATAATTATGTAGTGTCAAGTCAGTTAAAAAAAGTCTGATACAAACCCTTCTGTGAATTAATGTGAGATGACAGAGAAGCAGAAAATAAATACCACAGGCAAGGTAAACCATTTTAACACCCTTCAGCATAACTTATTGTTTACAAAAGCAAGAATTTAGATGACAGTGCTCTGTAATACATTGTGGATGTGGCACTCACAGACACAGCTCACCTCAACTGTTAGGCAAGCTCTAGTTTTAACTGAACCCAGTCCAAAATGCACAGGTTCTTCAGAGATTTGTCCTATTTCAGCTAGTGAGCTTTCCCGCACGGGTTGTCTGAGATCTGGCAGCCCATATCTGGAAACTTGACCAGTACACGGAACAGAGTCCCATCTTCACACATGCACAGCTTGTACCTCTCCAGGCCGTCATTGAAGGTCAGGTCTGTGGAGCTGGGAATGCGCGTAGCATTGAACATCACGGACCCATTGAGAACGATACTGTTCTCCTGCAAAGTTAAAGCACATCATCAAGCATCTGTTGTCAAGACCCTGCCTTAGTAGGCTTTATGCATTGAATATGAGATTCACATACCCTCATCATGGCCATGAATGTACATTTCAGGCTTTGAAATCGGTTTTTGAATCCTTCTTGAATATGTGTTGTAGCCATAAACATTTATTAGCTCAATGCTTGGGTCTTATCATAATGTATACAGTTCATAGGTGTGATGGAGAAATGTATTATTATGATTCATCTGTTAGTATTATTAACACTGAGAGCAGAGGGGCCAGAAAACAGGTGTTGAGTTCACATGGGAATCGAGGTTAGAGAAAACCTCAATGTCTGAGAAAATTGATTCTTCTTATATACTTAGTTTTGAGAGTTTCTCTTAATTGTGTTACGATTTAACCCAAGCTATTGCCATTGTTTTGTATCTGTCAAGATTCACTTATTCCCAGCTAAAGAGCCTGGTGCCATCACCCTGAGAAATCCCCACCCTGAGAGAATAGTTTTGTCTTCAGAAAAGATAGAGGCAAGGTTATAAGGTTACTGAACTTTATAAATACTTATTTTCATTTGAGCTGGGGGGGGGAAGCATTCACTGTGATCTGTACTGTTCTCCTGTATGATCAATTGGAATATAATTAAACCTCCAAGATAAAATGAAGGAATATCTCTCACTTCTTTATTTAGAATTCCTTTTTCCCACAACAATTAGTTAGGTTCTGGTAGGGACCCTGATTTCAAGCATAGTCCACATATTATTAATACATTTTAGGTCAGAGCTGTTCAAAGATCTGATATTAGCCTAGTTTTTACAGTGCATCCGGAAAGTATTCACAGCGCTTCACTTTTTCCACATCTTTTATGTCACAGCCTCATTCCAAAATGGATTAAATTCATTTTCTCCCATAAAATTCTAAACACAACAACTAAAAGGCACCTTAGGGACTCTCAGACAATGAGAAACAAAATCCTCTGGTCAGATGAGACAAAAATTTAAACCTTTGGAGTGAATGCCAGGCATTATGTCTGGAGAAAATCAGGCACCGCTCATCACCAGGCCAATACCGTCCCTACAGTGAAGCATGGTGGTGGCAGCATCATGCTGTGGGGATGCTTTTCAGCGACAGGAACTGGAAGACTGAAAGTCAGGATAGAGGTAAAGCTGAATGCAGCAATGTACAGAGACATCCTGGATGAAAACCTGCTCCAAAGCGCTCTTGACCTTAGACTGGAGCGACGGTTCACCTTTCAGAAGGACAATGACCCTAAGCACACAGCCAAAATATGGAAGGGGTGGCTACAGAACAACCCGGTGAATGTCCTTGAGTGGCTCAGCCAGAGCCCAGACCTAAACCCAATTGAACATCTCTGGAGAGATCTGAAAATCGCTGTGCACCGACGCTTTCCATCCAACCTGATGGAGGTGGAGAGGTACTGCAAAGAGGAATGGCCAAAACAACCCAAAGATAGGTGTGCCAAGCTTGTGGCATCATATTCAAAACGACTTGAGGCTGTAGTTGTTGCCAAAGGTGCATCAACAAAGTACAGAGCAAAGGCTGTGAATACTTCTGTACGTGCGATTTCTCAGGTTTTTTTATTTTTTATAAATTTGCAACAATCTATTTATTTTTGCATTATCATTATGGGGTGTTGTGTGTTGAATTTTAAGGAAAAAAAAACTCATTTAATCCATTTTAGTATAAGGCTGTAACATAAAAAAATGATGCACTGTAAGTTCAGAACAGCGCTGACCTGTGGCACAAACAAACTAAACCACTGCTGGGGGCCTCCAGACTAGCATGAATGCTTGAATTTAAGCACTGATCTAAAAGGTTTATTTGTTATTTGACAAGGAGAACATTAAGTATGATTTTATGGTTTTGGAATCTAAAGTACCGTAATCTCCAAATTATAAGCAGCTACTTGTTCCCATGCTTTGAACCCTGCAGCCTATACAATGGTGCAGCTTATTTATGGATTTATATTACTAATGGGCACTAGAGGACCCCCTTGATCCAAGTATTGTACAGGTTATGTCCTACACCTTTAAGGGATTCTGTGCCTTTAAGAGGCATTCCAGCATTTTCTGCTGGAGACCGGAGAAAGAATGAGACAAGCAGTTCACGCAGACAAAGAAAGCAAAGGTGGAACAGACAGACATTATGAAAGCGAGACATTTTGATAAAACCAAGTGTTCATGCACAAACCCTCATTATGGAAATCAAACAAAGAAATATAGCTGCTTCACACACCCTTGGCATTAATGAATCAATGTTGAGACGGTGGAGACGCCAGCGTAAAGTCTCAATGCAATAAGACGGAGAAAAATTTCTGAGGTAAAAGCATATAGCATGTGGCCCGAACTTGAAGTCTTTCTTGAAGATTTGTTTTGAAATGTTAACAAAACCAAAGCTTCCCCAAACACCAATCTCTTTCCCCACAATCCCTTCTGCACCAACCCTTATATATGGTAATCAAATGTTAAAACACCTTCGGTTTATAATCGGGTGTGGCTTGTTTATGTACACATTTGTGTATTCTCCCTAAAATTGCCTGGTGCAGCTTAGGATCAGGTGCTCCTTATAGTCCGGAAAATACGGTAATTGTAAGATGTTCTTTGTAAAAGAACCTTCATAGTGCTATTGTTGTGTTACCATGGTTAAAATCTGATGCTTTGAGATAAATCTCCTCTCTGTGTTTGAGTGTCTGTTTGTCGAAAAAATTATATTCCATCATCCCTGATTGCTTTAAGCCCCGCCCCCTTGCCCAGATCCCACCGTATCTGGATATGGTGGGATCTGCCAGCCCTGATTCCAAAACAAACTCTGATTCATGTTTGAGATGTAAGAAATTGGATAAAGTGATCAGAAAAACTATAATCCATCCAGCTGGAATGAATTACTGAGAGCCCAAAATGAAAGTCACATTCATGGCCATGATGTGAGCTTCTGACCGCTTTATGTACAGTATGTCATTACTTTCATACTTACGGCCCTGAGCTCGATGTCCCCGCCCATTTTAAACTCTACGGTGCGGCCCATGATGTTCACTCCCTCATTGCCTCGAATGATGGCCTTGCTGTCTCCCTTGATGTTCAGATCAGATGAGGCGCTGCTGGTGATCTGAAAGCAAAAACAAAATATCTGACTAAGAATTAAACGATATCACTTTTTTGTCCAAACCGGCACGATACCGATACTTGGATCTGAGCACTTGCTCAGATCCAAGTATCTGACACAAAAAATGAAATGAATTGGAATTATTTTCTACTCTGCTTGTTAAAACAAATAATGGTGAATTAGAAAAGAAAATATGAATAAAAATGACCACAAAACAAACATTTCCATTAAAAAACAATTTTTGAGATGTTATTGCAGTTTCTACATTTTAAGTATCTTTCAATTTATCGGTTAACTTTAACGTGTACATTAGAACAGTATCAACCCAATACCAGTATTGTTGCATCTATAAATCTGACGGATGGATATGTGATTTTTCCAATGTTAAAATGAGTCTGCATGGGATAATAAACAATAAAATAAGCCAGGATGACGAGTCAGCAAATTCCAACCACTCCTTTTTGCTTATTTACTTAATACTTGACACACCCCTACTTTATGAGATTACACATCAGTTTTTGCAAGAAACTGCATTCATAACCTGTCAAAAATCAAATCACTTCAAATCATTTTGAGCTTTTCTTTTGCGAAAGAAATAAAGGTGATTTGATCAGTATCTGCTGAAAAACATGTTCAAGCCTCACTCTCTTTCGCTTTCGATCGGCTTTTACAGTCATGAACTATAAATTAGACTAGCAGTTCCTGCACAGGTTGTAAAACCCACATCATCATCATCATCAGAACTGTGTTGACAGACACAGAGTCCAGATATAATTGATGAATCACTTTTTGTGCCAGAGCCTTTACAGCAGAGGCTGGCATCCTACACACCCTTTCAGTGGACGCCTTTTTAACACTGAGGACTTTGACTCCTTTGGGCAGATGGAACTCGTGGTTTTCAAAGTCTGTGCTGAAGAAAGTCGTTTGTGTCCGAGGGTCCGTGAAGGATATACCGACGTCGCTGACGACGGAGGTTTTGTCCTTCTCCACGCTCAGTTTCGTGTTGCCTTGCTGGAACACAACCTGTGGACAACACAGAGAAAGAACAGAAAAGAAGCTGTAGTAGGTTTTCCTGATGTATTGTTATTTTTGGGGGAAACGTTAAAGTGTAGAATATTTTTTTTGTTTTTTACCGGATTGTTGTTACCCACGATGACCAGGTTCTGGTCTTTACGGCCTCCAACTGTGCTCTTGTGCAAAGGATGAACAATTCCCATGTCGGCTTTCTGCTTGAAGCGCAGCAGGCCACTCTCGTGGAACTCCATACTGTCGCAGCCGTTGGGGCCGATTCGGATCACTGTCCATATTACCAGTGTGATCTGAGTGACAGCATGTGCAGTACGTTACAGCATATGTAGGGCAGACAGATAAAGAGTACAACCATTTAACTATTTCACAGCTTGCCCTGCTACATGCACAAACCTTACTGTATTTTGTTTTGGGTTTATGAGAGAGATTGAGAGAGATTACTAGCAAAGTGGAAGGAAAACAGTGTGAAGTTTTCAACAAATAAAATATCTGTATTGTGTTTAATGCGCTTTGCTCTCATGCCCATTAATGTTTGATGCCCCTATCTACAAACACAACAAAACATGGAGGAGCTGTAGAGAGCTACACTTTGGCTGGGAGAATCTATTTATGGAAAGTCTGTGTTTTATGGAAAAGTGGGAACAAGAATGCCATTGTTCGATGAAAACCATAAGAACTGCTTGCAGTTTTCCATTAAGCATAAAGAGGAGATAGCAAACATCTGGAAGTATGCAAAGCTGGAATAGGACCAAAATGGACCTTTTTAGGTCTACATGCAGAATTCCATTTATTGAGGAAAACTAGCACTGCATGGGGATGTCTTCAAAAGGGACAAAGAACCTGGCTACATAAGACTAAAAACCGAAGAGGAGGTTCACCATCCCGAATAACAACTTTAACCACATAGCCAGAGCAGCAATTATTTAACGATCAGCCCTTACTTATGGGTTAGAATGGTCCAGATAAAATCTAAACTTGGAAATTGCTTCCTACATATTTTTTCCACGTAATCTGATTGGTCTTAAAGTCGAAGTACCGTTTCTTGCAACCTATTTATAGCATTTATTTTGTTCATTTAGGCACCCAGACAAGTTTAGTGCCACTTGAAGTCCTTGGATTAAATGCCAGAAAAATACCCAGGAAGACAACAACCAAGCACCTCTGAGACGCTCCAAACTCACAGGGGAATACTGCTAGTGATTCATAAGAAAACATTCGGAAAATGAAGGCGTCTTGTGTCAGATGATCAGGGCCGGTTCAAAGTCTTATGGGGCTTTAAGGAGATTTTGACTCAGGGGGGTTCCCTTTCAGTTCAGACCACTACCAAATATAACAGCGTTTTAATCAAGATTTGGTCTAAACTGGGAAAGGAGGCGGAGTTTATTTGCCCAAGCCCCAAAATCACTCAGCGGTACTTTTTATTACTATCTGAGAAAATCTGAAGCTAAAACAAAATAGAAAGGTTAAACTAAAGCATCAGATTGTGACAATGGTAACAAAACAATCAAACAATTAATATTAAAAAGTCATTTTAAATTTCAGTTAAATTTAATTCAAAATGTTAAATATAATTAAAACATTTTATGAACTAAAAAGTACAGTATTATACGTTTGTAAATTCATTTAAATGTTTTTGATTTTAATGTTTTTGCAAAATAAAAAAATTAAATCCATATTTTTAATGTAAAAATTATTAATAAAATAATTTGTTATAAAGAAACTTGCTTAGCTACTGAACAAAAAGCTACACTGAAACAAAACAAAATCAAATGGAACAATATTCACATTTTCATCAATTTTAACATCTGTAGTCTCTGTTCAATTTCAGTGTTTATGGTGGGCCCCGGATGGGTTTAGGGGACACTAATGCTGCATTCAGACTGCAGGCTTTGTCAGCGTCAGGAACGTCAAGATTGCATGTTAAGTCTACGGTGGAGCAGTTAGAGGAGCTTCACGGTCTTTGCGGCTCTTTTTGAGCTTTGGCTCCGTCAACTTTTCAAGCTTTTCCTGCGTTTCAAGCTTCAAAGCTCATAACGCTAGCAACGGAGAACTTCAGCTAGTTGAGCTAGTTGATGGTCCTAAAGCTGTTGGCGCAACACGACAATGAATTAGAGCGACTCACTGTAGTGTTGTTTGCCCGACATCGACGCTGCCTAGCCAGCCACGATCCAGGAGTGTTTAAAACATGCAGCAGAGAAAGGCCCGCCTACGAGCTTTGCTAGCTTCAGGTTTAAAATGTATCTTCTGTGAATATGCGTCGAACAAGTCGCTTTATTAGCATTGTCTGACGCTGACAATGCCTGCGGTCTGAACGCAGCATAAGCAACCGCTTAGTTCGCTTATGCCCTGGGCTGGCTCTGTAGATAACGCTTTATTTAGAGACTGCACTTTGGGGGTCCCAATAACTCCCATTGTATGGATATATTCTGATTGCGAATGGATCTAAATATCTCCCAAAGGACTCCGAAATGCAACAAAATTGTCTGGGTAAGTAAATGAACGTTTTGCATGCTGACTATATTGTCCAGGTTGCAAAAAAAAGGTACGTTCCCTATAAGCTATTTCTCAAAAAAGAATGTGCAAAAACTTTAGTTTGTATACATACAATGCTGGTACATGATCCAAGATAGTCTGGATGCAAACGCATGCCACACTTTTAAGATTTCTACTGGTAAAAATCTCAGAAAATACAGGCACACTTTCTCTTCTGCTCCAGTATTAGGAACTACTTCGAGTCCGTCTTTGTAGTGAAATCCTACAAAATCCTAAAGTGAGAAAATGTGCAAAAAGTCCAAGGGGCTTCGTTTCATAACAAGGCGCTGCAATCAGACTTACAATGAGATTAATTAAGGCAAGAAGGAAGAGGAGCACAATGATGCAAACAGCCATGTTTCCCTTGCGTCCTCTCAGCCCTGTCTTATGAAGACGTTCTTCTTCGATGGGTACATAGCCTGCTTTGAAGTTGCTGTTGTGCTCTTTGTTGATGTTGCGCCTCTCTATCGCCTTCTCACGCATGGACTTCTTCACAGGGCCATTGGAGCTCTCCTACAAGAAAAATCGACAATAAGCACAATAAACTGCAAGAACTACCACGAGTCATTGTAATTATATACCTACTGGTTATAGCATTTACTACACTTCATTTCATATTACTGACATAAACACAGCAGCTTTACATAAAAAGGATAGCCACTGATTGGCGGTCTCTTCATAAATGCCCATTTAGTATCAACAGTCAAATTTAACCGAATCTCTGCATCGGAATGAATCCTGTGTTAAATGCTCAGCGACAGCCTGTCTGTGGTCATAACTAAAAATAAACTACACTCCTATTAGTGACGAATGGAATATGCAATCCTTTCTCTCATAATAACACAAGCTGCGTCTTATTGTAAGGGTGAAAATAACGATCTTTTCAAACAGCAGGTCTGTCGGAAATCGCACATTTAATGTATTAAAAACATCGACGCGCAGCATTCGTCTGGCTGCACTGGTATTTCCATCAGAAGCAAGGGGGAAAAACACGCCAGGCTTACATAAACTACCTTAACCTCAACATTATTCCAGTAAGAATGATTCCGCGTTACTCGTTTACATGAAGTAATGAGAAAGCGCAACGAAATGTCAGAAAAAGAGCGAATAGAGAATATAACGGACCTCTTCGGACGCCATGTTGACCCTCCCTCTTCTGCTCTGCTGACGGAGAGCGGATCAACCTTCTCTAGAGAAGGTGACGCAAGCCTTTGCGCTACAATCCGGGAGCATAGATGATTACTCTGGAAGATTTTTTAATAAATACCTTATGAAGAAACCTATTTAGACACTATCTTTATTTTTTCCTTGGGTCATTTGTGTGTTACTTACGCATTTAAACTCATGATAAAAGATGGTTTGTTCCATGTTTAAGGAGCCAATGGCAGAATGGTCCTAAAACAGGAAAAACATACATTCATATTTTCCGAAGATAAACTGCAGCATTCTGTTGGTATTTTTTAAGGAAAGGAAATTGCAGCTCATGATATTTTTTTCTGAATACGAAATAATTTAGAATGTATTATTATTATTATTATTATTATTATTATTATTTAATCTAATTGATTTAAGATAAATACCACAGTTTTCACCTGGACAACAGGGTGGATTGGACACAGTGAGGCTGACTGTTCTACTAGAAGAAGCTTCATGGTATGCTGCAGGACGCTGCAGCTCTTCTAAAAATCTGTTTTTGGGAATGGAACCCCTCCTGTCATTATATGTTGGGGTAGCAGCATCTGAGACAGGGACTTGGAAAGGCTAAACAACCCAGTCTAGAAGGCAGGTTCTGTTCTAGCACCCTTGTTATGAGACCACTTTACAACAAAAAGGTATCTTTCTTGCTGTAATACTGGCTGCAATCCACGCTCGGGTCCTCTACCAGAGGCCTGGGAGCTTGAGGGTCCTCCACAGGATCTTTAGTGTTCCAAGTACTGCACTTTTCTGGACTGAGATGTCTGAGGTTCTTCCATGGATCTGCTGGAGCCATTCCTCCAGTTTTGGGGTCTCTGCCCCAAGTGCTCCGATTACCTTCCAAGCCTTCTCTAGGTTCTCTCTGAGCCCTTGGTATTTCTCAAGTTTCTCATGTTCCTTCTTCTTGATGTTACCATCACTTGGTATTGCCACATCCACCACAACGGCTTTCCTCTGCTCTTTATCAACCACCACAATCTCCGGTTGGTTCGCCATTACCATCCTGTCTGTCTGGATCTGGAAGTCCCACAGGATCTTTGCTCGGACATTCTCCACCACCTTTGGAGGTATTTCCCACTTTGACCATACTCCTCACAGATGTTGTATATATATACTATATATAGTATTGTTACAAAACATGAATAAGTATAAGGAATGAGTAATGAGGTTCTAATTGATTGTTTTATTCTGTAAACATGGCAGTCAAATTAATAGCATTAAAAAAGACTGTCTTAATTTAATAGCTGCCTATATAGTAATTATTAGGTTGCTGTGAAGCCAATTTATTAATGTCTTCTTCTTAGCAGGTATACAACTATCTAAGACCGTTTTTATTATTATTGGTTAGTTTATTAGCTTATGAGTTAGCTGTTCCTTCTCGCTAGAATAATTGTGCAACTCGCTGTGATAATGTGACAGAGCCAGAGGTGTTGGCACCAGACAGATAATATGTCTGGTGTACATTTAATTAGATTTAGTGGGCCTTAATGTGGGGTGTTATAATCGGATTGGATCCAGTACAGCCACATATATGTACACCAGGCAGAAACAGCTACACCCTTGTTTTATGTTTCCCTGAGTTTTACTCTTCAGCCCTTTGGGTTCGTTTGACAGTATGACATCACAGGGACGCCGAACCCGGAGAGGACCGACGCCGAGGCCGCACTCTCTACACGGAGTTATTGGAAGGCAGCTCTGTGTGGGTACATCTGTTCTCCTGTCCTCGTCTGGTCGCTAACGGCGCTGCTCGGCATCTGTGTATCAGGTGGAGGAGAAAGCTGTGGGGATTCTTACTACAGCGGATCAAGCTTCCTGTTGCTGTCCTTTGTCCTCATCAGCTCCCTGTGGATTAGTTAGTTCATTTGGAACGGACATGGCCGAAGCTTTAAGGAGATTGACCAATACGTCTTCATTTCGCGTTTTACAGGACAAGCTTGAGAGCTGGTACAGGGACTACCACGTAAGTTCATCAATAAGTCATTATCGACCTCAATCTGACTACAGCACTTCGGGCTCTCTTACCCGGCCCGGATATTCATTTCACCCACGTACGGCACCATTGCGTGCTTTTGCATAAGTCACATTAAAATGACCGAAAATCTCTTATTGGTAGGCCTGCATGTCAAAAATATAGCCCATTTATTCTATTAAAGTAATTATATGTTTATTGATTATGTTTACAAATACCATTTTGATTTAGGAAGTTTTAGAAAATTCAATTAAATAAATGACATTTTTAGTTATCACAGTAAAGGACCTACTTTTACTTTGATTTTACTTTGATTTCTCTGAGTTTGGTTGTCATGGACGCTGATCGCTATGGCAACGGTCGGACCGCTCCAAAGATGTTTCATTGTTAAGATGGTTCCGTCCCTATTTGTTTCCGGTAGAAATCTGAAAAAGTCAACAAATGGCAACCTGGAGTTGAAATGTAATTTTTTAAGACACCTCGAAATCAGTTATGGAAATAAAATTGACTGATATTTCTGTCTGCCTTTTGGCCTACGTTATAAGAGATAGAGGAAAAACATGTTTTAGGCATCCACCTCCAGGACGCCATGAAATGTCCTTAAATGCGGTAAAGATAGGCTATTATGACTTTTCCTATCATGGGATGCAAACTGGAATAGTCCCTTCTTGCTGTTCTTCAGCAACACAACTTGTGTAGCACATTTTTATCAACAAGGTAATTCAAGGTGTTATATATCATTTGAGGATAAAATTAAATAAAGTAGCAATAAAGTAATCAAACACAACATTAGAGACACATTACATATGAGAAATTCAAAACATTTTAAATTCCAGCTATTAGGCTATTCGTCCTTTACTTCATAGCAGCTCTAAAAAAATGCAATGTTAGACATGATTTTAAAGTGCAACTCACCCCAAATTCAATTTTTTTTTTGGTAAACTGTATAAACATGTCTATAATAGCACTATCTACATGTCTGGTCATTATTTTATGTTTTTTAGTACATTTTAGTGAAAATATACATTTTGTACTAAAAATCATTAGTTTAGTACCCCAAGTGGTTAAACAATTACACTGCACTGGAATTCATTAGAATTGGAATTCTGCAGCGCGGGTTTCTGACGTAGGCTTTTAATATGTGACGACAGCAGTCCGGCCGTGATGGGGTATATAAGTGGAGCAGTCTCGGCCACACCTCCGAAGCGAGGTGCCATGAACTGCCTGTTGCACAATCGGCTCATAAATGGGTGCTCCGTTATGCAGGTGGTTACCCCTACTTGCAGACATTTGCTCATTACCTATGGCAAAAGTAATAACTGAAATAATCAGTAAATGGAAAATAAAATATGGCCTAAGAGTTCATTTTTAATGCAATAATTGTGAGGGCGGGAAATGTTTTTTGGACATTCCTGAATGATTTTGTTGTCAGTTTTGGATACTTTATTTATAACTTGGGCATCTCTTTGCAACACGTATTTTCTGTTACGGACAACGACGTACAGTGGTCACAGGTGCACCTTTCGAGGCAGAGTCACAGGAAATTTCTCGAGCTAATCTATATTTAGCATTAGATTTGGTAACAACAATGTACCACTCAGAGACGGCGGCCGTTCTTTGCTTTGATGCCGCCACAGGCTCGGCATCGGCTGCTGCCCCGGGCAGAAAACGAGACAACGGCTCGAAACGATATGGCTCAGTGCCGGTCGCCTCCTCCACAGATCTCCCTGTACTCTGTTCCCTCTGGAGAAGGAAATGGAAAAAAATCCTAAACCTCAAGATTATGTCCCTCTGAGGCAATGGAGCTTGCGTCACTGTGGTTCTCTCCATCTTTCTGGCCGTCTTTGACTCTTCCGCTCGCTGCTGCATCATGTCAGTCACAGCCCAGACCACGCCCAGCCCTTCTTCCTCCCGTGTTTGTTCCATGGTCCACCAGGCAACGCCTCCTTTTGAGCCGTTTTTCAAAAATTAATGTGGGCGGGGTTAGACTCTGTTAGGGGAGTGAATTACTCTTTAAAGAGTTAAAAATGTATATTTTCTCTGAAATGTACTAAAATAATTATCGGAAATGTAGATAGTGCTATTACAGATTCATTTATACAGTTTATCAACAAAAAAAGTTGATTTTGGGGTGAGTTTCACTTTAAGGAACTCAGTGTTTCAGCAGCTTTTCATTGTTCTGCAAATTTATTCCAGATAAGAGGAACATAGAAACTGAAAGCTTCTGCATGTTTGTTTCTCAGCTAGCGATGATTTGTACACTTCAGTTGGAAGACCTGAGTGGTCTGGGGTGTTGGTGTAGTGACAAAAGATCTTCAACATACTTTACCGCTAAGTTATTCAATGATTTATAAATTAGGAAAAGTATTTTGAAGACTGAGCTTCAGAAAGCCAGTATAAGGACTTCAGAAATTGGCTGATGTGCTCTACTTTCCTTGTTCTGATTGCAGTAATCAAACCGACTGAAGTGGATGAGTTTTTAGAGGTCCTGTTGCAACATTAGTCCTTCAATCCTAGAAATTATAGAATGAAGACCTTGGTATTGCCTTTCAGTTGCCCTAGAGATTCAGCTCAGAGTCCACTGCTAAACCTAGATTTGTGGCCCTTCAATGTGTTGACTCTTGATTCCTGTTTAGGTCCCAAAAAAAAAAAATACTTCAGTTTTGTTTCTATTCAGCTGGAGAAAATTATGGAGCATCTATCCATCTTTTGCTTAGCATTCACTTGGGGTTTGGATGGGTTCAGAGTTACTTGGTAACATTGCAAAGACGAGTGTCATCTGCATAGCTATGGTAACTAATCTCATTGGTTGGTTATAATTTAGGTTAAAAGGAGCATGTAGATATTAAATAATAGAGGCCCCAGAATGGAGCCCTGGTGGACCCCACAAATTATTTCTTTTAGCTTTGATAAAAAGTTTCCTATCGAAACAAAAAAGTCCCTGTTTTTTCTGTAAGACTCAAACCAGCGAAGTACTGTACCAGAGAGTCTGACCCAGATCTCCAGTTGTTTCAATAGTATATTGTTAGTGTAAAAAATAGTGAGGTCCAACAGAACCAGCGCTGTGGTTCTAAAACAGTCTGTATTTATGCTGATGTCACTGAAAACTTGTGTTGAGCACGGAAACCCGACTGAAAAATATCAAAACAGTTGGTCATTGTTAGGGATTTATGTCACTGTTGAAACAAAGTTTTTTCAATAATCTTACTAAAGAATGGAAGAGCAGAGATAGGACTGTAGCTCTGCAATAATTTGTTGTCCAGGTTGTTTTTCTTTGGTAGTGGTTTAATAACTGCAGTTTTTAATGGCTGGGTAAAGACACCTGACATTAGGGAAGAGTTATTTGAATCAGATCAGACCCAATGACAGGGAAAACTCTCTAAAGAAAATTTTAGGTAAAATATTGAGGCAGCAAGAGCAGGAGCTTAGTTAGTTTATGATTTCTTCAAGGTTTTTTTTGTTTAAGTTTTGGTATTCAGACATCTCTACATTGGTGTTAAATAGGGATGACATTGGTAGTGGGTTTATTACTGAAGAACTGACCTTCTAAATGTCAAAATCTTTTCAATAAAAAAGCTTTCTTTTGTCTCATTGACACTCTTTTTTTCCACTACGTACCAGCGGATCGCTAGTCAACAGAGACGTCTTTCTCCCTGAGACTACCTTAAGTTGAAAAATGTCTGAAATTTTAGGGAGACAGTTATCGATCAGCTTGTTTACAGAGTTTGAGTTGGAAGATTTGGGGGAGTAAATTGATTTAAAGGATTCAACTGATCTGTTCCCAAGAAAACGTTTTTTTATAGTGGTCTCACTGTGGCTAGATAGTTTAGTTTAGTTTCGAGCGTGTCCTCGATTGTTTGTTGGTTGTTTGATATAATGGGTCAGTCCGAAGTTATGAAGTTTGTCACATAAAGTAATTTATGTGCAAATCCTTTGTTTGTAATGGCAAATTTAAAACATCTCTTATATAGTGAAACTAATCACTTGTGGGACTTTTGTATGAGTTCATTTACCTATGTATTTGGGTCTGTTTTATTCATGGAAATCCAAGCATTTTGTGTTCAAGTTTTTATCAAGAAAACCTTATACATCTTCCATTCTGTACCAAAGGCTGTGAGACAGTCCCTTCTCTGATGTTCTGTCTTCTTTTTTATTAACTTGTTTAACCCAATACACAACAAATGTCATCTCACTGTATTTTTAAAGACAAATATATATTCAAATTATTTAGTGGGATTCTGGCCTTAAAAAAGTTAATAGGCAGGAAGTTTTGTTCTTTTTTAGTTTAACAAGCTCATCATTGAAAAGAAAAGCTGGCAGTGAATACTTCTGCTGAAACTATGTCTCAGGATTTGTTCAATTAGAAACTATCTTGTGTCTTTCTTGATGCTACCTTCAAGAAAGACACGTATTGCTTTAAAAGCTTGGTTATGTCGGCCAGTATGTCGAGTGGCCGATGTTTCCGGCCAATGTCCCCCTGGGTTCTCCCGGGGCCCGGCATTGTAGCTGCTGGGTGTTCCCCTGGTGCTTTCATCTGCTCCTCTCTTGGTGGTGTGGTCTGCCCTGCGTTGGTCCAGCTGTGGCTCCTGGACTCTGAGGCACTCTAGACGTATACATCTCTGACCTCCTTCATGTCTGCGTCGATTGCTGCAGGACGGATTGAAGGCTCCTTACACCAGCTATCAATCACTTGCATGGGGAAACCTTATTTACACCTGCATGCTCACACACACATGCATGTTGTGTGGATATAATCTTGGGCTGAGGTTATCATCAACAGATACTGTAGTTGGTACCAGGAGCTTACCAGCGACATTGCTGTTTTATTTATAAATCCATTTTGTGTTTAGTGAATTTTTAGTACTTAGTTCATATTACTGGATCTGTTTTGTTAATGTTGTTCTGTTCTATTGGTGGTTTTTGTTTGTTTTGTTTTACCACTTATCCGCCGTCCAACAGAGGTGGAGGACTTGGATGTTTTCTTGTGTTCTTCGTTTACCTCCCTATCTTGTATTGTCGGTTCACACTCCTACCTCTCCTGTCTCTCTTCCTCATCCTCTTTCTCTATTCTATTTTGTTTCTCATTTTCGTGTCCGTAACTTCAAGAAATTAACAGCAATAATTAATAAAGATTTCACACACATATCAAGTGGAGTACTATAGCAAAGCTGTAATGCTCTGCTTCAGAAAGTAAATCTGTTGGGCTTGTACTTGGTACTCAGACACCATTTCTGAGTAGCAAACTGCCAGACAGGACTTGAAAAAAAAAAGGTTGGTTAATGCCAGATAAGATGCTAGTGATCAAAGCTTTTGTCGTATGAGATGGTATATATCCCTGTTATTGAAGGATCTTGATTGTGAATTGCATTGTTATACTTTTAAATTATCTTTTAAATTCACGTTGATTAGTGTTTGGCCCCTGGGAGAGAGTTCAGAAAGATGAGAACCCACAACATTATATATCTTTAAATTAACCCCTCAAACGTACAGACACACATTAAGTTGTAAAAAAATTTTTTGTACCAAGGTGTTTTCCTGCGACCAGAATCTGAACAGATGTTGTGAGCTGATTGAGCTCACTGCCAAGATCCAAGGCCAGCTGTTTGCCATCCTAAACCTTACTGCAGCTGAGGGTAAGCTTCCCATTGACTGTTCGGGAAGCCGATTTGTTTTAAAATCTAACTTGATTGAACTTTAAAAAAAAATACTCTGATACTTTTTGTAATGAATCAAGGTGGTCACTATGCTGGAGTCGACACTCTTAAAACACGTTTACTGCCTTGGCTTGGAAACTGTTTCTCGATGTCAAGGCCCTCCGTCACAGGCGACACCAGTCTGCAGCTCATCCAGGTATTACCTATTTGTTCATTTAGACTTCATGGAATTTAACGATGCAATCAGAAAATCCTCTCCCAGACCAGCCTGTTTGTTGCAGGTTTGAGGTTGCATTAATGATGTGCCATTTATCACCGTCAGGATTCAGCAGAGAAGGACAGAAAGATCAGGGAGCTCTCTTTCTCCCATGAGAGCGACATGATGAAGATGGAAGATCAACTGAGCTCCACTCGTCTTCAGCTGGATTCAGTCACTGCAGAGTGAGTCATATATTTTCTGTTTTAAGAGGTGTTTTTGTGGTAAAGAAACATTTGAATGCGAATGCTCCCTTGTTTACCAGACTCATGGATGCTCAGAAGGAGCTGGATGACACAAAGAGCAAGTCGGCGACCACCCTGCTCGCCACGGAGGATGAAATCCTACAGCTCAAAGCAGAGTAGGTGATGTGGTTCAAAAGCTTTACATTACAAATACATCAAACACGGTTATGTTGTAAGACATTCTTTTTCATACGTATGGACCTTGTGTTGCAGTTTGCGTTCTGCAAATGAACAGGTAGAAATCTACAAGAGGAAGCTGGAGGCTCTGGATGACTACGAGCGGCAAATCCGCTTGTTGAAGGATGAAGTATCTTATTTGAACACTGAGAAGGCAATGCTGCAAGACAGGTACAGCAACTGATATGCAAAAAATGTATGGTCATATGAGATTCAGCAGTGTCCTACACATTGCCTTGTATAAATATTCACACCCATTGAGATTTTTCACATTTTGTCTTGGTACCACCAGAAAATGTATATTTCATTGGGACTTTAGGCGGCAGCGCAACAATACGCGGACATTTTTCATTATAAAGGGGAAGGACTATGCGTGCGTTACAATTTGTTTTTTGCTATTTAAATTCGGAAAAGTGAGGCGTGGATTTATATTCAGCCTTCCGGAGTCACTACTTTGTAGGACCACTGCAATGCACTCAAGTCTTTTTCAGTGTGTGTCTGCCAGCTTTGCACAATTATAGGCTGAAATGTATGTCGATGCTCCTTTTCAGATAGGCTTAAGGTATGATGTAGAGAATGTAGAGATGTAGAGAGTCTGTGAAGAATTTTTAGGTTTTGCCTTTGCTTTTTAAGGACAAATTAGGTCTGGACTTTGACTTGGCCACTGAGCCATCATAACCAATCAGTATATTTGAATATAAATGTTGTAGCTCCTGTAGCTGAGTTTTAGGTGCTGCTGGATGGGGATCCTCGACCCTAACTTTAAGTCTTCTCCAGCCTGTAGCTGGTTTCCTTCCAGAATTGCCCTACTACAATATTCCTGGTGATAAAAAGCATCACCATAGCATGATAATACCTCCGTTGGGTTTCATTGTGGCATCGGTGTTTTCAGGGGTCATGCGGGCATTTTTCCAGACCTGAGGCGAACTGGAAACAGAGCGTCTTAATGCAAAAGCTTCCTTCTTATCATGCCCCAATAAAGGCCAGATTTGTCAAAATCATAATTTTATTTGTAAGAACAATTGAAAACCATGGTTCATCTCCCTTCCACTTCACCCTCATTTGCGCTTTGTGTTAGTCTACTAAATCCCAATAATACAGATTGAAATTTTTGGTGAGAAATTGCTAAAAAGTTTAAAA
The DNA here is from genome assembly GCA_028564705.1 of Apricaphanius iberus. Lineage (NCBI taxonomy): Eukaryota > Metazoa > Chordata > Actinopteri > Cyprinodontiformes > Aphaniidae > Apricaphanius > Apricaphanius iberus. The sequence goes on from JAPXFQ010000256.1 coordinate 522,863, forward strand.
GGTGGGAGTGTTTTTGCAAGGCACCTTAGGTGTAGTGGTTTTTTTTGTTCCCTCTCTCAGGTTGGTTAGAAGTCGCTCTCCGAGTCCTTTGCCCAGGCTCAGCCGCTCATCCAGCCCATTGAGGAGCGAGTCGCCCACCAGAGCCCAGCTTACCAGCTCCTCGCGCCACGCACGCCTCGTCTCACGTTTCAGCGATCTGTACGCCGTGGAGCGTCTGGAGGCACAGAGCCTCCTACGACGCTACATCCCAGACTTGGAGATGGTCCAGAGAATCATCTTCATTGCCATCATGGTGCGTTATCTTCAGTGAATATAAGCAGAGCATGGACATGTCGTTAAAGTGAAAGGAAAACATAGTCAAACAGCAGCTAAACCCACCAGAAGAAATATCTAAACATCTCAGTACAATGCAACACAACTTTGATATTAGAATACAAACATTTCAGTGATCAGTTGTTGCTTTTTTGTCTGGTTTTGTGCCACAGGAGTACTGTATGGATGTGTCTGTTTTCACTTTGTAGGAGTCTTTCCAAAAAGCAAAACTGGCCTACCGTCAGTTCAAGCTGCGCATCAGAAAGACGTTTTCCACATCTCACTTTGTCCCGGAAAGTCTGGAGGACGCCACTGTGGATTACATTGTCAGGAATCTGGACCTCTATGATGTTCAAAGCAGTGTCAACGTAAGTCAAAAATGATCTCTTTTGAACTTCATCTAATAGGAGTTAACAGAAGTTTGAGCCTTAGAAAATAAAGTGTCTGGGTTTTGGTCTTTGTGTGTTCATAACCCCTTAACTTTATTTTGTTTTTACGTTACAACCCAAAACCTTTGTATATATTTTGGAGATATTATATGGTAGACAAACATAAAATTGTGGTATTATTAGGGATAAATCTAATCTGACATTTTTGTCCGTTCTTCCCAGTATATCTTAAGCTGAGTCAGTTTGGATAGAAATTATCTCTGAAGAGTAAATGTCAAATCTTGACATGAATTTTTAATTGGATTTAGGTCTGAACTTTCACCATGCCATAATAAAACATGAATATGCTTTGATCCATACCATACCATATTTATTTATAAAGCGCTTTACACATGACTTAACAGGTAACCAAGGCGCTGTACAGGAAAGAGCCAACAATAAAACCATAAGTAACATAAATAGTATAAATTTGTAAATAAAAAGGGCATAAAACACAGAATGTACAACTTAAAGAGAGAATCATAAAATACGTAAAAGACAAAATAGAACAAAATAGATCAAAATCATTTTAATGCTTTACCTCAGTTCCATGCCTTCTCTGGCCTCTTAACAGTTTTTCTCCCCATATTGTCTTGTATTTAACTCCATATACCTTCAAATAAACTCTGAGGTGTTTCCCTATCCCTGCTGAAGAAAAGCATCCCCAAAGCACAATACTGCCACTGCCCTGTTTTACCATGGGATAACATGTAATGCCAGTTTTTAGTAGACATAGTTTTTTTTTTGCTTTGTACATAGTAAAAAAAAAAAAGCTTTTTTTTTTACACAAAAAAAAAGCTTTTTTTTTTTTACAGTGGTTTCCTTTTGAAATTTGTTGAGTAATTGACTGAAAAAACATCACCACATCATGATGCTGCCACAAAACACCAAAAAGTGTGGCTACATTTCTTGCATGGGAATTTTACTTTTCTTTTTTTACACTCATAATGCTGTGATCAAAGAACAGCTGTACGTAAACTGAGATTAAATTACACAAATGTGGAATGTAATAATTAATTAGGTGACCTCTGAAGGCAGTTAGTGTCACTGGATTTTATGTTAGGGTTATCAGAATAAAGAGTGCTGAATACAAAATGCACACCATTCTAATCAGATCACATTTTCAATGCCAGTATAGACACTTGGGGCTCTACTTAATGTGTTTTCCTCCTCTTAGGATGTGATCAGTGCTATGAATGTGCAGCCCCAGATCTCCTATCCTCCAGAAGTGGACTTTAGTCTCATCAATCACTTGATCAGAGAAACCTGCAGGGTAGCTTTTGCCATGCAGACACTCGACCCACCGCTTGATTTGGCCTTCGCAAGCGATGGTGAATTATACAGCGACACAAAGTTAGTACTTTGCTGATTCCTGGGGAAAAATTCCAGCTGTTTGCTCTGCTTTTTAGCAATTCTCTGTCATACAGTTGGTGCAGCTAAGCAGAAAGTTACTGCAGTGCAGCCCATCACTGTTGTATGACACTCCGACCAGCAGATGTCCCCCTCTGCTCTCATATGATGCAGGCTTACATCTCCTCACTCTGTTCCAGGTACCATCGTAGCTTTGACTCTGAATTCACTGCTCCTCTGGTGAGCCACCATGTGTGGCCAGCTTTGGTGGAGGGAAACTCAGTAGTTGTAAAAGGCGAGGCTGTGACCAGGAGAGGTGCACTGGTAAATATCTCACAGTGATTAAAACAAATGCAGAAGTGGCTTTGAAATGTTATACATTGTGAAGTTTTGTGCATTAATCTATTTTGTAGTGGACTAGAAACAGGAGTAGAAGTGCCAGTCCTTTACGCTCCCGATCTCTCAGCCCAACCCGCAGTCTTGTAAGTCTTTATAACATTTGAAATCCCCCCCAACCCCCCAACAAAGAGGTTATGGCGAAACTTTAAAAATTTGTTGACAAAGATGTTTGCATTCTAATCACCAACATGCATGCTCACACACGGCCATAAGGGTATGTTTACTAAAACCCCAGTTTAAATTAGTGGAATCTGTATGAACGTGTATTTCTAAAGGTTTAATCAACAGTGTTCTGCTTTCTTTTATAGAGATTTAACAGCAAAAGAAGCCTGTCCCCTGAACGCCTCACTGCTCGCCACCTGTAAGCGCTCTCCTCATTGGTCAAAACCATAGTGATGTCCACATATGCTTCCCCTACATGGAATAAACTCCCAGGGATGTGTTTATTTGATTTCTTTGGTATGTTTTGCTTCGCGTCATCAAAAATAAAGAGACAGGATGTTATATTTACAACCAAAGGCAGCTACTTTCACGATATTTACTCTGGCATAAATTTGAACAAATATTATTCCGGTGACATCTAGAAACTTAAAATGCTTTATTCAGGCCAGGGTAGAAGAGCACTGTCTGAATCATGGGGTGCCTTGTTTCATAGCGGTTAGTGCGGATGTGCCGCATACTCGGCGCCCCAGTAATCATCATGGCCTAATCTTGACCTTGTGTGGTCATTTACCGCAGGTTTTCTTCCATCACCCCCCCCCCCCCCCCCTTCTGTATGCAATTCACTACTGAATTAAGGCCACAAGATTCAAACAATCTAAACAAAAGAGCAGGTGAAAAATGTTACTGTATGGTGCTAAAGTTATCAGTTCTAACCTCACACCCTGAGGTGCTTCAGTTTCTGATATATCTATTGTTATAGATGCATTTTCTTTTTTATTTTAATGTAATGATTTGATTTTTATTGTGTGCTGACTTCACCTTTTGTTTATGTGGGTTTTTTTCCACATCTGCTTCTTATTTTGAATGAAACAAAAGTATCTTATTATTTTTGGAACAGTGTTTAAAGGCCTTAAAAAATGCATAATGTTATTTTTCCTTATTTACATTGTATTGAGATTAGTTACAATAGTCATTGGATGCCAGAATATGAGACCAAAACAAATATATTAAGTTAAGTACTTTGGGGTTATTTTTGACAACACACTTAAGTTTGATAAGCAGGTCAGTGCAGTGGTAAAAGCCAGCTTTTTCCAGCTTTGATTGGTGGCAAAGGTGAAGCCGCTCCTGTCTCGTGCTAACCTACAGAGAGCTATTCACGCTTTTGTTAGTTCCAGACTGGACCACCACCGCAACGCCCTATATGCCAGATTAACACAATCTCTCTTTCATTGGCTCCAAAAAGGTACAAAACGTTGCTGCCCGTTTTCTCTCAAACGCTCCTAAACACAAATCACCCCGATCTTCCAAAACCAGAACTTGCTACCGATTGCTTTCAAGATCAATTCAAGGTCCTTCTTTTTGCGTTTAAAGCTGTCAATGCTAATGGTGCGTTCACACCACTCCAAACGTCAGCGCCAGGAGTGGCAAGATTACATGTTAAATCTATGTTTGAGGCCATCAGACGAGTGTTGAAGTATCTGCGGTGCTTTGTGTGCGTTGGCTTCGTCTACTTTTAAAGCTTTTCCTGTGTTTCAAGCTTCAAGGCAACAAACCACAGCAACGCAGTTCAGCTAGCTAAAGTTTTGACGCTCTTGACACAGCACTGCAACCAATCAGAACGTCTCACTGTAGTGGCGTTGCCTAGCCAACCTCTATCTGCTAGTATTTAAAACATCCGGTAAAGAAAGGCCCGCCTACGAGCTTTGCAGGCTTAGCTTAAAAATGTATCTGCTGTGTATTTGCATTGAACTAGTCGCTTTGTGAGAGTTGCTTGACACTGACAAAGCATGTGGTCTGAACGCACCATTATCACGCACCATAACATCCTGTCAGGACACTCGTGGTGTGTTCACTCTGCCCCAAACATCAGCGTCGAGAGCGGCAAAATTACATGGTAAGTCTATGGTTGAGGATACTGGAGGAGCGTCGGAGACTCTGCTGTGCTTTATGTGCGTTGGCCGCGTCAACTTTTCAAGCTTTTCCTGCGTTTCAAGCGGCAAACCGCCAAAAACCAGCAACAAATCAGTTCAGCTAGCTGACCTTTTGATGGTCTTAACGTTCTTGACGCAGCACATCAACCAGTCAGAGTCTCACTGTAGTGACATTGCCTGAAGTCAACGTTATCTAACCAACCACAATGCGCTAGTGTGTAAAACGTGCCAGAAAAAGACCCGCCCATGCGCTTTGCAAACTTCACCTTAATAATGTATATGCTGTGTATATGTGAACGTAGTCGCTTTGTGAGCGTTGTTTTACGCTGACAAAGCGTTCGGTGTGAATGCACCATAACATTTGCAGGGCAAAAACTGGTGGTGGTTCCCAGGCCACGCTACAACAGCTGGGGATGATTGGGCCTTTTCTGCTCATGGAACGTTCTGCTGCCTGCATTACTTTCCATGACTGAACTGTCTTTCCTTAAAACACAGTGAAAGATTCACTTATTCATGCAGGATTTTGTTTTAAAATAAATATTTGTTTTAATCCCTGTATGTTTTTATGACTTTTTTTTTTACTGTAAAGCACCTTGTGCACCTTTTGGATGTTGTAAAGGCGCAATAAAAAATTTATATAGATTGATTGACTATCAAAACATAATAATTCACAATTGATTTTCACAGCAGGATTTCACAAAATGTGTTTGTAAAAGGTACACTATTAAGGAAACGGCAAATTTTGTTTTTCCTCATGTATGGTTGGTGACATAAGAGGCACATGGGTCAGGCCTTATTTGTTTGAGCCAGCGTTGGACTCTGCTGGCACTCAAACCCCTGCATTGCATTGTGGAGGATGTAACATGTTGCACAAAATGTTGGACCTTCGCTAACTACTTAAATGTGTTTTATTTTTTATTCAGACTATCCTGAAAGCCATTCAGCATTCTTACGTAGGGTTAAAACATTCTCCTTCCGCCGTACAGAATACAACTAAATTAAATTGATGAATAACTTTGAGAAAAACCTTGCACGAGTGGGAAGGAAAACATAAATATACAAATTGACATATGCTGTAGAACTTGGATTTGTATAATCATAACTTCTTTGGGTGTCACTTTCAAAGCTTGCATATAATATATATATATATATATATATATATATATATATATATATATATATATATATATAGATTTGATCTAAATTAATTTACAATTTACAAAAGAAGAGTGAAGCAAATGAACAGCGTGATTTACAGGTGAAAATCTATATCTGTAGTGAGTTTGACTGATTTTACAGATGATTCTGGCATTTTTCTGCAGCAAGCAAAAGCAGAACACCAATCATTAACAGTTATGTGTGCATGTCTGAAAAGGTGTTTAATTGCAAAAACATTAAAATGTGCAAACTAGCTGTTTGGATTAAAGGAATACCAACATTCTGCTGCACGCATGTGTGTTAGTGCAACATCTTTTCACTTGAATACTTTTCCGTGGGTTATCCCAGCAGCAAAATCCCTGCCTTTGGTTCAGCGTTCATGTTTAATTAGATCATCTCATCTGCTGGCTATGCTGCAACACACACACTTACAAACACACACACACGCACACACACAGTTTCCCACCAGGGATACGCTAAATATAATTAATTATATTTTATCTTATATCTTATATCAGCCGTTTGTTTTGCTGACCAGAAACCAAGCAAGCATGCAAAGGCACTGATCAGATTAGATCCACCCTTAATAAGAACGGTTACAAATTAATGCAAAATGCACCAAAACCTAGTGTTTGAAGAGAAAAGCAGCCAGGCAGGACTAAATCCTGATCATATTCATTGTTGGTGTTCTCTCTCAGCTCTAATTGTGTACAGACTGAATGAAACCATGTCTGGCCTGCTGCTGCAGTCACTAGTATCACACATCAGAGGTGCCATTAGTGTAGAGACTGGCACAGCAACAGGATCATCTCGACTCGTGATGTCACCGGCACCAATCTCAATTCTACAATTACTCTTTGTATGTGGAGGAGAAATCCAGATTTAAGTGTTCTTGGTTAACCAGTCTGTTAGAACTAATAAGAGCCCTATAAGTATTGTACAGGGGAATAGACATGGATAAACCCATATCCACTATTTGCATTGTGCCTTCTCATCACTTTCTCACGCAGAGTATCTTGTCATATCTGTAGGAAGTGTGAAAGGTCTTGGGGGTCTTACTTTTGGTAAACATTGCAGGTCCCACTAAAATGATCGCAGAGAGGAAAGCCTGCGGATCGTCTTGGTTGTTCTACTTTGAGTCTGGGAGGTTGTTTGCTCAGGTGTGCTGTGGTCAAGGAGTCACTATAGAGTGTGGACAGATTGAGATGATAGAGAGTGGGGCTCTGTCAGTCATACTGTCTCAACACCAAGCCTCTACACCCAGATTCTGCCTGCAGCAAAAGTAAAAGTGCCTTTGTGTGACCTCGGATATAACAAGTCAGGGCTATGGCTGCATTTAATTTCTACCATATTGAGAAAGGATGAATGATTCCAGTTTAGTGGCAGAGTGTGCCATGTTTCCTTTGGCTGTTCTCAATGTGCCCTTTGCTGGCAAGACTCGAGTTTCCGTGGCTGCAGCCTGATATGTGCACACCCTGCTCCCACAGCCAGACCAGCAGGGAGGAGATTCACGAGGCCGTCTATCAGCATGACACACACAGCTCAGGGTGACCATGCAGCCGGCTGTGTGTAAATCCGAGTTGAGAATGAACTGAAGAAATCAAAGCAAGTATGAATCAATATGAGAAAACTTTATGGGATGGTTAGCATTTAACAGATGGGGGTTGGTGAGTAGCGGTGAGAAGCTGTCTATCTGTGACCCACATAGGCCATTGTCCACATCTGGAATAAAGCAGGATGAGAGTTTTGCCGAGGAGGACGGCACAATTTATGGCAGAAGGGACAAAGTTGTCGTTAACTGTGAGTTCATCACATGGACGGCCAAACTCTAACCCATTCGTTCTCATTTTCAGCCCCTAAGTGACTCCCAAGGGCGTTTTCCCCAGCCCGGACTCGTGTGTGAGGTCATAGCCAGAGTTCTGCCGCAGGCATCAGCTCGATGGACTCTAAAAGCAAACAGGCGTGACTGCTGGTCTTCCTTCAACTTTCAGAAAACTCAGACACTGCGTGAGCACTGCCAGAGGCACTATGGTTTAATGCTTCCTTCCTTTCCTTGTAACGACTTTCAAATCAAATAAAGAAAAACTACTTCAGATTTGGACTGTCTTTCTCCCAGACATCACTTTTGTCTGTGCTCCATCCTGCTCTTTAATTCGTTGCACATCTGTGCAAGTGTAGGATGCGCAAGTGTGTGCGCGAATATTTTATAACTCTTGAACTTTCCCATATTTTGTCACATTACAATTTAAGTGCATTTTACCATTGTATTCATACCCCTTTATTCTGACAGCTTAAATAAAATCCAGTCCAAAGGTCCAGCACAATGCCCAAATCCACGCGCACATAAAACCTGCGTATGGATTCCAAATCCATATGCAGGTTTTACTAAACTGAGGGTACATATTCTTACACCTCATAATAATTTCTGCACCTGACCCCTGCCGGGCTCCGTGCAGAGATGAAGGGAAGATAGTTGAGTGTTTTTATCATTTTATTCGTCTCATCAGTCAAAATTGCGTTGATTGCGCTGAATCCTTTCTCGCACTTTGTTGTGAACTGCAGCCATCGTTTTTTGAGGGTGTTCGCCTATGTTGTTTAAGTCCTTCAGCAGAATTACAGAAGCTGCAGAATTCACATGAAGGGAAATATTACTCTGTTGGAACACCGGGAGGAGAAAAAGAAAAAAAAGAAAGAAAAGAACCCCCCCCCCAGAGATAAGAAATGAATGACCAGAGGGGGGGGGGAAATCCCACCCAGCAAATTGCACTTTGCTTAAACTCCATAAGTCTGGCCTTAAGAGAAGAGCGACAAGTGGAAAGTCAGCCTGTTGAGTTAGCCACAGTCCATGTGGAGGACATGTGATAAGATGGTACTCTGGTTTGTTACAAATAAGAAATAACTTTGTGGTCCACATGCTAACACACAAACTATACACAGAAACCTTAATAATAATAGATGGCTTTTATATAGCACTTTTGAGACCCTCAAAGCACTTTACAATTCCATTATTCTTTCATTTTCACACACTGGCGGAAGCAAACTACGAAATTAGCCACAGTTCCCCATGACAGACTGACAGAAGCAAGGCTGCCACTAACATTTGAGGAGTAAGCCAAATAGCTACAATTTGTTGACTTACATTTAAACTGGAAAGTTGCCCCCGATGTAGCTTCTGGTGGCTCCTAACCCACTATCATTTTGAAAGTACCGTGCTGTATTCTGGGACATTTTTTACTGAGGGAGGGTATCAAGGCACCTTACATGTATCCTTGGTCAGTTACCTTAACGGCTAAGAAACGGAGGACAGATTACCTCAGTAGGACATGAACACTGGAATACGCCATGGCGGTCCCTGATGACGTATCTTCTATGCGACCAGTGCGGGACCAAGGCATCAAGGCGAGGTTCCTTGTCATTGAGAAACACCCACTGTCTTGTGTACTTATTCGTCTCGTACCTATTACTTGTCTCGTACTTATTCCAACTGCACACTGGTGACCGGACGTGAGTGACACTACCACCATTTCTAACGGCGACCGAAGCATTTCTCCTCCGCCCGTACCGGCGCTTGTCAATGCTAATGCATGTGGTGGTGGACTGAGTTTTTCTCACAGCAGTTCGTGCACACTCTTCTCCCTACCAACCCACACACCGTGGTTTCGCCCCCATTTTCTGAGGACGTAAGTGAGACAGCAGCTGCACTGGCGACCCGCCGACTGCATGAGGATGGTTTTTGCTATTATCACAGCAGGTTCGGAATGAAGGCGAACCACTGTGGTAAGCCTTGAAGTTTTCTAGGTCCAGGGAAACACCAGGCCAGTGCTCAATAGCAGCTAAGGGCAGGGGCCATGACTCCAAGCTTCTGTTCATCACCAACATCTTTTTGGGCCACCGGCTTTTGGTCGATTCTTGTGCCCAGCGCAGCATCCTGCCAGCACGACCGGCGGACACCCAGGCATGACCCCGCATGGATGCTACCAAAGGAACGCCTATACTCACCTACGGCACTAGGTGTGTAGAGGTATGTTTCAGCAGGCGACGTTTAAGTTGGAATTTTGTCCTGTGTTTATGACGCTGCTCGGAGCAGATTTCCTCTGCGCTTTCAGGCTGCTGGTAGATGTAAAGGCTGCCCCCTGATTGATTTTGTAACTCTTAAATTCTGAATTTTATACTTTTCCACTTCTAAGTTTCTATTCTATTAAATTCTATTCACTTCTACTCTATTCTATTCTATTCCATGTATTACTTTGTTGGTCTGCCACATAATATTCTAATGAAATATAGCAAAGTTTTTCAAATTTAATTGTGTCTGCCTCTTTGATACGCTTATAAATTCCTCCTATGCCCCATTAGAGATGAAGACCTCAGGTTTTAGACCTTTATTCTAGCAGTAACATGTTTCCCATTAAATATTTCAGACTGCTTTCACTAAGAAGCACCCTTAAAGCATAAATGTCATAAAAAGAAAAAAAGGGTGTCGAGACAAGGCGGTCTGGTAAGTGAGTTTTTAACACGTCATTAAAGCTCCTCTGGCTGCTGTGACCTTCTCTCTCAACAGAGGATGAAAGAGATCAACTGGCGGTCGGGAGCTTGCTCATTTTTCTGGTGGTATACCTACATCTGGAATAGCTGCATCTCCCAGTAAAGATGTCTGCTGTGACAAAGGAATCTGTTTCTGGTCCTCCTCTGGATGCTGGTGCACCTCATGTAATAAAAACACATCTGGATGCTGTGATTAATGTGAAGTGAAACCCAGTCGTGTGTTTCCATCCCAGAGTGGAGCCCCTCTGCATGCAGGTGTGACTTTGGAAGGTTAGTGCTCCTATGGGGCTTTTTAGTCTTCAGATTTGATCCATTCACTGAAACATGTGATCAAACCTGGCACCGATCTGAGCTCTGCTTGGTCTTAATGTTAGTCACCCTGATGCTGAACAGAGGTGGAAGAAAAGAAGGGGAGTTTTAGTGAATGTGACTGGTGCATTAGCATATGGAAATAGTCCAAAGCCATCTGGACAGGTTAGAGCTAAATGTTCCAGTGTGTCCTTAAATGTGCCTGTTTCCATGTAATTCTCTTGCACAGATCAAATAAAACTGTGTGTATGCAAATTAAATTAGAGACTGTTAAAAACATGATTTTTTTTGTTTTAAATTAGTCTGCTGCCAGTTTTGCTTGGTAAATTAATCATTTCAGTTTAAAGTGACATATGGACCATGAATGTAAACTAAAAGCACTTTTACAGTTTACTACGTGAAGATGAGGTTTCACTTGCTAAGTGAGCATATATTTTATTGTGGGTTTTACGTTTCTACCACTAGATGGCAGTTTGACCCCACATATTTTTCATACGCATCCATGAACACTGTAGGAAAAATCCAAAGCAGTTTTTGTGGGGTGTTTTGCATGTCAAACCATGATGTGCAAAACAGAAAAAGCACAGTCATATAAAAAGTTAAAATGGCTTTGGTACACAGAGCAAACCTAAAATCCCTAAGGTCACTATGAACTATGACTTTGCACTAATACTGATCACTAATCTATGTGTGATGCAATACTTTTGGAAGGTTTCCAGCAATATCAAATATGTTTCTGTTTTCATGCAAAATACACAGTTTTTAGTCCCTTTACCCTGATTCAGCTCTTCTTAGTGGGAAGCCATCCTACAGCTTCAACCGTTCAAGTCTAAAAAACAGCAGAAAGTGGGGGAAAAAAGAGGTGGTAGACAGGGTGTGGCTGGCTGCACACTCTCCTTTCAGAAAAGGATAAAGGGAAAAATAAACGGAGGATTCAGAGTCCTTTCGTGCACTGAAGAACCCGGCCATATCCTCTTTTACTCTTTGTGCTTTAAATATTTAAGATACAGACATCTTTCAGATAACTGGATAGTAATGCATAAAAAAATATATTCATGAGATATTTGAAACAGAAACTAAAAGAACGTGTAGATAATAGCTGATCGATTACACTGCATGTAATTGAGATAAGAAGCAAAAGCAGTAGAATAGAAGAAAAACATTCTTCATGCAATTCAATTGAAAATGTATCAATCCCAGAAGGAAATTAGGTATAGTTCAACATTATACTGTTCAAGTTTCTTAAAGGAGTTATTGTAAATGCATAAAGCTGTGGGCAGGAAGGATGCCCTATAGTAGTCTGTGTTACAGCAAACTGAGCAAGCCCCCAACTGAAAACACTCTGCTGTTGTATCATAGTCTCATGAAGACGATGTTCAGGGTTGTCCATCATTTTCTTGATTTTCTGAACAATCCTTCTTTGCATAATAATCTGCTTGTGGTTCCACAATCATCCTAGGAGCAGAACCAGACTTCTTCCACAGGTTGTTGAGCCTTTTAGGTCCCTGACTCTGATGCTGCTACCCCCAACAGATGACAATCGAAGAGATAACACTCTTCAGAACAGGCTTCTTGCAGAAGATATGCAGCATCTTGCTACAAACAATGAATGACCTCAGCTTCCTCAAGAAGTACGGTCTACTCTGTCCTTTCTTGTAAGAGGCTCCACTGATCAAGCTCCAGTCCAGTCTGTTGTCCAAGTGACCTCTGAGGTATTTATATTCCTCAAGCACCTCTATTTTCATCTCCAAAGATGCAAACAGTTTTTGACTCATCCATGTTTCCTCTGAAATTTAAGGTAAGATGGTTGTTTCCACACCGTACCACAAAGTGGTTCACCAGCTCTCTGTATTTAGCTTCTTGTCCATCTCTGATACATCCAATAATAGTTCTGGAGATTACATTTTTCTGACTTATACTTAAAGTCTAAGGTGTAAAGGGTGAAAATTAATGGGGTTGAGTCCCCTGTGGTGCTCCTGTGCTGCTGATCACCTGGTTTGACACACAATCATTCACTCTCACAGACTGTTTGTCAGGTAGTCATTGATCCAGGCGATTATTGAGAGCTCCACTTGTGTCTTCAGGAGTTTGTGTCAACCAAATTAGTTGTAATTGTGTTAAATGCACTACAAAAAGAAATCAAACTATATGATTCTCACTGGACTTGCAGCCTTGTTCCGGTTCAGTTTCTCCAGCTGCCTCTTTGCCTGACTTTTAGAGACAGATAGGTGGGAGGAGGAGGCAAAGGGAGCAGCAGCATCTCCTGACTTGGTTAAAGAAAAGCAGACAAAAGCAGATAAGTCCTTGAATGAGGTGGAAGATAAAACATCCAAGCTGACAGGAAAGCTGTGGGCCAGGAGAGAAGGATGCTGATGTTGTTCCTGAAATGAATTTGTTCAATAATGTGTTCAGCTCATTGGTAATTCATTCAGTCATTGCCCATCAGTAGAAAAATTTAGGTGAACCAGCAGCAAGTTAAATCAAAACGGGAGTATACAGATCCACACGGGTGAAATAAAAAATATAAAAACAGAAAATAAGAGACTGTACAGGAAGAGAAAACATAAGAACAAAAATACTTTCCAGTTCTTGGAAATAACATATTAGGATAAAAGATATGGAAAGCTGAGTAAGTTAATTTAAAGTTTAAAAATGTACAAAGGCGCACATATATTTGTGTATAAAAAAATAAAAATGAAAAGAAATTCAAATAAAAGGAAAGATGTAAACTCTTAATGACTTTATAGAGTTTAACAGCTGCTAACAGCTGTCTGTCACTGCAGGATCTCTCCAGTTCTACAACATTCTCATGAATGGGCTGGGAAACATTGTCCAACAGAGCGCAAACATCTTTGATGCTGTCTAAAGCGATCCAAAAAGTTGCATGTTTCTGAGATATTTTCATAGTTTCTTATATTTATTTTCATTAAGTTTCTCAGATTCATTGCATTTCCCCATTTTCTTCAGTAATCCGCACAGATTGCAACAGGTTCTTAAGGTTATTGTGTTTCTCTGTAAGCTACCATAGCGGTTATTAATTTGCAATCAAATTTAACATGTTGAAACAGTACTTTGTTTTGCAGACATTCAGTGATCAAATCTCTTCTTTTTTGCTAATCTGACGAAAGAGGGCTGTTTGGTTTTCAATGTTTCATTTTTCAGGTCAACCACACAGTTAAGAAGTGCTGTATGAAATGAAGATATTTGCTTCTGGCATTTTGTGTAGCATCTACGTCACCATCTGCTTTTCATTCACAATAAAGGAGATACTTTACTCCTCAGTCTGGAGTTTGTGGCACACTCATAGTCACTGAGGTGTTGTTGGCGCAACAGATACAAGTGCTTGACAAGGAAGTTGATTGTGGATGAGGAGAGCTGCTGGTTCTCCATCCATAATATCATAAAATCATAATAATAATAACGGTCCCAGCTATAGGACAAAATCAAGTAAGCTGCTCTTCACCACAGTTTTCAAATATGTCACACATTTCATCATAAATATGTAACGGGTAGTTTTTGACTCTTTTAGATGACCTCTGCAAGGCGGTATTTGTTTTCATGCCCATCTGTCTGTTTGTTTTTCTGTCTGTTAGTAAGACAACTCAAAAAGTTATGGGTGAATTCTGGGAACAAGAACAGCTGATTCAATTTTGGTGTTGATGCTACATGAAGTGCACACCCACCCACCAAGCAGCAGCGCTATCTTGGGCCTCACTCCGGTCTCAGAGAGCTCACAGACGGGTGATGGGGAGGGAGTGGCCCCTGGTGGAGGTTTGCTCTCTCTCAGTGCTTTTATAGTTTGGCATGCAATAATGCCTTTAGTCATCACAAGCATTACAGATCCCATCCATTACTCTCCTTTTTTCATCAACAGATGTACACTGAGAAAAACACAGCGGAGTTATGAAGAACGGATTTACAAAGCAGGAATTCCTAGAAAAGCAATATTTTAAGAGGCGCACAGAAGAAAACATTAAACCTTCCTAAATCTTGTGTACATTTGAGCTAATAGGCTGGCAACGATAAACATTATAGCGGATTTGCTACTTTTAAAAGGTTTCAACACTGATTATTTTCGCGTTTGCTCTTTCTATGTATCCGAGGTCAAGTTTGACAGTAAATCCAAAAAATCCATGAAGGATTCTGATGTGGAGAGCAAAGCTGAAGCAAAGGGTGCCAGTGATCATCTTAAGAATTGATCTGTTTACATTCTTGGTTCAATTTATTTTATCTGATTGTTGTTTTTTTTCCTCTGAATTGCATCTGCAGTGACGTAATGTGAGTACATTTTCATAACCTCCCCAGTGTGCAGGCATAAGGGGTGGACAACCTCTGCTCCAAGTGTCACTGTATGACTGTCTCCCTGCCTGTCCTCCTGTGACCCAATTACCTACACCTGTCTCCTGCTGTCTCTTTAGTCTCCCCATTGTTGTCTTGTCCCAATGTATTCCAATTGTCTTTCTTCCCTTGCCAATTTCTTGTCAACTCTGCCCTCATGTGGTTCCTCTTTGTATGTCCAGATCTTATTGCTCAATGCTATTAAAGATGGGAAATTGGCCTAAACTATCTGATTTATCTAAACTATCCACCTGGGTGACAGTAGCTCAGGAGCTGAGAGTTCGTCTTGAAATTAGAGGGTTGCCGGTTTGATCCCTGGCTCCGACTGACTCGGTTGTTGTGTCCTTGAGCAAGACCCTTCACCTGTTGCCTTCTGGTGGTGGCGCCAATGAATGACTGAATGCAGTAAAGTGCTTTGGGGTCTATAGGGACTGAGTAAAGCAATACACAAATGCATGACATTTACCGTTTTAAACCTGCATCTGAGTCTGCCATTAAGAACATGACATTAAGATGCTGAAATATCTGGACATTTTGTACTATAATATCTGGAGTATTTTGTATGATGGAAAGAGACAAAAAGGCAAACCAGACCGGACCAAGACGTAGCATTCCGCTCAGTAGAAACAGGGCTTTAAGGTTTCCATGGGGAACGGCACAAGACAAGGCTGGCAGAGTGGCATCATGTGGTCCTGAGGGTTTGGAAACGGATTCAATTGATTAATGAATCTCGGATTTAGGACCATTTAAGGGGCTTACATTCTGGCCATGGACCAGTTGATCAAATCTTTAGCCTCACAGAAATGTAAATGGGTGACGGACGTTTAGCTGTGTGTACAGTACTATATTGGTCCCTGCATGACTAAAGTAAGATCAGCGGTGAATGAATAACGGCCCGGATGGGAGTCACCTCTCAGTCTGAGGCCAGTGTGGCACAGATTGCTCACTCAAAGTTACCTTGTCATTTTTTTTGGCTCAGGTGGAGGAGTTTAATTAGCATGTCATCTTGGATTAACAAGGTGATATAATGATGTTTTGACAAGTCCTCTCTGGTGTGTCCAGGATTTATGGAAATTGTATAAACTGCACTGCTGGTACAAGCGTGACGGAGCAGGGTGGTGAGATTTACCTCAGTATACGTTTTCTGTCAAGTGATGGTTTTCTGCAAAAAAAATAAATAAAAGTGATTCAGAAATAAAACCAGAAGGAACACCAGGACTTAAAAAGATCATCTGAAAGAAAAGCATCTACCAGACAATGTTTTTTTTGTTACAACTTGGCCCAAAATGACCACTGGAGAGCTTGGATTATGAAATCTATCTTTGACTTTTTCAGAAAACACTTCAATGTAATTTTGTAGATGCCAGACTTTTCTGAAATCCTGACAGTCTTCTTAAATACAAGTAAACCTCTTTGAAGGATGAATTTGATGAAAAATAAATAAAACAAACATATAAAATAACAGGACAAATAAAAAAGGAGCAGTAAGAGTTGTGTGATGTCACCAGAGGCATGGACACACAGAATCTGTTTTTTTTTTTTTTTTTGGAAGACAGATTTGATCTCGATTGAAACGGACAATTACTTGTTCTACAGGTGACAAACTATATACCTAAAATTAGTTTGGTTGATTATACAGGAAAGTCTGACTAATAAACTTAATCTGTTTTGCAGAGAGAGCTTAAAAAAAGGGCCCAAATCAAAGCATCTCAAGTTGATTTCAACTGTGACATTGTTTAAACAAATGCTTACTCAACAGCTGAAGGTTTATGAAGACTTGCTGGAAGTCCTATTCTGAACTTCTTTCTACAAAGAAATATTTTTAGGACAGTTTTCCCATAACTGCTTGTCTTCTACAGCGCAGCTCTCACCAAAATAGCCCAGAGTGATGACTCTGGATTACGCTACATGGAAATATTTGGACAAATTAAATTAACACATACTCATGGATGTGTTCTTCAGTAATTTAGAGCTTGAATGAAAAGATGTGTGGAGTAAGTTAGTTTGACTCTTCATTTACCCATAAATCTTTACAGTATATAATATTTACATATAAAAATACTTACAAAAAAAGACAATAATTCTGTTTTATCTCTATTTATTAGCTTGTAAGTACAAAACCAAATAGCTTCTGCTGATTTGTTATGACTGATTTGCAAAACTGTTCCCGTAGAAAGTTCTACAGTCAAGGTTTTGGGTTTTTTTTCCCCCCTAAATTCCAGAGAAATCTAGATTAGGATGCACAAATGCAAGATGAAGGAAAATCAATTACCAATAGGAGACTCAGCAACCATTGTTTATGTGGTTATCTGTATTGACCATGTTTGACCTCTGTATTGTCCTGTAAGGCCCCAGTGATGTAGCGGAAAAGGAGTTCCCATCGTCATATTCTCATGTCGTCAGTTTCTGGGAAGATGATGACGGTTTGGCAGAATGTTCGTGACGAGCAACATACGGTTTTTGGTCCTACCAACTCTTTCTCTCTTTCTGTGTGTGTGTGTGTGTGTCTTTCATTGCAGCTCCCTGCTGGAGCTGAAGTGTTTCTAAGAAGTCTCTGGGATGTTTCCATGGAAGCTGAGTGGGAAATCAGTAAACTAGACCACCTGTGGGGATTCACTGTAGCTCCATTTCTAACTCTTGAAACAAATTACAGGAAAAGACAGACTAAAGTCACCCTTCCTGATCGCACCTCACAACATACCTGCTGATTGGATAAGTCCCAAAAAGGACACACACATAAGCTGCATGTTAATTTCGGACTTTCTGGTTGCCACTGATTATTCGGAGAAGTTCGTTTGTGTGTAATTACCAAGTGACCGTATGATGAAAAAGAGGACTTTGAACTACTTAGAAACTACCTGGGCATTTCTCTGCTTCAGGATTGGCTAAAGACAGGAAATGTAATACTTGTTGCTCATATGTAGGATATGTGTTTGGTTGTTTAAGCGCCGACTCCACCTGCTCTCCAAAAAGCCTAAATGGACTTTATTTACTTAGAATGTCAAGTCTGGGGTTATCTTCATTGCTTCAGCACCTTTTTCCTTCCACTCAACATTCTATTATTGTGTTTAGATAAAGCCTGTTGTTGAAAGTTGGCACTAACTCAGTAATACCTCTGCAAACAAAAAACATAACGTCAGATGAGCCATAAATGAGGACCCTTTTTTACATTAAAATGGTCCTCTTTAATAAAATCCATCAGTAGGCTTTCTACAGTATAGCTCAGCAGCATTTCTTTCCACATGCAAATACATGCACACACAAGTATACATAAGAAAATTTCTGTTTTTTCTTTGTACCACATTGTGTTGGTCTATCAAACAAAACACAATAAGTTTAATGATGTATTCTGAAAAAATTGAAATGTGGTTGAGGCATATAAGTTATTTATGTTGTATTCTTGTTACTTTTTTATCAGCTCTATCTTAGCCTGGAACTCCTGGAACTGCTATTTTAAATCGGAAAAGGATTTTCCCGATTCATTAAAGCTAACATACTAATCTGTCGATCAGAGAATTCCATAGTGTGTTAACTTAGCACACAAAAAGCTTTTCCGGAAAATACCCACTGGTAGCATTGAGTAGGGAGTGTGCAGTTTATGTGGCAAGTTAATGAGGCAGAGGATTGCAGTGATTACAGTTGGTCAAATCAAGATCCTTTTTGATTCACCGGTGTCCTTTGAAGGCCTGGTGAGTTGAAGCAATGACGCACATGCAGCATAATAGAACAATGGTAAATGTTCTCCAAAATATGTAAATATATTCTGATGTGGTTTGATGAAATGACACTAAAAGCATGTAATCTGAATTTTTTACTAATATCTTCAGCTTAGAATTTTAAAATTTCTGCAGCAGCAGAATTTTTTAAATGAAATTTACATTTGTGAAGGATGGATGATAAACTCCTAATATGCTGCAATAGCATGAATTATTTAATCACGTGTACTTGCAGTCTGGCTACTACCTTCACCCTGATGTACCATCCACCAGTACTTCTCAATTTTATGTAAGTTATGTACATCCCCTAAAGCTTTTCATGTCAGATTGCCAGCACAAAATTTCTTTGATTTAGATCTTGTGATAGGCAAAGAAAAATAGCATGCACATAACTTATTAAACACTTTTCACTAACAAAAACCCAAAAGATCAGCACTATTACTTTACTGTATCTAGATATAGTACACTGTGTGGAAACTTCCATATTTAGGAAGAAATAATGCACATTATCCTAAGCACACTATCCTCATTTTGAAACTTGGTGGTAGCAGCATTATGCTGTGGGAATAACTCGTCAGTTATTGATAGAATATGGATTTAGCTATATAAAAATAAGAATGCATTGAAATCTTGTAGGTTTCCAGTGGAACTGCAATCTAACCTAAACATCCAGCAAGATCTACTAAGGAATGGTTTAGAATAGGGATGCACCGATAGCAATACCGTTCTAATGTTCTCTTATTGGTATCAGTTAGTTAACGGATACAATGAACAAATACTAAAATGCAAAAACTGTGCAATAATCTCACTGAAATGTTTATTTTTCATTTGAAATTTTTAGTTTTGTGGTCATTTGTATAATTTTTTTTATCTAATTCACCATCATTTGGTATAACAAAATAAAAAACAAAATAAAACCTTTCTTCCAATTCATTGCATTTTTGTGTGTGGTAGAAGTATCTGTATTGATACTTGGTATTGTCAAGAACTCAGATCCAAGTATTGATTTCGTATCAGTTTGAAATAAGTAGTATTTTTGCATCCCTAGTTTAGATCATTGCATCTTTGCAGAATGGCCTAGTCAAAGTCCAGACTTCAGTTCAACAGAATATCTGTGACAAGACTTTACAATTGCTATTAATAGACACTGCATGCAACCTGACCGAGTTTGAGCTATTTTGTATAGAAGAATATTTAAGTCTGTGGGCTTGAACTGCAAAGAAAAGTGGTTATAAAAAGTATTAGTTGAATAGAAATGCATGTCACATTTAAAATCCGTGAAGAAAACTAAATATGAATGATTTTCCTTCCTCGTCACAACTATGGACAACTTTCTGTTGGTCTATATCCTAAAATTTCAACAAAACTGTTTGTGGCTGTAACCCAACAAGAGGTGTGAATATTTTTCATCTACCGTCTCTGAAACATTTGTACAAGGCTTTCCGAAGCAGAACATGTCGTTGCAAATACTGTATATGTTTTTAGTTCGTCGACTTTCCACCATTCAAAATTATCAATTTTGCAAATTTTGCTATCTAAATGTATGTTTGCTTCTGCCTGTTTGGGGTCCAAAACCGCAGAATGCATTGCATCAAAATACAGATATGGCTTATTAGAGGAGGCACTTTGCATGACCTCAGGACTCCCACTACACTGATATACCCCGATCGCGACTATATATAAAATTCCCCTGAAGGACTCCAAGTGGCTCCAAATTTGTCTGGGTGAGTAGGAGAACGTAATGCATGCTATAAATAAAGTCAGGGGAGAAAAAAAATGCAAACTTCCCATTTAAATATTAAAGAAACCAACTAGCATCAGTTCTTATCGGCTGCGTAGGGTCACTCATTGTCCCCCACATCTTTTTAAATCCAACCCTGCTTCTATCGTTTCCGTTTCAAATCACTAAGGTGATCTGGTAATCTGTGTGGCAGCTGCAGATTTGCAAAAATGAATGTATTGCTTTTCTTAATCTGCTGTTTTTACATCACTTTCCAGTAACAGAAGAAATAAAAAGAAACATCTTGGTCAGTTCATGGTTACTTTATTGAACACAAGAAAAACAAGTTATTGTGAGGGCGTTCCACTGTGGTTCATCTCGATAAAGCATAGAAGCTCATCACTAGTAAAGTGCACTTGCAAATAACTGCCACATATGGGGACTCCTAGTCGTCTCCTGTTTCCCCTCACAGAGGCCCAGTCGTGTCCAACATGGTGCAGGACTCCGGTAGGACACAGAGACACGCACAGGAAATGACCAAGCATCCCAGCTAGGAAGAGTGCATAAGTTAATGGAAGCTCAGTATGTTGAAGCGTCTGTTCATCCTTAAATCTGCTCCTGCCACAGTTTTCTACAGTCTGAACTCAATTGTTAGAATAACCACACAAATATGAACATCTGCACATTTCTTTGATGATGTAAAACAGGAAGCTTATTCCTCATTACCCATCAGCCTTAAGCTGAGGTTTCAGCCATTTTCAGATCTTCAATTAAAAAAATATTTACTATTTCCACATAGTTTATAAGTACACCAGTGTGTCTTTACAAAGAAAATAAAGCTTTGTTAAAGTTGCTATACTGAATTTTCAAAAAAAGTTTGCTGAAAAACATTTATTTTTCATGCACCTTAAGATTTTAACAAAGCATAGCTATAAATATTTGTGGAGATCAAAAAGAAAAACATATTAATTAAAGTGGTTCTGCTGCATTTTTCTAACAGCCTCAGCCAATAACATGGGTCGGTCCGAATCCAACGATTGGACCATCTGGTAGTCTGACTTGGCGAACAAGTACACCTCCAAATTTAGATGGCTCCCCCACTAATTACAGGCCGCCGCAGTCTGCAACAGAGCACTACCGGCTGCTACCACTTCAGCTTTAGTTAAAACTACCAGAGTCCCAGAAAATAAAAAGCACCATTTGAGGTCATGACAAACAAGACGAGTGACTGAGCTGCAACTGTTGGTTTTTTGTGCTCTCTTGTCTGCTCTAGCAATGCATGCTCAAATCAGCGTGGCGTGGCCTAGGGGTGATATCTGACAGGAGAGGTGAGTGCTCTGTGACTGTGCTTATGTTATAAGCTAGCCTGTTTAAAAAAAATGAAAGAAATCGGTATAGCAACTTTAAAGACAAAGTCAGCATTGAATCCAGTTTGGCACGTTTTCTCCAGTCGTACAGAACAAGCAAAGGTAAGCAGGACCGAGTGCACTGGACTTTCTTCACTTTCAGATCTGCTGCTCCCACACTTGCATACTAATCTTAATATTTAATCTACATGAAACAGCCAAAAGAGAAACAACCTCCTAGTGGAGGATAATCTACAGTACAAAGGATTCACAAGGATCCTTCACCTTCAGGTGTTACGTATAAAAATCTCAGACAAACCAAGGAATAAATGAGCTGGTGTTCAATGTAGGAACAAAGGAATAAAAACAACAGCTGTGTGCATTTCCAAAGAGATATGTAGTGAACTGTCCAACAGGAGTGTTGGAGAGAAAAATTTAGAGCAGATTCCAAAAGTGAACACAACCAGTTAAAACTCCAGCTTTTAGTCATAAACTGCAAGAGTTTCTCAGTGCCGCTTGTGTTCAATGTGCGACAACAGTCTTTCCAGGAAAAAAATTATCGTGGGAGAACCTGTAATAGTCTGATGAAATCAAACCTGAACTCTCAGGCCGAACAATACCATACAGATTGAAACACAGTGGTGGCAGCATCAAACTGAGGTTACTTTTCTTCAGAAGGAGCTAGAACTCTTTAAGTAGTACATACTCCTAGCGAAGAAGACTGAAGACCAAATTCAATCAAAAGGAGTAATATCACGAAAGAGTAACTAAGGTGTGGTCACATTACTGCAACTAGGTTGTTGCCACTTCTCTGCTGCTTATAGTTTTATCCTGAATATCGGTGACATGTCATCGCATTACAAGTGAAGAAAGGTTTAAAAGAATTTATCAAGCAGGTAGAAAACCTGGCATTTTAACAGGGGAGTGCAGCCTATTGAGATCCCCTGTACTCTGATACAGCAGAGACAGCACAAGGAAATGAGTAACCAATAAACAAATCAGTTACTGACCCAAAAAAAGATGCAAATGCTGCATTTTATAGGGAAATCCCACATTGGTTATTAACATCACATATTGCACTAATTTTACTTATATAGGTTATATATGTTTTTGTAATGCGTCTCCTGAATTCATCTTTTTTTTAAACACAAACTTTTGTTGTCTGTTAGAGGGACCTTAAACAACGTTTTAAATACACTGTAACTTATCAGTATGCATAAAAAAATAAAACAGAATAAATATAATTTCAATAAATAGTGGGTTTCTTTAAAAATGACAAAAAAAAAGATTCTGCTGATTCCAGTCATCCAACTGATCAGAAAGTAATTAAAGATGCACCAATCAGTCAGCCAGACATCAGAATTAGGCTCTGATGCAATTTTTCTGAGTTTATTCAAATCAGATAAAACTTAGGGACCTGTGCTTTGAAGCATTTTGTATTCTTTTTGTAGCATTGATCAAATCTGCTACCTCTATCAGGCAAAAACACAACTCACCTTCCCTGGGCTACTTTTCCAAGCCCTGTGTTTATAAAATCTAATTAGGCTAAATCAGAATAGCAGGTCAGAGCTAAATAGCATCGGCCTGGAAGAGCCAGATTGGTGAATCTTTAAAAAGAATGTGTAGTGTTAAAAGCTTGTGGCTCATTTAGTGTTAAAAGTTTTGATCTTCTCCTGTTCGACAAATATTTCACAATTCAAGTAGTTTTGGATTAATGCTCAGATATTGCTTCGGATGCTTCTGAATTGCATGAGTTTTCTCTGTGAATCAAACAGTGTTTGTCTCCAGCTTCATTCACATCTCATCCAGCCCAAAAGACTTCAAAAGTAGTAGAAAAAAAATAGCCCTAATGAGAGGAATTACGACTGGGTGGCACATTATGGACCTTACATAAATATATCTGATATGGTACAGCTTCCGACCACTGTCTGCATGTGCACCCCAGTCAGCTCTGGTTCTAAGAAAAATCACATCAGCAGGCATCGCCCGGCAGCAACACCAAACTTCTGCTTAACTTCCAAGTATTTTTGCTTTTCCTTTTTTAAAGTGCAGTCCAGATGCAGGTGACTCAAAGAAAGAAGTCTGGTAACACACAGAGAGAAGGTGTGATTACAAAAACCCCAACAACATAAAACCCAGGAAAGGATTGGCACACATTGTCAGAGAGGTGAGAGGAGCAGGAAGTGGATGTGGAACGCCTGGGTCTCTTAGGCTAAAGGTAAAAGAAAAAAGAAATCAGTCTTTTCTCTGTCACTAAGCTAGCACCGGCGTCAGTCCCTCGACTGGTAGAAGAGGATGTATCCCGACTCTGAGTTCTTGGAAATGTCAGAGGTAAGCCCGTAAAACTCCTCAATTGCCTGGGCATCGATTTTCTGCACAACACAAGGAAAGGACGAGGATTACGGATTAGAATTTAAAAAAAGCATAGAAACAGAAAAAGGCGGCGGACGCACCTCCACTATGTCGTCATCGAACAGAAGCCAAAAGCCGTGGCTCTTCACGATGGTGATGTAATGACCTCTGTTTGGGCCGCTGAGGTAACAGAAACAAACAGTGACTGCATTGTACGGAAACCGACGCCTAACCGTTAAACCCGCTCTGCTGCGTCCTTCAGATCAGCAGCCTCACCTCCCGCAGTGAACCACCACCGCCACCAAGTCGTACATGCGGTCCAGGTTCACCGCGTCTGCAGATGTGTTGAAAAGGCGGAGCTCCAGAGGAAAAACCACCCGGTAGGAGAGCTTGGTGTAGCGGTGCAGCTGCTCCATGTACTTGAACCTCTTCAGGTGTAATGCCAGGATCATAGGGAGCTTCTTTACGCGCATCCTGCAGGGTATCAGGCACGCTTATAGAAACATCACAGGTACAGAGCCATGCAGAAGATTTTATGATAGACCACAAAAAAAGTGAGTGAGATTATTTTTTTTTTTTACTGGAACAAAGAGTGTGATTCACTGACCGTTTCTGTGCTTCTTGCTTGCTGCAGCATGTTTCACAGTAGTATTTGTATTCACTGCACAAAGTCTCTGTGTTACTGAAGTCCCTGGAGGAGAGAGCATGTCACCGGAGGCTCGATTACTGTCAGTGTCTGCTTTTTCAGCTGGGAGTCAGTGTATGATAAGCCTACACACCTGAGACAGTGTGTTATTGATGTGTTCTGCTCCACATCCACAGAAAGATCCAGAAAATCCTCATCTTTGCTGCTTACCTGCAAGACAGCCATGAAGGTTGAATGTCTTTTTTTCCCCTGACTGAGTCAGCGAGGAGAAGCCTTCTGTTTCCACTCGCCCACATCTATACCCACGCTTCCCGCCTTTGAAATGTGTTTTCAACTGAGAGGGCTTTGTCTTTTCACAGAGCAGTGCCTTAGGTGTTTACAGTGGTTGCTCATGGCAACGTGGCTCTCTACTCGCCCTCACAATCATGTGAACAAAGCCTATAGTGGTCCTGATGTATGCTGTGGGGAAGAAAACTCTCCCTGGTGTCTCCTACTGATAGCATCTCCGACATCAGACCAACACGTTGATAAAACCACAGAACATAAAAAAACCAAAACAGGTCTGGTCTTACATACCGTTTCACAGTTTAAGCACCGCGTCTCATTGGTCAGTGTGCCTTGGAAGATATCGTGGACCCATGTGGGCTCTGCTTTGTTCTCCATCTCGGCCTCAGCGGTGACAGCCGAGCCGTTGTTCTTCAGACGTCCGTTCTGCTTCTCCTGCTTCTTCTCCTCCTGCAGGATGTCGGCTACCGTGTTCAGCAGATAGTTGAGGAATTCGTGGGCATCTTGTTGCATGTAGTTGTCGAACAGATCTGCAGGGAGAGAAAGACGGGAAGCTAAAACAAAGACCTCTTTCAGGCGGAAACAAATGGACAGGTCACAAGGCGCACCTTGAAACAAAGAATTAAGATACAAGAGAAGAAAAAAACAATGCAACAATAGGTGATTGAGTGATTATAGTTTATGTAGAACTACAGGCCAACCTCTAATCTTCCATTCATCAGTAAGATTATTGAAAACGCTGTGTTTCAACCGTTAAATAGCTTCCTAACAATGGCCAACCAATGAATTGGCCAGACAATTTAGAGGGTAAATCTGTACATCAGTACCAAACCCATTACCACCGTCATCCCCACTTAACACCAATGTATACAAGATGTTTTAGTTCAACAGGGATGGAACCAAGAGGGACCCCAGGGCTCCATCTTGGGGCCTCGCCTATTTAATATCTACATGCTCACAGACTATTGGCATAGTCCATATTTTGACAACCGATAAGGTTAGCCACCATAACTATGCAGATAATATTCAGTTTTACGTTACAATTTCACCAGATGACTTTGAACTCATCCCTAACCCCCAATTTCCACTGCATGTGCTCCGCTACACACTCCGCAGCAAAAACGATCCCAATGTACTGAATGAGAGCATCTCGACTGCCGGCGGTGGCATACGATTGATTTTATTTTTGCCGGGAGCCAGAGGTAGTCCGCAGTCAATCTACAAAAATCACAAAACACCAACAGAAAATCGAACAAGCCCAATATCTGTTTTTTCAAAAAACATTGGTAAAACAGGCTTTTTTTTTGTATGCATTACTATATTAATATAATTTCATGTTAATGTATACATACACTACCGTTCAAAAGTTTGGGGTCACATTGAAATGTCCTTATTTTTGAAGGAAAAGCACTGTACTTTTCAATGAAGATAACTTGTCTTAAACTAGTCTTAACTTTAAAGAAACACACGCTATACATTGCTAATGTGGTAAATGACTATTCTAGCTGCAAATGTCTGGTTTTTGGTGCAATATCTACATAGGTGTATAAAGGCCCATTTCCAGCAACTATCACTCCAGTGTTCTAATGGTACAATGTGTTTGCTCATTGGCTCAGAAGGCTAATTGATGATTAGAAAACCCTTGTGCAATCATGTTCACACATCTGAAAACAGTTTAGCTCGGTACAGAAGCTACAAAACTGACCTTCCTTTGAGCAGATTGAGTTTCTGGAGCATCACATTTGTGGGGTCAATTAAACGCTCAAAATGGCCAGAAAAAGAGAACTTTCATCTGAAACTCGACAGTCTATTCTTGTTCTTAGAAATGAAGGCTATTCCATGCGAGAAATTGCTAAGAAATTGAAGATTTCCTACAACGGTGTGTACTACTCCCTTCAGAGGACAGCACAAACAGGCTCTAACCAGAGTAGAAAAAGAAGTGGGAGGCCGCGTTGCACAACTGAGCAAGAAGATAAGTACATTAGAGTCTCTAGTTTGAGAAACAGACGCCTCACAGGTCCCCAACTGGCATCTTCATTAAATAGTACCCGCAAAACACCAGTGTCAACATCTACAGTGAAGAGGCGGCTGCGGGATTCTGGGCTTCAGGGCAGAGTGGCAAAGAAAAAGCCATATCTGAGACTGGCCAATAAAAGAAAAAGATTAAGATGGGCAAAAGAACACAGACATTGGACAGAGGAAGACTGGAAAAAAGTGCTGTGGACGGATGAATCCAAGTTTGAGGTGTTTGGATCACAAAGAAGAACGTTTGTGAGACGCAGAACAACTGAAAAGATGCTGGAAGAATGCCTGACGCCATCTGTTAAGCATGGTGGAGGTAATGTGATGGTCTGGGGTTGCTTTGGTGCTGGTAAGGTGGGAGATTTGTACAGGGTAAAAGGGATTCTGAATAAGGAAGGCTATCACTCCATTTTGCAACGCCATGCCATACCCAGTGGACAGCGCTTGATTGGAGCCAATTTCATCCTACAACAGGACAATGACCCAAAACACACCTCGAAATTGTGCAAGAACTATTTAGAGAAGAAGCAGGCAGCTGGTATTCTATCGGTAATGGAGTGGCCAGCGCAGTCACCAGATTTGAACCCCGTTGAGCTGTTGTGGGAGCAGCTTGACCGTATGGTACGCAAGAAGTGCCCATCCAACCAATCCAAATTGTGGGAGCTGCTTCTAGAAGCGTGGGGTGCAATTTCTCCAGATTACCTCAACAAATTAACAGCTAGAATGCCAAAGGTCTGCAATGCTGTAATTGCTGCAAATGGAGGATTCTTTGATGAAAGCAAAGTTTGATGTAAAAACAATCTTATTTCAAATAAAAATCATTATTTCTAACCTTGTCAATGTCTTGACTCTATTTTTTATTCATTTCATTTTCTCGAAGTGGAAAGATAAGCAGATTAAGGAGTTTTCTCTTTGTCTTCCACGTAATGAATAGTTTTGGTCTGACTTCAGTATTTATTAATGTCCTTCATCACAAGATCTTGCAATTCCTACGCATTCTTCTTTGAGCACCTCTGGGCTCCGGAGCGGAGAGGAGCAGAACGCATGCAGTGGATATCGGGGCCAAGTAGATGCATCGAGCAAAAAAAAAAAAAAAAAAAGAAAAAAAGAAAGAAAAAAATGGAAGGATGTGCCATAACTTTCTCCAGCTGAATAGAACAAAAAAAGCTGCATCTGATCCAAAGGCTGCTGCTCGCGTCCTCACAAGTATCAGGGAATTAGAGCACATCGACCCAGTTCTAAAGTCCTTACACTGGCTCCCTGTAGCTCAGAGAATGGACTTTAATTTACTTTTAGTGGTTATAAATCACTGAATGGTTTAGCACCAGAATATGTTGAAAACCTGTTATTACAATACCAATCCCCCCAGACCACTCATGTCCTCTAATTGCAGTCTACTCAGCATCCGTAGAATTAGAAGCTGACATGGAGAAGCAGCTTCCTTTGATCTGGAACAAACTTCCAGACGACTGCAAAGCTACTGAAACACTGAATTCTTTTAAATCGAGGCTAAAACTCCTTGTGTTTAGATCTGCCTTTGAGTAATGGGTTCATATATCATATGTTCTGTGTGTTTTAATGGGTTATTGCCTTTTTTTACTTTCACGTAAAGCACATTGAACTACCCTGTTGCTGAAAGTTTTTTTGTACAAATAAAATTGCCTTGTAATGTTTAATAATCAAACCAAATTGTGAGGCACCCAAGATGACAGACCCCAGTTTCATTCCAAAGGGATCTGTGTGTATACTTCCTGAAATAACAAGGATCATTAAAAGAAATTGTATTTGTGTCTGATATAATTCGCTTAAGATTGGATTTTTAATTTAAAAAGTAATACTGTATATATGTACTGTAAGGACAAGAGAAACAAGAATTTGTGGGATCCAAGGTAAGCAGACTGAGATGTGATTAGTTTAAGAAAATAAACAATGAAAGTCATTTCCTTTCGTTACTGTATCATAAATCCAAGCAGAATTTTCTTCTAACAGCACAGAAGAAAATAACTTGTGACGTGGGTCTCTCTTTTAGCCGCACGTATATGTAGCAACATAATGTTTGCTAGTAGTGGGCAATACAAAAAGGTAAAATTGATAATTTTAGCCAAAGGTAGAGATTTTGACTGTACCTCTATACTGCAATTACGCATTTAGATTATGTCATCAAGCTGTACCTACATACTTCAGGTACGCAAGGAGGATGAATATTGATGTTCAGTGTAAGTCTTTACTCTTGATATTCCAAGTTTGAAATTTTTGTTTTTTACATAATCGAAATAAAACCTGTTGAAGCATTTGAAATCAAATATTTGTAGGTTTCTAATGGGATATTAAATTAATAAATAACTAGGAAAGTAAAAAAAATTACCTTTATTTTCACATTTAGCTTGTATTTGATTTAAAATATCTTCATCTTCATGTTGTAAGAACTTTGGTGTTTCACTAGTTTGGGAAAAGATTTGAAACTTTTTTTCCAATGCATTTTGCACAATACATTTTCTTTCAACGGCATTCTAATCCTTTTTGAAGAGGTTGATTTAAATCAAAGATTGAAGATTTAAAGAAAGAGTATTAGGGGTGTCAAATGATTGTGTTTATTGTAATTCATTAATTACAGCCATTTTTAGCATACTGTTTTTTAATTTCGTTAATCCATTTTTTTTATCTTTAATGTGTCTGTATGCTAGTTGCCTTTAATTAAAATCAGTTTTATCCTTTGGGCTTGTTGTGCTTGAGTTGTTAGGGGTTAACCCCACCCTGAAGTGCAGATCGAAGGCTGTAAACTTATCATAAGATGACTGCTTTCCATTGTAGTGGGGAGGGCGAGGTGAAGAGGAGCAGGGAGTTGCAGACAGTGTTGCCAGCTTAGTTATATTCAGCGAGTTTTGAGAACCCTCTAGTGATTCCTTTTCAAAAACAAAAGCGAACAGCGAAAAAATCTAGCAACATGGGTTCATTGGAGACTTTTGGGTGAAACATGTAACGTTGTTACTCGTCTCATCAATCTATCCCGTCTGTACCGTCCTAGTTTGTACCGCAAGCTCGTCCAATTGTATGGCAAGCCATTGTTATAAAAAATAAGGCATATATTGCATGCTGGTTTAACCCGTGATACAGCTGGACTCAGAGTAGATATTTACCCCACTGAGTCCAGAACGCTACTGACCTGGGGATGCTCGAAGCAGAAGGCTGCAGTCGCCAACTGGGACTAGTCACAAAAACCACAGAATGTAAATGCTGGGACCGCATCTCTTCAAGTCTGTTAAATACAATAAATTACTCCACAAAACCACTTTCTTAATAATAAATATTAAACCTTTGTTCAACCATACTACTGTAACAAATTTAAAGGGCCAATATCATGCATTGGAGCTTTCAACCATCTGGTAATGTAATTTTCTTATACAAAACCCCCACCAGAGTGGTATTTGGCTTAATTCACGCATGTCTGAGTAATCCTCCTGAATTCTGCACTCTGAGCAGCTGCTTCGCTCCCTCCTAGAAAACGACTGAGTGTTCAACTAGTGACATCAGTGGTTGAAAACAAGGGAGTGCTAGAGGTGTCTGCACCACCCCTGCAGTCAGAGCGGCTTACCCCTGGTAGATTTTCAAACAAACCCTCCTGCTTCTCACAGCTCATTGCTGCTTCGGTTTTTGGCACCTTAACACTTTATGTTGTATTTTTTACTTCATTGATTTTATTCTACAATCCTAAATTACAGCAGCTGGATCAAAGAACAAAGACGCCTGATGGACAGAGAAGTAAGTGGCTACATGCTAATGCTAATGTGAGCTAGCCATTTATCAAGCTGCTTATGTGATCTTATAACAGCCTTGTGTGGTCAATTAGTTGATCTGTGGCAACTCAGAATGTTCAGTAAACAGGTGCAAACAACACCCATGGCTTTTTGTATATACTGGGCTGGAAAACTCTGCTTAATGGACTCAGCTAGTTGTTGCCTCACCCTAATGTTCGCAAAGGTGTCACTGCTGCGGTCAGCTCCTCCTGACTCTGCCTCTCCGTGAAAAACAGTTTCTGACACGTGAAACTGTAAACAGAGTCTGCAGACGTCGCTGGTGATACATACAGCACCTGTACTCACTCCTGTTTTCATGCATAATGTGAGAGGTGAAATTGAGAAGTGGAGGAGACGAGGGGAGCAAGAAAAAAAAAAAAACCCTCCATAGAAGAGGCAGCTGACCAAAGCTGGCCCCAGACAGAGATTACATTGTTCATTCATACATGAAGGCCTTCCTGAATATGGACAGTAGAGAACAATCAGGCTTTCTGTCAGCTCTGCTCTGAACGACCTTACCACCAAAACGCAACTGCCCTTCACCCTGAATATTCAGATTACATTAAAGTCAACACAAACCTGAGCTCTTTGGGTCTTAAATTTAGGCATGAGGATAAAAGAAAATAAAAAAAACATCCTCTCTATCCAAACCACACAGTGGATGAACATTTAGGAGCATTTTATAAGCCGTTTATAAGCTTTTGTGTGCGTACGCACCCACCCTTGGCAGACTTTTAGTCAGGCACTCACCGTTCTCCTTCCGCAGCCGGGAGATGAACTTCTTGGGTGGGATCACGCCCACTTTCTTCTTCTGCGTGGCAATGGAGTGGAAGAGGTCAGCCAGACATGTGAGAAGGTTTTCCTTCTTCTTCTGCTGTGCTTTGTAGGCCAACACGTTCTCCCTGAAAGGCCGGCAGAAGTAGAGGGCCTGCAGCACCGAGTTACAGTAGCAAGTGTTTCCAAACTGAGGAAGGGGGTTCAAACAAGAACTCTGATATTATTCAGGAATATGTGGAAAGTCATCCATACTCTGTTATTGTGTAAAGTGTGAATTCGTATCTGTACAGCTACAAATAATGTTATTGTATTTTATAAGACTTCATGTGCTAGACCAACACAAAGTAAGACATACTTAAGTAAAAGCAGTTAAAATAGATCGTTTTATTTAAAAAAAATCTAAAACGTGTGGTATGCATTCGTATTTTGCCCCATTTAACCTCTAATCTCTAAATAAAATCCAGTTCCATTCAGCAACAACTAAAGTGGGGAAATCTGCTGAAAATGCAAATGTTGGTCATACACTAGACAAACCAGGACTTTTGGAAATTCAGGGATGAAGAAATCTCATGGAGGACTACAGACTACTTTGCCAACTGAGCTACACAGTGGCCAAGAAATCTATTACTGAAAGAAAGCCCCAAGAATCTACAGATTGTGTTGGGGACACAGCAAACATGGAAAAAAGTGCTCTGGTCAAATGAGAAAATGTAACTTTTTATCCTGAAATCGCCTGGAAGACACAATTCCCACAGTATACAAGGCGGTGGTAGCATCATGCTGTGGGAAGACAGAAGGAGTAAAACGGAGCATAACGAAAAGGAGGGAAACCTCAACTTCCAATAGGACAAACAACTAGACTACATCTACAGGGAGGGACAACTTTTAAATCAGAGCACATTTGTGGTTAGAATGGCTGTATCACAGTCCAGACCTAAACCCAACTAAGAATCTGTGGCAAAACACCAAAATCATAGAGCTATCAATCTGTTCTCTGTGGGGCTGAAAGATGAGCAAATGTTTCTGAATCTAGGGGTGAAAGTTGGTGAAAACACACCTTAAAAGTCCCACTGATGTACAGACGTGGACAAAATTGTTGGTACCCTTCATTAAATCAAAGTAAAACTCATAATGGTCACAGAAATAACTTTAATCTGACAAAAGTAATAATAGATAAAAATTATATAAATGTTGACCAATGAAAGTCAGACATTGCTTTTCATCCATGCTTCAACAGAATTATTTAAAAAATAAATGCATGAAACAGGCCTGGACAAAAATTATGGTACCCACAACTTAATATTTGGTTGCACAACCTTTTGAGGCAATCACTGCAATCAAATGATTCCTGTAACTGTCAATGAGACTTCTGCACCTCTCAGCAGGTATTTTGGCCCACTCCTCATGAGCAAACTGTTCTAGTTGTTTCCGGTTTGAATGGCGCCTTTTCCAGACAGCACGTTTCAGCTCCTTCCAAAGATGCTCAATAGGATTGAGATCAGGGCTCATAGAAGGCCAGTGTTTTCCTCTTAGCCCTTCTTGGGTGTTTTTAGCTGTGTGTTTTGGGTCATTTTCCTGTTGTAAGACCCGTGACCTGCGACTGAGACCATGCTTTCTGACACTGGCCAGCACATTTCTCTCTAGAATCCCCTGATAGTCTTGAGATTTCATTGTACCCTGCACAGATTCAAGACACCCTGTGTCAGATGCAGCAAATCAGCCCCAGAACATAACCGAGCCTCCCCCATGTTTCACAGTAGGGACCGTGTTCTTTTCTAGATATGCTTCATTTTTCCGTCTGTGAACATAGAGCTGATGTGCCTTGGCAAAAAGTTACATTTTTGTCTCATCTGTCCACAGGACATTCTCCCAGAAGCTTTGTGGCTCGTCAGCATGTAGTTTGGCATACTCCAGTCTGTTTTTTTTAATGATTTGTCCTCTGGCTCAAACAGCGAAGGATGTTCCGATCTGACACTGATGTTCCTTGAGCATAAAGTTCAGCTTGGATCTATTTTGAAGTCTTTCTAGGCTCTTTTGTTACCATTTGGATTATCCGTCTCTTTGATCTGTCATCAATTTTCCTCCTGCAGCCACGTCCAGGGAGGTTGGCTACAGTCCCATGGATCGTACATTACTGAATGACATGTGCAGCTGTAGTCACAGAAACATCTAGCTGCTTGGAGATGGTCTTATAGCCTTTACAGTTAACATGCTTGTCTATGATTTTCTTTCTCATCTCCTGAGACAACTCTTTCCTTTGCTTCCTCTGGTTTATATTGAGTGTGGTACACACCACGTCACCAAACAACACAGTGACTACCTGGAGTCCTATATATAGGCCCACTGAGTGATTACAGGATTGTAGACACCTAGGATGCTGATTAGTGGACATACCTTGGATTAACATGTCCCTTTGGTCACATTCTTTTCATTCTTTTCTAGGGGTACCATCATTTTTGTCCAGGCCTGTTTCATGCATTTATTTTTTAAATAATTCTTTTGAAGCATGGATGAAAAGCAATGTCTGACTTTCATTGGTCAACATTTATATAATTTTTATTTATTATTACTTTTGTCAGATTAAAGTTATTTCTGTGACCATTATGGTTTTTTCTTTTATTTAATGAAGGGTACCAACAATTTTGTCCACGTCTGTAATTACAGTAGAAGCTGGTTGACTTATTGAGGCTTTGATACAAATACACACCAGACCTTATATGTTTTATTTGTAACCAGTTTGCGAAAACCTAGTTCCATTCTTGTTCACAATTATACACTGCTTTGTGTTGGTCCATCACCTAAAATCTCAAAGAAAAAAAACCCCACTCATGTCAGGACCTGTAATGGGACAAAATGGGAAAAGTACTGTAAGTATTTCTGAAGGTACTGAAAGTGTTTTTTTACAGCACATTAAAGATGCAGGACATCCCAAAATGAACAAACAGCTCTGTTACCTTGAATGCCAGCTGTCCAAAAGCAGACACGACTCACCGCTCTCCCAGTTTGCCGTTTTTTTGTTTTGAAATACGACTCCAGTGTTATTTGGCAATGAGTGTTGTTAATGCATGAGAGGATTTAGTGACACTCACGTTGACCAATCCGAAGTAGTGCTCATTGATTGGGAATTGCTCTGGGCCGATGTCTTTCTCCAGAGCGGAGGCATTGGTGCCCTGAGGGAACAAAACACGAGACATACGGTCAGGATCATCCACTATGCATATCGATCCACGGGATTATTAAAATGACAAGAACGCTCTCGGTGATGTGCTCTAAAGAGGCAGAGCCATGTGGAAAGTCAGGAGCGTTTAGCTCCTTGCTGCCTAGACAGAGCACTTATCTCCTGTCACAGCCTTTTCTCTTGTAGGAGCTCAAAGGTTTTCCAAATGAACCACAGCTTTGTTGCAGGCACCAAGCCGGTAATTTAGTTTGGGGATGCCTTTGACTTTTAATGGCCTTCATTTCTTTCTGTCAAAGCACACTCTGAATGCTCCTTTGTCAGATAAACCGCCTCCAGGCAAAGAGGCTGTGGAACAGACACGGGTCTGTACCCATCGAAAACAGGAAGGTCTATTACTGCGTACCTTAACTGTACCTAAAAAATTTTTTTACATTTTTTTAAAGCAATAAAAATATCCATCACATTTATGAGAGTGAGAGAAACGGACAGATTCCAGCTCTGTTATGGGGAATTAAACTCTTCAGGGATTTTACACCAGAGTGATTAATGCATTCCTCTTGTGTTCTACTCATCCTCAGACTTTGGTTGAAGAAAAGATCCCAATAAAAGTCCTGAGCCAAGATGAACATATCATAAATGCACTTGAACACATGCATCTATCCTGTGTGCAATCAGCTTTGCAAACTGTCATCCTCCTCTCCTGAACCAATCCATTAACCTCAATTAGCATGCAGAACATGCACGCTGTGGTTTCCCAACGCATGGAAGCAATGTCACTTCAGCTGACGGTCTGTCAGAGTGGACCAGGGTGTATTAGTGTTCACACTAAAGGAAGCATCTTACATATTACACTACAAGCTATTCACAGAAGAAGGAACCTCATACTTTTTAAGTAAGGTGCGAGTCCAGCGACGTGGGTTACCGGGCGTATTCCTCAACAGTCAGCTGAGGGACGACTCGGACAGAAATGATTATAAAGTAGCATGAAAGGAGGCGAGAAACAAACCTGTCAAAGTGATTATTTAAATAAAACTACCAGAGATCCTCTCCTGGCTAATGCGTATTAGATCAGATTCATTATTTTAGACATTTCTTTTTGATCGAGATCAGAAAAACAAAATGTGCAACATACCACATTGTCTGAGACTGCCGCAATGACAATTAATGGTAATAGAATAACTAGCCCATATAACTACAGTGTTAATGCTTGTCTGCTTTGGATCATCACTGTGATCCAAGTAGGTATTCTTAATATCAATGTTGCAAACACACTGATTTTGAGATGAGATTATATTTAATAGATATTGTACAGCTCCCGTTAATGTTAGTCAGATGGTGGAAGCGGGCCGGTAGATCTGGTTCAACAGTTGAAGTGGTGTTTGAAAAGGTCCAAATACTACACCAACACACCTGGCGCACCCACAGTCTCGCTGTGGTAGAAACACCGCACCCACTGCAAATGCAGTTCACTGCAATCAAACACAACTTTGTTTGTCCTTACAGTTTAAAAGAGGCTGGATTTGCACTTAGCTCAAGATCTATAGGCCCATATTGCATTTCATACCTTTCTCCCCCAAGTTTTGCCCTACCTCTGTGTTTTTTTAAATTATATTCCCTTGTACCTAAACCAGACCGTATGAGTTTCTTTTAAGTTATGGTGGTTAAATTTTGGTAATTAAGTTATGCACATTAAGGATGGATTCAGATATGAATGGTAGAACATGCTAGAATCTAGTGTGCAATTAAAAACAAATATTATTGGAGAAAGTTACTCTGTCAGCTTATTCATTTTTGCTTTGTTTTGTTCCATTAATTCATATAAAATATAAAAGATTAAGGTCCCCTGATCAAAAAGAAAATACCCAAGTAGTCTCTTGTTGTTTTGTTGAAGTCATAATCACAGTTCCTTATAGTAGAGTAGACTATGAGAATATAGAAAATTGCATTCTGAAGCAGGTCCAAAAGATTTCCATTTGAAGTTAGAAACTGGTGGTGTTAAAGATGGCACCAATTCATACCATTAAGATGGAAAATAAAGTCGTTATCCACAGTCAAGAGAGTTCTGTACCAGCATAAAAGCAAAGGCCACAAAAGAAAGAAGCAATAAAAAAACAACTAAAAAATCATAAAAACCCTGATTACAGTTTGCAAATGCACTAAGAACAAACAGCCTGATTTTCAGAGGCCACATGTCCTGTGAACAAAAATGAAAGTGTTTGTATACTTGCAGTCAAGATTCTACCTTTACCAGCAAATCAAAAAGTCAGTCTCTGCATCAGCCTTAAAAAAAAACTTCAGTTGGCCTCTAAAAGAAACTGAGCTGCAAGAGCTGAAAGGTGCTGGAGCTTCACCGCTAAAGAAGGCTTGTTCATCTCCGATTTACACTGGGCACAGAATGGATGCGCCCAGTGTGAATTCAATTTCAAAAATCCCAGAAGGAAATTAAGTGTTGTTGCAGCTCAAACAAATTCATTTTTCATGAAGAAGCCTCCGACTGAAGACATTCTGTTGCTGTAGGATAGTCTCATGAAGAAGAAGCTCAGGGTTGTCCATAATTTTAATTTTATGAAGAATCCTTCTTTGAATCATCATCTCCAGTTGTTCCACCATTGTCCGCAGAACAAAACCAGCCTTCTTCATCAGGTTATTGAGTTTTTCTACGTCCCTGGCTCTGATGCTGCTACCCCAACAGATGATGCACAAAGAGATAACTCTCAAAAAACAGACTTGTAGAAGATTTGCAGCATCTTGCTGCAAACCGTGAAGGACCTCAGCTTCCTCAAAAAGTACAGGCTGCTCTTTCAATTTTTGTAGACGGCTTCACTGTTGATTCTCCAGTCCAGTCTGTTGTCTAGGTGAACTCCGATGTATTTATAGTCCTCAGTAGGGATGGGTACCGATATCCGGTGCCATTAAGGCACCGGTTCCGACATGAATGGTAGTAACCAGACCAAAAAGCAGCGCACATTTCGGTGCCTTATTTCGCTAGATGTCAAACACTGTGGATTCTGGGCGTGCCATCAGTCAAGAGCAATAAGGTAAACATGGCTATCTCTGTGCAAAAAAACTGCTAAAAATAAGGGCTGTGGAAATTAACGTACCAACGCGGGTGGATTAATTCCTAGAATTAACTTTTTTGTGTGTGTGTGTGTTTGTTTTACGCATTGAACGCATACAAAGAACAGCGCTCTGTTTATAATTCAGCCGGTTTCAGTGTTTGCTGTGTGTGCAGTGCAGTCAGAGTTTGGGGTGTGCGGTGCTTAAAGTTTAAATACTTCGTATTATTGTATATTTATGCATGTTGGCTCACTGTATAGTTTCAGTAAATTTCATAGTGAGATACCGCTGCGTTAATAATACGAAATTATTCAGTTATGGTGATGTTTTGGACTTAAATTAGTGCTAAAATATTTGCGGAAGTAGTTGTGTCCATCAGTAGGAGCGTTTATTTCTTGTGTTGAACTGGAGAATCTGCTGTTTACTTTTGGAAAACGATCAAATGTGACATTTGATTACTAAGTCTATATTACATTTTATTTATGTGATATTTATCACAGACTGCTGATATCCAAATGTTATGTTTATTCATATATTTGGCTTAGTTCTGCCTCTATTCGTTATTAGTCATATGGGACCACAAATAAATTATGAATGTGAGTGTGGAGTAAAAAAAAAAAAAAAGTTAACTGATTAATCCTATATTTTTTGATGATTGTTTCCACACCATGTCACAAAGCGTCTCACCAGTAGGGTTGGGCACCGAGAACCGGTTCCAAATAGGAACCGGTTCCTAACGTCCGGTTCCGGAACCGTTAAGAAGATGTTTGAATTTTGATGCTTTTTTCAGTTCCTAAATGCCCGCAGTGTGAGCAAACAAAATAGTATGGACCACGCTCTAGTTTATTTCTGGGTTTTGTATTAGGCTGTACCCCGCCGAGCGAGCCCCGCAAAATGTCACTTCTCTGAACCATTGACTGTATAATACTCTAAACAACATGGAGCGTAGACGGTGCTCGAAAGTCTGGCTTCCTTTTAATTTACAAAAGGATGGATTCACAAAGTGCAACACCTGTGATAAACTTAGCGCCAACGGAGGATGTACAGCAAACATGACAAAACACCTTCGGCAGCTGCGTGGTTTACAGTGTGGTAACGAGTGTACCGTGTTTGATGTGTTACACGTAGCTCTCCTGCTCCCGTCACTTCCTCCACTTCGGCCTTTTAACCGTCAGCCAGTAGCTCCTCGTTGGAAACGGAATCAGGTACATGAAAATGATGATCGTTTTATTCTTTACAGACTAGCTTAAGTTTGAATATACCAGTGACGCAAGCATAAGGCAGGTTGCAGCTGCTGCTGCTGCTACGCTAACCGGCCAGAGACCCCAGCCAGCAAATAGACGAACCCATTCACCATGGCAGCAAGGGGAAATCCGTCAGCGGAGCAAATTGCTGCCTGCCGCGGAAAAGTAACGGCCTATGTGGTAAAAAAGGCTGCAAACCCTTAGTGATGTAGATTTACCCACATTTAGGTAACGTTAAGATCAAGATTAAGCTACTGTAAATAACTTAGCTGGTAGCTACTTTATCTACCCCTGACTTAAGTTACAGTTCAAGTTAAATTTTTTTTGACAGATTGACAGAACAAAAATGGCCTGTGTAAAGGGTTTTTCAAAGGAAATTTGTTTTGTTTTTTTCCTTTTCTGCACCTCAAAGAATCGGAATTGAGAACCGTTTAGAACAGGAATCGATAGTGAGAATCAGAATCAAAATTGGAATCGTTAAAATGCAAACGATGCCCAAACCCTACTCGCCATCTCTGTATTCAGCTTCTTCTCCATCTCTGATTCACCTGACAATTGCAGAGCCGTCTGAGTATTTCTGCATACTTGAAGTCTGAGGTGTATAGAGTGAAAAGGAATGGTGAGAGTACTATCCCTGTGCCGCTGACCAGCTGGTTTGACACACTTTTTCATTATTGGTTAGAAAAAAATGCACCATGTAGAGGCGCGGAGCTGGATGCTGAAGCTGTGCCAGCTTTTCAACTCAAGACCAGGTCATTCCCCTTTTTAACAGCGCACCTCCCATGGTTCCTCTTGCTTCCTCACAGAGTAGCGAGACAGGAGACAACACAGGTCAAACAACACTTCCTTCCCCTCACTGCTGTGGAAGAGCTTTTCTGTCAAACAGTTACTCAGTTTAGGTAAAAGTAGGATTAGCCTCTAAAAGCCAGAGTTACCCATTTTCATTTTAGTGTGCACAGCTGCTGTGAACGAGACATTAGAGATACAACAGGATGTACTAAGGATGCTGAACTAGCCGTGTTGCTAGTTTGGTGTTTTGGTGGGCAAAGTTGTATACTTGCTCAGATACACCCCATAGAGATTTGTTTTTATGACAATGACTTTATAACACGATCCTTGAGAGGGCGACAGAGGACAAATATCTACAAAGTTATGGAGTGTGTCTTTAATGCTCCATCCATCTTCCTGGGGGAGGAGACAAAGCTGGCTATATTATTACTTCATTTTTCTTCTTCTTCCTCAATTGTCATCTCACTACGGATTTTCAAACAAAACACAAAGTAACTTTTGCCACAGGTTGAAAATCAGCACCTTCTCACCATCAAAATGTGTCTTTAAGATTCAAAGTCATCATATGTTAAATCTATGGAACAGTTAGAAGGGGATCAGGAAAGAAATGTATCGCTCCAATGACTCATTCATATTTTTTTTTACAGTAGGGGGAAGCATTGGCCATAAGTAGAAGGGCAAGACTTAGGTGCCCCATAGGCATCATATATTTGGAGGGGAACTTGTAAGACCCAGAGGGCAGCGTCCCAGCTGTTAAGTGAGGCTAAGGAAGCCTCATGTCGGGTGTGAGGCTTTGCTGCGAGACGAGCTAACAACAAAAATCAAATCA
Organism: Apricaphanius iberus; assembly: GCA_028564705.1. NCBI lineage: Eukaryota > Metazoa > Chordata > Actinopteri > Cyprinodontiformes > Aphaniidae > Apricaphanius > Apricaphanius iberus. The sequence goes on from JAPXFQ010000256.1 coordinate 563,547, forward strand.
ATGTGATGGAGAGACCTCCACAAGATTTAGTTATTACACTGTAATATAGAGGTTCATCATCACAACACTGCATGTTCTAGTCCTGATCTCAGAAACAGAGGTGGCCAAGCCCAGTACCTGAGACCTACTATTCTGCAACTTGATGATGCATTACCTTTGTCGACGCACCTGAATGAAACGAATAGCTCATTGCTTGGCTTCTGCAGAGCTAAATGACAGCTGATGAAGGAAGAAGTGATGCATCTAGAGTTGCAGGATATCAACTCTCCAGGACTGGATTAAGCCTTTCTCTAAAAAGATCTTTCGTCATTGTCGCATTCGTGTGATCCTAACTGACCTGTACTGCTTGGTGTGAGTTAATATAGACAGAGAAGGGTTTTGTCTTTTTTTTAACAGTATTTATCAGTTCTGGATTGTTTTGTAGCAGCTCTGTCCAACTCCATTCCCCACGAGCAGGCATCCTGCATGTTTCAGCTCCATCTCTGCTGCAAAACATGGAAATCAACTGACTGAATTAATTCCTCTGTTAGTCTTTCGTTTCTGCAGCAGCCTGCTAATAGACATTTGGTTCTGGTGTGTTCTGTTGAATGCAATAATAATAATAAAAATGTGAAAATTGTGCAAGGATAATCTTGAAAAATAGAAATAAAGGAATTTGTTTGATGCAATTTCTGTATTCAAAACCTCCATAGATCAAAACATACCATACTTACATCAGTCAAACCTGAACTGGATAATCCTACACTAGCATGTTCAAAGTCGTGCAGGGATAACAGTGCACAAAACCAGTCCTCAGAGAAGACTAATACCGGCGGGTTTTGACATCAGTGACCTGACTAAATAAAGCAAGGGCCAGAGGCATTAACACGGGCATTAAGACTGTCCTTTCCCACTCTTCTCTAGCCCAGGAAACAACGTTAAACACAGATTAGTGCAGACTCCTGCTCTCTGCTGCAGCAGCAGCAGCAGCTCTACATTATGCAACCAAGACCGACAATCTGTCAGGGGGTTTAAGTGCCGCTTCACTATCCTGTCAGTCACAGCTGACAGCTATACAAATTACCAACTGTGTCATCTCACCGTGAAGGCAGAAGCACGCCAAGAGAACACATCGGTCTGTGTGAACAAGAGGGGAGGTGGGTGTTCTGAGGAGGCTGATCCCTCCCGCAGGACTCCTGTGCATCCTCCTCTGAGGAGTCCCAGTCTGGCTGCAGGTGGGAGGCAACCCAACAGAGAACATCCCCGTCCTACCAGGTTCAAAACTGTTGCTGCAAACTAATCAATGACAACCCAGACGAGCGGAGGTTTACTCACCATATTACAAATGGAGGCGATGTTTCTGACAGTCATTTAGTTCACAGTGTTCCCCTCACCGCCATCTTTATAAAATAAAACAGAGCTACGCGACGCGGAGAAATGAAGTTCATTCGCAGCCGCGGCTGGAGGCCAATCAGCAACCCCGGGCGTCGGACAGCACCATGCAGCCGGGGAAACACCGAGCCGAGGGCCGCTCCGCCTTCACCGTCCACACGGCTTCATCCTCGTACCCATGTTGAAGGAAGGTGAGCTGAAAAACTGACAGGCAGAGTCTGGAGGAGATGAGAAGTTCCAGGCAGCAGGTTGCTAGCAGCGACCACAAAACTATCCCACTGCGCAAGGTAGTGATGTAGTCCCGACCAGCCCAGGAAATACGCGCTTCTGATTGGTCCAGAGTTGCGAGTTTGATTGACAGGACGGCGTGGCGAAACACACAGCTGCACGAGGAAGCGTAATGGAGTTGCAACCTATCACCATCAAATACAGGGAAGAGATTCATTTAGGGATATGTAGTTCTGTTGTTGAAAGCGAATGTAGGGTGATGTCAGGCAATTGGGCCACTTTTTGGTAAATCAATTGGTAAACAGTAAATAAAAAATCACAGAGTGAGGCTGAATTATGTTTCTGTTGTTAATATGGTTCGTTTTCAACATGCATATGTTGACTTGATGTAATAAATTATAGTGTTTCAGCACCTATAGATTTTCAAACATCAGTTAATGCACTTTTTAAAATCTGAACAGAGTTCAGGTAAAATGGGCCACTCCTAGAGCTAAATTCAGCCACTTATCAGCTGAGTCATTTTAAATCCAAAGAAAATCAGTAATTTCTGATTAAAAAAACAATCCAACAACAAATGAATCAACTTTCAATTCGAACTAAATCTAACAAAGCAGGTCAATTTCAAGTGTCAACATAATAATCCACGAATAGCAAAATTGACATGAAAAACCCAACCAGAATGAATTTACTGGAACCTTTTCATAACAATGAACCTTCTATTTTCTATTCTCAAAAAGACCACCATCTATACAAAAGCCATTTTCTTTTTTAAAGTCCAGACTCCACTGTTCCCACAGCTGATCTGCTCCTCAGTTAGGTTTGGTCACTTTTGTCACCAACAACTACCTAACATGTTTTCTTTCTTTTTAGATTGTATGCCTTGGTGGACAATTAGCCACCATATTCCTCGCTTGTAAGACAAACGATGGAGACCTAGCCTTCTTCATGACAGTCCTCTGTTGTTTAGCCAGATGACTCAAGTCACTGAATGTAACATAAGATTAACACAGATGTAACACAGGGCAATGGTTTGACCTGTGGTGTGAACAGGAGACAATTTCTTCATTGATAACATATTTAAAATGAACTTTTATTTCTTCAGATCTTTCCAACTTGGTATCGACGAATGTAAAAAGTGGGATCACCTCTGATACTGCTGCAGTATGATGAATGAATCTTTCATTCACCAACAGTCCACAGTGTGGTGCTGCCACATGCAGTGAAAAAAACGAAACAGAAAAAGATCAGAAGCATGTTGCAGGCAAAAGGAGTAAAAATAGCTCACAGTATGAAACGGCCAAAAGCAGTAAAAAACAGCCCACAGACTGGTGTTGCCGCTAGATCGATACAATTGGAAATAATTTGTTGAATGTATCTAGTATATAATTTGACATGTATTCATAGATTAACTGTTTGCCTAAAGGAACCATCAAAATCCAATTGGGAAGGTGACTCATTTAAGCTGAAATGGGGGGCCCAATTTACCACAGTCCGTTAAGATCAATCAAGCTACCCCTAAAAAATGTTTTTTCCTTAAATAAAAGTTAGCAAAACAATGAAAAATCGTTTTATTCAAGAGAAAGTAATCACAAAATGTAGTAATAAGCATTTAAAAAAATCTAATTTGTTTTTTTAGTTTTTTATCAACCTTATCAGTTTCACTTTCTGCTTAGTTTTTTCCACAAAACCAGATTTGTAGCAATCAAGTCAATTGTTTATTTTTAGGTACAGTTCTGCCAACAGTTTGAAATCTTTTGTGACCATTGTCTGTAAAAAATTTAAAAGATTGGAAAGTCAAACCTTAAGGGTTGAAAATGGAACATGGGCATCAAAGTGACATCTAGTGTTTTGAGGTGGTAGTTGCAATAACAAAGTGCCGTCTGGATGTCAGTTCTGTCGCCGTAACCAGCCAGCATCATGTCCACATATGAATCTTACAGGGTAAGGGCTATTTTGTACTAATAAGTTTAAAATACTAAATGAAAAATAATTATAACAAAATATGGGTCAAAGGCAGCAGTAAGTTTTTGTATCTGTCCTCTCTGCATCTTATATCAGTTGCTGAATGGTGTCCTCTATAAAAGTCATAATTTATACTTTAGAATTTACATAAAAATCCGACAGATTTCACAGCATGCGTATTTGACTGAGGTGTATGGTCTGAGACCTATGTCAATACAGAAAGCTAGCTAGAAAAGTCTTTCTAATAGCCACTCACTACAGTGGTAAAAGCGAGCCTGCTATACTGGGGAGTGCAGGAGGAAATAGCTTTCTTTTTTTTGCTTACTCAGTGTGGAGGTTGATGCTCTCATATATAAGAACAACGTCATATACACAAGTATTGCAAAGCTGTTTTACCGACAGCTAGCTTTATCCACTAGCAAGCTTTTTTACCTTTCTCCATAAAAAACTTCACCATTGTTTTGATGCCGTGAAAGTTTTTCATTTCTGTCCATCTGCTGTAGGCTTCACCTAAACTTACACTGGTTTTAGATCTTGTAAGGTCGCTCCTCTTCTGAGGAAGATGATTAAATCTCTTGGGCTTAGACACAGCAGCTAAACTGAGTGCTCCATTTTCTACAGTGCATGCCTCGTTGCACCAGGCAGTTGTTTACAATAGTATTTGGCAACTAACAATGCTGCGCGGCTTTTGGCTGGAAGATGTAAAAAGTGATCTTTTTAAATTGTTTTAGCTAAAATATAACGTGTAAAGGAAAGGGTGCACTTTCATTCGGCAAACCTCTAAACTCCCCGTTTAAGTATTACTTTTTTAAAGAGATAGCTTTTTAAGTAGCTCATTTCATCTGACATCATCCTACAATTTGTACCAATAAATGAAAAATGATAAACTAAGTGTCAAGAGTTTTCACTTGTTTTATATATATATATATATATATATATTAGAAATAATAATTCCAAAAAACAAATTCAGATATTACCTGAATTATAACATCTGTATTGTAATCGAACTTTTTTATGATTTTAAGTTTATTCATTATTACAATTATTATTTTATTCAGCTACATTTATCTCATAATGAAATCTGGGCACATTGCTATTGAATATAAAGGTGCTCTATATATAAATTAAATTGACATTTATAAACATGTTTGATATATACTCACATAACAATGTAGCATATAATAAAACGGCTTAGCTTCTTGGAGATATAGAATACACAAAATGATTCAATATCCTAATCAGTGAAAAGATGATCACGTATAATTATAATTTACACCAATTTAACATTTTTAACTTTCATATAACCAATTCTATTCGAATTTCATTAGTTTTCTCATTTTAATCAAGACTAAAGAAACCTTTTGGAATTAAAAAATGCCCATGTTAAGATTTTTTTTATTTATTTATTGGATAAGGATCATACTCCATTTATGCCTGGAGACGTGCCTTGTTCTCTTCAAATGTGTGTTACTCACCGGGGATTCTTCTTCTGATGACTGAGCACAGCCCTAATCACTAACCACTGAATTTGCAGGTATTCTGCCCTCTAACCACCAATTAGCAGGCCAATAGGAAGAGGGAGGGCATCATACAGTAAATATCCTTTCTTCGGGGCCCTCCAGGAGTCCTGGGCCCTCAGGACTTATTCATTCACAACCAGCTCTGTTTGTGGTTTCACAACATTCTTTCTGCCAAGTATCCTTTTAGCATTAAAATGTTAACCAAGAAATAGGAAAACAACAAATAATTGCGACAGACACTTCAAAAGCAAGGAAAAGGGAGAGAGGAATAAAGCATTCAAGGCAAAACAAATAAGATAATAATAGGGTTGCCAGCCTAAGCTGTGGAGGATGGGTTCATTGTCGCAGTGTTAAGCATGCTGTTATTGAGAAAGTTGCTTATTGATGCATTGTCATGTTTATTTATGAATACTTTAATGGGCAGGGAAAGAATAACATGTGCTACAAGCTTGAGGGCTCCAGACTGAAAACATTCCCATGACTGACTTTCTATTTCAGTCCACTCTGTATTAATAGGACCGACAGACGCTGTGGATGCAGATGCCCCATTCGTGACTCATACTTTTTATACAAAAAGAAATGCCCACACACACACAAAGGTTAAAACATGAACACATTTATACCACCCTCCCCCCAATCCTATCCCCATGTGCGGGCATACTCAAGAGCAACATTTAAACCACATTAAAATAGACAATAAATGAGACTGACAATGACACTGGGATGAGTACAGATGAGCCAGGTTAGGTAAGGAGAACGCCATCAAGGGAGCAGATCAACAGCAACAGCCGATTCACTGACCCAGGGCGTCCAGAGGAGGAGAGGCCAGGACCCCCACCTCCTACCTGGAGAGGATCCAGACAGCCACACCAGACTCCCAATGCAGAGGGCTCCGACTTTTGGTCATTAAATGTCTCATAAAAGTATCAATGCTCTTTGAACTTCTTACATTTTGTCATGTTCCCACTTTAATTTCGGCATGTTTTAGCAGGATTCTTTTCTGATTTTAGTCACCACTTTCTAATGAATGTTTTCCTTACCCACTCGATCAGTTCAGCTGGCTGGTCATGCCTTGGTAGGTTTGAGTATGTGCCATATTAATGCTTTCCATTCTGCAATGATGACTTCAACACTGCAATTCCTCTACAAAAGTGCACCAAACATTATTTAAAAAAAATTATATATACTTTTCCTTCCACTTCAAAGATTCACATTCTATTGTGTTGGTCTATCACATGAACTCCAAATAAGATACAGTTTCAGAGATTTTCCAGCTCACTGCTGGAAGGACAATATGTCTGTTCCCCCAACAGGCTCTTTCTCTAGTCAGGAGGTGAACATCAGAGAGTCCCTTCTGCTTTCCCCATTATGGAGCTGAAGTGGAACTGCATAGTTCACACATGAGCTAACCCCCCCCCCAAAAAAAAAAAAAAAAACCAAAAAAAACCCCCCACCAGATTATCTTGAAAAATGTTTCCAGTAAGCAACACTGGATGTACTACTAAAAGCACTGGTGACCTTCCTGTAGTTCTGCCTCAACAAAGAGAGGCAAATGAATTATGCATCATTTCGTGCCCCAGGAAAATAATCCTTTAGATTTGACCGGGTGATAGAAAGCAGCCTTGTGCCATCTGGCACAATCATGGCAGTTAGGAACTTTTTACCACCATGGCTTCAGAGGGGACGTTTCTTCCCACTCAGGATGGCTTGTTTCATGAATTCATTACTAATATTACTTTGTTTCTTACAGTTCTTTGCAAAAGTTTCCATGGCACTGAACCAAAAACTTCAATGTCTTTTGTAGGGGTTTTAGGTGGTAAAGTAAAAGAGAAATGTATGGGGGAAAAATGGAGCGGGAGATCGACAGACGGATTGGTAAGGCATCTGCAGTTATGCGGGCGCTGTACCGGTCTGTCGTGGTGGAGTGCTGAGTCGAAAGGCGAAGATCTTGATTTACCGGTCCATCTTCGTCCCTACACTCATCTATGGTCACGAACTTTGGGTGGTGACAGAGAGAACGAGATCACGGATACAGGCGGCTGAAATGAGTTTCCTCCGCAGGGTGGCTGAGTTCTCCCTTAGAGATAGGGTGAGGAGCTTGGTCATCCGGAGGTGGCTCAGAGTAGAGCCCCTGCTCCTCCACATCGAGAGGACCAGTTGAGGTGGCTCGGGCATTTGGTCAGGATGCCTCCTGGACGCCTCCCTGGTGAGGTGTTCCGGGCATGTCCCACTGGGAGGAGGCCCAGAGGAAGACCCAGGACTCGCTGGAGGGATTATGTCTCCCGGCTTACCTGGGAACGCCTCGGGATTCCTCCCAAAGGGCTGGTCCAAGTGGCCGGGGAGAGGGAAGTCTGGGTCTCTCTGCTTAGGCTACTGCCCCCGCGAGCTGACCCCGGATAAGCGGAAGAAGATGATGGATAAATGGATGGATGGATGGATGGATGGAAGAGAAAAATATGGGGTGTGTTTTAATTCAGTCCATGTTACTTTGATTCCACTAAAACAGCCACAAACCCACCAAGACAAGGCCTTAAGCGACAGACTAAGAGAGCATTAATCAGAGATCAACAACAAAGTGGATCATTGTAACTGGAGAAAAAGCAGAGATCCACAGCTAAGGTGGGGAAATCTCTCAACAAGACTGCTTTATGGAAGAGTATGAGGAAGAATGCATGTATTTAAAGAAAGCATTGACAAGTCCTGTATGAAGGTTGATCTGTGGCAGAATCTCAAAGTTGCTGCTCAGGCATTTTTCAAAGATGAATGGGCAATAATCTCAGTTTATAGAAGGACAAAGTTCGAAAACATATAACAAAAACTTGCAAATATAAGGGCAGTAAAAGGTGCTTCTGCAAAGTATTGTTTCAAGGGGCGTGGGGGGGCTGAATATTAATGCTCGGCAGACTTTTCAGTTAGTAAATTATTGAATACTTTAAAATTAATCTATCAAACATTGTCATCCTGGGAGAAAGCACTAGCTTTAACATGAAGCATTTGATGGCTGCTTTATCCACCAAAACTATTTAACTTACCATTCGCTTTTATTTCTTGCTCTTATCTTTTTGCGCTTTTCTCTCATATTTTGACTGACCGATTTCTCATCTGTGATAATTTGACTATAGTCTGTCATGGTGAAGAAATTATTTATGGATCTGCTGACATGGTAACCCTAATCCACGGTCATTAGTAGGGATGCAACAGTACCACGTTTTTCAAATTTATATGATACCGATACTTTTACCACACACCCAAAAAATGCAATGAATGGGAAGACAGATTTGACTTTCTTATTAAAACAACCGCAAATTTTTTTTTTTTTGTAAAATAAAAAAAATTCTGTCAAACTATTGAGTTTCCATACTTTAAGTACCAGTTAATGATATGTGTTAACTAACAGATATAGATACGAGTACATTAGACGGAATCAGCCTCGATACCAGTATCGTATCAGTGCATCCCTAGTGGTTAGAGATAGTTTCTGACTAAAGAAGCAGAGTAAGGAGCTCCATTGAGGTTGGAATAGAGTTCTTGCTTCTTGGCTTCCAAAGAAATAAGTTAAGGTGGTTCAGTTCATCTGACCAGGATGCTTTCTGGCTACCTTCAGAGGTTTGGACGCATGTCCCACTGGGAGGAGACCACAACGCAGACCCAGAAATGATGGAAGTAGTCTACTGAATTGGGAAACAGATTTCAATCCTCCTGGACCTGTTGTACCATAAAACTGATTTGATTTTTATTATACAGTACAACCTTGTTATTTTTTTGTTTCAATTTTTTTTTTCTTCTGTTTTTTTAATTTCTTTCTCAGCTCTTTGTTTACATTTCTTGGAAACAGATCAGTAGATACAGTAATCACTGCAAACACAGAAGCAGCACCACTTTATCAGGATGATTGGAGGGCAGGCTCGTGTGCTTTGTGTCATAACAGGAAAATCCAAGTTATGGCAACTTTTATCTCAGTTATCTCTTTTAAAATCAGAAACCCGCGCCCCCCCAAAAAACAAACAAAGTCTTAATTCGGGGAATTTTATCATATTTATCCAACACATATACCCAAGCACAATCCTCAGTTAGATTATCTGTACAGTACCTTTACCTCAAAATAAACTTTGTAATGTTTTAGGGCAGACAGGAAGAAAAACAATAAGAACCAGCCCTGGAAAGAGAGAACCCTTAAGACACAAAGGTGAGTTTATTAGAGGTTGAGCACATGAGCTTTGGAACAACATTAGATTCTGGTACATTCTGTTCCCAGCAGTTTCGGGTTTGCATGAACAGTGCCCCTGCTTCTATAAACAGAGGAGCAGGGCAGGATGGGTGCAGAAAAGTCAGCAGCTTTCCTGCAGCGTTAGCATGCTGGCATCCAGACTGTTTTCTGTGTCAACAAGAACTAAACACGTAGACATAATAAAACGACACTAAAAATGCTATAAAATATACGATCAAGCAGGACTAAAACTAACACCTAGAGTAAGTTTTTTTTTTTATGTGTGTGTCCATAATGTTTGAGATTCAGAGACCAAAATCAAGTTACTGTTTAATGAGGGTTCATAAAATTAAGAAATGAGAGAAAATAAATTCCCTACACCAGCAGCTTTCATACGTTCCCTATGGGAGAAAAAAAAAAAAACATTTATCGTTGATGGATGGCTTTGATCCCGATTAATTTTTTTATTAGACTAAAATAAAAGCATCTCATGAGGGACATGAGCATCTGCATCAATTGAGGTTTCACACAGATGGATCTCTTTACCTAAATACAATTAAGCCCAAAATCATTCAAACTCATAGCAGATTTCGGTTTGAAGAAATATTCTAAACCTATCAATATGTTTCTTCTTAATGAAGGTAATAACATTTAGGAGCGACTCAAATTACCTCGACTTGTGTAAAGGAGACAAAGTTTAGAGTGACTGCAGAAAGGGCTTCCAACCTCAAAGCTTGAAGCACCATAGATAAATCTTCAATATGACAGTAGAAAGATAGAAAAGGGGGTTTGAAAGCTTAACCAGAAAACTATAAATCATTTTCTAATGCCATTTCAAATAACAAAAAAATATATTTTTATTAAACTGGTCTTCTTTTTACATTGTTTTATTATCTTTTGAGAGATGTCTGAATTATTACTCGTAAGAAATACATTTCTTCTTTGAAGGATTGTTTTGAAATCTGAATCTGTTTATATTAATGCACACCACACTTTTCAGATATTTTTTTCTACAATTTGAAAATCTCATATCCCTTTCTCTGAACGTAAACATTCAGCAGTATTACGTGTTGGTCTGCCACATAAAGTCTAAAACATGTAAAAATATTTCGCTGCAACCTGTCAAAAGTTGAAAAGCTTAAAGGATCATAAGTACTTTTGAGATGTGCTTGACTCCAGTACCAACACATATGTAGGCATTGTATGTCTTTTAACTGGTCCATCTAGGGCCCATGTACTTCCAGGATTCTTGAATGGACATTGACTGAAGGTAGATCTCATCTGTTTTTCTTGCATGCTGCTGCAGGGTTGTTGAAAGATCTGAGGAACATCTGCTTCAAAATCAGCCGGTCACACCAAGAAACTACTACATACTAACTAGTAAGAGTCAGTTGAGGACATCAGCACCCTTTCCCCTTCCTGACAGTGACGTAAACAAGACAGACAAGATTTCCGTTCCCAGTCATTTTTCAAATCTGTCATCGGATGTAATATAAAAAAAGCACTTCTAGTTGTTTTTTAAAATCTACTTTAGCATAATGGCTACTCATTCAGATCTGCATTTCTGTGATAATTTAATTTGAGCTCTGAATAAGCTCCATTTCTGGACCTTTTCATTAACTGTCTCATTTGAGAACTGCTAAAAAAAAAAGCCCCGACCTCACATTTGTCGTCTGTCCAAACATTATTGATCCCTGAATGTGATTCACCCTATTTATTCAACCTTCATGTTTATACCAGCATAAAGGCTTGATTGGGATTGTTGTGTGTGATGAAAAACAAGTAAAATAGACCTGTCAGTTATTAATCAGATGGAAAATAACCCACAACCTTTTCTGCTGTCATCTACAAGTCCACCATTTCTGCTTCAGCAACACTTGAATCCAGTGAAACGGCGACGGCAACAGCATTATTGTCGTCTCTGAGCAAAGCAGAGAGCAGAAGGCTGTCTTAACACAGAATGTCCTTCGAACAAACTGCTTCTTCAATTACATGCGTTTATTTGACTGCATATCAACATGGAAATTACTCGGAATGCCATCTGATTGCGTCAGATGAATAAGGTCACTCATGCTGGTTTTTAATTGAAAGTCACACATCCACAGCCACACTCAGATAAGTTTTTGCAACAGTTTTGCATGTGGAAAGTTGCAAGGATCGTAAACACTGGGAAGACTAATTGAATTTACCAGGCACATTTTAAAGTTTCAGTCAATATGTTCTGGTATAACAGGAGCAACATTATTTGCTGAAAAATACATACCCATACACCACACAGAGCCCTTAAGAAATATTTATACCCCTTACACCTTTGAACCTTTCATCACATTAGAGGCAGAAAATCCAATGTATTTTGTTGCCACTTTGTATGGTAGACCAACAGAGTAGTGCAAAGTGAATGAACTATGTTGTATATCGTACCCGTTTCCGCGTTGTTCTTTGTAAAACAGCTCAAGCTCTATTAAATTGGATGGTGAGCATTAGAATGAATTACTTTCATGTCTTCCCGCAGCTTCTCAGTCAGATTTAGGTCTGGAGTTTGACCAGGCCGTTCTAACACATGAATATGCTTTAATCTGAACCATTCTATTGTACCTCCTACCGTATGTTCAGGGTCCTGCTAGAAGGTGAACCTCAGCTCCAGTCTCACGTCCTTTATGGCCTCTGACATGTCTCGCAGAATATCCAGTACTAAGCTCCATCCATCTCTTAAAAAAAACAGACAATTTTGTCTGTCCTTGTCTTCTTCAACAACGTTGTTTTAAGATAGAGCTGGTGTGTGCAATGTTAGATTTTAATCTGTATTGGCATTATATATGTAGGGCAAACAGTTTAGTTTTAGTCTCATCTAACCAGAGCTCCTGCTTCCACATGCTGCTGTGTCCTAATGCCTACAGCAAACTACAAAAGGAACTTTTAATGGTTTTCATTCAACTGTACTTCTTCAAAATCTAGAGTCAACAGATTACCCCATACCTATGCTAAAATTCATTGAATTTTATCAATTTAAAGTGACAAAATCAGGAAAAGTTTAAGGGAACAAGCAAATTCATTTGCTTGATGCTTTAAATCCCCGGCATATTTTCTATATCTCTTTAGGAGCTTTAGATTCCTGCCCTGCCCTCTTCCCCTTACGTGGCACGCCGGCATCTCGCACCGATCACAGTCAATAACAATAGATCTGCTTGTATAAGTGGGTGTCTGCCGCAAGATGAGATGGCTGCAGAAAGCACTGGAGCTTGACCCACTATCAGGTGCTGTGAACCGCATAAATTCACCCAGCCAGGTGCGCAGGGAGATTAGGAGGTCCGCTAAATGAACTCACTGCAACCTGTACTCGTCTCCATAGAGCACCAAGTGAGACGGCGAGCATTTTATAAAATCCCATAAATCTTTGGAGTCTCTGAGAGCCGTGTTGGAGCAATGTTGGCTAGTTGTGTGAGCATGTCTTGAGAAATGGCACCTTCTATGAAACTTCAGGCTTATCATTCAGCTGAAGATCTTTAAGACTTCAATTCTGACTTTGTAGAATCTTTAACATCTCAATCTCTTTTTGCCTACATTAAGCCTTGATGTGGAGGAATCTCTTAGTCTGTGGGTTGTTGTGCTCCCCACTGACGCAGCTTCTGGGAAGTATTACAAAAGAGTCTGATTTTTTTAAATCAGAAAGCAAATAAGTTTCCTTAGAGATGAGTCATTGCCCTCACCTTGAGTGTCTCTCCTGCGTCAGGCTGGGTGAGTGTGTGCTATGTTCACAGTTCTGTAAAAGTGAATACTAAAACCTATTTAAAATTATATTCTCACCACAGAAGATAGATATTTTAGAACTTTTTCAGAATTTGATCCAAAGTTCTCGTGTGGATGCACTATAAACTTTGACAATACAGAAGCTCTACCTTCAGAGCTCTTTTCTTTGAAGTCATATTGTAATGGTTTAGTTCCTGAGACACTCTTCACGTTAATGTCATTTAGATCATATACATCATGTTTGGCTGAATGACATAAACTATAGGTTGTTCTTGTATCTATGTCTCAACACAAGGAGATCTCAGTCTTTAGAAAGTACCTGGGCTGACAAGATGATGTAATTTCTTTTGTACAAAAATGGGTGTTCCAATGGATTATAGAAAACAGCATATATAATAACATGACTAAAAATTAATCTATTTTCCAATGCATGCAGGTCCAAACAATGTAATGTGTCATCTATAGTTTCTTCACCTGCTTCTGTTCGTCTCCCTTTTCTCTTCTTTAATTGACTCTCCCTACTTTTCCCCCCTTTGTCTTAGCTTTTTTCCTCTCTCTTATTCCACTATTGAACTACCACATTTCTTTATTTAGCATAAGATTTCTCAAAAATGCTATTATTCCCATATTGCTTGCTCTCTCTGTCTGTCTTCATCTCTAGCTGTTGCCTCTCCTCTTCTTTCTTTACTTAGTTTCTTTCTCTCATCATTGGTACTGTGTTGATTAGTCTGCCTGCTTGGCTCTATCAATAATGCCAGAATGATGAATGAGCATACAAGGCTTTACTTATTTCCTTTATTCTATTTTTAATTATGCTTATTGATCCATATCAAATTACCTTATATCTATATATCAATATGTGTAGAGCAAGGTCAAATATAATGATACTTGGAATTAAAGGACCTTTTATGTTTCATCATCTATAATACAGTGTTAGAATAATTAAATGTTACCAGTTCATCTGCCTAATGAGGATGATGATGCTGGTGCTGCAGCTACAGCTCATACAGGCTCCTCTGTTTAGGTCATCTCTCCTACTCTCTACAAAATCGGGACATACAAATTCGGTGTGTAAAGTTTTAATGTTAGATTTATCATGTTAAACTGGTTATTACATGCTTGGAATAAACCCACTTCTCTTTTATTTCTGTGCTGAACCTTACTACTTTCCACTTTTTTGAAATGAATCTGTATTTCCACAATAAACAAAGCAGGTCAGGTTGGGTCTGCAAAAGCGGAAGGAGAATATAAGTGGCTAAGATAAAATATCTATGGCTTAAGAGGGACTTGGAGGTTAATTTCCACAGTTATATCACTACTACTCCTATATCCTAGAATATAACTATTGGTCTGTTAATTAATATCATTTACTATATATAAAAATATATTTTCTAAATTCTTTTTCAATTGCACAATGAAAAATTAGAGTCAGAGATGAGACATCATCTCTGATGCATTGATATTAATAGATAATAACTGTCTTTACACCACTAATAATACTGCTAATAACTAAGCCAGCTCACTGATGCAACAATGATTTAAAAAGTTCTTTAGCCACAGCGGAAGAGTGCGATTGAATATTAGAGGATGGTAAATTCCTCAGTCTAACCCTCCCTTCACTTTTGAGATGATGGTTTCCCCTCTGGTTGGACCTCGGTAATTTTGAAACTAACACCTTTACCTTCCATTCATTGGCATTTACCAGAATCTATCAGATATGCCCATACAGAATCAAACTTCTGGTTACTTCACACAGCTAGGAATATCTCAAACAATAAAATGAGATCAACCCTCTCTGGTAGAAAGTTATGTTTTTCACAACATGTTCCCTTTAAGTGCACAGTGCGTCATTTAGAGACCCTACAAGCCACTCACATTGTGTTCTGTTAAGTGTTACAATGCAGCAGATTTCTCTGCATGAATTTAGCGACATAATGAAGGAGAATTATCGGCCCACAATGCTGCAGCGCTTCTCTTCATCCAGAACTCCTGACGCAAGCCTTCTCCTCCTTATACATGGGGCAAATTCTCACTTAGAGAACAGAATGTACCGTTCAAGACCACTAACACATATCCTCTATTATCGCCCTCGGCGGTTTGGCTCATCTCTTCTGCCTGTCTCGGTCTACGGCATCCTAATGGCCTGAGCCATATCACAGAGCTGTCTGCAGAGTCGCTTTCTGAAAGGCAGGTTATGGGGAAACATGATGTGCCTGACCAGCCTCCATGAAGTTTGTGGGTTTGGGTTAAAGGGGAATGAGACGTGCCCTTTATGAGCTGCAGTCAGTGTTGTGAGGATGCCAACTCTGCAGTATTCTTGTGAAAGTTTGATTTAAGAGAAAACTATGAACAAAACTAATTCCTTTATCTCCTTCATCAGCTGCTTACTGCAAACACTTCAGATTCAGACGATCTGTTTTTTTCTGGTAACACTCTTGCTAACGCACACATCGATTACTTAAAACAAGCACCTTCTGTTTTCTCTTACAGTTCAGTCACCCACACAGACTCCTTCGGTCTCTGCATCCCTCACACACATTGATGTGGAAATGTTTTTGTGCGACATCTCTGAGCTGGCGGGATAATTACTGCCAAAGCAAGAGCGGCTAAGTAGGTGTGCACCTGCATATGAATGGAAGTGAAACCTGCCAACAAGAGCATGTAGTATCTGACAGAGGAAGAGGGGTTTCCAGCTGCCTCAGAACAATCCTGCTCCGGCTGAAGGAGATGAAATAATAACTAATGCAGCTTGTCACAGACCAAGCAGCATAAGCTGGGCTCAGGTGTGAAGGCATAAAATGCTCAAATATAAAAAAAAAATTAAAATAGTAAAATCTTGCGTATTCTGGTTAATAGTGAAATGTTCATTATTTAGCAAGGTTACTCATCGAGTTTGTAACCCTGCATTTCTTGCACTTTTTGTAGAATTTCCATTAACATATTTCTAAGTTGAATGTTTTGTGAAAAAATATTCTTATCTAAACAGTTATGTTAAGGAAAATAATTTCAGAAAACGTATTCGCGAAATACCCCATATTGTGTCAATTTGTGTAAATTGTACCCAAAAATCAGAGAAATCAAGCAGTTAATCGAGCACAATTTCAAATGTGTTTAACTTTACACAACAGCGTTTCAGACTAGGACACTCCCAAACCACTGGTCTTATGTGTTTTTAGGATTTCTAGAATTCCATTTTTAAATACACAACTTTCTATTATTGGAAATAATGCTGTGTGTTTTTATTTATGTAACATCTTGTAGCAGTCGTCTGAGGTTGACTTTAAGGTCAAAAAACTGATGACAAAGTATATTTCAGGATTTTCTGAAAAAAAACAAAAAAAAAAACAGCAACAATCTTGGTTCCGTTAAGAAAGGTGTGTAATGTTGTGTTCACACAGCACGCTTTGTCGGCGTCAAAAAATTACTAGCTTGATGCACTACAATAAGGACATGGCCAACGCACACAAAGCGCCCTAGAGATTCTGACGCCCCACTGACATTCCCAACCACAGACTTTACATGTCATCTTGCCGCTCTTGACACACCATCCTCCGACCATCAAACTAGCACTTTGTTTTAGGTCAGCAGAAGTTTTTGTCTGGGAATTCTTCCTAGATATTGGTGTATACCCAGATCAGGTGTCACGTTTTTTTTTACTCCGTTATGATATGAATTTTTAATATACCGCTATACCTGTGAATAGCTCAGACAACTTCCGGAACCTTTATAGTGGGGAATAGTGTGAAAAGTAACGTTTTTAACTACGTACAGCTGCTAGTAGGAGTTACCAGAGCGAAGCTCACATTGCTGAGGAAGTAATTCCAAAAAGAGGAGTCACGTCTTTAGTTTAGAAGTTTATTGACTTAAAACGGTCAGACAAGAACCGAACAGCATATCTTTTACTAGCGCTATTGCGAGTAACCAGTAGGAGGGAGTGTTGAGCGCTATTTGACCGTCTGTAGGTACATGTGGTCAAGGGCAGCAAAACCAGTAATAAAGAAATCAAAAATAGCGGTAAATATGTTTTACATACCGTCTACGAAACTTCTGTTGTCTTTTTTTTGGTTGTTATTGGAATATTAACCAGCTAATAATCTCCTACGGTCGCCATGTTTATTTTACTTCTTCTTTGGTACTATCCGGTCTGAGTCTATACTCTTCCCCCTAGAGGGATTCTTCAGTACTACATGTAAAGCCAGTACAAGATGCAATTTGCTGCCTGCGTCAATGCGAGGTTTAAAAAAAAATATACTTTCAGCCTTAGAACATCAAGAATGTCTACTAGAATCATAATAATTTAAATTATTTTCATATCATTCAACTGTGTCTGGAAAAAATAATATGATCCATATCGCACTAAAATGGGCAATTTAAAGAATATTTTTATACTATTCATTCTTATAACATAATGTGGATATGAACGGTCTTTTATGGAAAAAAAATATCGTTAAACACTGTAATACTGAAATGTTTTTTAAAAATACCATGATTTGAACATGTTGCCATACCGCCCTCTGACCGCTTTACATGATGGGCAGATTTTTTTTTATCCAACTCTATGCATGGAGTCCAGGTAAATAATTTCCATCCATTATTTATTGAAATTCTCCTTAAAGGGTCTGGTGCATTTCTCCAGCGATCATCGGGTGAGAGGCGCGGTGCACCCTGGACAGGTCTGCAGTCCATCCATCCCATAGCGCCCGGTTAGATGTGCGCCCCGGATGTTGTTTGGTGTCTACTGCAGCTCCTCCGGTAGTTTACGGGTCAGGAAACATCTTGGTCTCAGAGTCTTCGACTCACGGTCGCTACAATGGGAAAAATGTTTCCTCGTGTAAAACTTTTTGTCTGAAGTGAATAAAGTAATTGCAGTCTCTGGTGGAGCAAAGCACAGATTCTGCCTGCAGATCAACAGTTATGATTACCCATGGGGGTAATCTATTCTGTCTGGGGAAAAAAATCCAAAACCTCCTGTCAATAACTTCTGTAAAATCATATTATATTATGAAAAAAAGAGAAAAGTGAGCATGCCGTGCAGGAACCAAATTAGGTTTTCTAATAATAAGCGCAAGTTTTTAATTTCACTTCATTCCGTAGTTCTCTGGTCAGGTTGTTTTGATTGAGCTAGGGCTGCAACCATAGATTATATTAGAAATCGATGACTCTATCGATTATTTACATCGATTAATCTGAAAGGTATTTTACTTATATTAAAAACCATATAAGATAGTACAACTTGAGAGCAGATTTTAAATAGATATAAAACAAATAAACACAATTTTACGCTTGCAAGAACATTTATTTTGACTGGCATAATGAAATTGCCTGAGTGTTGTATTTTTGTAGCTACATCTGAAATAATGTGGCCCAGACGCAGAAAAACAGCTGAAATCCACCTTTATTGAAGTTTCACAAATCACAGAAAGGTTTCACAAATCCCAGCGTTGATTTTAATTATTCTTCTAGTAGTGTAGAATAATATAATCCAGGTCTGAAATGTCTGAGTGTTGTAGATTTAAAACCAGAGCATATTAAATACGCCCAGAGTAGAGAAAAAATTGTTGTAATAGCCCTGTAGCCATTTCCTGAATGGAAGCTAGAAACGGAAACCAACTTCAGCCTCGTGTGCCCATACGCGTCTCCACGCGTTTGAAAAACGGGACATATATTATGTTAAGCAAACAAACGTGTGCCTTTTACGTTGTTTCTGGTTGTTTGGTTGTTAGATTTACTCCTGGATGCTTTCTTGTCAAGTGCTGCTGCATGGCCGAAGTGCTGTGGTGATAGGCTAGCTCCGCCTGGAAATGCACACATTGTACCACGTCTGTGTTGTCAGTCTTTTTTAACTTAAAATGCTCCAAAACCTTTGACATTTTCTGTCGTTATGTTGTCCTCCATGCTCCGTTTCTCCTCCGTTGTTTTCTCCATCTCTCTCCATCGTCGCCGCACACTAATTCTGCATTCAGACCAAGGACTTTGTCAGCGTCAGCAACGTCAAGATTACATGTTAAGTCTATAGCGGAGGCCGTTGGACGAGCGTCACGGTCTCCTCGGCACTTTGTGAGCTTTGGCTCCGTCAACTTTTCAAGATTTTCCTGCTTTTCATGCTTCAAAGCTCATAAAGCCAGCAGCGCAGAAGTTCAGCTAGCTGAACTTTTGACGCTGCTGATGGCCCTGAAGCGGCACCTTAACCAATCAGAACTTATAATTGTGGCGATGTCACTACACGTATTTTGAATGTAGCGGGAGCAGGAAAAACCTACATTTTAAGTCTAGATAACGCAGATTTAAAAAATCATAAATAACACCGAAGACAGATGGACAGGCGCTCTTCAGGAGGAATAGAGAACCTGTAGTTGGTGTCCTGGTAGGAGATTTGAGCTCCGATGCGGCCCAGGAGGTCGTAAAATTGTGCGGGACAGACTGAAGTACCGCTGAAAGCGAACCTCATCCATACGTAGCTCCTGGAGCAAATGGTTAAACTCCCCAAACTCAGAACGCATCCGTAGAATAGGGTGTATCCACAAACGGCGCTAATGTTGCAGAAGTTGACGCTAGCTAGCTAAAGCCAAACCACTCTCTCAATACTATCTGCCCTAGTTCAGAACGTACAGCAACAGAAGAAGCCCCGCCCACGCTTTGTTTTTTGCTCAGAAGTGGCAGACTTTGCAAGCTTCAACATAGAAGCGTCAAACTAGATGCTTTGTGAGCTTTGCCTGACGCTGATAAAGCCTGCGGTCTGAATGCAGCATAATCCCACAGACACCGCTCTCCCGCTCTAGCCTTACCCCGCTTCCGGCCGCTGCCATGTGGAAACAAGCTCTGCCAAAGTCCTGGGCGCAACGCGCCGTCAGATTTTAATTGATTTTAATGCGCCACATTAGTTAAACAAATCATCAAAGCAACAGAATAGTAATCAAAACTTTTTTATAATCGAGTTTGTCGATTTAATAGATCAATCGCTGCAGCCCTAGATTGAGCACTACTTAACGAATAGTATTGATAATGTATTAACTCATCAGACGATTGCTGGAGATAGGCAACACCCTCCCCAATCGCATTAAAATTTGACGGTTAAAAATAGTATTTGACCGGATTTTTTTGACACTGCTGATCACAATGATGGACACAAAAAAAAATATCTGCCGTAACCTCAGACCCAGATGCTATTTTTTCTCCATTATGTTTTATAGTAGAATCATGAACAGTAAGTCCAGTAAGACTGTGAGGCCTGGCTTGCTGTTTATATTGTTCTGTATGCATTGTTAATTAGCTCTTAAAATAATTTTGGAAGATTGACCACCAGCTTCACATTTTAACTATTTTTGAATAATGACTCTCCCTGTACGTCACTGGGGTCTTAAAGCCTTAGAAATAATTTGTTCCCTTTTCAGACAGATGTCAAACTTTTTTTTACTTATTTGTTTTTAAAATTTCTTCAGATCTGGAAATAGTTGATAAGTTTTTGAGATCTTTTGGCCTGCCTCATGTTGATAGACAGCTTCAAGGTAAATTATTTCTTGATTTAACAAGTTAGCAAGAATCAGAACTGCCTTCTAAACATAATTGAAATGATAAATTCAGTATTTAAAAAAAATGTCTGTTCATTTTAGTTTTGGACTTCATTTTTCTTAAGCCTGGTTTCAAAGTTAACCCCATAGTTACTAATCCATAAGAACTCACAATGAAACAGAGTTTGCTTAATAATTTTTTTTGCATACTGCTCACATTTATGATCGAAATAGAACAAAAACAGACACAATAAATGGTAAATGGACTGAACTTATATAGCGCTTTTCTAGTCTTACTGACCACTCAAAGCGTTTTACATTGAAGCCACATTCACCCAATCACACTCGCATTCATACACCGACACCCAACATGGCTCGGTAGGACAATGTAGAATTTGGGGGTTAAGTGCCTTGCCCAGGGGCACATTGGCATGTAACTGGAGGAAGCTGGAATTGAACCTACGACCCTCCGATTGCAAGCCAACTACTCTACCATTGAGCCACAGTCGCCTTATAAATAGATAAAGTAGTTTATTTTACGTAAAATATTTATATCTATATCCTGCTCTTGTTGTTTGCAGTTGTGCTGCTCATTAGCAGTCTGGACGCAGAGAGGACAGGTCTGACTGCAGCTGAGGAGACTGTTGAGCAAGGACTGGGACACCGGTAAGTGTTTTGGGTATTACATTTGTTTTTAAATGTATTGCCAAATACTTTTAAGAAAAAAAATCAGCAATGGTGTCTCAAAGCTTTAAAGTTTTCACTTTTTAAACTTTTCTTAAAAAATCTAACTTGTTTGTCGGTTATGAGGATTTTTTGGTTTGTTCATGGTAGGCATTAACCCAAAAATATAAATCAAATGAATTTTATTTTTTGCAGAGCTTTTGGGCCCAATGGATTTAAGAACAATTTTATGACAGAGATATTGAGCCTCAAACCTTTATAAAGAAGTGCCATTTCTGATTAAAAAAAATATATATTTTATTTCATTCGCCATTTTCTAAACTGGACAAATGGGAAGAAAGTACTTATATTCAACATTTCACACCAAGGTGTAAGGGTTGTTGAAAAGCCTCTCTTCTCTATTAATTAACTCGGTGAGGAACCATTATCTGTCCAAAATTGGCATCAGATGCTCAACTTAACACTGCTGTCTTGTTACATTAAGACTCCTCTTCTCTAACAATCTGCTGCTGAAATATTCTTTCTTTATGTTTTTCACTTTTCTGCATATTTAAGATAGGGGATTTGTGTCTGCAGGTGTCCTAATCCACCTGCATTTGGGTCTTGTCTTCATGAAAGAGCAAGTCATGGCAGCAAGCCTGTCTGTCAGTCTAAACACCCTACTTAATCCAGTCGTGACAGACAAAGACAGGAGATGACAGATACCTGAAGAAAGCATCCACAAACAAGGTAATTAAAAGTGATGGATAAAGATGGTAACAAAGCATCATTAATAACTACAATGTTTAGACCAACATGTGAGAATGAAACATTACCGAATTAAATATTATTGTGAGTTTTCTTACCATTATATAATCCTTACTTTAATCAGGTCACTCAAGCATTCTTCCTTTTTCCCGTTTTTCTTACCTGCGAGGCAATGAGCAAAACAGGTCATACTGTCCTGCTGAGGTTTGGGATGAGAGCTGTACTGAAATCAGCAGAAATTAAAGGAGCATTGCGTTGGACTCAAAATTTTGTTGGGGACAAAGGGTAGACAGTTCTTGTTACGTTACAGTCCCCTGAAAAAGTATTTCTATGCTCTGAACTTTTAATCAATTTTCATGTTACAACCACAAAGAGGCATGCTATTAAAACTTTATGCCATAGATAAGAGGTCACCAACACCCGGGTCTGGCTAATTTGGTAGTAGTTGTGAAGGTCCAAAGACTTTGTGGCAAGGATAAAAAAAATGGATGTTCACAGACACCACCCATTTAATCTGCCTGAGCTTCAGCTATTTTGCTAGAAACAAATGGATTAAAGACTAGTTTATGCTTCTCTGATGGACGGAGACGAATTGACGCAACACCATTATCCGTCAACGCGAGCGCTCTCCGTCACCTACGCAAGGAAGCACGGAGTTGAGGCGCAATTTTTTAACTATCCCACTCCATCAGCGGAGAGCATATGCATCCGATTGGTCAGTTTCAGCAACAGCCAGAAATCACTTCACCAGAACGGAGCTCTATAGTCACTGTAATCAGTAATTAATGCAGCGTTTCGCCACTATATGCTTTATATTGAAAGGATAAGTTATCCAATCTGTTGTTTTGCCGATTTTGAACACAAGGAGGTGTAGGAAAACATCAAAAAGGCTGCTCTGTTTGTTTCCATGTGTTTTTAGAGTATTCTATGAGCTATACTTCTAGTAAAAAGCTTTACTATGGCTCATCCTGGATATGTCTCCAGCATGAGCCACACCAGCTAACCTATCCCCCAAGGAGAATGCTCCTGGCAGAGGCCCCAAACTGAGCAGTAAATTTCAAGTTATGAACGCTATTTCCCAACACGATCTGTCCAGAGCGTCCCTTCCTGCCTTACTGTGGCACTGTGTCATATGTGTGATGACGGTTTTATCTCCCAACAACCCAGCTCCCATGGATATGTGTCACACACAACTTTTTGTTGCAACTATTACACAGGAAATAATGTGAAAAACATGTGAAAATCCATTTATTTTTTTAACAGACTTAAACAGATACAGTCCCAGCCATTTACTTTTAAGACTATCCCCAAGTGCTGTCTGCAACTTTTGGCTTCAAGCATGTCCAATTCATTAGCATTCTGGACTCAGTCAGTCCGTTTAAATGCACATTTAAATTGAGCTTTAGTGGGAGTGAAGCCGACGGAGTCAAAGCAGGAAATTCACAATCACAATGCATCGTCTCCTCTTCAGTCCAAAACTTCAGGGATCGGCCGCTTACGTTGGGTTAGCCGCCATATTCTTCCTAACTTCCCGTGTGTGCGAGAGTACGGGCGGGAGCGGAGGTGCTGGTTGCAGAGAAGTCTGATTCTCAATCGCATTATCTGAGTAGCTTAGAAACATGTGAACCACAGGTGAAACATGTTATTTTCCACATGAAATCTACATGTGAAAAAAATTTGTGAAACCCATGTGAAATCTCAAGTGCTGCTTTTGTTCTTCCACAATTTGCTGGATTTGCACATAGAATGTTCTTGGTTACATCCATTTTCCATACGAATGAAAATATTTGCCCAGTGTTTCACCTCACTGCTCTAAACTTTCTTATTCCTGCGCCCAACACCTTGTTTGCATCACCACGCTGGCAGGGGAGAAAAAAGGTCTTTGCAAAAACAAGCTCTGGCCCGGGACAGCAAAGAGCTGCTGGTTGGTTAAACTCTGGTTCGGAACTAAAAGAAACGTGTGATTTGGTGATGGAAAACCAAAGAACTTGTGCCTATTCATGCTCTGGCACCAGCACTGGAACCAGCTCAGCTCAACTACAAAGAATTAATAGAGAGACAGCCGAACACTTGCCAAAGCTCTGAATATATCAGCTCAGCTCCTAAACATAGTGATGGCAGCATCATGCTGTGGGGACTGCTTTAGCGGGAGGACAACATGGCAAAATTTCAAGGGCTGTGGCTCCAAATGCGGCCTATGCAGCTACAGCTGCAACATAATACGCAGTCATGAAGAGCAAGTTTTAAGTTTTGGTTCGTTGAATGAAAACAGAAAGAAGAAAAAAAACCTCAATCAGCAACAGCAGGATAATCCCAGAGTTTAAGGTCTTACTTTAAATACACATGGCTACAGTCAGATGAGCCCCAGACCAAAACACCCTTATCCTCCTTATCCTATGTTATTATTGCAAAACCTGATGCTCTTTTTCGTTCTTTTCTTAATGTACTCACACACATGACTCAACATGTCATTACGTATGCGTAAAATGAGGGTCTGTGAGCACCAGTCTGCAGAAATAAGAAGCAGCCAACTATCAAGTCTGACTGTAGAGATAAACCATTGAACGTAAACGCCTTAAAAGCCGAATAAGGGTTTAAATATTTCCGATTTACTTATTTAAGTGGTATAAAGGGCTCCCTTTAGTCATAAAGCTTGGAGGTGGCATTCCATCAGAGGGAGGAGGGTGTGAGTCCTGAATGTGGTGGGGACCATTGTCATTCAAAGCCTGCACCGCAGCGCATACAAGCCAGCTAAAAACCACCTCAGCCACCCCCCCTACTGCTGTTACCATTCAGAGGAATGCTCAGGCATGTTGGAAGGTTTACATTTCAATAAGAGAAAAACAACCTCTCTTTCTTTGTGTGGGTCAGAGCTGCTTGTGCTGGCAAGCCAATCCAATTTCCATTTGCCAGTGGAAATGCAAATGTGTTGTGCATGTAAACTTGTTAGAGATGGGTTCCAAGTGAAAATATAGGAGCAGATGTGTGATGTGTGCAGCAGAGTCAAGAAGGACAGCAGGATTAAGCACAAACCAGATGGGTTTTTATTAATGTGCACTGCTTTGAGGCAATCAAAATGTAATTGCAAGGCTCTGTGAAAATATCTGGGTCCTAAAAATCACCTTTGCTAACAAAGATTAAAGGCAGGGAGGATGATAAGAATCTGTCATGGTGCTGATGAACACATGACCGTAGCCAAGTCTTTAACCCCAGGGAAGACTTTAAACTGCTTAGTGCTTCTCTGATATCCCCAAATGACCCTCTGTTGCAAGTTTAGGCCTAGGGGCAACCAGTGACTGCATGCTTCTTTTCAGCAAAATGTGAGGTCAGTTCAGGAAACCAAACCTCAATCACATTTCAAAAAAGACCCGAGTCACAGCCAAAGCGTGCATACCTGAATTTAAATCAAATCATGATTCTTAATTTGAATAATGAAACATTTTCATCCACATCCAGATAGAACTGTTCAAGCCTTTTTCAAGCAATTTGTAAGGCAGAAAACAACATTTAATTATGAATCTATCGCAAATATTTCTAGAGTGGTTTTGAAGGACGGACAGATGTCAAGGGTTCAATGATAGAATATGAAATTCAAAATATTTCCTCTGCTTGTACATTTCTAGAGAACCCGCACAGTACACCATGCCGATGCCAGCAAAAGAAAGATCCTGACTTGAACCGTCCTCAACCGTAAATTTCCCCCTCCGCTAAAGTAACGCCCCTCCCTTCTTTCTACCGCATTGACGCTGTAATGGTCATTGCTCAAAGACATTAAAGAGATGTACCAGCAGCTGTATCTCCAGTCAGCGGAGGCCACACCAGCTTGAAGGCATAGCCCCGTGGCAGAGTGGGAGTTTATAGGAGTCACTGCACTGTTTGTCACACATTAAAGACGTGTGTCACTAAATGGGTTGTTTTAGTCACTGTCAACCAGCAACTCCTTTGACCTCCAGTGTGTGAGTAACTCTGCTGCCCTCCATTAAGATACCTTCCTTTATGGTCTCTTATCATTATCCTCCTCGTCTGGCTGCAAGAGGAGGAAACAGTCATAATGTATTTAATCTTTCTGTGTTGCAAAAATGCTGAAACTGTGACAACCCTCATTTAGATCAGTCATTTAACAACAGAGGCCAGAGTCTGCCTTGTGCTGTGGGCAAACCATGGGGAATCCGATGCAAGAATGTTTTTTTTTTTTTTTGGTCATTAACAAGAAAAACGGGCTTCACCGCCCAGAACCGCCGGGTTGGAGCTGGCTGTGACGTGGTTAGAGGGTTATCTGTGTGGGTGCACCACCCTGCAGCCATGGCTTCCCCTGAATCCTGGGCACTAATTTCATATTTCAGCACCGCCGCCTGTCATCAGGGCTCTTATCAAAAATACATACCAGACGGTAATCACGGGAGGACTGGATGCCAAAATACCTCAGAGCACGAATGAAAGACGAGAAGGAAAATGGAGGGGGAGACTTTTTGGATAATTTGGCAGAGGAGGAAAAAGAAGGTTTTGCTTGGTTAGCCAGGCAAATTCTTCAAGCTGGCTTTGCCTGGCTAACTACATGCATGTGTCTAATTACTTTGTGTTAAGCTTATAGAAAGACTCTATTGCTTCCCAATTGCCGCAAAAACAGCTCAAATCTCTGGTTTAATGTCATGCAAAATAGCTGTTTGCATGACTTCTTTTCAGGTATTGCTGTATGTGGGTGACTGTATTGCGTGCAGTGCACTGGGGTAATGTCAGCAGCAGTTAACCCCCTGTGAGGACAAATCAAGGGGCATGCCAGAACAAGTCACCTGATGACACACAGAACAGAAAAGCTGAACTCAAAATGCAGGATTTGGAGAAAAACAACAACACGTGTGCCTGTAGTGATATACAACATTAAAGTTGGGTTATTTAATCATTTGGGAAGTATTAAGGATACAAACATTAATAACGGGTACATCTAAAAGACAAAGAAGAAGAATACCTGCTATAGATGCAGTTAAGAAATCACTTCACAATTTTTAGCTTGACCTGCTGGTGGGATACTTGAAAACCTAAGCACTTCTAAGTGGAGGTAGGAAAAATGTTCTTCCGTGTTGTTCCAGGACATTGGTGTGTGCTTCATCATGAATGTATGAAGAAAGAAAAGTGCAGAGCAATTTGAATCCTTCCAGTATGAAGCTAAGCAGATGGCAGTGAACTAGAAACAGGCATAATGGTCTTTAGTTTAACTTCAAAATAGGAACTTGCAACTGGGAATGACATGACCCAGTTCAACTTTCTTCCAGTTCCCAGCGTGAAAACCCTTTGGCTTTTCTAAGTGATATACTAGCAGGCTAACTAGGCTACTAGCAGCCACACAAGTTGGCAGCATTGTGTCTCTCTATTTGTTGTTATTGGAAACACTGTTAATTGAAGAGATTATTTAGTGTCCTTTGTGCAAAAGATTTAACGAGATACTGAAGTGAAAAGTCATTTTTACTGTAGTTATCACAGTTTAGCTTTTACAAACAAGGAAGCCTGAGGTCAGGTTCAGTGAGAAACCTCTGCCTTTACCATTAGGAAGTCCAACTTAAAGGGACGGTTAAATTAGCCAACTTTAAATTTGGAAAGTACAACTTCAGAGCAAACTTTTAAGCATAATTAAATGACCTCCTTCAAACATTCATGCAATCCTAAAATGACAAAAGTTTTTTTTTCCAATCATATCTTTGTGACTAATAAATAATTCTAAATGTACTGTTTTAGTAACTCCTTAAAAATGTGTTTGTCAAGACTTGTTGTTCTTTGAAACTTGATGGTTCCGACCCACTGAAAAAAAATAGAAAAGACTCATGACACCATTAATTTACTGCTACCATGGTAAGTGAATGAAGCAGCAGCTTCATTGCAAATAATAGCACAATGAATGTCACAAGCTCATAATATTTTTTTTTACTTTAAAACAAATTCTTCTCACATTTACAATAAAATATCTTCTATCAATGTATTTGTTTTTATTTAGAATAGAACTGAATGGTCCTTCATTATTCCACAAAGGGGGAATTTGGCAAATTGGTTTTGCAATTTGATTTCTAAAGAGGATCTAAAGATCCTCAGACTTGTGTAATGTCTGACTTTGGGAACCATGACTGATGTTTACACCAAATCCACATTTATAAAGCAACACTCTCATCAGTAATATAGTCAAACACCAATGCACAGAGCAGCAGACAGCTTAGAACATTGGTAAAATTATGTTTTACGGCTACTGCTTTCTCACACAGACTGTATGATGTCATTTCTGGTAGTAGTGTAAGTATTTAATGACTCATAACATCAGTGACACAAGAATCTTCTTACTCACTTCCTTCCTGGTGGTGCTACTGAAGAATTGATTGTTTCTGCAACAAGCGGTAAAATATATTCAGCTGCAGTAAAGCAGGTCGCCAATCATATGTACAAATCTCTGCTTTTTGAATAACCGGTTTGCAGTTTATAAGAAAAAAACTAAACTAACTCCTTTTCTGTCCGTTTTGAAAGTCTCACAGCAAAGGACACATCTCTGCGAACCACGGACATGTCAGAACAAAACTGTATCCTGTTATATTGTTCATCTCTTCTCTTAACCAAACTTTTGGGTTCATAGGCTCCAAAGATAAACAGGATTATCTCTTCACTAGTGGCCTTTATTCTGAGAGAGTGAAAGAGTAATGCACGCAGAAGAGACACAAACCTCTTGCCATATTTAACTATGTACTCAACCTACAACCATACAAACAATTAGTCAAGTACACAACCAATTTGAGCTACTTAACAGTATAGAAAATAACAAGAAAGGGCAGTTAAATGTGCTGGTTTATTTGTAATCAGACTAAATGCATTTTTCTCACTTGAAGAAATCTTTCAAAGATGAAGGTATAACTATGATTAGATTATCTGGTTAAAGTCCAAAAGGTGATATTTCCCTGTCTTTTAATGTGTATGTGCTCTGTGAGAGATGGTTTATTTACACTGAAGAATGATGATTCTCGAAAGGAAAAAAACGAAAACAAATGAATGTGGTGGTTAGTTTAGCTTGTGAAGAAAGTTGAGAATCAGTTCTCCAGAAATGATCATTGTGATCAGTGCATCTACAATACTTAGGTAAACAGAGGCTTATTATCTTGACTGATGATGTGTAAAAAAAAAAAAAAAACATGTTTGTCCTTATAGTCAGTAAATTTCCACGAAAGGTCACATCTCACATCACTGTACACGAGAAAATACCTGCCATATCCCCCTCTGGTTCCAGGAGCTTTTTTCCGAAGAAAGCCTTTTTGTTGGCTCCCACCTGTTGCCGGAGCCGCTCTCCCTCAGAAAACGACCCGGTGTTCATCCACGTGTGGGCGGGCAAAACACATGCACGCAGGGCATGAGGAGCAGCCAATCAGAAGCGAGCGGCGGCGGAGCGCTTTAAAAGCAGCGAGCGGCTCCTCCGTAAAGCAGTCAGTCTTACAGCAGCTGGTTCGCTCAGTCTACCCAGCAGGGAAACGGGATATATCTTCACCTACTTCTCCTAAGATAGTTCAAATCTAGCTTTTTGATTTTTTTTTCTGTCTGTTTTTGTCGGAATTAACTAGCGGGAAGAATAATGCGGCTCATCCACAACATGTCGACCATTGCGGAGTGTACCACGCCTGAATACTCCGTCCCGAACCGGGTCATTAAAATAGCTGTTATCGGAGGCAGCGGAGTTGGGAAAACAGGTGAGAGGATTGATAAAGCGTATGCGTAGTAATTACGGTGAAATTTACAACGGAGTGATGAATTAAAGTCTAATTTCGTTGTTACTTGTGTTTATTATAGCGCTGGTGGTGAGATTCTTAACGAGGCGGTTCATCGGGGACTATGAACGAAATGCAGGTAAATTAAAGATGCTTTTTAGACATTTTTATAAATGAGTTGTGCTGCATCTTTAACTCTCTGACCTCACGTTCGCCTCTTTCCTGTGTGCGCAGGTAGTCTTTACTCCAGAGAAGTCCAGGTGGATGGAGATCAGGTGACCATCCAGGTTCAGGACACTCCTGGTGCAGAGGTTGGTTCCCTTGTTCTCCTCAGACACACAAACACACACACACAGGTTTCTAATATGTAGACCCCATATAGCAGATATATTCAGACTAATCTTAATCTAATTAAGAGAATGGTTAACTTTCTGGCTGTAAGTCCTCAAACGAATCATGCTGCAGATTTCATCCTCCCCTCAGCCCTTTCTGCGCTGTGTAATCTAGGTAATGGCCGACTGGGGCCCCTGTAAATGATACCTTGATCCAAATCTAGGTCTTTTCCATAGTCATCCACACCTCTCTCCTGTGCAGCAGTAATACAAAAGCTCATGTCTGCCCAAGTCAGGATTCCAGTCATTACAAAAGCTTCCTTTTCATCAGCAAGAACTTTTGATGAAGAAAGCCCTCAGAGGAAAGTGTGATTTAATCATTTTGTCTTCCTTTTTCCTTCTTTAGATGACTGATAACGGTATCAGTCTCCCCGATCATGTGGCCTGCTCCATCCAGTGGGCGGACGCCGTGGTGCTGGTGTATTCTGTGACAGACCGCCGTAGCTTTGAGCTTATCGATCAGCTGCACCAGTTGGTCGTTCGTACCGGCGGTGCCAGCGTCCCCCCGGTGATCCTGCTCGCCAACAAGGCCGACTTGCTGCACCTGAGGCGCGTCGACTCCCAGCAGGGCCCCTTGCTGGCGGGAACGCTGGGCTGCTCCTTCTACGAGGTGTCTGCCAGCGAAGACTACAACCAGGTGCACGGAGCTTTCCACAGACTGTGTTGCCAGCTCGCCAAACAGCCGCCACCACCGACGGCGCCTCCCTCTGCCAGTGGGGCCACGGAGAAGAGGCGCTCGCCCCTCATCCCCCGGCCAAAGTCTCCCAACATGCAAGACCTGAAGAGGCGCTTCAAACAGGCGCTGTCTGCGAAAGTCAGGACTGTGACCTCAGTGTGAGGAAGACTGAGAGCTGAGGGAGGGAGGAAAAAAAAAACGGATCAGGAGATGAACTCTCCTTTATTAAAGTTCTGGATCAGTCTGACTGAAGGCAGCAGACTGGCGAGATGAACAGTGGTAGCACCTGCAGAACAGGAGGTAAATTAGGCTTCACCATCTTGGTGAAGAGCAGTCAGATACCATGTAG
The DNA here is from genome assembly GCA_028564705.1 of Apricaphanius iberus. NCBI lineage: Eukaryota > Metazoa > Chordata > Actinopteri > Cyprinodontiformes > Aphaniidae > Apricaphanius > Apricaphanius iberus. The sequence continues at coordinate 594,665 of JAPXFQ010000256.1, forward strand.
AATCAAGCAGAGGAAGTTTACCTTCTGCCCAGGAAGAGACGTGTGAGGACACGGGGACAGCGGAGGTTGGCTGGCTGAACCACAGACTTCAGTAAAACCCAGGTCTCCTGGCAACCGCTGAAGGACGGCTTATTTTAAGCTGAGCCCATTGCGGCAGGTTTTTATTCACTGCCTCCATGCGGCAGCGTTCACGGTTCCAGTCATTAAGGACTCTGAGGAGCTATGCTCAGTCTGTAATGTCAACATTTGCATTATACGTGTGTGTGTGTGTGTGTATAAGCTTGTTTTTGATCTTTATGGATGATCTCTGTACACCACAGAGGTTCAGGTTTAAGTGTTGCAGCAGACATGGGATGTAGCATGCGTCAAATCTGATCACTGATGCACTTTATGAAAACGACCAGTCCAAAGGACCTGTTATTTATTTGTCAAAAATTCACTGTCCACAATAAAACCTTTAAATGAGACGTGTGTTCATATTTTATTTTCCTGCTGTGAAGGGGGCAGAAAAAAAAAAGTTGTCTGGCTTATGAATAGAGAGCAGCTCTACTGAAAGGCCTTGATAACGTGGTGCAACGAATTACATGAAGACAATATTGACTGACTGTACACATTCCTGCTTGATATGAATAAAGCTAAAAGCTGGCTGCTGTAGACCATAGCAAGCGCACCAAAATATGGTAGTAATCCACAGATCCACCACAGGGTGTGAAGCTTTTTTTTATGCTCGGCAGATTCGTTTTGTGGGGAGAAGTTTATTTCCAACTCTAAACTCAAAGTATACTTAAAGCATAATCCAGTAGACATGTCGTTAAATATAAAACCAGATTAGTTGATCCCATTGGCTGAATCTAAGAGCAACCATGACTGAACAAGACTTCTAACGATTTAAAACCACTTCAATCTCAAGATAATAGCAATTTATTAACTTTTAAACTATGCTAAAGTTTCTAATGATTGTATCCAAACAACCCAAATATAACCTTGAATCTACTGTTAACTGCCCTTTTCCATCTATACTGGAGTGTTAGTGGAATTAATCTCTTATACCAGATGATGTCATTAAAGATTCAATCATTTTAAACTTCATGTATCCGTTCAACTTAAGAATTAATTTAGCCAGGAAGGCTCCTTTTGAATAACATCTCTTATAAGTGAGACTTTGCCAAGAAGGCACAGCATCACAAATTAGAAGTAAAAGCTAAAGGTTTGAGGAAAAACACCAAAATAGACAAACCATATAAAAATACAACTAAACATAATACAGGTACAACATGCAGAAACCAGATTGAAAGACAGAAAAAAACATGAAGAGCAGTGATCCAGAGTCTAACCAGCAATGTATGGCGCAAGCAGCTTTTAAATAATTGCCCCACAATTCAAATAAAACAAGTTTTATTCTTCACTAATAAATTAGGATAGGACATATGTCTCAATTAACAATTAGCTTTAACATGTAAATGTTAAATATGAAGTCTGCAACAAGGGCCATCATCCAACTAAAGTTAAACCCTAATCAGTCTAGATACTATTTGGAAAGCTCTTCAAATAGTGTTCATTGTCGTGTTATTTCAAGTTTTTGTTTCCTAAATACTTGATTACAGCAATCATTAGAAATCAGACCTACGGGTATTTAATAATACATATATTATAACCTAATTAATTCTTTAAAATATGAACATCTAACCTGGAATTATACCAAATAAGGAAGGCAAGAGCTATAGAACTGTTTTATAACCCTTAAAAGAGGGAATCAACAGTGTAGGTGTGAGTGGACATTGGGCCTGAGAGTGTCAAATGATTTGTTAAACATTCTTTTTGTTATGACGTGACGAGGTGATGATGCTGATTGAGTGCTTTTACTCTCAGCCAACTGCTGCAGAGCTTCACTTTTCCCACATTCATTTGGTCACACTTATGATTAGTGAAATTCACACACATCTGAGTTTCGTTTACAGCGTATGCAAACAAAAGCAACAAACCTTGTGGTTGTCTGAAAGGTAAATTACTTTATTATGATAGATTTAAGATACTGATGCATTTGGGAGTTTTGTTCATGGAAGGGAATTTTTTTGTTGTTGTTGTTGCTGATGAACAGCCCAGGAATGTTTCCTCGTTTTAATTTTTCACCCCAAAACTACTGTTTGAGCTCAACAACTGATTGTCTGCTGATCCTTTGCTTATTCCTCATGTCAGACTTTCAGACGCCGATATCCGGCCGCAGTCTCTGGGTGCTGAAGAGCAGCTCGGGAATATCCGTTGGTCTGAGTAAGCGGGTGGAGAGAACCAGCACCTGGAACAGAGCAAACCACCCTAATTAAGGTTAAAATATAACAGCGTGTGTAATTTGACACCTACCATTTAAGAAATAAACACACTGGCAATCAACAAGGGTCAAAAACTTCAACTGGCTTGATTTTTGATTAAAAAAGATTTTTAACAAGGGTCAGAATTTCTTCAACCTTTTGGGTCTAAAGTAATTTTTTAGTAGATGACAAACATTATTTTTTGCTAGAGTTGAAAAAAAAAACATTATGTTGTTCATATTCCAAATAACAAAAACAACCCCCACCCCCCCAAAAAAAATAAAAAAAAAAAAAAACCCCAAAAACATAAAGCCTAATATTATGCTTATCAGACATGACACCCATGACTTTTCCATATAAGGAAGGATGTGTGAAAAAAGCTTTAGGATTCATGGAAACTGCCTGCAACTCAAGCTGAGCAGCTTTACTTATTTCAATGTAAAAAAGCAAACCGCTCACGCTGACCTTTAACAGTCACCTGTCAACACGGCAGGGGTTTGAGGGGTTTACATTCAAAACAGAGGTGCTAGGCCGAGAATGACCAACAACATGAAAAAGAAAAACCATGAAAGCAAAGCAACTGCTGAATAAACAGGAGAGGTAAAGTGTAAGTTTTATTTTTGTAACCAAAAGCACTTTCACATGATGGGGATTTGTAGTTGGAGCATCCCAACCTTGATTTGTACCAACGTTCTCCCTGCTGTCTTTTCTTCTAAACAATTGTGCTTCAGTCTAAAGTCAATCAGGGATTTTGTTAGAGCAACCAGGTCACACTGGCCTAATGATCTGGCGAATTATACTAATTTATCTATGTCATTTATTCGATTGTTGTCATTAAAACCTAATATATGTCTAATATTTTTGCATTTCTCAGTTAGTATATTTTAATATTTACCATTTGAATTTGACATTAAGAACAGGCTTAATTCATCATACAAAAAACAAAAAAAGAAAAGCGTATCATCTGCATAAAGTATTACATTTTCTTTTGCTTAGCAAGCTGGAGCAAGTCCCGGTTAAAGTTTAATGGACCAAGATAGTCCACCCTGCTCGTTTTAGTGCTAGTTCAGACCAGATCCTGACTTGGAACCAGTTCTTTGGTTTTCCACTGCCAAAGCAAACCTTTTCTTGGTTCCAAACCGGTGCCTAACCTGGCACCGTCGCCTCGCTGGGCCAGAGCTGGTGATTCGTAAGAACCGCTTTCTCTGGGTTACGAAACTTTGCATAGTTCAACACAAACATGCTACTTTCATTCATTGCCTTCAAAAGTCAAACAATTAGTAAACAAAGTTAACGTGTGAAATTTAGGTGCCATTTACACGACAACGTTGCTATTTTTGTTGTAATTCGTGGATGAAAACCATACTATGCTCACACGACAGAGTGTTAGATCTGATCTCGTTGAAAACAATGTAGTACATATGCCCGGCCTTTAGATGGCTCTGTGCCCCGAGTATGCAGTGTTTTATGGTTTACCCCGTTTTCTTCCTCCTTCACCAGAAAAGAGGTGAAGGATGGTGGAGTGCGCGAATCACCCTGCATTGTCAGGATTTTTCACTCTGGAAAGGTTGCGTTTTCGCCCCCCCGACACCCCGTTCTTGTATGAACGAGAGACGGAATCGCAGACAAAAACCTTGCTTCTGCTGAAAAAAGTCACGTAAACTGCCACTTAATGTCGGGTTAATTGGAGCTGCTAGGGTATGACTACACCATCTTTGAACTTCTGAGTTAGAACCAAATAAACCAACATTCTAAACTGGAAAGAGTGAAGAACCGGTGCTAACCTACCAATACATGTTTGCCCAACTAAATATACAGGCCAGGCAAGGAAAGCAACTTAAAAATAATACATTTGCAGGTACAAGGAAGGTGGAAGGATGCACGGAGCTAAAGCTAATGAATGCAATAGACTTGAGGTTGGGCTGGTGGTTCCCCTTTCTGGGTAAAGCCTAAAACCCACCGCCAGAGCTATAACGGAAGGGTTTTAACAGAAGCTGGAAGAAACATGTACCAAAAGACTGGCAGCAAAAGGTTGTCCTACAAAGTATCGAGCAAGGGGCTGGTGCATCAAAATGCAAGATTTTCATATGGCAGAACTTTGTGAAACCATACATGCCTTTTAAAGCAAAAGCCTCAATATTTGTTGAAGGCACCGTATTACTGAAACAAAAATAGCAGTAATCAAAATCAGCCTCTGCCCTAAAGTTGTGAGCATGGCCTAAGAAGGCAAGAAGTTCTACTCCCACACCTCACCTAGTTAAAAACCATTCTTCTGCAAGATAAGCAAAGCTTTGGCTTCTTTATTGAATCTAAAATATGAGACCTATTCTGGTTTGTTTAACCCCTATGTTTACTGTATGTTTTTCCATGTCTTATTTTTGTACTTTTAATGTCTTCATTGGTAAAACTCGTTATCTGGAGCTGTGTATTGAATATTTATTTTGACACACAGCAACAATCAGGTGTAGATAAGGTAAAAGACTTCAGTTTCAGTCAGTGTATAAACTGTCCTAGTCCTGTGGTTAGAATAAGGGCAGCAGTGCTCTTACACAACACAGGAGCTGTGTTTCTCCTCAGCAGTGTTGCTTTAACTCCAGGTCAGCACGTAAAATTGGCTGTTATGGCAGCATGAGTGTGCCTCTGAGGAACTTTTGCAGAAGCAGAACCCCCAGGGACATCTGGTCTGCAGACACCAGCCACTGTGCATACATGCGTTTACATGTAGATGGTGTGTTGCACATAAATCTGCTAGGGTTAGAGTGTGTGTGGCCCAGCAGGTAATTGTATAACCTCATCTTTATTCAGCTTTCTTGATTACAACGTGGACGGCTTTGATCATTGTCAAGCCTTTCATTGCCTCTGGCCTAATTCTCAAACCCTTTTATTATAAAAACCCTCTATTACCCAGATTTCTGTCCCTTTTTCCCCCCCCTTTCCTCACAGTCCTCTCAACCAGAGAAAATGCATTCATCTGCATGTTCAACATGTCACTGTGGACTACATATGTATTAGGCACTTAGATCGGCCAAAACAAACAGGCAGGCATGTGATGACTGCATCAACCCGTGGAAAGATCAGACAGCGTTCTAACCTTCACACCTGATCTCAGCCACCTGTGCATTTAGGTCGGTACTTATGAGCGACCATGCAGTCTGATTAGTTGCTTTTAATCTTCAAGGCTAAAGAGATGATTCATTTTAGTTAAATGTCAGTCTGCCCCCAACTCAATATTAATACTAGTTATTGCTTTGCCGGATTTGGCAAAATGTAACAATCTTCAGCTTTGCAGCATGTCCAATCAGCCATTTAATTTGGTTAAATAAACACACTTTGAAACACTATGCCTTTGACAAATATTACTAAAAATCTTTTCAAAAATCATAAGAATATTAATCAAACTAAATGTAAGTTTTGGTGATTTCTTTCAAGGTAAACAAGAACAAATTATAAAGAATGTATATGATTAGCTTTATTTTTCTTATTTTCAACAACTACTAAGCATCTTTGTGTATTTGAATATGTTAAATTATTATCGAAATTATATTTCCCTCAACATTATCTGAAAGCAAACCAATAATGACACTAATTCAGAGTAATTATAGAGGTATCTGCACTTGTTGGCACCCTGGTACACGTGTAAAACGTGTGTAAAAAGACTTAAAATAGTTTAAAATAAACAATAATTTCTCAACAAAATCACTTGGGTCTCCGTACAGTTCCTGTTCTTTATATTTCTAATGAATGAGGTAAGAAAGCTTGATTATTGCTGAACTGCAGCAAAGAGTTAGCCTAGGTGCCAGCCGAACTTAGTCCCGCCCACAACACGGTCTGGAAGTTTGGTTTGGCATTCCTCCATTAAGGAGCAATTATGCCCTAACAACATCTGTTCGGACCAATCAAATCGGGCTTATGATGATTGACAGGGGAACAACAGTAACGTAATCATCCACCAAAGAGCGCCGGGGTTGAATTTGTTTACAACAACGATGGCTGCCGCTGGAGAGCTGAGATGTGTAGATTCTGCCATCGAGTCTGTTCTAGAAGATGTTGACAGCGCATTAATTTTATAAGAGGACTTTAAAAGGAGGAACAGATAACGTTGGTTGCTCTGCAGAGCAACGTCACACAGTTCCGTTGCTCTGATTGGTTATAGGTCTATCCAATTGAGTGCAGAGGCATTTTTTTCCTGGTTCGGTTAAAACATGCCCCACAATGACAGCCCAGTGGAGCAATATCAGACTCACATTCTGATTAGAATTGAGTATGGCTACGTCAGGCTAGCATTGATTAACATATTAGGTTGATCAAATCACCCTCAAAACAATAAAACTGTATCTATATTGAAAAATAGACATACTAAGCTCCACTGGGAATATAGTCCGATGAGAGTATGATTCTCAAAGCATTCAAAACATAATCCGCAGGTGGGTCGACCATAAATCATAATGGCCATCATTAGGTATGGTGGAGGATATATAATGCTGTGGGGTTTGTTTCTCCTCCAAAGGCTCAGGGCATCTTGTTAAAGCGCATAGCATCAAGGTTCTCTTCGAAAAACCAGGACATTTTCGATACTGGAAAATAATCAAATCATCAATTATCAATGGGTGCTAGAAAAATGTGATGACCCAAAACATTTGACCAAATGGTAAACCAGAAATTGTATACCAGACCTAAAATCAATTTTTTTCCATGGTCATCCCAATTTCCAGAGTTGAGCCCTACGGGAAAGGTGAGGAACGAGAACAACTCGATCTTGGGAGATTATGCTAAGGATAACGGTGAAGGATCTCTCTCTCTTTTTGTTTGCTCCAACCAGCAGGCCTGGTCCTATTTTATCACCGATGGTCTTAATAACAAGGGATTTTTTAAATTAATGTAACAGATCATAAAGTGGATAAACTCATTTCATAGTTGAACAATATGATCACACTTGCTTATTAAAAATGACTTCTTTCAGGCACCTGATGGTATTCAATAACTTCTTTGTACTGACCTGTGTTCCTGGTTTGAGCGTGGCGACTGTGTCTTTGATGAGACGGAGCTCTGAAGGTGTGACTCCACCAACCAGGAAGAGGAAGAGCAGAGGGTTGTCGCTGGGACGTGGACGGCTCACCTGGAAATCAGGACAGGTCCATTTAGAGTCGCTGATTCAGATTCCTATTTTAGACCACTGTCTAGGGAACATCCCCCTCACTTTTAGGAATGATTTCAAACATTTTCTCTACATCTCACCATGTGTGCTGCTCTCTCCATGCAGCTACTGAGTCCAGCTCAGCTGGACACCTCTAATATGGCCATAATCATGCCTGTAGACTTTGCTTTCTGTGTGGCTACAAACAACGCTTACAGGAGGAAAAGCTTCTCACACTGGTGTCATGATGGTTGACGTGTGGAAATAAAAACAGGCGTGAGCATACATGAGCATACAAATGTCCCACCGCCCTGTGCATGAGGAAGCTCCCATTGACCCTTTTCAATAAGTCCTCCAGTAGCAAGCTAAGATTTAGTGCTTCTGAGAACCTTATTGGCTGCTTGGTCATAAAAGTGGGGCTCTGCTGGTTGGCTGGGGGCAGCCATGACAAACCTGTAAATGCTAACCGAGCAATCAGAGCTGCAGGGGATGGACCTGTGGCAAAGGTGGCTGTACACGTGAAACAGCAGTCGGCTGGGCTGAGGCATGTCAGGGATGGATTAACATGCTTCTCGAACAAAGGTGTGAGCGAATATTATTTAGGCTGATCCTGGTTGTGTTGTGTTTCAGTTTGAGATGAACCAAAAGAGATCAAGAGACACGCCTGCTCCACGTGAGAGGAGAACACTACCTGTGCGCATCTCCACACACACAGTGTGAGCCATGTGTGCTGCCATGGGACAAACAGAGAGGGAGGGACCACGTGCAAAAAACGTGTGTCACCGTCTAAGAAAGGGGGGTGTTGCTCTTAAAAAAATAAAAATCAGAAATCAGATCAATTCAAAAGCTTAATGCTCAATGTATGCTGCTTTTGTTTTTTGAATGGAAAGCCAGAGATTTCTACTTGTAAAAAATCGAGGGTCCAAAAACAGAGAAGGCATTAAAGTAATTAGGATTACAGCAAAATTATCTCTTTTTAGGATAAAACCTCGTCTATAAGGCAATCTGTACAGCATCTGCACCTGATTACTTCTGCAAAAATACGAACTATTGTATGTACATAGATAATTTTGATAAGCAAAAATAAATAAGTAAGTAAATAAATAATTAAATAAATAAATAAAATCTGGCAGTAAAATATTTTTTTTCTTTTAGTAAAGAGACTTTACCAGACTGACCTAATTAATAAAGTTTGAAGGAATAAGTTTAATTTAGAAAAAAAAACAGAATAACACTTCTCAGTATTAGAACCCATTAGTCTATTTGTCTGGTTGGTTTGTATTTTTTAATAGGTCAACTTTTACTATTGTAAAAAAATGTATAGTAAAAGTATTTGGTCCATGAAGCTAGAAAACATCCCTGGACTGTTCAAGTAAATGTCCTAAATAATGCTAAAGATGATGATGGTATTGGTTCTGTCCGGCTTCCGGGTCAAGATGGCACTTGTGTTTCGCTCCTCCTCTGCCCGGTTGCTTGTCTATTTTCTTTATTTTATTTTTTTACTGGGGGGGTTCGGTGATCGGCATTCACTATTAGTGATTAGATCCGCCATTACTAACATTCAAAGCCATCAAGTTGGATTTCCTCCTCCTCCACTGGTACCCCATCTGCAACCTGGCATTCTTCCTCTCCTGCGGTTCCAGCGCCTCTTTGGGCACGAGGACGTCCAAGACGAGGAAAGAAGGACAGTTTCCTCGTGCTTCTCTGCTGAATTCGGGGAAGCGGGGTGTACTGCAGCGCAATTACAACAAGGCGTTTTCACTGATACTTTGGAGTCGGACTAGTTCAAATGCCACAGCTGTGGCAAACTAAGGCACACAGCATGAGGGATCCAGGCTCCTTATGCTCTCTCTGTTCTCATCCTGATCTCGGTATGAACCCGTCCGAACACGATTCTACAGCCTGAATGCTGGTAACAAATGCTTTAATTTTAAATGACCTTTTCTGCAATGAGAACTTATGGTGCACTCAGACTGCAAGCTTTGTCAGTGTCAAGCAACACTCATAAAGCGACTAGTTCGACGCATATACACAGAAGATACATTTTTAAGCTGAAGCTAGCAAAGCTCGTAGGCGGGCCTTTCACTGCTGGATGTTTTAAACACTCGCGGATCGTGGTTGGCTAGGCAGCGTCGACGTCGGGCAACGTCACTACAGTGAGACGCTCTGATTGGTTGCCGTGCTGCGTCAACAGCTTTGGAACCGTCAAAAGTTCAACTAGCTGAACTTGTGCGTTGCTAGCGTGGAGCTTTGAAGCTTGAAACGCAGGAAAAGCTTGAAAAGGTGATGGAGCCAAAGCTCACAAAGCGCAGCAGAGACCACGACGCTCCTCCAACGGCCTCAACCGTAGACTTAACGTGATCTTGACACTGCTGAAGCTGACAAAGACCGCAGTCTCAATGCATCATTAGACTTCATGCTTATCTCAGACACTTGGCAATGGGAAAAAGAGATTACTCATCTCCTGGAATCCTGTCCTGCAGGGTGTTCATTTGTATCTATGTACACCAAGGACATCAGGCCATGGAGGTGGCATGGCTGTCATTTTCAGAAGGTCTTTTTCATGTTATCTGATCGGTGGCAGAGCTTATCACTCATTTTTTAGATTATGATGTTCAAAATTGGCTGTAGTGAGCTTAAGTATGTCATTTTAATTTAGCAAACCCCTGGGATTGCTATTATCATTTCTCTTGGATTTCCAGGATCTTCTATCTTCAATGCTCAAATTTAACAGGGGACTTTAACATTCACATGATGATTCTGCTGATCGCCCTGCTATGGATTTTCACATCATGGACTTTTGATTTTCTTTAGCACAAGCATGTGCCCACCCATTCTGCTGGCCACACTTTGAACTTAATATTTAGTCTAGGGCTCTCTCTTAACCATTTGGCTATCAGAGATGCTGTGCTTAGTGACCATAAGACTATGGGCCTGATTTATCAAGATTCCTGATGATGTAGGCAAAATTGCGTGCGACGCTAAAAAATTGCGCAAGTAGGTTGTCCTTCATTTGCAGGTGATTTACTAAGATTGCATGAGCAATTCTAAATAGGCGCAAGGATTAGACCCCCATGTTTATAAGCTGCTATTACCTTTTAGACCACAGCTGATGCCCCTCTGGTAGGTTTTAAAGTGCATGCTAGAAATCAGCCCTCATCTCCTGTTGGTTAAAAACCAACCAAGTCTAGTCCTTCTAGTTCTCTGGACACATCAATAAGACTGGTGTCAAAACAGTGCACTGGAACACATCTGAACTTTGTTGAAATCATTTACACAAACACGCTGTTGGAGTTGAACTGAAGCAGTAGTAGCCAGAGACAAGTGGGACTCTGTTTCAGAAAAAGACTAAACATGGCACACCAGACAGACAAACAATTGTGGTCACAGAAGGTTTGAGATGGCTCTCTGAAACGGCACTGCACAGGCCTTCAGCAGGCAGTACCTCAGACAGCGGGGACCAGTCTTAAATGATATAAACAGTGTTCACGGTGGGTATTTTGGTTAAAAATAGACATTTTATAGCGGCGTTTTATTGCAAAAAGAGGGTGCACGCCTTAAGTTTAGGTTTATGGCTTTAGCTGCTCTGAGGTACCACTTTTCATGCCCAGTTTCTTAATAAGTGTGGAACTATACCATAGTCCCTGTACTCACCAATGTAATTATCTGAGGTATTTTTTTTTTAATTATCAGGTACATTTATGATCTGAAAGGCTGTATGACTCCAACTCTTTCCATCTATTGTTAGTTTGTGATAATACCCCCTTCCCCCCACCAAATAATCTGAAATTAACAAACGATGTATCGTAAGGGTTGCAAAATCTGACTGAATATCCAATCTGCTAATGTAATCTTTTAAGCATGGTTATGAATTTATATATCCTAACTATTGGAAATAATATATTTACGTTTTTAATGCACAAGTACACATGCACATTCTGTTCATATTTCTAAATATTTTTAACTATTCAATTCTTTTTAAAGTATCCTGCTGTGCTGCACATTCCAACCTGGGTATGCCAATTTATTTTTAAAAACAGTACAGTACTCTGGTTATTATAACTCTGTCCATAACATACATATTATTCTTGACTATTAAATTCTGTTTTTTTTAAATACTTTTCCACTTCTGAGTGTTAAGAGCAAAGCATCTCCTCTCACGTTTGCTGTATTGCCTAGAAAATGTTGCATTTTTACAGCACAGTTTCAGCGCCGTTTTATTTTTCATACTAAAGTACACTAAGAAGACCAGGTATCTTTTTCCTTCCACTTTAATGTTTTCTGCTACTTTGTTATTGTAGTATAACCCCACCCCCAATATACAGTGGTTCAATGGTTATTTGCTTGTCATATTAAAAGTGTAAAAAAGTCAAGAGGCATCAATGTTTTTGTTTAGCACTGAATATGGAGCAAAATACCTATTGTAAATAGAACATTGACATTGACTTTATCACCTGGGGCACACATAGAAGCCTTTAGACATGAATGTCCACAAACTGGTTTGGATTCATAGCCAAGCAATGTGGGGTTGTTCTCAGCTGGGAAGCTCATTTACTGTAGCATTTTGAAAAGAAGCAGCTGGGGACTCCATGTCGAGACACGTGGCTGTTTGTCTTATAAAGTGTGATCTTGGTATAAAGACCAGGCTTCGTAGTCCAAGTATGGTGCTTTTCTTTTGAGATTAAAATAGAACATGTCATATTTTAATAATATCTGCACCGGCATAAATATAGTGCTGTATTTATTTGGTGTAATACATTGATAAACTCAACACCAGTCATTTTCCTACGGTTTATAAGTCTATGGTACTTAATGTATGTTTTAACATGAGGTTGGTAAAGTTTTTTCTCCATAACCTAACTTTCCAGAACCTCTTTATTTAAATAGGCTGTTTTTGTGTATTAAACATTGCTGGGCTTAAAAGTCAGGCCGTTTATGGAGTTTACATCCACTTATGCTAAGGCGGTCCAACTTCTCTGTGGACGCAGACCTTCTCCCACTGGCATTGCATAGTGTTAATATAGTGTTTGCAAACAAAAATACAAAACTAATGTTGCATAATTTCACGTAAACAGAACATATGAACAGCTAATGGGGGAAATGTCAGAGAAGACTGAAAGAAATTGCTGATAATATTAAAACAAGGAGAACTATTTATCTCAGTCACTTTTTAGGGTTGATTTCTGCCAACTTTTGCCAGATTTTTTCCTGTTTCCTGAAGTTGAAATGCAGGGGGTTAGAAAAGCTAGCAAAATGACCCTAATTCCTAAAAGGTTCCTGCAGTTAAAACGAAACATAAAATGGCAAACTTCTAACCTTCATAAACATGCTGAATCCAGTTTTTAGCAGGTCTGTAAGGCCTCCTGACATGTGTTCAATGTCGGGGCATTCAGGTCGGTCGGGGTGGAAAACTTCCTCCAGGATCTGCCGCAGGAATGGACAGTATGTGGCCTGGAAAAAATGTAAACATGGGAAGGATGGTTACCAATCAAAGCAACTGTGATGAACACTTTGGTGGCTGCTAAGGGAAGAGCAGCCTCTCTTAATATCCTGTTCTCTTGTCTTATTTTCTTTCCTATTGCTTTTTTCTTTGTTTATATACCCAGCCTCTGGAGTAACTGTATTATTTCAAAATTAATATAAACCCCAAAACTTTACACTAATTTCTGAAATGATTTTATCGATCTTCTTTTCATAAAATGTATCAACTGTGACAACTCTGGAGGATTTCAACATCCATACCGACAACCCCAAAGATAGACCAGCAAAAACATTAAGTGACACTAACTTTGGCCTGATCCAGCATGTCAAACATCCAACACAAAATCGAGGACTTAACTATCAGCAAACGTTTGAATATTGCCAACATCTCAGTGATTGATATTGCAGTTCTGTGTTTTCTTTGAGTGCACAATTTCTGCTGAACTATCTAGCCACAGTGTGACCACAATAAAAAGCTTTTTGTTGGAGACAGTTCAGTTGAAACCTTTAAAAACAAATTTACTCCCCAACCTCCTTCATTCTCCAGCTTAGCTCAGTAAGCAAGCTAGTAGATGACTTTCTGTCTAAAATCTCATTGATACCATTGTAGTCTTGGGTAGAAAGAAGTTTCTGTGGACTAGAGATCCACTGCTACATATTGAAATAAGGGAGTGTCGGCAAGCTGAGAGAAAATGGCGGTAAACTCTGGTCCATGTTCACTATGAGATCTACAAAGACAGACTAAACAAATATCGTTTAACCTTGAAAGAATTATGAAGAATTGCTCTTCTCTATAATCATTACCAATAAAATTAATAATGCACTGACTTTATTTACAACATCCTCCAGTGAAAGTAGCCCCTGAGCCAAATTCCATCAGGGCTTGCAATGAATTCCCCAGCTATTTTACTGAAAAGATTCTGACAACTGACAGGGTCAATCTGTACTGCCAAACCCCTTACCAGTGTCATCCCCATTTAACGCAAATGTAAAGAAAGTGTCTGAATTCCAAAAACTAAACCCAAAAGAACCTTGAGGAAATCATTAACCAACTAAGTCCCTCCCATTGTTGCCTTAATGTCTTATCCACAGTTTTTCTTAGGAGATTTTCACTTGTCATTGGGTCTGATCTGATTCGAATAGTTAAGACATCCCTCCTGTCAGGTGTCTTCCCCCAGGCTTTAACAACAGCAGTTATCAAACCCCTATTATAGAACAACAACATGGACAACACTTTTATGCAGAACTACAGACTAATCATTTTTCTTCCATTCATCAGCAAGATTACTTAAAAAGCTGTGTTGCAACGGTCACTGAGTTCCTTTAAATCAAGGCTTAAAACCCATCTGTTTAGAGCTGCCTTTGAGTAGGTCAGTACTTTCACGCGTATATCTGCGTCGAGCTTTTAACAGAAATCAGACTAACCGCTTAGCAGAGTTGAGAGTCGAGTTCCAGTTTACATGTCACTCAGAAAATTTAATTATTAAATTAAATGCATTCCACTCCATGACACTAGGTGGCAACATGTGGCCTTTCACACTGACAGTCTTCTGTTTAACTAGAGTCACATAGAGAGTAAACAAGTGGTGAAGTCAGGGAAGCAGGCAGTGTAAAAGCAGGATACCCACAACGAGCAAAGAAATGGACGACGCCGCAGCACAGAATATGTTATAAATACTGCACTGTTTGATTGGGTTACAATTGTTGCTGGTGCTCAATCTGTTGTTGCTGTTCGCCGCTTCTGCAGTTCTTTTTACTTCCTGAAGTGGGAGTGCCAAGGCTCAGCTAGTGCTGATGAGCATATGCATGCAGACAAATTCCATTCTCCAATCGCATTATCTGGGTAGATTAGACTTCTCAACCTCCAGTTCGGTTAGAGTTAAAGGAGCGTGAGGCACCATTTGTCACAAAATAAATATGCATGTGCAGTTTTTTTTTTATGCTATTGGTTGATGAAGCGTTTTAAACAAAAAAGAATGAGCCCCAAAACATATAATTCCATTTTATTAATCAGGCTGTATTCAGCAAAATATTTTTCAGGTCGTGCCCCAACAACCCCACGCTGTGCCAAGGGGTGACGTGAGTAGACGCTGCCCGCTCTCATCTTCAAACAGGAAGAAGACAGTTGCTACTCGCAGTTATTCAAGCAACCGGGAAACTCAAAGCACACTGAAATTGACACTAAGAAGAAGCAGGTTTTATCAGCAGTATGAGTCAAAAGGAAAGTAATGTAAAAGTCAGACCTCCACCCGGATATATATCGAATACGCGATCGCGAGCTCCATGACAGGGGAGACAGGACGAAATGCAGTTAAATGTTGTCTTTTCATTCTTGTTATGTTAGTTAACTTTATCCAAACCTGGATAGGGCAACTATGGCATGTATGTCAGTAAGAGGAGAAAGGAGAAAGAGACAAAGAAGAGCGGAGAAAAGGGAGGAAACGTGCAGAAATATAAGAGAAACAGAGAAATCCCTACTGGCTTGCTGACTTTCGTCCGTTTGAGCGGCTTGAGTTTGTGCACGCTCCCATGTCGGTCGCTGCAGTTAGTGTCAGCTGCGTTACTCGTCAGTTTTAGTTTATTAATCTTGCCTCATGCTCCTTTAAGTTAAGCTAAAGAGTATACATGCATTTGAAAAGTCTGATTTCAGTCGTACTAAGGCAAAAATTCGAATTTCTCGTGCTTCATGTAAACGCACTGAGGGCTTAATGATAGGTGGAATGTTCTATATTTTATTGGGTCAAATAATGTATCTCTAATTTTGTGTTTTATGCTTTTATTGCCGCCTTAATTGTATTTTATCCCCTAAGGATTCAAAGCACTTTGAATTCCCTTGTTGTTATAAGTGTGCTATACAAACAAATCTGCCTTGCCTTATCTTTCCTTAGGCAGTAAGAGTCATTATTAACTCTCTCTGTATATGATTAATATGAAGTCTGCTGTATTCTCATTACTGTGTCCTCCTCTAAAATATCTCCCAGCAGAGTTATAAACAGCTCATCTCAGCCAAACAGCCTGTTGACTTATGAGTCACTTCAGGAAGAGGAGCTTAAACACCTCTGCAGCCAAGACAGAAAAATCCATTAAATGCGGCTAAAAACAGCACACTGACCAATCATGAGTGGGTGATGAAGCGGATAAGTCAAATTAAGAATCAATACTTGGAAGCAAAAAAGAAACAAGGTTTGTTTTGGTTTCATTATAGCCAGAGATACAAAAATATTTATGGATTTGTCAAATGTCAGACATTTGATCATACCTGATAACCACAAAACCTACTATCAAAATGAAAAATCATCAATTTAATTTCCCACAGTTTTTTAATGCAGCATAGTAACATTTACACACTGACAGTTGCCCCCTGGAGGTAGACTGCTACCATATATGGGATAGTGTTGTCTGTAAGTTATTTTAAACAGACATTAGATTTACAAAAACAATCCTTTTAAAAAGGGAGGTTCTTCTATATCAAAAGGATGTGTGGCCGCTTACTGGCAGCAGATAAATTCCCATTCTCTCAAAACATTATTTCCTCTGGCATGTTTACCCACGATAAACAGGTCAAACAGTGACTGCTTTCCATAGTGTCTGAGCAATATGAATGACAGATTGTATGTTAGTACTGTGACTTCCTACCAAAGATGGGAATAGTGGCTTCAACAACTCATCTCCATGCTGTGTTTTTGTTCTGCTCAGCCAGGGAACCAGGTGATTTCAATCAGCACAGTGAATTAACCTGGTTTAGTTTCTGAGCAGAACAAAAACACAGCATGGAGATGAGTTGTTGAAGCCGCAGTTCCCATCTCTGCTTCCTACCACCACATAAGGAGTATTCGTTTAATAACTGTTTAAGGCAAAATAATATGTTGTGAGAAAAGTTACAGTACACATACCTAGTAATAGTGGCATGACTCAAGGCATTTAAATACCCTCTGCCAGGGCTGCAAGAACAAAACGATCTGGTTTTTCATCCCTGGTTTAGAAGTTCTCACCACCTCCTTGTTACACATTCCAGTCATTTTTTTTCTGCAGTGTCTGACAAATATTGTGTGTTTGATTACTATGACGTCTATCAAGGAGTCCTACACTCAAGTTCTTGTGAAGTATGAAATGTCCTGGCCAGAAAGAACTTTGTACTTGTTTTTGCCACCTCAAGTAAAAGACCAAACTTTTCTGCTCTTGAGGAGCATGTAGTATTCTTATACCGTGTATTTATAATTATTCCTCAACAGCTACATTACTATAGTGCACGTAAACCCGCACACGGACCGATAATGTGTACAGAAGTGAGATTTTCAGCTGCTTCCATTCACTGTTTACATGTTTTACATATAAGTATTCTGGAGAAACAATTGTCGACCGAAAAAGGGGTTACATTATGCTTTGATTGCTTAACACCAAATCAGAAATTACTTTTTATTTTTTTACATTCTCTGATTTCTGCCACAGTTTTTGCTAATTAAATTACAAACTTTGACATTCAACTCTGAGGTGAATTACAGTGCTCACCATGAAGTGTTTCTAAACCATTGGGTAGGGTGCTGGTCTCCATGCCACTACTCTAAAACAACATTTCCTCTGATATCACCGTCCTCAAAGGACAATACCCATAGACATATTTACTTTACAGACTCACACTAAAACTAAAGACTCTACTATCATTGTCTTGGGTGGTCATTGCATTTTGCAATAATGTTAAAATTTGATGTTTTAAATTTAACATCTTTAGTTTTCGAAATATGTGGCTTAACTCTTAGTTTCTTGGCACTTGTTTTCTTTGTTTTATATTAATATATTTTATATGTTTAATTTCCAAACATAAAAAAAAAAATTACAAGCAAAACCAAAATTAAAAAGGTAAAGTTAACAATTAGGAAATATGGTTTGCAAAAAGAGAAATTCCTCTCAGTGGAAGATGAATCAGCTAAAGAATCAATACTTACTAGCAAACTCTGTACTGTACAGTATACATTTTATTGTCATCATTGTCAGAGATGCTAAGATCATTCTGGAATCATCAAATTTATTATGTGCACCTCGCTTAAACTGCAAAGGTATCAATACCATTACGTGAATAATAATTTTTGAAAATTTCCATGAAGCATCATCTGTTACATCTTTTTTTCTTTGGTTTTCGGTGAACTTGGTTTAAAAAGTGCAATCTAATTATTTCTTCATTCATTCAGCCCAACAGAAAAAAAGCACAAGTTTATATAAAATGATGCCCTTGACAAAGCTGA
The DNA here is from genome assembly GCA_028564705.1 of Apricaphanius iberus. NCBI lineage: Eukaryota > Metazoa > Chordata > Actinopteri > Cyprinodontiformes > Aphaniidae > Apricaphanius > Apricaphanius iberus. The sequence continues at coordinate 612,826 of JAPXFQ010000256.1, forward strand.
AAAGCAGAAACTAAACCTTCATAAATGCCATAAAATATTCTCAATAGGTTACCTCTGAATGGTAAAAACCCTTCAGCTCTAATTATTTCTGTCCCGCTACCCAGGACAAAATGTACCATTTATAGCCCTTAAAGCTGACGGATCAAGGATTCAAAGCAGGTTTTTTTTATTTTTTTTGTGAGGGAGAAGTTTGCTGTCTCAGCGAACAATAAAGACCCAGATAAGACCTGGCAGAGACCGAAATAGCAGACGTTTTTATATAAACATGCTGGTCTGGAACACTGGACACATTCTTACTGTAGATCAGGCTGAGGCTGGCGACACATCAGAGCTTTATGGCAAAAAAAAAGTGAAATAATGACCGGATCTTTTCATTCGTGTGTTGTTCAAAAAAGAAGGTGAATACTCAGATCTGAACGTATTTACCAAACTGTTGATTCAAGCTTAAAAAAACCCCACACCTGCATATATAATGTTGTATAAATCTTATAAATGTTTCTTCACACATCTTATCTACATCTGATTGCCTCCCACTCCAACAAAGAGCCAAATTAGAATTTAGGAAATCCTGCGATCTGAAGTTGCCTCCACCAGCATCGCTCCAGCTCATGGGTCAGTGTGCAGAAGCGGAGCTCGGAGTAAACAAAGTAATGACTCACTGCATGTGCATATGCAACAAAAGTGGAGCGGTAAACAGATCAAACATGTGGTCACGCACCTTTCCATTTTCAGCAAATTTTCACAAAGCTAAAAGCATTCCAATTAAACCACCGCCTCGAACACCCACGGGACAACCAAAATGTTAGAATTAGTCACATCATAATGACGTGGCCCAAATATTCCTCTGCAAACACAAACACGCATGTTAAAACAAGCATAATCAGAAGTGAGTATCAAGTTCCCCCGCTGGGGGTTGATAGTTTTTAGGTGGAAGAAGAAATAAAGTCATGTTCCCACATGGACACAAACAATCAGAAATATCAGAATGGAATGTCTTTGGTATGAATCCAGTAAAATAAATAATCAGTGCTTTTGTTCTGATTTGCTCCCTAAAATGTGCCAAATGTTTTTTTTCCCCCCCAGATTGTATCATTTTTTCAGATTGAACACAGAGTTTGGAGTATATGGGTTAGTTGTTTGTGTATGGGGCTCAGTAGCCTAATGATGGTCAGGGTGTCCACATCTCAGCTTACAAACCTGTCAACAAAGCAATAAGAAACAACGCATTTCAGATGGCGCTCTGATGTCGAAATTTCTATTTCGAACAATAACATGACTTACCAACAAAGGTTTGGTTCTCTTATGTAACCCTCATACCTTTCCTTGCTAAACGTAACTGGGGGAACGGCGGCAAAATGAAGCCCACTTCTCTCTGGAGAGCTGGGTTTATTGGTTCGGGCTCATTCTGTCACGGCTCTGACCACTTGTAGCTAATTTAACTTCTCCTTTTCCAGGAACAGCGTTCAGTTTCTGCTCTTTGCTGGCATGAACAGTTATGACTTGAATAATGGGAGCATAATTAATAGATTCTCAGCCATGTCTTCATTAATGTAGTCTTGTTTACTCGTAAATCTTTCTGATGAACCCATATTTATTTAAAACATAACATTAATGATCACATACATAAGTCGCTTTATTCGGCACATCAGTTCAACTGCTTTAAACACACAAAACAGGGTATCAGCCAATCACTGGGCAGCAGCTCAACTTACATAAGGATCTAAAGGTAATATAGACAATTCTCTGAAGCTCAAACAACGAGGACTTTGAAAGAATACAAAACAGAATGAGTTCGGTTAGTAATTCAAATAAGTACAATGTTTTCTATCTAAGAAAACCCAGTAGAGAGTCACTGCAGCAAAGCCCATCCCCTGAACAAGCACGGAGCAAAAGTGGAGAGAAAAACTCTACAGCGACCGGCTGGAAGCATGAGAAGATCAGTGGATGGTAATTTAGAGGCTTCATTTAGGAGAAACACAGCAAAGCATATCATCTATAAAGAGGATAAAAACAGAACACAGAGCAAAAACTTCTTCAATTGTGTTAACTAGGAGAGAGACTGGGTTAAGCACACAAAGACAGGGCTAAGTCTGTCATCAATAGAAAGATTATACACTAGACTTCCTGAAACAAACGCGAGAACTAATTCCTGCATCACTCTCGAATAGAATATATGTAATTTTGGTAATATTGTGGAGTTGAAAGAAAGAAATACAAGAAACTTGTTTAATATGGGATTTACATCTTTTTTTACTTTATTACTGGAAAAGAGAGATTGAGGCAGAACAAATCGCCTGATTAAATAATCTGCTTATCTCGGACTGTAATACTCCTAGTGTTACCATAAAGAGCAAAATGGCAAAAAAAAAAGTTCAATTAAAAGAAGGGACAAAAGGAATTTGAAAAGTATTTTGAGTGTTTCATTCTATATTTTTGCTTAAATCTATACATCAAAAACAAAAGTACAGGACACAGAAAACTTTAGAATTAGCTACTTGAAATATCAATATATTATATTTCTGTTAAAAAAAAGGAAAGTTAGGTCACGTTTTATACATTATTTTACATTTTGTATAACTTCCTTGATACTGAGGTATTTTACTAAAGTTTAAACCCCAAGAATCTCATATAATCCATTATTTTACATGAGTGAATTAGAACTAAAGAAAATGAATGTATTTTCTTCAAGTATGCAGTGTCCGATGAGAGTGTACTTCAGGGTCCCTCAAAATATACAATTTATGATTTATATAACTTTCATGAAAAAGATGACAATAATGTGAATGCACAGAACATCATGACATTGGAGAGACACTTGCCTCGGCTCTGGTGACATGGTCATTTAACTGTACTAAAATAAAAATAACCACTCCGGCGACCTTGAACAACTTGACTCTACCTGTCCCCGTATAAACCTTTTATCAGGGTTTCCAGGAAAATGGGACCTTTGTACACAAAGAAAAGCTTCGCAGTCATCTGGATCAACTAATATCCTCCTTAGTGGACTCAAGCTGGGAGAGGCTGATAGATTTCTGACGTTTCTCAGGAACAGGCAGTAGCTGGCAGACATCAAGCTGTTCTCCTTCACATTAAAGTCATTTCAATAATTCCATTGAAATACGAATGAACAGATCTGTCCTAGCAGAAGGAGTGCTGCTCATTTGCGTCAGTAAGATGCTGACATGAAATGTAAAATAATTATCATGCTTTTCTTTCTCTTTCAAATGTAGCAGGATTAAAATGGAGTTGTGTAATTCCATATTTCATTTTTTTTTAATATTAGAAAACAGTTTTACTATCTTTCATGTTAAGTGGGTACTGTATAATCCAAAATTGAACAGTAACCCAATTGTAACTTTTTCTTCAGTTCTAAATGGCTTAATTTTTTTTTTTTTAACGGCTAAAATTTAAAATGGTCCTCCTAAATTTGTCTCTCAAACATATATATTTTTTCATATTTATGACGCTCTAATCACATTTTTTTTTGCATTTGAACATTTTTAGACATATATTTGCTATTGCATTGCTGGCGGGCATATCAATATTTTAAAGTTGGCATTTTGACCACGTTCTCGACATTAATATGGCAAAACCTCCAAGATGTTACAATTCCAGTAAAGGCTGAAATATTTTAAATAAAATGTTAAAATGCAACCAACAAATTCATGAATCCAGTAGAATTTAAAATAAAAAACTGAACTCCTAAATGTTTTCTTCAATAATGAGTACTATAGAAGGGTTATGAGGAGCTAGAACAACACTGGAATTTTGGGATCCCAGACAAGCCCCCAAAAGTTTATTTTAAGTTCCAGACCTGATACTTTGGTGACATTAAAACAACTTTAGTAATTTAAATTTTTTGTAATTTAAAATTCTTCCGTCTTCTTCTAGGCCAGATCAGAAATCAGCATCCTGCGCACCCCGTGGCACTTAATAACTTTGTCTGAACATAGAATTTAGTGGTAAATCTTTACATTGTAACTATTGCAATCATTGCTGTATTCATTTTTGTAATATAGGAATAGCAAAGGACTGCGTGGATGCAGTACTTGGTAGGATATCATGTTTTGAAATGATAAAGCATCTGCCTGACAAAAACATTTTGGCTGTTTCACGGCCCTCAGTACATTGAACATATATTTTTAGTGGCCAAAATAATTAAGCTTACAAAAAGTTTTAGGGATTTTGTGATCAAGGAAAAAAAAGGAAAAAAGTGGGTTGATTATTTTCAGTATTTTCATTTCAAAATATGGCAACGGTGTTATAATTGCATGCATTACTGATACCACAATATTTGTACAGTGCATAATGAAAATAGCAATAGTGCTAGTATACTTATTTTTTGGTCTCCTCATCAAAAAACTACTTTGAATGTCATTTTTGACATTGGAACATCACTAATGGTCAAGGGGTGCTGTGTTTATATATGTACACACACCTTTGTTTGGTTGTACTCACAGCATGCATTCTATCGCTAAGACAATATAGGAAGGGTTTCTGACCTGATGGACTCCATCACTTGCAGTGTAGACGGAGCGCAGCTGTTTGAGGTGGTCTCTCATATGACTCAAGTCTCGGAGGGTCTTGAACAATTTTTCTACTGCAGAATGGGCTCTTTCTGTGCTCAGTTCTTCTGGGGTTGCACAACCTGAGGCACAAAACAAAACAACAGACATGATCCTAAACTTATTCAGAGTTTGAAATAAAAGTATGATTATGTCAGCATCAGTGGGAACTAGGGATGTGTATTGGCAAGAATCTGGTTATACGATATGCATCACAATACAAAGGACACAATATGATATATTGTGATATATCACAATACTATGAGTAAGAATATTGTGATTTTTAAAACTGAATTGAACTGTAGAAAGTCTGTCACAGCATTTTAAACACTCCAACCTGTTTCATACATAACACATCCAGTTTTATTACTAGATCTAGTTGATCCACTGGAACGAAGAAGGAGAAAATAGCCATTAACTACCATTCATACTTTTAATTTTATGACAAGAATTATTGTCATTATTAATGGTTCAATCAAACTCTTTAAACAAACAATACTTTGCTTTTGAATATTGATACAATATCATACATAAAATATCACATTATACTGGCATATCAATATTTTCTCACATCTCTAGTGGGGACCTTTGTACTAACAATAGCCTGTGTTACAAGTTCATGTGAATCAAACTCACTTTATGTTGCTTGAAAAGTGACCAGAAAAAAAAGAAAAGAAAATATCAACCAAACATCTGGGTTTCCAGAAACAAAAGGCCACATTATGTGGCACATTGGTTTTTGTGGGCGATTTCCTCAGCTAGGTGAGCACTGAAACCAATTACCATGGTAAATACATGGACATTTAGGGACAAGGGCTTCTTTATTTCCGCTGCCATCGAATCAAAAGGTAATGTTCCCATCTTTCCTAAGAAGTGGATGGAGAAGATTGTGATATTAGCCAGACAAAGCCAATGTTGAAAGAGGAGATGGGGTAATAGAGGGCAATGGGAGACACAAGGTAAAACAGTATGATAGATAGCAAGACGGTAGATATGAGTGGACTAAAAAAAAAAACAAGTGAGGAGGAGAAAGGTTGAAGCTAATATATGGGTGCAGAGAAAAATAAGGAGTAGGTCTGCTGTAACAGGAATGTGCATCCTGCTCTTCTGATAAATTTGGCTGTTTGAACACTAAAAAGCCAAATTTAACTCCTGAATACCAGGTCTGGCTCTATTACTCCTGAAAAGTCCAGACGCTACAGATTAAAATAATTCAAGCCAATCTCTAGACCATCTGTGCAGGCTAAGCGATGTTGTATCTTAACTGGACTCTCCTGAAAACAAAACAAAACAAAGGGCTGTATTGCTAATATTCATAAGGAGGTCAGCTGTATTATAAAACAGCCAGCAGATCACAGAGGGCACCAGACCTGTAGAAAAACACAATCGATGACTCCACAATGATTGGGTGAGCATGTGTATGGATGCATGGATAACTGACAACTGCTCTGCCAAGCATTTTGAAGCAGCTTGTTGAGATCAAAAGGTGCTTTTAGAAGTGCAAACTATTCTGGATGTTCTGACTGATCTTTATTGACTAGAACTCTAAGTTCTCTCTTCCTCAAAGTCATGAGCTGAAATCTGGGTCCTGCCTACATTCTCTGAGGATTTATGTTTTCCACGTTCAGTGACATATTCAGCAGCCAAGTTCTATCCCAGAGAAGAAAAGAACATTAACTTGAGTTAAAGCAATCATAACAAAGAAAATAAAGGTTTCTTTATTCTTTTTGTGAGGTCTCATTTGATCAAAATTGCACTCGCTATTAACAAAAGACACAAAAACTGTGAAACTAAGAAACATTATTTTGTGGTTGGGGTGAACACTCGATTCTGATTGGCTGGAGAGTGTACATTAAAAAGTGATAATGTACACCTAGGAAAGGCGTCCCGTCAAATTGCCTGATGACAGTTCTAAATTATTGCGCTGGCTCAAATGGCAAAGGAGTCTCAACGTTATTTGCATCATCGTCTGGACACTACTGGCCTTCTGAAATGATATTTTGTATTACGTAATGTAAGGTAAAGCCATCATCTCACTTCCCCTCACTGATAAATCGCTGCGGTCGGCTCGCTCTGGCCACGTTGCTTGGCAACACCTGTATATGGGAGATATTAAATATTGCGCTCGACTTATACAAAAAAAAACGTGCGATTTTAACTCTAAAACACATTAAAGTATTATTAATTGATTAAATATGTCTTTCTTTCGTAAGTGACCATGGTATAAGCGGGATAATGCCCTTCGAGGTGTACATTATCAGAAAATAATGGACGAAGCGGAGGCGTGAACCGTCGACGCGAAGCAGAGGACGGTTGCTTCCGCGAAGTCCTTTATTTTCTGATAATGTACACCTCGTCGGGCATTATCCCTTACGTGTAAGCTCACTATGTGTTTTATGTGCATGGCAAATTTTTTTCCTAAAACAAAATCTAATGTTTTTGCCTTTTCTCTGCCAATTTGAATGTTTCTATGCAATTCACTGTCATAACCAGAATAGCTGAAAATAGTATACAATGCAAAGATACTTTTGCCCATCTTTATTATTCAAAATAAATCATAGTTTATATGGAGAACCGGTCAGTTGGCAACATTTTCATGTTTCCTGCAGAGCTTCAGTATGGGACGAACATTTAGAAAACAGGATAAAAACAATTTCTAGAAACAGATTTCCCAGGCTGACTTCATTTTCCATTCTCAGACATACATATGGAAGCGTAAACAGAGAATGAATGGATAGATTGATGGATGGATAGATAGAGATGGGTGGAAATATGAATACATTTAGACAATATGGCAGGGCAGCAACCTGCAGTGTGCCTCTTATAAAAACAAGAAATGTTTTAATTATAAAGGCAGTAAGAAAGAGTAATTGTAGGAGTTTGTTCTGTATGTCATTTGCAATATCTACATAAAATATCAAAACAGAAGAGCAATCTTAGAGCAAAGCTTGAAAAAGGTAATCCAGTGTTTAGTTTCAAACTATGTGCTTTATAGTTTGAAGTGGATAACCTTTTTTTCATATTTCTGGAGAAATATTCATTCTACATATTACAGTATTATGTATTCCTTCTCAAAAGATAGATGATTCGTTTTGCTAAAAAAAAATTGACAATATGTATATTTTTCAGCAACAGGGCTGAAAGTGGAGTTTTTGAATTAAAAAGATTGCATCACCCTGGGATAGGGGAAACAGTTTGGAAATACAAATTATTTCCAAACTCATTTATTTTTGTATACTTGGAACTTACATGTATTAATATTCCATACTTTTCCAGACAGTCTAGAAACCCTATATTAAAACAACACAAGTGAGCCGCCAACTCTGTGTGCCGACTGTATCAGCAGGCGGGTTATTCTGAGCCTTTGTTCGGAAAGTTGGACCTACGTGCCTTTATTTATAGTGACAGTGAAGACAAAAAACATGAAATGATAAGCTGCAAACAGAATAACTGGGAATCAAACTAGGCCCTTTCTGCCAAGTCTACTCACGCAAAGTTGTTATGCAAAGCTTTGGTTTCTACTTCAGTGTGATAAGGCTTTGCATTTTTTGTGTGTTTTTTATTCGGGGTGGGGTGGGGGGGGGTAAAAACAGCTGCATGTCATTTAAAGAAAAAGGGAGAGAAACTCAGAGCCATCAGAGTGGATCAAAACAGTGAAGCTGGGTGGTGCACACCAAACCACTGAGCTGAAACGATAAGGGTCTAGTGGACATACCTTGGATCAACATGTCCCTTTGGTCACATTATTTTCATTCTTTTCTAGGGGTACCATCATTTTTGTCCAGGCCTGTTTCATGCATTTATTTTTTAAATAATTCTGTTGAAGCATGGATGAAAAGCAATGTCTGACTTTCATTGGTCAACATTTATATAATTTTTATCTATTTTTACTTTTGTCAGATTAAAGTTATTTCTGTGACCATTATGAGTTTTTCTTTGATTTAATGAAGGGTACCAACAATTTTGTCCACGTCTGTAATGTCACTTCTGACCAGAGTTTGTGCTGTACTTTTTTGTCGTCTTGTCATTTTGACTGACCAGGGTCAAAAACATCCGTTCGTAGTCAATTTTTCCCTATCCATTTTCAAAATGATAATGACATAAACAATGCAATCAACTGACTCTACTTAAAATCTGGACAGTTTAGCTGCTGTGGCCTGAACATACAGACTCACGACTTCTTCCTGGTCTGCATAGACCTGAATTGTGTATTTTCTTGTTCGTAACCAAATGTAACATGAGGCATTGCAGTAGAAACTATTTCCATAAGCTATTGGACTTTTGCCTTGGACAAATGATTTCTCAATAGGTATTTTGATGTTCTGGAGGCTGAATCTGCACTCTGCCAAAGTTTTGAAGTCAGGGAACATTTCCCTCTTAAGCGGGACGAAATCAGCCAGCATGCATTCCATCTGCACCAGTGGTTCAGGAGCACTGGGTACAGACAGACGCACCTGGTTACATCTCAAAGGTCTGCTTAACTCTTCAATGTGCAGTCTGCTTCCGGACAGCAGGATGCATGGAATACGGTGTCTGGGTCAGACAGTGATGCTCATTGTCAGAATCTCGTTTTGACTTATTTACCTGTATACTATGAATACAATTGAAAATATCTGGGCATCTGCACCAAATAGTGAGGTGTATGTAGTGCAATCTTTCGAAATGACCAAGGGCCTTCATATTTCTGTGTCACCGTTTAAAAATAACAGTCAAAGATTAAAATATTCTGTTGACGTGAATCCTGGGTCTGAAGATGAGAACATGCCATGGGAATATCCTATGCTCATTTAGGATTATAGTACAGAGTGACATACTTTTCTGTGAAGTGACAGAGTTTATATGCCATTATGCAAAATTAATTCTCACAAGACTGAAAACTGCAGAAATCAAGTGTATTATTTAATTTGGCTTACTAAAGTTTATAGTGAACATCTCATTGTCTCCAGAGTTTGGTAAGGCAGACTGAGTAGCGTGAGTTATGCCTCCTGCTTTTATAGGCAATATAACGTTATGCACTGGGAACATTTGGCATCAAGTCTTCAGGAATTTGAAGTGTCTGGCTTGCCATCCTGTCTTGGCCTGGCTGGGACGTAAAACTTTGGGAAGTACAGCAGGGCCTGAAGTGATGATTCACTCAGATGTGGGTCTTATCTTACATTAGGCCTGCAGAGGAGAGAAGATTCCAATCCCTCCCCCCAAAAAACGACGAAGAAAACAAACCAAAGCTAAAAGTTTTTAATATTAGGTAAATTAAGAATCTTTTATGCAGTTAAATGTACTAAACTGGGCTTCTAATGGTGTGTTTCAATAGGAATGCACTGGAATAAGAGTTCTTGAGATGAAAAGGCTTTGCAGAAGGAGCAGGGTAGGACTGTTTGAGTGGTGTTGCGTGTCTGCAGAAGCGAGCCGGATGACTTGTTGCCAAAGCATACAGTGCATATCCCTGGCTGGGTGTAGGGCTGAACTGGTGGATGCAGAACCCCCCCCCCCCCCCGGGTCTGTGGTTTTGGATGTTGATCGTGGCATTGCGGCTCTAGAGGAGGAGGAGGATCTGCGAACATCTAACTTGGCCGTGAAGCTGAACACCTGCGTCTAAAACCTGCGTCACGTGGCACTGCCATGCCGTTTCACTTACTGGCAGCCCTCTACAATCTGATGTCTCACACTGATTCAAGCACAGTTCCGTTTTTTGCTATTTAAGTAAATAATAATGGCTACTTAAACACCGTGTGCTAGTATAATTCCTCCTCTTTACATGATTAAAGTCTTTGTAAGACGGAGGCACATGCTGGGAAATGTGCAGTCGTTTGAACGGTCTTCATATGCCTGAGTGCAACATCTATTTTCATCTGCGCATTTACTTCCAGCAACAACATAGCTCCACATGTTTACAGACTGACTCAATAGTTCACTCTGCTGCTAAGAGACAGAAAGATTAGCGAGAAGAACATTTAGCTTGGACTTGACACAAAGCCCAACAAAAGAGTGCAGGGAGCAACATCTGATTGAGAGTTCTCTTAATTGGCTCTAACACAGCTGGAGGTGAGCAATAGTAGGTAAAGTGAGAGTGTAAGCTGTGACACCCCGAAGGTGGAAGCAACCAAACTAGAGGAGCAAGGAGGAATGTGTGACTACCAACCACAAATGGAGAGGGATAAAAAATAAAGGGAGGATCAGTGGAGAGACAAATAAAACAATAAAATAGAACCTTCCGCTGTGGTTTAAGGACTGAAAAACCAGGTGGATCAGGTCTGATGACACTAGAATGACTAATATGTAGATTTCTAATAAGATAAGCCCTCAAACAGCGACTAATTAGAGTAATTTGTATGGATTACTTTAATAACAAGAAAGTACCCAAACATTTTGTTCTATCTAATGTAAGTTCATGAGGCCCTACAGCTTGTCTCTTGGGAGCAAACAAAATAAAGCTCTAATAATTTAATCACTGTTTTGCAAAGGGTCAACAAGACTTTTGATTCAAGGAGACATTTTTGCCCTAGTTCCATTCAAATAAAACCAAAACTAAACCCTGGAGAAAAAAAATCTTTCAAAGTTTTATACATATAAAGTATATGAAGTATGGTTTTATTGTGAAGTTAAATGGCTAAAGTAGAATTGAGTTCTGTTTTTGTATTTAGACACAAAGAAAAGTCTAACTATTGTATGAAAAAAGAAAAACTTTATAATATGAGACAAGAAGAGTCCTTCCCATATTTATCTTAAAGGAAGGAAAAATATATAAATATACTTAAAAATGAAATAATGATGTAAAGAGTTTTGTAGTAGTTAACACATATTAAAGTGTCACACATGACTCTGGATCCACAGGAAGCAGACACATCTATTACCATGTATTATTGCATATCTGCTTAAATTGTTCAGTAACACTCTCAGTTTTACCCTTTGGATGTTTGAATATGAAAAACTTCTACTCCACTTCTTTCATTTTTAACTCAAGTGCTACTAAAATGTTGTACTAAATCTCATTCTATACCATGACCTGAACATCTGTGGTTAAATACATAGGAACACATGAGTATTGATGAAATGGACTGCAAAAAGATGTGATTTGTTAATAATAATATTACCAGATCCTGGTTTCACTTAAAGAAACAACGTATAAAATAAGAACAAGAATGCTTTCAGTATTTATTTTATTAATTCGTGCTATACTGCTACAAGCCTTAATTTCTCCCACAGCCAGAATGCACCACAGAAATGTCTTGACTGATATAAAAAAATATAGTTTCCTTTTGAACAGCTTCTTAAATCTCAGTGTGCCCTCAAACTTTAGTTAAAACACCTCACTGATACTGACAAGAAAACCTAATTTCTTGTCCTATGTCTACTATAAACCTTTGCTTTTAATGATTTCCTTTTGAGAAAAAGAGAAGAAAAATAAACAGCAGCAGTGCAGGGTGGATTAAGATCATATATGATCAAAATTAGATTTTGACCTGTATATGACAGGATGGTTGGCCGTTATGTTACTGAAAAGATGAACCAAATAAACTTGTCTGTGGACCACGAAATCTTAATTATTCAAAAAATAAAACTGTCAGTCAAATATGTTTGGACCTGTCTGGTAGTTTACTGCTCCCTGTAAAGTCTTCTAGCTTGTCACTGTTGGCTGTCTTGTATGATCAGTAATGGTTGCATGTCTACTGACAGTTTGTTTCCAGATTTAAACTTCCATAGTGGCTAAAGGTTGCAGTGCTTATCTCAAAAGCAAGCAAACCCTGAGGCAAAGAGCAGGTCTAAACTGTGCAAACTGCTAAAGTGGGAATATTGGTATTTTTGCTGAAAACGAGCAGACAGTTGGCTTATTTGGTATAGGAATATTTTTCCCCATATAAAGCACTTTCTTCCTCTCTTTTTGTAGCTCACTTTAATAGTTGGGTGCTTTAGTTTTCAGAAAAACCTCGCTGAAACAATAAGTAATAGAATGTACAGAAAGGTTGGAAGGGCATAAAAAGAACAAAGATTCAAGCACGTCTGTCTATTATCACTGCCACACCGTTCTGCTCACAGGAAATAAGGTCTCTGCTGCAGAAGAACACACAGGGAACATTGAATTAGAAAAACACAGTCTGTTACCTCAACAACCCTCCAAACACTGCTACGGCTCACCCTCCACCCCTCATCCAGCAACCGAGAATAAGCACTCCGTGCTTTTCAAAAGAATGTTGGGAACGAGCCTAGTTATAAATACCCGAGTCTATTTTGAAACCTGATCAGAAATGCTATTTTGGTCTGAGAAGGGTATGATACTATGTAATATTTTGGAGACATGCAAGTAGAGAGAAAAAAATGCAGTTAAATCTATGAAATCCTGTGTGGAATGCTGTAGAGGAAAAGCTCTGTGCCTTTTTCTATTTGAGGATGAAAGAAAAGAGATGAAAGAGATGGTATATACAAGCTAAATCCTTATCACGCCCCCTTACCTGGACATGGCACAGACTGTCATGCTTTTGTGAGGCTGCTTCCACACAGTTGGATCATGAGGCTATCATATAGAAAATACGGCCTGAGGTAATGTACTTTTAGCTGTCTCCTATTCTGGTCCTTGAAATCTACTGTCCTGCAGATTTTAGATGCCGCCCTGCTCCAACACAGCTGAATCAAATAGCTCATTACCAGTCTTTAGCATACTTTATGGCATGATTCAGCTGTTCATCCTGAACTGACTGCGGTTTTAGTTTCCGGTCCATTTTATAAAATCTGCGAACAGAAAAAATATTTTTAACCTGTTACTAATACATCTCAGAAAGAACTTAACTTAAAGGGACTAAAGTTTGAAGATTTTGAAGTTGGTAAGTTTTTTTTTGCTCACGATTACCCCCTCAGGTCCAATGCGTCACTACAGCCTGAATGGTGAGCTCGTGCATGAGATGGAAATGCTGTGTGAGAGCTCACGAACAAACAAACAGAAACAACAGCTGAGTCAGTCCTGTCCTTTACAATTTACAGATTTGCTAAGTTTAGTTGGGGTCTGGACTGGATTTTCTTTGGTGCTTGAAGAGGCTCTCTTCTTTTGTTCCGCTGAATCCCTCCTGCAGTTACCCCTCACTCTGCAGTTGTTTAAAACAACCAGTACCACTTGTGTGTGGATGTGCCTGATGCCATTACGCTACCCCTGGAAACACATGGTTCAACCCGATCATTCGCTATTTGAGTGAATTTACAGGCATATAGAGGCAACACCGGTGAAAAGGCCAGAGCATTGCTGAAGCATGCATGACGACAAAATGTTAAAATCTTGATATATTTATTTGTGGTTTAAACTTATGTATAGTCCCAAGGTTATTATCGTTAACGAAATCGAACGAAATTACGAAAACTATTAGTAAAAAAGCATATTCGTTAACTGAAATAAAAATAAAAGCAAAAATTTGAAACAAAATAAAAACGAACTGAAACTGTAATGAATGTTAACAAAACTAACTAAAACCAACTGAATTTATTGAGAAAATGTGCTTAGTTTTTGTTTCATAAAGTATCTTATAAAAATCTAGAAGGATTTTTTCTATGTCACTCTCTGCCTATTGCGCACTGTCACAAGAAACAGATGCGATCATCTGTGTTGTGCCTTTCTGGTGCCTTTTTTGCACAAATGGCTTTGACAAAAACAATAGAAAGGGAAAGTTGGATAAAATTCCATCGACTCGCCCCCTTTCAAGGCAAATAAACAAAGTCTTTGGATTGCATACTATCAGAAAAAGCGATTGAAACGATGATTAAACAGTCAAATGGCAAAAACTTCACAACAGGTGAGCTATGGGTCATAGACAAGCTAATATTGCTAACTAACACCGCAACTGCAAACAGAAGCTAAGGGTGTCAGTGTTGTATTGGAGCTGTGAAACTGGTGTATGTTGTGTGTGTATTCGCTGTGTTGATGGATAAATAATCCCTCTTTAGTTTCTAGTTATTGGTGTTTTTTTTCTGGCTGTACTGCATTATCCCAACATGTCAATCAAGTCGTCTGTGTTGCTGCGGTCCGCCTAGCATATAAGCAAAGGTTGAGAGAAAGCGCCAGAGTCCAATTTGGGTTTACTTACTACTATAATATGGGCAAAACGATCAAAAGCATCATAGTCCTCATGGTAGCTTGGCTTTTGTTTTGTTGTGTCGCCACTCAGTGTCAATATCTTTATAGAACTGTAGCACCTGCATTAATTGTTGGGCTTCTAATATACAGCACTTTGAACATTACTCTGCCATATATCTTTTATACTTGTGTGATTTGTATGGTTGTTAATCTGGACCATGTCAATACATTAAAAAAAAAGCAAAATCATTTTCTGAGATTTTGCTATACATGATTTGTTTGTTTTTTGTCTTGCCCTGGTACACAACTTTTTTAATGAAAAGACTAAAACTGAAACTAATAAAAACTAAACTGAAACTAAGCATTTTCAAAAAACAAAAACTAAACTACCTTACAAAGGGTAAAAACGAATTAAAACTAAGATAGAATTTGAAATCTTAAGTCGAAACTAAATAAAAACTAATACTAATGAAACATTTTAAACTATTATAACCCTGAATGCTACATACTTGTAACTTAAAGTTCAAAGAAATGCATCAAAAAAACTAAACAAAAAAAGCTCTCACCTATAGCTACTCATTGACAGGCAAACAGAATTAGACAGCAGACTTGCTGTTTCAGCACCAAATAAGATGGCTGCGTAATTGTTTTAATTCCAATGTCGAGGCTTAATATTCCCTGGAGTGGCCCATTTAAGAGAAAACACAAGACCTGTTAATCTGGGCCGCTTCACAGACTCTATAGGAAGTGAAGAACAATGAGTCTCAAACTGTTTATCACCCCTAACAGGCCTACCACAGACACCTCAGGGCATCAAGAAATCACAACATCTTCCATCGATCAGACGCCTTGCTGAGTCCAACAGAGGCTTTAATAGAGATGTGAGATTTTCGGGGGGTGAGTGTGAATGAGTGGAGATTTAAAGTGAGAGGGGCACCCTCATATACACATAGTAGTTACAGTATGCCAGCACAGCAAACATCACAAGGCTGATTCAGCGGCCAGTGGAACTACAGGGGGTGTACCCATAATTAATCACATGGTGGAGATGGTGTGGTCGGTGCTCCACCAGTTCTAGACAACGCAATAATAGTTAAAAAAAGGCCTGGTGCTGCATAGCTGTGGGGGGAGGCAAAGGGATGCGCATGTTTAATGTTGCTTCTGTGCCGTCACATAAACATGGTGGAAGGAGGAATGTGAGCTGAGTGGTGGCTTGGCAGCGAGACTTTCAGGGGGAAACACCTAGCCGCTGCCAGGAGGGAATATTGTCCTCTGTTTGGTTAAACAGTAAATTACTAATAAAGAATGCTGAAATGGGGGTCTAATTTTGGGAAAGTGGGTCAAAATGTGTTATATAGTAGCTTCATTTAAATAACATCAAACTAAAATGCTGCTTTAGAAAATATCAACGCCTAATTTTCTCAACAGACCAAGAGGCTTTTTAAGCAGATGAGGTGGAGGAACCTGAAGCGAAAACATGCAAAGTCAGTCTTTACTTTATCTGCCATCAAAACTGATGTATTTTAATGGGACTTTCTGTAAACGACCACAAAGATGTGTATATTTATGAAGTGGAAGGAAAACGCCACGCTGCTTTCTAAATTAGGAGCAAAGCAAAAGGTATGCATTTATATTCATTCTCCTCTACTTGACACTCAGACTGCCATCAGAAGTCACCTATTGGGTAATCAGAGCCTCCCTGAGTGTAAAACTGACAGTCGTTCTGTGAAAGCTTCAGAGGTTTGTTCAGGAATAGAAACAATCCATAATGGAATGGTTCAGATTCATGTGTTAGAATGGTCCAGTCAAAGTCCAGCACTCAATTTGAGCTATGTATATAAAAATAGTATAACAGAATATTTTGTCTATAGATGTTCAAAGCTGCTAGAGGCACAATGTGCAGCACGTTTCAACTACATGTTGGTGTATCATACATGATGCTAAAACAAATACACAGAACTGTGTTGTTGCAACATGGCAAAATGTGAAAAGGTTTAAGATGCTGTATTTTAAAGTTGATATAAAAGCCATTTATCCCTTTTTTTAAAAACATGTAACACCTTTATAACTGATTCATAATGTAACAGAAACATTACTTACATATCAAAAGCTCTGAACAGACGAAAAAAAAAAGTAATTCATGCTTTGATTTTGTTGCTTAAGGTTTGTGTTTCAACTCGCCGTGCTGAACCATTAACTCAATTATCAGACCCACAGAGTCTGACTTTGATCCTCTGTGATTACGCCGAGGCCTTTTTCAGCAAGTGTATTTTTCTGGAAATGGGAGAGCGTTTCACAATCATGGGTGGTGCAGGGAGGTTACGTAGATCAATCAGGCTAGGCGCAAAGAAAGCCACTGATTCCAGACGCAGAAAATTACATCTTTGCACGCAACGTAATACGAGTCCCTTTCCCCTCGCACTTGATGAAGAACAGCGTGAGCGAAATAAGAGGAATATAATGCTGGGGTCGCAAAGGACCCCTTTCTCCACATTTGCTCAACTCTGCGGTGGTCTGCCTCAATGCACATACTGTACTACGTGTGGGCTCTTCTGTCTTGTGAATGTTCCATTGGTTATTCAACTACGTCCCAGCACTGCATTAAGCACATGTCTGCAGCAAAGCATCTGCTGTGATTGACAGACTATGTGCAGAAAGAACCGTGCATCTTAACAAAATCGTGTCACATCGTGTTCCTTTCCTTTTTATGGCGTTGAAGAAATGTTTGCTGATTACAGCTGCTGAATATTGCATGGCTTATGTAATCACCACACGGACCATCAAGCACGCATTGATATTCATATAAGATAGATTATTATTAAGCACCGAAATGCTGCCATAACAATGTGTGTCAGAGCAATCTTAATTTATCCACTTTGCGATTTTAAATCTGCATTAGTTTTTACTACAGCAATAGCTTTTCAGGGGGGGTTACTTTAACCAGAGGACAGCAGGGAAGCAGCTACACAGCAAAGCCACAATTTTATTAACAAGGAAAAGAGCTGGCATTGGTATGAGGGATTATTTGCTGCCTTGTTTCTTGTGATTCAGCAAGTCAACTTCATTAAGTCCTCAGAACAAACTAATGAGCTGGAAGCTTCATGGCTCAACAGAAGGCAGAAATTCTTGCAGTTTGTTGGCATTAAATGATTTACTTTTTGCAACGTCCAGGATTGTTTTCTTCCTGGACATGATGAAGGAATTAACAAAGCCTCGAAGCAGGCATTATTTCTCGATGATTTAGGAAATTCTGTTGAGAATGCATTTACGCTATAAAATGGCTGATTTTAACAACCATAGCTCTGAGTTTTAGGTTAAAACATATTCATGTCAGTCTGATCCTCATTATATGGGTCTTCCTATACAGTGTCTTGCAAAAGAATGTTTTCACATTTCATCACACTACCACCACAATCTTTAATGCATTAAAAAAAAAAGGTTTACCAACACAGTGTGAAATAGTGAAGTGTGAAAAAGTAATATCAAGCTTTCATTTATTTTTAGAAGTAAAAGTCTGGGAAGTGTGGGGAGTATTTCTGTGCAGCCACCATGGACCAATATTTTGTAGAAATAGCTTTCACTCCCCATTGCAGCTTGGCTAGATTGGAGGAGAGGGTCTTTGATCATAATTGTTCAAGTCCTGCCACAGATTCCACAGACTGCAGGTTTAATGGTAGTTCCCAGGATTTCTAAAAGTAGAATGGGAGGCAGATCTTTCGTTATCAGGCTCTTCTCCTGTAGACCCAGCTCCCAGTATTAGGCCCTGTCCACACGTAGCCAGGTATCTCACAAAACGGAGATATTTTTCTACGGTTTGGCCTGTCATCCACACGTAACCGGAGATTTTCGGCACCAAAAACAAATCTTTTGAAAAACTCCGGCCAAAGTGGAGATTTGCGTTTTCTCCGTTTTCAGTATCTGCGCGTGGACGGTTGAAAACTGAGTTTTAAGAGCCGTAACGTCACTATCCGCAACAAAGAATGCTCCAACCTCCAAGCGACCTGTGTTTACTCTCAAAAAACAGCATTTATGTCCTCAGAGCTGTGTTGGTATCATCCATTGTTAAAGCACATTTTGTTTGTTTGCTTTTATAAGCTCTATCACTGCTGCGTACTGAAGATAGAGGAAAGAAAGTTACTTTTAGCGGCTAGGATGTGGGAGAACTACTGCCCCCTACTGCTTTGTCATGTCTATGAATGTGCTGAAAAACGCATTTATCCGGTTACGTCTGGATGGAGATTTTTTTTTTCAACGTGCGGAGGAAACTCTTCGTTTTGAAGAAACCCTGGCTACGTGTGGACATGGCTTGAGTCTGTGGGGCACACACTCTCTCTTTAGTTTAAGTTTCTGAGGTTATCTTGAACAATCTCTGTAGTTTTGCTGCTATGGGCTTAGACTCTTAGAATACAGACTGACCACTTGTCTTCACTCTTCTACTTTTCTCTTCTACTACTCTCCAGTTGCAATATTTGCTGATATTTCCAATGTTAACTTTATTTTTTCCTCAGTGTTTTTCTCTCCATAGAAGCTACAGCTGGTCTAGTATTTTGCTTGGCTGTGATGCCTTGTTGGAAGGGGGCATCGACTGGGATGATGCACCCAGTTCGTCCTCTGTGTTCTGTTATCAACGCTCTAACTTTCTTTAATTTAGAAAGCACTCTTATATAAGTTCTTTTGTACTCTCTGTGTCTCTGCTCTGTCTTCTTAAACATCCAGTCAGTTGTGGCAGGTGGCCGCTCACACTTGAGTCTGGTTCTGCTGGAGGATTATTCCTGTTAAAGGGAATTTATTACTCTCCACTGTCGCTACTTGCTTGCCCAGTACCAGGGATTGTTGTGAAGTCAATGACACAATGCAGGCGACTGACTACTGTTGCTTTATGTTCATTCAGGAGGAGTGAATACTGCAATGCAAAAGTCAATGACAATGCAATCTGCTGGGTTTCGTCACATAGAAACTCTATTGTTTGGAATGTTTGTACAATTGACTCGAAATGACTTTTCTTGTAAAATGCCTTGAGATGACATCTATTATGAATTGGTGCTAAAATAATAAAATAAATTGAATTATAATGAGGCAGTGCAGGCATTGCATGATAATATATGATTCAGCAAAGCCTAAAAATAAGGGCATTAAGGCAGTTGGAAAGCATGTTTTGCATTAATACGGCATAACTTCTAAAATTCTGCCAAGAATTGCAAAAAAGTAAATGTGTGAAAGTTTAAGTTCTATGAGACATTTAGGTTGCCTGACTTCCTCACAAGGTGCTTATCAGCCCGGCCTGGGATTTATGTGTGAGCGGGTAAAAAAGGTAGTTGACATAGCAACCCTCAGACAGATAACAGAGCCTGGGCTGAAGAGCCTCAGTGCATCTCAGGAAGCCCCATGGTCGTTTCCCTTCTGTGTGTGCTTAAATTGATGTGAGGACACTTGTATGCATATATGTGTGCGAATAAAAGCAGATGGGGTGTATAGCAGTGGGGACTTATTCTGTTATGTGAAATAAGAGCCCTTTAATTATCGGCAAACCTTCAGGGGAGTTTGGTTACATTTATGGAGCCAGAAGGTATTTAATCATGTCACTGGAAGACTGTGAAGATGTAATGGAACAAAGCCAACATTAAAACAAACATTACATAAGTAGGACAGGGATATTATGACACCGGCAAAAATTACTGAGGGTATATAAAAAAAAGTATTTGTACTTGTAATTTCAAAACTTTAAAATTACGGTGGAGTGAGGATTTAAGAGGTGCCTGCTTTGTTTTACACCACATCGCAAAGTCGCTCATCTCCAGCAAAGGAGCTCCTGAACCTAGCTGACCCTGCAGAGTGCTGCTGCACATCCATACCTTTATGTGTGTAAAGGAATGCCATTAGCACTGCGATGACTGAGGGCGTGCATGTGCTAGATCAGGGATTTTTTGTCTAACATGCTTAGATTTTGTGGAGCATTTCTGAATGGGATCTTGGTCACACTCTGACAAAGTGTAAATGTGTCTGTGTTGGCAAGAAAGAGTCAGTTTTCATCACTCCTCAATTCCTGGTGATGAGCGGCAGACACCAGGAGGCTATTCTGCAAAAAAACAAAAAAAAAACAGAAAAGAAATGGCATACACTGATTTGTTTCTCTCATCTTGACACAGAAGTTGGTGATATAAAAGCTTAATTGCCTGCTGACCAAGACCTTGACTGGAGGATGAACTGAGGTCACAGAGCTAATTTTAACAAAGGCTGCGTACACATACACACACTAACACACACACACACACACAATACCATACAAACACATGAACAGGGCTGTAGACTGCCTTTGCCAAACTTAGGAACAGAAAAGTAAAAGTGGCAGTACCAGCCCCCCCTGGAGGACAACTGTGTCAATGCAGACAGTGAACTACATGCAGCTAACTGAAGGTTATACATTAAAAAATGTTAATATACTGCAGTTAAACAGGGACACTTAGTTAGGAGTTTTTAATTGCATGTCTTTATGAAATCTAAACAACATGAATTTTATTTACAAACTGAAGCAATATATGCAAATTATAATCCTACTGTAACAGACCAAACAGCATTGATAGAGTGCCATCTTGTGGTCAGAGGAGAGCAGCATTTTAAACACTAGTCACACTTCATAACATCTACTTGAATGACTATTTTGAAAAAAAAAATCTTCTAATACTAGCTTTACTGCTCTACACATTTTGTTTGGACTTGAACAATATTATTTAGAAAATATGCCAATTTTAATCGATTACAGTTGTTTACTACTTTGCTCACCACTAGTGAATACTCTGAAGGAAGAGCAAAGACAATTCAATCAAACACTCACAGACACATACACAGCTCACAGTAGAGACTTGCTGAATGAGAGCAGCTTCCTTGTTTTGGTGGTGTTTTCTATCTGATGAGCTTCCTTTGCCCTTCATGGACAGAGTTAATATGCAACACAGAGTAGATCCCATTGGACTAAACTGCTTGCACTGCAAGAATGTTTAGTTCAGTATAAACTGGTTTTAAAAGTCTTGTGTTATGAAAATAGTGAGATTTTGAATTTTGTCTTCCTCGTTACCTATTGTGGAAAGATTTCATTAAGATGTATTAAGATTTACGCTTTTATTATTATCTGTATTTGTTGTCATATCTGAAATTTTGCCTGCTCTATACATCATTTTTAAAAATAAATCCGACATTACTTAGTACTAAAGTTGTTTTTTAGAAGACTGCTTTTTAGTTGAAGTGGAATAAAAATATTACGAAATAATACAACTCATACTCAATAATGACTTATTTGGCAACTCTAGCCTCCTCTGGTCAATATATTTCCAGGTTTTCTAGTTTTGCTTAACTTTGACCTTTGAGTCATTAAGGCTTAAAACGACTGCTAAGCGAAGGCGTTGGATAATTCTTGTGCTGAGGCATAGGGAACGTTCTGATATAGCTCATTTTAAGTGAGCTCTTCAGGCTTTTTATCATCAGCAGTGTCCCAGAGACACAATTTGTTCCCAGTTTAAGGTAATACGGTTTCACAAAAACAAAATTTTTCGCAGCAACAAAGTGATTCCCAAGTAGGTGAAAACTTAGTAAACAGCATCTGATTAACTAATGGATGACACTTGTTCTTTCTTTTCCTCATCCACTTTGCTAGTTTTCGAAGCAGAAACAGCAGTTTTATAGACAAAACACCTGAAGTCTGGAGAAAAACTTTAAAAGACCCTCAGAAATCCTGGAGAACTGCTGATTGAGACCTTAGGCAACTCAGGATGTCTTGCTCCTTGGAAATAAGGTGATAAAGACATATGAGATGAATCATAAATTCTACTTTGTATAGATTCTCAAAGTGTTAAAGGAACAATACCAGTAGTAACACGCTGAAAAGGAGAATGTTTCAACATAACTTAGCCTTGCTTGTGTATTAGAACATAGACAATAATTAATCAAATAATCTTGTCCTAGATTCAACCTGACTTACATGAAAACCTATGAACAGTTTATACCCACAGGTAAAAACAGAGCTGCAACTGTGTTTTGAACAGCTGTCACTCACTGAAACAACAGCAACAGTTTCAACACAAATCTCAGATGCACCTCCGTTCTGTTCAAATGCTTTAAAAGAACCCTATATATATTGGAAGAAACCTTTTCTGGATATCTAAAGTTTGTTATTTTCATTTTATGCTGCAATATTAATCACGTATGCATTACCAAGAATTGTGGAACACCTGTTTAAGTAATGTTTGTATGTCTCAGGATGTATGCTGTGATAGGAGCAATGCTGGTGTCTTTGGTTTTCATCACAACCTTTAACTGTAGGCCTGAAGATGTTAGAATTTAGATGTCTGAATTAGGCAAATAAATTCAGGTCAATAACTAAACCCAACCTGTTCACAAAGAGCTTTTTTTCCGTAGAACTTTCACTTCAATGGCAGAAAATCTAGACGGGTTAAAACACTGAAGAAAGGATGGGAACAAGGGGGGTGGGGGTGGTCAGAGACGGGGTTAAATATGAATAAACAAGGACTTCCTCCCTGAGGGTAAAATTCTGCACCTGGACTTCTCATTACAGCAACGCTCAGAGTCTGCTCTGTGGTGGCGAACACATGTGGCCCAGAGGAAACAACCTCATAGCAGCGCAGGTCTCCAACATTGCCTCAAATGCAGACAGGGAGTTCTGAGAACGGGAGGTTTAACAAACCAGCTCCTAACCACAGCTGTGTTACCTTCAGCTGCAGTAACAAGAGTCAGAACAAGTCTAAGATCGCGTATTGATTCGGCTGCGCTGTTTCAAATTCAATTGATGTCTCTCTTCAACTCATTTGGCACGCTTTGTAATTTAGCACTGATCAGCATCAATATCAGAAAAGCTGCAGTTATGCTGACTGCATCTAACACCATGTTGATTAATATTGCTACATTATTATTGATACCATATGTTGGTTATATCATTTTTGAAACGCAGACTTAATTTAGTAGTACTGGTTAAGGCCATCATGAGCAGAATGACATACCATTCATTCTGCTATTTATAGAGTAGGCTAACACCTGGAGAATGACATATATTAGCTTGTTAGTAAGTTGTGCTATCTGCTCAGGTAGCCGGCCACGCTAATTGTAGTTTGTAACAACTTCAGGTAGAAGTACCCAAGCTAAGCGACGTTGATTTAAAATGCTGTAAACCTGTTTCCTATTTTACCATGTACAGTGGAACAAAAAAATATTTAGTCAGCCAACAAATGTGCAAGTTCTTCCACTTTTAACAAAAGATGAGATGGCTGTAATTTTCATCATCGGTAAACCTATCAGTGACAAAATGAGAAAAAATGAAATCCAGAAAAATCACATGGTCTTATTTTTAAAGCGTTTATTTGCAAATTCTGGTGTAAAATAAGTATTCGGGAAATAAAAAATGTATATCTCGATACTTTGTTATATACTCTTTTTTGGCAATGACAGACAAGATGAGAAAAAAAAATATGGTTGAAAATATATATTCGGTATTTAGTCACCTGGTGAAATTTATTGCCTTCTCTTACGTCTTAGATAAAGTTAATTCTTATGTGAATTAGTGTTAATGATGTAGCGGGAATCTTTATTGTAAGCATTCTTTTATGACACAGATAGTTCTTATTTGAATTAGTGAGGATGCCTTTTTAATTCTGACTGTTACTCATGTCTAGATAACATTTTATACTGATATGATAAAGTACTAAACAGGGACCTATTGTCTGTAAACATCTCATATTCCAGTGATTATCTTTCTGACACATTATACAAAATGTTCCTTGTTCCAAAATACCTTCTGATTGTCAAATTATATCTTTTGTTTACTGCTGACTACTAAATTGAAACATCCATTATTGCCTCATGACAGATCCTGTGTTTACCTATTCCATGTTTTGGTCTTGTGATTATCTTCTGATGCATAGAACAGTGTGTTAGTTATTTTACCATAACTGTATGATGTAATGATCGGACAGAGGCTGATTCAATAGGGTGTGGCTGACTACTATATAAACGCATGCATCTGTGCTGAAGCTCGGGGGTTCTCATCAGCGTCCCTCCGTGCACGTAAAATAAACTATGTACGAATTTGGCTGTCACTTTTGTTTTATTCTCTCATCCAAGACCTCTCAGACACTCAGATTTCTACCACACCTACAAAATAGAAAGATTTCCGGCTCTCACAGATCTGTACCTTCCTCTGTAAGAGGCTTCTCTGTCCTCCACTCTTGACCTGTATTAATGGCACCTGTTTGAGCTAGTTATAAGTATAAAAGACACCTCTTCTCACCTTCAAACAGACTCAAACCTCCACCATGGTTAAGAACACAGAGCTGTCCAAGGAAACCAGGGACGAGATTATCCACCTGCACAAGACTGGGATGAGCCAATCAACAATAGGCATGCAACTTTGTAAGAAGACAGTGGCTGTTTGAATAATTAATTGAAAATGGATCAATGATTGAAAATGGATCAAATGGGCGACTGTGGCTCAGTGGTAGAGTAGTTGGCTTGCAATCGGAGGGTCGTAGGTACGATTCCAGCTTCCTCCAGTCACATGTCGATGTGCCCCTGGGCAAGGCACTTAACCCCCAAAATTGTACATCGTCCTACCGAGCCATGTTGGCTATCGGTATGTTATATACCATTTACCATTTATCAATGACAATCTTCCTCAACCTAGAGCTCCATGCAAGATCTCACGTTGTGGGGTACGCATGATCTTGAGAATGGTGAGGAAACAGTACAGAACTACACTGGCAGAAGTGGTCAATGCCTTAAAGAGAGCTGGGACCACTATAACAATTGTTACTATTAGTAACACATTGCCAGAGACCATCTGGATGATCAAGAGGAGGATTGGGAGAATGCCATGCGGTCAGATTAGACAAAAAAATAGTTTCCTTGGTAGAAATCCCACTCACTGTGTTTGGAATGAGAAGACCGATGAGTTGTATCTAAAGAACACCGCACCTGCTTTGAAGCAAGGAGGTGGAAACGTCATGCTTCGGGGCTGCTTTTCTGCAAAGAGACCAGGACAACTGATCTTTATTAATAAAATAATGAATAGGGCCATGTATCGAGGGATTTTGAGTGAAAATCTCTTTCCATCAACAAGGGCATTGAAGATAAAATGTATCTAGATCTTTCAGTATGACAATGATTTCAAACAACGCACAAGCAAGGAAGAAGTGGCGAGGTAAAAGCATTTCAGGGTTCCAGAGTGGTCTAGTCAGTATTCAGACATCATTCCAAGAGAAAATCTGTGGAGGGAATTAAAAGTCCATGTTTCCTAGCTACAGCCACAAAACATCTCACCTCTGGAGAAGATCTGCATGGAAGTGTGTGACAACCTTTTGGAGACCTACAGAAAACATTTTACATCTCTTAAAGTTGAGGTTTACCTATGATGAAAATGACAAGCCTCTCTCATCCATTTTAGGTGGGAGAACTTGCACAATTGGTGGCTGACTAAACAGCTTCAAGCATCTTGCATGCCAAGGAGAGAGAATCTGTATCAGTGTAAGCAGAAAAGTGTAAGGTGGGATTAAGTAAAGTTATTATATGGTTGGCGTGGAAATATTGAAATGGCAATTGCAGCGGTTGGTTGCAGTATTGCACAGATGCAACAAAAATAGAACATGAATGCTTCAAAATGTCTAAATCATTGTCAGCTTGACCAGTCTGGAAATGAAATTGTTCTTTCTACTGTGTAAATGTAGCATGCAAGGATAGTAAGGAGAGGAATCGTGTATTGTGTTAACTACTTCAAAACAGACCAATTTGTCCATCTTGTAAGTGAGAAAAAGAGTAGACATGTTCTTTCAGCCAGCTGACCAACATGGCCAGAAACAGGTGAGGGAGGGGCAACACTATGTTGCTCTATCCCCCATTCAGTCAAGAGAAACTCTGGCCACTTCCGGTGATTTCTCTGTCCCCTTTTTTTAAGGAGTTTAGATCATAGGAACTGTAGCTCTTTATAAATCCTAATATCACAAAATACACTCTGCCTGCACAGTGTATACGTACGTGTGTGTATTAAGAGACTTTGGAGATGATAGAGCGGTTTCAGTGTGCACATGGAATCGCTTTAATACAACAGCCACTCCATCTATCCATAGACAGGAACTTCAATTCATTAATGATCCACTGACTCTTTGATTCTCCCCAGTTTCACCACTCAAACACCTCTTTACTGCGACTCTCCGCAGCCCATCTACTACACCTGTCTTCCACTATCAGCCCCGTTACAAACGGCTTCCCCTTTATGTGCATTTATCACATCTTGTTCTATCCTGAGCTTTTAGAAAAATGACTGGTCTTCAGTGTTACACACTGAAAAAGCACACAGCTTTGTGTTTCTTTCCCCCCTTTTCAGTCACCCAAATGTCTTCACCTGGGGACCCCGTAGACTCTGCCACACAGGGAGGAAGAACAATAATCAAAGGTTGACAGCCAAAAGAGGAAGGCCGTGGGAGGGGAGGGTAGTCGGTGTCTACTTTTCTCTCTCTGTTTCCATGGATTCTATTCAGGACTTTAAATCTCTCCCAGTCTGAGGATCTGTATAGTGCAAAACTCCTCCCCTGGTCCAGACCAACGGACACACAAAAAAAAGCAGAAGATTTGAGCGTAAAGCGCCCACATGCGCGGCACACATAGAGAGGGAAGAGCTGGCAGAGTCAGGGAAGAGGCCTGAGGCGAGGGAGCTCTTAATTTGAAAGTCCTTGTTTCCACGAAGAGAACCGTCTCTATTCTGTTTGTTTTCAGAGAAGAAACATCTGAACATCTGCGGTGTTCTGCGGAGCAACACGCTGGGCTAGAGTTACAAGCTGAACACAAACATGTGTGGGTCCTTCCACACATGGTGATACACATACCCAAGTCATGGGGAGAAATGTAGATGGTGCAAAGTACGGCGACGTCGGCAACAATTGCTTTTTATTAATAACATGGAAATTCTCCTAAACTTCTACAAAAAGCATGATGCTGAATAAGGCCATGTGTACAAATGTCTGGCACGAACGAGTTTGTCTCAAGTCATAGAAGGACATGACTGGTTATTATTATTTGTCTTCTGGCTGTGTCATTTGTTTTGTATTAGTTCATATTGAACCAAGAAATCCAAGGATCCAAAACAAACATTGTGCAAGAACAAAGCAGTTTCACAAGGCAGGAACTTTTGGTCTTTCTAACAGACTTCTTTAAAAAACAAAAAAACAAACAAGCTCTTTAAGCCTGTTTTGGTCCCAGGAATGCAAAAGTCTGTTGGAAAAAAAAAGAGTTAATGATGTTCGACAGAACTCTGCCTCATCCACAGAGGAAAATATTTCCTCTAAGCAATTCCTGACACTCAGGTTTTTTCACCATGAGGCAACATCTACTCATTTAGTTACTAAATGCTGATACACTAGGGGGCACTGCTGGACTTTCCAACATGCACACACACCCACATAAAATATAGTATTTCAGCCTCCAGTTCTAAACGGGCCGCTGCGACTGTTTTCTCTCATTCGCCAGAGGGAGATTAGTGCCTCTTTTTCTTTTTTGTCCATGACCGTGTCCTGCTTCTCCATTTCAGATAATACAGAGAGGTTGTGGCCCAGATGTGAAGCACCAACTCGAACTCGGCAACAAAAACATTCACTTTCCCTCCTCCTAAGCTCTCGCAGTGTTGTTCTTTCTAATTTAGGTATTACTGCTTTTCTTGACCATTCGGCCGGACTAATTTCATGTTGGAAGAGCCACAAAAACCTGAAATTAAACTTTAATTTCGGTTTCCTCTGGAGAGGAAAGTACAGATATGTATTTTATAAATATACTCTTGAACAAGGCACAACAGAGGCAAATATCTTTGACTCATTTTGAAGACAAGTTTCAATAAGTGTTTTAGCTAAAAGCTAAAATTAGCTTTTTTCTAATCTACAGTAACCGGAGCACAATTTATATTCAGAACCATACATTTACTGCAGCTTTAGTTACAGTGAATGAACCCAATTCACACAATACTTCATATTTTTCACTTTTACTGAGGTTAAAACTACAAATTGACAAAAAATTCAATTCATTTGATTTAGATTTTAAGAAGGGATGCAACAATAACACTTTTTTCAAACCGATACGATGCCAATACTTGGATCTGAGTACTTGCTGATATCGAGTACAAGTACTGATACTTCTACCACACAAAAAAATTTAATTAATTGGAAGGTTTTATTTTCTTCTCTGCTTGTTACAACAAATGACTGTGAACTAGATGAAAAAAAATATTAATAAAATGAACACAAAACTAATATTGTAAGTGAAAAACTTTTTCTATGACGTTATTGCATTGTTTCCACATTTTAAGTATCAATTCATGGAATTGGTTAACTAATCGATACGGATATGAGTACATTAGAACGGTGTTGGCCCCAATACCCGTATCGGTAAACGTTACATGCCATAGGAGTAAAACAATGTATATAGGCTGATGGGGAGAACAACGGCGAGGCCCAGAAGAATCCGGAAGGAATCTGTTAGAGGAGGAGCGACCCATGAGTTGCTATAAAGCAGCAAGAAGAGAAGAAATCATAGTTTTTGCGACAGGGTGCTCATTCAGACAAGACGTCAAAAACCAACGGCCGTTCCTATCTCTTGTTTGACTGGTTTTTAGAAATGTTGTATTAGCGATTGATTTAAAAAAAAAAACTAAATGCACAAATATGTAATTGCTTCTCTAGTTTTTGAATATTTGCCTAAGAGCAGATAAAATAATCTGGTAATCAGAGTTAGATAAGGAAGAGTGACCAATATTAAAATTGAATACTTTAAATCAAAGGCCAGACATAGATGCAGTTCACATTTTGTGACAAGACATAGGAACTGCTGTTCACAAAATCTCTCTTTTGAATCTAAATCAGAATGAAACAAGAAACGTTCAGCCTTTACATCTTTAAAACTTGTGAGAGGCATTTTCGAAATGTCTAGCAGCTATATTTGGAGCAAATGGATAATCTACAAAGTGTTGATCAAAGCAGCTGAATACAGATTTAGGCTTCAGACTTTTTTCAACTTCAACGTTTTGCACAGCTTTCTGTCTAATTAATTTACATTCAATCCCAATAAAATACCCTGAAAGGTAGTGGTGAAACCATAAAAATAAGCATGAATAAACATTTTCTACCTTATTTTACCTGTGTTTTTGTACAACATAAAAGGAGGCACTGCATACACCCCCGCTCTGTCTGACATGCCCCACGCCGGTCCTTGGACGGGACATGTCAGACTGTTCCAGTACAACGTCCCTCAAACCACATCTGAGTGCAGAGCCTGTAAAATGGTAATGCTGGCTGAAATAGAGGGTGGAGCTGCTTTGAAATGCCATATTCTGTCCTAATAGACTATCATACTGGACATAGGCTGACATTTGAGAGAGACAGAGGCGTTAAAAAGCTGCACCCAACCCTCTGAAATGAAAAGGTGAAAGAGTTGTTAGAGGAGAAATCAAGCTCAACGCCAGACCAGCTGTACAAATTTATGACCTGGCATTTCAGCTTCAAAAGACATCTTCATTGCATCAACAACTCGCATTAAAGCTTTCAACAAACAGTCTAGAACTAGACTAAAATATAAGACTATACAAGTAAGGAACTTTCTGATCGCTGAAAAGCTGGTCCAGCTCTTCCTAGTGGTACTTGGATAAAAGTTCTATATATTTAAAAAATAAAATAAAATCAATTAAAAAGGCTTCTCTACTGTATGTTTAGGTTGGTCATGGTACTTGGAGAACTCAACATTTTCTCAGGTGGTACCCACTGTAAAAAGTTTAAGAAATACTGGTCTAAACAGCTTAGAATAATACTCCAAAACACTACAGGTTGCAGTTAACAAGAAAGAGACTAAACAAAAATGGTATCGAGGGGTGGGGGGAATGCAAGGTGAAAACCACAGCTGACCAAAAGGAACAAAAAGGCCACTGTGATGTCTGCCAGAGTAAGAATCATGAGGTTCCCCAAGACTTTTGGGAAAATATTAGGTGGGTTGATTAGACAGAAGTGGTGCTTTTTGGATGTCCTGTTATATCTGGAGTTAAAATAACACAGTCTAACAAAAAAACATAACCACAATCATAAGTGGTGGTGATAGTGTGATGATCCGGGTCTGCTTTGTCACTTTAGAGCCTGATCTTGGATTGAATTATTTCTGTTTGCTACCCAAGGAGGAAGTATACAGATCCAAAAACTCCACTTGAGTAGAAACCTACAGAAAAGTGGAAGGAATGCTGATTTTCATCCAAGAGATTTGGATTTGTTTCTCTGGAAAAAAATAAGAAGCATTGTTTCACTTAACAGTTCTTAGGTTTCAGTAAATTACTTTCATACTTTACTTTTTTTTTTTTAAAGAAACTGATTTGTGCTCTCTGAATCGGTGAATGAGGAGATTTCATTCTGCTTTTCCAAGAAATCTTCGCAGTGTCACCTGGAAACCAGGCAGGAATTTACCACAGCGGACCACATAATCCATTGTTAAAAAGCCATCCTTTTTCCACATATTTTTTAAATAGCCATCCTTTTCCCACATATTTTTGCAAAGTAGAGTTGAATTTTGTTTGTATAGTGCAAAAAAGATCAGAGATGATGGCTATAAAAATGAAAGGAACACTTGAGCTTTCTTGTGTAACGCTGAATAATTTTTGTGGCACAAAGAAAATGCCTTCAATGTGTTTTTTTTAGAAGATTTTCAAGTTCCATAGGCCAACTTTAATTGAAGACTTCAGAGGCTTGGTTATACAGCATTATGTTCTGGCTTTTGGTCAGAATATAGAAAATTAAACAAACAGCCTTGTCGGCTTTGGATGATAATTGAAAACAGAAGGAAAACACCAGTTCTTTATATATATATAAAAAACTCCTTCAATTAAATGGTTTCTTCAATTAAATATTGCCACATATAAGATAAAAAAATGTAACAAAAAAAGCATATTGCAGCCGATCTGCTCCGAGTTAGAGTGAGTCACAACAATACAATGACTGCTGAAGACACAAGACAGCTTTGCTGAATAAACGGTGGGTTTATAAAATTTTGGGCACATAATAAAACAAGATAAGGGTGGTTCTAAAAGAGGACCTGTGTCATATGTAGATTTATTATTTTATCAAAATCACTGGGTTTATTCCTGCACTAATCAAATTGTAAGTCTATACATAAAACATATCTACAATAGGGCAACACAGAGGCATACAGGATAAACAATCATGCATGCAACCAGGTAGAGAGACCAGGTAAACTAATGTGTTTGGAAGACGGGAGGATTCTAGAGCATCCGCAGCGAACCCACGCATGCACAAACAAAACATTCAAACGACGTGCAGGAAAAGCCCTGACTGAGATATAAACCTTGTTCCAAATTCAATTCAAAAATCGTCTAGAACTATCTAGGTTTCCATTAAAGAGTTATTTATGTGACCTCAAATCCAGAAAATAATTATCTTAACATGACTCAAACAAAAGTAGAATCATCAAGATGACTCTTGGAGAATCTGGCGTTTAATTTTCAAGATTTTTTTCTGATAAACACAGAAATCCAATAAAAAAAAACATTATGTTAAAGTGTAATCCAACTAAAACTACAGCAAGAGGAAAACACAAAGTGCAAATTATACCAAATAAGTTGGTCGCTGTTGTATCGATCAGTGCATTGTTTTTTACATCCTGTGACCAGCAACATCATTGGCAAACACTGTAAAGACCTGAAGAAGCTTTTAACACAGAAATTTAATATTGGTAAAAAATTCGGGCTTTAATCTGTTTGAGGACGTAAGAGACACAAACAAAAGGAGGTATGTTTTTATCCAATTAATCTTAAACTATTGGAAAAGGTAATAGACATGTCTAAGACTAACCCTTAGAGAAATGCAACAAAAAGTGACATGTTAGGGTCTCCATAGCAACATTTAAAAAAAAAGTTTTTATAACCATCTATACCAGGAAGACCAATACTTGTTGATGGCAGTGTATACATGCTATAACTATTTAAATAATAAACATTTAATAGTCAAAAATCCAAAAACTCTGCCGTCTCAATAATTAACATGTATATCAGAGTGGCAGGAACTTCAAAAGCTCTGCAAGCAAGTAAGATCAGCTGGTAAAAGTACTTCGAATCCTGATGGCAAATGCTCAATCCCACACACTAGGAAGCATGATAATGCGATAATGTGCATGGCAGCCCAGACTGCCTTGAGTGCAGCCTGGCGGCATCCCAACTCAATCCCACAACACCGAGGCTAATGAAGAGCTGAAGGGGTGGCGTGGTTCCAGGCCAGCCAAACTGCTGGGGTTATCATCAACGAACCTTGGAGCAGGGCTGCCTGAGAGCAAGACTAAATGTCAGTTGCTCCTCCAAGGAACTGGCTGATTTCCTGAAGAAAAGTGGCAAACTGCACCAAAGAGACCACAGCACAGCTAAGCACAGGGTTTATATGAATGTCATATTAAGAGAACATTAAATTGCAAATGGAATCAAAGAGACTGTCATGAACAATCCTTTACTGACTAATTTACTGAGGAAGACTGTACGGACACGCAGATGGATTAATGGATGGATAAACAGGTGGATGCATGGGTGGATTATTGCATGGGTGGATGACAGATGGAGGGACAGACAGATGGACGGCAGGAAGATTATTTGTTGCTTATTTTTCTCAAATAAGCAACAAAAGAAGTTCTAACCCTGCTATTTAATTAATATGAGACCTGCTCAGAAAACAGCATTTAAAATGTAAAAGGCAGCCAAAGATTTTTTTTTCTATTACAACACAGGGCTTTCCAAGGTTTGTGCTTCAGGCAACAGAGGAAAATGTTCCAAATGAAAGCCGGCACATGAAGCTTGAACACAGCTCCAGGTTTCTGAACACTCATTTCATAAAGTTCACAGGCTGAGCTCTCTATGAATGTATACCTTCTGAATTATAAAGTCTTTCCTATCTTGGTGAAGATCTGGGTTCATTTAGGGGGGGTGGGGGGTAATTGCTGAAATATTCTATTCTGTCTCTCTTTGCGAATTCAGGAATATGAAACTTCCAGTTAAAATCTCACATGCTTATTAATTTATAAGAAAAATCCACAACTCTGACATGACTTGAGCATACATCAAATTAAAAGACAATTTTAAAACTATAAAAGAGACAAAATGGCTCCCCATAAATCACCTAATGTAAATACATTTGTAGTTTAATAAAAGACAAAAATCCAAAGGCTTGAGAAGGAAAAAAAACAATGGAGGAGGACAACATAACTCTTTGTTTACTTTATGGGAGCAAAAGGAGGCCAAAAACCCAGTCAGTGAGACAACCAGTACACACGTACACACAGCTTCACACACATATATAAACAGCCATTAGAAAGCAGGAGGACAGATAGCACAGGGTGGTGCAGCTGATGAAAAGACCTGATTAACCTTTGATCCTGGCTCTGCAGCATCTGCATTCGTCCGAGTCTGTGTATGTGTGCAGGAATGATGGAGTTGGAGTGAGAGTGCGTGTTTGTTGAATGATAACTGAGCTATGTGCTCCGCTGCTCCCGAGAGGAGACAGAGACAGATAACGGTGACGCTGTTCAGATCCACCGATAATGGGACGGAGGGATGGACGGAGAGACGGAGGGGGGAAGAGGTCAGCGCTGGTCACTGCCTATGTTTGTGTAAGCTGTGGCGTTTGACAGGCGGCTGACATGCTGGTTGGGTAGCGTCTATCCATCGGGGGTCCCTGAACGTCGCAGGTTTGGGATTACAGTGATTTGTAAAAATAGTCAAACATGGACGACCCCCCCCCCACATTTCACTCCAACAACTAACTGCTGTGTGTTCTGAGCTTTGTGTTGTCTGCGAGCGTAGGAAAAAAAAAATCTGGATATTTTAAAACAAAATTAATAAAAATAATATAGTTGCTTGCCAACCGCCAAGTTTATGGCTTATATTACTTTCAGAGTTTTTTTGTTATAAGTTTTAAAAGTCCTATGTTGCTGAACTTGCCCTTTTGAACGCTCTTTGAATGCAGCACAGGTGTGCGATAAACTCATAAGGGACCTTCTGCCTAATATTTGTGTGTTGCTTATATAAGATAAATCGGTCTTAAATAATTGAAGATTTCTCCTTTTTACTTATTTTTTGTAAACACCACACCATCATTTTTTTAAATGATGGTGTGGAATAATTTTGAAGATAAAAAAAATCTTAATAAATCTCTGTTAAGTGTTCATTATGGGGCCCTTAAAGTGTTTGGGGCCGTAGGCATTCGTCTACCTTGGCCCAATGATAAGTCCACCACTGGTTGGACCAAACACAGGCAAAAGTTACCGGACACTGGCCCTCTAGGACCTTAGTTAGAAGTCAATAACAGGTTTCCATCCTGTTTTTGGCTCTATCTTCCAATCAACTCTGACCAGCTTCCCTATCCCTGCTGAAAAAACCCAACAACATTACCCCAGTAGGATGCTGCAAACATTATTCGTCATGGTGGGGATGATGTGTTCAAGTTGACACGGTACTTCTCCTGAAATAGTGTTTTGCATATATGCCAAGAAGTCTTGTTTAATCCAACCAGAATATTTTCTCCTACATGTTTGCAGTACTACTATATGGGTTTTTACAATGTTCTAAATGGGAATTTTGCTTTCTTCTTGCAACTATTCCATCAAGGTCAGATTTGTAGGTTTGTTTTGTTGACAGACTCTCCTACCAAAGTTGTGGATCCTCCAGAGCTAAAATTGGCATCTTGGTTGTTTCGTTGATAGATCCTAACATTTCCCAGTAAATCAGTACATATGCCAAATACGTAACCATAACGGGCAAGGGAAAAAAAAGAGCAAAATCAAGTAGCGTCACGGTTTGTTATAATGCAACTGTCAGAAGATGTGAACAATGAAAGGAAACAGAGGACAGAAGAGTGTCTGTGGGAAAAGCAAAAGAGAGAGATCATTTTCTATAAGTGCTGGATAAAGAGTTGTGTATTTTTGTGAACAAGTTCATGCATGACTGTTTATTGAC
This sequence comes from Apricaphanius iberus, assembly GCA_028564705.1. Lineage (NCBI taxonomy): Eukaryota > Metazoa > Chordata > Actinopteri > Cyprinodontiformes > Aphaniidae > Apricaphanius > Apricaphanius iberus. The sequence continues at coordinate 648,470 of JAPXFQ010000256.1, forward strand.
TCTGCAAAGCTATTACTGCATGGTCAGGCTGAGGGAATACGCATGTGATTGCAAGAGAGAGAGAGAGAGAGAGAGAGAGAGCTACAAGTTGAATGTGATACCTGTGGGGCAAATAAACAACCTGGACATGGCAGATTTGACCCAAAGCAATAAACTCCTGCTGAAACTAGAGCTCTGGGCTCTGTTTACTGGCTGATCAGTTAACACGCCTCAAAAACACACACACACACACGGCCTGAGATAAATCCAGGATGCAGAATATGAAAGCAGATTTTTTCGCTATGAGACATTTGGGGCAACAAAGAGAAAGAGAAAAGCCAAAAACTGAGAGGAGGGCAAAGAAAAACGGCTTGTTTTGAACTAGTGAGACGTCTTCGGTGGTCACAAGTCTCTGTGAAGGGTAAAAGATGGGTGGGACGCAGAAGAAAGCAGAGATTAAAGCCACATGTGAGACGCAGCACATTATACACACACACACACGATGGCTGTTTTATTAAACTGGACTGTTTCGTACTTTCTCTCTGAAGGTTTTTCAGCAGGGCAAGGACAAACATCTATGTGCTCCTCAACCACTGCCACAGGATTCACCTCCCCCCCTTTAAACTCTTCCTTTCGTATGAATCATCCATTTTCGTTCACTGATTCAGATGTAAAAGATTCTGCTGCAGATGACTCATCTCATTCCCACAGAGAACAAAACCAGAAAGTAAACCAGCGCATAACAAAGATGATGGGATTTTTTTTTTTCCATCTTTAAGGCCCTGTGTACAAAGAGCTCCATCGTCGTCTGATCTTCAAATGCCGCACAGCATGAGGAACTGTTTCGATAACTGTTTGACCTGACAGTGAAGGAGACTTACAAGTGAAGAGTCATGTTGTAGCTCCATAGGTATTCCAAGGATGTGGCAGGATGAGGTAATTGGAAAAAGAAAGTTTTCTTTATGACTTCATTAGTCCCTTACACAGCAACAGACCACTCTTCATTAGCCTCACCAGTTGACTCACAGCTCTCCTTAGAGAAGATATTTATATCCCTAGGTCTGAGGGTTTGGACCTGACTGAATTACTCCAACAACTCAGCTCACTTCTTTTATCTGACTTATTGTAGATTTAAAATTGGGTATTGAAACACTGTTTGGATGAATTTTGATATGTAGCTCCAGTGGCAGGCTGGCCATCAGGAGCACCAGGACATTTCCCGGTGGCCTGGCCGCCGAACTGGCCCACTTGGCGACTGCAGATGGTCAGGTCGGGCTTTGATTGACTTTTAAATAAACAACCTGCCGTGCTGCTCATTAGGGCATCTACCCTGCTCAAGCTCACGCAGACGCAGCAAGGTCAGGCACAAACACATAACCCTTCCTCTCTTTTTATGAGGGTTGTGTCAAAGCACTGCAGATACGTCCGCCCACCCTGCACCTTTAGCTCTAGACGCAAAATGGAGCAGAGATCCACAGGCAAAAGGGAAGCTACAACAGAGAGGGAGAGACTTAAACAGAAGAAGAAAAAAAACACTGCATAGTGATACAGCAAAGGGCTGGAAAATATTTGTTAGGTTTGTTGGTAAAGGAATAACGGAAATATTAAAAACTATTGGTAATAACATACTCACAACTATCTTAGCTTAATGATGGGGTTAGCTAATAGGCTACAAATAACTTTTTAGGTTGCAAGTTGTAACAAAGGATATTGGAAATCTTAGAACATAGTGATCTACACAGACATGAGAAAATACATGACATGAATATTGAAATCCTCGTATTATATGACTTTATTTACATTTATTTAACCAGATAATTTATCCCAATGAGAAAATATGTTGTATGAACATCCCTCCATCCATCCATCCATCCGTTGATCCATCCCTGAGTTGGCCGGCTTGTTGATGATCAGTTACATAAGTGCCTAAGAATAGCCACACCTGGTTGCTACTTAGTGGTATTTTGTTTAAAATTCAGTTTTGTTACAGCCTGTATATAATCATGATGCATCATATTCATTTGCATATCAGGTGTTTCTGTATATAACACATGAGTGTATGTCATTATATTGATGAACATTAGCCCAAAGGCAAATGTTCCCAATAATTAATGTACCGTCTGATATTGACATTTAGAACCAACATCTGCATAATTCTGAAGCAAGACATGCAGTCAGGTCGAGTAGGGGAAACTGACTAAGATATGGAAGAAAATAAAACGCTGCAATAAGATTACAAGAGATTACTCTTCCAATATCCTTAATCTAGAGGAGAAATCTATCAGATAGAGTATTATCTTTTCAGTTTTTATGATTCTCGGATAAACTGAGTTTTCTTTTAAGGTTTAATTAGAAGTTAAGATTAAACATAATTTTGACCTTAAAGCCCTATTCACCTCCAAAGTATCTGTCTTCTCTTCTAGGTCACAGAATCTGATGTATAACTCACGGTTCCAAGTTCTTACTTACCCTAAAAATCTCTGAATAATAATACTAAAAAAAATTATAATTTTTGTTAAAGATATTGAGACATGCCAAAGATATCCCCACCTAGTGAGGAAAACATTAACCAAGCTCTTTAGATAAGTGCTTTATAAAGATGGGGTTTGGACTCAACTGTAAAGTCTTGTGATGTTTTTTGGAATTGTTTGTGTTAACCTGCTCTTCTTGAATTGGTTGTATATCACTTTGGTGGGTGGTAGAACAAGCTACAGTCAACGTTCACACAGTGTTGCGGAGGACCATAGCCCACTCACGGATAAAAGCCTTCAGCTCATTAATACTTTTGATTTTGCATATTGCATTCACCTTCCTCAAATCCCGCAAGATTCTTTTTTTTTTATCAGAGTTCAAGTCAGACATGACTTTATCTTCAAGGAACCTCTTCTGAATTGTGAATGAACTGAATTTATATTGCACTTTTCCAGGCATACTCACTATCCAAAGCACTTTGCACCAGACACATTCCCCCACTCGCACTTAGAATGATGCACACATTTATACATCAATTAGCAGATCAATGGGACATTTGGGGTAACGTGTTTTGCCCAAAGGCCACATTAACAAAATAAGTCTCTCTCTTTGAATTGAGCCACAATCAACATGAATCTAAACCTTGGTGGTCTTTAAATGTGATTGTGTGACACTCGACTGAATCAATGATGGCCTCTAGAAAGATACAGAGAAGAGTGACAGAGAGCCCTTATACCAACAGCTAATGACATTGCACCTATGCAAACAGACAATTATACACTAAGCATTACTGTAAAAACTGCAGCCTCCATGGGATTCTGAAGACAGCCATTGATTACTTTCCTCTTCCGGGAATTGTTAATGTCTTAATTTATAATCGGTCATGTCTTATTCAGGATCCTCTTGGAAAAGAAATAACTAATCTGCTAAATTTGTTTTTCCTGGTACAATATAAGAATAGAATAAAATAATCCTTTAATAGTCCTACGAGGCGAAATTCGGTCGTAACAGGAGCAATAGAAAACAACAAATATGCAAGGGGGTGTTGAAACTCAATCCAAAATATATTTTACAGAAGAATAAAATATTTACATCAGAATTTTCAAAAAGAAGTACAGACTGTGTTTTGTACGGTGCATTAAAAATATTAAAAGAACTTTCAGTCAGTTAGAAAAATATTTACATCAGAGTGTCCAGAAAGAAGTAGTATGGATATAGATTAAGCAAAGTAATAATAAAAATATGCTGAACAATATGGTACTGTGCATGCACAATTAAATAAATTATGAGTATTAACTTTATATATAACATACTCGATAGTATTAACAAAGTAATGATCTCAAGTTGAACCTAAATTAATTCAAATTTAGACAGGAAGTAGAGATGAGACTTGATAGGACTAAGTTTAGGTTCAGAATTTGGGTTTCCAATAAGATGTAGAAAAGCTGAGTTGTTAATTTGAGATAAAAAGGAGTAAAAGAAGAAGGAAGCAGAGGGGGGAGTGATAAGGAGGTGAGTCCCTCAGACACAGAGGAAGCCTTCTATCACAGGATGTTTCTTTCCTAAATGTCAGATCCCTCTAATCACAGCTCTGCTTCCTCATTCAGCTCCCAGTGTAGAACAACCTCATATGAAACTCAGAAAGACACAGAAGCGGGATCTCACATATACTTATCCGTCTGGGCAGGCGTCCTACACACACATCACATCCTGCTGAGGTTTAGGTCCACATCAAAGTGGATTATAGGGTGGATGAAGCTACTGCTACACTGACCACTGGCAGACTGGGGTTGCTTATTATTTCTGACCTTGGGACGTTTAATGGAATGTCTCAATCTTCCAAATTTGCATGAATATATATATTTATTCGCCTAAGTTTTCATGCAACAGACTAACAACACCAAATTTGCTCACGAGATATAGAGCGTGCCCGCTGACCGCAGACTGTTTTAACACAAAGAATCACAAAAACCTCCTAATCCAGCGCTTTAGAACAATAACCTGATCTGGTTTTGCAGATCTCATCTGAGAACAAATGTATTCGTCTCTGTGAGTTTAACAACTTAAGACGTATGGACTGGGAAGGACATTTGTTTCAGACTTATTGAGATCCGGTGAGAGTGGGACGCAGATGTTGCACCTGTGTGTGTGTGTGTGTGTGTGCGTGTGTGTGTGTGTGTGTTCAGACTCCTAACTGGTGCAGTGATGCAATTAGGCCTTGCTAGGTGTTTCCTGCTTCCACCTGAGAAACAGATGTTTGAATGTGTGTGTGCGTGTGTTTGTTACACTGCCTCCACAGAAGAATTCAGGAATATGCTAAACCTGGAGTTATAATTTTAAATAAATGTAACTTAATCTTGTACTTTAGCAATAAAAGATAAAGTAAAGCTAAAATAGAAGCAACCAGCCATCCTTGCGTCAATATAAATATTATTTAGGCTCTGTATATGTCATCAAGTTGACATATAGCACATGGATCGGCTGAATGACAAGACACCTTGCAAGAATCATCTTTTTTAAAAAAAGTCTCACTGAATTTTTTAAAACAATCGAACCTATAATTAGAGTACATTTATTCTGTGGGGAGGGGACATGTTTAAAAAAATGGTTGTTTTCTACAAATCTACTGCTACCATGTTGACTGTAATCCCTCAAGGTTCCTATAAAGTCAATGTGTACAAGGCATTTCTCACTTAAGTTAATACACTTTGATTACTACTCTATGGGCTGGTTTTTCAAAGGTTTATGTTTGTTAAAACATGTGCAGACCCAGTGGGTACAAAAACATGCAGCAGGTGGTTTACTTAGCAGGTGCAGAGAGCACTGTGCCTGTTAAACCAACACCACAGATGGGCACAATCCATTAAGTCTTTTGCCCTTGACAAATGTGCAATATCGCATTTTCTGTTAGCAGATGCAACATTTTGGGAGAACATGCAAATAAGCTAGTTGTTCCAAGTGCAATGGGATTTATCCAACATTAAACCGTTTAATCCAGGTGTTTCAGCACATATTTTTACCACCGCTGAAAGACATGTTTTAACTTTGCGCTACCACGATTCAACAATCAACACATGGCTATAAACCTGACAGTAATGTCCGTTTTATGTTGTGTTTTTTTTTTACCCCAAAGATTCCTCATAATTTAATACAGCTGCACCAGCAGTTTATTTGTTTATTGATTTAGATCTCCATTAGTTTCCTTTGGAAACAAAATTTTCCTGGGTCCAATTAATACAGTATCAAAATCATATACAATAACGCAATAATAAATATATGACATTTTACAAACATTTACACATTTCCGATTACATACAAAAGTAATTTCCAAATTTCAATAAAATACCTAAAACATTCAGGTAGATTCAAAGCTAAAATTAGATTTTTTTCAGTTTTTTTAAAAGAAAACAGGAACTTCAGTTCTCTAATATGTTTAGATCATATATTTCATTTCTGTGAAGCACTGTAGTCAGTAGTTTTGCAGGTTTGTGTTAGCACAAGTTATCATTAATTTAGTATCACAAGCATATCTAGTACAATGGGTGTGTATCTGATCAGAGTTAATGCATTATTTGCAAAATGATTCTGGTTGACCTGTTATGTTTGAATATAAATATTTTTTAAATAAGTATGAGTAGTTTGTACTGCAATTTAACATTTAATACAGGGGATGATGAAGTGTGGTACATTTCCAACATTAGTAGAATATGGAAATCTTAGGACTAAGAGACAAGTGGGACAAGCTGAAGCTTTAATAAGTCTGACTCTGTAATGCGGCGGCTGCGTGGTTTAGAGAGCAGCGCATGTACACCGTACACATTAAGTTTATTAATGACAAACAAAAAGTATAATTCACAGAGGTTCTAGCCTGATAGTAACTGAAAGTTGGAACACTGAACATCTTTTTAAACTCTATTTAATTAACTCTCTAATTGCCATAGACTTGACAACTTTATACCCCCCCCCCCCTTTTTTTGTTGTTGCCCAAGACGCATCATGAATCCACTGCGCCCATTCCTCCTCTTTGGCACTGTGCATAGGGCTGGCTAAGGCTGGCATACAAAGCAGCAGATATGAAGTACTAATTTAAATATTTCTCATTGTGCCTGTTATGATTTGTTCACACAATGTTTGTAGATCACTCGCACATTATCCATCCATCCATCTATCCATCCATTCATTACCAAAATAGTCAAATCAGTCTAAAAATATTTTTACCAGACAGCAAAGCCAACCTTCTTCCATGACCATCCTAGTCAGCAGTCATAAATCCTATAGAAAAGCGGTGGAATAAGTGGAATTACATAATTTTTTTAATAAACATTTCTAATATTTTGAGTTAGATTATGCAACTGAAATGCAATTTTTACACTGTCAAATCCATTAATTGAAGAGAAAAGGTGTAAAAAAGCAGTAAAAATAGTTCAGAAAGCCTAGAGAACTTAGAAGTTCACCTAAAAATATAAAAACAAAGTCTTCCTTAGGAAGGAAGTATGGAGAAATGCATAAACGTATGTCAAGAGTAAGTTTATAAATATGATAACCAGCTGCATGTATGCTTTATCTCTATGCCTACAAAAAAACAAAATCAGCATCAGCGATCTCAGCTCTGTTACTTTGTCAACACTCCCGTATTTAAGTGTTTCATTAGAGGGCAGAGGTTGTTCTGAACAACTGTGAGACTCTGGACCGAGGAGCTTGGAACGCTTCCAGCATGTGTAGAAAAAGTCTTTATAGGCGGAGGGAGATGTGGAAGGGAGAAAAAAAACTAAACAGGAAAAGGAGAAAATTAAAACCATACATCCCATCTTGGAAATAACACTCTCACTACAGGGCCGAGTTTCTGGAGACAGGCCGGGGCTACAGTACAGAGAGGGAAATAAAAAAAGGTAGTGTTTTGAATTCACAGACTGCAGTTTGTATGTTCTGGGTTACACATACTATAGGAGGAGCTGGGGAAGTGTACAACAGTAAACTGATTTTACAGTTAGGGGAACTGTTAGAAAGGAGGTGTTTAACTTAGCTAAGCTTACAGTGCAGCAGTCCTGATTATCGCCATCTGTACATCCACGCCCCTTAGGATGCGCTGCTGATAACAACGGTGACTCTGCTTTTTGCTTAAATGTTTCATGTCATGAGCCGGAGGTTGGAGCGTCCCAAACAGCTGCCCCATTCAGCCCTCCGTCTCTTGCCTTTCGGCAAAAGAGAGAGAGAGCGAGAGAGAGACATTGGAAGCGAGCGCGAGTGAGTCAGATGCGATAGCACAGAGTCCTCTGACGCAGGGCAGATGCCGCGGGGATGATGACAACAAAGAACAGTTGAGAATGTATTTGTGTGTGGGGGAAAAGTGGGTAAGAAGGACTGAGACCCAAACTCATCTAAGAGATGATAAGATGGAATAAGGTGGAGGAGTGGACAGAAAGTGGGATGGCAAAGGAAGCTTTATTGAATAGGCTTACAGTGATAGCAAGGCTGTATTTTATCAGACTGAAATCACTTTTTCCCAAAAGCTCATCCAAGGAACTGAAACAAAAGTGCTCACACTCTTTAGATAGTTTTATTCATCTCATCTTCTACATTTAAAGAAGACCCTTGTTATTTTAAATAACTTTCTTTCTCTAGAGAAACATCTGACTAAACTGCTTTGTAGCGATTCAAAATTAGATATTAACTTTGACTGCTTATGTTTCTTCCTATTGTCTCCAATTGAGTTTTTGTGCAGGTATATATATATTTTTTTGTAAATGCTTAATCATTAGTGAAGTTTCTCTTTTAATAAAATAACAACTTGCATTTGTATAGCGCTTTTTCAGTCAGAGTCACAAAACACTTTACACTATATTCAGTCATTCACACACACATTCACACGCTGGTGGTGATGAGCTGCATTGCAGCCAAAGCAGCCCTTGGACACGCTGACCGAAGTGAGGCTGCCGTACACACAGAACAACCATCACCAGCAACCAAGGCAGGTAAATGTCTTGAACTTTTTTGTCTACAGCCACATTGTGAAGTGGAAGAAAATGAATGCATGGTATATGTTGCCGACCCCACCGCCAACAGTATATGAAACCAGCTTTCATTGGAATTACAGCTCCAAGTCTTTAGAGGTATGTCTCTAGCAGCTTTAAACATCAAGAGAGTAGCTCAAACTCAGAAAGTCTGGGCTGAGAATGTCTCAAACACCAATGGCAACGTTTTACTACAAAGAAATTGATTTATTTCTAGACTTTTACAGGGTCACTCTAAAATATGGAGATGTGTTAATATCACGAGATCTTGCTACAACCCTAGTGTGAAGTCTTGTTTTTTTCTTTCCGGGACTACTTTGCATTCAGCTGCATCCTTCTTATCATTATCATTCAATGGAAACATCTCCTTAGTATGAGGCATCCACAACCAAATTTCAACATTGGGATTATGTTAACAGTTTAATAGGCAGTGCAGGGCTGGGCGATCACGAAAAAAAAAAAAAATATTATTTTTACTGAACGATCTGCAACCCTGTTTAGATTATTCAGATGTATTATTTGCTTTCCACTTCACATTTACACATTCCTTAATGATCATCTATCCCTCCAACTCTATGAAACAATTTAAAGTTGGCGGTTGTAACATGAATACCACTTTGCATTGTTCAAGAGCACTATGTGATAATAGAAACAAATAAAACAAATACTGAAAGGTCAGAAAGTCTGCGTGTATACTTAATATAAAGGGTGAAACTTGTGCCTATACACATCAGCAATATTGGTATAAGAGCTGCCTCTGAAGGATCCGATTCAGCTTTAGAGTCTGTGTCTGGTATGGTAGGTGTAGGTGGAGCAATAAGATAAGACTATCTCTAGACTGTGTCCATCATATTCCTAAAGACACAGACAGACACCAGGATGTGACCAGACTCTCCAGACTGAAAGTAAAAGAAAGACTCCTTTTTACTCATTCATTGCTATCTCACCCTATCTACTGGCTGGAACCGCAGTTCTCAGAGGGGAATTTGATAACATGAACCAAGATTTACAACCACCTATAGCAAATCTGTCATTTGCTGGACAAAGCTGAGGTACAATGTAGAAGACAAAGGAGCATAAACTAAAAAGGGAAAGAGGAAAAATGTATTTCTCTGCCTTCTAAATTGGGGGGAGACGGGCCATAAAAAAAAGGGGTGGTGGAGGTTGGGGAGTTGGGGGCGTTTCTGGCTCAGGCCTTGATTAACACCAGATCTCTGACAGGAAATGACCGGGCCAGCTTAGAACGCCAGGAGAGCTTCCATCTGGTGCCGAGACCACGGAGGAGCTCTACACACAGGAGTGAACTGGATAAACACATTTCGCTTTCAGGACTTCGACAAAGTCCAACAACCAGTACAGGATGTGACTACAGCGAACATCATTCTGTTCCTGTTGTCCTTTTGGGATGTAGACAACAAGATTGATGCTGAACTTCAGTTTTCCCTATAAATCTATTGTTGGGATGGGAACAAAATCCAGCTCATCGTTTACGGTTCTCCTCTGTTAGCAGGACAAAGGTTTGAACATGAAGCAAAAAAAACAACAACAAAAAAACAAACTAAGAGGGATCATCTGAATGCAGAGAGAGATACTGATGTAGGAAGTTGGATGGTGTGAGTGTGGGAGGGGGGTCTGCAGAAGGAGAAAGGGGACAGTTTGGGGAGGAAAATGGGTACATTAGGACAGGTCATCTTTCACTGCTGACTGGAATCTCAAATGTAAACATGTTCTTCCGCACTAAGAGATAAAACGCAGATATACCGTAAAAGCAAGTGGGTCTGCTGAAAAACAAACTCTCACACAGAGAAACTCAGTGAACTGCACTTTTCAGTATGGAGAGCTTTCTGTGCTCAGATTTTGCAAGCGTTTTTTGTTATTTATTTTCAAATATCCTGACAGAACAAACCTGGTCCAGATGCAGCTAAATTGCTTCTTTACTCGTACTTTAGGGTACGTCTAACTAAGAACATGAATGCATTCAGAATCTTTTGTGCAAAGATTCTGATTCATGCACACGGATGAAGAGGGATGTTTTCCCGGTGGAGTCATGAAAATTATGACTTGAAGATGTGGAGGATGAGCGGGAAGAGAGCGCTGGCCAGACTCCCTTCCTGACCCTCCATCGGAGGGTCACCGGTTGACCTCAGCGTGCACTGACGCGTGTGGAAGGTTCATGGGCCGCTGTCTCTGTTAGGGTCCCTCTGGAGCCTGGCTGCATGTGTCTGTGGAATGCATTTCTGCCACTGATTTGTTGAAGCAAGAGTATGTATATTGAGCGCTGCGTAAGATCAAGACTCTGTCCCTTTTCAGTCCAAATCCCAGCGGAGACAGAAGAAGTGCTCATGAGCTTTTTACAGAGGGCATTTCCTGTCATAAATGAGGAGCAGAGAAATGTGTTGCTGAGCGTGAACACACTCCATAACAAAATACATAAGTGCACATACTCAGAGGCTCATCGAAATACACCCAACAAACTAATTATAATAGTAATGGGACCTTCTTATCAGGCCTCAAATGGTTTCTATCCCCATTAGTTGGATGTGTGAAATGAACAGGGCAGTTAAAGTCAAGTCACATGAGTGAATAAATGAATAGATGTGATTAGGGGTGACATGAACACCATTCCATTACAACCAAGCTGCTGCCCCTCTGTTAACACCACATCTTCAGCTTTATAAATACAATTGATGTTCCAAATCATCTTTTTAAACTATAATGTACGTATTGCATTATTTTCAGTTTTTAATCTTACAATCTAAGTGTTTTTACACTTTACATTGATGTTTAGATTAAAATAGGGAGTTTTTTTGCTTGCGGCATCTTCCTTTCTGTGTGCGAAGCAGGACATAATTTGTGAAGCAGTCGATCAAGTTTTTCTGTATGTTTGGAGGTTTATTCTGCACCAGATCGAAATACATAATAAGCCGAGTCAGATGAGAATTGAGTCCAGAACTTCACTACTGAGTAAGGATAATACCAATGTGAAATGTGGTGTGTTGCTTTACTGGACTTTATAACTACCAAGTTTGACATTATACAAGGATAAGGGTGCGGCGGTACACCTCTTTGCTTTCGAACTTCTCGGTACACGCCCCTCGGTCTGGTATGTACAGTGCAAACATGGAACCATTACTGCTTTGCACTTTATCCAGCCACAGATGCACCTCTGCAAGCAGCCCAGCCTTCTGCTTGCAGATCTTTTGACTAATGTCAATTTTATTGAGTGCAGGAGCAGGAATGCCTGCTTCTACCGTGAAAGCCCCGCATTTAGGAACACTTCGAATTACCGTTGCTACAGAACATATGTTGTTGCGGTAACTTGTTATCTACTTCCCGCAGCAGCACTGATTGGTGTTAGCTCGTGTTAATGAGAGTCGGTGTGTTCACTAATTTTGGATTACGTTTATTTGTCTTAAACATGGTAAATTATTGTGTTTGTTGAGGCTGTAAAATCACCAGCCTGTCAGGACATCAAGTGTACAAGTTTCCAAAACATTAAAAAACAAAAAGAATTCACTAGCTCCTCGCATATTGAGCCGACAAGAGTTTATTTCTGATTGAGCTGTGGCGCTCGCTTCAGATCTGAGGATTACCATTCAAACTTTGTGATGAAGTATAATAGAGATGCACTGATACCGATACTGTTATAAAATATTGGGGTTGATACCATTCTAATGAACTCATATTGGTACCAGTTAGTTACCCCATACCGTGAATGGATACTTAAAATGTGGAAACTCAATAAAGGCAATAAATTCACAGAAAATGTTTATTTTACACTTAAAAATTTTGTTTTGTGGTAATTGTTATTAACTTCTTTCTTTTAAAATCAAATTCAGCATATTTTGTTGAAACAATCAAAGAAGAAAATAAAAACTCTTCAAATTCATTGCGTTTTTTTGGGTGTGATAGAAGTGGTAGGCGGTATCAGCGGTATCAGCAAGGACTCAGATGCAAGTTTCGGTAACGCATCGGGTTGAAAAAAATCGTTGGATACCTAAAGTATAACATAGGACACCAAGGCAGAGATCAAGTGTGTAAGGCTTTATCAGTACACTGTCAGCGGCTGCTTCGTGATCCAAGATCGTGTCTCCAGCCCGCTACATATCTACACAGATGATCTGTACATTGTAAATCTTGTTTTCGAACATCTTCTAATTATCAACCTTGTAGAAAGATTTATATCAAATATTAGAAGCGATGTAATATGAGGGTTGTTAAAGAAACAGTAAAGCTAGCTCGCAGCACTCTATGTTTAGCAATGTTTTGACCATTAATTCTCCCCCTGGTCTCTCTCTCTGCTCTCTAGGACAGGTAGCAGCATGTTCACAGCTGTGCTCCATCCTATGTGTGGTTGTAAACATTTAAAGTTTTAAAGTTGGTATAAAAAGTCATAGTTTTCTATTGATCAAACAGACAGGTCTTCACTTCTGGTCTGGCAGATATTACATTTTTTCACAAAAGACTCCGAAAAGCAAGAATAATTTATTCATGAGTACGTTTTTTTTCCCCTTAAACATCCAAATATTTTTCTCTAAACAGTGGCTTAATAGGGCTCTAACTTGCAACCTGCTTGTTAAATTTCATTACACAAAAAATCATTTTTTTACCACTTTGTTCCTTGACTATACTGAAAATGAACTGAACCATGAAATTGAACTGCAGTACAGAACTGGGACTTTTGGCATATCGTTATACCCCTTATACAAGGCACTGAACGTATTAATGAAGCTTTGGATTAGGACTTTCCATTGGCATATACCTAATCTTAAATGATTTGGATCAATAGTAGGGTCAAAGAATCAGGGTCTCTGCAGCTCCTTTATCTACCAAGCCTCCATGTCTCTACTGACAAGCTAGGCGTCTTTACATTACCATTCTTGCTGTTACCAATATAATTCAGTTAAAAATGTTAAACCCCTTGTAAAATCTTCCATTATTTAGAGAGTAGATGTTGATTAATCTTAAATGTAATTATGGACTTTTTCTCTTGCTTCTCAGGTGTTGTCAATTTTAATATTTTTATTAATATGGAGATATTGAAGACACTTGGATGAGTTACAGAAAACATTTAATATCCCTTTGGGTCAAATAAAGTATTTTTGAACTGAATTGAATTAAACTGATTAAAATCAAAGATAAAAAAACCTGGAAAATAATTACTTTTTAGATTGGGTTGAAGAAGCCATAAGAAATCTGTTTATAGATATTAATCTAACATACTTTAGTTACAAATTATAACCATTACAAAGTGCATAAAGTAAAATTGTTCCTTAGAATTATCAGCTATATGATTAGACCAACCACCCACTGTGTGTGGCCTGCCTGTTAACCAGGCCTCCCTGGCTCTGCAGTCAGGAGCCGACGAGATGCTGTTAATTAAAGCCTGTAATTCATGTCATCAGCCTATCTGATGAAGTAAACTGGGGGCAGCCAACGCCGATGGCAACGAGGTCGCCCCCAGGTCTACTCTTATTTCTTGGTTTCTGTACAAGTGCATACAGTATCTGTCCTGTGTGTTTGCTCAACAGAGGAGGAAGTAAAGGAAAATCCACCAATTAAAAATAATTGCAACTAATTTCATAAACAAGCGCAACAGGGGAAATATGTTTAATAAAGCAAAATCATTAGGTGAGATTATGCTCCACTTCCCCAGCTGCTGGCTTTCTACTTTGGGGCCCAGAAGAGAGGAGAGGGAGGAAAAATAGAGTAAGAAAAGAAATGCAGACATGTAAAAAACAAAGAGAAGAAAAGTTTAAAAAGCAGGCAGACAGACAGTTGGTGGCAAGAGATTTGTGTGATCCTTTTCAAGTCCCCTGGCTGGCTCACGTTGCTGTGCCAACCCAAACATTCGCATTTGGGGAGGTCTGCTCCCAAGCCCCCATCCCCCTTCCTTACCCCATGCATACACCACTGACAGGATGAATAACAAACCCAAGGGGCGGCTGACGCAGAAAGAGAGCTTGATGAAAAACCATCCTGATTCCCGTTAAAACGCACATTTCTTTCTTCTACAAGTCATTTTCTTGTGTAAGCAGGCTGACTAAAACACGAGCATCAGCACCAATCGGGGCTCAAGACTCTGGTCTCACCTCTGGAAAACTACACTGATTCACTGACATGCCAACACAAACTATGATTCAGCATCCTGACCCAGTGAGATGTCCAAGTGTTTAGACTTAGTCATGTTTGGCTGAGACTTTCCATCTCAGTCTCTACTCTACCCCAAAAATTAGAGAAGAAGCGAGACATCTTAAAATCTGGATTGATGATTGATTCTCTACCAAAAACATTACCAGGCCTCTTAGGAAGCAGCCCCCCTCCCCCCTTCCAAACAACATAAATGTAGTTTTTTCCCCACAATTGAGTGAGGAACTAACAGTAACTGCTTGGAGCTATTTCCAACCTGCACACATCACAAGCACCGCAGCGCTGTACGTTACAGAGTCTGGCAGGACCCAATCGGAGTCGCGCTTCAAGAGGAGTCTGGGTTCTTTATCCAATCCCATCGTTTGCTCTCTGGCTCTGCAGCGCTGCCAACAAACAATCGGGCACTTCCCGCATGTGGTGTCGGCTGTGGAGAGTTTGGCTTAGGAGATGCTTTCCCAGTCTGCAATAAGCAGAACCATGTTCTTGGATAAATACTGTTGAGCCCTTTAATCAAATCCATACTCTAAGACAACAATACAAAGACATCAGAACAAGTTTCACACGCAGCGATAAACTGTTACCTTGTATTGTAAACTTAGAAACTATATATTTGAATATTTTTGGTGGAGATTGGGTTTTCCCAGTGTCTTTGGTGTCAAAATAAAAATGGAAAATATATGCCTTTAATTTATATTGCACTATTCATACAGAAAGGCAACCCAATGTGTTTTACAGGACCTCAATGTAATGACAGAGAGAAAATAACAAAGCTTAACCGTAGAAATGTTGCTTAAAAGAAACCATATTAAAATGCAAAAATTAAAGGCATAAAAGAAACAAATATCTATTTGGAAATGTGACCATTGTGGAACTTTTTGGCCCATATGCTAAAAACACTGAATTGGAAAACTAATTCTGCACATAAACCTGAACATACCATACCTAGGGTGATACATGGTGGTGGCAGCATCATGCTATGGGGAGAATTTTTCAAATCAGAATGAATAACTTCTGGCTCAGTGGGGAGGGGGTGAACAGAAATGCATGTCACACTTTCCAGCTTTTTATTCATAAAATTAAAAAAACAATTTTTTTTTCCATTTCATAATTATACAGTACTTTGTATTTCTCTATCACAATAATTCCCAATATTATACACAGACATGTGAAAACAATTAAAATAGTATCATGATTTTTGCTTCGGCACAGTAAATTTAAAATGGATAGCTAAGGAAACGTTGTCACATTATTAAAGTGAACACTTCAAAGGCATAAAAATAAAAAAAAGGTTTGCTTTTATTCTTGATTTGTATGGAGAACTAACACGTTTAGGAATCTGGGAGGTGAAAAAGGAGGTGAAAAGTTGGTAATATATGGTTTATTTTAGAGGTTTCCTACGGTTTATTGTAGAATATCATATACAAAATATTCCATGGCTGAGGGACCATTGTTAAGTATTTGGTTCGAGATCCCAAGGGAATCTTACAACACTGCCTGAGCTGTCCGACGACCCACTGCAGTGATGTTAGGAATAGTGTTCAATAAAAATTACAAAAAGATCGCTAAGAAGCCTAATCATTGTCAGCAAGTTTGTAGCAGGCAACCAACAAAGACCCACCTGAACCTTGTTTCTTAAAATATGAAGGTATATTTTCCTTGAAAGA
Source organism: Apricaphanius iberus (assembly GCA_028564705.1). Lineage (NCBI taxonomy): Eukaryota > Metazoa > Chordata > Actinopteri > Cyprinodontiformes > Aphaniidae > Apricaphanius > Apricaphanius iberus. The sequence continues at coordinate 664,746 of JAPXFQ010000256.1, forward strand.
TAAGCATGATCAATATTTACTACAGTGTCAACATTGATGCAAAAACTGTTATTTGCAAAAAACTGTAAATATGTGCATGGACATTGCAAATAGAGACTGGGGTAAATTCAAAAAGCTATTTTACCAGTAAAAATGAACAACCCCCCTCCATCGTCTCTCAGAATTAATAGTTATATAAAGCAAATAGAATCTCTTTGCAGAAACACAGTTTGCCCTCAGGTATTTTTAGATATAATGCTTGTATTAACAAAAAATTACTCCTGTAGTAATATATATATATACATACATATACATACAGTGCTTATCATGAATGAGTACACCCCCTTTAAAAAGTAAAGAAAGAAGAAATGCAACAGTAGCTTTAGATGTGTGTTTTGGATCACTGACGTTTTGGAAAAGTGCACGTTGTGATGGCAGCATCTTCTCTTTTGGTATAGAGCATTAAATTGTTGAGTTCATGACACCATCAATGAAATGCAGCTCCCAAACACCAGCAGCACTCACGCAGCCCCACATAATGACACTACCACCACCATGTATCACTGTATGCACCATGCATTTTTGTTTGAAATCCTCACCTTAACGACGCCATACAGTTTTTAAACCATTAGCTCGAAAAACAGTGATCTTTGTCTCATCACTCCAGAGCATAGAGTCCCAGTAGTCTTCATTTTTTGGCATGGGCCCTGGCAAATTCTAGCCATGCTTTTTTGAGCATGGGCTTTAGGAGAGGCTTCCTTCGTGGGTGATTCCTCTGCAGTGTCACAGGAAACGGTTCCTCCAGTTTGGCTTAGCTAACTGCAGTGAACATGCATGACGATTTGCTTTAACCCTTCTCATCAGAAGACGCTCCTGTCGAGATGTTAACTTCCGTGGATGGCCTGGACATCTTTGTATGATGGTTGCACTTCCATCTTTCCTAAATTTTTTAAAATCATTTTTGCTACAGTATTCTGACTAATATGTAAGGCTTTGCTGATCTTCTTGTAGCCTTCACCTTTTTTGTGTAAAGAAATGACTTCCTTTCTCAGATTTTGACATTTCTCTTCCATGGGGAGCCATTGCTGTCAGCATGAAATGGGAAGGGCTTTTCTTTGTTAAGTAATGCCCTTTAATTGTCACCCGTTTGCTGGACACCTCTTAAATTAATTAGACTCACCTGTGGTTGAATGCCTGTTAATTAGAATTGTGTAGTCCGACGTGTGGCTTTTCTCCTTAGACTATAATTGGGGTGTACTTGTTTTTGCAAATAGGATTTGAATGAATTTGTTAGAAAAATCCCTTTTATTGTATGTGCAAATGAACAAATCTTGTTTGCAATCAATGGCCCACATTTGTGGGAGTTTTTTGTAGTATAGTATCTCATTGAAAATCTTGATTCTGAAAGGAAACTAAAGGTTTTCTGACAAATGTAGTGGGGTGTACTCATTTAAGCTGAGCACTGTATTTATATAAATTACTACCAGAGGAAGTAGTGTTTCATTCTAAAAGATCAGTGCTGTCTGCATCTTGTATAATAGAATACCGCCTACAGAAAGCTGGAGAAGAAAACAGGAAGAAAAAAAACAGTTGATATTCCATAGACTGATTCTCCCCCATTCAAGTGATGTATACCTGATATCCTTACAAATTATTTCTATTAAAAAACTGCCATAACTATTTTTAAATCCTGTTGCTGCTTTAAAAAGAGCACGTGATTATGATTATAGTACATTTTACTGGAGAGTACTGCACACAGGATGCTGATAAAAGGATACAGGATAAATCGGATGATACAATAAATGTATTTATTGCACAATGTGGGTGAAGAGCCACTTAGAAAGGCTGGCCGTATTGGATGATAATGGTAAGGATTAGTGGGAGGTGGTTGAAAAACAACCAGAACCCCAAAAACGTATCCAACGATGCTTTATTTTGAAAAACTAACAGGTTCTCTTAGTTACATCCAGCTATAACTCACTCTTGCTCCAAAGCAAGATGCTTGACTCGGTCACGTGATACATCATCACTAAAAACCAACTAAAAACGTATTAAATGACAAAAAAAAAAGCCCCCAGAAGTATCTGAAAGGTTTATTTGAAAAAAGGAAAAGAAACAGTAAAGAAGCTACAAATTCAAAGAAAAAGAGCTACATTAGCAGACAATACCAGGAGTCCTACTTAAAAAGGCTTGTTTAAACGTTACCATAGAGACTTAGACTTCGCATTAGGGTAGGTTACTCCTGTTATGTTATTGGCAAAATGTTTACAGTAAACACAATAATAAAGTTATGAGCACATATACTGTCCCTTTGGGGACCACTGCTTTGTACAAGCATTACAACACACATGTATTTTGAATATTTGCATATATAATAATTTTATAATGTGATGTATCTGCAATCTTAATTAATGGGTTTTGTTTCTGTTTTGAGCAATATTTGAATATTTTCAAAACCTGGCTCTCTGTATTAATCACAGTGGAAAACTGAGCAAATGGCGTTGGTTTGTGAAATCATCTCGCCCCTTGATGTTAGTTAAAGAACCATGAAGATTGCTTATAGACAGAGATAATCACAATCTTTAAGTAAAAGCAATAGGCCATAAACAAAAAAAAAGCCTAAACAGACGTAAAAGTAAACATAACGACAGGGCATGAAAGTCTAAAGAACACAATTTCCCAGAGACGTGTTTAGTAAAGTTCTCAGAAGGGAACGTTTAGCAAACTCAAGATAGGTTGCACTCACATGCTTACTTTCCTAAATTCTCAAGTTCCTACTTTTCTTATGGTATTTTTCCTTCTTTGTATATTTTTCTGGTGATTCTGCACCCCGTTGGCAGATACACACAAAGGCAGGCCTTGCACAGTCCGTTTAACTTGAGATGCTCGCTACAGCCAAAGTGACAAACAGAAGAATTTGCAAGAGCACCGTTCTCATGGTGACCAACCTTCGTGTGGCGTCTGGTTTTTATTTGACTCCCTTAATTGGGGAGAATGTCAAAATCAATGTTTTGCTGAGAGAGACGACCTCCTCCTCATGTTACTCATGCCAAACGCTTTGTCGGCTGCTGTAAAACCTTTCTCAAACACACACACACAAGTTTGTATTGCTGCCCATATCAAGGCCGACCATTGACTTCCATTGATTTTAGTAACTGGATTTATGCCTAACCCAGACAGTTTTGCTAACAATTGCTGACCTGTACCTAACCCTAAGCCTAATTAAAACTGAATTCACACATTACCTCCAAACCTAACCCCTAACCCTAAGATGGGGAGTCCGCCGTATTAGGACTGGGCTTCGGTCCTAACAAGGTCCATCGGTCCTTAGAAGGTTAGTGAATATTCCAAAACTGGTCTTAAGTAGGGTAGAGAAACCAGGCACTCTCACACACACACACAAACAAACACACACACTCAGATTTTGTAAAGTGTATGGACTGCCAATTTTCCCTGGCATTTAAGACAGGTTTTTGTCTTAAACGCACCTGGCATCCCATGACAGGCTTCCCTCCAACAAAGTGTTTATAACAAAGTCAGTGATTTTCTTTTTTACATGAGCCACTACTCTCAGCTTGAACTTGCCAGGAGGCCCCTCAATTACCAACTGCACCCAGCCAAATAGGACAGGAGGAGGGACAGACTTAGTATAGGAGAGAAAGGTGGGATAGAGAGAGGTCAGCAGTCTCTATTAGAGCGGTACAAAGATTTACAAAACCCTATATATAACATGACCCCAAATGGGATATAAAATGAAACCTCGGTGTATTATTGCAGGGCGTGTGCTAATGTATGGTGCAAGCCTGAACTAAAAGTGGGACTAATTGTGAACTACACGGCCGGGGGAGGAGAGCTTATGTTAGAGGCTCAAGGTTAAAGATGCTATTACTGTGAGGGAGGTGCGCTGGCTGTGGTGCTGAGGTAGACGGACCATTACTCTTAGGAGCGGGCCTTGATCTGCACTACAGTTCAGCAGCGGCTCAGCTCAACAAATACAGCGCCTTGCAAAAGAGCCAATATCCACTGAGCTTTTTTTTTCACTTTGTGTTGTTACAACCATAAAGTTTAATGTTTCTAGATGTATCGTAGGTGATAGGACAACACAAGGTAATGGATCATTATCAAAGAAAGGAAAACTATACAAGATTTAATAAAAATAATTAAAACAAAATCTGTAAACCACGGTTTGTAATATTATGAAGTCCCATTCACTCTGATACTTAGGGCAGGACATCGAGAACTGAGCATTGATTGGAACCGAGACTAATTTTTCGATTCTCCTGGAATCGTTCAATTTTTTAAAATTCCGATTCCTAGTTTTGAATCCCGGTCCATTGACCAGAAGAAGAACTCGCTGAATATCAAGAAAGAAGAATCCGCCAGAAGTGTTAGTATTACTGATTTTTATAATGCTCCTGCAGTTAATCTGGACTGGATTGTTTACATTGTTTGTTCTTTCTGCACCAGGTTTTCCCATCAGGGGGAGGACATGCTGCATTTTTAAGTTTCTGCAGCATCACGACTTTCAGGATGTTTGGAAATTGATTTCCATGAGATTTTCAAAAATAAAGTTCTCCTGTGAAAATGCTACCCCTGTGAATATATATTTTGTAATACTTATCTCCAAGGTCATAGATAGCCCTGTGAGAAATTCACAGTAAAGTAAAAAAGTTCATACAATTGAAATCCAATGAGAAATTCAGACTATTTCATAAAGTAAGACTACCTATGATTAGCTAGCTAACTTAAAATATGCACACACACAAAAAGAGAAAAATTGACCATGTCACTTCAAAGAATCTGAATCAAGAGTTGCTTGAACCGGAATCGAAACAAGGAAGTGGAACCGTTCAAATTCAAACAATGCCCCAGCCTACTGATACCCGTAAATAAAATCTTGTGTAGCTGCTTGTGTTTGGAGGTTTGCATTATTAGTTTTTATTTCATCTGTTAACTTCATGTTTTCTGTCGGCGCTTTTCTCTCTCCACAGTAGCTAGACCCGGTCTAGCTTTCTGTTCGTCTGAGCAAATGATCCCAAAAACTAGACATTCTCCCTCTCCTGCTATTAACTTTTCACTTTTTTTTATCAGTTCTTCTTTTTCTTTTATGCGTCTCTGCTCTGTCTCCTTGAATCCCCAGTCAGTCAAGGCAGATGTTGCTTTTACTGAGCCAGGTTCTGGTTCTGCTGGGGATGTCTTCCTGTTAAAAGGAAGATTTTCCTCTCCACTGTTTCTACATGCTTGCTCAGTGTGAGATATCCCTGTGCAGTCAACGGTACAATGCAGCCGACGGTCTACTATTGCTATATTCAGGTGGAATGAATGCTGCAAGTCAATGACTCGATGCAATCTGACGGTTTTCCTTAAACAGAAAACTTGCACTATTTAATAAGTAGAATCAAAACACAAGTTAAACAAATGTTCTACTCTGGAGGACCAAGAGGCTGCAAAAGAGACTTTGGGACTTGGAGCGGATGATCACATTCCAGGAGAAAAAAAACAACACTTATAGCCAGAGCTACTATTAAAGGGTTTAAACCAGAGCATAAATCTGTGCTGCAATTGACCTGAGAATATGTAGCATGAATTGATACTGTATATTAGACAGACATCTTCTCCATCCAACTGAATTATTTACAGAATAATGGCCAAAAATGTTACTCTCTGCGACTGCATACAGGCAAAGCTGGTAGAGACAATATGAGGTACTTTTTGTTAGTATATCACAAACAATCCAAATAAAATGAAGTTTTAGCCATGTATAATGAGATGGCCAGTCACTGGTGTATTACAACTAGAGGATAATATGAAAGGACACCCCTGATGGCAGGAATTTCTTAATCTCGCATAGTATTGGCTTTATAGTTTAAAGCTATCGTCCTTGCAACATCTGTCTTCTCATGTAGCTGGTAAAAGCGTGTGTTTTTTATCCCATTACATGTGACAGAAGCTGAGGAGAAGTATGGAGTGTGAGGACACGAAAAAAATCCTCCAATTAACAGCACCAAAGGCATACAGGGTAGAAACAAACAGTTGCTTACAATATGTTTTAGCACGAGTGTCAAACTTTGTAATCATAAGTGCGTTCTCACCAGTGAGCTTTTGGAGTAACGGGCTGAGTTCGGTCTCCCGCGTGATGACCAGAGTGAGTGCCCCAATCAGCTCACGCTCGAGCTTCTCCAGCTCCTCCTCCACGGTATTGGCATGCTGCACCTCCTTGGCCAGAGAGTACAGATAGATCAGGAGAAGGATCAACTCGTCCGGCCCACAATCATCCTTTCTGAGTCTCGACCCTGAGGATGAGCTGTCCTCGCCTCCACGGGGCTTCATTAAGGGCAGCAGCTGCCTCAACACGGCCAGGAAATCAGAGTCTCCAAGAGCCTGGGATAAAGGAAATACACACAAACATTAAATGTTATCGACATTATCATAGTGGCAATACGGGGTGTCACTATACCAAGTCACAAACTGCATTACAGATTAGGTCTTGTTTGGATATTTTTTGTGTCCTTTTCATAAAAATCTGAACAATTCTCCTCTAAATTTAGCTCTGCTAACTTTTGCCGGGATCTGCCATTCAATCTTGATTAATCCAAAGGATTTCATTTCAAAAATCCATCCCTTTTAAACAGAAAAAATATTTATAAGGAAACAGGAAATGTTTTCTACCAATACCTTTTCCAAGGTCATGTTACTGCAGCTGTTACTGTGGAGTAAAACAGAGCTGCACTCCACAGCCAGCTCAGTCCATCGACACTTTAATTGCCTTCCTTAGAATCCCACAGTCAGTTTTTCTCTACAATTTCTTGGATTCTTACAGAATGTTTGTTAATCTCAACACCAACTGAGACAATAGCAACCTAAAACACCATTATTTCCTTAAAACGATTCTCCTCAGGATTGTGGTGTAACCAGCGTACTTCTGCATGGAATACCATGTATGCATGCTGAGTAAATGATGATTATTATTAACTTAAAAGCATATTGCATCCGTATGCAAATTTGCAAAGCTAGAACTCAATAAAATACAACTATCCAAAAAGTGGGAACACAAAGTGGTCCTAACAAGCTCATTAAGGCCTGAGATCTTCTTCTAAACTCTTCCAAGCTGAAATACAAGTCAGTGTTACCAAATGAGTCAAAGTTCACCTCTTTCAGTGTTAGACATATATTTAAAAATTAAGCCGTTAATTAAAAAAGCTATTTGAGCTTTTTCCCCTCAAAAAAACTGTCAGAAAGTGTGAGTACCAGGCTTTTGACAGTAATACCGAATGTGTGATTTAGAATTCTTTGGAGATTTCTGACTCTGACAGTGAATGATTGAGAATGCTTGTAAAACATTTAAGTAATGTTGACTAGTTTGGAATAATGAATGTTCCCCTTTTTACCTGTTAGAATTTGAATAATACACCGAGCATTCACACTTTTCAGGTTTGGAGGGCAGTAATGGCTCTGTCCTATAATGCTTTACCAGTGACTACATAGTAAAAAAGAATCCTGAACCCAGTTTCTTTATTGCGCATTCAACAATGCTGGATCTGAAAATTTCAGCAACGTTTTAGAAATCTCAGAGAAAGTAAGGATCGACATTTTTATTGTGAGACACACAAAAGAAAACAGTTGTTAATTGCAAAACCCTAAAATAGAACCCTAAAACAGACACTTTGTCTATTAAACCTCAGTCGTTAATTTCCCTTCATCCTTTGTCACGAGTCGCACACGATCTATAAACGTTAAGACGGAGTAATTAAAAACTAGGAATGCACTGATACCGATACTGGTATCGGGTATCGGCCCCGATACTGCCTAATGTACTGGTATCGGTATCGGTTAAACTTAAAGGATACCATGTACCAATACTCAAAATGGGGAAAATCTGCAACAAATTCACCAAAAAAGATAAAATTTTCACTTGAAATTTTATTTTCGTGGTAATTTTATATTTTAGATCTGGTATTTTGTCTCAGTTATGCTTAGTTTGTAAAGTCTGCTGCCTTTAGTCTCTTCAAGAAAGGCACCAGAAGTTATACAGTTTATTAATTCAACAATATGTGGCAAGGTACACCCAGGTGGGATTCGATCTCACGACTCCCAGGTGAAGGTCATGTGCGCTAACTAGTCAGCCAAAGGGATATCCCTGTGGACAAGCAGCCAGGGCACATGATCTGTCGGAGCCATAGTGACAGGACCTCCACACTGTCACAAATAGTATCGGATCGGTATCGGGTATCCACAGATACACAGAATCCAGCTATCGGTATCGGTATTGGGACTGAAAAAGTCGGATTGGTGCATCCCTATTAAAAACCAGTAGTAGTGAGGTGATATTATGTCCATTCACTGGCCACTTTATTGGGCACACCTGTCCAACTGCTCGTTAACGCAAATGTCTAATCAGCCACAATCACATGGCAGCAACTCAATACATTTAGGCATGTAGATATGGTCAAGAAGATCTGCTGCTGTTCAAACCGAGCATCCGAATGGGGAAGAAAGGTGATTTAAGTGATTTTAAACGTGACATGGTTGTTGGTGCCTGATTTGCTGGTCTGAGTATTTCAGAAACTGATGATCTACTGGGACTTTCATGCACAACCATCTCTAGGGTTTACAGAGAATGGTCCGGAAAAGGGAAAACATCCAGTGAGCGGCAGTTCTGGAGATTACAACTTGTTACAACCAAGGTATGCAGAAGAGCATCTATGAACGCACAACACGTTGAACCTTGAGGCAGATGGGCTACAGCAGCAGAAGACCACACCGGGTGCCAGTCCTGTCAGCTAAGAACAGGAAACTGAGGCTAAAATTTGCACAGGATCACCAGAATATGACAATAGAAGTTTGGAAAATGTTGGCTGGTCTGATGAGTCTCCATTTCTGCTGCGAAATTCGGATGGTAGGGTCAGGATTTGGAAGCATGTATCCATCCAGTCTTTTATTAACGGTTCAGGCTGCTGCTGGTATAATGGTGTATGGGACATATTCTTGCCACACTCTGGACCCCTTAGTACCAATTGATAATCAATGCAATGCCACAGCCAACCTGAGTATTGTTGGTGACCCTGGCCAATCTCTTTATGACCACAGTCTACCCATCTTCTGATGGTTACTTCCAGCAGGGTAATTTGCCATGTCATAAAGATCAAATAATCTCAGACTGGTTTCCTGAACATGACAGTGAGTTCCCTTTACTCAAATGGCCTCCAGAGTCACATGATCTCAATCCAATAGAGCACCTCTGGGATGTGGTGGAACAGGAGATTCGCATCATGGATGTACAGGTGACAAATCTGCAGGAAGTGTGTGAAGCTATCATGTCAATATGGACCAAAATCTCTGAGGAATGTTTTCAGTACTTTGTTGTATCTATGCCATGAAGGATTAAGGCAGTTCTAAAGGCAAAAGGGGGTCCAACCTGATATTAGCAAGGTGTACCTGAAGTGGTCAGTTAGTGTATATTACTAAAGGTTCAAATCAGGGAAATATGATAAATCAGTATTAACATCGGTATTGGCTGATGTTGGTCACTTTTATGTATGAGTCCAAGTTAAACTGAACCGATATTAACATCCAATTTTTATTTCCCTCTTGTTGCCGTTTGTGTTTCAGGGGGCTCGTTCAGTTGGCCATGTGGTATTTGTTTGGTCATGTGACAGTGATGCAGTGCAAGCAGCTTCCAGTCCAAGAAGAAGCAATACAAACAGTGTGGTAGTTTTCACAGGGCAGGGAAACATATGCTATATATAAAATATTGGCAAATGTTTGTTATTGGCCATAACAGCAGTATTAACATAAGATATTGATATCAGCCCAAACTTTCAATTCGGTGCATCGCTACTTTAAATAATAGGGCATAATATTATTAAACATTTCATAAAATTGGCAACAATTTCAGTGGCAGTAACTTTTATCCTGAAATACAAGACGAGCGTTACCAAACAATAATGATATAAAGTTACTGCTAGGTAAAGATTCTAGGGCAAACTTAATATGATAAGTTTTCAGTAAACAACTGAAGTTTGCAGTAAACCACATTCAGCACACAGTACAATGACATACTGAGCTGTATTTCAGTTTATTTATATAGCGCCGATTCACAACAGATTTCATTTCAAAGCACTTTCCAAGAAAAGTTATTTTAATAAAATTATACAAACATTCCAATCACTCTAACAGTTTTCTATTTAAGGAATACCAGCAGATTGCATTGGGTCACTGACTGTCACTTGTGCCCCTGATGCAGACTCCAACCACAGCAATCTCTAATACTGAGCTGCATGTAGCGGCAGTGGAGAGAAAAACTCCCCTTTAACAAGAAGAAAGTCCAGCAGAACCTGGCTCAGTATGAGTGGCCACCTGCCAAAACTGACTGGGAGTTTGAGAAGACAAAGCAGAGATCCATAAAGAATAAAAATGACTGATGTAAGAGTACTTAATTGCAATCATTGCCACATTATCATTGCATGAAGCATTGCAGTACCAAAAGACCAGTCAGATGTAATATCTGTTACGCTGATATGCTTAAAGTGTTATGCATAAAGTATATCAGTCAAATTAGTTTTTTGCTTAGCCTTTTAAACAATCGTTTTCCAATAATTTTTTTGGGGCTAAAGTGGGTCACCAGTCCATGTCTAACCCGTAAAAACATTTAAAAAAATATAATATAATATAATAATAATCTCACCTTTTTTAACCTTTGTGTGCTACCTAAATTTAGTCTGAACAAAGACAGTGACAGAAAGGACTGGTTATCCAGTTTCTCTTACCAGAAAACCCTTTAAAACATATTTAGACAAACAGCAATCTTGATTTGACATTTCCCCCCCTGGAATATAACTCACATGTTTTATTTATTAAGACAGAAGGCTATGCCATCTTTTCAATACATTTTGCATAAATGTAAACTATTATTTGTCTTGGACTTGATGTCCAGTTCCCACCCACTGACCAAGCTCAAGGCAATTGTAAGGACATCTTCATGATGACAAAGAATACTGTTAGCTTCAGATAATATTTAATTAATTTTATATTCAACAATATCATGACTGCCTGATTACATGCTCCAAATTTCAAAGAACAATTGCTCACTTTCAACTGACCAGACAAGTATATTTTCTGGCAGATTTTCCAAAAGTTCCTTAGCACCACGGTTTGGAGTATTTGGATAAGGGTGGAAATCAGTTAATATAATAAAGTAATGGGCAAACAAGGCAACAGAATAATTATGTTCCTTTCAATAAATTCAAGAAAACGTAAATATTTAAACCTTCAGCTTGTGCATGACATCATTGTTCCATTTGCTAGTTTTACAGCTTCTCTTGGTTTCATTCTTCTGTTTAATTTTTTTGGATACCCTCTGTATTCCGAACAATGCAAACTTCTGCCCAAATGCTTACCAACCCAGAATTCAGAGCAATGTTTAGGTTTAGTGGCCTGTTTTTGTGATTCTGCATGTCTAAGTGGTCAGGAACTCACTGTGGCTGAATGGGGCTCTGGTCCAACAAGCAATAGATCACCAGATCCTTCACAGGCCACTGGCCACTTTTACGGCAAGGGTGAGCTCATAGACCAATAAACAAGGGTGTGGAGCTTATCTGTCTGATGAAAAACATGAAACTCAAATGAAAGACTGGTTGGAGAATGGAGAAACTGCGAACAGGGTGACCAAGTGATGTAAATGGTATAAAAAGCTCAGAAACAAATAGCGCCAAGACAGACACTGAGATGAAACAAGGGAAAAGATTCAAGATAGTAGAAACAATTGTTGAGAGTTTAATAGTCCGTTTGTGTCGGATGAGGCTTAAAATATCCCTGTAGATACATTTCATTTTAATGTGGGATGGCTCTGTGATGAGCTCTGTGGTCCTCTCATCAAGACAAACAGGCTCTTAGAATGACAGGCTGCTGCTGTTGCGGTGGGAAACCCAATGGATGCTGTGTCTGACCCAGAGGAACTCTTCACTGAGCCAAAGATGCACTACAGTCCAGAGATGAAGCCAAATCCCAAGAACCCCCTGACTGTTCCAAAAAAGTAGAACTTCGTTGTTTATGTGTGATTATGTATAAAGTTAAGACAAGACTGAGTTCTGCAGCTCATGTGCGGGTAATCAATCTACACTGTCTTTAGGACATGTTCCAGCCAGTATGTTCACTCCTACAAGGCCTCTATCCCACCTCAGGCTCCAGCCAACCCCTCGCCCTCGGGGACCGTTCAAACACAATCTTGACACACATTTTTCTTTTTAAGCGTTGTGAAATCAAATACCTCTCCAAGTTAAAATCAACTGAGCTGCCAGACAATGTTTGGGATCTTCACCTTGCTCGTTTCTGCGGGTGGATGGCAGTGGAGAGAGAAAAGCAGAAGACTTTAGGGGCTGTTTAAACGGCAAACTGCTGAGCACGTTCCTTTTCATCTCTACTTTCATTCACCCCAAACAGGTCTCTCTGTGCACGTCTTAGGGAACATTTATTTGATCCTTCAGCTTCTCCATGAAGCTTGCCATGGTCAGCAAACAGCATTATCATTTCAGAAGACTGAGTTGCTACGCAGCTTTCGCATCAGACGCTGTAATCGTGAGGGAAGAGAGAAAACGTGAGTTGAAAGGGGGAGATCTGGAGGGACCCATTTGTTAGTAATGACTTCACTCCAGAACTGGGCTTGTGTTACCTTTTAAACCTCTCTGCACACAAAGAGTGTGTTCTCTTGTGTGTTCGAAAGTCTAGTTCCTTAAGCAATTACTCTTGATTTATCAAAGTTGGTTGTGACCTTTAAGCATTTTGGCTTCCATCCCCTTTGCACAGAGCAATATCCATCTTTACTTTTTATTAGGTCTCAGTGCCACTGTGTTCTCTTTTCATAAAGTTCATCGAACAAATACAGATTTCTAACTGCATGGCTGCTCATTGTTCTTACTGATGGCTCTGGATTATTAATCTACTGCAGAAGGCGCCACTACTTTAATGATTCCTCTCGCAGCATTTTGGGAGCTCAGCAGAAAAAAGAAATAATAAAAGGGGGGGACATTATGCAAATAACTTGTAATAATGAAGAAGCTAGGATCTGATTTTCAGTTTCCTATTGGTGCAATCGTAAAAGGCTACTTAAATAAATGCTGGACTGCATTCGTTCACCTGCAGTTAAAAAGCTAAATATCTTAAATTGATCATAACTGCACTGGATTATTCTACTCTGATTGGACTAGCTGCTACAACCAACAAAAGGGAGGGAGTGGAGTATTTTTGGCCAATAGTCCTGAATTGTTACACCCCTAGCTATCCCCGTGTTTAAAACTATCCATATGAGGCATTAGTTTTTTGTTTTTTTTACTAATGCCATCTTTCCATCATCTCTCTGTCCAACATCTCTTCACAGCCTTCAAAATGTTTAGCTGCACAGGATGGGACAGAACAGTTATAGTGTGCCAAATTTCTAAACATTCATAGTGTTAAGCATTATGTCGTTCATCTTACTAACCTTCTACAAAAGCACCATACAGTGCCTTTCCAAACTCTGTGCACTGTACAGTCTGTGTCGCGTGGTATGTGCTCATTTTTTTCACTTGCCAGAGGAAGCACGTAGCGCAACTGGGTCCCTTCAAGAGGCCTATAAAAGCTGCTGTCAGCCGCATGTCATGGCGCCAGAGCAGGAAATGGAAGTCTTCACTCCAGAACCGAGACTCTGCAAGGAGGGAAGGCGAGAGAGAAACCAAACCCAGCACTGAACTCAACCGCACCCGACTCATGATGCTGGTACGCAGGCTGGCTCTGATCAGAACGGATGGGAAAGCAGATTGCAATATCTGATATTTTGGAAAAAATAAACACAATATCATGTGTTTTCACTGGATCCAATTAACATGCAACGGTATGGAGTGTAAGCAATCATAAAATGTGGCATTTGGTTAAGTACAAAACACTCACTTCAGTAAACTGAAGTGTTTAATTATGTTTTACTCATTTTGAACATCTTATTTTGATTGAGAAAATGAAATAAAGAAACTCATTTAAACGGTCTTTTGATTTGATTTTGTTTTCTGTAACTATTTGAAAAAGTGTACAAAGTAATCTATGCAACATTAAACATTTTGTTATTATTTACTAGGGATGGCATTTTGAGCCTCCAATCCTGATCCGATCTTTTCACCTCAAATCCGATCCGATTTCGAGTCCCGATAAAGTAAATACATATTAGAAAGCCCACATTGTTCAAATTTGTAAATTACTGTATTATTATTAGTGTTTTCACTATAAGCTTAAATATCATATTCTCTCCTCAACTCACCATAGATTTCCTATGCTTTTTGAATGCAGCACAGCTGCTGCTCGGCGTCTGCATTTTTTCGTTTTCCCCACTGCGGGATCTGAGATATGTTTTTCTCTGTTTATTTTGGTTTATTGTTGCAGGTAAATATATAAAACTCAAAAATCATACACATCCATAATAAATAGTATATAGAAAAAAATACAGATTACATAGGAAATCACATATTAGCCTATATGACATAGAGGCAATCGCAGCAATGCCTTCTTAACCTAGAAGTGAATCTGTAGCAGCTTTTCAGAAGGCTGACTAGGGCCTCAGTTCTTTGGTACTCTGACTTGTCCAGGCGGCACATAAAACTAAACATCAATTGTCTTAAGAGTGCCTCACAGGTAGGCACTCTAGTGGACACAAATAATTGGCTGGCACTATGCCACCTAGGGACATGAAGCAGCAACTTCATTGCATCATTGTATGCAACCTTAAGCCTCTACATGCTCTTTTTCTTATAGTTATACCACAATTGAGCAGTACATAGTGGTATTATGTAGGTTCTAAACAGGGAGCACTTCACAAAGTCAGAGCACAAAGAAAACGTCATTATAAGCATATTGACTTGAGAATTAATTTTAAAGCGCTGACGATAGAGGTCTTTATCATCTGTCCAGTCATCAGATAACACATGACCCAGGTATTTGACCTCCTGAGACACATCGAGAGGACTGTCTGTCAAATAAAAGGTCAGGAAAGTGGATTTCCTGTCCTCAGTGCTTCTAAGTATTTGCACATATATGCCAGAAGGCTAGTTTCTATACCTTTATTATATAGTTTAAAGTAAGGTTAAGCATATTTGTTGAAGTTTACTCATATTGGAATTGTTTAATCTGATATGCTGATTTGTGGTAATTGAGAGTCCTTGTTTGCACTGCGACAGATGTTTGTATTATTGTGCAATCACCGGGAAACGTAACTAGGACGTACTTTCGTAAAAATCGGTGCGACTCCTAACTTAATATAGCCACTCTCCGATCCCTGAAAAATGTGAAAATATCAACCCGATCCGATCTTGAAATCGGGACATCCCTATTACTTACACATAACCCCTTCTGTAAGTTGTTGAAGACATTTGCAGACATGGCTACAGGATTTACATTATTTGGACTTTACCTGTTTATCTGTTGGCCCAGAATTTTACCGCCCACTGCCAGCCAACAGAACCGAAGAATTGTCCCTCTGATCTCTTTCAAAAGCTCACCTGAACACGATGTCCATTTTTTGTCTACTCCAAACACTTTAGATCAAAAACCGGTCTGTCAGCTAATAAAACACAGAGGATTCTCTCAGCCTACAACTTGTCACTGATCGGTCACAAAGTCGAGGATCTGTTGCATTTACCGAAGGCAGGAAATTACAAAACTGCCTTCTTCATTAATGAAATAGGGAGACTAATGTAAACTTATTCATTCTGGGTTGAAAAAACATTCGGGGCTTGATGAGAAATGTTTGGGGCTAGAGCCGAGAATGCCCAGGCTAAGCGATGCCACTGTTAAAGACACTTAACTTCAACATTAGATACAAGTATTTTTGAGCCACAATCCAGGTTTCCTCCAATTCGGAGTCCCTGCTATAATAGCGGGAAACCAACATTATAATTATAACAATCATAGCATGCACTGACCGTGTAGCCCTGTGTTAATGTGACCATTACACACAATTACACTAAAACAACAGCATTACTCGGTCAGATAAATGCTAATTTTAGATATAAAAATTACTAGAAAATGTTGCTTTAAATAACTTCAGTTTGTTTTCCAAGAAAAAAAAACTAACTTTGCACAGCACACAGAACTCCTCTTTGTTCCCTGAATGGGCTCTTCTGATTGGCTGACTCTAAATGTGCCACCAGGTTATTGGTGGAAACCTGAACCATCACTAGTTCTCTCCTGCACCGCTTTCTGGTTTGAATCTGCGTGCCAGTGATTGACAGATATCTGCTTGGCAATCCCAACCATCCTAGGCTCCAAAAAGGCCCCATCTCACCCAATCACAGAGCTGGGCCAAACCCCGCCCCTGCCCGGCACAGCCTGAACAGGAAACCAACTCCAGATGCAACCCCTGGAGGAAGGTGAGTGTTTCAGATGGAGTGCAGTGCGCTAACCAGAAGCAGGCCTCGCTTGTGTTGCATTGCTCACTGCCTGCACAATGAACCCCTTTTGTGGGTCCGGGGGCAAAAGGGGGAGGGATGGGTACTGGAGGTCCGGGGTTTTTAGAAAGCAAGACCACTATTGGCTGCAAATACGCTCTTATCGTTGACCAAAAGTCTGTACTCAGATTACCCGATCAAATCAGATACATCCAAGTTATTTTACGTATTCCATGGCAACCTCAAAAAAAGAAAAAAAGAAAAAGCTATTTGCATTCCTTTGGAGGCACACATGTGCTTCATTTTCAAATATATAATCGCATCCAATTTGCACTAACAAATAACAACACGCAAAGCTGGAAGGAACACAAGCAAACTTCTAAAAGCAAGATCCATAAATTCGTAAGCCAGAAGACAGCAGCTAAAAATGACTAAATCATGTTCAGCAGGCTCATTATTGATTTGTTGTAAGGCTGCTGGAAGACAAAACAACTTATGTGTTCAAACTCAAAGAAGCTGGCACAATTCTGAACATGTAAACAACTCGAGAACCAAGCGCAACAAATCCCAACAGATTTTCCTGACATGCTGTTATGAGTGCAGCTCATCTCCTCTGGGAGGAAGAAACACAATCCCACACGGACAGGATCTGAGCACATGCACATGTTCAGTGTTACCTGCAGTGGTGACAAGGACAAATCCGACAACGGGGCTCACCGGAAAAATTTCTGTTTATCAAAAGAGCGGATATTTGCCTTAAGATGAGCTAGTGTGGAAAAAAAAAAAAAAAATCCAGTCCATCCCTGGATTCCTTTAAACAGCGATTATTCTGTCCTGTGTGAAAAGAGTGCAGGTCTTTACGAAGGATATCGGAAACGTGACTGTAAACACGAAGAGGAGATAGCGTGCACTCGCCATCTCCGGTGAGCATACAAAATCGTTCAGAACCAATAAAACTACGTTATTAAATAGCTGCGGTTTCTTCTCCTTATGTACCCATTTCCCCATATCTTCATAATCTTTAATAAAAAATGGAAAATAAAAAGATTAAAGATTGAAACCAGAACTTTTGTCAGTTAGCTTAACTGACAGAAGGTGCTTGAGGGTTCAGATTGTTAGAACAGAAATTTGTCACATAGAAGACAGCAAGATGTGCAGCAGTAATATATAAAAATGGGCTTTTTCCCTCTACTTTGGGCTTAAACACTTCATTGTGTCGGTTCATTCCATGCAATCCAAATATTCTAAGTAATGTTCAAGGGGTCTGAAAAATTTCACATGATATTATAATCTGGCTTTTTCAAACTAAATCCATTGTTTCCTCTACTAGAAAGAAGAAACCTACACCATCTGCAGATTAAGTTGACATTTTTGCAGTAATGATTGACTGAAAGTAGCATTGCAAGGAGTTTGTTTGCTATTACATCACACATAATGATATTGCAAGGGACCGCAGGTATTGCTACAGCACACCACGACTGAAACCTTAAGGATTGCAATTTTGATATCTGTCAGCGCTCTCTTCTTCAACCTTTTCCTCACCCAGACAACTTGACGACTTAGCAAAAAATGGCGTGCATGCAGATGAAACAGCATTTTTCACTACAACAAATCTATCAGCACTCTGCAACGTGTTGGATGCGCAGCATGGCCAAAGTACTTTACTTGTCCATCAGTCTGTAAACTCATCCATGTCTGCACTGGAAGAAACAGACTGAAAATACACAGAGGAGAGGAGTTGGAATCACAGTCACGAGGAAAACACAGAGGATGAAAATTGTTGTGAGGCTAAAGATTTACAACGTTGCAGAGCAAGTGAAAACACATGCAAATTAACACACAATATCCAAATATCATCTTTAACAATGTGAGAACACTGACACAATAAAAATGTTGCATGAACTGAAGGAGACACAAAGCCCTATGTTTTTCATTTCGGGGTATTATATGAGGTATATTTTATTGAATGTAGTCTTATCTGCATGTTTTGTGTATTTTGATTCATATGTAGAGGTCATTTCATAAAATAATAATGTTTGATCCAGAGAGAAAATCCCTGATAGCTATGATCTGGTTTAGATTTTTCAGCTTGATGCTTTTTTTGTCGAAGGGAACAGAGACAGAAATCTTTTCTTTAAATAAAGTCGACGTTATCAATTAGCATGTGGGGCGTTCTCACCTTCAAACTTTTTCATGTTTTGTCACATTACACCCGCAAACTCCAATGCATAGGGCAGAATTGCAAACTGGAAGCAGAATGGTACATAGTTTTTGATATTATAAATAAAGAACATCAAGTACTCGTAGAACCATCTTCATCTAATATCAGTATAAATCTCAGCGGTTTCTTGGAAAATTTAGCATCATGAAGACCAAGAAAGACAGCAGATACATCAGGTAGGAATTTGTGTAGAAATTTATACCAAGCTTTAAGCTTGTGCACGCAGGAACTCATCATTTGAAAGTGTGGTATAGCTGCAAAAGAGAAGTCCCACAAACAAGACAGGCTAAGAACTGTCCAAATTTGGAGGAACAACAGAGAACCCAGCTCAGGTAGGAGAATCTGGTGACAACTATTAGTCATCCGTTATGGAAGAATGACAAAAAGAAAGCAAGAAGGCCACAAGAATTTCTGTGCAAACTTTTTTTTAAAGCTATAAAGCAGACACGGCAAATGTTTGGAAAGGGGAAGATGAAACCAAAATGGGAAGGTTTCTAACAACATGCAAATTACTGAGTGCCTCCACAAGCCGAGAAGTGGCACTGTCAAGCTGCAATGCTTTTTTTCTTCAGCAGGGACATGGACACTGATAAGAGTTGAGAACATGATGGATACAAGGCAACCTAAGAGGTAAACTTGTGAGAGACTGCAAAATACTTAAGATTAGGAAGGATTTTTATCCTCCGACAGGACAATTACTCAAAACATACAGAAAAAGCTGCAATGAAAGGGTTTAAGATCACGGATTCGTGTGTTAGAATGGCTTTGTTAAAGACCTAAAACAATAGAGAAGATCTACGGCAAGGCTAAAACATTGTTCACGAAGGCTCCTTTTTTCCTTCAAATGTTGAAAGCTGCAAAAAAAATTGATACAGGTCGGCTTCATAAATATTTACTAGAAGGAGAGTTTATAGATGTTAACCTTTTAAAAAAAACAATATTTTTTTCCTTTCACTTTGCAAATCGGCATTTATTTCGTGTTTTTTTTCAACAAAAATATCCCATTAAATTAAACTGGAACTAGTAGTTGTAAGGTTACAAAATGTAAAAAACCTTTAAGGAGACGTAAACTTTTTCAATTCCCTATACATTGGACACTGATGGTTAAAGATCAGCTCACTAGAAATTAGACAGCAACCAGCCTCACTGTCTCTACATGAACCAGCCTACATATCAGTCCTCCTCTCGTCCACCTTTCATCCCCTTTAATCCACTGTCTCCTCCTGCATCTCTCTGTCTTTTATCTGCCTTTCCTCTTACACTCTGTGTGTCAAAAGTTGGTTTGGCTCTGAGCTCGAGGGCTATAATTTGGAGGCGACTAGGGACCCAATCAGAGAAACAAACAGACAGTCCACGTACTCCACCCTGCCACCACCAGTAAGCCACACGCTGGTCACTGCGGCTGGATCCTGTCTGCCTGGCACACGACGCGCTGCCTGCTTATCTCACTTCAGCTCAGAACTGCAGATCTATCCGAATGTGGCTGCATGGAGTAAAAACTTAAATACAAAGTTTAGCACCTGAGCTGAAACACTCCAAATGCATGGAAACATTAGCGGATTAATGAGGCTGTGTTTCGTTGGATATATTTTAACAGATTGTATCTAAAGTCACAAGAGCTGCTCTGCAGCTGCAAACCCTTGGGTCGGGTAAATTCTCCCGCTTCCCCCGACTTGGACTAGCTGAATGATGCACCCAGAGCAGCCTATTACTAATAGACTTAGGAGGCACAAAGAGGAAAGGGGATTTTTGAAGCAAACAGAAAATCCTTGTGCAAAAATACAAAATGAAGAGTTTAAAAACACATTTGTAATTGCAAATTTTACAATTCTCCAAATAAATATTTGTCAAGATTTGTGAGAAATGATTCCCATTTTTTTCTGTTTTTACATTTCCTGACCAGTCTGTGGAACGCAGTCATTAACAAAATAATAAATGTGCTGTGAGGGAAGTGAAATGAAAAATAAGAAAAATGTCATGCATATAAAAGCCTCTTTTTGAGAACTAAAAACTAAAAGCCATCAATTGAAACATAAAAAAATGCAATCAGAAAGCAGTTCTTTGGATTTCACACACATTCTGTGGAACACACTAAACAGCTGACATGGAGACATGTCGGCTGTTCATTGAAGCAGCTCTGTTAAACGGGACGTGAGAGAAAGGAAAACAGCAAGAATGATTGGAGGAGAACAGCACTGATTTGTTTTATCCTTTTGAAGCTTCTATTTCGGTTGAATTTTGAAGTTTTAGTTCCCTTTTAGATATTGGGGTCATGAATCCTCTATGGCAGTGGCGTCTAAAGTCAGTCCTTAAGGGTGAGTATTCGGCACGTTTGGAAATTAGGTGTTCATTACCAGGTTTCTAGAAAAAAATGATGGCATGCTGAAAAAGTAATTCAGCCATTGTAATCAGCTGTGCTGGAGCAGGGACAGATCTATAACCTGCAGGACATAGGACTAGACGTGGACACCATCACACAACACACAGTAACTGATTTGTACCATTACTAAAGACGACTGAGCTAATCTGATCTTAAAATGTCAACTTAGCAATTACTTCGTCGTTGTTTTTAAAATATTACCACTACTCTGTTTACGACAGCATTCTCTAACACACACAGTGTGACATCACCTCTGCTTTACATAAAATAAAACAAAGATTTTGATTGCGGATATATTGGATCTACTACAGAAATACAGAGCTGACTGAAGCTTAAAAACTGGAGATCAACACTCGATCATTAAAATGCGTGCAGGTAAAATTTTCACACAGTAAAATCTTGAAAAAATCTTTTAAAAAAGTAAGCAGAAACAAGTTGTGTCTTTGTGACTAACTGTTGTCAACAAAAATCTAATTTTCAGTTTTGCTTCAACAAAGTTTTAGCACTTGATTCTGGGAGGGGTTTTATGCCTGAATGATTCATGGACCTGAGCTTAATGGCAGACCATGGAGGAACGGTCTGAAAATAACAGGAAAAAGAGCTTTAGATTAAATAAAATTATTGTTAAAGTCCCCTTTCCTTGGAAGCAAAGCATAGCGAGATGAGGGGATGGTCATAGCTTTTGGCACAGCACTGTGTAGGATAAAATTTAAACCATACAGATCCTGTCATTGACATTTTGCAGTTGGTCTTATTCACCTTTCAGCACAGCCACTCAGAAATGGTTTTAATACCGGAGTTCACTTTTCATTTTACAAGCTGCATTAACGTGGATGGTGTGTGTTTCATCTGAGAGAGCTCTTCATGTGTGTGTGCTTGGAAAAACACAAGACACTTACTGTAGTTACTGACGCTCTGAGTGTTTGGTTGGGTGTTTATGCTGCATGTCTGTCTGTGGGGAGATTTTTTTTCCCCAACATCAATTCATCACAATCAACAGTGCAGTCATTAAAAACTGTGAAATTGAGATCTGAAATGACGTCGCGCCCGGTCTTATCCATGGCGACAACATGCATAAGTGTTAGGTGAAAAGGTCAGTATGCCAACTGATGATGTAGTTCCAATCTCAAGGTAGTTCCCAGTAGTTTTTATTTTTTTAATGAAATACAAACAGATCCAATGATTGGAATGTCTGCCTCACACATGGATGGTGAAGGTCTAACCACATGGTGAGAGGACTTTAACATATTAAAGCAAGTAAAAGGAGAATCTTTCAAAATAAAAGTCTAAATATACTGTACTGAGTATAATTTAACAGTTCATATGAGAATGATTAGATTAGAGAAAGTTATATTTTTTGTAAAAGAAGAATATGCTCTTTGTTCAGGCGATTCGTTAAGGACTGCCATTAAAGTTCCATTAGGGGGCACTGTTGCACCACACTAAGTCCAGGAAAGCTTGAGCTCAGCATTAATGAACCATAACTCTTTCTTTTTGCCTCCAAAAGTCCTTCTAGCTTCAGTAGACGAAAAAAAGGTCTGTAGTTGAAATAAAGGATATTTTTACACTATTAGAACCACAGCTATGTGTTTGTGAATTTGGTGTAGCTTTAGGGTGGGTTCCTTTACTCAAGTTTACATAAAACATGGAATGCACCAACAAAGAGAAACAAAGTAGTGGAATTGTCCACACTTAGAGGTACAACAGTAAGCAAAGAGGAGGGGCTGGGTTGTGAACATATTTTGCTGCTCAGGGCTTGGAGGCAGGACTTCTGTTTCAACCATCCGTTACCGCACAGGTCATAGAGGTAACCTGGTGTTTCCACAAAGACGTTCTAAAAAGAAAAGATCCACATTTTGGTAGGAGAGGCTGGGTATTGCCCATTTTGTCCTGTGGTGTAAATATGTTTCACACCATAACGGAGTTTCCCACCACCGTGAGCATGTTGGACCAAAAGAGAAGCACGCCTACGCACGGCTGCTAAACAAAATGTAATAGAATACAGGCAATCCCCATCAATTCGCTACACCCTGGGTGGATGTTCAGACATGAGGAACACTGGTTAAGCAAGCAAACAAACAATAAACAACAACAAATAAGTCAGTCTCGGATGACAGGAAGAGGAGCAGCAGCACAGAATGATGTTATCGATGCAGTGATGATGATGTGAGTCTTCTGGCTGGATCGTCTGATTCTTCCTGATGATCACATTCGTTACGTGACTAACAGCAATTCTGTATTCACCAATTATGATGTAAGATGTTGTTTTAAGTCATCAGGGATACTGAGAGGATTTCAAAATGATAAATACAGTTTTAAAACAGTAAGAGAAACCCAAAGTTTGATACATGCAGGAGAACAAAAAATTCACTTTGTAAACACTTCTTAAAACTTATTTTTCTTTTTTGTTTAGAGAACAATTTTTCTAATACAAATTGAAGGGGAGGGCTGAGTTACTTCACATTTCCATGTTACAAAAATTTTCAGGTTTGCCAGACACAATTTGGCAGAGTTGACTGACAATTTCTGGTCCATTTCTAGGGTGTAACTCAAAAGTTTACAATTATTTTACTGCTGATTTTTCAGCACAGACCAGGTTTTAATGCAAACCCTGCAAAAACCAAAGGAAGGAAGATACAAAGAAAAGGAGGAAAAAATTAAGAAAGGATAGGAAGTAAATGAAAAAAGGAAGGAATGAGACAAAGACAAAAAGAAAGAGCAAAAGATGGAAAAAAGAGGTGTACAAGAGAAAGGAATGAACAAAGGGAGACAGAAGGAAGAAAAACCAAAAGAAGAAAAAACACAGATTGAACAAAAAAAGAATGAACGTATGAAGTTAGAAAAAAAGAAAGAAAGAACAAATGAAGAAAGAAAGAAAGAAAGAAAGAAAGACTGAGGAAGGGAGAAGGAATAAATGAACGAACAAAAGAACAAAGAAGAAAGAAAGATCAATCAAAGATCAAACAAAGAAAAAGGGAAGTAAGAATGGAGGAAGAACTAAAGAAAAGAGCAAGAAAAGTCAAATATATGAACGAATTAATAATGAAAAAAAGATAAATACTGAACAAAAGTTCGAAATAACAAAAGAACAGACGAGTGAATGAAGACGAATCAAAAGAAGGAAGATAGACAAAAGAAATGTAGAAACATAGAGCAAAAAAGAAAGGATGAATAAACAAAGAAAGAAGGAAAAAATCAAACAAACAACAAACATGAAGGAGAAATAATGGAAGAATGAAGGAAGGTTTAAAGGAAGAAAGAAGCAATAAATGGAAGACTACATGAAGGAAACAACAATGGACAAAAGAAGGAACAGATTAATAAAGAATGAAAGAATTGAAAAAAGAACAAAACAATGAAAGAATAAACAAGAAACAAAGAAATATAGAACTAACAAAGTAGGAACAAAACAAATATAAAGAAAAAGAAAATGGATGAAGAAAGGAAGGAAGAAGGATGAATGAAAAAAGGCAGGAAAAGCAAGCAAATTAAAAAAGGAGAAACTAACAAAAAAGAAAGAATGACAGAAAGCAGAAATGAATGAATGAAGAAATAAATGAGCAAACAATGGAAGGAAGAAATAAAAACAAACTAGAACAAACTGAAAGAAGAAGAAAAAGGAAGAACGAGCAAAAATAAATAACAAACAAAAACAAAGAAAGAATGAAGACGCAAAGGAAAAAGAAACAAAAAAAACATCAAGGAAGAAGAAAGAAGACAAAGTAATAAAGAAAGATGAGTGAACAGCTAAAGAACAAAGAAAAAAGAACAAAATAAAGAGAAGAATGCATTGAAATAAGAAGAAAGAAGGAATAAAAACGAAAGAACAAAAGAATTAACAAACGAAGAAACAAATGAAGAAAATAAAGACGAAGAAAGTACGGAAAAACATGGAAAAATTTATGAATGAAAAAAGATAAGATAAAAAGAAAGGTAGAACGAAGAAAAAACTATGAATAAAGAAAGAATTAACGGATGAAGAATCGAACAAAGAAAGAACTAATAAACTAACAAAGAAAGAACAAGAAACATGATGGAGCAAACAAATGAAGAAAGAATAAACAGCCGATTCGGATCTTGTCAATCCATTAAATGGCCGTTATTAGCGGTTATCACTCCCATTAAATGCCGTCACACTGTGCCCTCTCTACCTACTAGTAGGTTATCAACCATTCAGTCAACTGCATGTGTCAAAAATTCTTCATCAGAGTAGCATATCATAATTGGAGTTATCTAACCAATCTTAACCAACCCACACGTTTTATGTCCTAACCTTAAGGTCACAGAAGGACAAATATACTTTCTTTTAAATGCCTAAACCTAATTTGAAAAGGTTTTAATCACCAAAGGGAAAAGTACGTTTCAGTAGGTAGAGAGGGCACAGTCTGACGGCATTTAATGGGAGTGATAACCGCTAATAACGACCATTTAATGGGCTGATCAAATCCGAAACGGGTGGAATTAACGAATTAAGGAAGATAGAAAGAATGAATGAAGTAAATGAGAAAAAAGAAACAAAGAGAGGAGTGAAGGAAGAAATAATTAACAAAAAATGAACAAAGAATTAAAGTAAGAACAAATTAATTAAATAAAGAACGAAAGAAGAAAGGGATAAATGAGAACAACAATTAAGAAAGAACAAAAAATTGAGGAAAAAAACAAATGAAGGAAAGAAAGACATAAGAAATAACAAAGTAACAGAAACAAAAGAATGAACTAAACAGAAAGAACAAAGAAAGGAAGGAACAAATCAACAAAGGAAGGAAGAAAGAAAGAAACAATGAACAAAGAAAGAAGGAAACAAAGGAAGAATTAACTAATAAGAAAGAAAAACAGTCTTAATGAACAAACAATGAAAGAAGAACAAATAAAAAGGAAGAAAGAACAAAAGAACGAAAGTGAATGAAAAAGAAAGAATGAAAAAGTGAAAGAAAAACGAAAAAACATATGAATGAATGAATGAACTAACGAACAAACAAACGAACGAACAAACAAACAAACAAACAAAGGAAAGAACAAAGGAAAGAACGAACGAATGAAAAAGAGTGAACTAAAAGAAGGATGACAGAAAGTATGGTAGAAGGAAAAAGAAACAAAACAACTAACATACAAAGAAAAAACAAAAGAAAGATTGTATGAAGAACGGATGAAACAGAAAGAAAGAAAGAAAGAAAGAAAGAAAGAAAGAAAGAAAATTCAGCTCTTAGCTCCCATCTTAATTCAACCAACTTTGTAGAAGATTGCGGCTTCAACATGCTAACTTCTTTATACTAAACTTAGAACAGCTGAGATTCATGAAGAAAAAGCTGTTTCTGTTCAAAGACCTGAGACAAGGTGGCACTCTGCACATGCCCCACCCCAAAATACACAAGGAGTACAGTGCCACTGCTGGCAGAGGCTGTATAGCTGCATACTTCACACTTCACACTCTGTCTAAACAGGGCGCACACACACCAACAACCAAGGCAACAGAAGCTGTGTGTTGGAGCTGTGTTTACTGAAGTGTCACAGGCAGCGTCACACACAACATGCAGGCCAGAATGAAAGACAGCACAGTCAACCGGTGATCCGTTTGCAGACTACATGTCTGCACCCTAACACCCATCATTCAGCTTGAATTCCATCTGTTCTAACTCTTGGAGTATCAGAGGGCTTTAGCAGGGCCTCTTTTATGGCAAGTTGCATGAGAACAGGCCCACGTCTATAATAATGAGAATGGTCAAAAAAACCAAATGTTGTTGAACAAAAACGAGGATACAGTAGGTATGGGGTTGGACCAGCAAGAACAGGGTAACAGATATATGATGGGCTTGTCATACATGTATGTTTGTTAAAACAAAACACACCTTTAGCGCTGAGTCCGGGTCAGCACAAAGAACATTACAAACATCATTCAGGGTTTCTACTGTGCAAACATTCCCACCACCACACAGTATGAAGAGCGTCACTGACACAGGCTGAAACCACAAGCACAGACCAGAACTTGTGTTTTTTTTAAAATCCTTTTTACTTTGTCTTGGACATAATACACTGTTCTCTCGAACCGTTTCTCTCCTTACAGATTTCTCAACAAATTCCCACATGCATCACTTTCTCTTCTTCTCACTATAATTCACTTGCTCATGCCAAATCATACAGACTGTTATCTCCCTTGATAAAAAAAAAAACAAATCCCAAAGACAAATATAACTTTGAGAAGTCATAACTTACATTTTTGTCGAAATTACAACTCCCAACACTGAGCAGAATTACTTATCTGGACTATCAGCTGCACTGAGGTACCGTGAGAACATCTTTTTGGATTGCGAAAGCGTTTGACTGAGATTTGCAGCCATGAGTGGGCTGCTTGAGGAAAATCATTGAGTTTTTCCACCTCTTTCAATCTATAAATTATACCACCTTCTGGAGACCTGAGTCTAATCTCCATGACCACCTTTCCCTAAAATTCACGATTTCTATCACAGTGTTTCCCTTACGTAGGCGTTAGGGTGGCGCTCCGCCACGGCAGAAATTTCAGCGCCACGGCTACAACATGTAAACCTGTCAACCTGTAGCCTACGTATTTTGCGCAGTAAGTACGTAATTTAATAAATACGTAAGCTGGTACTGGCCCCTCTGAACTACGAAAAATAGCTGGGGACATGTGAGTTCTGTGCTAAATGTGTGGTATTCAAGTCTTACAACACGATGCATCAAGTGGTGAAGGATTTTCAGCCAATCATTGTAGAAAAGCGGAGAATAACGAGGTTACCTAATATAACATCCGCGCCCCACCTTCTCTATACGTTCTCCTGCCGTCTGCCTCGCTCTGCCCGAGCTCTCTGTTCTCCGTTCATCACTCGCTGTACCTGGACTAAAAGGTAAACTGCGTTTGTTTGTCCCGGACCTGCCAGCTTTTAGTAAATGTGAACTGCAACGCTTGACGTTAATTTATCTGTGGAAGCATTCGAAACGAAGTCTAAGAGAAAAAAAGAAAAATAAAGATTTGCAAGGTTTTTTTTTCTTCTGTGCAAATCTTCACACCTTCTGAACATGAGGGTCGACGCCTCAGACGTTTTTGAATAAATATTAGGAACAGTGGCCATGCTTACGAGCCTCTAAGGCTCCTCATCATGCATTTTGCACAGCCCGTAATTATGACGGTGGGCATAGGCCACCAGGGAGATGCAGGTAAAATTACAAATGCTCCGGTGACATGTGCATATGAGCTGTAAGCCGAAGTAAATATTACTTTCTTAAAAACAAAAGAAACAAAAAAATTATTGCGATATAAAAAATGTATTATTCTTTTAATTAAATGCACATAAAATATTTCTTTTGTTGATTTTAAATAGATATGAAATAATAAAAGGCAGTTAACCTGTGGCTATCAACCTGTTTAAGCACACATCTAATCAAAGGAAGAGGAACGTTTTAGTTTGACTGTTCAATATTAATATGTCCAATAAAGGCATTAAGGTATAGATGAGCAGTCTATGACTCTATTAAGTAATAGTAGTAAAGTAATAAAGTAGTAGTAACAGTAATAAAGTAATAACTTGAATCTTTTGATAACTTTTGCTTAGCAAGTTGCAGAGAGACTAACTAACAAGTTTTTTCATAACTCTAGCTGAATATTTAAAGCCTCATCTTAACAGAAATGGTAGAGCTCTTTTAAACTGGTTGTTTTCCAGGCACAGAACTTGGTTTTGAAAATACCCCAAAGATTTCTCAGAAATCTGAAGTTGGATTAATTTCAAAACCTTTATATAAACCTACTTTATCCATTGCAGAGTTAGCTTTATTTTGCTGATGAAAAACAATGTGTCTTTAAGTTCCAAAAAATTAGTTACTTAATTGAAAATATTAGTGGAAAATTATGCGGAAACCTTAAATATTCTTAATCCATTCATTTTCTGAGGTACACTATTGCTATCAGCAAAGAACACCTCAGCATGATGCATCCACCATTGTGTTTGACTATTGCTGAAGTGTTCTTCCTTCACTACTTGTAATTGTGACCATATTTGCACGAAATCTTGATCCCCAGTCTTTTCTGAAGGAGGCATCCCACTTGTCCATAGGGGCAAACACAAGATTTGCTTTACTTAAAAGTTCTAGAAAGGTCTCAGAAATCAGTGAAACTGTACTAATTCTATTCCAAGAAAGAATGCATGAACTGCATCATTAATAGGTAAAAATTATTGTCTAAAAGACATGTAGTGTGAGTAACGTCAGATGTCAGGGATAATACCCGACTCAACCCCCAAAAGACTGGTTTCTTTCTACCCTGAGACCGTTTTGTCCCGGATCCTCTCCCGGTATCCATGCCCTTCCTAAACAGCTGGTAAACGTATCTCTACTGCCCTGTCTGTCTGTTTGTCTATTCTGTGATGCAGTGCAGAATTTTGGTATTAAGCGACAACCAAACACATCACACAGGAGCAAAGCGAGGCGAAGCTTCTCCAAACACCACAAAGACTGGGAGAATGAGGTCAAAGTGTACTTGATGGTCTAAGCAGTACTTCAACCGCAACCAGAGAGGCCAGGCGTTGCTGAAATCTTGGGGGGGGGGGGGGTTGTTAAGACAGAAAGATTCAGCTCTATAAAATGTTGTGGTAAGAAAGTCATACTTTTTAGATGACCCAGATTGCAAATAATTTGGTAATATATTAGGTATTTAACTGGCTGACAATAAATGAAGCCTTTCAACGCAAAAAAGCTAAACAGATTAAGGTTAATTGCCTTTTAATAGTAATTTATAACAATTAATATCAAATTCATCAACAAATAAATATGTAATATTAATAATAAAGTTAATCAGAAAATAACTCTGCTGACATAAACTTAAACAGGCTTTTGGTGATATTAAAGGAGGGGGAAAAGTAATGCTGCTGACTGGGAATAAGAGTAAGTATTACTGGTGTGGCCTGCCCGTATTTCCTAAAAATTACAGAAGGGCTGAATCAGCCTCACCAATACTTTCTAAATTCGAGAAAAACAAAGCAAACAAAAAAATGAGAAGTGATTAATGTGTGATTTATTGCTTTGCCCACACATCAGAAAGCATTAACCTTAGCTTTCTGTGTGTTTGTGTGTCTGCGTGTGTGTGTGTGTGTGTGTGTGTGTATACCTTTCAGAACAGAAATGATTAAGGAAAGTTCTTTTAAAGAAAAAGAAGGAGAAACAGTGTTTACTCAGGGTCAGCTAATTAAAGATGATACTAAAGCAAACTTATAAAATAAAGAAAAAATGGATTCTGCAGTTTCCCTCCTGGGTTGTTATGTTTGAGTCAGGATGTGGATAAGAGGTTATTTCTGCGTGAACGCGGGCGACTGAACTTCTGATCCTTCCCGCCAGATGTGCTCTGTGTTTTTACGTGCTATCGGAGTCTGCTATTCTTTTTCTCTGCAGCCAACTCATGATTACCACAACAAATCCCTAATAGCGAAAGAGCTGCTGCCAAACGTCTTGTCAGAATCCAAGATGCGTCATAACGTGGAAAAGAAAAAAGAAAAGAACAGAGCAATAACTCGGAACAAAAGCAAGTTACAGAATGCAGTGGAAAAGATGGGGAATGAGGAGGCTTCAGAGCGGGACCAAGGGGATGGGGGGATAGTACAGGCATATGGGAGACCTTTCTCCCACCATCCTCCTCCTCCCTCCAACCCCCCCACTCATAATTAGCGGTTGGGTGTCCATGCTCGTTTAGGGTTACTTTTATGCCTTTTCTCATTTCCATGAAAGCATTAGTGGCACAAACAGACCCACATCTGTCTTAAACTACAGCAAGAACAATAGAACTGGCGAAGCAGGGCGTGTGAGTTCACCCCAGATGAAAGCTAGAGAGGGAAGACGCAGGAATTGATTAGGTTTTCTCTAGAAGAGCTTGGTTTTGGCTTTGACTGGTTTACACAAAGAGAGGAGAGAGGAAACTTTTCAGCTACACTTTGAGGATCTTTCGCAATTCTGCTTTTGTATGAGAGTCTGTGTTCAATTATTCTGCTTTATGTCTTGTATGGCTCATTGAAATGTGTCTTTCTACAAGCTTCATCTAGATCACAAGTGGGCAATTGTTTCTAGTTGTGAAACTGTCCGAATCACAGCCAATATTATGGGAAATATTCTGCTTTCTACTAAATCCATTTACAAATATTTCATCGAAGTGTTCTACATTCACTGGCCGCTCTACAGGATGTTTCAGCATTTGGCTGCAGTAATGATTACTGCTGCATCAGATCTTCCTTCTGCTCCACATAAGGGCTCCAAACATGAAATGAGATGCATTTGTATCAATAAACACATGAGCAATAGTATTATTACTGAAAGATGAAAAGGATTTCAGGCAGAAGAAATCAAGACTCGAACACAAAAATGAAAAAAAAAAAACTTAAAGGGGCCGGGGAAATTTAAAACCAAGAGAGAAATTCTTGATGATGTGAGGCAAGAGGGATATTTAACTGCCTCCAGACCCCAGCGGAGAGCCTGGGGGGTACATCTCCATATTCTATGAGCCCAGATGTCAGTCATACTTTCCCCTGCAGACGAGCTTCATTTCAACAACTAAAGGTACAGTGCGAGCCCAAGTTTACACTCACTGGTCACAGGCATGAACTTCTTTTTTATAGTTATTTGGTGGTTTTTTATTATTTAAATTATTCTGATCCACTTCAATTTATATTGTAAATAATGTGGTGCACAGAGCTGTGCTAACATGTTAAATGGATTTGCTTTTGCATTTTCTCCAAAACAAATGGAAATATTGTGCTTGCTTAATTTTTTTATTTTTTCTTAATTGTTGACTTCATTATTGCCTCGTTGGTCTCCTATATTAAATCATGGCAACGCACAATTTATTGGACAAATAAGTTTAAGGTCACATATCATATTTTGGTGGAAATATTTAAACTTTGTTGACTTCCATTTTAAAATGGCCCTTTATCTTCTATCTTTGAGAATAAACAGTACCAGTGATCTTAGTTTCCTACTCTTAATTGTAAATGAGAGCTGATTAATTTTCACTAGCCCATAAACTTGGTGTCACTTAATGTGTATGTGTGATTTTGTATGGATTCTTGAGCCATGGCATCGTGAGGTATATGAATTTAGGTTGGACTACGTAGGATATCCAGGGAAGGCCTTGAGTTGAAATGTATGACTTGCCACTGGATTTAGTTCAATGTTAATAGGGATGTAGATAAACTGTATATTTGAGACAGTTTGTATAGGTTTGAACGTGAATGTAATGGAGAGAATCTGTATTAAACTCAGACTTTTGTAGCCTATTATTGTTTTTAAAAACCACTGATGTTGTTTGTTGTATCAATATTCCACCCTGAACAGTTAAAGACATTAAACGCTAAGAATGCCATGGCATTCCTTCCAATGATGTGTGGACGTACACAATAATCACCACTGTAACTTTGCCAACGCACACAAACAAAAGGCAAACTCTGCCGTGTGCTTCCCAACATCAACATACTCCAACACACATGCAAACAGCAGCTCAAGGTGAAAGCTGAGCTCCAAACACAACAAAGTTAGTGTTGTTGCAATCTATACGAGATGAAATATTTAAAGTGTGAGAACCCTGACGTCTGGATAGCTTTATTCCTAACAAATCAAGCTAAACCAAAGACCCTCCAGTGGAGAAAAACGCTCCCACGACTCTGAGATGCTGCAGGATTTCTCTCACACTCCTCCACCATGGTTTTAATCAAATAAAGCCTTTCCTCAAAATTAGAGGTCCTGTTGGATCGTACAGGTCACAGGACAGATTTGAGTTCTTATTACCAACGTGACCCGACCCCTTTGCACACTGTGTTCAAAACTTTGTCAGATGTGGCACCACACGTTAGCTGGCAATAAAAACAAGACTGACCCAGCTGTAAATGCACTATGAAAGGCATACTGAGCTTCATCTGATCATACGCTGAAAACCACTTGGAATCAGCCCACTGACCTATGTGGCCACATGTTGGAGCGGAGCCCTAGGGAAGTGTGCGTAATTAATGACAGTACAAGGGGTGGTAACAGTCTGTCCCCGATTGACCCGATTTGACCTGCACTGTTTAGTCACTGTGGTGATTGGTCAGGCTCACTCCCCTCTGGGTGATTTGGTGAGTCCCTGGGGTGACAAAGTAGTCCGCAGGGGTGGGTATGAGTGAGCAAAGGGTTGTGGGGGTAGACAGGGGAGAAAAAGGGACGTGGGGTGTAGTTTCAGACGGGTACTATTACATGCACCAGCAAGAAGAGGCACTTGTCCCACCTTTGCTTCATGATACATAGCGCAGAAGTAGCACTAAACCTTTTCACATTAGGTCATGTTGCAACACCCAACTTCAGTGTATTTCAGGGGAATATTAAATCAGCATTAAGTAGAGCATGAGTATAAAAGGCAAGCTAATTGATATCTGATTCTAAGCATGTTTGAAAAATAAAAATCAGACAAATTTGGTGTATTCCACTGAGTCAACACGTCGTAGAATAACAATTACAGCTGCAAGCTCTTTTGATTACGTCCCTACCAACTTTGCTCAAGAGGTTGATAGTTTTGCCCATTTGTCTTTACGTAACAGCTCGAACCCAGGTGGATAGGATGGAGAGAGAGTCTGTGAACATATTTAATAAAAGGTTTCATAAGTCGCAGATTCTCCGTTTAAATTGATGCCTGGTGTTTGTTTGTCTTTCTAACACATGGATGTACTTTATTATAAACTATTGCGTTGTACCTCAAGTTTCCAAGACTCTAACAGGTGATGACATGGGATGCTCTGTATTTAGCGTCATCCATCTTCACATCAACTCTTCCCAATCGCTGCGAAGGTAACACATCCACACAGAATGACGTTGAGGGCACCATCTTTTCACTGTGGGGTGGTGTTCAGGGGGATTCAGTGTCATTTTTCTGCCACACACAAGGTTTTTAACAATGTGAGGTTCTATGAGGCCATTAGAACAACAAATCTTCGCTGTGTCATGTCCACGGCTTGTGGCTTGTGATTTTTAACACTGTTCCTTCAACAGCTTTTCTTTTTACCTCTCTTCCATAAAAGCTAGATTAGTGGAGTGCAAGAGTGATTGATAACCTCCCTGAGCTGTGATCTCTGCAGCTCCTCCAGAGTTACCATAGGCCTTCTGCCACATACAGTATAAGGGAGCTCTTTCTTCATTCCTCTTGCGTTTGCCTGTCCCCTACCAATCTAATCTGTCTCTAAACATATAGTTTAGGTAAATAATGCCCAAGGAAACCAGAAGGTTGTCCAAATAAAAATAAACTGGTGTCACAAGGATAGATTCCTCTTAAAATGACCAAATCAATCTGCAGCGTATGGGGGCGGGGGGGGGGGGGAATCTGTGACTCTGAATCAAGTAGTTTCTAGAGAGGGAAACCAGAAGTCCTGGAATGTTCCGCTGTTTCCGTGCAAGATCAGACATACAGACACAAAGACGCATGTCCTGTGGGCTGTGACCTTCCCTGGCCTGTGCTCAGCAGGTAGTGACAAATGACCTGATAGTTAATCTGTCCTGAGGTGCAGCTTGTCAATGGGGAACAAGGGGGCTGTTTGTGACAACAGGAAGCTGAAACTTTGTTTCCAGAGTAGGCACATTAAAGGATGCACATGCATGAATGCTTGCATGCACACATAGATACAAATACACCTACTTGGAGGCACATCTGGACGTAGTTTCAGATGTAGAAAAAAAAATTAGAATGAATGCTCATAAAGAGCGATCAGTGACATGTAAACTAAGCAAAGGCTTGCTCCCCACTCTCAAGACTATAAACTGGTTCATTGGATTGTTCAGTCTGGGACAAAGGGTCATTGTTAAGTCTTTTACAAATACCTGCTATTCTGGTAAATGGTCAGCTTTTTTAACGGTCTTCCCCTGTTAACAATCCAAGTGTGAATGCCGGGCATTGTGGTATTTTTCCTGAAGCTGCAGTGTGTTGTTGGAACTGGGTCAGATGAAGTCGGATACCAGCGAGCCAAGTCAGCAGCCCACACAGACCTGATTCACCAGAAAACCAGAGAGTCAGTGGCCACTTCATGAGTCTGCTCTGATTGGGGTTTATGGAGCAGTTCATTAAAACCTGGCAAATGTAACAGAGTACTGTAGCGGTCTATTTTCCTGAAGGAAATGTGGGTAATATGGGAAAAAGAAAGACCATTTTCAATCCGCTTGACTGGTTTACATGTGGACCAGGTTCTTTTGCTTAAAGATGTAAAAAGAAAGTACTTTAAGTCAAGCAAAACACTCATATTACAAACATTAGTGCGGGAAACAGACAAAACTCAGAACCACATTAAAGGTCTCCAGATGTGAAGGCGTTTAACTCTGCAGTTTAACAGACAGAACAAACAATTGAGACAAATGCAGCAACTGCAACCACAGAGAGCACGACTCCCTTTAAGAGATGACAGTATCTCCCCAAAGACTTTTATTCTGAGGCTTTGCAAACTGGGAAATACTTACTATGAAGCCAGCATGTAGCTCAACGAAAATGTCTTGGAGCATCATTCTCCGGTACAAGCAAGAAAATACAAAATACAATGTACAAACAAACAAAAGGAAAAGGTAAATTCTCTAGGAATTTGCAGATCCAGTTATACAGTTACATAAACTGTCCAATGACTCAATTTCAGTTTTAAAGTAGTAAGAACAAAATGATTTATTATTGATAGAAGCAGACAGCTTTCTATCTTTAAGCATTTGAATTAAGTATTTTACACAGAAGAAGTGACATCTTATACCGAGTTCTGTTTTTTTGGAGACATCTGAGGAGCTTCCCGACACCATCTATTGTTGATCCACATAGAGATTACAACAGAAAAGCACTTGCTCTTTTCTCCAGAACCATTTTCAGATAAAAGTTTTGGTATATTCGCGAAAAATTCCACCTGATCTTTAACCGGAGTTGTCTTTTCAAATACATAACTTTTTACTGCAAGATTCCCTTTTGGCTGCTTTCAGAAAGCAAGACATGTACCGGAGGATCCTGATGAATCTACTGGGTGGGAGTGGGGGGATACGACCTAAACAGTGCAGCGGTAGTACATGTTATTTCCGCTAACAAATACATTTATGCAAGAGGGCTGATGAAACAGCAGAACTCCTCACAGTGCTCGTCTTTTGTGTGCAATTCTGCGCACATAAGCTTAAAGATGAAGCTGAATGGAAAATAGAAGAAAAATGTGAAACGGCCTATAATGTACAGCGGTACTTTGCTAAAACACGGTTCAGCCTCTCTGTTTTGCAAATTTTTAAATATAATTTTAAATGTTTTCTAACGCGCATTGTGTTCTGTGTCTTGATTGATGGAAGACAATTATGAATCTCCTCCATGTCGTGTCTCCTGCACTTGCCAAATTTATCATAATAATCTTCTTGTCCAGAAGAAAAAAGCAGCACAGACATGACAACTACCCATAACTTTGTTCCTGACTTGGAAAGAGACCTGCACCGAGACCTTCAGTGGAAAAAGACGCACCAGAGTGGGTGTGGACAAATAAACCACGTCATATTGATAATTTTATGTTATAAAATCTAGGAAGGTTTGAGCTTTGAGGGTATTTAAATTAGTGAGAAATGTGAGTAAATGTTAAGGTATGTCTGATAAAAAAAGGGTTTAAAAGGTATGGCTAGGGGTTTTATTGCCTTAAAACACATATAATTTAAAAAAATAAAGATTACTACTTCGTGGATTTTACCTGTCGCAGGTTATTTTTAGAACCTTATCCTGCAATACTTGATTTCCCTGCCCCCAACCCCCACCCCACACCTCCCTAGCTTTTCTGGAACATTACCTGACCGTTTAAGGTGAAGCAAACACCCTACTGTGAAAAGTCTGCTCTGGTATTTAGGTCTTCAGCCGCAAAAACACTGGTAAAGGTTATCCGGACAGAGTCCGGAAGGTGCTTTTAGACACAAAAGTGAAACAGACGAAGTGCTCAAAATGAAGTCTGTGTTTCATGGCCTGTTTGAAAGGGGCTTATGAGTCATCAGACATGGATAAGCACAACTTGCCAATCAGAAGCACACAAAGTAGTGAAAAACAGCCTGACATGTGCGACCAAGGAGCTGCTGAGAGACTCACAATGGTCAGACAGCATATTTATATAAAAAAATTAAACATAATTTAACCACTTGCAGCTTAATTATGTTCTTGTTTCTGGAGTTTGACTAATAACAGGGCGTGAGGAAACTAATAACCGTGTATGTGTGTTTATGTGCCAAGTTGTGAATTAAGTTCAAATTCATCCACTTTAACACTGATACTCCAAAATAAATCAGATTGAACTAATTAGAAGTCAAATCAGAGAGTGGAGCCTGTGTGTAATTGAATTTCAGAACAAATCCGTCCTGCTTTTATAAAGGCCTCCCAGGTTTTTTACAGAACATCAGCTAAGAACAACAGCAGAGGCCGCAACAAAGCAAACAGCTCAGGGAGAAAGTTGTGAGTTGGAAAGTTTAAAGCAGAGATATGGTATAATACAACCTCCCACACTTTGAACATCGTAAAGACCTTCGATTCCTGATCTCAACAACGGAAAATGAAAATGCAATGTGAAATGGAATGGACAACGGAAAGAGCATGACGCAAGTGCAAACTTAGAGATATTCATCTAAACATTCAACAAGACATTTAAAAGGTCCATGGTAACTCTGGGGGAGCTGCAGAGATCCATGGCTCAGTTGGGGAAATCTGTAGATAGCGCAACTATTCATGCACTCAGTAAATACGGCCTTTTTGGATTATAAGTTGATAATTTTGGAGTTTGTCACAAGCCATATAAGGGAAACAAAATACGAGTAGAAAAAAATGCTCTGGTCAAATGGCATCTAAACTGAACCATTTTCCAACATCTAAAATGCTATCTGTGAAAGAAAATGAACAGGTTCAAATGAAGTTCACTTTTCTCATACCGTTTTTCAAAGTCTCTAGACGTGCGAAGGTGGTAGGGATGCACCTGAAAAGACGTGCAGCTGTAGATGCTGTAAGAGGTGGTTCAATAAAGCTATTGTCCTGCCTGAATTTCAAATATCAACAAGACTTTTTGAGAACCATGTCTTGATTTGTTTCTGCTTTTTCAAATTTGTACTGCTCTATGTTAGAAAATCTCACTAATAATTACTGAGGTTTGTGTGTCTCTGCTTGTGTTCAAACAATGTGGAAAAAGTTGAAGGAGAGAGCATACTTTTGAAGATTTCTTCCTCTTATATGTTCTAAATCAAATTGAAATTTTGAAGAGGTATGAAAAAAATTCCTCTTGAGAAAATGCTCAGTGTAATACACACATCTGAGCCCATTTTAATCTCTCAGTTTTAGCCTTCCGAAAGCTGCAGCTCTATAACTCTACAGCCATTAACATCAAACTATTAATATACAGTCTCAGCTCAGTGGGCTGAGATATAGATTCATTAAAAAGATGCTCGGTGGAATGCCTAAAATGCAGAGCAGGCAAATCACTATTGACCTGAGAACTGAAGCCTATGAGGTTCAACGTGCGGCAACTTCAGCTAGTCTTCTTATGTCCCTCGATCTTCCAAGAGAGACAAATTAAATACAATCATAGCCTGCAGGACGGCCGGGCGATTAAAGATAAGTAATGTAGTCGGCCTATCTGTCTGCGAGACGAGAGGTAATGATAACAGGAAGTGAGATGAGTTGTTGCTGTCCCTTCGCCCCACCAGCCCATCACCTCAGTTAAAAAGGTCTCTCTTTATAAACAGGCCTCTCTCTGCCTATTAAACAGATACACATTAGTCCTGAGCTATGTAGGAAAATATAAACACAGCCGGCAGGGTAACGTTGCTGAGGGGTGCGGACAAGGGGGGAAAGGAAAGGGGCTTGAGCCGGGGGCTATTCCAGAGTCTTCCTGGGAGTGAACTCCTTCCCCGTCTTTCTCCTGCACTGTAATCCTGTCCAACTAAACACAGGAAGGAAGAGATAGGTAAATAACTCAATCTTCTGATAAACTAAGCTATGCGCTCCCTCAAGTTTTACAGCACTTGTTATGCTAGAAAATACAGAGACACCAACTTTCCCAGAGTACAGAAGTTCATGTTCAGCATGTGAGTGGATGGTGTGGTAAAGCATCTGTCTGAGTAGTGAAGCACAGATAAACTGTGCCAATGTGATCATACAGAGCCCTGAAAATGTTTTCATATAACTCGAGCCAGATGTTTAGGTATTTTTTGTTGCTTTTTTTTTTCTTTTTTTACAAAACCACACACTTTAATGTAACTTAGTATTTGTTGTAACAAAACATATGAAAGCAGAGCATAATAATGAAGTGGAAAGATTGAAATATTGTGGATGAAGGTGTTATTGTTCTATTATAAAAACAAATTCCCAAACATTGAACATCTTACACAAGTCAAACAAAAACGAAAAGAGTATGGCACCATTGTAACCATCATTAAGGGAAGAAGACCAAGAGCTCATTGGCGCCTCTAGAGGAGCTGGAGAGATTCACAGCTCAGGAGGGACAATATACTGATGAAACAACTATTAGTATTGGGATTAGATGTGAATAGATTGCAGATTTGCACAAAAAAAAAATCAATGAGAGAACAAGGCCAACATGGGAAAATCAGAAGTGTTGTCAGTGTTTTACGTCCAAAAACCAAAAACATTTGGCAGCAAACCAAAACTGCAAACTGCCTTAACACCCAATCCCAGCCATAATACATGGGAGTGGCAGCATCATGATGTGGTAATGTTTTCTTCTTGAGAAGGAACGGAAAAGCTGATCAGAGCTGGTAGGAAGATGGATGGAGCGAAATATAGAGCAATCACGTAAGAAAACCGGCAGGGGGATCCAAAGAATTTAATATTGAAGAGTAAGTTCACCTTTAAGCAGTAAGACTTGAAACGAAACAGCCAAATCTCCAGTTGTATGGTTTGCAATGGGTTAGAATGACGCAGTCAGAGTTAAGACCTAAGTGCAATTGAGAATCTGGGGTAAGACATTTTGTTGATTAAGAAGTCTATGGGCAATCAAGACAAAATGTCAGTCTCCTGATGTATAAAGCTTTTAGAAAAATACCCTAAAATACAGCTGTGATTACAACAAAAGTTTGTTGTATACAGTATTGACTCAGAGGACTGAATATAAATGTTGCTACAATTTTGTTGTAAAATTTTTAAAAAAGTATTTATTTATATAAACCACTATTATTCACTATTATTCAATATTTTGTCTAATACATAAGGTCCAGCACAACAAATAGATGTTTGTAGCTGTATTTGGACAATATGTAGGCAGGTTAAAGGCTATCAACAT
The DNA here is from genome assembly GCA_028564705.1 of Apricaphanius iberus. Lineage (NCBI taxonomy): Eukaryota > Metazoa > Chordata > Actinopteri > Cyprinodontiformes > Aphaniidae > Apricaphanius > Apricaphanius iberus. The sequence goes on from JAPXFQ010000256.1 coordinate 705,000, forward strand.
CTATACAAGGCACTGTAGCTAACAAAAAGCATACAATCCATGAGTTTTGAAAACAAACTATAAAGTCGACAAAGAAGAATGGAGTGAAAGAGAGGCCATTTGGCTTAGAGGGAGACAGGAGATGATCCCGGACCTCCTGTGTCTGGTCCTGCATGCAGATCCATGTTGCTCCAGGCTTAAAAGTGACGGAATGTTGTACAGGGCTGGGACGGATGCAGAGACGGTCAGTACGGGTCAGTACAGATGTGAAGCTGTTAAACAGTAGGGGAACTAGAGGAGATCAATGCTGGACTTTTTTAAGGGTAAGCGCCCCGAAGTCATTCACGTTTCTTTGTTACAAACTACACTGAGTAGACAGGGACACAGTCTAGATGCAGTGCAAGGGAATGTCTGGGATGTGGGGACAGACTCCATACCCCGGGGAAAGGCCAATTACTGGCTTAAAGCCCCATCTTTCTGCGGCACGCACCTCAGATAAGATTAAAGTTACTCAGGACCAATATCAACATTTTTGCCTCTGCCGCCATAAGGAGTGATGCAATCCAGATGTTACATATATGTAACTGCAAAATCCACAGCATTCTTATTGGTTGCCGTGCTTCTTACCGATTAGCATAGGAGGAGTTTACATGAACTTTTCACTGTCAATCAAAAATAAAGAGCAGGTTCGGTATTTCAGGCCTCTGCAGGACAGTGTATGTCCAGCAGGGTCATAGGACTGAGGTCAAGGTTTTATGTGTCTTTGTCCCAGAATAGTGTGGTATTAATGGGGGTGGTTAATGGGTGACGCTTCTCTTAACTGACTCTGTCTCTGTGATGACCTACCGATGCTGACTTGAGCAAAAACAGATAAAAGTACTCATCGGAAAACAACTTTGGACTCCTCCTAGCAAACTCAACATGCATAAGAAAAGGCTGGAAACAGGTTCTAAACATGTAAGCTTTACAAACTAGGACAACTCCCTAAATGGCATCTGGTTGGCAAGAACTTCAGTCCCATTTCTCAAGCATGAGATAATGCTGACATTGGTTTTTGTTTTCTCTTTACAGAAGGGGTTAAAAACAGACAAAAGAGCAGGTTATGTAGTGCAGGTCAATCTTGAAGAACTGTACTCAATATCATGGCAAGGTTTTACTCTGCAGCATTTACAAAAAGCTATTTTTTTTCTATTCACACATTTTAATTTGCACATACAATACCATCCAAGCCCCCTATTGCGATTGTGATATTGCAAAAATGGTTAAAGTGGAGCTACAAGAAATGAACGTGCAGGGAAGAGCATTCATTAATCTGGGAACCAATCAAGATGTTCAGGATGATTCTGCAGGAGCTGCAGAGATCCACACCTCAGGTGGGAAAACATGTCAAGAGGCCAATTTTTACTTGAGTTATTAAAATGTGGACTTTATTGAACAGTGACAAGAAGAAAGATACTGTTGAAAGAGAGGCAAGAGTCACCTTTTGCAGGGTGCCACAAGCCTTTTAGGACATAAAACAGTGTTAGCCTTGAATTGAAAAGCTATGCATGTATTCTAATAGGCACCGTACAGTTTAACATAGTTCTATTATACTGCATGCACGTAATATGGACACTTTTCTTATAGCTATTTAAATGACCAAACAGCTAAAACTACATTGAACTATGAAATGTAGTTTGTGTGCAATGTCAGTACATATGTTATTAGGTATATTAGGAGTTAATATTTAAAGGAAGGAAGGAAGGAAAGCAGGAAGGAAGGAAGGAAGAAAGGAAGGAAGGAAGGAAGGAAGGAAGGAAGGAAGGAAGGAAAGAAAGTATGTGTTCACATAGACTCTTTATCCAATTTGACCAACCTTGTTTAATACAGAACATTTTCCCTTTCACTTCACATTTATAACTGTGTTTCAGTCAATCACCTAAAATCCCACCAACACATACTGAAAACTGTGATGTGCCAAAAAAAGAGGTACAGTATGTTACCTTGGTACATTTTTATCATCATGTCTAAATCTTAAACATCAACGGATTTGACACTTCACTCTTTGAAACGAATTCGGAACTAAGATTCATACCCAAACTCAACATGTGCTTCGTATTTACGCAAAATGTATCACATTAGCTAGGAAGTTTTACTAATGCAAATTATTTTTAGGTGCATATTAACTGGATCTACAGCTCAATTTCAAATGATAACATTTACTTCTGCAGACCTAAACCAAACATGCAGCAGAGACTGAGATAAGAAACAGGCATGCAGTCTGAGTGACCCATGGGAGATGGGTACGTGCAGTCGAGTGCAGTTTTCCATTTATCAGAGTGGCGCAGTGACAAGCAATGACTCAGAATTTAAATGTTTGCAGAAGCGTGCCCTGCTAATCCCAGCAGAGTAAAGCAACAGGCTGGGGTGAGAGGGGTTAGCTAATCTCTGCAGCGCTGTCATCCCAGCTGTGTCTGGTGATGAGACAGAACTCTCGGCAGAAGACTGTGTAGCGCACTCGGCCACAATACTGGCCTTAAAGAGCCTGGGACTCCAAAGAATGGAGCTGCAGCGTGCCTTAACTCTTTTTCTCCGTGGGAGGGAGGTACAGTATGTGCAAACATGTTTGTTTTGGCAAGGCAGAGAGTCTGACTGGGTGGGAGATGGGAAGTTATGATGTTCTGGGAAGTGGTGAAAGAGCAAGTCTGTCGGCTTCAGCTCTGGCTGTCTAGAGCTGAAGACATCTTGCACACACCGGTTCTTTAACTGCGGCCTGGAGCTCGACCAGGTCCGCTCAATCTGACCCTTTCAAACTAAAACCCATTTACATGGTCGACACCCAGAACAGCCAGGTAGGGGAGGAAAAGTGCAGGCAGGGTGGCATGCCAAACAAGAAGATATGTAGCCGTCTCGGACAAATGCATACTTTATATCAAGGAGGTCATAAATCCAATCGCAGGATAAACATTAAATATTAAACCAACCACACTGATATTATAGTCCCCCTAAGATAATTCTCCTAAATAAACCACAGGTATATCACCTTTCAACTTAACTGTGCAGTTTCACATCTGTAAAAGCGGTGTATCTACCCTGTTCAGGCATAGTTTAACATGATTTCTTCAATTTCAAAACGCCGAGCTGCAATAGTTGTAGTTGTGTAGTTTCAGCCTCGTCCAATTCTAACGGAGCCTTAATGCCAAAAAAGCATTGAAAGTTACGTTTAGCTTTAAATACTGTGTGAAAACATCCAAAAACCTTTCATCACACCACCATGGATGGCCTTGAAGAGTGCATGAGGTTGCCTGCTGGTTGCAACCCTGGCTTTGTTGCGGCCCCACGTTTTGCTGCTACTTTCCAGCCATACCCTGCGTTGCCTTTTCCCTGCTTTTTTTGTTTTGTTTTTGCCATTATGTCAAAACAAAAGGGATGAGGTAAAGTTGAACAGGAGTAGGCCTTTATGAACTCAAACTGTCCACGTAGCAACAGAGAGTCCAGTCATGTTCACAGAAGCCCTCACACACTCAGGAGGAGCAAACACATTTTGACCAGCAGGCACGTCCGGGACGAATTTCATCCAGCCGTTTTCTGCAATTAATGTCCCTCTCTCGCTCTTTCTTTCTCTTCATGGTGAGCCAAAGCAAAAAAAACAAAACAAAAAAACCCTCACATGGAAATTAAATAAACAGAAAGGGCAACAGGGACACACAACTCATTTCCTTTAATACCTCAATAAAACTCAGGGTCATTTCGATTGCAAGCACAAACTCATATCGTTCTTAAGGCCTCATTGTGAGATCTGATTTTCAGTGAATGTGTTTCTTGAACTGGAGCCAAGTTTTTAAAGATCAAGTAAAACACTAATGTTCTAGCAACTGTTGTTAAACCAACCATAATTTAGACATAGGGTTGTCAGAAATTCAAATTTTTTTCTAAAAATTATGATACCAGAGCTAAAATGTGCAATAAGACAGTTGATCTGAGTTATCCAGGTATATTAGAGAAACATGGGGGTTCAAAGTGGAGAGACGACGTAAATGGATAGTGGAAATAAAAGCCCCTCGAGTCAATTTCCTTCATTAAATAAATGATGGACCTAGCTGAGAGGCGGGATTTAACAGGCTGTTTTCAAATTCCAGTTTGGCCATGGCCGAGAGACTGTTTAATTTTTCCGTGATTTAGTTTAATAAGTTCCAAAATATTGTGCCATTCCACTTTGTGCCTCACGCATTTAGGAATGTACAGAGGCTCAAAGAAAGTAGCAAAGCATCAAGAAAAGGGTGTAGGACATGGCTGCAGCATTAGTTAGCTTTTAGTTTGGCAGTGCTCAGACTGTGGCTTTTTGGTAAGAGTTTTATAAAATGTCCAGGCCGCTGTTGGGAAAGTGAAACGAGCTAAATAACTGGTGACTCTGTTCACTTTGACATTTGATTTAGTCTTATTACTTAATCTAATCCCCATTGCCTCTCTCTGTCCAGACTCGAAGTGTACGTCCTCTCCTGTAAAAATTGACCTCTTTCATCGGTGGACTCCAAAGCTTTCAAGATCGAGAGGGGTGTAAAACCTGTTATTTTTTGATGTGTTTACTGGATCCGAATGTTTCTCTCGCAAACAAACAAAACTGACCTTGTTTATGAAGAAGAGAAATCGGTGGATGTTAACATTCTGGACACCATGCTGAAAATCAACCACTTACCTGCTAAAGTTAACAGAAAAGTTAAAAGATTCAGGCTTACAGTTTTATTTTCTTTTTGATTCAAATGAAAGTATTTGTAAACACAATTGAACTACTTTGTTTAATTATACTTTGTTATAGATAGTGATAGATCAGGGAAAACAGGTTCACAAGTGTGGATTTATTGTGGGGGTTTTCTAATCAACACACTGTGCAGATTTTATATATCTGCACGTAGAAGCGTGACATCAAGCGCCCAAGGTCCCGCCCCCTAGCTTGTGGCTGGATGGCAAAAAGACATTGTTAGCTGAAAGTTGTAAACGGATTGCTCTAAATAGTCGTGAAGTAAAATCTATCAGCATGGTTAATGCGTGCAGTGCTGTAGGCTGCACAAATAGTAGAAACAAATCATTTCATAACAGCATTTCAATTATTTAAAAATATCCACCAGCGTGCAAAGTTACTGCTAGCATATTTAGCATAGTCACTTTTATGTCAATGCCAAATGTATTTATACAGCAGATTTACAACAGCAATTGCATACCAAAGTAGATTAAAAACCACAGTAAACGAAAACGACGGAGAAATACAGAATTTTAAACTGTGAGACAAAATACTTATTATTCTCTTAGTTATAAGCCAGCTCGTAAAAATGGGTCTATAAGGATGCATTCACACCAGTCCTGTGTAGTCCAAATCGAACTCTAGTTTGTTTGCCCAAGACGTTTGGTTCATTTGGGGACGAGTGAATGGACAATGTAACTCTGATTCGGACCGAAGTAGTGAATTCTAGTCCGCCTAAAAACATAGGTCTCGGTTTGATTGAAACGATAGCATATGTGAATGGTAAACAAAGCGAGGCCACACCGAAAGCAGTATACACAATATTGTGCAAGGCATTTTGGGTAAATACAATCTAAAAAACCGTACTGGCTGGCTAGATAGATAGATAGATGTCAGATCTTGTACATACCTTGCTCAAGGTCTTTATAGGGAGGACATCTTTGCTGTGAAGTGGTATGTGCACCTACTCTCAGCACACTGCCTCATTTGGAGCCGTCTCAGCCGCCTGGAGTATAAAACACCATTCTCCATACTCCTCCGTCTCATTCTCTCTCTCTTTCTCATGACTGATAAGCAGGACCATCTAGTTTCGAAAGTACAGTTTGCAAACCTTTTATTTGTAACTGAAAAAGCCTTCTATTAATCTAAAGCGCTTGATATGATGAGAGAGAAAAGCAAACAAAGCGCGCAGACACCCCAAATAAATACAGTTAGCTTTGTTTTCTTTTTCGATCATCTGCACAAAGATGGTTTAGATTATCTAAAGTTGTGATATCTAGACTTCAAGGTTTACATATGCGACTTTAGATATCAGATATGGAAGCTGTTTTTGCCCTCCAGTGTTGTAACCATTTAAATGCATGTTTGGGATTCTTGTCCCTGTTGTGTTTAACTCAACTATCACTTCTATTAAAAGGAACTTTGTCAGGACCGTAATGAACAAACAAAGAACCTTACCTGAAAACTCCTTGAAGACCAGTGTTGCCGTCTACAGTGAAGTCAGATTTATAGTACCATGGACTGAAAGGTCACCAACCAATAAATAAGTCCCTGCCACACTCTACACCTTCAAAAGTTACTTGAAGTGGCTTAAATCCCACATGAATAAAAAAGAAAAGATTGAGCTTTTTGGCAGTGACTAGAATGTTTGGAGGAGTCAAGGTGAGGCCTAAGAAGAATGTAGAAACTGTAAAGCATTGTCCAGGCACTATTAGATTGAGGGGATATTTTGCTGCCACTGGTACAACACAGTTTGGAGTCACAACAAGGATTGCATTCATATTACACAAGTTTTTTTGGAATGAAAAAAGCAGGCAAATATAGTCCTACCAGTTTGATTGAGACCTAGCATTTATGATGGGGAGAGTGGCCAGAAATCTAGTCAGAAATATGTTGGGACCTGGACAAACTCTGTCAAAAAGGTGTGTTTGTAAAGTTGTATGCATATATTTAAGTTTGTACCCGCATGGAATATGAGAAAGGTCCAAATTTATTCTACATTCCAGTCATGATGAATTAATGCAAACGTCTCACTGGAACTGTAAAACCAAATATAAGACTGTCATAAAAGGGCTCCAGTTTTTGACTAGCAGATACTACAAGTGTTTATTGTACATAAAATATGGATAGTTAGATAATTTAAGATGAGCACAAACCTGCAGTAGCAGCCTTTCGAAAGCCAGACAGGAATCCCAGCGGGACAAGCTGGGGTGTCGGAGCACCTGGGCCGTGGCCAAGGCCAGCTGAAGCACCCCACAGTGGGTCTGTAGCGCCTCCCAACTGCTCCGGAACAACTTGACATAGGAACACAGCTGCTCGGGGGTCACACGGCCTGAGAGGAGGAAGTTGCAGTGTGAGGTATTTGAACCTACCAGAGCAATAGATACAAAAATTCTTAAAAGTACAGGTTACACGCGCATTTTACAATAAATTTATAAATACGACTGTTACAGATGGAGTGGTTGGACTTTATGATTGGTCATAAGACCGTATTTAATTATTATAATATCGGATTCAATTAATGACGGAGCTAGCTATTGAATCACACTGATAATCCAATGTTCGTAGAGGGTTAGAACCTCAGCCACTGACACCAGCAGACAATTGGAGTAGTCACACAGTTGTTGTATCTGCTGTCTCTGCAGTTGCATTAACACCGACAGCAGTTGTGTGTGGACCTTATGATCTATAGATCACATTTGATCCCAGTCCTAATTAATCCTAAAGATGCTGAACTGCGAAAAGATGATTGGTCCTGCTGACCACAAGAACATCTCGATATGACACAGGTAGTCATCTGAAGAGGTAAGAAATGTAGAAGCATGATGTCTCTGCCCCAAAATGGAGGTTAGATGTGAAGTTAAGTCGTTATTCTACACACCATAATGCCAGGATTAATGCTGATGTGTCTCTCAGCAAAATTGATTCACTCTCCTTTGGGCTGTCAAATGTAGAAAGATCAGTTATTGCTGGTGATCCAGAGAAGATATAGACTATTCAACATCCTAGTTAAAGAACCACTTAAAAAAGCCCTGGTAATAATGGCAGATCACAGATGGAGCGATGAAGCAATGAATTTGACTGATCCGACAATATGAGGACGGATTGTATTTTTTTATTGTTAGAAGAGAAGTTTGAACAAGGGCTGGGTGTCAATTCAAATTTCAAGGATCGATTCAATTCCAATTCTCAAGAGTTGGAATCGATTCGATTCAATTCAATTCAATCTGATCCAGTTCGATATTGATATTGGTCAGTGCTATTAAAAACACGTTTTATTTTCACTGTTATCTTAATTATACGCCTGGAATTCAAAGACTTAAGACCGGGTAAGTAACAGTTCACCATGGGTAACTGTATTAACCCTTTCAGACACAAAACTTAAAATGGCCGTCTGGACTTTTCCTTCCTATTTCAGCTTTAAAAAGGGCTAACTATTCTAAAGAATAAAATTGATTTTTGAAGTTGTGAATCGATTCGATTTCTACAAGAATCGATTTCTACAAGAATCGATTCAGAATCGATTTTTCAATTATTTCAACACAGCTCTAGTTTGAGCATTCTGTACTGGTGCGGTCTTTCCTAAAGAACTGAAAGCATTGCAATGTATATGGACAACCTTAGGTAGCCACTGGTTCCCACTATGGGCCGCTGTGACATCTATACCCCATTATACCCGTAGAGCTCGACCAGCAGAGCAGATTTACAAGGTATTGCTGGGCACAATGCCTTGGAGTCGATGTTGGTCATTTAATAGAAAATTATTGGGATGTATTTTTTTATCTAGACCAGGGGCGCCCAAACTTTTTCACTCAAAGGGCCAAAATGATATTCTATCATAGCGCCGCGGGCCAGATCCAATATTTCACACAAAATACAAATACTAATTGTATAATAAAGTACTTTTATTTATTAGACAGTCATTTAACATTCTTTTCTATGTAAATAACATTAAACAAAATATGACAAATAAATCATACATAGGCATTTAAAACACGCATCTGACTATCGGCATTTGATTGATTTAGGATTGATGTAATTGAAAAGATAATCTTTCTCTCAACATTTTTTTAAATACTCTTTGTCTGTGTGCCTCTGATGATGTTGCTCAATGTTGATAACAGTTGTTAAAACCAGCAGCCTGTGTGGTGACCCATGAACTTGGAGGTAGTTTGATCCAGCCTGGTGCTGCTCATGAGACTTTACATAAATTGATAAAATATAACTATTTGTGGTCTTTTAAAGTGTGCAAAAGTAAATATGTGTACAAATCTACTCTATAAGCCTGTCATAGCTGCTTGTATTTTAATTTGAAACCTAATTCATGATATTTCACATTCATATTCATTGGGCCTATTTATAAAAAGTGGTTCAAGAAGTGAAAGAATAATATTTGGGCATATTAGGTTGACGGTCCGATTAATGCAGATTTTATATAAAGGTCAGGGTCATACCCTGGCAGGCCAAAATCAATGGCTTGGGGGGCCAACTTTCGCCCGCGGGCCCCACTTTGGGCACCCCTGATCTAGACACTCCACTCCAGATGTGCGTTACCCATAATCCATCAACAAAGCATTATTTTTGTATGGTAACCGTGACTGGCAGTTTCCCCCATCTGGAGGCTCCTATCTATATTAGCAATGCCCAACACATGATGCCACCCAGTTTGTTTGGAGCTGTACCCTCTAGATTTGCTAATGCTTAAAAAATTAAACTTTTCTTTAACCACCACTGGTGTGCGTGTAAGAAAATTACAATAATAGCCAATATGGCACATTTCTCTTGAGGATTTGACTTCTATAAGGATTGTGTGTTTTATTTTACAGAGCTCAAAAAGTTAAAATAAGGCAGTCATGAAGTAACATTTTTCATACTGTGAATCAAAGCCCTGTGTGGAAAGTTATAATCAGAGCTACAGTTCTCAGTTACTATGAGTCACTGATTGTGTCTGACTGCAATTAAGAAAATGTAACACTGATTGGATCTCCTGAGTGACTAATATGTGTAAATGAGAGGTCTTTGCTGATTATTTAAAGAAACAGAGGAGAACAGCCAGACAGACAATGTTTAGGATCTGTTCTGCTGAACCAAATCCCCTGCCACCTTACTGCCCCCTCCCCAGGAAAGATCACAGCCAAACTCAGCAACTACAGCATTAAGAGTAGAGGCCAAAAGGAAATGGAGGGCGATTTGGGGAAAGGTGACGCATATTTCCTCTGCTTAAAGCGTATTTTTTTCATGCTGATGTTCTGAATCGGCTGCAGATGTGTCAGAATCTGCCCCCAATGGAGGAAATAGCCGGTATTATCTGTGGCAAGGCCAAACATATGACTAAGAAAGAATCAACATTCAACAGCTTTTACACTGAAGCCGGAATTGTTTTTTTACAATACAACCACAAGTTTCTGTTCATATTATTGGTATTTTATGCAATGGACAAACAGAGAGCAGCACATTCAAACACACACTGAAAGTAAAAGAAATAAAGGTTTGATACAGTTTAACCAATTTATTAACAACTGTAGTGCAACTACCAGCTAATTCGGTTTGGCTAATTGCTAGGTTTGGTGGCTACAGCTACTTGCTACATAAACAAAACTAGGAAATGGCCGCCGGACAGAAGATGTCACAGCCACGTCACTCGGGGGGCTTCCTGTATGTCCCTGCGTCGTACTTAACTAGCTTTGGCTAACAAAGAGCTCTGACTTAATTGGCTACGGATTTTTAATAGAAAGGGTTAACAAGCTATGTTCGGCTCTGCGAGTTGCTTGGAAGCGCACCGGTTCGTGACTCTCAACCAAGTCAAAGATACACACACAATCAAAGACTGCTTCTCTACTAATTAAGTAACCAATAAATTCAATACAATCATATGATCAAACTCAGCTTACTCATTAAAAGAAAACAGTACATTTCAAACACAGATCTGATGCATGAACGTTAAGAGGACATGCATTCTAAAAAATACAAGAAATTAAAGAGTCCTAGTTTGCTCAACCCAGGCTGGCCGAAAATGGAAATCTCTTATTTTGAGGCGTCCGATCGTTGATTGCGGCAGAGTAAAATCCTTTCAGGGCAGAAAAAAGTGAGGTGAAAAAGGGCAGAGAAAGGAAAAAGTGAGAAAAAAAAAAGAGAAAGCTTCGATGGCCAGTCTCAGCTGAAGGAAGGGTGGCTAGAGTGAGGAAAAGTTGCGACACATGTGTCTGGCACCTTGTTAAGGCTTTGGGATAGACGTCTCTCTTTACAGAGTCCAGAATTAACTTAACGCTTTGCGCGGCAGCGGCCAGAGAGAACGGGTTTATTTCCTACTGGGGTATTTCAGAAAACCCGCTCAGGTGCGTGGCTCCTCCTGTTTCTTTATGCGTCCAGTCAGGCTGTAAAAGAGCTCCAGTGGGTTTGATTGAGTGATTTTTCACCCAGAGTCCAGCCCTCTGGGGAGGGAGCAGTGAGACAGAGATGGTGCACCGGTGTGATTCGGCCGGGGGAAGAGTCTCTGGTAGAATAATATTGAGCTTCTGAATGAAACAGCAGGTGAACCAGCACAATGGGGAATGCTGGGTTATTGTGTAGAACCCTACCTCTTTATATCATTTCATATATTCAGGGGTCGGACCCAACACTGCAGACTTCTCCATCAACTCCCATGCTGCCACCTACGGAAGTTCTCTGATGACTTTGCCTCAGTTGGCCTCATTAAAGATGATGACGACTCAGACTTCCGGAGACGCAGACCCAACACACTGACAACGGTGAACATCCAGAGAGTGGACATTGAGATAATGGACTCCTATAGGTACCTGGTTGTTCACCTGAATAACACACTGGACTGAAGCCACAACACTGATGCTCTCTACAGGAAGGGTCAGAGCAGACTCTACCTACTGAGGCAGCTGAGGTCATTTGGAGTCCAGGTAGCGTTGTTAAAGACCTTCAGCTGAGAGGAACAGGTTAGATTACCTTATGAGGAAGGCAGACTCTGTTCTAGGATGCCCCCTGGATTCAGTGCAGGTGGTGGGAGACAGAAGGACTCTGGCCACCCCATGCATGGAAATGTTGCTGAACTGCAGAGCTCCTTCAGTGACAGAGTGCTGCATCCTAGATGCATTAAAGAGCGATTCCACAGATCCTTCCTCCCTGCAGCTGTCAGACACTAAAACCAAAATAGCTCCCAGCAAATATAGAATGGTTACAATAATATTGTTGTTTACATTGACGCTAAATTTTTGTTGTGTATCTTGGCATTACTCAAAACCTAGCACTGAAATAATTGCATGCAAGAAATCTCTCTGGGAAAAGGTTATCTAAACATGTTCTTTGCACGTTTTTTGTTTTATCTGTGCACTGTTTTTGCATACTGTTTGCACACATGCTGTTGTCTCTGCATACTGTTGTCCTTGGATGCTGCTGTAACAACCGAATTTCCCCCTAGTGGCACTATAAAAGGTTTATTCTATTCTATTCTATTCCAATATCCATCCTGGCAACAGATTTACCAACCTTAACAGTTTTTCCTTGCCACGTACCATGAGTGTCTTAGCTGCTTCTCTTTTCAGCACCCTGCGTGGTCAGCCTCCTTGTTAAAGCCACCAATTCAATCTATGTGAAACTCAAACCAAGAACTATTCATATTCTCAAGGATCAGATTGTGAATTCGAATCGTTACCTCTTTCCAGTTTTACCTTGACTGTGGAACAAGCTCCTATTTTTTTGGTTTTATGAAACTATAGTACTTGTTTTTAATCAATTGTATCCTACAAATTTGGGCTGTCTTTATTTACTTTTGTTTTAAAAGCACTGTGAGATTTTTATCTGTGAAATGTGCTAGTATATGGATAAATTGTACCTAATGTCCTCCTTATGGGTATCACTGTAAAACGGGTATAAATATTAATCCATGTCACATTTTTCACATTTTCCCTTGTAAGGGATGTGAAAAACACAATTTTTAGCTCTGCACAATTTTGCATTATAAAATATACTACTTTTTCAAAAATACTTTTAAGTTTTTGGTTGTAATGTCACAAAATCCCTCAAACAACAACAACTAGCAAGTAAGAGTAAACAAAGACGAAATGAAGGAAATGTCTAAAAATTGGTTCTGATCTCTTACTGAACTGAGCATTTCTGAAGCTCAAGCTTAGGTCCAGACCTGGTCAGAATACTGAAAAGCTCTATTGTTAACATATCCACCCATAAAAACACTGGCAGTAAAACTGAAACTCCTCAAAGCTTGATGTGCCAACCATAACTCAAGACAGAACCAGAACATTCAAAGCATAAGACTGAACACTAGTCCGGCCTTGAATGGGCAACCAAGAGCGGTACAGCAAACGCACATGGAGGGAGTTTGAGGAAGAAAGTGTAAGACATTACGAAAACCAAAGAAAAGCAGTTAAGGCAAGAAGCCACACAAAGGTCTGCTTTACATTACACACTTAAAGCATCCAGGCAGAGCCTTGGCTCTTATCTGTCACAGATCTTCCGTACAAACAGCTTTGTGATTTCTTCAGCATCTTGTTGCCAGATGAAAAAGGAATCTGAAGGAGATGATCTATCAGCTGGGCTCTTGTTAAACACCAGGGTGTATCTGCAGAAAGAGAACTGCCTGTATGTTTTTCACTTTTAACTTTTAGTTCCTACATTGAAACTAAAATTGTTTTTTAAAGCTTCATGGGGTTTTTCATAGAATTTTTTTAAAGACCTTAGTTTATACAAATAAAGATGTTACGTGGAATAAACTATTACTACATAATCTCACAGTCCCTTTCTATACTATTAATTGGCTTTGTTGGGTGAATTCTGCGCTCCAGTATCAAATATTTGGAATTATTCAGAATTATTTTGAATATTTAAAATTTCCTTCAAAATTACCCTGTTTTAGCTAAAGTCACTTTAACATAGACTGATCATCTTCAAAGTCAATGATGCAGAAAAGAAGCCCCACAGCATGATGATGCCACCACCATGTTTTATGGTGGGAGGTTTAATCAGTGTGATTTCTGGCACTCTGCATGTAGGCCAAAAAATACATTTTAGTCTCACCTAGTAAATCCTCTTCCACATGTTTGCTGTCTCTCCTACATGACAAGTGGCAAACTGTAATAGGGAATTCTTTTAACTTTCTTTCTTCAATGGTTTTCTTTGCATCACTCCACTATTTAGACCAGATTTGTTGAGTTAATGCCTAAAAGTTCTCCTGTCAATAGATACTCCTATCTGAGGTTTGGTTCTAAGCCAGGGGTATCAAACTAATTTTTGTTTCAGTCCACATTGACATTATTAATTTTCAAAAAAGGGCCAGTTGCGGCAGAATTAGTTGATATAACTACCCATGAAAAAAAGTGTTTAAATTTAAATAAATAGCTATCTCTGCATTAATAGAGTACTTATTTATGTACAGTAACAGGGTTGAAATTTTCACGTTGATGTAATTTGAAACTATTAATGAAAACAGATTTGATTAGATTAAAAAATATAAATACAACTTATCTTGAAGGTTCTAGTCATGTGACCCTCTAGACTCTAGAGGGCTACATAAATGGTTATGGCAGGCAGGATTTGGCCCGCATCCCTTGAATTTGGAACATGTGTTCTAAGCCCACAGTTACCATGCCTCTTTTGGTTACTTAACTGATTATTGCTACCTTTGACAGTCTGTCAGTTTAGGTTGATGACTATGTCTTGAGAGTATAGATGTCCAGGAGTCTTCATTTCTTTCAGATGATGGATAGAACAGTGTGCCGCTATATGTCTAAAGCTTGGCATATTGTTTTACACCCTAACCCTGCTTGAACTTCTCCACATCTTTCCCTGACCTACCTGCTTTGTTCCTTGGTGTTCATGATGCTGTCTGCACATTAATGCCCTCTAAAAACATTTCAAGCCCTCACAGAACAGCTGGTTTCCTTTTGTGTTTGCACTGGATTTTATTTAAAGGCATCAGAGTAAAAGGGGATGAACACAAATGCGTGTTCCGCATGTCAGATTTGTTTTGTTGTTGTTTTTTATTGCAAACTATGTAAAACTGTCATCCACTTTACAATCATGAGCTGCTCTATGGTGATCCATCACATAAAATTCCTATAAAATACGTTTATCTTGTAGTCGTAAAATGACTAAATGTAGTAAAGGGAACTGTAAGGCACTGTAACGTATGACATCACCTGGTTCAAAAGTATAATATGACAGAAGGTCTGTCTCAGCACTGCAATTTTTGTTGCTCTTAATCTATAATGGTTGAGAAACCTGAACCTTGGGCCCCTTTTATTGTACAAGAATTTAGGTCTGCTACGGGAAGATGACTTATATTCTAGTTGCACAGGGTTCCAGAGAAGCTAAGTGATCTCTGATATGAGTTGCAGAGCTGAGTAGCGGCCCTTCTCAGCAGCCAGACAACCTCATAAGTTATTTCACAAGTCTGGGAGACCTATGTATGCACTCCAAAAGGAGGAACATCAGGAAAACCTTCGATTGTTGGTGCACCTTTCTACCCACAGTTTGTTTTTAAAATAATTGGCGATACTTTTCTGCAAAGAGGAGGCAGCATCAGGTAGCCCTTGGTCATTCATAAGGGGTCAAGTCTGGCACTGTGGTATAATAACTATTAAGACTGGCGGTATGCATGGTACAATATTCCAGGTATTCCACCACAGCACATTCGAAGGACACACAGTGGTGGCAGTATTACCCTCATTTACCACCATGGTGTGTCTTTTGAAACAAGCTCAAGACTCCACAGAAGATTTAAGCAGAAACTGCATTAACTGATTAACAGCAATGATATGCTTTATCAATACTTTGAACAATTAGTTAAATAACTTCCATTTAAAAAACAATATATGCACAAATATCCATCCATTTTCTGAACCGCTTAATACTCTAAGGGGTCACAGGGGGGGGTGGTGCCTATCTCCAGCTGTCAAAGGGGCGAGAGGCGGGGTACACCCTGGACAGGTCGCCAGTCCATCACAGGGCCACATAGAGACAGACAGGACAAACAACCATGCACGCACACACACAAGAAAATGAGAGAGTCAGAAAAAGATGGTCCCTTCTGCGTCACAGAGAAAATTAGTATTCATGGTCTTGCCTAGCAAATCCCCACAGGAAGACTGATTTTGCAGCTTGGAAAGAGCAGCGCAGTCTCTGCTAGTAGAAGCTAGAAGCTGAAGCTAACTGTTAGCAACTCCACAGGATAGCTAAACAGGGTTGGGCTTGGTTTATTTGTGGACATACCACATCAAAGTATAATTTTTTAACAAAGAAAGGGGAACTGAGGGAGAAACTGTTGGAATTTGTATTGGAACAATGCCAGCAAAGTAAGTTAATTTAATTATTTGATCCAAGGCAGCAAAAGTGTTGCACTGCTATTAGCCAATCAGAGTTGAGATGTTTGCATATCCTGATAATATTGAGTTAGACAAGTGATCCTGACATTTCTCCCCATCCACTTCTCCCACAAACTACAACGTCCAGAAACAGGAGCGGAGATAATTTTTTCCATATAAAAACAGCTCAAAAGGCTTATAATTGGGCTTTAAATTCACCTAAAAAACTAAACAAATGAATGCATCCTTTCAAAGAACGACTAAGTTTAGTGGATTTCATGCTTTACCTTACTAGGATACTTACTGGGATACTTTTGCCAAACTGAACAGCTAACACAAACAATTATTGTCCTTGATTGAACTGGCCTGAAGTAGAGTTATCTAGAGTGAGCTGGATTGATTGACTTTACTCTTTTATCTTTAGAATTTCTTGAGATAATCACATTTCCATTATTGCCATGGATGACCATTATTTGCATGTAAAAAAAAACTCCAGGGACTCTTGGGGTACAGCAAAACCAATTCTGAAAGCTCTACTCATTGATCCCGATGAAAGCCAGAAGTCCAACCCTGTTTGTCTGTTAAAGTTGGTTTCTCAGTAGTTCCAGTGTTGCTGGAGTCTTCTTTGTCACTCTTAATGCGCCTTGGAAGGACTCTTCGCAAATTGCATTTACTGTATCTCTATAGACTGTCTGCAATATGGATTATGGAAATGGGATTTTCTAAACTCATCCAAACTGGATTCTTATCTCGACCCAGATGAGGAACTGTTCCTAGTGAAGCAGATTGAGTAGCTGTTCTTGTTCACGAATGAGGGAAAAATGGAGCAGGAGATGAATAGGTGGGTTGATGCGGCATCATCAGTGATGCGGGCACAGTATCGGTCTGTTGTGGTATAGAGAGAGCTGAGCCAAAACACAAAGCTCTTGATTTACTAGTCGAACTATGCTCCTACCCTCATCTATGGTCATGAACTTAAGTTGTGGGCAAAAGAATGAGATTGGTGAAATGAGAGTCCTCTGCAGGATGTCTGTGCTCTCCCTTGGGGATAGGGTGAGAAGGTGCTCCTGCACATTGAGAAAAGCAAGTTGAGGATCCTTGCGCCTTTGGTTACGTTGCCTCCCTAGTGAGGTTTTCCAGGACGGCCCACCATGAGGAGACTCAGAAGAAGTCCCAGCTCAAACTGGAGAGACTGTGTTTTCCAGCTGGCCTGGGAATGCCTTGGGATTCCCTGGAAGTAGCTAGCCTAAGTGGATGGAGAGAGGGAGGTCTGGTTCAACTCTGCTTAGGCGGCTTCTTTGGCGACCCAACCCTGGATTAAGCAGAAAGTAATGTAGGGAACCAGAAATTTCTACCCAAACTTTCTCAGGTAATGTAAGAACCCAGTTGAATCTGCTGGATCTTCAAGACCAGCTACAGCAGCTCTTAGTTTACTTATTACGATGCGACAGTTGTTTGAATCAGTTTTGAACCCAATCACTTCTAACATCCATGCCCGAGGTGGCGCCCCAACCTTCTGCCATGGCCCCAGTAGGGTGTCCATGCAACCACTCTGTTACTTAGTCTGATGTAAAAACACACACATTTGCATAAACACAATTACAGATGATGAAACATAACATTAAAACCCCATTTAGGAGCTAAAACACCCAAGACAAACACATATTGTGCATGTTCTCACACACACACACACGCTGAGGGAATTTCATCATCCTATTACAATCCTATTACATCTTATGAGACCTTAAACGGGTCAACCTCAAACTCTGAGAAATGGATTATTTTCTCTGTGCCTCTCTGGATGATCCTATTCTACTGAAAAGCCAAGCCGGGTCCGAGGGTGTATGAGACCATTGAGAGTGTATGAGGCCCTGCAGTCCACTCACAGAGTATTTTTTGTGTTTATCTGGAAAAACCAATAAGCGTGAGAATGAGCTCAGACAACAGTGGATAAATGTTAGTCTTTTAGAGAGCTGCTGGGCACCAAGTGAGCAGGTAGGTATTATTTCTACTTGCCTAATTGAAACGGAGGAGGAAGGACCGAGAGATTCGCTGGTGGTGCTGTTCTGCCCAAGGTATGGCAGTGTGGGGGGTTAACTGGGAGCTCACAGGGGGATTCATGGTGGTGTCTGGTACTTTGCCAGTTTTGTATAAAGGTTCAGTATGCGGGGGGACTTACAGTGCCCCCTTCTGTCCTCTCTCTCAGCAAAGACATTAAATCAACAGACTGTCAGTCAGCGGGCAGGGGCCGTTTTAACTCCCTCCCTTGTTCATACACTCATGACTTTACTGTCACTCCTAAAATCTACAGAGCATTTGTTTAAATAAACAATTCCAGGATTTGAAAATGTGCGCTTCTTCAAAAAGTTGTGAAAAGACAGCACAATGTGCACACACAAAAACTTTACAGGCTGTATTTTCCAGAGTGTGTGATCTTGTTACGAGACCTCATTTACCTCACAAATTATAGCAGCTAAGGGACCAACAAGACCCCTCCCTTTTAAAAGGCCCCCTCTTCTGCCAGATGTGAACCTGAACATTAGACCTGAGTGTCTGCATGCGAGTATAGTACAGTACAAAGTTGAATGCGCATGGAGCGGCTTGACGTTTGCGTGCCTGCACATGTTTTCATCCCTCGGTTCAGACCCCTCTGCCTCATTACCGAACAACAGAAGTTTTTTCTAAAAAGCAGTGTGTGTGTGTGTGTGTGTGTGAGCGAAGCAACATGTGTGTTTGTGTGTCATGCAGTCAACATATGGTTCAGATTTCCTCTAGGGCCACGTGAGCAAATACGCGGGGCAAGCCAGAGAAGCATGATCTCAGTAGGATCCTGCTGCAAAACCTTGAAACCCCGGCGCATGCTTCTCCTCAACAGTAAATGTGTATAAGCAACGCTTTTAAGCGATGCAAATGTTTAGGTTTTATTTTTTCCGTGCATTGTTATTAGATTGTTTTATAGTTAAAGGGAAATAAACTCCATCTGTAGTCAGGCATGTGTTGGTATCATATAACTGCATAATAACCTTTGTTAAAAAAATCACTGGTTTTAAAAAAAAAATTGGAAAAAAAATCTATAACATAATATAATTGCTTTTATTTTGAAAAAATATTTGTACAGCTTCTAAAGTAGTACAACTAAATATGTGCAAATCTTGCTTTTACTGGCTGATACCAGTTGTAGATTTTCTTTGAGCTCTCAGCTGTTGATTCCTTTTTTGACCAATTCATTGGTTTGCTCTATGGGCTATAACTCATTAAAGGGGGAAAATGTGCTAAGCGTTCTTTGATTGCGGTATTAGTTTTTCATCCAAAAGAAAATCAAGAGCATCCCCACTAAAGTCTAAACTATGTCTAATTTTTATTGTACTAAAAAATTTGCATCAAAGTACATGGTATTAGCTTTAGGCTTTTAGAAACAAAAAATGACAGAAGTTATAGCTTTTGATGGATTTTTACAGTTTGACTACTGATCAGAGGGTAACATTACTTGACTTTAGTTTTGGACCAATATATTTCTAAATTAACCGTAATGTTACAATACAGAGGATGACTAAAACACAGCGAAAACTACAGCATTATGACTTCAATCTGTATATATATTTTTTTCAGTGGCTCTAATCCTCCTCTGTTTTAAAGCTATAACCATGTTATCTTTATTTTTTGTTATGTTGAATTATTACCAAAAATATATAACAAGCACCAACTAAATGTTTTATTACTTTGAAGTATCTAATTGAGCAGAGATGTTTTTGTTGTACTACTTTTAAATTAAAGCAAGCACAACAAGCTGACATTAGTTGGGCAATTAGTCAGGCTATCTGCTTGGGTAGCCAGCCAGTAGTTGGCTGCTTTACAGATGTGCCGCTCATAGCTTGCAAACTGTGGCTTCAAAATAGAGGTTTCATAATTGCAGTGACGACAAACGCTCTTTTAGCTTCCACACTGCCACTGTAAGAGTTTTCTTCAACCACAAATATTTTCTCAAATCCAAATGAGTCTATTATTTTGGGGAAAGGTGGGGGATGGTCAGCGCTAATGTATGGTTCATACAGTCAGTGAAATCTATAGTCAGCCTGGCGCATTCTGTGGTAATCTAATCAAAGTTACTTTAACCACAGGATTGGTATAAGGGCAAACATGTGCGTTTTAAAAACGGTAACATGTTATATAACCCTGGAATACCTCGATAGCGGTAACCATCCCACGTGGCGTTCACATGCTTACCCATACTCATCTTGATTGGCAGCTTCTCTTTGGTGGCCGCCTCCACCAGGTGTCGACGGACTTCCATCACAGCCTCTTTATGTTTACTGGTGAGCATCGTCTCCCACAGTGACTTCGCAGACGACGACCTGAAAAACAGAAGAATTCAACAAGTGAATTAAAGGGCAATAAAAAAACACAAAAAATATGTGCTCTGTTCCAGCCGGATGGAGAAACTGAGCTGCTTTTTTTTTCATCTGGAGCACCACCGACAGCTTTGTCTTGCTGTGAAACCTCCTTGTGAAACTCCTGACAGAAGTAAGCTAAAATGACCAGAGGGTAGATGCAGAATGTTATATCAATCTAGCAGAAATATCCGTGTGCCAACATTCTTCAGGCCTGGTCAGTTCCTAAAGTACAACAGCTTGCAGACCAAGACACCCTCCACGGTGCCATAGCTGGGCGCATCTCATTCCCTCATCTCATTATCTGCTAGGCCACAAAACAGCCTGATCCATATCTCTGATGATGGCAGAGTGATGACAGCAACCATGTGCAGGGCTAGTACCATCTGCCGCTTGCAAAAATATACTCCAAAAAAAAAAAAAACATTTGAAAAAAAAATAAAATAAAATCGGAAAATTGTCACAGAGGAGCCTTATCATCATAACATGTGTAGATTACGGTTATTGCATTCCGAGGAGGAAACTCCAGGCTTCAGACACATTTCATATCTAAGTCTTAATTTCTCTCTTTTTCAACCTCATGTCTCACAAATACACTCAGATAAGGCCTACCTCAGTATACAGAAAGCATCCAGCAGCTACTGATATGAATGTATACCAAGGGTTCCAGAAGTTAAGATTTTCAAAATTGCTTAGCATTTTTCAAAGTTCTTAAAATGAAAGCATAGAGTAATATCCCCTCCTATTACTGCACATTGCATGTCAGCTGGAGGAAACATCAAACATTTTTTCCTCACCTACAAAAGGAATTAAAAAAACACACTTTGTAGATATTTCAGATGGTGAAAAACATAAAAGGGACACTATCGATCACAAAGAATAGACAAGTGATTTAAAAAAAGAGGTAAACATATGTGAACATAGTAAGACTTCCCTTCATTGCAGTACAAATCTGTCCACAACATTTAAATTTAAGTTCAAAGTACTACAAACATGTTTCTTCAGACTAGAAGTAATTTAAATGTTTCAGACAGGCCTAGCCAGAGTTCCGACTTGAATCTAACAGAGAACCTGTGGAGGGGGCCAAAGAATTAGGCGGGAGGGTTCGTCCTGCAACAGGTACAATAGACCAGATCTACTTTTAATACAAGGCTTAAAACTTTTTCTTTTGATAAAGCTTATAGTTATACTGAGCTATCTCTGAAGCTATGCTGCTATAAGCTTGAACTGCTGGAGAACAGACTGACCACTTTTCTTCGCTCTGCTACTTTTCTTTTCTACTACTCTCCAGTTGTGTTTTTTTATATTGTTACGGTTATTTCAACTGTCAACTTTCTTCAGTGTTTTTCTCTCCATAGAAGCTACACCTGGTCTGGCATCCTGCTCAGCTGTGATGCCTTGATGGAGGGAGGCATCAACTGGTCAGTAATTAAATGGAATGAATTTCTCTAACACTCAAAACACAAATGAAGCAGGTTTATTAACTGGTGTTAAATAAAACCATTTATATCATGATATGCATCTTTTTTTATTTCTATGTGAGCATATTTCACTAGAAGTATATTTATTTAAGGTTAGTATACTGTGAGCATCTGAAATTTTTAACAAGGAACTAAACAGCAAGAATGAGAGAAAAAATACAACCAAGGATGAAGAAAGAGGGGACAGAGACTGGGCATTGGTGACAAATCCACTTTTTTTTATCTTTCTTCTCTTTTTTTAAACTTTGTTGTTTTTTTCCTCCTCTCGCCCTTTCTCCTTTCTAACTGCTGCCATGTGTTTAATATCAGATGTAATGTGTTCCAGACCTTGGGCTGAGGCTGGATGATGAGGAATGGGGCTCACGCTGGGGTGTCCGCCATACTCACACCAGAACTAGACTGAGACATGCAAACACAACTAGAAGAATCTAGATTGAGGTAAAGTAAGGAGGAATAAAACTGTGAAAAACCATGAGATAAACCCAGATTTGAATAAAACTGTACTTGTTTAACATTAAATATGAGGTAATGGATTATAGCTGTTGGTCAAATACTGACAGAGGGCTGGAGTTCTGCCAAAATACGCCCCTATCTTCAAGTAAGAAAACCACCTCCCTAGATGATGCATTAGAAAATGCTGCAAATACTTAAATCATAAAGTCCCATGTGTTTGTCATTGCTGAAATACCAGAAGGGTAATCTGACCGGGACACGTTCAAGCAAACAGGGAGTGTGTTTGCTTCTGAGGATGTGTGCACATGGGTCTGTATATGTTCATACACAGTTCTGTGCATCCATGAGTGTTCTTGGAAGCTTGTGGGGGTCTGAAAAGTGTGCCTGAAACATGGTCCTCATTTGGTTCGCTGCCTACCCAGCTAACTCCCATAAGCGTGGGCTTAACTCCCTCTATGTCATAACTGCTCTGATGAACATGGGCCGATAAGCTGGACTGAGGTTTACATTGCCAGTAAGTGAGACATTTTATTTAACTAGCCAAAAATTCTGTTGAGTAACAACTCTACTTTGTGCCGTGGAGGGTGGAGTGAGCGTGGGAATCTGGTTTGTGTTTGTTTGGTTGTGTGCAGGCTGGGAGTGGAGGACTCCTGTCATAATAAAATACCAGATATGTCTGAAGGGGGCAATCTTGTGCTGGACTTGTTCGCACCATGGTTAATGTGTCCCTGAGCGGGTGAGTTGGGACAGTGTAGGCTGAGATGTTTTCACCATAATAAGCGTTATTGGATTAAAGGCTTGTTATACATCCAAATTCAATAATGAATAGACGACACAGCCTTATCCTGTATTTACAGTAGATAACTGGTGACTGCTGAAATGAAGGGGAGCACTTTCCTGCCATACTATAATGCATAACGAAGGAATGTTTCAGTGTTTTTTTTATTTATCCTTCACTTTTATTAGCCCTTTTCTTACTACAGCACCAACTGTGTTCCAGTGTATATTTCCTCTAAAATGCTTAAAAGTCTCTATACCAGTGAAGAATATCGCTGATCCAGTGGGAAAGCGGTAATATTCTGAACTGCTTCAGCACCAAAGCACCCCCATGTTTCACTGTCGGTATGACATTGTTTTACACCGGGTCAGTACAGTTCACACCAAAACATTGAGATATGATTAGGGCTGGGCAATATGAACTAAAATAAATATCACAGTATATTGAGCATTTCACCTCAATAACGATAAGTGGACGATAACAATGACCCACATCACTCCATCCAACCCCCGCTCTTTTCTGTCCGGTAGGGGCCAAATTTACATAATGTTCTTTAAAGTGTAAAAAATGTGTAAAATGCGTGTGGGTTCTTGCTATTGAACAGCTTCAGCCTTCTAATTCAGTGTTTGATTCCCACTCCTTTCTGTATTTCTTAAGAGTGCAGTTTACACTCAGAAGTGATCACACAGACCAGATTAGGTGAGGAAGTGACGGGGGCTGAGTGAAATAGGTGATTTTAGTGTGCAGTCATTTATTTTAGACAGAAAATATTTTACATTGGAGCACAGGTGGCAAGAGAAGGCGGCTTCAAGCAGCAACTCAGCAGGGTTAATATCTGTTCCGCTTGTGCAGGACTATGAGGACCTGGGCGGGCAGAGCTGTTGAGCTACAAGCCTTCTGCAGCTCTGTTGGAGTCCAAGTATGCAATAACACCATAAAAAATTACTTTATTTCTTGCTTGTCACATTTTCTGAAAAACAGTTGGTAGATGAGTCTAAACTCTTACAAAATATAGCTACACAGTAGCTGCGTTAGCAGTGCTTTCCCCTCATTTGGGTATTATTGCCACTTTGTGTCACATGACTGTGCGTAGTCACGCGACTCAAGGCAACGCTGATTTCTTAAAGGTGCAGGAGCACTGCTAAAGTAAAACACATCTTTTCTTTTTTTTTCTTTTTTTTTTTTACATACCGAATTTACCGGCACAGGGAAAATGACATCGGTAACAGTCATAATTTTCGATATCGGTAAATTTTCGGAATACTGCCCAGCCCTAGGTATGATCCAGATGTACGTAAAATGGGTCTTTGCTTTTGTCTTTTGTGTAAAGCCATGTTTTTGCCTGGAACTCAGCAAGAGATTCCATTGTTGTCGTTTTTTTATAACAAAGCTGATCAAGATACTTAAACAGGTCACTCATCCTCAAAAAACTCTCCAGTGTGACTGAAGTAAAACAATAAAATAATAATTGCCACTCTGGGATTGGCTGCTTTGCAAACGCCAGCCAATCGAGAGTCAAGTAGCACTGTCTGAAAGTATTCCAGCTTCCCCAGTTGCAGTTTCTTTGCAATATTTCAGAAATGCGCTCCCAAAAGATCCACAAATTAACAAGATTTTCCACAAAACTGATATTCATTATCATTAGGTGTTCGAAAATGTGGAACTAGCACTTTTGCAAAGAAAGATAAAATTTCTTACAATATTTTTTTAAAACTGCATCAATGTACAGCTACCTTCAAAATAAATAGATTGAAATCGTTCCGCTGAATTAAAAGACAAAACTTGCGTAAATTGTGTTCGTTTTCCTGTCTTTCCCAAACTATTCTCCAAAACTGGTCTTTACAACTGCACACCACGCTGTTGCTGCTGATAACAGAAGTGGTCTAATATTGCACAACTTCACAAGGCCAAACCAGCTTTCTGGTTTGTTTGTTTATGGACTTTAATGGTAAAAAGGAAGAAACTGGTTGGTTTCTTGTAAATGTCCTCCTGTAAAAATTCTCCCACAGGAAAGCACAAATCATGGGGAGGGGAAAGGGAGGATGCTGGACCAGAGGACCTGGACTTGAGTTTCCGTGTATATTCTGGCAAAAAGGCACAAATGACCCAACACATTTTTTGCAGCACAACGTAGAGTAAGGAGCTCGATAATAAAGTGAGGAGAAGGAGGAAGCGCATCAAAAAAGGAGATCTCTCTGGCCAGTTACAATTCTTTGTGTTTTAGGTCAGATCTTAATAGTAGAGCATTTTTATTCTCAGGTGGTTATGGAAAATATACGATTATATGTGGCAGCATGCTGTTTATGGGTCTAAATTTCAGCTTTTTCTGGAAACTGATGAAGTTTTGTGAGCTACATAAAATTTTACAAGTGATGTCATTTAAGCCTGCACTGCCTGAGGCTGACTCATGAGAGGTATGCTGAAGTAGAGTTAGAATGACCTGACATGGATGTCTGTAGTGTATAATTAATGTGAATTTAAATGCTTGAATAAATTTACTTCACGTGTTCAATACAGTGCTTGGCCTTCATCCCTAAAATCCACATACAAAACATCCATGCAACTGTGTTTATACCTCTTGACATTTTTGAGGTTTTTATCACATTACCACCATAAAGTGTATTTTTATAAAAAAATGTGCGACATGAAATAGACAGAGACAAATGAGTGTTAATTGTGAAGTGGAAAAAAAAAATAAAATGTTGACCACATTCGGGTTCAGCCACCTTTACTGAGCCACCGTTAAATAACATTTAATATAGCCTCACCAACTGAATAATTGTGGCAGCATCAGGCTGTGGGGATGCTTTTCTTCAGCGAAAACAGGGAAACTTGTAGACTGGATGACAATGTGGGTGTCACTAAATACATGGCAATCCAAGGAAAAAAAATACTGCAAAGAGGTTACTAAGTCATAACCATGTTTATGACTATGGTTATGACTTAGGTTTACTTTCCAGCAGGAGCAAACCAGACAAAAATATGAATGCAACTCTAATAACAATACCACTTATCTCAAATTGATGCGATAACAATACTTGGATCGGAGTACTTGCTGATAACAAGTACCAATGCTGATACTTCTACCACACAAAAAAATGCAATTGATTGGAAGACAGGCTTTATTTTCTTCTCTGTTTGTTGCAACAATTGATAGTGAATTAGATAAAAACAGATATTAATAAAAATGACCACAACAAATTTTTTTGTGAAATTGTTGCAGAGTTTCCACATTTTTAGTATTGGTTCATGGTAACCGATACCGATATCAGTACATTAGAACGCTATCGACCCTGACACCCGAAACAAATGTCGGTATTGGTGTATCCTTAGTTGAGGCCAATCTTCTGTTGGTCCATCACATGAAATCCTAAAAAAATACGTTGAAGTTTGCAGCTGTAACATGACCAAAGTATCAGGGTCATGAATCGTTTTGAAAGGCAATACAGTTCAAAACCATTTTTGCGGTATAGACAGATGGGTAAAATATGTGGCAACATGAAAGGATGAGGAAGGAGGTGCAGTAATGTTGGATTCTTCTTCCTCCCATGTGTCTTGGCTACTGCACTATTTCATCTGAAATCCATCAGTAGGCACTTTCTCAAAGAAAGGGGTTGGAGAAAGTCAAGGAACATATTTGAGGGTGCTTTATCAACCTACTAAATAAAACTGCACAAAGCTTTCAAAAAGGAGAAAATGTGCTCTGTAGTGCAAGTGAAATGGCAACTGCAGAGGACATCATTTAAGACAGAATAGGCTATGTTATCACTGTCTCGATGGGAACATGAAGTACAAGACGTTCAGGTGGAAGTAATCTGTTAGATTTATGTACTGAGGGTTTCAGTTAAAGACACCTTCTACTTTCAAAGACAGAGCAGGATTGGGCAAGGAATAAACCAGAGGGGAGAATAAACTTTGCATGGGCAATAAAAAATAAAATATGAATAGAGTAAACACAGTGATGCCCTGATAAACAGTTGAATGGGTTAGCTGGTGACCACATGTTATAATATCAGAAGAGCAGGCAGGCGACGCCGGGGAGTTAATTGTATATTTTTACCTCACTAAACACAAGACTGATAAACAATAGTTTCAAGCAGATATTAGTTGCTTGATTAGGAACTAATTGAAATACATTTGTGTAATTGTCATAGGCAAAATTATATATATTTTTTTTAACTTTTTTTAATATAAGGGACCTCAGTAATTTAGATTATTCTTGAATGTTACTCAGGTATATATTATAGAGATAAGACGATAACACTTTTTTCAAATCTATACGATATCCGAGTACTTAAATAAAAATAAATAAAACATTAATAAAAAATGACCATAATTCAAGTGAAAAAACGCCAAACTTTTTCTGTTGAATTGCTGCAGTTTCCATACTTTAAATATCAGTTCATGGTATCGGTCACCGATACAAGTACTTTAGAAAGGGCATTGGCCCTGATACCCAATACCATTACCTGTATTGGTGAATCTGTGATCCACCGATATGAAGCTGATATTACAATGTTAGCAGGTGATCTATTGCAGGTGAAATCTATGCAATTCACATACACTCCATATTTGGTTTCATAATCTGCGATTTTTGATGAAACCTGAGAAGTTTGAAGGTATGATTGGGTCTTTGTACCTAACATGAATTACAACCTGGAAGCCAATAGTGATGATGAAGCAGCAACAGCTGAATAAAACTGTCAACGTCCTTAAAAGGACAGTCCACCCCTAAGTAAAATTTAGTCAGTTGCCATATTCCCCAGAGTTAGACAAATGAGAAAAAGCATTTTGTAACCAGTGCAGTCATTCTCCTGACCCAGCAGCAGTCTGTTTGCTTTAGCTTAGCATAGGTAATGGAAGTGAATAGTTAGTTAGCATTTCTTGTGCAAAAGTCATAAAAATTACTCAATAATGGTCCTGATTATTCTTGGTGACCTCGATAATCATATCGATTGCATACGAAAATAATTAGTAACATGAAGGAATTACAGGAGCCGATTTAGACTTGCGACAACATTACGACAAAGCATTGTTGTAAACTGCCGCTGCAGGGCGCAAGGACATGACACAGAGCTGCAAAAAACACCTAGGAGTGATTTACACAAAAAAAACCCCCGCTGTATACAGTCATTAGGCTGAAATGTTGTAAATGTAAACCTGGAGATGACAATGTCAGCAAGACATCATAATTATAGTAATTCATAATAGCCCAGCAATACCCAAGGAATTGGAGTAAATAGAACACTACTAACAGCCACTGATGATGCACTTCGTTCGGTATCTGTACAAAGAATTGCAGCGGCGGCTTACAGTGGTGCTTTGACGTAATCTAGTCCCAAGACTACAAAATTAAGCCAACATTTCACATAGGGGTGGATTATCCCAAATAGGTGGCTAGCGGTGCAACACCTGTTGATTTTCACAAGATAGTTTAGGGATGATCCAACATGTGCCAGACATATGCAGCTGTCTTTGCCATAGGAAGCAGGGGTGGTAAACGCTTTTGAGGAAAGTCAAAGTCCAGACCGAAGTAAGATAAAAGAATTGGCCCAGCAGCGGTAAATGACAAGGTCAGTGATACAAGAAGCCTAATTCAAGTTGTTGCTGAGAAAGATGTTTAAGTAAGCACAGTTCTGGGCTGGACTTTATCCCAGATATCCTATTTGGTCGAAATTAGCATCCTTTGTTACCCGTTCAAAAGTTCTGTCTTCTTTTCAAACAAAACGTAACCTCTATATGAAGTGCTACTTATGTACTCCGTATAATGCACATTGTAAGCATAATAACAGAGTGGAGTTGCCAATGAATAACTTCAATGACTCAATACAGTGTTTTATGTCTAAGTATAAGAAAAACAACTTCAGCACTGTTGGGAACCACAAACAGAACCAACAAGACTTCTTTTAGAACCTCCTTTCTTCTCCCCTGTGGTGTAAAAACAGGGTCAGCTATCCTTAAGTATCATTAGACTGTTTCATTATCTTAACACTTGACTTTCTCTCTTGTTTTTGTTACGATTTCCCACACAACAAACAAACTAAAATCATCTTTCAACTTTTATTCCTGCTCATATTTCGAAGCTAAGACAGAAGTAGGCGTTTTTTTCCTTATTCGTGGTGGCAAGTATGCAGGATCTGCAGGCTCGATTTAAGGAGAATATATTATCTTTCTTTTTTTTTCTTTTTTAATGGCAGGGTGGGGTCAGTGTCTGTGCCTGGCTCCTGCTCAGCAGTTCCTGAGGGAGACCCAGAGCACCTTGGCCACCCATGCTCTGCTCTGCCCACACTGACAAATGACGGGTGTGAGGGGTTCAGTCGGAGACTGGGGGTAAACTCTGTGCCCTCCGCCAATGAATCTCAAAGGTCCGACTCTGGTTGAAAAAGTGGCTGTGAAGCCAAGCACAGCAAATTACACAGACTGCGCTGGAAGGCACCTGACCACAAAGACACACACACACACACAGACATAGAGCGAAAGAAAAACAACTTCCACTGGCACTTTCTTCGAACAGATTAAAAAAAAAAAAAAAACAGAACACTGTCCATCCTGATAATATTTACTAAATTACTCATCTTATAGTGAAGGTGTGGAACAAAACTCATCCATAATCGAACCATGCGTGTACAACACTTCTCACACACACTCGGTCCAGACTTTCTCTGTGGTGTGATCGCTGCAACCACAAAGTGCAAGTCAGGTTGTAGAACTTGGCATATTCTCACCAGGTTATGAAAGACAATACAACAGTAATTGCAAAGTAACTGTGGGGTCTCGCCTGCAGAGCTAGAGTCAACAACCACCCACAGAATGTTTAAGACACCGTGATCATAAAAAATATCCTGGAATTACAGAGGGAAATATTGTGCAGAGAGGTTTAAGTTAAGCCTACGCCTAATATTTAAAGGTTTAAGATGGTCTACGCAAAAAGCCAATCAAAACATGCTAAAAATAGCCTTGCAATTTGTAAATGTGTAAACATCCAGTAAGAGGAAATTCATTTTGTGGAGCCAAAGGGGTCCCATTCGAGTTCAGATCTAGTAACAAAAACATTGCTTTTAAAGAGAGAAAAATGTATTTCTGCCAAATGATTCTGAATGAAGACCTCTAAACTCTAAAGCGCTGTCCTTACAATACTGGAGTGATCAACGTGAACGCTTCCTGCGGCGAGCTGTGCATTTAACGAGATGCACTTAAACGGATGCATAGCGAGAACACTAATGCTCTTTCTTGCTCTGCCTCAGCAGCACTTCAGTCTTTGAAGCATCTGTGATAAGGCTCGACTCTGCTGTAAAATAGCCTCGGCAATAAAGCTACAGCCGATCACCCCAACCTGTACTCCACACAAACACTTCAGACATATTAACGTTTTAAACTGTTAATCATTCTAAAATGACAAAAAATGGCCAACATGCTCTTCCTTTGGTTGAAATTGATTTCACTGAAGCAAAAAGTAATGGCACCATTACCCCTCCACCATATGTTGAAAGAAGGCTACTACATGTTTCCCTCACTAAAAAAGGGAAACTAATTTGGCTGTATAGAAGAACTTCAGAAAGCAATGTTATAGAAACTATAAGAGCATCACCCAACACTTATTGAACTCTCTATTGGGAAACTATTAAGCCCAACAAACCAGGTATTATAAGCCTCTTATATTTGTGTTACTCTATGAAGAGAAAAAATGGCAAAAAGGGATAATAAAGAATAATTAAATCAAAATGAAGTGGCTTAATATTCTGATTGATATACATCTAAAAACTAAATTCAACACGTTTCACGTATATTTTTGCTCAAGTCTATGAACTAAATGTAAGTAAGGATCTAAATGATTTTGACCTTATATACTGCATACCATTATTAAAAATAGAATCATCGTGTTATTGAAGTAGCATGGGACTTAAAGACACACTCCGTAACATTTACACCTTCAGAATATGAGTTTTTCGAAACATTTTGGTGACACAAAACCATTTATGATGTTCATTCTCGGACCTGTCACTAAAACCATACTATAAAACTTTTCTCCCACGGGTTTCCTGCCCGGACGTACTGATTTGGTTTAACAGCATTAAGCTACACGCTACCAAATGAATTAAACAAACCTACAGTTTTGATACTTGTGCCATCAAAGAAACCAAAGAAAACGTCAGAAGAAGCGAGGAAAAGAAACAGGGCTGCCAGAGCTTCACTGCTAGAGAAGGCTTGTTAATCCCTGATTCACACCAGGCGCCAGACAACACTTCCCCTCACTGCTGTGAAATATCTTTTCTGTCAAGCTGTTGCTCAGTTTAGGTCAAAGCTAGTTACCCAAACTTCTCACTTTTGTGTGGTTAGCTGCTGTGAATGAGCTGTTAGAGATACAATGGGATGTACTATGGATGCTGAACTAGCCTTGTTGCTTCTGGATTGGTAAGTAATAAATGTTTGTTCCGGGAGTCATTTGGACATGATGATGTGATACAGGATCAAACAACTGTTTGATGGTTTACCAACTGACACACCGTTAGCTTGATGTTTCGTTGCTTTGGCTAGCGAGCTAGTAAAATCGTCAGTACACTTCTTCAGATGATCTCCAGGGAGATATTTTTTTTTACGACAGTGACATTATGCCACAAGCCATGAGAGGCGACTGACGGCAGACATGCAGTAAAGGTCACCCGGGACATTTATTCACACCAGCCCAAGATGAGACCTGATAATCTAAGTTTGATATTTAATTAACGGTATGTTTCAGATACTGACTAATGCAAACTAAGCTAAGATGTTAAAGAAGTAAACGAAAAGCATAGCAGAAACTCTGGAAATGTATAATTAAGGTAATATTTATCTATTGGGTACTACTAATCAAATACAGATGTACAGCTCATAATAGCAAAATAAAAATACATCTATGAAAGCAGAAATTTTAGCTTGTTTGAACCATTCACATGTGTGAATGTCACAACAAGAAGACTGACCTTAGAGACCTCTGTAATCACTCATCAGTCTGGGAAAAGCTGGATCAAAACTAATAATCTCCAAAACTAGTTTGGAGATGATTCCAAAATAAGGATTTTTTTTTTTGCAGGAGTAAATGGTTGCTGTAAAAAAAGCACAAGGGTTAGGAAAGGTGGCAAAAATAAATGAGTTTTAGGTTTGTAAACTGAATGTGACCTAAATACAGGACATTTGGAATAATATGCTTCTGAGCCACACAACCCCACACTAAACACAGTGGTCCACTTGCTCCTTCTTCAAATTACACCCCCATCCTACCTCCATTCAATACCCATTTACTTTATCAATTAATACATTGTTATTTTTGTTTGTAGTTGAGAATTGTCAATTTACTTTTTGCGTCCAGTTGACCCTTATTAAGACTAAGAAATGATCTAATAAAATCATATAAATTGTGTTTATGTAAACTGCTTAAAGTTTGACAATGTTTTTATCTAACTAAAGTAGTCTATGTCCCTTTAGCCTTTTATATGAACAAACCACCACTGGAAGTTGATTTTCATATTTTTCAATCCATTGAGTTGAAGTAGCTTCAAAAACCGCATTTGGCAAGATGTAGATATTTTTCCTGTACTGTGAAAATAAATTTAAAAATCACCCCAAAAACCTTTTCATGACTTTGGACAAAAGATAAAAATAACTCTTAATCAATGCTGCATCCATAGCTAGGTAAATTTCCAAAACAACTCATACATGGGAGATTTAAAAAAAAAGAATAGTGATTTTTTTTCTTTCTCTTTTTAATTACATAATTTTATCCTAAAACTGAAATTTAAGGGGTTAAAATTTCTGAACATCCCTGCCTATTTGTTATGGATACTGAAACTCTAGTTTGAAAAAAACAATACGTAGACATAATATCAAACTAACTGATGCATAATGTGTAGAAAGCCTCCAGTGGGAGAAACCAACTACACTGACTACCTGAAATGACTTGAACTACCAGGGAATGAAATGACCAGAATACGCAAATCTAAAATGTGTTATTTATTCTCCTCATCATATCAACAGTAATATTTCTAACATTAGACACTCTCACTTCCTGGGGGACATTGCAATTATTAAACAAGACAATGATCTGAGAAATTATTTTGTGATGCAGCACATAAAGGAAGAACAGAGGTAAGGCAAGGCTTCAAAGAAAGGGTGGAGCATAATTTCCCCTGCAAGATGTGATAGAGAAGACACAGAAGACAACTGCTGCATGCTAATTCTGCTAATGGTGGTTCTAAAAGCCACCGAGTCATCAGTCCCTGTTGTAGTTTTAATAAAGCATCTTAGCACACACTGGGAAAGTGTTTGACCATGTCCTGATAGGTAAAACATACAGGAACAAAACCAACAGAAACTAAATTCACTGATCTTTGTTATGTGTAAGCCCTTTTAAGATCTCCATGGTTACACTTAATGAATCGCAGCTCCAGCCACTACACTTTTCCTCAAAGTCAAAGTCTTTTCCTCGAGCAACCACATAAAGGCGCAAAGCCTTACTGGAACACATGATGTAGGACTAAATTCTGCCATGAACAACAGCCTCACCGCAGGCACTTAACACATGCACCTGCACAGCCGGGAGCAGAAAAACCGGCACCCCGAGCTGGTCCTGCGCTGCTTTGTTTATTCATAGAGGTGTAGCTTTGGCTGCTGAATTCTATTTTCCACATTGGCCGAGCACACATGTGGCCAGTAAATTATAATTAGTGGTTTGGTTAGATGATTGAATCCGATTATTTTTCTGTCGGGAGCTGGTTAAGGGAATATCTGCCCAAATTTCCGAAACACATCTCGCCGTGGGTGGCACTTTAGTCACACTGACAAGATGCAGGCGACGTAGAGAGACAGAAAGGAAATGGAAAAGCTTGGGGGGGGGCGGGGTGACTGTGTAATTACCTGGCCTGACCTGCATGTTTAAAAGGTGTTGAGAAGATAAGCGGAGAAAAAGGTCAGACAGGATTAGAGCCATACAGATAAAACCTAATTTGGCTAAATTGCAAACCCTAATTTATTTCTTTTATATTGCTGTTCATGAGATGCTCTCCTCATAAAAAACATTTTAAAAAATACGAGAGGTTGCATATAACCACAACATGTACACTTGCAGTCATCATTTCAGCACTAGGTAAAATCATGCGAACCTCTTGAACTATTCTACTTTGTGTCCCACTACATCCTGACTGTGCTTTTTCTGGGTTATTTGTTTCGTAGAACAACACATAAAAAAACGGTGTATCTGTGAAGCGGAAGGAAATTAAATAAATTAGAGAAAGACAAGACAGACCTTCATGGAAGAGCCTGCAAGAATAAAGACATTGTTGTGAGTTTGCCACAAGCGGTGTAAGGGTCAAATGTGACCAAAACAGAGTTATTACACACGCAAAACTTAATTTGTGGGAGAAAACAAACACTGCACACCAGTGTGAACAGAACACATCCATGGTAAAACAAAGCGGTGGCTGCATTATGCTATGGGGAAAGTTGTAGTCCTGGAAGACAAAAACGGGATTCATCTAACTCCCCATTCTATCTGACTGATCTTTAGCTAGTTTTCAAAAATCAAAGGGCTCAATACTCAGAATGTACATGTGCAAAGCTTGAAAAGACCTGTAGATGCAATCATACAAAAGATATTGGATGTATAAAACCTTTTATGCTCGTCTACCACATAAAATCTTAGTAAGATTCAGTTTACGGTTGTAACAAGACAAAACGTGGAAAGGTTCAAACGGTATAAATACTTTTACTGGAGAAAGCTTGTATTTAATTTCTCCTCCTGTTTATTCTATGCAACACTGACTTCAAAATAAACCTGAAAATATAATTTGTTTGCATATTTCACAAATTAGAAAAATAACAAACATTTACTGGCAGTGAACCTTGAGATTTTTCTCAGCGTTTTTAATCTTTAAACACAAAAATGCCCAAAGCAGAAAAGGCATACACCGGAGCATAATTATGACTTTGAAACTTTTGTAATTATTCATTTTTTCTGAATATAAAATAGCAGTGGTTTGATGCAGCACTCTTTGCTTGCAAATCTAACAAGACACCTGCTAATTGTCGCCCTCATCGTTGGACGATGTGGTGATTGGCTCTGCAATCAAATTCCGTAAAGTTAATGACAGGAGTCATGCAAAAGGACTGAAGCCTTCTTAGCTTTTCAAAGCAATCACAAAAACATTGTTAGAAAACTGCATCTTAAATTAAAATCACAAAGACAGTAAAGATGATAATCACTTATAATTCATCTTTTACCCCTGTCAAATTTTTTCAAAGAAGTTATTCCTCAAAAGTTGGTTAAAACTGACTGCTAATCTGCATAAAAAATGTACCTTCATGATGATTTACAATCTTCTTTTTGGAGCGAAAAACACCAAGTGAGGGGGCATAAGAAAAGGTGACAAGTGGCCTTGGGTCTTGGTTAGCTTGGCTAAAAACTAACCACATGTAAGGCTGAGATTGAAAAATGTAACTAAAAAAGCTTCTACTCTTCTTGGTCTACAGACGTGTCTCCGAGGCATGTAACCGTGAATGACAGAAAACCATTTCCCCTTAAATTTTTGGGAAATCCAAGCTCATCTTATTGTTCTAGGTTCTGAAAAGCTCCAGGATTCACTAACTAACCACAGTGTGCAGTGCCCCAGGGTGGAACCTTGAGGTCATACTTGACCATTACATTTATTTTATTACATAAATATTAAATGGTATTTAAAACTGCCCTGTTCCATATGCGCAACATCTAAAAAATGACCCGGTTTTTTAACCAAAGTAATACTGTACAAGGACACCATTTTTTTATCTCTAGATTTGACTAATGTAACACAATCTAAGCAGAGTGTCCTAATAGCTTAAATAATTAAATTAATTCAGTACATCCGGAATGTTCGATAATCCAAAATACCAAGCTGTGCCCTGCTAACAAAACATCTTTATGGCTCATCACAAAAAACCCTGCGCTGTTAAGATACAGGTTTACCCATGATCCTTTGAAGTTCTAAAGGCAAGAATAGAAGTAAGAATTTAAGTTTTCAGGCCCATCTGGTCTGGAGTTCACTATCTCTTTGGTTCGCAGGACACAGACACAATATTAGGTACAAGCTGTTAAAGCTAAAATTCAATTCATTCAAAAGATCTTTAATTTACTTTTTATGCTCTTTACACTTCACAGCTTATACTGCAACTAACTATATTTTGTTTTATGGGATTTAAAACAAACTCTTTAATTTTATTTTTTAATAATTAGTGGTGCACTGATTGCAGTTTTCTGGCCAATCACTGATAATCGATCTTTGGAAAAACCCAATCTGTCGACTTGGCTTTCTGGGGATACTGATTTTTTTCATAATTAAAATCAGATTGTTTTAATGTTTCAATTTTATTTGATTGAAAAAACAGATAAATACTCACGAAACTGGAAAAGAGGTAGTGCTCTCAAGTATAAACAAAATTTTTTTTAGCATTGCTGTTCGAAATACAATATCATTTTTGTTCCTTCATTCTTTAATTTTTCTAACTTTGAAAACAAAACTTTTATACCTGTTTTGACCCAGTTGTCCAAAAAATTATTCCAAAGCAAAACCATAGTTTTGCTTTCACAATACCTTAGGTTTTCAAAAAGTAAGATCGATTTCTTATGGAAATCTCATCCGATTTCCGATTCCCCAAAGCTACAGAAATCGAGCGGTACACCTCTAATTTTTATATATATTTATGTTTATATCAACTGCCCTCAGTTTGTAATCTGATCCTAATGTATTTGAACATTTTATTGCAATATCTGCTTGTATGTCTTGGTTGTACCTTATAGTCAAGATATGAATTTTGCTGGACGATAAATGGCCCAAGAAATCATCGCAATAAATAATCATATTGTCATTTTGAGACATGCTCTGAACAACAAATACGGTTAAATTCTAAATAAGATTTACCACTGCAATTGGACTACATTTTTAAAACCAAAGAAAAGAAAGGAA
This sequence comes from Apricaphanius iberus, assembly GCA_028564705.1. Lineage (NCBI taxonomy): Eukaryota > Metazoa > Chordata > Actinopteri > Cyprinodontiformes > Aphaniidae > Apricaphanius > Apricaphanius iberus. The sequence goes on from JAPXFQ010000256.1 coordinate 742,093, forward strand.
ACAATTAAAAGATAAGAAAAAAAACATTGAGGAACTGTTTAAACAAAAAATTCCTTCGAAGAAAAAATCAGAAAAGAAAAATAGGCAAAACTACCAGTTAGGGGTTTTGTAAAGAAGAGTGCAGACTAACAACAAAAACACTCTGAATAAAAAAAACCATCCCACTTTACTCTCCCACTCACTGGCCACTTTATTAGGTACAGCTTGCTAATATCAGGTTGGACCCCTTTTTGCCTTCAGAACTACTTTAATCCTTCGTGGCATAGATTCAACAAGGTACTAGAAATATTCTTATGAGATTTTGGTCCATATTGACATGATAGCATCACGCAATTGTTGCCGATTTGGTGGCTGTACATCCATGATATGAATCTCCCATTCCACCACATCCCAGAGGTGCTCAATTGGATTGAGATCATGTGACTTTGGAGGCCATTTGAGTAAAGGGAACTCATTGTCATGTTCAAGAAAGCAGTCTGAGATGATTGGAGCTTTATGACATGGCAAATTATCCTGCTGGAAGTAGCCATCAGAAGATGGGTACACTGTGGTCATAAAGGGATGGACATGGTCAGCAACAATACTCAGGTTGGTTGTGGTGTTGCAACGTTTATCATTTGGTACTAAGGAGCCCAAAGTGTGCCAAGAATATGTCCCCCACCCCATTAAACCAGCAGCAGCCTGAACCATTAATAAAAGACTGGATGGATACATGCTTCCAAATCCTGACCCTACAATCCGAATGTCACAGCAGAAATCGAGACTCATCAAACCAGGCAACATTTTTCCAATCTTCTATTGTCAAATTCTGGTGATCCTGTGTGAATTATAGCCTTAGTTTCCTTGTCTTTGCTGACAGGAATGGCACCCGGTGTGGTCTTCTGCTGCTGTAGCCCATCTGCCTCAGGGTTCACCGTGTTGTGAACCTGGATATTTTCCCTTCTTCGGACCATTCTCTGTAAACCCTAGAGATGGTTGTGCGTGAAAATCCCAGTAGATCAGCAGTTTCTGAAATACTCAGACCAGCCTGTCTGGCACCAACAACCATGCCACATTTAAGGTCACTTAAATCACCTTTCTTCCTCATTCTGATGCTCTGTTTGAACAGCAGCAGATCGTCTTGACCATGTCTACATACCTAAATGCATTCAGTTGCCGCCATGTGATTTGCAGATTAGACATTTGCTTTCACAAGCAGTTGGACAGGTGTGCCTATAATAAAGTGCCCAGTGAGTGTATATATTGGCCTATTTTTATCCAGTCTCTTTTATAGAATGAGAGAAACACACGAGGAAATCAGACAAGCATGTAAACTAAATTCATTGTGGCTAGAATTGTTTTAGTTGAGTAAAATTTATGACAGGATTCATTGATTTATTGTGGCTTTTTCAGCACTCCTATTTTCATTTCTGAGGTAAAAACACAAAAGTCCAGCTGAACTTACTGGGTTTGAGCAAGACAGCCATGGGCCACGGTGTTCTGAGAGTGAGGAGTTCTCTGCACGCTCGTGAGTTCCAACATGTCCACTTGCACATCTGTCACGTGACCAGGCAATGGGTTAAGCACGGAAAGAATCTTCTCAACCAGGTTGTCACCGTGGTGACCAACAGCCCCTGTGAATAAAGGAAGGTGAGAGTCAGTGTGCACAGAAAGCCTTTCGGTCTGCACACAGATTAATGAGAACATAATGACCACGATAGATGAAGTGAATAACATATCTTGGGTAGCAACTGAACATTTGCCTTTAATGTCCATTTATTAAGGAGCAGGAAAATTATCAAGTGTAACGATTTAAGGGTAAAGGTGACAGCCAGGAGAGACCATCTCCAAAACGGCAACTTTTGTCGGATGGTCTTGATCTGCAATGGTCAGTATATATTAGGCCTGGGCGATTAATCGAATTGTAATTGAAATCTCAATATTAAAAAACTCAAACACAATTAATCATGGGGTATGTTTTAGATAAAAAAAATGTAATAATTTATATAACTGTTATCCCAAATGACCAATCCAGCCGAAGCAATGCCTTTTTGTCAAGCTAACTGGCCAATCAAGTCACAGAAAAAATTGGTACTTAAAAGCAACAGGCCCCTGCTGGTAGGTAAAGCAGAAGTACAGTGTCAAAAGTGTATGGCTGGTGAAGAACTTTAAGGAAAATGGACAACAGTTAAGATGATAAAGATGACCAACTTGTTGACACTAAGCACAGAAGAGAACACAGCTGTGACATTGTGGAGGGAAGTGGCAACGTGAGCTCAGTAGATTGGAAATGGTTTGGATATTTCGGAAAGGACAGCAGCAAGACCAAACCGATCTGTAAAATCTGCAGACGGACCGTATCAACAAAGCTAGGTATTACAACCAATCTATTTAATCACCCGAAGTCCCATCATCCCTCTGAGGAAAAAGAGACACGTGCAGTTTGGAAGGGATGTGATGTAGTTAGCAATACAAAAGTAGCAGGACGCAAACACTTCATGCAACATTAATAGTGAAGGCTATAAGTAATTGTTTTTGTAATTGTTGTTTTGATTTGACTAAAAATAAAAAAAACAAGATTGTTAAATACAGTGAAAATAATCGTGATCGTTCTATTTCCATAATCACCCAGCCTTAGAATATATGCAAAGTAATCTAAGGGAAAGAACACTAATGAAACAGAAATGGGATCTTGGGTCCAAATGCTCATTGACAGATGTCAGGAGTAAAGCAAAGGGGCTCAGGAATGCTTTGAGAAGCACAGCAATGAATTTGAGCTGTTGACATATATACTCCTCAGATCTTAACCTAATTGAGTTGATAAATAAATAAGTCTGATCCATGGATGTCTTATCTTACATACCCAGCTAACATCTTGATGCCAGATAAGATAACACAGGACCTGTTAACCTGATGGGTCAGGGCAGTGCAGTTTTGGCTGCTAAAGGCGGAACCAGTACACTATAACCCTGGTGGTCATTATGTTATGCCTGTTCAGTGCATAGGTGTCTTTTAAACTGGACACAAAAATAACCCTGCAGTCTTACTGATAAGTAGATAAATAAAGAAAAGCGTTATAGGTCTGCTTCAAAGTAGACTTTACCTGTAAGATCCACTGTTCGGTCCATAAAGATGATTGATGCTTTATTAGGAGCACTCTTTCTTCTGTTTTTCGCCTGATTGTGATTGGCCAGTTCCCCTGCGATGATGCGGCTCAATGGCCCCACAGCAAAACTCTCCTCCTTTATTCCCGTGGCCTCAAACATCGAGTTTAACGCCGAAACCAGGCATTTAATTTCGATCTGCAGCTCCATCGGAAGAGCATGCGCATCCAGGTCATTCAAAGTGCCGAACCTTTTCTTCTCCGGTCGCTTTGCATTGATGCTCTGCAGGTCTTGTGGGAGCAGGGGAAACAGGTGAGCAAACGGTGGAGCGACGATCAGCTGCTGCGACACGGGGGCGAAGACCACCGGAGCGTGCATGACCTCCGCCGTGTAGTTCATGTTTCCCATCCACTCGCAGAGTTTCTCCTCAAACTGCTCAAACACAGGGTTACCCTCCATTTCTGCGGCGACATTGTTGGCAAACAGGTGCACGGTGTGGGGGACAGCGGTGACGACCACACAGTACTGAAAGTGACTGAGGGATATGATGTCTTTTATGATGTCCACCGTCCTCCCCTTTAACAAAGTGCTCACCACGAACACGGCTTTGGGCTCGTTCTCATCGCACGCTTCGAAGCTCGAAAACTGCTTCAGGTTCCTGGCTCCAGCTTCCAGCAAGTGTGCAGCCCCTCCGCTCCAGTGAAGAGCCTCTGCACACCTGTCATCCATAAAAACCACGGCTTTCTTCACCTTCGAAAACACTTTCTCCCACACATGGAGCGGTACCCGTGTGAAATCCTCCGCGGTTAGCATTTTTACTCGTAAACGACGTTGGTTATTAATAAATAAAAGCAAGAATCATCGGAGATGTCACAGAGCAGAACAAGTTGCTCCAGCAAACCAAAACACGCGTCTCTTCAAGGTGACGTGGCGGCTGCGCGTCGCAGGGCTCAAACGTCATCCAAACGTTGCCATGGTGACACCTAACAGCGCCCACACACCAAGCGTTTGAATTGTAAATATTTCTTTGTTTATTCGTTTTTTATTTTTTTTAACTGGTTCTACAAAAAACGACCCAAATTGAAAAAGCGAAAATGTAATATCCACCATATTAGCGTATCGCTTTTACTTGTTTAAAACAGTAGTTAAAATGTTTTTATTGTTACTCTAACCGAAGATATTCAAACTAATTACGGCTTTTCTCGCCTCAGAAGATTTACAGAATCCTTTAAATCACTTTCACAATTTTTTTCCTTTATTTACCTACAAGTATGCAACAGTGCATACCAGGATAATTTTAATATTTTATTTGCTCCTAAATGTTGTGTTTGGAGTCAGAGTCCGTGGGTCCTGATGAAGATGACGACAATATGCTTCAATGTAGCTAAGTTTAAAATTGCTATATTCTACAATAATTTGTTACGGTATCACCAGTCCCGGGCATAGGCCTATATGTCTTATCTGCATCTCTTTTAGGGAAGTTACTTCAGGCCTCGGTGATTAATTTCTTCCCCGTCAGCCACTAAATGGGCAGGTGTACCATATTAGTCCATTTCTGATGAAGAATTGAACATTGCTCTGTGTTATGCCGATCTTATTTTATTACCCAATCTTGATCTCTACAACTGTATCCCTGACCTTTCTGGTGTGTTTGAAACCTTTAAAGTCTTCACAGAACAGCAGTAGCCTATTTACACTGAGATTAAAGCACAAACTATTTACGTACTAGGTGATTGCATTTGGTATATAGTTAATGGGGTTGGGATTAAGAGAACAGAAATGCTGAATTTTAAATTTGTTTAGCTATACACAAACCATGTCTTGCATTTAATTTACTTTGTAATTCTTATGAGTTGAGTGTGTCTTAGCCTTAGTGGGAAGAGTAGATGTTCCGCGATCCAAAAGTTGTGTTTGAATCCAGGTTCCTCCTGTCAGATGTTGATATGCCCCTGCAAGGCAGCCTACCAATTTGCATGTCTGTGAATAAATGTGTGAGCGTTTGAGTGTAAAGCGCTTTCAGTACCTGATATGACTATAAACTGTATATACTCTGTATCTGCTAGACAATAAATTGCATTAAAGGTTCTGCTTGTAACACATGAAAATGTACTTTGAAAAAAACAATTTGAATTTTTTTTATATAAAATTATGGAAATCACAAAAAGAAAATGAAAACTTATATATTTAACACATCTTCAAATAATTTTTTTTGTTACTTTATTATTTTTATTTAGATTTGTTTAACACTGACCAATGGATATTTTATTTTCTGACAATAGTGCCCCAGTTTGTCAACCTTTTCAGCTCTCATGCTTTTCTACTATATTTTAGTTTTACAAATGTGTTGCATATATTAATTAACTCTGTGTATGTGTTTTGATATTCACACTTGATTATTAATCAACAAACTTTAGATGTTTAACAAAGTTCATATCTTTTTTCGATATACCTGTCCCTTGGTATAATGATGATGCGAGAATAATGACATCTGATTGCTGTGTAGTGAGGAGATATTCAGATTTAATACAATTTTCTCTCTCCGCTAATGGCCATGATTATTATAGTTTCACAGCACATGTGACGGCACAGTGTGCACCGCTCATAATGTGCCGTTAAATCTGTCAATGGAACATGGATGGATATATCATGCTCATTAAATGTGCTGCCAGGGAAAGAGTGCTTGTTTATGGGCTAGAAATATGAATTTAAGCAATCTCACAAGCACTGCATTGATTGTTTCTTTGGTTGGCTTTTTCCCTCAGATTACATGTAGCATGAAGTGCCATTAGAATCAGATTTGAATTTGTGAAAGAAATTCTATACTTTATTTAAAGCACAAGAGCCTTATCTGTTGTTGCTTAAAATTAGGCCTAATCAGCTTAAACTGCAACCTTATCTGTAAATAAACATAGAATTTGAGGTTTTTATTAGATTTTTAAAATAATATTTCAAATTTGTTTTACTGAACCCTTTTTTAAAAATACGTTTTTATGCTTTTTGAAGAGTGTATGAAGTTCTATTTTAAGTGCTCATTAGAAAAACATGCAACAACACCACATTCGAGCGGGAGGAGAGAGGCTAGGGGTCTTCCCACACTCTTGTTCATTTGACCATCGGGGGTTGGGGTCCGGGAGGTAGATCAGGCCGTCTGATCGGGGACCTGGGCTGGTGGGCTACTCTTGCCAATGTCTGGCTTTGACGGTCTGCTTGTCTCCATCCTAGTGGGCAGGGGGTTCGTCTACCGGGTTCAGGGGCAGGTCGCTCTATTGGGGTGCTGTGCCTGGACCTGGGAGTATAGAGTTTGTATGGGGTGTATGAATGAGTATACAGCGTCCTTTTTTTTTTTTTTTGGGTGTCCTGATGTGTTGGTGAGAATGTATGTGCGTAAGAGGGAGGGAACGTATGATTGTCTCTGTATGTCTATGTATACTTGTCAGGCTGGGTCTTCGGCTGCCCTCTTGCCTGGTGCATCTCAGGCCCCACATCCAGTGGGGGCATTTTTTCCCCTCCATCACTCCCTGCCGGTGACTGATGTGCTTGCCCACTGGTGCATTGGTGGATCTTGATGTCTGGGGCTGGGGGCCCGTATGCGGTCTGGCTCAGCCCTGGTGCATGCCTGGCTGGTCCTGGGGGGGCGGGTGTGTCGGGCTGCCGATGTTTTGGTCCGATGTCCTACTTGGGTTGGGTGTCCTCCTCTTATGGGGGTTCCATCTGTTCCTCTCCTTGGGGGCGGTCGGCCCTGCGTTGGTCCACCGGTGGTTTCTGGACTCTGGGAAGCTCTGGATGTATGTATCTCCAACCTCCTTCATTCCTGTAGCACGGATAGCTACCAATCACTTGCATGGGGAAACCTTATTTAGACCTGCATGCTCGCACACACATAGGTGTGGGGACATATTTTTGGGCTGAGCTTATCGTCAACAGATAGTTGGTACCAGGAGCTTACCAGCAACATCGGTCTTGTATTCATAAATCCATTTTGGTGTGTGGTTAATGTGTAGTTCTTAGTTCATATTACTGGATCTGTTTTGTTAATGTCGTTCTGTTTTATGGGTTGTTTTTGTTTGTTTTGTTTGGTTTTTACCACTTATCCGCCGTCCAACAGAGGTGGAGGACTGGGATGTTTTCTTGTGTTCTTCGTTTACCTCCCTATCTTGTATTGTCGGTTCACACTCCTACCGGTCCTTCTTCTCCTCTTCTTTCTTTCTTCTTTTTTGTTTTCTCGTTTTCGGGTCCATAACTTCAAGAAATGAAACCCACAGTAATCAAGAAAAAAAGTGAGTGTATGCATTTCAGAATCCTGTGCGGGTTTCCAGTGCATAATGAAGAATTGCATGAATTATATAAGAAGAAAGAAATAGGAAGTGTAGAAGTGCAGAAGAATTGTGTTTCTTTTGTCTTAAGGGAAAATCTAAAAGCTCTCACTGAAGGATAGGTCAGTTATTATGGAACTGCTGAGATTTCTTAAACTGCAGACATGTCGCTATGCATCACTGTGATATGAGCCATGACTAAATATATATTTCCAGATTCTTTTTGTGTTTATGCCTGTAGGACATAATATTTATGAACCTGCATTATTTGTCATGGAACCCACTTCTGTCAAGGTGTAGCTTTGAGATATATTTTTAATGATGTTTAAAGGAACATCATGAAAAATGTGTTGTAGCCTAGGAGTTCTCCATTTCACGGCAATGTTTGAAATTGGGCTATTAGCACTCAACCCCGTCGACAGTGTTTCTCTGAGGTCAGGTTTTTTTTTTCATGATGATAAAGACAACTTTAGCAATGAGATTTCTTTCAGCTCAGGGCACACAACCGAGAATCCCGAGTTCAGTTTGTAAACTAGAGCAGATTCCATTGGTAAGGTTCATGCAAACTTTTTAAAGATGAGCCAAAAGGATACAATTATTAAAGAAACAACAAAGTACAAATTCTTTTAAAAAAAATCCGAAAAAGAAGAAAAATGTGTTAATCAGTTATAATAATTAATGTATCTCTGAACAATTTGAAAGTGTTTTTCAGGCTGTACAAACAAAGAGGACAAAGACATGTTTCAGAATATCCATGAAGTCAAAGAGCAAAACCAGGACATGGACCCTTTAGACCCAAAGCCATGGAGGAGGCCTGGTAAATTGTGACTCGTTATCCTATACAGTCTCTCTGTAATCTCATTTAGTGTCTATTAACTGTGGATCTTCAGACTTGGTAACAACTGTTTTATGTAAGGGGCTGATATCACAGATTACTTTAACTACGGCTTCAATGAAGACAGCTGGAAGGCATACTGTAGAAGGCATTCTAGGTTCCATGTCTTCCAAAAACAACATATCGCTAAAGTCATGGTAGGACATTTTATCATGAATATTTAAAAACAGACCTGTCTTTTAACGTACAAGAAAGATTTAGAAAAGAATGCATCAGAACAGAACAAGAGCAGGGATTGTAACCATGGTATTTCTGCCTTGGTTATAGAGAGAGCAGGCTAAATGTGAAGAAGTGATGTCATGTTCGTCTTCTACTTCAAGCAGAAAATCCCAGATATCCCGCAGGTCAGTAAGATGTTTGTGTTTTCATTGTTTACATCGTTGTTGGTCCACGTAGCAGTATCTCATTTGATGTTACAGCTGTTTGTGACGGAACAATTATTTGTCTGTCACATCTGTTTTTGTGATCAGCTCACCAAATTAATGTTGTTTTGAAAATGCTAGGCCAAACACAAACTTGTAATTTTTTTGTTAAAAAAATGGAGCACATTCTCATTCAATAATTGTTCATCTTCATTTAATAGTTGACAGATTCTTCCACCTGAGTTGTGATTATCCACAGCTGCAAAATCCTTCACAGAAGGCAGTTAAAATCAAACACAGGTGCCATATATATATAAATTCTACTGGCTTTATTCATTTTTTGCCAAGATCTTGTAGAGACAATCAGAGAGTTGGACCTTGAGAGTAAGGGATGTTTTTATGCTGGTTTTTTTTATTACAATGTGAAACTGATGAATCCCGGCATTGTTGTCTGGGAATATGGCAGTACCATCAGGAAAGAAAAAAAATGTATTGATGGAACAACCTGATCATTCATTCCTGTAGTCATATGACCACATTTTTTGGCCACATAGCTCTGCTGAAACTAGAAGTGACCAACTGCAGCAAACCAAGATCATACCCTTGCATCACTTAATGCCTCTCTTCACTCTAAAGCAGGTTCACTCTGGACTCATCAGATCATATGACCTTCTTCCTCTGCTCCAGGGTCCAATCATCAAGCTCTCTAGCAACTTAGCTTTATTGATCAGTTGTTGTTTTTTAAAGGCTGCAAATCTGTTTAGTCCCAATCGATTAGGTCCCAGTGGTACTGCACTTCAGGAACTGGTCTTACTGTCACGTTTGAACACAGCCAGGAGTTCTCTTGTTGTTTTTTAAGGATTTCATAAAAAAAAGAAAATTAAGTGATTGTCGATGCAGTTTATGCAAGATTTTATTAAACCTATTTCTTCCAGGAAGATGATGGTTTCTCACAGTCTTTCCAGTTTCTTTAATCCATTGGACATTTCTTAAAGTTTTAGCAGTTTCAGAAATCTCCAGATGTTTTCCTCTTCTTGACGTATACTAATAATTTAACCAATTTTAACCCAGGGTTGAATAATTTAGCTAAATCCCAGAGGGGACTGTTTCAGATTATGACAAAGTTTAAGAGGCGTTGACAATCTTGCAAGGCTCTGTAAATCCCTGTTCAGAGGCAGACTCAGTAAACATTTCCAAATGACAAACGACCTCTACAGTAGTGTATTTTAAAAGAAAATCTTCTTGTGAGCTGAACAATAAAAAGACAGTAGAGAACCGGTATACCCATGAAATATTGAAAATTATTCAATAAAATTTTTTCTATCAATATATAAGACCGGTACGCACCACCTCCCCACCCCCCATCCCCCACCCCCCACCTGCTTGTCCTTTAGTTTGATAGCTAAATTTAGATGCTCACCACAGGCCTGACTGCTACACAGGATGGACTGGCAGGACACATTATTTAATTAAAGATTCTTGATGATGTTCTCAACCATCGGCAAGGTCACCCTTCAGGGGAAGTCATGTAAATCTGAGCGCTGAATCTAACCCCCCCTCATATGACAAAGCAGGACCAGAAGGGATGCAGGAAGCCACACACTGTTGCACAACATAAACCCACACAGCCTAAGACAGCGTAGGATTTTTTTTATCCCCTTACTGACATACAGCAGAAAGCAAGTTCTCCGTGTCATGGCACATATCTAATTCATATTTATGTAGAAAACAATTTTATTGCATTTCCAGTGAAGCTTTAGCTCAACTGCATGTGTTTTCTTCAAAACCAAAAGGGGCATAAAGAGCTGTGAACTGTTCGTTATTGAGCTGCGATTGGATATAACAGTTAATCTCCTTTTCTTTGTGTGTTTTTTTTCTCCTCATCCTCTGATTAAGTTCTTGTGACAGAAAGAGGTTAATGTCTCATCTCTGTGTTTGTGTGTGTACATGCGTGTGTTATGTGAGGGGTAGTGTTAGAGAGTCGGTGTGTGTGTATATATAAGGGGTGGGACAGTAAGGGACTGTTGTAAGAAGAAGTCAAACTGACCCAGATAAGGAGGTTTTAATGCATTAACGGACCGGTGGAGGGTTGGTGTAGGGGCATTGGGAGGGAGATTAGGCCATGCTAATGTGCTGTTTATAAATGCACATCAGCAAAACATACGCTCATGATTTAAGTCTGTTCAGGAAAAGCCTTAGTGACCAAGTTTTTGGTGTTATATTTTATAAATGTTATGTAAATGTACATGAAATACTTTGTGCATTATGTGCCTTTTACTACCTGATTAACAGACAAAAAAAAGATGCGGCTGCTGAGAGTAGAGACCGAGCTGGAAGCAGCAGCCACAGAAAGAAAGCTCGTCCTTGTCGCACCGATGCAGCCAAAGATACTCAGGTAGTGTGTGGTGGTGTAGTGAAGGGAAAGGACACAACCTCTAACACTATTTATTGCTACAGTTAGGTGACAAATTAAAGAGGAAAATCTGATCCTCTCGACCCTTCCTGAAAAAGGATGCAGTGCCTCTGTTATCTTATGAAGGTTTATTTAGCTACAAAGGTTGAGCTCCAATTAATCTCCTTTAGTTGAATCAAGTCAAATCTACCTTTGTTTATAAAGTATATTTAATGCTACAATCATAAACCCCTAAAGCTTGAGATAAGAGGTAATAAAATAAATATTGATAATAAAAAGAATACTTGTTAAGCAGAAATAAAAACAACTAAACATATAAACCCATGAACAAAAAGTGAAAACCTAATCTGAATACAGCACATGGGATTTCGCAAAAATCTTAGTAGAACAAATCTTAGTCCAAACATTTTAGAATAGGAACCATACATGGTTTATGATTTTAATTTGATGACGCAGGGTTACTCCACAATAGCTCAAAGTTGTTCTGTGTGTCCTTTTCATTCAGTAATGAAATAAATCCATTCAGATGAGATGGTCCATGTAGGTCCACACCAACCTCAAGACCACAACGAGTCTATAAAAAGTATATTATGAATGAACATGAGATAAAAAGACATAGATAGGCCTTTTGCAGTTACAGTCTGAACACCCATACAAGGCTTTGGGCAATCCCAAAAAGAATTCATAAAAAAATATTTCAGAGCATCAATATAAAACTCTATACTGACTTAATGGCATTAATGACTTAATGGTTGTTTTAACTTTTCTACAGAATAGAGGACATCAATCTGATTTAACAGGAGAGAAAAAAAATGGCTCAGGTTTTCTTATACTGTGTGAATGTAGCCAAATATAGATGCTAAAATGAATTTTAAAAGGTAAATTTATTAGGACTGAGATTAAGCAGTAATGCTTTCTAATCCCATTTATAACATCTTGATTTTTATTAGTTTAAACCATGGTTTCTTTATTTTAAAGATCTGTTGTAACTCAACAGTTTGTTGCATTACAGGTAGCTGCTGGGATTTCTCACAAGAAGAACAATAAAGCAGTTTATGATTTGCCAGGGTCAGCCAATGTCCGCACTATACGCTCATTTGTGGTTCCAGCACGTAAGTTACCATGCTGCAAAAATATTCTTTCTGTCTGTCTGTCTGTCTGTCTAATTTAAATGTATATAAAATACTCACTTACACTATGCTTACGTGCGCGGTTCTTTATTTACTGTAATTAATTTGCTGATTCGAACAAATTATGTGTCATTTAAAAAAAACAGATGGATCATATTTAGATTGAACACAGAGGGGAACTTTGTGTTGTCCACATAACTCATCACGCAGCTGCACAAATGACTAATGGCATTCTGAGAGTGTTTTTGTGAGGCAGCAACACATGTCCAAATATACAGCCCTGTGGAATACAAGGACAGAGGTGAACACTGATAAGTCTGTGTGTGCGCTTTCACTACATCTTGAGGCATTATGTGGTTGCAGTGCAGGTTTATTATCGGCCAGGTTTCTGTAGTTCTAACCAGGAGGTGGTCCGTCCAGGCTGTCAGTCAGCGGACTTCCTCTTGGCTTTTGGAGCGAATGAGATAGAAATCCAGAAGACTTCCTGGCGAAAGCACACAGCTGAGGATATAACATATTTTCTTCTTCAAAGCTTCCAAAATAGAAACACCAGCTTGGGCCTCACTTTTACCCCTCATCCTGTGAGCCCCATATTGTGCAGCGAAGCCATGCCAGGGCTGGTATTGCAAGTAAAATATCAAACATCCTGCTGACTGCCGCTTTGAACAGAAAACACTAGCTTTGAAGTGTATATTCATTGCTTTTTCTCTGTGTAGGCTGGGTACTCATGTTCTTTAAGTCACAGGCCCAGCTTCCCTGCAAATGTCTGACATGATAAAAATAGCCCTTGCAAAAAATAAAAAATTTAAAAAGAGAGGAAAGTGCTGGGTCCGCATATTGTAGCCTGAGAAATGTGCTGAGCAGACTGGTCGTGGAGAGCAGCGCAGAGGAAACGACTGAGCGTTTTTTAATGTTTTTGTTTGTTTTTAAAAGAGGTCACATCAGATGCCACATGCCTTTTACAGGCGCAAATTGTACAGCAGAACTGTGTCGATACAGAGTTCCACCTGACGGTGAACTTCTGTCATTCATATATGCAACACAGCACTCAAGCCTAACTAAGGCAGCTTACCCTCGCTTTCTTCAGCTGGTTACTAGGTCACTACAGTCTGTAAAGTTACAGAGCTTAACCATAGCTGAGCTCATGTTTTTTTCTAAACAGGCTGCAACATGACCAAATGTCGTGTGACAAGCATTGTTGGGAAAGTTCACTTTTTATATGAACTAGTTCAGTTCAGTTCACACATTTTAAAATAAATTAATTCCCTTCAAAATTCATAAATTACATTTTTTGAACTAAGTTTACAGTTTCAAAAATGAACTAGTTCATAGTTCTTTTATTTTATTTCAAAAATGTTGTGAGGAGCTATTACCCCTAGAATACATGACCTTTTCCAATTGTTGCTACAGATTCAGTCCGCTCGTACCCAGCTGCAGCTTTTACTCCATACAGTATATTCTAAAAAAAACAACAACCCTTTTTTTGTTGTTTTTTGAGAAATTATTAAACAGTCTGAAGTACGAACCATGCTGGGATAGAAAACTAAGGCTGTATCTAAAGGTGTAATATTCAAAGTGCAAAACTATTAAACATATTTAACTTTAGTCAGTTTTCAATTTCTATGAATTTATTTTTGACTTGTTTGCCCAAAGAACATTTATACAACATGAGTTATAAAGTGCAACAATTAGCCCAAATGATTAAGCAAGGTTGCAATTCTTTACTAACGTTTATGAAAGCTGGGCTTTCCTTTTATTTTTTAACCTTGCAGGTCTCTGACAATATACTACAATGTCAGGTTTTCCAGCTTTGGCTGGGAGATGACAACAGAGCTGCTTACTACTGTACTGTGTTATCTGGTTTTGAGAGGTAGAGGATCTGTTTTGATATATTGTCACCGTGTCTTTTATTTTCATTGTTTGTGATTTGCACATACCTTGAAAACTTAGCCTGATGTTTTAAGTCAACATACTGTTTCAAGTTTGCTGTTGACGTTGTTGATGTGCGAAGTAGCTCATTGAGACTCACCAGCAAAATTTACAAAAAAATGTATGATTTCTTCCCACCTTATTTGTTGTTGCCGAATTACTGCTGCTGTTGCAATCCCTGGAATTTCCCTGCATTCTTTGCAATTTGACACCAGAAGCAAAGATGGTGCGACTCGATGACTAGTGTTGCCAGATTTGATCTTTTCCCCTGTTTTAACCTCTTTGGTTTAGCCGGGCTTTTGTCAGGAAGGCTAGAATGAAACCTGGCAACACGTGAAAAAAATTAACTGCAAGAAAGTGCCGTTAACTATCGCCAGAATGAGTGTGTTCACTATAACGTTTATCGGACCAAAAGTGAGTAAAGTCAGTTCACATAAATTATGAACGAGTTCATTGAACGCTCATGAACTCGTTCATAAACAACACTGGTGACAAGACCCACTGAAATGTTGATCTTTGATCCGTCATACTTTTGCTCCAATTATTTAACCAACCAGAGGAATAATCCCAAATGAATTCAGATTAATGTGTCTTTTTTTTTACAGTTTCAACAAATAGAGGAAAAAGTATATAGACTAGAGTTTAAAGCAGGAAAAGATCAGCTAGTGGCTTTTTCTAGGAAAGAAACACCACTAAAGATATGCCGCTGGTAATAAATCTATGGGATGAAAGGGAAGAATGCACATAAGTATTAAATATTTGGAAAGTGACATTGAACAGGAAGGGTTTTAGCTATAAATGGAGAAAATGATATCCCACCAGTCCCAGTTGTGTATTTCAACAAGGTCAGCCCAATAGAAATCTATGCTCTGAGCAAGTGAATATTACAGCCTAACTTCGTCATCTTTTTACTGCACAGCTGTTGATGCTGAGGGGTGTGTGCTTTGATAGTACTTCCAGAGGTTGATACTGTGTATGCTGGATGTGTGGTGGTGGGTGGGGGGTTTGTTGTGGTGGTTGTGGTGTGGGGTGTGGTGGGGGGGTGTTTGGGGTGGGTGTGTTGCACACTAATCTTTTCATTGGGATTTTGAGTGAATTTGTTACATTTTAGTCCTCAGTTCTTGGATATGTGATCAGAAATTATTTGAAATTTTAGATTTGAGAATTCTTTGTCTTTTTTTTAATGAAAAGCCAATAGCTTTGTGTGCATGAAACAAAGAATGACAGGATATCCTTGAAGGAGAGGGACATTTTGCAGGGTTACCATACTCTTTGCTGTAGCAATATATTATTATGCTCTGGAGAGCAGTAACCATTGGTCAACAGTGAAATATCAGCTCAATCTAAGAGTCTGCAGCCTGCACCTCTGTGAAACATTAGTATGAGACAGAAAGCCACGCAAACACAGTCTGCAGCCATTAGCCCTTAGCCATTATTAGCTCTCTCATATGCTGCCAAGCATAAAAGTACAGTCCTTATCAAACGCTCATTGCAGGTAGAAACAATTACTCACTCACGCTAACTTTGCAGGCATCTGTGTGAACAAGCTGTTGTTTATGATAAATACGTCTGCTTGCTCTTGTGTGAAGCACAAACTTCTTGTTTTGTTCTCTTTTTATTCATGCTTAAATGTCTAGGTCAGTATACACGAGAGTGTTACATTCAGTGACCTCATCTTGTAATTAGTGGTCTCAGGTGCACGTTCATGGTGAATCACACCACTGTCTTTTGGTTTGCTGTCTTTAAAGGAATTTCCTGAAGGCCCTCAGCACTACACTCTTGGCTTTGTGATCTAAGAAGTTTGTGAACACATTTCTTTTAGCTTTGTTCTTCCGAGTTTCCATATGTCTAAGAACTTGTATACTTGTTCTCTCGACTGTGTGGTAATTCCGTTTAAAATAAAACTCTTTCTATTTTTCTCTCACATGAAGGGGTAGCTTGATCCTCAGGGCAGCATACAGAATTTGTGCAATGGCTCATATAATTATTCCTTCTGTTTCAAGTACTTAATTGTTCTTTATCTTGAATAGCTGCACTAAGCTATTCTCACGTTAGGGGTTATTATTTGGTGTGGGTGGGTGAAGAGGGGGTATTATCCAGATGTTAATGTGTTTGTGTGAATATTTGCTTCTTGTGCAAGTGTGCTGTTGTTCAGTGCAAGTTGAGTGTGTAATTTGCAGCTGAGTGGCGTGCTAGCTCTCATAACATTTGAGCAGTATCAGAAGTTGGACAATTAGCTGTGAAGTGAGCGTTCTGTGAAACTGATGGTTAGGACCTGCCACATTTGTTGCTGTTAAACTTGAAGGCAACTCTAATTTTACTACTACTGAATTGGTGCCTTAAATTTTAGCTTTGGTATTTCTTATAATTCAATTCAAATTCAAAATTCTTTATTAGTCTCAGAGTGAAATTAAATGTTGTTGTAACTCAATTATTCTCAAAGAGCTATAAATTCTGTTGCCTGTGGGCAGGAAGGATCTCCTGTAACAGTCTGTATTGAAGTGAATCTAAAGAGGGCTCAGACTAAAGACACTCTTGTAAACCATATTGTGAAGAAGATGTTATCCATAATGTTTTTTTAAATTTACTTTAATTGAGAACTTATACTCAAAATGTTTTTAAAGAAACTTGTGAGCTATCACATATTATATTTTGTGATTTTTTTAAAACAATTAACTTATTTATCCAAAAAGACATACAGCATTTTGTTTCATTTCGTTGAAACTAATATAAATAACACATCAGGGGTATTTGATAGTCCTTAAATACACACCATATGATGTGAACATAATTAGGACATTGACATTTGACTGTCTAACAGTTTTTAACAGACAACCAATGTAGCCACTTTTTGTTTCAGTAACAAAAAACAACATAATATTAAGACAATCATATTAGGGATTTTCCTAATTTAGGCTGTAAAATTCAGGGAACCTTCCAAGTTGAAAAATGCAGTTTTATGATTGCATTCAATCTTATTCACTAGGCAAGGCAAGGCAATTCTAATTGTATCTTTCAACAAAAGGGTAACTTAGGGTTCTTTACACTCAAGAAGAAACAGCAACAAAGTACAGAACACACAGAATATATAGAAGTATCCAAAAGGAAGAAATAAAAACATAAATAAATATAGATATAAACATAATGTAAGGACTCTCATCATCATCCACACCTGATCCTCCTTACCTGACGCCCTTATAACCAGTCATGTCCCTGCAGTCAGTCAGCCGGATCCTTACTGATGTCACCAGTGTGTGTTTTCCCTCACGTCAGCCATCCCGTGTCTCTGTTCCTGTTATAAATACTAGGGATGCACCAATACCAATACTGGTATTGGGTATCGGGGCCGATACCACTCTTATGTGCCGTATCGGTTACAGTTTTCTGATACCATAAACCGATACTTAAAATGTGAAAACAGCAATAATTTCACAGAAAAAGTTTCTTTTTCACTGGAAATTTTTGTTTTTTTGGTCATTTTTATTAATATTGTATTTCTTTATCTAATTCATAATTTTTTGTAACAATCAGAGAATAAGATAAAACCTGTCTGGTTGGTACTCAGTATCGGAAAGTACTCAGATCCAAGTATCGGTATCGTATCGGTTTGAAAAAAGTGGTATCGTTGCATCCCTAATCAAGACCATCACTCCATCATCATCACTATCACCACCACCAGCTGCACTTTAAATAAATATCAGTGCACTTACTCTGCTTCTGCGTCGGGGTCCGCACATCACATCGCGGCTGACCTCCTGACTTAATGTTCCGGCCAGTAAAGATGGACCCAGTGGGAGCTCAAGACCCAGCGGGAGCTCAAGACCCAGCGGGAGCGTAGGAGATCGCTGCCCTGCATCGGGATGTTTGGGCTAACCTTTCTAGGATTTCCACATCCCCTTACGCTTCTCTGCGAATCTCCAGGGCTGAGGAGATTCTGAAGCTGCTGCATCATTTCCAGAGGGTGTTCTCCGCTCGAGATCTCGCTGCGGGGCTAAGAGGGTTTGCCATGGGAAAGTGAGAGAGGAGGTGATATGCTCACCCTCTCCGTCTCCCTCATCCAGACACAGGCGGGTTTCCCACCGTGCCAGGACTGTTTCCGGGAGCTCCCGCACCAACTGCCAGCATGGGCGCTGCACACCTGGCTTCTCACAGCAGACAGCGGGAGGAGGAGCGTCTTCCGGGTTGGAAGAGCGAGCACTCGGCCGCGTGCATTTTGCATACCGTCTCCACCCACTCCTGCTCAGCTCCATTCCTCACCTTCTCCAGCTGACTGCATACCATTTAGACCAGACCCCGGTTTCATTCCATTCAGCTCAAACCCTGTTTCTCCTCCCACTAAGCAGTTTGCCACAGTTTGTTTTCCAGTCAGCCAGTCTGTTCCTGCCGCCATCATGGCTGCAGTTTGGCTGGCCTACACAGCAGCAGCTCTTCAACATCTGGCGTTTTACCAGAGGTCGCTAGTGCTGCTGGAAGAGCACCAGCACAAACCTTACCGATCTTCATCACCTCCACCTCACCCAGGTCTTCGGTTCCAACGCCAGCACCATGTCTCCGGGGCCCCATTCCCGCACCTCGCCTGGGCCTTCGGGTCCCACTAATTGGAATATGCTGTGTGTATGAAGCAGAGAGCAGAGCGATGCTTGTATGCCACATGCATTAAATGTATTACTGACAAATGATAAATTTAATTCACAACATTCTAGGCTAATAGTAATTAACTTACTAAATCTGTTGTCCCCCTCTTTTGCCTAAGAAGCATAAGGAATCCACGCGCATATTCCTCCTCTCTCTAGCAGTGACCACGGTGACCGCAAAGTCCTCATTTGAAAACTGCTCCTTGCGCCTGTATTGAATTGCTCACGCACTCACCCGCAAATGAAGGACAACCCAATGTGACAAATATTTAGCGCCGCAGGCAATTTTGCGGTTATTATTAGGAATCTTGATAAATCAGACCCTTAGACTCAGAAGTGGAAAGGTATAATTGCCTCAAATGGAGTTCCAACAGGTCAGCTTTATTATGTTGCCATACATCTTCACCTGGTTATGCTCATCTGTGGTGTCATTTCAAGAGGGTGCACCTGAAACTTGCATTATTGTATCATATCAGACTTGGCCTCGTTCACAAATTTTTTGCAGCCTGTGAATAAAGCTAATTATTTTATGTGCCTAACTTGATATGTATTTTCTCTCTTCCTTGCAGCCTCGTTTTTCCATTTTCACCAAACGTCTACCTCCGCTAACATACAGAGGAGGTGAGTTTTTGTTATTTTCACAGTGTGTTTATTTTATTTCAGAACACTGACTGTATTGGAGGATCAGGATAGATTGCAAATGAGTCAGAAACAGTAACAGTAAACGGCTTCACTGATCTGCATTTAGGGAGACTTGACCTGGATAAAAAAAGTATTTAAAAAATAAGTTCAAAAAATAGTCACTATGGTTTAGCTTCTGCAGTAATCAAAGTGCCTTTTTTGGCACTAGAGAATATGATGTTACTGCTCTCTGACATTCTAGATTCCTGTTATTTTTTGGTGTATGCTGTTGCTCATCTCACAACTGACACAATAGCCAAATAAGGTAAAAATCAGATGAAAACTTGTTTATGCCTACAGCCTCCTGTTTATCTGTGCTCCTCTGATCTATGTCACAAACTGTCTGCAGACTCCCACACTTTGACTCTTAATTCGTACAGCTAAGAATTCATTTGTGCCACGTTTTACGCCAAACTCCCTCATTTCGTAATATAGACACAAATTCGGTCCCTCTCTGGTTTTCTTTGATGATAGGTTTGTTTCTTTTGGACATAGTCTGTGTCCAGCTTGTCTCAATCTCTACATGTTTTTCCATCTCCAAAGCTTCCTGTGTCTTTATCCTCTTTCTTTCCTGAATCCTTCTCCTTTCCTATCTCCTAATTTGCCATTTCTGATGTGTTCTTGAATTCACTCTGCACTTTTTTTCTAAAAGTGTTTCTCTTCTTCACATCTGTGTCCAGCTGTCAAATCCTAACATATTCTAGGGACTAACTGTTCTTCAGAACTCTGCCAGACATTTCCTGTATGCTCTATGAATCTCCTCCTTTGTTTTCTCCCCTTTTTAGTCATTCAATATTCAATATTCATGTTTAAAAAGTTTTTTTTTAGACATGCATGCGCAGTGGCGCAGTGGTTAGCACTGTGCCTTGCAGCAAGAAGGTTGTGGGTTTGTATCACCAGGGCCTTTCTCCGTGGAGTTTGCATGTTCTCCCCGTGCATGCATGGGTTCCCTCTGGGTACTCCCGCTTTCTCCCACAGTCCAAAAACATGACTGTCAGGTTAATTGATCACTCTAAATTGTCCTTAGGTGTGGGTGTGTGCGTGCATGGTTCTTTGTCCTGTCTGTCTCTATGTGTGGCCCTGTGATGGACTGGCGACCTGTCCAGGCTGTACCCCGCCTCTCGCCCGTTGACAGCTGGAGATAGGCACCAGCCCCCCCGCGACCCCTGGAGGGACTAAGCGGTTCAGAAAATGGATGGATGGATGGATGTCTTTAAATGTTCCTGGGGCTTAAGAGGATACTTCACTTCACTCCAATTTCACTGAAATCTATATCCATTTCTCTTTGCCAAAACTGTTTAACCTCAGCAAACCTCTCGGATGGAGAGCATTCTGAAAGATTGAGGTCTGGATATACAAAGGACCATTTTAACACATTAATTAAACCAATCCATTGGATCCTTAGGGCTGTTGTGCTGCAGGAAGATAAACCTTTACTTCAGACTTTTACAGTCTTCAAATTTCTTCTTGAATTGCCTTGTATTTAGCTCCATCTATCTTCATATTATTTCTGACTTGCTTCCTTGTCCCCACTGAACACAAGCATCCAAGTAGCATGATGGTGTCACTACCATTTTTCTGGTTGAAATGGGTTGTTTAGGGTGATATGCAGCGTTAGTTTTAGTCGACACGTAACAATTTACACCCTTACCGGTAATATTCATGATGGTGTTTTTCCCCGCTATCTGACTTAACAAACCTCTGACGTCTTATCAGAATTCCCTTTATTTATATTGAGAACTAACTCCACACTAACGTACTTAATTTGCTAAACAAATGACTGAAGCAACCAACTGATTGCTGTGGATTTAATTTAAGGGTTATCAGAGTGAACAGGATCAGTAACAGGAAACAATTTCACTGATCTGCATTTAGGGAGATTTTACCTGGATGAAGAAAAGGATTTAAAAAATAAGTTTAAAAAAATATTTACTTTGGTTTAACTTCTGAAGCAATCAAAGTGCCTTTTTTGGCGCTAGAGAATATGATGTTACTGCTCTCTCACAATCTAAATTCATGTTATTTTTTGGTGTATGCTGTTGCTCGTCTCACAACTGACACAATAGCCAAATAAGTTAAAAATCAAATGAAAAGCTTGTTTACGCCTACAGCCTCCTGTTTATCTGTGCTCCTCTGATCTATGTCACAAACTGTCTGCAGACTCCCACAGCTAAGAATACATTTCAGCCACGTTTTATGCCAAACTCCGTCATTTTGTAATATAGACACAAATTTGGTTTTGTTTGATGATAGGTTTGTTTCTTTTGGACATAGTCTGTGTCCAGCTTGTCTCAATCTCTACATGTTTGTCCATCTCCAAAGCTTCCTGTCTTAAAGTCCTAAAAGGTGTAGTTTAATGTGACGTTATGTGAAAAAGTTCCAAAGGTATAAATTCTTTTACAAGGACTTTTAAATACAATATTAATATATGTTAAACTGAGCTGTAAATATAAGAATGCGTTTATTTTACTGCAAGATTAAGTCCACATTTCATTTTAATTCATGTCAGTTCTTTGCTGTGAGCCATATGCCAGTCTGAATACATCTTTACTTCATTCACTATATTCCATTCATGAGCAACCTTCAATCTGCAAATGCTTAAAAAAAAAGTGCAATTTAGGTGTCTTGGACTCTTGGATTTTTGGCAAACCATGTTTTGGACTCAACCACTGGATGAGCTTCATACACTTTTACTTCATCCTCAGCGCACTCGGAAGTTTTCTGTTTGAAGCAGCAAGCGTCCAAGCCATGTGGAGGGCAGAAGATCTAGCTGTATCCGTAAAATGCCCTCCATCCATTCTCCATGGATTGGCAAGCGCAAACTGTGCCTTGACAATGAGCCAGTCACTTCAAACAGTTGGAAAACAGAGCAGCACATTTGGAGAAGTGCTTTGATCATTATGCAAAGCAGTGCACTATTTTCTTTTCAGCTGATTCGCTGGTGAATTTGTGTGCTTACACTCTGCGTCTTTATCATAGCAAGGATCTGGAACGCTACATAAAATGAGTGACAGTTATGAATACAGTGTATCAACAGCTAGCAGCACATGTTGAACTAATGATTGTTAAAAAAAAAATCCTTTGTTTAAAAGATTTCTTTAACTTTTTGTTTTAGCAGCACCCTTGGGAACTTTGAGGAGCCTTCAACTTCACTGTATCAATATTTTGTAGGTAAGTAATGTATGTACCCGGAACATGTGATCACCATATGGGTAATCACATAAAATTAAGTCCAAAATTATTCATACTCAGAATCATTCTTTTTTAATCAAGAAGTTTCATTCTGGTAGAAAATGAGACAGACATCTCAATGTAAAAGCAGTATCAAATGAAGAAAAATTATTTATCTATTTTATTTACATGTTAACAAGGTGACAGGTAGAGAATTATTTATCGCTTGTTCAATAATCCTTGGAAGGATCTTCACTGACATTGCAGCAATGGAACCCTTGTTATAGTTATTGAGTGTTTTTTCTTTGGTGATGAAGTCTTTTATATTGAACAACCTCCCTGCCACCAACTCTTTAGCCCCCTTCAAAGATTGTTTCTTAGTTTAAAACAATTAAGAACGGTGGAGAAACCAATACTTCAGCCTGCCAAGAACGGGAAAATGCTGAAACAGTAGTTTCATTGTCTAGACTAGTGAAGCAAATTTCACATTGCCATTGATTGAGACGGAGCAGGACTGTAGTCCCTTTTCCAAACTTCACTGATACTTGACTGAAATAACCTGTTGCACATATAGACATGATGAGCGCCTTCTAACGAAAAGCTTGTTATAGTCAGATGAGTCCATTACTGAGCCAATGGGCGCAAAAAGTATGTCAGGAACAGGTTTTTCAAATCTAAGAGCCAGCTGTTGATGATGCTGGCAGAAAAAAACAAACTGAAGTACAATTGTATGTTTCAACAGAATAATTATACACAAAATGCTGACTTTGGAATAGATAAAGTAAGTTAATATCAGGTTTTATGGAAAGCCCTGAGATCAGTAATATTGAAAAGTTTAGGGTTCTGCTTTTAAACAGAACCCTATAACATCCATCCATCCATCCATCCATCCATTTTCTTAACCGCGTAATCCTTAATGGGTCGCGGGGGGGCTGGTGCCTATCTCCAGCTGTCAACGGGCGAGAGGCAGGGTTCACCCTGGACAGGTCGCCAGTCCATCACAGGGCCACATAGAGACAGACAGGACAAACAACAATGCACACACTCACACCTAAGGACAATTTGGAGAGATCAATTAACCTGACAGTCATGTTTTTGGACTGTGGGAGGAAGCTGGAGTACCCGGAGGGAACCCACGCATGCACAGGGAGAACATGCAAACTCCATGCAGAAAGACCCTGGGCTGGGATACAAACCCACAACCTTCTTGCTGCAAGGCAACAGTGCTAACCACTGCTCTACCGTGCAGCCCCAACCCTATGACAGTAAACAAAAAAAAGCAACAACCAAAACTTCAATTCTGATTAGAAGTGTGGTCAAATAAACAGACAACATTATGCCTTAAACTTTTTAATGGCTACAACAAGCATGAAGATGTTGTGCAGCCTGCTAAGGGATATTTAGACAAACATTTGGGAGAGTAGACATATTCAAAGCTGTTTATTTCGATTCAGTCTATTTATATTGCACCAATTCACAACAGATGTCTTTTCAAGCCATTTCCTAATGTGTGGATTATCGAAAACTGACAATAAATCCAACTAATTTTTTTGTCATTTACGATTATATATACTTAATTTCTAAATTTATTAAACTTTTGCTTATTGATAGGCACACAAGTGTGCTTGGTCTTATCTATCCCATGTATAGGAAGAGAAAGAGATTTGCTTATGTGTTAGACTCTTAAGATAAAATTTTGCACTGATGAAAGTTTGATTGATTCCTTTCTAAACCTAACCTACATATTCTTTCAGCACTTTTGTTCTGTACAACTTAAAAAAAAAACCTACTTTGAAAAAATTATTCCAACGCAAAAGAAAGGAAATAACAACTGCAGGGATTTAAAAAATACATTACTATTGTCTTAAGTAGCAGTGATGCAGTTGCGTACTACTTCTGCTTATAGTCATTAGTCTGTTTTACTCTCTCCTTTGTGACGGGTGTTTCATCTTTATTCCCAGGTAATACGGCAACAGACTCAGGAGTGATTGATACTGCCCACGCCTGGGAGCGCCATGTAAAGCGAAAACGGGAAAGGAACAGAGACAGATCCAGAGGGCAAGAGCATGATAGAAAAAGACAAAGACACAGAGGCGAGGGAAAGCAGAGCTCTTCCTCATCATGCCACAGGTGGGTCTCAAGGACTTATCATGATATCAATAATGTGTGTATTTGATTTGGACAGAGTAGGTCTGGATTCCCTTTTTGTATTGCCTGATAAGCAATCACAACTTCGGTGTGCCATCTCCCCTCCCACTTGCCCTTTTCCATTCGTGGGTGCGTCCAGGAATAATAGAAATCTGTTAAACGGCTGTTCGGTCTGGACAAGGCAACACCCATTAGGAATATATTTCTGATGGGCCAGTTATGCTGTTTACTGAACATAGATCTATTGCCAGTCTGCCTCTTTCTCTTTTAATTATATGGTAAGCAGATGTACTCTGGTCAGTCATAACACTTTAAGCCCAGATAATGTGATCAACCGAATGTGTCCATTTTACATTCTCTGAAGGTCTCTGATTTATTAAACAAAAAACACATTGCATGGCAGTGTTATGACGGATCTGTATATGTTTACATGAAGAAGTTTTCTCAGAAGAGCATGAAATATTTACAGGAAACACAATGGGAAAAGGAATAACTATTGGACTTTGGACTGAATTCATGCCGGCATCAGAAAAGTATACAGACGTGGACAAAATTGTTGGTACCCTTCATTAAATCAAAGAAAAACTCATAATGGTGACAGAAATAACTTTAATCTGACAAAAGTAACAATAAATAAAAATTATATAAATGTTGACCAATGAAAGTCAGACATTGCTTTTCATCCATGCTTCAACGGAATTATTTAAAAAATAAATGCATGAAACAGGCCTGGACAAAAATGATGGTACCCACAACTTAATATTTGGTTGCACAACCTTTTGAGGCAATCACTGCAATCAAATGATTCCTGTAACTGTCAATGAGACTTCTGCACCTCTCAGCAGGTATTTTGGCCCACTCCTCATGAGCAAACTGTTCTAGTTGTTTCCGGTTTGAAGGGCGCCTTTTCCAGACAGCACGTTTCAGCTCCTTCCAAAGATGCTCAATAGGATTGAGATCAGGGCTCATAGAAGGCCAGTGTTTTCCTCTTAGCCCTTCTTGGGTGTTTTTAGCTGTGTGTTTTGGGTCATTTTCCTGTTGTAAGACCCGTGACCTGCGACTGAGACCATGCTTTCTGACACTGGCCAGCACATTTCTCTCTAGAATCCCCTGATAGTCTTGAGATTTCATTGTACCCTGCACAGATTCAAGACACCCTGTGTCAGATGCAGCAAATCAGCCCCAGAACATAACCGAGCCTCCCCCATGTTTCACAGTAGGGACCATGTTCCTTGAGCATAAAGTTCAGCTTGGATCTATTTTGAAGTCTTTCTAGGCTCTTTTGTTACCATTTGGATTATCCGTCTCTTTGATCTGTCATCAATTTTCCTCCTGCAGCCACGTCCAGGGAGGTTGGCTACAGTCCCATGGATCGTACATTACTGAATGACATGTGCAGCTGTAGTCACAGAAACATCTAGCTGCTTGGAGATGGTCTTATAGCCTTTACAGTTAACATGCTTGTCTATGATTTTCTTTCTCATCTCCTGAGACAACTCTTTCCTTTGCTTCCTCTGGTTTATATTGAGTGTGGTACACACCACGTCACCAAACAACACAGTGACTACCTGGAGTCCTATATATAGGCCCACTGAGTGATTACAGGATTGTAGACACCTAGGATGCTGATTAGTGGACATACCTTGGATTAACATGTCCCTTTGGTCACATTATTTTCATTCTTTTCTAGGGGTACCATCATTTTTGTCCAGGCCTGTTTCATGCATTTATTTTTTAAATAATTCTGTTGAAGCATGGATGAAAAGCAATGTCTGACTTTCATTGGTCAACATTTATATATTTTTTATTTATTATTACTTTTGTCAGATTAAAGTTATTTCTGTGACCATTATGAGTTTTTCTTTTATTTAATGAAGGGTACCAACACTTTTGTCCACGTCTGTAATTTTTCAGCCTGACTATGGAACAGTTGATTAAAGCTCTTTCTGTGTTACTCAGTTCAAAGCATGAAGCCAAATCAAGTACATAAATAATTAATATAAATTGAGCTAAATTGCTATCATGCAGCATAACTAAGGGGATTTTTACTTCAGCTATTGAATTGATTACGGTAATATAAACTCTGAGAGAGTTGTGGAAAAATAGACTGCTATTGTAAAAAAAAAAAAGCCCAGTATTGCAAAAGAGCTTCATGATGAGGGAAAATGATAGCCAACATATGTAGAACATTTGCTGTGAAAATGAGGTAATAAACACAATAAAGGCAAAGTTTAGCCAAGTTATGATTGCATGTACAGTCTCCTGGATGAATTTAGTCCTCTTCCTCTTGGAGGGTTACAGATGAGATGAGTCAATCAGATTTCTTCTCCAAATGTCCCATAGTACCATACTACTCTATCATCAAACTGTTACTTTACATAACCTCAAAGGATTAAGCTATCTTATGAGCACTGGCCGTATCCGGGCCTACATTTCCTCCGCACTCTGAGCATTGACAATTCAGACCTCTACTTAATTATCCTTGCAGGAAGCTACCAACTATAATGTGCATATTTATATTTTCCTCCTTCTTGCACACAGCTCAGCTGAACTAAACCTTTTACAGCATGAAAGAAGACTTTTGCCTCAAGGTCTTGTTCACCGAGAAAATGTAATATTTGTTATCTAAATATGTTTGGTCACTCTGAGTTCCATATGAATGCTGCTTTAGAACATGCTCTGCAATCTCTGTTGCCTGCGCTAGCCACAGAAATGAAAGAGACAGCAAAAACGAGCAAGTAAGACAAAGCCCTGCTACATCACAGAGAAAATTTGTATTCATGGCCTCGGCCAGCTTGGCTTACAACCGCCCACGGGAGCACTGGGGACATGGTGGAACACATTCAGCCCTGCATTATTTGTGGAGATGACACATCAACATTTTTTACCCAAGAAAGAAGAAATGAAAAATAAATGATTAGAATTTGTCTTTGGAACACCATCAACATAAAAGTCACATTGCTGTTTGCCAATCCGAGGTGAAACGTTTGGATATCATACATATTAATGAGTAAGACTAATAATGCTTGTTGTAATTCAAGCTAGAGACCACATTACATTTATTGAATGAATGAGTGAAGGAGAACTTGAAAAAACTCAAAATGTATGTGAGAGAGGGTTAGAGAATTGATCTTATGTAAATGTATATTTACCAGTTTAGTCATTTCAGTCATTCAGTTTAATTTAGCTGAAGAGCTTGAGTCATTTGTCACTGGCTGTTTTATGCCTCTAAATAAGAATACACGGAAATCTCCCGAGTGTTTATCATACAGTTATGTACATTTAGTACCTTACACAAGTAAAATCTTCAACTTTTTCAGATTTTGCCATACATTCACTATTGTGTTCTAATCAATTTGATAAAGGTGTGAAATTTTTAAGATAAAATGAAACTGAAACAATTTCGTTTTTTCACAAATAAAAATCCACAAATTGTGTCAATCAAGTCAAAATCTTAAGCTTTGAACATTTTATTGCACTTTGAAAAAAATGATGAGGATGGCACAACTGCAACCCAATCAAGGTGCTGTTTTAACTTTCTTTGCTACATACAAAATGCTATGTGAGTTGGGAAACTAACACAAAACATGAACTTAAGAATTCCATCCCCACTGTGAAACGTAGTAACAGGGAGATGGTCAGAGTTAGTGGTAAAATGGATAGAGTATAGAGGACGGAAAAGACTTGATACTGGAGCTGAGGGGTATCTTCCAACAGTACAACAATATATGAAAATTTCAGATCAGTGTATACTGTATTCATGAGATAGAATGGCCCAGGTCCAGGAACTTCTTTCTCATGACGTGCAGCGCTGGTAGAGAATCTCTCAAGGAGCTTGCACTTTACATTCAAGTGCTGGTTTGTCTTAGTCGATTACATCAGGTCCTGAAAAATATATTGAAATTTGTTGTAAAACGTGAAAAGCTTGGGGCGGAACAAATAAACTAGCAAGGATCTGTGAGCCTTTAATTAGCTAATAACATTACTTACGTCCCACAGTGGCTGTGTCAGTCTTCATGCAAATTAGTGCAAAATTATTCAATTTCACATAGTGTGTCTCTAAATTGTTACTACACATTCCATAGTTCCACCTTTCTACCCAGGCTGAAAGAGATGGTGTTTCCTATTTATATCGCTGAGTCCTTACTTATACCTAAAGCCACGGACAGTACTGTGGGTCAGGCGAGGAAAGCAGGACACGGGGACAGCTGGGAAGCTGTTGGCTAACCGCATAAGACAGGAGGAACAAGAGTCACATGTGTTGACAGACACTGTGGAAATACTCAGGAGATCTCACTACTACTGCTTCATGATGTAAATGCCGCAAAGGACTATGACTTCAGCCTTGTGTACGTGTGTGTATATTGTTTTTTGTGCTACTCACACAATCTGGGCTCTGTTGACAAGTTTGTCCTATATTCCTTTCACATGATCTGACTTCACAATGTGTGTATCACACATGTGCTGATGCACAGGTTGTATGTTTTCAGTTACTTTGATTAATGACTGCGATTTGGCCTATTTTTAGCCTGCTACCGGAATTCATTGCGTATGTCTGTGTGTGAAACGAAGAGAAACAGATGGAGCTAACCGTTTCTTTGTTGGTAGCCACTCTTATTGTTCACTGAAGTGATGAATGTAGATGCTGCTTTTGCAGATTTATGCTTGCTGGCCTGCATTTCTTGAGCTGAGTCCCACACAGGCTATCAGTTATTGCCAAATAGTTGTTGCCGAGCTGATTTTTAGGGTGCAGCCGTCGGTTTTTAGCTGCAATTATGAAAGCCTGCCTTAGATTTACCCCCACCAATAATGCATTACATTAAGCATGATATTTTATACACCTTTGACACAGCGTATCTTTTTTGTGTGTGGACAAGCTGAGCACCTGATTGGCCATTTGGTCAACACCTGTGACGTGACTGTAAATCTGGGCTTTGGATGATGAATGTGTCTTATCAACTCTTTCCTGCATACGTGGCCACATCTGTAGGAAACAGTTGTGACTTCCAATATCAATTTTTCATCTAGATCCATTTATTTTTGTGGAACTGGTTCACATAAAATTCTATAAATCAGATGTAAAGACTCTTCAACTAGCTTAATTATTGGTTGACAAAGATTATATATGTCATTTTCTGACTCAAGTCGATGATGATATTTTAGCAGCGATTGTCTCTGTGAGATGGGGAAATGACTCTCCTGTACGGAAGAGGATTAGGACCACTGAAAAAAAAAGAAAAAAATATTCGGACTTTAATCTCAGAATTCTGACTTTAATATCAGAATTCAGACTTTTTTTCTCAGAATTCTGACTTTAATATAAGAATTCTGACTTTAATATAAGAATTCTGACTTTGATCTGAGAATTCTGACTTTAATCTCAGAAGTGATGTCTGGCTGCAATGCAAATGGACACCAGGGAATGACCTGAGATGACAGAGATGTGAACACTCCGGAGGACAACTAACTTTTTGGAGAAGCATGTCCTCAGGAGTGTTCACATCTCTGTCATTGCAGGTCGTTCCCTGATGTCCATCTGCATTGCAGCCAGAAATCACTTCTGAGATTAAAGTCAGAATTCTGAGATTAAAGTCAGAATTCTGAGAGTAAAGTCAGAATACTAATCCTCTTCCGTACTCCTGCTTAAAGTTGCAGTAGAG
Organism: Apricaphanius iberus; assembly: GCA_028564705.1. Taxonomy (NCBI): domain Eukaryota; kingdom Metazoa; phylum Chordata; class Actinopteri; order Cyprinodontiformes; family Aphaniidae; genus Apricaphanius; species Apricaphanius iberus. The sequence continues at coordinate 772,512 of JAPXFQ010000256.1, forward strand.
ATAATATTAAAAGCCGTCTCAGTAAAGTACAATGTAATGTGGTCCATCAAAGGCAAAGTAAGAGCACTCATAATTCTAAATTACAAATTGTAATATCAATCTGTGTCTTACAATAAGTGTTTTCTCACTCATTTAATTAATACACGTTAAAAAATATCACTTGTTTTCCACCTCAGTAAACGTTTTCAACAGTTGTGGTTGCATTTAGGAGAAAAACATCTTTACTTCAATGGAAGCTCTTTAATTTGATGTATTTTTTATGTTTTCATTTTTGATTTAAGAGACATGGTACATTCTAACATAAGCTGAGAGAGGCACGGAAAATAATTTTCTTGATTTCCATCAGCTGCTTTTGAGCCACATACTGCTTTCATCCTGGCTTCAGGGCCTGTCTTGGGTTCTGTACATTCTTACACCAACATCTGCTTTTACTTTCCCTCCTTTCAAATTGTTTTAGGCCTGGATGTGACACACTGTTCTCTTTATCCCAAAGTCATGCAAGTTATGCCCGTTCCTTTTCTGAGGACAGTAACTCAGCTAAATTATGACTCTGTGATGCATGCTCAACCTTGAATGGAGCACTGCTACATTTGCTTTGCTTTATGGATTTAATACTTTGTTTATGTAGAAGTTAGGACAATGATGTAGGAAACCTTAATATGGCTGTATTATGTAATGTTAGCTCTGTACTGGACTGAAAACCTGTATCTCTCAACCACTATATGATGAAGTACCTAGCTATTCCTGCATTTAGGGTTCCCTTTTTCTACAGCCATTACAAATCTGATTTTGCATGACAAAAATGGATTTTGTTCAAACCCTTTTGAACTTGTAGTGAAGTATGGCGTTCGTACGCATAAAGATCCCATAAATCAAAACATAGTAGAACCTCCTTTTACTGCAGTTGCAGCTGTACCTCTTGTGGGGCAGTCTCTAACTGCTTAGGACATTGAAAGACAGATTTTTTTCCTCATTCTTCTTTGCAAAACAGCTCATGCTTTTTCATATTATATTGAATGTGTCTGTAAACTGCAGTTTACAAGGCATCCCAAAGGTTTTCAATTAGATATATCTCTTGGATTTGGCGGGGTCATTCTGACATGTTGATATGTTTTGAGCTGAACTGTTCCATTGTAGGTATTTTGTGGATGATTAGTTGTTGTCCTGCCTCCCCCTTCTTAAGTCTTTTGTCGTCTCTAACAAGTTTTCTTCCCTCCAACAAATTCCCTTTCCATCTCTGACCAATTTCACTTTCACGGCTGAAAAAAGCATCTCAAAAGCATGATGCTGAAACCATGTGTTAGTAACTACAGTAGGATGCTATTGAAGGAAATTGGTGGTGCTGGTGCTACATCTTATCTTAGAGTATCAGAGTAAAAATGAATGAAACTGCACATCAAGCCTGTATGAAATTTTTCAGAATTGTATTTGTAAAATGTAAAACAACGACAAAACCTGTGCAACGCTTTTATTTATTTAGACCTGAGTCAATGTTTTGTAAAATCACCTTTTACTGAAATTCCAGTAACATGTTTTTGGGATCCGTCTAATCCCCCCACCCACACACACACACACAAAGTTTTCAATAAATTTCCATAAACCTTTTTACATTTTTATTTTTTTTTTACTGTTAAGACTTATCTCTTGACTCTGATATAACCATTGCTGAATGACCCCAACGTTGAATTTCAAATCAGCCTCATGATACCACAGTTTTTCATATGTTTGACACTTTTTTGGCAGATATAAATCTTTTATTTATCTTTTAGAGTTTTGATTTGAACTGTCTGTGCTGCTCTTGGTTATATAATGTTAAATCATAAAGTTAATTTAAAAATAAGGTAATATCTTTATATTATTTCTAATGCACACTGGCTATTGGAGTTAATTTTTATATCCCAAGCAGACTTATACAGTAGAATTTTTGATCTTTGATTTAACTTTTTCAATCAAGTTTTAGCCAAAAAAGCCAAACTTTTGTGTTCAACAGATATGATCAATAATACAATAGCTTTAAGACAAAAAATAAATAAATTCTTAGGTATTACACAAAGCGACACAGGTAAAAATGAGATTGTTTACTTTTATTATTTGTAATCAGCAGTAAACTATAAAGTAAAAAGTTATTTTTTTAACAATTCACCAGGGCATCAATGAACTGAGCCATTTATACAGTTTTCAATGCAATTTCTATTTGTATTGACAGAGTAGTAATAATAAGTCTAGCTTTTACTGAGTGTCAAGGTTATTGCTCAGTTTGGTTGGTATTTTACATTAGCTAGAAAATCCATTTGGAGAGGTTGGGTGAGACACCTTACCTGTTCTCTTTCATAAAGGTCAAGCCAACATTAAATTAGCTTGACCTTTATAGACATTTTATGATTTACTTTAACTTATTATGGGGGTTTTGTCAGTACCGGTACTTTTAATAATTAGAAATACACAAATCAGATTTTTTTGGCCAACTTTCTGATGTTTTTTCATCATTCAAGCGTTCAAAGCATAGTTTTAGCATTCCTGTTTTGGCCAATCATTAATTACAGTGCTTTGAAGAAGGAATTGATCCTTTACAGAAGCCTTTGCTGTGTGGTTTTATTCATACATGTTTTAGATCCACTACTGTCGTAACTGAATATTTCCCCTTGTGAGCTTCAACTGTTCTGTTTTCCCAGTAAAGAGCTCACAGCTGTGTTCACAAACAAATGAAGGTCTGGCTCTCTAGATAATTGTCATAGCAGCACTCTCATTTGTCGAGAGTTAGCATGATATTTGAGTTTATTTTTTTAGCCTTCACCCAGACAATAGTAAACAAAGGTTATCATTTGAACAGCATTTGCTGCATCTGTTTACTTGTCCGTCTGAATAGAAAGTCATTTGCACGAACACAAAAGCTGAATGTCATCTGACAATTCTTTATCTCTATTTAAAAAAAAAATCTATTATACTTGATAAAATAATATCTGTTTATGGTTCAACACTTAAGTGAAGTTGGTCCTTTTTCCGAAAGGTGTTTTTGGATTCCCATTAAGATCCTGATAATTTCCCTAGCAGCAAGAGACAAATCACTTGGTATTCAAAAAAATTGGTTTCGTTTTTTGTGCTGTGTAAAGCTAAATAAACAAGACATTGTTCCCTGAATCATATAATGACTGAATTTGACAATTTGAAGATATTAATATTTTGTACCACAAAAATTAAGACTTTTTGTTGTTACTCTTAAACTAATTATCTTATTTTCCATTGGCCTCACAGTGATGAAGATGAAGTGATTCTGAAACTGCACTATGGGCTGTGTGCCTTTTTGTCTTTTATGAATCTATTTTTTTCCCCTCAACCACATAATGGTATCCCATGCGAAGAGAGACTGTATTGGTGTAAAACAAAGTTAATACATTTATTAAGTCAGATTCCATAACGGTAAATCCAAGTTTAACATACTGTGATCCAAATTATCAATGAATCATATCAAAACAGAGTGCAAACATGCTAATGTTAGCCTAGCAGTTTAGTAGATTCCTCCACAACATGAGAATTTTGTAGGTTTGTTGATGTTAGCTGTACGTATTGATTTTGATACATCTTTAGAAACCAATGATTGTCCTGTAAGACAGGACAAAATACCTGTCACTCCTGAGATTGGATGTTGTAGAGCCATTAATATAATTTGTGAGTTAAATTAGACACAACAACCAAAACAAATTTAGTGTATACAAAAAAAAAAACAACTTAATGATGCCCAAGATTTTAGGAAAGGTTTTAGGTGGACTGATGAGACTAATGTGCAACTTCAGAGGGCCAATATATCTGGCGTAAAACTACGCACAGCAGCAGTCCAACATGTCAGTGGTAGGATGATAGTGTGGGATTGTTTTGCTTCTTCAAAGACCTAAAAAAATGTCTGAAATCGATGGAACCATGACAGTTAGCTACATTCTCCTTCATGACAATGTTCAGCCATCCAATCCTCCTTGTACTCCAACATAGAGGTTATTGCCACTTGGTAGCAACACAAAGTTTTTGCTACCAAGTGTGTCACTACCAGTTGTAAGGTTTGGAAAGGTTGGAAAATTGAAAGTGCAAGTTTGGTTTGAATAGCTTCTTTACCTCAATAAATGTTTTTGTATTTAGTCTGGTTAGCTTTAGCTTGCTTGATATTAACATTTGTTTGAAGTTACTATACAGAAGTTTAACCACAATTAGCTACAAATTAAACATTTCGTCGTCATACATGCTCCTGCTATGCCCTGGTCAATAGAATGAGCCCTGGCCTTTTCACCACTGTTGCCGCTATATGTCTTAAAATTCACTTGAATACGGCTTGTTCGGGTCAGACAAGTAGATTTCCTGAGTGCTTTACAGGGGCAGCAGGGTAATGATGTTATGTACGTTCACACTCAGGCGTAGCGTTCGCTATCTCCATCATAAACACTGAATCCATGGCGCAAGAGGTTACTTTTGAAGGATGGATCAGCAGCGCATAAGAAGAGAGCGGCTTCAAGCACTGGCGAAACTCCTTCCTACACCCCAGCTAAACTTACACAACAGTAACATATCTTACCTCAGTTGAAGTCGAGCCTGCAAATCTGTAAATTGTAATGGTCGGGACAGACTCAGCTGTTGTTTCTGATCATTGTTGCCCATAAAGCACGCACACACCTCATGCACAAGCTTACCATTGAGGCTGCAATTATGAGTTTGGCCTGAGGGGACATTGGCGAGTACAACATTTTCAAACTCCACACAGTCCCTTTAAAAAACTCTATGGGGTAAATACTTTTTCTACTACACTATGGTACATCTGTTTTCTTGTGTTAATTTTTCAGTGGGAAGACACAGAAGAAGCACAGTGACTATACAGAGCATGTGTATAGACATCACAGAACAGAAGGAGTCACTGGAAAAAAGACGCAGAAAGATGAAGAGGAGAGATTGCAAAACTCATCACGAAGGTTATAAAACCCCTCAATACAAAAGAGGACAAAAAATGTCAAATAATGTCTAAATAAATTATTGTTTCCTTTTACTATCAGCAGAAGTAGCAACATCAGTAGGAGGGATGAGCGGGAGGACAGGAAGACAAGACACTATCACACAAAGAAGAAAGATGTTGGGAGGCCACAGAAAGCAACTGAGAAAAGAAACTAGAATTTTAATTCTCATTCGAACAGCAAAACCTGACAAGCATTGTTTCTAAAGATCTCAGGTTAAGTTGTATGTCAAAAGAACATCATTCTCCTATTATTTAAAGCGTTTTCTGATATTGTGTTGTCTTTCTGGTTGTTGCTGTGTGAGTCTGTGTATAAGAGCCCCTCACGCTCAGCTCTTTTTTTTAAACGACTTTATTGAGCTTTTAACCAAATGTACCATAAGATATACAACACAGGCCGAAGCGTGACAGACAGTACCAGAGTAGACAGACCTCAGGCTATCCACTGATAGACAGAAAACTAGTCATTTTTTTTTCTTTAAAGTAGGAAAATTAGTAAGGCCTCCACAAAATCTCCTATTTAAATGTTATTTGTTAACATGTTATGAAGACATTGATCCTTTATTTTTTCATACATTTTCTTTGCCAGTGGTTTTAATAACTTAGCCATAGCTTCTGAGACAACAGAAAAAACCTCACAGACTACTACTTGGCAACGTGTCCTCAGCTCAACGGATGAAGATGACAACCACTGTCAGTACAAACAGAATAAAGCCTACATTTAAAGGCCAACGACAAACAAAAGAAACATATTACAAGTGCTTGGTTCGGTACTTTTTTGTTTTGTTTTTAGACACCCAACATTTACGTAAAGAAATGTAAGTCCAGCTTAACGCAAATCCTAATATATATCTATTGAAGTTGGCAAGAAGTTGTCTCTCCTTTCAATCCTCCCACCCAACTCACTGGATGCTTTTCAAGGAGCAGGTAATGTCCTCTAAACAGATAAGTATCCAACATCCAGCCTGGATCTTTCCAGATGACAACTTCCATAGGGGCAAGTCTGGTAACGATCTAGTCTCTGTATTTGTACGCTTGCAAAGTCCTGGCATCCCATCTGCACTGATGTATCCACATAGCCATAGCACAAGGACTGTGTCTGACTGAGCCTCTCTCCCACACATCAAGCCTATGGTGGTCGTCCAGTCTAAAGCTCTGCCTTCCACATTCCTCGGACAGAACCGATAAAGCGGAGCTGTATGGTTCAGGGAACGGTTACAGCAGGCTGCCTGGCCAAGACACGATGGTCAGGGTGATTCTGCCCCGGAGCTCCTTCAGAAGGCGCACCAGTGCTGTGTGTGTCATCCCCCATGTGCTCTTTCCGTTCACCTCAAGCAAGATGTCCCCGCATCTTCGTGGAGAAAGAGAAGAACATGCAAACTATTTTTAATTTACCGTGCCATATTCAGTGAAATCTGAAAGTATTTGGTCATTTAAAAATGTTTTTAAAAACACGGTTGCTGAATACCTTATCCTGCCGTCATTGTAGGCTGGTGTTCCCTCCACAATGGAGCGGATAAAAAAAGACTGATTACAGTTGACCTCCTCCTGACCTCCCACAATGCTGAAGCCCAGGCTGCCCGATGTGCTCCGCCGCAGGATGATGTCTTTGCAGCAGTAGAGATGTCTGCGGGAGCCAAGAAGGAGATTAAACACACTAATCTCTTACATTCACCTTTAAATTACAAAAACTGTACATGCTTCCTGTGTATATGTGCAGCAGCAAAACTAATTAAGCCAATTCTCTCACTTCAGTAATTCACAGCTTAATGGACAGCCAAGCACACTGAACAAATAGTCATAGCCCAAAAATGTTTCCACAGCTTGCCACATTGGAACAAACGTTAATGTGTTTGACTAGCATTTTTTGCAAAGTATTGCATAAAAATGAAGACAAAGGAAGGGGAGGCATTTCCTTCTAACTAATGAAGCTGAAATACACCTGAATCCATTCCCTTCTTTAGTTTACATCAGGAAAGTGGCTGTTTATTTTTGTCAGTGCGGGGCTCTTTCCATGACTTTAACTGAACCTTCAATGTATTATTAAAAACCCTTTAGTTCTCTCAGGTTTTAATAATTTATTAGTATTGAATATTAAAAAATGTTTTAAAAGTATAATGAGAGTTCCTTTCCCTCTGTTTCTGTCCAAACCTCAGTGTGTACCAGCTGGCAAAGGTCAAAAGGACCTGTTAGAGTTGTGAGGACCAGCCTCATATTAGAATAACAAATATACAAAGTAAAGACAGATATCACCAGGAGGGTGCTCACCTGGGTAGCTGCAACCATGAAACCCACAGTGGGGAGTAATCATCATTAGGTAGCAGGCTCTTGGTGCTGTCTGTGGGGGACGGCGTGAGACAAGGCGGCAATGCACACTCCTGCAGGCTGTCCTCTGGAGGACGCATCTCAAGGACCTTGAGCACAACGGGAGAGGAGGTGTTCTTCAAGTTGGCCACAGCCTCGCCTCGTGTCACCCCCGTCAAGTCCAAACCGTTCACATTCAGCAAGATATCACCTGTCGGTGAGAAAGAGGTTAACATCCCAGTTTATCCTTGGCTCACGGTTGATATCCTAATAATACCTTTCTTTTTTTTTTTTAAGACATCACAGGATCTGGACTGATCTCTTCTCTGCTTAATATTCATTGTACTTGCAGTTGGATCACAAAGACACCGAAACCAAAGGCCAGCTGCGCCTTTAAAAGCCCGATAATGATGAAAGTGATGCAAAGATGGACATTGTAATCCAGCTTGCTGCGAGGCAACACAAGGACACATTTGCCCTGCGAGAAAATGCAAATGAATGTGGCGGTACAATGCACAAACATCTTTCATGAGCACACAGAGACAGCTGCTGCTGCTGTGTCCCATGTGAATACGGTAATGTGTACCTTGAACCGTACACAAAGCAACAGACTTATTGCTAATTTTATGAGGTCTTCATATTGCTGTTATGACCCATCATAAATGAAGCTTCTGGCGGGAGATAGGTGGCCGAGCGTGCGGACTGTTATATGCTGGATTGCTGGAATCAGCATTTGTCATGAAAACCAGACCCTTCCCTGCCTTCATCTGCAGAATCAGATCATATTTATAGTGCTGTCATGAGATGAAAAACTACGAGATTAATAAATTATGATATGTAAATAATTAGTCTAAATAATATCTTTTAAAATCTTACCTAATAATTGCTGAGAACAGCTCTCACTTTGAGGTATTTTCATTTAAATTCACTACATTACTGTGTTCTAACAAAGGTTTGATATATATAATTTAAAAAAAAGTTTCATGAAGTCATTTATTGTAGACTTGAAGAGATGCAGTCCCAGCATTTACATTCTTTTTTTTGTGTGTGACTACAATTGGCGACTGCAACCTTCTGCTTCGAGCATCCCCAGTTCATTAGCATTCTGGACTGCTCTAAGTCCAGCTGTATTACCGGTTAACACAACACGTAATATATTTATAGTTTTAGTTTTCCTGCTCTCATAGGGTTTTGTTGGCCAACAAATTCAGTTTTGGTTTGTATTTATTTATTTATTTTTGTCTAGAGAACTGTTTTCCACATATTTGCTGGTTTCCTTATATCACTTGTGGGAAAGGAGTTTTTCAACAATGCCCATTTACGTTCCAGTCTTCCATAAAGCTTGGATTTGTAGAGAATACAGACCTGCTTGCTGTGCATTGGTTTAATTATGCTTTTTTTTGTTCACTAACGTTCTCTAACAAATCTCTAAGGCCTTCACAGAACATTTGTAGTGAGAGAATATTTTACAAATTTACCAATTCAGTGACTTAAATCAATGGTTTGCCTTACATTTTAATTAGAGGTATCAGATTAAATGGGCCAAACACACTTTTTTTTAAGATTTGTATTTAAAAAATATATGTTTCCCTTTATTTACGGCTATGCACTAATTTGTGTTTGTCTAGTTGGAAGTAGTAACACGACAATCAAGCGTAATGGACGATCATGTAAAAATCTTTTTTGCTGAATCTGCTCTACATTGAAATATGTTTTCAACTCTGATGCACTTATGTTTCCATTTTCATTTTGATGGAAGCAAATCTGCAGAGCAATGAACCACATCAGCACCAGAGTTTTCTGCTGGATGATTAAGCTTCATAATGAAACACAAGTATGAAGTTCCCATCAATAATTATGGCAGTGCTCTTCACTACAGAAAGGCTCATCTGTGACAGACTGCTTCCAATAATGTTTCACTGATCTGCACAACTGCAACAAAGCATGTCAAAGTAGGAGCAATCATTAATAATTCCATATAATTAAATGGCAGTAATATCCAGAAATTTCTAACATAAATTAGTAGACACTTATATTACCTTTGCGAATGGATCCCTCCCGCCCCACCACTCCATCAGGGTCCACATTTGTAACATAGATGGGAAGGTCCCATCCTCGACTGGACATCCCGCCTGCCACTGTCATACCCAGGGAGTCATATGGCTCCTTGGTTAGTGTAACTGTCTTCTCGTAGCATGCAGGCTTCTGACAGGAGTCCTGTACAAAAGATGGAAAGGCCAATAAGAAAATTTGTGAAGCAAAATGTTTTTACCCATGTTTTTTCCTCCTAATTTTTCAGTTCGGAATCCCAAACTGTCCCCGAATCAAAATACACATTTTCAGGGTTCTCATGATTTTTCTCGTAATTTTTAAGTTAGAAATACAACAATAGTTACAAAGAGTTACAGAGGTTAGACTAGGTAGTTAAGCTGTCCGTCATTTTGACTGATGTGGTCAAAAAACAACAACTTTGAAAGACAATCAAAAGTACTCATATTATTCATTTTAAATATACAACCCAAACCAGCTGATCTGAGAACTACATATATAAATGAAACTAAATGGATGCAGTTAAAAAAACAAATAGGTCACCTACTGAGGCTTGAACCCACAGCCTAATCTTTCTTCTGCTCTTCATGGAGCTGAAATGTGCACCCATTTGTACATGATCAAATAGCGGGTTTGCTCCAGAAGTTATTGTAATGAACGTTTGGGTTTTTTCTTCGGACAGATGATTACTAATGTGGGTTTAGATGTTGTTCTAGAAGTATAATCTGCACTCTGCTGCCACTCTGGAACCACAGTTCTGCCAAAATTGAAATTTGACATTTAGGAAAAATTCCTGCATTCAAAGTCATCAGAAGTCGGAAAGACTCTTTCAACTAGTCGTTTTTTTAACCCACGAGCTATTACTGCAGTGGGAGGAAATTCCACAGCATGCATCCATGGCTCGCACAACACTGGGCTCTTTGGAGCAACTCACTCCAAAGTCTTAGTCTCAGTTTAGTGACCTGTACTCGTGTGTAAAGTTGAAAAGGTCTGTCCATTTGCATTAAGTGGTCAGCGGTGTGAACACTAATCTGTCAAAATGTCAGATGGCCTTCAGATTTTTCAGTCACTGTTTAAAAAAAGGTCAAATATGGAAAATATTCAGTTAACCTGACCCTTGCTATGTATATATGTATGGAAACAGACGGATGGATGGACAGACAGATGAATTAATTAATGAACTGAAACAGATAGATGGAGTAATGAATGAAAGAATGAATGTAAATTATAAGTTGATGGAGTGATGAATAAATGGAAATGGATGAATGAATGAAATAAAACAGACGGATAGAGTGATGAATGAATGAATGAATGAATGAATGAATGACAGATGGGTGGAAAAATGAATGGTAACTGACAGATGGATAGAGTGATGGCTGGCTGGATGGATGGAACTCCATAGTATTTCCTTTTTTCCAGGAACCCAGCATGCTTTCACTGTGATGTCTCTTCCTTTAAATATATATTCTTCTTCTTTTCATGAAACAATGAAGCAAAGCACACAAGGAGCTTACACCAAGGACAGCTTTTTCAAACTCCATGCTCTAATTAAAATTTGGAGGAGCACATTTGCATAATAATAGTGGCTGTTTTATCAAAGACTTGCAATAATGCCGAAAAGTCAACTGTGTACCATCCATGGTGTTTTGTGAGACGGCCACTCCAATAATGCGCTCATAGTTGATAAGTAATTGATGAATGACCTCATTAGCATAACTGCTATGGAGTGATATATGATGATAAGTATTGTAGCATGTCAGCCAATTCAAGTGCCTCCTCCTCATGTTCAGGGGAGACTGATTGATTCACATGCATTATGATGTGCCCTTTAATGTGGTTCATGAGGCTGTGTATGGGATAAAGTGGACTCAGACTTTATTTATGGTGAGAGTATATATGAGTCAGACAAGGGAGAGGTGTGTAGTAATGACTAGCACATAGACACAGTGAGGTTGATGGGCTGGAGCTTGTGCTGCTATGTTGACATGCTGCATTCACACATTTCAGCTGCGCTTACAGCAGATCACTTGCAGTCACGCTATTAACCTGAGGGCACAGCACTGACTCAAGCTGCGCTTAAAGTGTCCATAATCAGAGGCTTCCTATGCACTTCGCTGTGTGTGAGTCCTGTGTTCTGCCTCCCTGAGCAGTAGCCTTTTAATAAACGTCCATGGTGTCTAATGAGCTCTAAAGTTTGCATCACATCCTAACAGAGTCAACGTACTTTTGTTTTATCTTATTTTTTAATTTCTTGTCTCTACAGTAGCCTGAGGTATTAAGCTAGCCATATTGATAAATTTACTATCAAGCCACGGGAACTCATTTCAGGGGGTAGAAGGGGGGTATATGCCTTAGCTGTTGCTAATTATGGACATTACCGTTTTGTTTTCTGAAAATGAATGATTCCCATGTTTACCAAGTCAAGCACACAGTGAGACTCTCTCTGCTTGTTCAAGTTGGTTCGCTCGCACCTGGTTCTGTCTCTGCTCGCTAAATACCGGGTCTGATTGCACACAGCTCTGTCTCTGCTCACTCAACTCTATGCCACCTTGCAGATTCAGTTACATGCAAATAAACCTCACAAGCAGCCAATCACAGACAGGTCTTTTTAATTCTGTGGAAATGCTGCATTTGCTGGAATTAAAATCCACTAATCACAGCTAGCAATAAATAACACTGTACAAACGACTATATATAATATAATAAAATAAACATTTTGTAAGAATAATTAAGTAAGCATATGAAGACGACTGCTTAGTTTGTGCATTATTTTTTACATTTACACTTCTCTTAAGCAACTATGTGACATGTAAAATGTTTTTTTTTCTTCTAATTTATCATTTGATAAAAGACCAAACTGACAGTGCAAGGAACTACATTTAAAGAAAAAATGAAAATCCTATCCCACATTTTTCTCACCTGAATTCTCTGCAGATGTTCAACTCACTGTAATTTCTGGCTCTAAACTACAGTCTGCTCTGAAAGCTGACTGTCCATTATTCAGCTAGAGCAACAATAATGAAGATAGAAGACTATGAGGCTGCACCGCCATCACCCTATTTTACTGTAGAGCACAAGAAGAGAACAGATGGGCATCTTTAGGTTGCTGGAAGTATTTTGAAGAAAAAAGAAAATCCGGCTGATATGGATACTGCACTCATTGAATGACATGCTCGACTTTGATGGGAGAATAATAGCTGTATGGATCATTTACACCTGAAAGGGAATGTTTATCAAAGGAGCAAAGCTTTTCTCTCTGTATTTAGTAGTGCCCATGTCTCCTGCACATACGCGTGTGTGTTTGCTTCTCACCAGCAGCGTTTGCTCCATATCCACAGGGGAGTACGGTGGGGGACCGTCCATGCCCCATGGTCCTTCTAGTAGGATGTCTGGGGTGGGAAGGCAGATCTGACGAGATACGATGAAGTGCACACGCTGCTCGCTTGCCTAAAGTGAACAGCAAAAAACAGAAGCTTGTGGCATCAAGTATAAATGAATATTTGAATTCCTGTAAGTAGAGATTCTTTTTATTTTTGCTACATTAAAAAAAAAGACCTTAAAACAAAAACGTCTTCTATCTGATTTATGCTTTTACTGCTAAGTACTACTACTCCATGCCTCACAGCCACACAGACCAGATGGCTGAATCCCTCTCCTTGCTCCTCTATTCCTACAGAGTTTTCTACCGTTCTGTCTAACACAGCACTGAGCCGTGAATTAGCCAGTCCAAACCATTATTGCCCTAATTGGGCTAATTGAATTTCTTCCATGCCGGTTCTTGATCTCTGACAGAAAGTGGCTGCTCTGAGAGACCATCTTGGCTCCATTGAGACCTATAAGAGCCAGTCAGACGGCTCAGACAGGAACTCTGAGCCCAGACATCCCGTACAGTCAGCCGTAATCATGCAGTAATTAACCACTATTAAACAAACACACGCCATCACTGGCTGGCATCAACTGGGAACCAGAAGCGGCCACACGGCCCCGGGTACATCGGGGAGTCGCCACAATTATACAGCATTAACTGCGGCGAGTGCAGACACAACGGCACAGCTCAACACAATTAGTTTGAATCACCACAATTATCTTTAATACCCCAGGGAGGCAGAGTACGAGCAGAGCACAGTTGGTTGTGGTCTGTAACAACAGTTAGGTTGAATTTGTTACAACTTTAAACTTTCCGAGCAACGCTGATGCTTGGTGTCTGTCCTGCAGCTACTGTTGACTGACCTGGATGAGCAAAGCGGCGTGCTCCGGTGCCCCATAACGAAGATCGTGCCCATTGATGGCCAGCACACGGTCTCCTATGCACAGCTGTCCATCTCGTGCAGCAAGACCCCCCTCTAGCAGGTGAAAAATATAGACCCCGTGCTCCTCTGCTCGCCGGACCAGCTTGATTCCTAGCTGTTCATCTGGAATGCTCTTATTCAGGACCACGTGAATACTGTCGTCTCTCATTGGATGGTGCGATTGGCCAAGAGCCTGGTGGACCCTGCCTCCATGATGGTGGCCATGTGAGTGCGAACGGTAGCGGTGTCGCTGCTCTCTGAGCACGGTTAGCCGCAGGAGTTGGCACGGCTGTCTCAGGGTTGTCACAGCAAAGTAGTGAGGCACGTTGCTAATGTCAATGCCATTGACCTAAAAGGGAACAGAAGTGTAACTTTACAGTCGATTCACAACTTGATTTGATTCTCTGTGTTACATGAACCTTTTTCCTATACCTTCAGAATCATGTCCCCAGGAAGCAGGCGACCATCCCGAGCAATGACCCCTTCTCTGTAGATATCCTGGATGAGGATGCGGACCAGAGGGGTCTCATTGCCGCCAACTATGCTGATGGCCAGTGGGTCTGAGGGATCCTGTCGTGTGATCTTAATACTGGTAAGTTCCCCATCAGGGATCAGGTGATGCAGCTGAGGAAGAGCCAGCACTGATGGAGAGAATATGAAAGATCTCACTTTAGTTCTACTGCTGAAACAAACTGAAACTGTGGTGAAAATAGAGGGCTGTGAAGGGATAGACAAAATCTATCAAAGGAGATAGTGTAGCAGGCTATGGTGGAGAGGATCAGCTATGGAAACAGCTGCCTCTGCTCCCGTAGGCTACTAAAACAAAATTGTAAAAGCCTGAGAGGGAAGATTTTCTTGGCTGACCGTCCCATGTGACAAATATATCATTAGTCACATTCTGTCCATCTGTAGGAACTATGAAAACCCTTCATTTCAAATATCTGGTGAATAATGCCTTGGGTCAAGATGGAGACGTGAGAAAAAGCTTTACAAATTTGCGACACAGCTTACAAAACTAGCCAAAGTTTGTAATTCAGAAACTGCAGCAGACTGAAAGGAAAGGTATATACCATGGCATGCTTTTGAATTCAGTGTTTATACCTTGTAGATGCACCGTTTGGTAAAATAAAAACTGCAAATATTCTTTAACTTTCTACATTTGTACTTCAAACCACCATACCTGAAAGGACATCTTGGACATTCCTGAAATTCTTGCCTATTATCATATGTGTCTAGGTCTGGACCTTGCCTGGGCTGTTCTAAGACAGTACTGACCCTGGCCTTGACCTAAATCACTCCTTAGTTTGTGATGGCTCATAACCTAAAAATTAGGGATGTCCGATATTATCGCCTAAAGTCATTAACGGCCGATATTGGCATTAAAGTGTAATATCGGAAATTATCGGTCTCAGTTTTTATTTTTTTCAATAAGATGAGTTTGTCACACCATACACATATTATATATCAAACTCTTCAGCTACTTCTTTTCTCTCTCATAATGTAAAAATATGACAGATATGAGCTTTAGTTTTTGAGATATTATTTGTTTGAGACAACGTTCAATTTAAGATAACTTTAACAAAGGACTGAATCTGTCACTGTTTCCTCTTTGTGACACTGTTTTAATTTGCACATTTGGTTACTTGAAAGATGGCTAATTAAGTCAATGTTGTTGTTTGATTTTATTGAAATATGCCCACTGGCCAGTTACATGTAGAGCTAAATTAAATGAAGGGTTTAAGCCCACTTTATTTTTAAGATTTTAATACCCAAACTAGGTTTATTATTAGCCCTGCTTAAATGTTAATGGTTTTTTATTTTTTATTCTTGTTTCAGTTGTTTCCACTTTACCTCAATGCTATAAAGCTATAATGTTGGTTACATTTTCTAAAAGTAGAAATTTGTCCTGAGTGATGGGCCTTTGTCACTATTCTCTGTGTGAGAAAATGTTCCAGCGACTTTTGAAGACAAAATAAAAATGGCACCTTTTTCAATTGCCTAACTAAAATTGTAGTACTTATTACATTTTATAAATTTTTAAAACTCAAGTATGTCGTAGGCATGATACAAGATATTTAATTGTAGTTACCTAAAAAGGTTTAGTAGTTTGTTTTTTTTTATGAGGGAGGGTCCCCACATATCGGTATCGGTTTATATCGGTATCGGAAATTATGAGTTAGGCTATATCGGTATATCGAATATCGGTAGAAAAGCCAATATCGAACATCCCTACTAAAAATCTAATTAAATACATTCAAGTTTGTGGTTGTAACATGGCAGCACGTGAAAAGCTTATGAATAATTTGTAATAAAATACAATTATGCAGTAACCATAAAATTATAATGACCTGCTCTTACAAATAGTATTGTATGGTCAGCATTTATGTCTCTTTATTGTTGATTTCTTTTTCTTCTGACACCTGCGTCTTAGTGGTAGCTCTTTTGGCCGGGAGCTTTGCCCAGTCACTGACAGAGAATACATATTTTTGTCTTATGAAAAATGTCCCCCTACTCCTATTCCTTAGTGGACTGTCTCCTGCCTATGGTGAAGTAGCCTCGGTTGTTCGTTCTACTCAGCGCTGCACTTTCTCCTTTACAGAGTCAATATTTTGTCTTTATCACAGCAGATTGCTTCAGGGGTGCAGTGCACTCTTACTGAGACCTGGAGCTCTTATATAACCCTTCTTTCTCACCAGTACGCATTATCTCATTAATTCCTAGTGTTTCTTTCACTTTTTATGCACAAGAACATTTATGCAATAATTTATAGAGTATCTTAATTTTCTTTCATCTTTAAAAAATAAACTTAAACTGTATCCATCTTTTGCCACATTCACAGAATGACTCTTACTCTACACCAAACTTGCATCTATTTTTCTCTCTCCAGTAGAATTCAATGAATATGTATCTGTTCTCCCAGCCTCATGGTGTCCTCTGAGAATCATTTACTCCCAAGTCGTTTGTCATTCATCATTCTTCCATAATGCCATATTCCTTCTCTATGTCCCGCATCACCGCATCTCATACTCCACATAATGTTCCATAACGGTTGACTGTATTTCTTCCACTTTGTCATGGAAATACTTGAGCATTGGATATTACATTGTGTATTGTTTTCTTTACTGTGTGAGGAGTGTTAGACATGCATGTCACAAGCATTGCTCAGCCAGGGCAATGGTTTTAGAGTGGTGATTCAAGCCTGAAGGTGAAGTAGTGTGATGATGATGTGATGCAGGGTCATTGAGGATGCAGATGAAGAGGCAGAAGATGGAAAAGAACAACAGAAGGTGGAGAGAGGGGGGAGGCCTGTCATCTGCCTCATCTCCAGTGACCTCTGGTATGCCATCTATGCACAATGCCCCAGGCTGCCACTCTCTCTTCTGATCTCTCTGTAGTGATGCACCAGTGGCCTTATGCAATATGTGGGTAAATTATTGAGCAAACATATGCCTCAGTTGTTGCACCCTAGGCCCAAATCCATGTCACCTTCCAATGCACGGCTGATTGAACATGGCAAATACAAACATTCGAAACCACCTGCACTTCCAGCTCTCTCTGGAACTCTCTCCAGAGACCTTAAAGAATCACACAGATTGATGTAAAAAGCTCTGTTCCATACCTTCTGGTGGCACACTGGAATTCCTGGCATTATCTCGCTCCTCTGAGGTCTCATTGCTGACTGCAGTGCCACTCTTGGTCCTCCGTAGAACGCTGAATGCCCGGTTCAACCTCCTGAAGGAGCGGCTCCTCACTGAAGAAGAACGGTCAAAATTTCTGACTGCAAAGGAAGAGGGGGGAAAGTAGAGAGTCTTTATAAATTACCTCAGTTGCAACATGCCCAGACATGTCTGAGTCTGGTTCCAACCAATCTCAGCTCTCTGTTGGAAAGACTTGTCTTAACATGTTCCTGCAAGCTCTGCTGAAAAGCTGAAATACCTGCCTGAAGCAGGTTAGGAAAGTACCCATGTATTTTAGGGATATTTTCTTAACAGCGAGCAGTGGTTGTAGGATTGTTCTGCAATTCATTTTTACTTATCTGAGGTAAAATAATCTAGGGGAAATTCACAGTTTCAGTATTCTGTTGATGTATTGCACAAATCGGAACCTATTGGATTGTATCTGTTCTGTCTACAGGAGAGTAAGGATGTAAACCTCAAAGCTGCATTTCTAAAGTGTGATTTGCAGACCTGTATACTGTATGATTCTAAAAGTTTCTAAAAATGACACTCCTGTTTAACTTTGTGTTTGGTCAGCCGAGTAAAAGAGAAAAGAGCAGGTAATAATCCTTTTGAACTCTAAATAATGCTTGTTGTGTACAACCACTTCCAATTTCAAAGGTTTTAGGCGTACATTATTTTACAGGCACATCTCAGTAAATTAATTCGAAATGTTAATCTATTTCAGTAATTCAATTTCAAAAGTCAAACTTAAGTTATATAGATTCATGACACACAGGATGAAATGTCTGGAGTTTTGATTTCTGTAAATAATTTTGATGAATATGGCTTTCAGATTATTAAGAACCAAAATATAGATTCTCAGAAATAAGAAATATGACATAAAAATATGTCATCCTCAACTGTTTCAATTTTCTCTCAGGGCTATTTCTTCCTCTTATGCACAGCTTTCAACTACTGATTTTCCTTCCACCTAGCTTTCCATTTATACGCTTAACTACAGCACAGTTCATAAACAATGGCCATGAACCTCCTTATAGACTGTATTAACAACTACTGGAAAGTATCACTTCCCATGATTATATAGGCTATAACATAACATTGCTGTGGTAAAATAATTTTTAACTGGTCTTATGTAAGGTCCTAATTTAAAGAAGCACTGATGTTTGTGATGACCATCAAAATTCACACAAATACTTGACAAATATTTGTATAAGTTGTAATTTTTTAAACCAAGTTACTGAAAAAAATTCATTTCAAATTTCTAGCACTTGCATGTGTAAAAAGGCCTTAGATTATTTTTCAGGATGAGTTGGCACCATGAAAAAAAAGCTGAATGAAATTTTTGTCACATCATGTATTTAGTCTTGTGCTTTTCCGACAGCAAACTAAAAGTAAGGGCGATATGGTGAACCTATCTTGACAGCTTGGTCGAGAGCGTTGATTTCTTGTGTTCACGGGTCCAGCTGTTCTTTCTCGCTTTGAGTAGCAAATTGGCACAAAAACATGCCCCTTTCCTGCTGTAGGATCCAAATGTCAGCACTTGGATCCTACCTTAAAACCTGAAAGCTGAGTAGATGTGCACTTTGTTTTGATAAACCCAAACTGGCCCTCCAAAGTTAAAACTGGCCCAGGTTTTTTGAAATGAAATAGGGCTGCAGGGTATTTGAAAGCAGGTGATTAACACACACTTTCTTTCCCTTTTCTTTCCATCCCATACTCAAAGCGCCCACCATCCCCTCACCATCTGTTATCTTTAGCATTTTTATTAATTCACCCACTTCAGTTGGTGGCATCAAGCCTGCAAAAGTCCCCCCAAGCTTCCAAATGTGTTATTGAAATGCAGAGTGTAAATGCATGACGCTGTGTCCACACTGAACGCGATAGGAGCGACTAAAAAGCGCAACACACGACTAGCTGTTTGCGTGCACATTCGCACCTTGAAGCGTGGACAAAGCGAACTGGATGTGCTTCAAATATTGTATTTTCACGCGCGAACTGGCCTTCAGCAGAGCTGGGGCCGGAGTGCATCTGCCGGTGGATTATGGACCGAGCTGATGGAGGACTGCGTGTTCGCCCGGGCTTCAGCGGAGCTGGGGCTAGAGTGGTGCGGGAGCTGCTACCAGGAAACCAGGTGAGGCTGTTTCAAGGCTGACTTCTATGCCAAAAGGTGCTTTTACAGCAACAACGGCTCTTTTAAGTGCAACCCACAAACCTTTTAAGAGCATTCCTGTCTAAATAGTTTATTTCTGTCTCTGTATAGCAAACTGCTTGTGTCATGTACTGTAGCTCGGGGTGATTAGCCACGATTTTTATCAGTATTTCCTCCATGTCTTGCTGAGGCTGTGACTCCAGGACAGTCACAGAATCACTGAAACTCTGTCCCCTGATTGGTTGTCGCGGCGATTTGACGCTGGAGTTCAGATTTTTCCAACTTGAGCAGTAGATGCTATGAACGCAAATGCACAAAATGCACCACATAAAATGCAGCGCGAATTTTCCATCGCATCTGTAGCGCAAAATGTTCGCGCAAATCAGGCAGAAAAGCTTTTTCGCAACGCAAATCCACTTGAAGTGCTCTGAAGTGTCGCGGGACTGCGGGTCGCGCTTCATCGCGCTGCTCCATTGACTTTACATGTAAACCTGAAGCTCTAGTCATTCCTATCACGTTCAGTGTTGACACAGTGTGACTCTAGAAACAGAATATTTGGATATTGTGATTTTGCACACACTGACATCAAGATGATGAACTTGGCATAATCAATATATACTGCTATTTGGTTTGGCTGTCCACTTCCAACTATATATACTAGGAATGTTCTGCAATTCAAATAAATGGTGTTTTATTTGCCAAATGAAGGCGTTTTTTTTCTTTTTTGACTTTGTGAGTCTTAAATTAATAAATGCAGTCTGAGTGCTGACTATAGTTACATGGTTGCACAACAATAACAACAACAATAGCGATGCAACACAACACGGACTTGAGTAACCATGTCCCAACTCAGAGCAGCACATAAAGACTCCTACTCCGATTTGGAGAGTAGAGGTGGACGGAGCCCCAGCCTGGCTGCAACATGCACGGAGCCTTTGCAGCGCCACTCCCTCCCTCTGCGGTCCCAGAGAGATGCGAGAGTTTCTGACAGCCACATTATTCTTTAAAAAGCGCCAGTGGCTGCTGCAGCTGACAGCTTGTTCAGCAGTTGCAGAGCTCATGGTGATGGCGGTGGGGTGCTCAGCTGGCTGAGCTCAAAATGCTGCTGCAGTGTCGTTTGGCGTCCCGACCTCTTATTTTGGAGTAGGGAGAGAGAGAGGCGCTCATGACTGCCTCCTGGTAACACAGGTGGGAAAAATGGGGGGAGTGCTACGATCACGTCACCGGGCTTATCACACACTTTTGCACCAGCTATTTTTAACCCTCCTCTCATTACCGTTCTCCTTTACAGCACAGTGTTCGTGCCCTTTCAGTGACTTCCTCTCCCTGTGACTTTCTCTCTTTGTTTCTCTCCTGGTTTCCTCAAATAGAATTTTTTTTATAGATTTGTGAAGAAAAAAAAAAGAGCAGGGGGGCTAATTGGTTGATAGGATTTCTATCAGAGACCATTAGATAGAGCAATTGCATTTGGGACAAAATGACTGCCTGGTTAAACCTCAGCAGTAAACACATGTTTGAAAGAAGAATAATACAATCTACTTTCTACTTTGTACAGTATAGAAATATTCATATCTTCTGAAACTTTTAAATACTTTTTCATATCACAAAACTTTTATTTATTTAATTGTGATTTTCTGTGATAGAACAACACAAATCAGTGCAAAACCCATATTGTATATTCAAATGTTAAGCAGTAGCTCCACACATCATTCTATACATGGTAGCGGTAGCATCATGTTATGGTAGTGTTTTTGTTTAGCAGTGAGAGGAAAGCTGGTCTTAGTTTATGGGAAGGCGATAAATACAAGGTAGGGCTGGGTAATAATATATTTAGGTGTTAGAATGACCCAGTCATGCTCTTCATCTAATCAAACCTAACTAGAATCATTTTGCAACTAAGAATGAGCTACGTTTTTAGCCACTAAAGGTGCAGAGCTGATAGAGACAAACCGGAAGATTCACAGCTGCAATACACACGACCCTTTTCAGATTATATTTGAAGAAAATAACATTGAAATCCATGTATGCTTTCCCTTTTCCTTCACAACTGTTGGTCTATCACATAAAATCGCAATAAAGAAGACTATGAACATGTCAATGTGGACTAACAGTTTTGTAATGTGCTGTCTTTGTGTAAGCAGATCGGTCTGTTATTCTGTTACGCAGCACAGAGCATGACCACACACACCCTCTCTCCCATTCACACTCACTCTTCTTGGTGCTGCTGCGAGCAGCCAGGCTGGTCATGCTTCCTGACTGACTGTTGTCCTCCATGCTGGGGTCAAAGGCTGGGTTGACCAGACCGGGTTCGTCTGAGAGCAGAGCCACGGCGGCGGAGGTGGGGCCGTCATTGGGCAGCGTGGCGACGGTGAGTTCTGACGTGCTGTCTGTGCACTCCCCCTCCTGGGATCGGCGCTTCCTGTCTGTTGAGAGTCCATAGTGGGAAGCTCCTTTACACCTGCAGACAGGAAAAGAAGATAGGAATCACAACTTTGGACTACGGAAAGATAATGAAGGTATTACTAAATGTAATAGATCTGCTGGAAAGCATCTGTGAACATTTTATATTAAGTCTTGTCAATGATTCTCCGTTGGGTATCACCACAGCATAATGATTGCAGATAATTCTATTTGTTCTTACAAACCTCTGAGACCTGATGAGATGAAATTAGACAAAGAAAGAATATTGACAGATTAGATGGTTCTAAAGGTTGCACTCATTAATTTTTTTTGTAGGTTACCAGAGTGAAAATTCATATCCAAATCACAATTGGACAGGTTTTGAAAGGTATATTCACAACGATATCCCAAAATGTTTTTGACTTGTGAAATCCAATCGAAAGTCAATTAATTTTGTGATTTTACAGGGTGAGTTGAATATTTCTGCAGGGCATTGTATCTGGATGGAACAGTGAGAACAAAGCTGCATTACAGCATGCTCACATAATGAACCTCATATGGACCTAATGTGAAGGCAAACAAATTTCTGTTAACATTTATTGAAAAGGTCAGATTCTGAACACTGATGCAAGCAGAATAAATTATTTCCTTCAGGCCTCTGGCTTCTGCTGTGGGGCAGCCTCACACAAAGACTGCTTATCTGACCTTAATGCTCAAACAGCAGCTCTCTGAGATAACGTACGACCCGGACACCACGGAAAAAAACCCATTGATGGTATACATTTTTTCGATACTTTGACATTGAATCCAGTTTGCCTCTGTATGGATCTCCTATGAAAATCTATTTTTGCTTGTACGCCATCCTGTTCATGGTATATGTAGTCACACACAGAATAACTTTTTTCTGTGGAAGTCAGCATGATGATCACTGACTGTGGAGTATGAATGCAGGAAAACAGCCGCCAGTGAGGATGTGTGTGTGTGTGTGTGTGTATGTGTGTGTGTGTGTGGGGGGGGGCACATGGAATCTGAATATGGAAAATAAAATTGTTTGATTGTTGTTACTCAGGAAAACAAGCTCCTGATGATTTTCTGTCTGTCAACAACAGCGCAGCCACAGCACACCGCCACACTCTCTCTCCCCCATTCTCATATGCACATAAAAATACTCACTCCTCCATAAAATACTTTAAACTGTAACAATATGAAACTGGGAGTGTGCTTTTTGTGTGTGACTTGAGCATTTCCCTGCAGAGCATGGTGTTGTGTTGTAGGAGAATTTTCCTCCATCTGTATCCCATAAAGGCTTCATCAGAGGCAGGAATAACTCTGCCTTGTCTCTCCGACTGTCTCTGCGGAGCCATCAGCACAAACATTAACTCGGTTTTAATGAGCTGGATCAGACCCAGGCTCTGCTCCACCGGTAGCTCAGACAAAAAAGAAAACACAGGTGGTGCGGCATTTTCCTCCTGTGCTTTGTGGCGTTTTGGGTTTTGAGCCAAATAGGAAAGGTTAAGTAAAAGTGAGGTAAAATGACAGAGATTGCACAACAGGAAAGAAGAATGAGAGTTTCTGAGCCACTAGAGCCAAGTTAGTACCATCGGCCCCGAAGGGCTCCACATCACCACAAGCAGCATTTTGTCTCAATTACAGAGCTGTCTGAGCAGGTCGTGCTCTCTGTCCATATCTCACAGGGAAATTCATTTAATCTAAAACAGGGTTCTACATCTCAATTTTAGCCACAAGTCAGACTTCCAGTCAGATGTAACATTACACAAAGCTGAAGTGGCTATTGATCGCTTTCACTCAGAATTCACAATACGCTGCATGTGTGTGTACCTGTGAGTGGACGGAGCCACGGTGAAACGCGGTCACTCTTTAAGTAAATTGATAACTGAAAACAGCAACAAACCACATCACAATCATGTGATGTGGTTGAATAAATCTACATATAATAATAAATATTTGAATGGACGGGCAAAGGGAAGGCAGAAGCTTTAATCAAGTCACTCACTGTTAGATTTACAATTAAACACTATTTTGTTCTATAGCAATGTCCAGCATATGCCGGTTGGTCAATCAGGGTTCCTACACATTTCTTTTTTTTTTTTTTACAAAATTGCAATTTTCATAGTCTGGATAATTGTATACAAATATATATTATTTGGTAAACAAGGTGACTAGGTAAAAAAAAAAAGTTCCAGAATTCAAGCATTGAAATGGGAAGATTTTGAGCTCATTAAATGAACTTGAGATGTTATTGTCTTAATGTATTAAGATAGAAACTTGTTCACCGGAATAAATTGCCTTCAAATCTTACATTTTGACTTAACCATATAAAGAAACTGTACCGACTTCAGACCAAGTTTAAAATAAAATATTACATTGTATTGGCCGATGCAGACTTCTGGTCTTATTTGAAGTCCAATTATTCCAGGCTTGATCGATTCAGATTTTAATTGATTCCTTTATTGTCTCATGAAGGGAAATTTCTTGTCAGTACAGCCAGATTAGAGACGACAAACAAACATCATTACACATACAGATACAGGCCAATTACAGACAGCGTCCAGCAGAGGATTAACATTAGGTTGGGTTGGACCACGTGGAAAAAACCCCCACATCTTTGTCCTATCCCCACTAGGGGCACATGACCCAGACAATAGAAAAACCCCCCACACACATTAAAGCCACGTACTTAGACATTTACAATCAGAAACATTAGGTTGGGGTGGGTGGGGGATCCCCAGTTTTGCTCATGGGTGCGCAGCCCTAAACATGCTTCACCATTTGCTTGCGGCAGTTTGCAGGAGAGCAGAGGATTAACAGCATGGACGTTGATAACACGGAGGTGTGTCCGTCTGTAGCATTAAGACATAAAAGCATAAAAACATATGCTGCAGGTTCATCGATACAGGCAATTAATTGTAGCATCATTTGTTTTACTAAACAACAACAAAAAAAATCAGAAAGCTTTGTGTACATTGGTCTACCATTACATCAGCCAACAGCATTTTACCCATACCGTATGAATTATTAACTTCTTCAGCTAATATTTTAGATTTTAGGGACCCATAATCCTGATAAAGAGAGACAGAGGTAAAAAGCCACTCTGTTTTTGTGATTTCTAGCAATAAGAGGTTTGTTCACATTTGGCCTCTACATTATTGCTTTTAAGACTCTAAGAATTTGAAATAAAAAATGTCCTTGTTTTTCCCAGCAAGAGCTGCTACAATCTGAATTGGATCAGAACCATGTAGCAGAAAATCACGTATTTTTATTAAAATGTCTTTGCTACTCAACACGGCTTACATGTGCAAACCAAATACACATGGAGCACGCATATCCAGGGACATAAAAATACATATTTCTCTTCCCTCCCTTCTTACTTTCAAAAGCAAACATTATTTTGCACATAACGATGGACCTTGAACTGCAAAGACAAAGCTATGCTAATTTGCCACATTTTTCAGGGGATGATCAGAGAAATTAGAAAGGGGCTCATTAGCACTGCTGTAGCCTTGACTCGGATATCACATCATCTCTCTAAATCCAAGGATCTGTAGCTAGATAAAGAGCGGAGACACGTGCTCATCCTTTCAGCGTTTCCTCCTCCCTCTTCCACCACCTTGTCCCTGTACAATAACAATTAGCTGTAATGCTTCCAGCGATATGGTGGTCCTCCCGACGCACCCCGACTGTGACACAAACACTCCTGTTCTTGTGATGTGTCATAAACAACAGCTCACAACTCATCAAAGCCTGTGAGATTCTCCAATCCTCTTTAGGGGTGAGTGGATTATCCTTTCTAACCCAAATACACTCTTCGCTCCCTTGTTGCAGCGGACAATCACGTTAGGCCGCCCTCTCCCTTCAATGCAAATTACTCTCACTAAAGTGAGGACGGCAGCTCAGATTGGCTGATTTTTGGGTTTGTTTGGACCAAAAATCAATGTTTGCTTCAGTATTCTGAAAAAGGAGCAGATTCTGCAGTGACGTGAACATGCAACCTGTCTCCCTTCTTTCCTCGTACTCCTTTGTAGTAGCAGCAGCCACCTGCTCCTGATCCAGACAGTTTTTTTGGGGGGCTTCTTCAAAATATCCACAGCAACATCTGATGTGTAAAAACACAGAATGAGATGAAGGCATCTCCGACTGAAAGCGGCCTGCAGGTTTTTCTCACCACATAATGTGAGAAATACAGTATGTGTGTGTGTGAAAGGCTTTTTGAGACAACAAGCGCTGAGTGTATTCTTAGAACACTAATGAATGTGGGGACGCACAGACACAGTTGGAGATTTATCCACTCATTAGTCAGTTTAGAGCTCATGGGATGGTTGTTGCTTGCAGCTCAGATTTTCTTAACCAACTGCCCTTGGCCAGAAAACAAATTGGAATATGTTTTTAGCGTTTCTTGATGTTAAAAATAATAACAACTGACATGTTCTCAATCTGATTCTTACTATTTAAAATATACGGCACAGAACAGGTAATACTGAAAAACAACCTTCAAAATCGATTATCTCAGTGTGAGCCTTGGTGTTGCTGAACATCTAATCTAGCGGATTCAATGGGACAATACTTTTTTTTTGCATGAGCTTTAGGGTAAGACCTAAGTGAATTTTTTTATAATCTTCTATGCATAAAAAATGGAATTTGCTAAGAGGAAGAGTGTATTATATTTTTTCTCCCAATAGAAGCTCCACATGGTCTGGTACCCTGCTCAGCTATAAAGTCCCCTGCTGGATGGGGAACATCGGTCCAGATGATGCTCAAAGTCACTGAGCATCCTGCATGCTGTCTCTTCTCTGTCTTCTCAGACCCCCAGACGGTCGTGGCAGATAACTGCTTGTACTGAGCCAGGTTCTGCCGGAGGTTTCTTCCTGTTAAGGGGGAGTTTTTCCTCTCCATTGTCGCTACATTATTACTCAGTATGAGGGATTGCTGAGGAATTGCTGTGGTTGGAGTCTGCATGATCCGGGCACAACCTTACGATAACTCATCGCAATCTGCTGGATTTCCTTACATAGAAAACTTTTAATTGATTGGAATGTTTTTATAATTTTATTGAAATTACTTTTCTTGTAAAGTGCCTAGAGATAAAATCTGTTGTGAATTGGTGCTATATAAATAAAATTGAATTGAAAATTGAATATTATAAAGCAGATAAGCTATTGTGGGAACCACTTCCCGGAACCAGGATGTATTTCTTGTTGTCTCTCTGCATTTCTACTGTATTTAAAAGACTAAAAGCAAATTAGTGTAAATGTTTACCCCAGAAAAAGAAATATATCCAGTCAAGTTTAAACTATAGCTTTTTTTAATTGCTTGAAATCACTAAAGTCGTAAAGGGAGAAAGTCATTGAGTCAAAGTAATATTTTTAGCTCCATCCTGTTTATGTCTAGGGGCACAAATAGAAACAACCACACCTCCCACATTCATTAACAGAATGTAAGTTATGAAATGAGGCAACGGCTTATGTGCTTGTGTGGAGGATGCTCTTTTGGGAAATCTTTTCAAGACTTCATTTATTAGATGCCTGTCAATGTCATAAACTTCCTCTGAATAGGGAAGGATTTTAATTGAGCATCACAGTGTAAGCACTGTGAAATGATTGGGCCTTAAAACCAGGTTTTACCACCGACCGATGCTCTCACTGCGAAAAGACGACATCACAGAACTCTGTATTGGCGAAATCCCTTCAGTTTTTGTTCAAATTACACCATTTCGTGGAGTTTGTAGTGACTCTATATACATTATATAATGTAATGACTGTGACAGACTGAGAGACCTTCTCAGCATCTGCCTGGATTCCACAGTGAAAACACTCAAACGCACCCATACGCAGACTCAAGAAGGCACCAAAGAAGACTGCTACTGTCAGCTTGACGATCACATTGAAGGAATTGATCTGAATTTATGATTTGGTAATAACATAGCTTACAACCTATTAAGGTTTTACAGTATAAAAATTTCCTATTTTCTTTATTTAGTGTAGATCTATACTAGGAGGCTGAATTTAACAGCTTGTTAAAGAGAGGTTTAAACCAAAGCAGATTTTTATGATCCTAAAAAGCATCCGGTCTCAAAAGTGCCATTTTACTTAGTGTAAATGCTGCTTTATAAGCCTTTAAGATGATAGTTACTATCTCTTACTTTCATTTTCTTTGTAAAAAATAATTGGCTTCCTAGTAAAATAATGCACAATGCAAATGTGATGATGGTTAAGGGATAATAAAAAACAGAAGTCCACTTTGATCTTTGCTCCCATTTAACAACCCGTCACCTTCAGCCCCAGGCAACAATTTACACTAGACATGTCAAGATGCTAAGAGAGTTATCTATGGCCCATCAGATAATAACTACCTATACCTGTTAACAGAACCCTGCTTCAAAAATCTTGAACCATTCCTTTAAGTGTGATTACAGGAGAACAGACAGGACGATTTAGGATGGAGCGACAAAAAGACAGAGTAATCCAGTTAACGACGAACCAGGGGAGTGTTAATCAGATGATGCGCCTGTGTGTTGACTGGACCGGCCTGCTGTGAGGGGTAATCCCATCTGCTGGATGAGTAGGGGGTCAAGACACACGAAGATGGGGCAGTCACTGATGTGGAAAAAGAAAAACTGGCTTCTGAAACGGAACGCTGACAGCCAGGATCCGTTGGGTGTAACTCCTCATTGCCTTTGAAGGCGATAGCGTGCCAAAAACAAAAGGAAAAGTGCCGAGCTGCAGATAAACCTTTGTGCTGAAATTTTCCATTGTTATCCATTGCAGCAAGGAGCAGCCGGGCAGGTTTGGCATGTTTCATGCAGCTGATTGTTAAGAAATCTTCTGGCAGCACTCGATAAAAGTCCAGCCTGCCAGTCAAAACCAGCCCTGAACCCTGTGTCATCTTTTTCTATACAATCAATATCGATGATCATTGGTTGAGCCATGAACCCATGATGAAGCCGGAAGGGTATTTATGCAGCAGTTTACAGTGTCAGTGTCTGATTTCTACCTAGTAGGCAATGTCTCCCGTCTCGTGTAGCGAGCAGAGAAAGTGCAAGCACTGATTTATTCTCTGTTGCCTGGCTAAACTGGACCTCAAGCTCACAGATGCGCCTATGTCCACTTCAACAGTGGCTGCAGCAGTGTCAAAGCAATTGGTCTTTTCTTTCATGTAGGTGCCAATTGCTGAAACTGTAATTTAAAAAACACCATACAGTGCATTATCACGGAGAATCCTTACAAGGCCACCGTCCCACATTGCTCTCGGCACCTTTTACCTGCATTGTTCTCACTGTACCACACAAGGCCTATGGATTGTCCTGATTTCTCTTCTTTCTAATACCACCGTGCCTGCAACACAGCCCAACCCAAAGCCCAGGGAGTCTGCGGGGCGGTGCTCACGTGAGAGATTAACTCCACGCCGCTCTCCCTTCTGCTGTCAGTTACAGTCTGCTGCCTGCCAGGCCTGCTCGTACTCAGGCTTCCTACAGATTAGCCTGCTGCAGACACGAGGTTGAGGAAGTTTTCTCATCCTACTGGTGTCAAGCATTAAAACCCACAAACAGCAGCCAGACTTTGAACCGGCTAGAGGCAAAGGTTAACTTAGACACAATCCACAGCTCCTCGGTGATACATCTGAGGAAGGAGGCCGCTTGATTCGAATCATTCAGCGTTTGCTGCATTGCGGAAACTAACATGTATCTAAGTTCAGTAAAATGCTTTTCCTACGACAGAGCAAACCTGGTGCCATCTGTAAGCCTTCGCTGAATACTGACGCTAATACCCCCTCACCTTGTTCCTGTGCTGTTTTCTGCTTGAACAGTGACACATCTGAGAGGAAGGCTCTACTGAAGTAAACACTCTGACCTGCTGTTCGCTTCTCCTCATGAATAAATGAATGCACATTTCAAATATTGCATCTGACCGAGTACAGTACCCATACAGGAAATATCGACCATTCAGTTACATTTTTTAGATATGTATGCTGGCCCACTGTTTATCGTTTCTTCATATGGTCCCACGTAAAAGCCTTTCAGTCACAACCTTTAATGTATTTTAGCAGAAGTTATTTAAAAAAAGAAACACAAAGTAGGGAATATTGTGAGGTATCAAGAAAACAATGGACGGTTATATATATATTTTTAAACAAAAGTGAGAGTGTGGCATGGACTTATGTCAAAACCTTTTGTAAAATCAGCTTAATTTAATGCTGCAAGTCTCTTCGGGTATGTCCGTACCAGTTTTGCACATCCACAGGCTGACGCTCAGTCAGATTGGATGCATAGTATGAATAAAAAGTGTCTTTTTAAAGTTTTGCCACGGATTTTAATTTCGATTTTTTTTTTTATGGTCTAACACTTTGATCTTTTGTAAGCCATTCTGTTAGGTTCTGCATTTCGACCATATCAGATATTAGCACTGAAATAAAAGAGCAACCAGAAAACCCCATCACATCCTAAAAGTCGATCTGCTGAGGACTTTCAGACCATGCTGTAGGAAGTAATGGAACGAAAGGGATATTGGCAATATGTGTAAGAAATGTGAAGGATTTCACCATAATTTGACTAAGTTCTATGATGCAGTCACCATATAGGTTATCCAACTGCATTGTGTTCTTAAATAAAAAGTTTTTGTCTGCTATTTTCAGTCCCCCCACCCCCCACATGATTGCTTTGTATTTAGCTCCATCCATCTTTCCATCAAATTCCCTGGTCCCTGTTACAGAAAACTAGCACCACAGCATAATGCTGCCACTACCATGTGCCCTACCATTTTTTCACCATTTAATTTGCACAGAGGCCAAAAATGTTATTTACGTTACTGTAGAAAGAAATGTTAAATAATTGATCCTTCTTCTTTTACTTGCATAAAATAACTTTTGTGGTTTTAATGTAACAAATATAAAAAGGTTTTGGAGCATACTTCAATATGGTATGAAATATGTAATCATTTTCAATTTGCTCGATACCTCCTTGCCCATTGCATCTTTCTTTGTTTCACTCTCTTTTGGCTCGTAGACCTAGTTGTTTGGTGTGTGTCACGCATAAATAAGTTTCCCCCTTGATAAATTCACTAAATAAGCTTCATACTAGCAAAAGAATAATTACTCAGATTTTCATTTTTTTCCCCAAAGGATTTGGCAGTGAACTTGATTATTCATTTCAGCCCCTCTCCCACTGGCCCTCAAATATTTTTCGGGCCTGTGCGTTGCAATAAAACAATGTGAGATCCTGACTAGAGAGCAGGGGATTAATACTCAGCCCAGACAAAAATCTAATTAGCGAAACCTTCCCCCTCACCTGAGGCAGACACGAGGCCGTACTGGGCCCGGTATGGTGCCCCTGCCTTTGATTTTGGTTTACCGCTGGTATAAACAAATGGTCTGCATTGTTCAGATTCAATGAGTGCACGGCTGCCGGGGTGGCTAATCCTGTTAGGATGCACCCATGCTGAAGATGTCCGGAGCACTGGGACCGTGCTCGAGCTCACAGTGATCAAAAACCTTGCAGATGAGGGCTGAAAGGACGGAAGCTAAGCTAATCATAGCGTTTAAGACATCTCAGCCCCAGCTCAGGAATGACCTCCGATTAATCATGAAAGCTCTACAGCGCTGCATCGTTTGTATCAAAGCAGCCAAAGAGAGCTGTAGGAAGGGAATGAGTCCAGTGGTGTTTATTAGTTGGGAGTAAAGACAAATCTCTCAGAGGCTCTCCTTTTTTGTGCCTGTGCTGCATTCTTGATGGCTGGTGCTGACAAAGGGGAAGCTTTTTATCACAGAGAAACATTTATTCTCCCACTCGTGCTGTAAGTTATACCCACACGCAGGATGTATGGTCTACATGGCAGCCTTCGCACGCATACTGATGTGTGGGGAAGAAAAAGTATGGCCTTTCTCATTTTTTTTCCCATGCAGCAGAAACTAACTGTAGCAATCACTTAAAACCAAATGGAGAGTGCACTGCAAAAAGAAAGAGGGGAAGACAGAGAAAATGGAGGAGGATGCTGCTTCTGCACAGGCAGAGCTGGAAGCTGCTTCTGTCAACACTGTGGATAAAGACGGATGGTGTGCCACGGCTCTCCAGCCAGGCAGAAAAACACCACGTCCGCTTTTGTCTGCTCGTTGTTTCCCTCCATGTCACGTCGTAATCAGCAAAAGAAAAAAACAAAACACCAACAACCTCTCCCTACCACCACACACAAACTGTCAAGACTCTCTCCTCTTTGGGGGCTTTTTACACCACAAACAGGTCCATTTGAAGTCATCGGACAATAAGGGCAAGATGCTGAGGATGCTGAGTGCCGTCACCATGGCAGCCGTATGTATTTCCAGATGGAAAGCATTGAGAGGACTGAATTTCTATCCCTCTGTCTTCCCTAATTCACAATAAGCTACCTTCAACTCTCTGCTGCACTTCTCATCCACTTTATTTTTATCGGTCTGCCTCTCAACTCAGTCCACCATCCTTCATCCTCATCTCTCCTTTCTTCAGCATCCGTTCCTGCCAAACCCAGGCTCCTGGTCTTTACCGCCCCAAAAGTGTAATTCTGTATGTAGACAGTATGAAAGGAAAATACTGCATCCATTGTTCCAGCGCGTTTCTCACTGTTTCATGGCATGCTGCCGTCAAACTGGAGAGGAGAAGAGCAGAACTAGCACAGGGATCAGAGCGCTTCAACTTCCCATGGAGCTGCTGAATGAAGTCAACATTAACTCCCACACAATGAGAGTCTAGGGGCCAATACACTGCTCAAAGCACTGTTCAGAAGGAAGAGGAGCCAAGAATGAAGACACTATGATATACAGTGCAGTGGCGTAAAAAGACCTATTAGATTGTTTGTTAATTATTCAGGCTGAGTAGAATATTGAGGCGCAGTTTGCACTCAAGCAATTTTGCAGGGGTTAATTTTGAAGATGGTTTATTTACCTTCTACCTTCCACAGGGGTTTGTATTATGTACAAAGTTTTAAATCCAAAATACAGCAAAAGTGATTGACTGCTACAAATTAATGAGGCATATCTTTATGCATGAAGAGGCGTGTGATGTTAACTGGCGACGCAAGGATTAAACCCGGGATATAAGGCAAGGCAAGGCAATTTTATTTATATA
Organism: Apricaphanius iberus; assembly: GCA_028564705.1. Classification (NCBI taxonomy): domain Eukaryota; kingdom Metazoa; phylum Chordata; class Actinopteri; order Cyprinodontiformes; family Aphaniidae; genus Apricaphanius; species Apricaphanius iberus. The sequence continues at coordinate 805,477 of JAPXFQ010000256.1, forward strand.
GCACACTTTCAACATGAAGGCAATTCAAGGTGCTCTAGATAAGACATAAGAGTATGTCCTTTACATTTTAATGAAGCCTTTAACTCCCTTAAAACCCATGTATGGCAGCAATTTTTTTTATTTTGTGGAAAATAAGAAAATTAAAACAGATGGAAACTTTTGTAGGCACAGAAAACACAACTGGCAAAATATTAGCAACTAAAAACACACTACAAAACTTCTTAGCTTTATAGTTGCACCCACTGCATATAGTTGGCGCTATATAAATAAAAGTGAATTGAATTAAAGAGCTACTTCACAGGTTTCCAATGAGTCTGGGTTGTATTTCATCATCTGTATTTCAATAATTATTTAAACCCTTTTAAAAACAAAAGCCACAAAAAAAAAACATATATGGACTCTGGGATTATTTGAAACTAATTTTACATTGTTTAAAACACACTTTAATTTGTGAAGCTTGTACTGTATTTAGCTAAAGTCTTGACTCTTCATGAGTTAAATCTATTAATAAAACTGTTGTAGCTTATTTCCATTATATTTAAATTTTCAAAATACTACTAAACCGACTGGAAGGGAAAAAAGTATGGTGTACCCCTAATTGTGCTTCTAGTTTTGTTTTGATAAGTTTCCGTGTGTAGACAGTTGTATTGTGTACACAGATGGTAAATGAGAACAGTCGACTACACATTTTAAATGCTGAGGTGAAAGTCTTTAATACAAACACAAGCTCTAGTTGCAAACATCCAAATGCTTGACGAGACTCAGCATCCGCACACCGAGCTTAAAATCTACAATTCTGTGCAAAAGTGTGCTGACATCCTGCCCCGATCAATACTGTAGTTAGGCACTCACTCACAGAGAGAAATGAGGGAAGGGAGAGATGCCCTGCTGCAGTGTTACTCTATAACATCTGAACTGTCCTAGACAGCACAACGCACTACCTGCTGGTTCTGCTGCATCCCAGGCGGGACCACAGCAATCAGCAACGAAAGCATAAGGAGCACTGGCTGATCAGCAGAGAGGAACGCTCTGACTGTTCACGTGATGCTCCAAATGTAAACAGTAGTGTAAGTTCATGAACACGCAAGCTGATGAAAGTGGGAATAACGAACGGCAACACGCTGAACAGCTAGATGGCTGGATGAATGGATGGGAGGAAGGGGAGATGCTTGGGGAAAGGATGCAGGATGAAGCTGAGTGTTGTACTCACAGTTCAGAATAGAGGATGTGCAAGTTGCCCAAATTGTCTGTGTAGTTGGCAGGGCTGAGCCAGGGCAGAACCAGGAGCAACAGAGCCTTCATGGTCAGCCTTTACCCCCCCCCCCACCCTTGCTCTCTGATTTTCCCTGAAGCTGAGGTTGTCTCCTCTCCTGTTTCCCCTTCGCCCCCTTCCCCCTCCTCCACCTCCAATTCTGCGACCCTGGCCGTGCTGACCCCCCCTCTCCCCACAGCGCTCGCCTTCTTCCAACAGAAGCACTCTCAGATGTGATTAAATCCTTCACTTCCTACCTTTCCAACTCTCCCCGCCCCCTTGCTTCTGCTCTTCCCCTACTTCTCTACTTGTGTCTGTGCGAGCTTCTTCTTCTTCTGCTTCAGGCTGGCTGCCTGGTCATCTCAGCTGCAGAGCCAAATGGGCTGCTTGCCAGAGGTTGGAGACGGCGCTAAGAAGGAAAAATCAGCCGAAGCAGGTGCAGAGAAGGAGAAGTCCTGTCGTGGCAAAGGAGGAAAAGGAGAAAGTGCAGGAAAAAGAGGAAGGGGACCCATACAAAGGTGGCACATTTGGAATACAATTTGAGATGTGCAGCCCCTTAATCTGCTCTGGGAACTGGTCGAGTTGTAAGAGGATTTGGGCTCGTATGCACTGTGAGCGGGTGTGTGCGCGTGTGTGTGTATGTCAGAGAGACCAGTGCAAGCTGTGACTTATACTGCAGCAGAAACCACTGAAGTGAGAGGGGGGGGGATGGAGCAAACCAAAACAGAGCCGTGGAGCCGGGTACTTTGTACAACTCTGATTGGCTCTGGCCTGTCCACATGCACTACGATCCACACATACTCCCTCAGACTCATACTCACACACAGGTGCCAGTTCTGCATTCACCTCCCCCTGCCTGTGGATATATCACTTCTGCAGGGGAGAGAGAATATGTTGCTTTCCATTGGCTCACCCCTGGTTGACAGCAATGGGCTGCTCCCGGTGCAGCAGATTGGTCTGATTGCTTAAAAGAATCTGCCTACAAGCGGGAAAAAAAAGAAAAAAAAAGAGGCAAAGCATGACCAAAACCCACCGGCAACATTCTCTGCTGGGATGGGGGCTTGTTTGTCAGAGTGACATGAATAGGAAAGATGAGGATAAAAATGATATGATATGGAGCTTGTCTATTCTTAAACCAAATTAATTTAAACAATCTGATCTTCATCTTCACATTTAGTAAGGCAATATAAAAGAACGGCTGGAAGCTAGGTCATTTATTATGTCACAGGTAAATGTCATAGTACTTGTTTTGATTGATCAGGTAACCAGGAAGCGACTGGAGGAGAGATATATGCTGAGTTTGTAGAGACATGCCCCCAAATTACATGTAGCAGTCATTGAAACAAATGGTGGCACTTGTAAGAACTGATTTTATATTGAAAAAAAATTGCGAACCCTCCCCCTCAATATTCAAAAAAAAAAAAAAAGATATAGTTTCTGGTTTTAATAAGGAGAAAAGCTGAAACATTTAAATGGCAGGATTACTTTTACAAGGTATTTTTCTCACTGTTTCTTCTTCTGTTTCATCTCTTCCCAGTTTATCCGATTTTCATAATGGTGTCTGATGGCCTTGAGAAAGTAATTTAACTGGTGTAAATACCATGTCCAACTAAATTTATCATGGATGAATTTGGTGTGGTTACAGGCCAAACTGTCTGTGAGTTAATGGCTGCATGAGAGCGTACTGAGACATCAGTTGTCCTGTGGTATTTGAGTGCTACGCACATCGACACGACCACAGGGCTCACAGGAAATGGAAAAGTAATTGGATTGTGACAGGATGCAGTTTTTCGTGAACAGAAGCCAGTCTGCCCCAGAGGAGTCGTTTCATACACTCGTGCATACACTCATAAAAACGGTATCATGACGTACGTATTTACTCATATTCTCTCACTCGATTATGCCTTTCCATTTCCCATTCACACAGTTCAAATTCTTGCACTGACAGATTGTCACGGTTGTTTTTCCATTTACCACATAGAAACTACGAAATAGAAACTGAAAAAAAAAATCCTCATACTCTTCCTCTACTAAAATTTTTCAAAATTGAGTTTACTCTATATGTTTAAGGTTTTATTATTTAGTCTTAAAATGTGTTGAGTGCTGATGCACATTTGCCACACTTTGCAAACTCAGTGTTTTCTTGCAAAGTCTATAGTTTGGTTTACTTTGGCCCAATCAGTTATTGAGTTTGTTCATATGTCACTTTCTCCTGAGGTTTGGGTTCTTTTCACACAGAGAAAGCTCCAAGCGAATCAAAACCTGTCACTATAAATCATGCTAGAATGTTAAGTCTGTGTATTGGTCAGATGCGTGCGGGGTGGCAGGACCAAATGTAAAATACAAAATGCAAACGCTGTGTTCTGTGCTATTCAAAAACAGGGATATTGTATAATAATAAAGAAAGACCAAACAGACAAGAACCACATGGACTCAAGACCGAATGGACAAAAACTGAAGGAACGGAGACCAAAGTGCATCACACAAAGCTGACTTGTACCAAGTTAATTCAGAACAATGGAAATTGTTCCAAACAGACTCAAGTCAGACCAAATTGACTCAAAGTTAAGGGACTAGGCCCAAAAGGATTCAGTTTAGATATATACCAATTGAATGTTGACATACATGTAGATGTAAAGGCCTCAGACCTTCAGAAGGTATTTGCTTGTGTCGTTTTTATGTCATTTTGTCTGAGGTCCAGTGGTTAGTTTTCTGAGACCCACTGATTTTTATCTCTGTATGAGATTTGAGGTGTTTTTGTTTGGTGCCTAATACGGTCTTCTTGAGACAACCCTAACCCTAACCTTGACACCCTTAAGTGTACACCGTAAAGGTGGCTGGGCTCAGCAATAAAGAAAAGGTCTGGAGGTTCCTTGCTCTGATGGAATCTTGAAGTAGAGCTGCTGCTGCTGCTCCTCAATAGAAGTCCGCTGAGGTGGTTCAGGCATCTGATCTGGAAAGTCAGACTCAGAACCGACTGGAGAGATTACATATCCCCCTGGCCTGTAAATGTCTTGAGATAACTCTGCGGAGGGGGATGTCTGGAAGAAGTGGAAGGCAGCGGATAAAGGAATTGAGTTTAAGGGCCTCATAACACATTTCCGTAGCTCTTCTAAAGTGAACACAGTTTGGCATGTTTAATGAGTTTGTTTTACATTTCCATATCATATATTTGTGACTTTGCATTGCTTTTTGGAATTCAACTGAAGACAGCTTTTTTAAACAGGACATAAAAAGAAGAAAGCATAAGTGTAATTGAGGCTGTCCTGCTAACTCAAATATTTGTGCTAAAGGTAGAACAACAAAAAAAGATTAATGTGAAAAATGTGAATGTGAGGATCATTCAAACAAACAGAAAACAGGTTCAAAGAATCACATGAGGTTACTTGTCAGTCTACAAAAAAATCTTTGTGCAAGACCTGACAAGAAATCCACAGATCATGCATGGAGATTTTCTACTTGATTGCAGTGGATGCATTTAGAATATATGTCTCTCTATCTGAAGGCCAATAAAGGTCATGAATGATTACATTAGTATGACATCAGCCCTGACCAGATGGCCGTGTCTCAGTCATTACAACTTCTGACCCAATGCCAGATTTTTTGGTAGAAACAGCCAGAAATATGTTCTGCATTATCACTTAGATCAAAACACAGGCGGAGAAAAAAGTGAGGTCATGCATGGCGTCTGTGTGATTTATCTCTATGTCTAGATTTAATTTACTCCCATCATACATATTCTGAATTTCAAGACTCGCTGAGGCAAGAAAATCAATATTAACTGAGCAAAGTTTTGTGGCATATAGATTTATATAATGTTAGATGAAAAAGATTTACACCTACAGTTTGGAGAGAATGAAAATAATGAAGGCAGAAATGTATTTTATGCAGTTATGTTCGAATGCTGTGATTGGGCATTATGGATGTGTCATTTCCAGTTGTTGCTGTTAAACTTCATGGAGCTGTTTGGTGTTCAAACTCACATGCATTAATTTAATTTCTCTGTAATGAGGACTTTCTGAGTTATTTCAAACAAAAATGCACATTAAAACATGTTTTCTGTTGTTGTACTTTACGTTTTGGGAACTGTGTTTTACACTAGTTGTCTTGGCACAGTACGATCTCACAAGCTTAGCTCAGCTTCATTGCTGCTATAGCTACTCCTTTTGTTTCTCCTTCTGTCTCTCCGTCTCTGTCTAAGTCTCTTTCTTGCTCCTGCTCCCCGTGTCATATGTTTTGTATCTTATCCAGCTCCTTTAGTGATAATGTGTAATATGTGTAATAAATGTAGCAATTTTGTAGCTTTGGAGGCAAGAGTGTCAGAATTGGAGGCCTGGCTCTGCGCTGTTGAAAAACCAGCAGATAGGCCAGTTAGCCCATTTGTCTTCTAATAAGACAAAGGCAACCGGGACCTCAGGCCGGCTGGGTGACAATACGTAGGAAGCATAGTCCTAGAACCTAGCCCACAGGTCAACCAGCCGTCCCCGTTTCTAAAAGATTTTCCATGCTCTGCAACACACGGGATGAGAAGCTGACTCTGCCAGGGGCCAGAACAGTCTGCATCCAATTATACCTTAAACTGCTGGCAAATGATTAGCGTAAATAGGCTACAGTAAGATTGTTATTCACGCCGTCGGTAATAACACCAAGTTACACTGATTAGAGGCATCTAAAATTAGTGAGTGTTTTATAAAACTATTTTTCTGGACCCCGCCTGATCTGATCCATAACATGTTTAGATAAATCTTCTTCACACTCAATGGTCATTATGGTTAATTTTCCAAATTTATGCCAATGAAACTCAACTGTATTTATCCGTAAATCCTGACTAATCTAATTACAAGCTTATATGAAAGACATAAAAACGTGGATCACTCTAAACTTTCTGCTTTTAAATTCTGACAAGACAGATGTCATTAATTTAGCCTTCGGTAATATCTTAAAGAACCTCAGTGTTATTTTTGACCAAGACATGACATTCAAATCCTATATTAAACAGATTTAAAGGATTCCTGTCTTTCACCTCTGAGATATTGCTAAAATTAGAAATACCCTATCCAGGACTGATGCATTTGCTACTACAAAGTTGGACTACTATCCACAAAATGCATTTAAAAACATTAATTTGATCCAAATGCTGTAGAGACGGCATTGCTACTGTTTTATTTATCCTGTTTTGAATTCCTTTCAATGGCCCCCTGTTAAATCCAGAATATAATTTACGATCTACCTTCTGACATATAAAGCACTTAATAATCAGGCTCCATCATACATCAGTGATCTGATTGTTCCATATGTTCCTAACAGAGCACTTTACTCTCAGAATGCAGGTCTTCTGGTAGTTCCCGGGAATTTTAAAAGTGGAATGGGAGGCAGATCTTTTAGCTATCAGGCTCCTCTCTTGTGAAACCAGCTCCCAGTTTTAGTCCATGAGGCAGATACTCTGTCTATATTTAAGACCAGGCTTAAAACCTCCCTTAAAAAAAGAAGAAAAAAAAAGCTTATGGTTAGGATGGCTTAGATTATACTGAGTTATCTTTGTAGTTATGCGGGTATAGGCTAAGACTGTTGGAGGACAGACCAACTTTCCCTTACTATGGTACTTTTCTTCTCTACTACTCTCCAGTTGCATCATACTTTATGATTTCTACTGTTAAATTTGTTTTCTATGCATTTTTCTCTCCATGGTTGCAACACCTGGTCTGACATCCTTCTCATCTGTGTTGCTTTGTTGGAGGGGGGCATCAACTGGGATGATGCTCCCAGTAACTGAACGTTCTCTGTGTTCTGTTATCAACTTTAACAAAGGAAGTACTCTACATCATTTCTGTTGTCGTTTCTGTGTCTCTGCTCTCTCTTTTCAAATCCCCAGTTGGTTGGGCAGATGGCCGCTCATACTCAGCCAGGGTCTGCAGGAGGTTTCTTCCTGTTAAAGGGGAGTTTTTCCTCTTCACTGTTGTTACATGCTTGCTCAGTATGAGGGATTGCTGTGAAGTCAACAACAAAACGCAGCCAACTGTTTACTGTTGTGACATGTTCGTCCAGGGGAAGTGAGTGCTGCCAATCAATAACTTGATGAAGGCTGCTGGGCTTCCTTAAATAGGAAACGTTTAAACTGATTAGATTAATGAGCTGAAGGATTAATTGGAATGTATGTACATCTGAATTATAATGACATTTCTTGTAAAGCGGCTTGAGATGACAAGCATTGAGAATTGGTGCTATATAAACTAAACGGTGCAGCGCACTACAAAACTTCTTCAGAAATCATAACTATTGTTTATAAGTGCAATGCATGCAGTTAATGATATTTATTGTTTAAAGCAGCACAAAATATTTAAAATGTCATGACAGTTTGGTTAGATTATTAAGAAATGGTGTGTTTTATAAAATGAATTGTGGCATATACAGAATTTGTAGACATATTTTCCATCAACTGAATACACACTATACGGGTCTATATGTGCAATGAACCAAAACCAAATGGAGCACAACCCTGGAGACTAAGGGCCCGTATACATTTTTTATCGTATTGACGTTTCGTCCACACGGATCTAGCTTTTTTGGAGACTGAAACTGCTATTTTTTGAAACCGGGTCCCAAGGGGGATAAATCTGAAAACGCCGCCCTTGCGTTTTTCTGTGTACGGCCAATCCGTGCATTTTGTGTCGACGTGTCCACGTGTCGGCTGCGTCACACGTAACAGCAACAATAATAATGGCGGAATACATGATTGTGTTCGTGCTGCAGAAACTTCTAAGCCTACTAGCTTTATTACAGCAAAATCTATTGCTTCTATGCAACTGTGGTGAGCAACAAGCGATAATGGACAACACCATCCGCAAGGTTATGCGCATGCTCAAAGTCTTCTTCTCCGTGTATAGTGTATCTCTGTGGCAGAATTAAAGCGCCCCACACTGGTCTGGCATATATACTACACCGTTTTCACTCGGTTTCAGTGGTTTCGTGTGTTTGCAGATATTTCTTGAGACGACACCGTGTTTACGGGGTTTTTTTTAGAATGAGAAAAAAAAAAAGATCGGATAGGGAACGCACTGGCTTCTTGTGGACGTGGCCTAAGGTATTACTTTATTTTATGTCAAATAGTCACTATTGCAATCACAAACATTACCACATCTCGCATTCTACCAGATATCCCGCAGGGCTACGCCTACCACTTCCTTTTGAACTGATTGGCAGCACTTAGTTATGAAAGCATAGAGGAAGCTCCTGCAGTTTTCTCACTGCAGTTTTGAAGAGTTTGTGTAGTAGTTTTTATTTTATGCTGTAAAAAAAAATCAATATTGTGTAAATGCTGTCAGAATACTCGGCTAAGCGTGACCACATACAATGGTAAAGTTAGTATCTTTTTCAAAGTTTACTTTCAGTTTTTAGGGTTTCCGGAGGACATTTCTTCCACCTTTTGTCTAAAATACTTAGCAGTCAGAACTGAACTGGATAATTGTGCACTAAACAGAGATTCATTAAAACAGGTTATTATTCATGAAAACGTTTTATTTTTTGGAGTAAACGTAACGGAAGGGTATCTTTATTTTTTGGCATTAACACCACTTTTGAATGAAATAAACATAAACCTTAAATAAATAAACTCTTTGACCATGGACCCCTTGAATGTAAAACGAAAATGTTGCAAAAACTCTCCTTCTTCTGAACCCAATATCTTGTATAAATTTGCATCTCTCTGAACATACAATCTCCACACAGAAAGCCTCCGAGCTAGGATTCTCACTAAAACCTCATTGCTTTGAGACAACAGTGCTAAACACTTCTCTAGCTACAAACCCAATAGCAAAAACGGCTTCCAACTAAACCTATGAATAAAACCTCTGGAGTTCTCAATAGCACAAGTAATATTTAACCAATGCTTTGGTTAATGTCGCTTTTTCACCATGGGGGATAATCTATTTGCTAATATGGTTATGAGACCTTTAGCTCTCAACTTCAAATTAGAACCTCTTGCTGAGGTTTAGGTGAAGATTGTTACTGTGCCAAAAAGAAACTACTGCTATGGAAATCAGATGCAAATGAAACTCTCCAGTGATTAAATTTGACATTCGCTTGATGAATCATGCAACTTGACTTCTCTCTGCCTGCACACCATAATAAGTTCTCGCCAATAACACTGTTTGTCTCTGTAAGGTTTCTCTTTAATCATTAAAAAAACTCTTCCAAACTCAACAGTTTTTCCAAGATTATAAATAGCTCTATTTAAAAGAAATTTGCTCAAGCATAAGTGCTTTTTATTCATTGCCACAATCACTGGAGCGTGATAGATATGTTGAAATGGGTTATTCACATAGACCTTTTCACATCCTCACACACAATGCGTTCTGAAATCTCCATGGACATGGCCCCTCACCTCTGCAGATAACAACCTCTAACTATGGGAGAGCAGCTGAATCCTTCTGGGAGACAGCCTCGGAGATCCACACCTCATTATGACTACACTACATGTGGGGAAGGAGTGGAAAAAAAAAAAAGACAGAGGGAAAGATGAGCAAAAAGGAAGGTGTAAGTTGAGAAACACAACGGAAAAGTGCTGTACAGGAAATGCATGTAAGGGAAGAGAGAGGAGCATTTGGTCTTTTTAAGGACTTTCAAACAACTTGAGCTTCTAAGTTTTGAATGCAACTTTAAAAGGAAACCCTCTGTGTCTTCTCTATGATGTTTGGTGAGATACATTCATTATCCCAGCAGGACTTGGGCCGGGGGAGTCTTAATGAGGATTAATGCGGGCAGACCCACACTGAGAGAAACCATAGTGCGGCCTTTTAATGATATATAAGCATACGAGGTGGGTCTTGGTTAGATGAAAGAGTCGTTGGAGGAGAATCTATGTCTTCTGCGACAGTATCTGGTGGTTAATATTGATAGGCAAAGTGGGAAGGGAAACGTAGAATCAATGTTTATGGCAGGTTATTGTGATTTCTGACAGACAAGTACAGATGAAAAATTAAAAATAGAGCATAAAGAAAGATGGGCTTATAGGAAATGGAAAAGCAATACGATTCTGAGAACAGAAGCCATTTTGTTTCACAATGATCATTTTAAACATACTTGCGCCCAAATTAGGCTTTTTTTATTTCTAAAAATATAAATTTAAATCAGTCAGCTTCTTAATTGTGATTTTAAATATATATGTTAAATATATACAAACTAAGTTATATAACCAACTGTATATTGTTCAAGATCTGAGTTTTAAGGACACAACCACAATGAGACTAAGGCAAGATAATTCTGAGAAAGATAGCAAAGACATTTTCTTTATGAACTGTATTCCCTTAGAGTTTTCCATTTTGATACATGGTGCTGGCAGGGTCATCCTATGGGGATATTTTTCTTCAGCAAGTTGGGGCTGACCAAAAAAAGCCAAGCTGCCATTTTGCGCCATTAGTACCTCTGGCCAACAGAAAGTAAGGTAGGTGAAGTGGCTGGCTGAAGAACACAATGGCATGTAGCAGGCAGAAGCAGAAATCAAAGCCACATTTTCTAGGTTTCATGCCGACAACTCTACCACTGAGCTACAGCTGCCCTAACATTACATCTTTTTACATCTACGTTTTTTTTGCAAACTTAACCAAAACACAAGAAGTCATTTGGTTAGAGAAGGTGAAAAGTCTCTTCACTGACTCCCAAGAATTACGCTGTATACCTCGGATGCCTTTACTAATAAATACTAATCAACAACTGCAATATTCTAATAATAAACTTGAAATCATTTTCAGTTAAGAAGGACAGCAACCCTAAACATTAAATCAGAGATAAAGGGGAATAGATATAGATACATATTCATGTGCTGATATGGTCTAGTCAAAGTGTAGATTTAAATACAGCTGAGACTTTGTGGAAGGGCTTGAAAATGTGTTTTTACACTCTTCAGCTCTGGGTGATTCTACAGAGCAATAGGCTGAATATAAATGCAGAAAAAATTCTTCATAGTTTTATCGAGTGGATATTTGAAAAACATGTTTCTTTTTTTCAACTTTGCATGTTTTTTGATAAATCCCATCCATCCATCCATCCATCCATCATCTTCCGCTTATCCGGGGTCGGGTCGCGGGGGCAGTAGCCTAAGCAAAGAGGCCCAGACTTCCCTCTCCCCGGCTACTTGGGCCAGCTCCTCGGGAGGAATCCCGAGGCGTTCCCAGGCCAGCTGGTAGACATAATCCCTCCAGCGGGTCCTGGGTCTTCCCCTGGGTCTCCTCCCGGTGGGACGTGCCCAGAACACCTCACCAAGGAGGTGTCCAGGAGGCATCCTGACCAGATGCCCAAGCCACCTCAACTGGCTCCTCTCGATGTGGAGGAGCAGCGGCTCTACTCTGAGCCCCCTCCGGATGACCGAGCTTCTCACCCTTGATAAATCCCAGTGAAGTATATTTTGGACAACTGCACAAAATCTGAAAAGCTCGAAGGGTTAAAATACCTTTGCAAGGAGCTGTAAAATTACCCCACCTTCAAACGAAAGACGATTAAGGGAACTGAAAAGCCTTGAAGTGTCTATTCATATTTTGTTTTTGTTTTTTTTTGGAACCTACCTGCCCTTGATGTGATCTTCCATCTCGCCGCGAGGCAGGGTTTCAGTGCAAAACTCAGTGAAAGGGCAGGATACAGTCAGCTTATCCAGCAGCTTATGCACCAGTAGGCTGGGCTTCCTGCAGCTCTGCAGCATGAGGGGCGCGCGGCACACTGGACAGAAGTCACTCTCCAGCAGGAAGCTGGTGAGGCACTCCTGGCAGTAAGTGTGACCGCATGGTGTGTCCAGGGGCCTGATGAGAGGCTGCAGACAGATGTGGCAGATGAGGTCATCATCCACCTCGTCCTCGTAGATGTACTCATGGTTGTCCTCAAGCCTGTGACCGTGGCCACATGAGACGCATAGGTCAGGTGTTGGTGAAAATACACCAGAGTCTGTTGGGGAGAGAGCTAAAGGGGACGCTTCAGCCATCACTGCGGCAGCTTCAGGCAAGAGTCTCCTCCTGGTCACTCATTTGAAAGGTAGGATTCAGGATGTTAAACTGGAGGAGGTAAACAGGATGTCAGCAGAAGAAATCTGTGAGGATCAGAAAAGCAGAGTAAATATAACCAAGCAGAAGTAGGAATACCTTTGTGTTACCTAATGTGGTTATACCCTAAAGTGGCAGTGAAGCTGTTTGTTGTCTTTCAATGAATTCATCTGTATACTGCATAGATAACATTTTACACAGGCCTAAATATCAAGAAACAAATAATATTTTGTAAAAAAATGAAGTACATTCACTTCTATGAGGAATGTACTGTGTGTCACTTATGTCACTCATGACTCACCCCTGTTTCTTAATTTGTGTATTGGAATGAAGGGTGCAAAATTTGAAACACAGGTTAGTGTTAGCAGATGTTTTCTTACGGTGGTGAGGAGAAGGAAAAGATCCAAGATGCTGAATAACTGTGACAAATTAATAGCGGTACCAAAGAAAGAAAAGCCAAACCTAAAATTAAACAAATTCAATTAAACAGTCAGGAAACTAAGTTTTGGCAGTCAGGCTTGGTGAATACAGTAGTAACCTGGCCAAGAACAGATCCAACCAAACAGTATACACTATGATGGGTGATTACTTGAGTGCCTGCAGTCAATTTAAGAAGTAATCTGAGGCAATATTAGGAAAATGGAAAAGAGTGAAGGCATTTCAAAGACAACAGGAACTGAGCACAGAAACAGAATAAGAAAATAAGGATTTGTACATGATTTAAAACTACCACAATAAAAAAGTTATCCGTATACTCACCAAAAACAATAAAAAAACATTCAGACTTTCAAACATTTTTGAATAAATGATATGAATGTGATGGAAAAAGTGATGCACATACGCTCATAAAATAAAGCCAAAGAAAGAACAGAGATGTCCAAAGCTATTTAGAAAGAAACTGTCTTTTCTACATCATGTCAAGACATCTTTATAGATAAATCATGCAGCAAAAGTAAGAGTCAGACTTTTGGTAGATAACAGGAAGGCTGAATGGTGTGCAATTGCTCGGTTTTATCTCTTTGAGCTTTCTGCGCCTTTTTGTTATGGAAAGTGCTTGATTTGAAATGCTGACAGTATTTTTATGCATTCTATCACTTATGTAGATCTTTACCCAAACTCAAACATTTACAAAATGCAAATTTCTATGAAAAGATACTTCAGTCAGTTTAAAATCTCAAATCTGTATAGCTGAACTGTCCTTTTGATACATTACATAAAAGTCATATTATTTAACCTAAATAACTAATGGTCTCTATTAGAAAAGGTAAAAAATATATTCAAATAATGTTTTTATATTTTCTCATTAGACTGAAGAGAAAATGAGTCAAAGTAAAAAATGGGGAGACTGGTCCACAAAGTTGTGAACCGTGTAAAAAAGGCAATTATATAACATGAAAGGGGCACAAAGGACTTATTTCTTTGTTTAAAATAATATATGTTCACTACTGAAAAAAAAAAACTATATGTGGTGACAATTATGATATGTATAATAATTCAGAAGTTTTAACTTAGAATGGCTGCAGACAGTGTGTTTATTTTCTCTTCTCATATGCAAAGAACTGCAAAAGTCTTTTTATTTTTAACTTCTTGGATTTACAGCAAGGGCCCAGATAACAGATTTTGAACTACTGATATTTCTTCTCTGGATGAAGGGAACATCAATACCACTCATCTCAGCAGCAACTACAGAGACAGACTGACACAGATAAGTCTCTGGCTCTCCGCTCGACGGACTGCATGACAATCACTCATCTCTGCTAATCCATAGCAGGACATGACATGGTTTCAATCATGCCGAGTTATTGTTTTCTGGTACACAAGTTTACATTGTGGTCGATATGGCAGGTTTGGCCGGGAAGTGTGCACGTCATTCGCAGAGCAGGTGGGTTCCTTTGAGCACATGGGCACCAACAGATGGGCTTAGTCAGGCACATGCCGCTTTGGCAGGAGCAACTATGTTGGCGCTTCATTTGCTTTGTTTCTGGAACCATTGCTGGCTCTGTGCTGTGTGATGACATACTTAATCTTGTTAAAAACACCACCTATGAAACATGAATTCAAAATAGAAATATGTTGTATAAAGTATGTTTTTCTCTTCCACGTCTTCTGTTTTGCTTTTCTTTTGTTCAAACATACAGGTTTCAGATTACTGTTTAAATTTTAATGTCAAACACAAACTGAGTAAATATAAAAGGTAGTCTCCAAAAGATGATTTCAATTTCAAAGAAAAAAACTCTATAATCCACCCTGATATTTTATGGAGAAGTAATTTAACTAAAAAACCTTGGTGACAACTGACTTCCTTTGCTTTCCAGAGTTGCTTGACCCATGAGGGTGTTCTTAATCAGGTAAATCCATGCCATTTTAATCTGAATGAATTTCAGACTTTGACTAGTACCTTTATTTTGGGTTTATGAGCCCATCTATTCAAGTATGAAAGGGCTTAAGGATTTTGTGTAAGAGAGAGGAATTCAAAGTTCTATCAATTACATAAAATCATCAAGCTTAATTTAATTGTTCTGAAGCAGAATAGAAGCCAAACCATCAAACAATCACCACCATGTTTGTGTTGGTATTATTCACGGATAATATAAATTACAAAAACCATTTTGTTAAATGCTGTGATAGACTGGCAAACCTGTCCAGGGTGTACCCCGCCTCTTGCCCGTTGACAGCTGGAGATAGGCACCAGCCCCCCAGCGATCCCTTGAGGAATAAGCGGTTCAGAAAATGGATGGATGATTTTAAATGATGTTCTTCTTTTGAACATTTTTTTGTTTTACTCCAGAAATAACTTGATATTTCAAAGAGTTCCAGCTTTGTCTGATAGCTCTACAGAATATTTTACCTAAAGTTTTGGAGATCATTATTATTTTTATTTTATTTTTTGAAACAGTGAGATGTGTTGTTTTCAGCCTGCAGTGGACTTATTTTACCAAGTCTCCTTAATGTCTCTCACATAATGGCTTTTTAATAATTTCCAGGCTGATAGATGTAAATGATTTTATTTCTCATTTGCTCATGTTCTGATCAGGACAAGAGGTGCTGCTTTTTTGAAATCTAGCTTCATGTTATCAGAGAGGTCCTAGTTAATTGCTATGTTGATTCTACATGTCTGGGAGAAACCATACCCAGATGTGGCATATTAAATTGAACTCAGCTTTCCCCAATAAGTAAGTAAGTAATTATCATTTTAGACCTACATTTTATATTCATTTAATTATGTTTGTCTCACAACAAAATTACTCTGATGATTAGTATGGTTGTATAACTGTATTGAAATAATTTTAGTTGTAAAGTGCCTTGAGATGACATTTGTTGCGAATTGGCGTTGTAAATAAAAGCTAATTGAATAGAAAAAAATTTGAAACATTTAAGTTAAAAAAAGGCAAAAACAGAAAAGAAATATATATAAGCCCCCAAATTCTTTTCCACGGCTCTGTAATCTGAGAGTGCTGCTTCTGCTATGGTTTGCGCTTACAACCACTCATGCTAGAAAGCTTTTACAAGCCACAACAAACACACCATGATGGTGTATCATAAGTGGATGTTTGATAACAAACACAGTCTTTCCAATATTATAAGTTTAAAGCTTGTAGACTGTGACTCATGATACCCTTAAGAATTTATGTCTATGGTCTATCTGATGGATGCAGGATAATAAGAAGAGACTGAACTGTCTGATAAGGAAGAACTGTCCCTTTCCAAACTTGTGATGACAGTGTGGATACATTACAAGCTGTGGCACCTGCTGAGCGCGCCCTGATCTATGGAGCGAAGCACTTTTATCACAGAAAAAGTCAGAGACAGAAAACTAAGAAGAGCTCAAATTAAAACAAAAACCTAAGAAGAAAAATCAATTAACAGAAGTGGAAAGCGAAAGGCGCTTGATCCTTCCTCAAACACATTCTCCTCTAAAAGTTTTCAAAAGTAAACTGAGTCATGGAAAAAATAGGTCCTTCTTAAAGATGAGGCAGAAGTCTTTTTGGCGTTATAGATATTTTTTAAAGGAAATATTCTGTTCAGATTACAAGATGAGCATGCTATCTTTAACAGTCTCATGTTCTCTATCCTTCTCTACTGTTCCTCCCAATCCTCTCATTTAATAGTCTAAGAAAATAATCCAATATCGTCTCCCTTCACCCCTTCTCTGAATTCCTGAATGTATCACCCCCAAGGTCATTTCGCTTCACACTGTAGTGTATAAGTGGATCAAAGGGTGTCTTGCTGATATTGGTTAACTGACGTCTATATCTCGTCTGAGAGCTCACGGCACCCCATAGACTGAGTCACCCTGGGCCAAGCACCATTTACTAATTTTAAAGATTACCACTGCCAAAGAAAAACAGTGCATATATTATAAACTGCCAATTATTCAATTCAGCAGGGCATCATGCAACAAATAAAAAGCCAAGGAATGAAAAGTATGAAATTATTATATAAAATTATAATCTTTTAAAATAATTTTAACATCAAAATAGCTTAACTCTTCTGAAAATGTATTTAAAAAACAAACTTAAACCAATCCAAAGTAATCAAAAGATAATGGAAGGACAGTTTGAAGCAATTCCAGGGCAAATTCAACTACTCCTTGTCTCTCCATGCCAGTAGGGGGACCCCAACTTGACCTCACACAGATGATTGATTTCAAAATTTTATTTGTAGCTCTGTTTAAAACAAAACTTAAATTAATAAAAAAAAATCAAAATAATATTTTATTTAGTTGGATCATTTGGAAAGAATATTCATAATTTAATAATTCTATTAACAGTCAAACCTATTCTGGCTTGAACCATTTCTGCTGCTTTGGACTCGGTGGGAGGCAGACTCCATAGTTTGTATAACTGCAGCTATTTGATTACTTAATTCATACATTCGCCTTCCCAACTGTACTGTCCATGGAAATCTTTACTCCAGGCCAGCCTGCCAGGCCGAATTAGTGAGTCAGGGGAATTATGAGGTTTGCACTATTCATTTACTGCCATTTATTCAATGAATGATGTACACTGGAATTGGGGCCCCAAATAAAATTCCGCTTGGGCTCCTATAAAAACGTAACACGGCACTGGGGAAATAAGAACAGTGCATAAAAATGTGTACACTAGTCACCCCTAGATGTAACCCACATGCCGTATAACTAACTGTTTCTTCTGAAATATTAGCTGATCTACTGTGCTGGACTGATGAGCTACTAAACAAACTCATTTACTGCAATAAAACCATTCCACAGGAGCAATGGCAGTGGCAGAAGAAGAACAACACACATGTATAACTTTCTGGTTCTGGATGAATCTCATTTTACAGCTTCAAACATTAAAAGACTGATGCTTTGAGGTCGTATCTAGAAGCTGCATTTTAATCGAGAATTTCCTGCTGATGCTTTCACATTTTACACACAGGTAACCGCAAATTTTCATGAATCAGTTAATCATTCCCTCTAACATGCAGACACTACCCCAGTCAAAAACCATATTTAATATTACTGAGAAGACCAAAGTGGCTGAAAAGTTTTGATTGTGCTGAAAAGCTTTTTGCTGGAACTGCAGCTCATAGAATATTAAAAACGCATGTAAACAAACAAACAGTTGTCTGGTGTTCAAAATCCCCAAAAGACCTCATTAAATAAACCTGCTTCGCAGAATAAAGTATTTAGTGCCCAAAAGCTGCACTGACTACTAATTACATCGACTACAGAGCACAATTCTGCTGAAATAATCTCAGGCCGATGTCGGGCTGACAATTACACGTGAATGCTCTGTTACGTTTGACGGATAGTTAAACAAAATTGAACTCCATCACCATGTCTCCATACACAATCAGCCGTTTGAGGAATCATCTAAAGACATCCGCATATAAGGACTATGTTGGTAGCAAGTGAAGTGGAAACATGTCTTTTGTTCCTTAATAGCCCTTATAAAGCATAGTTTATACTTTTTTCTCTGCACAAGTGTGATGTCACTGTGATGGTGGGTAGACCCGCCAAAAAAGGTCTACACTCCTTGATGTCAAGGCAGAGAATTGCTTTGCAACACTGACATACCAACAGAGAAGTATAAAAGGAAAAAGTCTCTGTCAATATGTGTGTGTGTGTATGGTTGCAAACTTGCTGATGGAGAAGCATAAAGTAGTCCTAAGCCTGATTCTCCAAGCCAAGTTTCAGATCTGAAGAAGCCTTCTTGATGAAAGCTGAAATGTCCAGCTGCTTTTATTATTTTTTAAGTCTCAAGACTACTATGTCCTGGATTACTCAGAATCTGCACCAACATATTGAGAAGATGGTTCAAACATTTATATAGGCCACTTTTTTTTTAATCTTTTGAAATATCCTTGAAGAAGCCTTTACATTAATGCACATTGTAAGGGCCAGCATTGTTTCAGTTAACATATACTTTTAATTATTTGACATAATGACAGAACTGACTACTGGACATCATCTGTTGATAGATTCTCTAGACACCAAACAATGATGTGTGCTGCGTTTAACTGTTTTTCTCTTTGGTCTGAAACAACACTGATGACTGTTTCAGCATGTAAAAACCATAACTGGATAAAAGATCATGTGACAGATACTTCCCCAACCACAAGCATATTCATCTGCTGGCACACAGACACTGTGGCCTCTTCACGCCCACTTTCAGAGAGCAGTTCATGCGACACACCCATGCCCGAAGAGCATCGGCTTTCTCTGGATTAATCCTAATCCATGAAGTAAAATGATAATGCTGTGACAGTTTGACATTTGTCCCAATTCTGTTGCTGGTGATATATTTATTATTCCTTATTGTGTTACCTGTACATACAGTAACTGGTCACAAAACCAGAGGAAAGGTGAGGCTGATAAGATCCAGAGATCTCTTTTGTCCACATATCTGTTTCATCTCTAACTGAAAAGGGAAAGAAATGTTTACATTGTCAATAGAAGAGTAGGCCTTGGCTTTTTCTGTTGTCTTTAAAGCAGTGGGTGCCCATCCTTGGCTAAAAAAAACTGTCCTTTGAGATAATCCGCAGCCAACATTTTGCTCAGAGCAGAGGTGTCAAAAGTAGCAGTAAAAGCACATTCATTAGTCAGGTAGAAGTATAGTTACTAGGGTTTAGAAACACTCAAGCTTTTTACTCAGGCAAGAGTGAAAAAGTAGCAGTTTCAAAATTACTTCAAGTATAAAAGTAAAAGTAAATGTAGGGCTGAATAAAAAAATAAAATAAAATAAAAAAAGCTTAAGCTGTGCCACAGGGCACTTCCCCACCTCCCTAACAGAAACATTTTTAGGAAAGGCCTTGATGTAAAGAAATACAAAAATGTTAATATTAAAAAACATTGGGATTCCCTAGCCATTCGCACCTCTTAACTCGACAACATATGTCTGTTATGTCCTGGCTGGACTGTAAAGTGGTTTGTGTCATGCGCAGACAGTGTGTGAGGGATAACTTAGAAACCCATAAGGGGTTAGAATAGTTACTGTTAAAATCATTATGCCACCACAATCAAATTCACTCTATTCGGATGGTTCGATTTATCCTGATTCTTTTTTTTTGTCTATTTGTTTTATTTTTCAACAGTGACAAGTACCTGAACTTAAATAGGAGTAACAAGGCTATTTTTCTAAATTTAAGAAGTAGAAAATAGAGATCACTGTGTGAAAACATTCGAGAGTAGAATTAAAAGATGCCTTAAAGACAATTATTACACATATTATTACATGTCGTTTTTAAATATGTGTAAAATTCCTTTAGTTTTCCAGTGGAGCCCAGGCTTCACTGCAAGCCTGAATTTAATCGGCTTGCCATAGTTACCACAGTTTCAACATGAGTAAGGGAACAAAGTATTTGTACTTTGTTACTTGACACCTTTGGCTCGGAATGTATTTTATGTAAATACTGCTGTTGAATCAGTCTCAGATTTCTTTCCTATGATCTAAGTTAATAATGGCACAAGACAGTGCGAGGTCAGCTCTTTTCTGTAACAACTGAGTGTGGAAAATAAGCCAGTGACGAGGTATCTGTGTCTGCATCAGCATTCAGTGTTCACACAGAGCTGGCATGTTGCTATGTATTCATCCACTCCTCAGGTTCGGCCAAACGACTGAAATCCTATTTGCTGATCGAACACACCTTTAAGATAGTAAGCGAATCATACAGTAATATGTGTGTTAATCATTGCAGATTTCCTTTACTGTCATTTTTTTTCTTTAACTTTTTTTTGAAGTGCTAGAACTGGTGTGGTATTATATTGTCAATCTAATAAACTCCTCTGTGAGAAATATTCAGAGGGAACTCCTTCAGGGGCCGATACAAAGTGACAGGGTTCAGATTCAGAGAGCAGCAACAAGAACTGGCTCATAAATGGATCAGCCAGTCATTAGATCATAAAAAAAGCTGAAATAGTAATCAGTCTTCAGACTAACTCATAAACATGGAGCCTGAACATGATCAGGCAGCCATGAGTTAAAGGAGCAAACAGTGCATGTCAGATCTAACACAGCAGACTGCTACATAGCCCGTTGTGTTCAGACATGCCCCGGAACACAGAAAAATTCCAGTAAGTCCTTTTCTTTTCTTTCTGGAAAACATCTGCTTTGTAACCACAAGCAACAAAACAAAGACAGGACAAAAACAGCAGTATTTCTGTTTAGCCACCTACACTGCTAAAACATTACCCAAACATTTATCAATTACCAGTTAGAAAGTAAATCAGACTCCAGACAACCATCAATAAACTCTTCGTGCAGTTTAGATACATTTGGCAAATCAGATTTTTTTTTAAACTAATACTGGGAACCTTTAATCACTTTCTTTTCTATTATTTATAAATAATGCTTTATAAGTCTCATTAATTAAAGTTCTAGAACACATCTAATGTTAAATAAAACAAGAGGAAACAATCTTTTTCTAATAAAATGCACAGCTTGTTTCCATGTGGCCGAATGGGATGTAAAGTAGCAGCATTAGTTATGTTAGTATAACTCGTGTCCAGTCACTAATCTCTCCACAAAGCTCTCATGTCTGACTTCTCTAGTTGTGGTGTGAACCACAGCTGGATGCGGAGGGCAGCTACAGGCAGATGTAAAACACTGTGATATAACATCTGAGTGACTTAAAATGACAAAAAACACCTGGCGGTAGCAGAAAATCTACTCTTGTGATACTTGTAGATGTCGAGCTCACATTTAAACAGAAAGTGCAACACACTCAGACCGTAAGTGCAAATGACTTTCATGCAAATAAAGAGATTACTCTCATGGTTTCCCTCAAAGTTTTCTGAATATTAACAAAATCCGGTACAGAGAATTCAAAACTGTGAAAGTATACTTACATAACCTCATTTTGGACGTTCAGTTTCAGCCCTGTTGCTCACCTGGACAGGTAAAGTCTTGCAGTCGGTGTAACATTAAACCCTTCAGAGAGGGGAGGCGGAGAACAACGAGAGGGAAATGACTCACAAAACAGGACTTTGTCCTGATCTGAGTGCCTGTTGACTGGCTGAAAGACCTTCAGGCAAAGAAATTGTATCTCATTCCCTGGATTATTGGAAAATCTTGCAACTCCAACTCAATGTGTGGAGCAGAGCTCCGGAACGAGCTCAAAACTGCATATCTCTAACCGGCCAAGGTGATCAGGAAGTGCCAGTCAGATGGGTGGGGAAAAAAAAGGTAAACTGGAGAAGTGCCCAAACCTGCTTTGGGAGTTGAGAAGAAACTGGATTCAGAGCGGGTAGATGAAACGAAGGTCTGAACGGAAATCACCCAAAATGTGTTTGAAAGGTGCTATTCACAATCATAGTGTTTTAAAGAAAAATGGAAATGTCAAACGAAAGGACACAAGTGGTTCGACCTGGAAGTCCAGACAGACACCTTTTAGAAAACAATGAAAAGATTAAAAGCCACAATAATAATTCCTGTCTTGGTTTCAGCGCATTAAAACACAGATTTATGTACGGTTCTTAATCAAGAAGCCGCTAATCACACCAACTGTCAAATCTCCTGGTCATAATGTTACTATGTTTGTGGATAAGTACATACACCACTATACATAAAGACACCATAATCCTTAGTGCTTGTATAGGGTTTTCTTTGTCTGTTGTGGCTTTGACTTTTACTTCTTCTTTAAAGCCATGCGTGTGACTGGCTTTGCACAAAAACAGTAGTTATCCCTGATTTCAAACATGGCTCCTCTCTTTGTGTTTCCTCTGCCACACTGAGACTGTGAGCCACAGGTGCTCCAGGGACTCACAGCTCCACAAAACGACAATTTTATGAGTCATACTCTGACGTAAGAAGAGCTGAGTCTTTCACCCAATATGTCTGAGCAGTGGTGCAGTAACAACCTGTCACACATAATAATTCATTCCTTTTTTCATAATTTTTGTTCTTTTGCATGTGCAGACAGTCACACGTGTTACTTGCTCAAGGACACTTTGGCATATTGAAACCCTGATTTGTAAATGAGGAGAAAACCACTCTACAGTTGAGCCACAGCTGGCTCTCTAAGTTTTATAGAAATGTTCCAAGGCAAGATCAATTTAATATCTGATTAGGTGTTTGAAATTATTTTAGTTTCAGTTTTGTTTCTTAAAGAGATTAACATTATCTTAGAGACAGTCTGCTTCCGATCACGATATTACCTTCTCCTTGATTAATGCTTTCAAAAATATCAGTTTCAGATATAATTATGTTACAATTACAAACTTCATCATATATTCATGTGCCAAGCCATCACCAGAAAGGGGCGCCTAACTGTAAAGACATGATCTTCATAATTACAAACTTTCAACATTTTTATCTATATGTTTTTATATTTCATAAATGCACTACTTTATGTTGTTGACACAAAATCAAAGTTTGCTATGTAACTTGACAAACTGTGGAAAAGTTCAATGAGGACAAATCATTTTTTAACGCTCTGAGGTTAACATTCAACTCAATAATTGAATTTGCTGATCTGATTCAAATGTTTACACAGTAAACATGAAAAATACTAACTCCAGTGAACTTGCTTCATCTTGTCATGACGTGCATGAGAGCTTTTAACGATGCTGACTGTTTTTTCATAGCTGTGAGATTTCACAGTTAATGTGAATGACGTGAATGACACACAGAGGGTGCAAGCTTAAAATGTTTCTTAGGAACACTAAAGAGTGTCTCAATATTTGAGAATATTGTTAGTTTAAACTGATATAACTTAATGTTTTGATTCCCAAGCAATTATCTTGCATGCGTAAAACTATTTCTTCTGTTCAAATATGATTTGTTTTTAAATTAGCAACTGATAAAATGGTAACACACAAGATACAAAGCATAGTATAATTACTGTCATTGATGCTGTGAGCACGCTTGTATCTTAATGGGACATGTCTGTATTTAGTTAATGATATAGCTTGAAAAAGCCTGATGAAATCATGTTCAGAAATGTTCAATAAGAACTTGAACAGTGAACAACAGGCTGAGACTTTTGTGCTAACTTAAAAATCTGAAACTGGAGAGCAGAGCTCAGAACAGTTCCTGATATCCGTTGTTTTTAAAGTTTTCCTCCCATTTCCTTTACACAAGACCTGTTCTGTCCTCCAGAGATCAGTATAATGTGTCAGGATGTGCTAAGAGCCAAGAAGAGCCCATAAAATACCGCTTTTCCTAACTCATCCAATGTGTATTGTGGCAGTAACTCAGAGATTTAGAGTTCCTTGAACTCCTCAGTTTTCTTTGAAGTGCTGAGTTGGACCTGCATCCTGTTTCATTTCTGCTGATTCCTCAGCTCCCCGCTGCTGGAGTTTCTCTAAACACTGTAGTGCAGGTGAAACCAATCTCCTCCGTCTCTCTAGGACGCTTTCTTTGCTTTCTCTTATTTCACCTTTTCGGTGTATACACCAGGCCGATCTTCCTCGCTCAATCCATTCTCAGCTGTGTATTCCTGAGTTACTTCTTCCCCGAAATCCCCATAAAAGATTTCACACGAGAATCCAAAAGAAGAGGTCAATGCAAAGTCATTCAATATTTTTACCTTTAAACTAACTATTTGAAATGCTGATCGCTCTTTTTTTTACTCACACAGCTTTAAAAGTGTTAGTATTTGTATTTCACAGTATTTCACAGATACTTTATCTGGAAACATATTGTTGACAAGAAAAGTCTGGAGGGAGTTCATCTAATAAGCCAGCTGAATCTAAAGTCCAATAGAGCCAGGCGGGAAACCCAGACATCCCACTCCCCAGGGATATTAGCTGCTTCTGGGGAACCTTAAGGTCAGGAGGAATAAATAAAGTCTCTACAGCTTAAACTGGATCTTTACCCAAGAGGCATCATCATCAGAAGCACCACATCTTCCAAAGTGGAGGAACAGCAAATCTACTTTAAATTCTCTCCAGGTGACTGAGCTCCTGACTCTATCTCTAAGACTGGGTCTGATCACCCCACAGAGGAAGCTCATTTCAGCTCCTCATATCCAGCATCTTGTTCTTGTTCAGTCATGATCCATATCTCCCTATTATAAATGAGGGCTGAGCCAAAGATACACTGGTAAACTATTCCAGTGCAAAATATAGCCTGAAGGCGTCTTTAGGACCACATTGTTTGTAAAAAGCAGAGATGATGCTTGGAGTGGCCAAGTCAAAGTCTTAACCTAAATTGAAATCTAGACTTAAACTAAGATGCCATGACGTGACATTAGATATGGTGGCCATAATCAAAACAACCCTGCAAAGAGGAGTGAGCCAATATTCATCCAGATAAAAAAAAATCATTGCCAGATTCAGTGCTCGGTGGGAGGTTTTTGCTGCCAAATGTATCACAACAGATCACTAGGTTTTGGGGTATTTTATTTTTTTCACATAGGGATACGTTAGTTTAGACAGAAAAATATCAAAATGATTTTAGTTTCACTTTTTTAGGCTAATTCTTTGATCGTGACAATGAGTTCACTCTACTTCGGCAGCCTCATAAGTCTCCAGATATCAGTCCAATAGATTACCTTTTGGCACGTTGTAAAACACCATGCACAAGCAGATAACAAATCCTGATGGTATCATGTCAATATGGAATTAAGGTAGTTCTAAATGTAAAAACACTTTTTTAACAAGGTACGTCTAGTGTAAATTGTGAATCACACTGTTTACCAGGGGACAATTTGAACGCACACTTTATTTGTTGCAAATTAAAGCTGCTTTGCTGCTTCCCTGAAAAGAAAAAAAAAAGTTGTTTTTTACCAGAGGTAAAATGAAGTTAGTGAAATAGGGTTGTGCTTTATTCAACAGCAAGAAATAATTTCTGTTTACACACTCTGCTTCTCTCCTCTAAATTATTTGCATTGTTTGATAAATGTAAATGAAAAAATAAAAAATAAGATTCTTCTAGAGGTGTTATTTTTGTCTTTCTATTTTATTTGGTCTATAAAAGTGGTGCTGCTGTACAGTTTATCCTCTGCCCTCACATGAATGCATTTTCTGAGGGGAACACTTTCGATTTCTGCAGGTAACCTTCAGCGTGCCTCCCTAATTCAAAATGGCATCTGAAATACACAAGTGCTCCTGTCTAATATGGTTTCCCTCACCCTTCAGTCACAACAGTAATGGAATGTGGCTTTCCATCACTACCAGAACCACACACAGACCACTATATGCGTTTAACTGCACACACACACAGGCAGACACACACACACACACACACACACACACACACACACGGTACACAAGCACTAAAAATGTCACACATCAGGCAGCAGCCATCTATTAGTCTGTGCCATGGCATGGTTGGCTCGATGCTACCTCTGGCACACTTCAGTCTGCAGCTGAGACAAGACATGCTGGATGAGTTTTGGAACATTTTCATTTAACTTATTTTAATTTGCACTAAAAGGTATCTTAATAAAGCAGGACAGTCGATTTTAATTTTCACTCTCCTGGTAATGCAACAAAAAAAGGCAGATAATGATTTATTCAAAAACTCATTAGTCTTGCTATTGTATCCAAAGATGTTCTATTTATTTTTTACACTGAAAACCTGTGCCGAATCTGTGCTGACCTGACATCTGTCCTATAAGCAGAAATCAATGAGGACATTATCATTCAAAGCGCAAAGGATGGATGACGTGGTTTACTGGGCCATTTGTCAAATGTCACAGTGACACCAGACCAGACTGCAACAAAAAAGGGAGACATTTCTACATAATCGGAAACAGGGATGAGCATGAAGCAGAATGCAGAATGAGAAGCTGGCAAGCAACGAAGTCCAGAGGGACAAAAGGAGAGGGATTGAGAGTAGTGTGTCTCATTCGTTTTTCAGAATTGACGCAGCGGTTGGAGCGTCTGTGGGAGGCTGGAGGGGGCAGAGGGTCGGAGCGTTGCTGTTCCAGTCTGTAACACACAGCCAACAACAGCCAGCCAAATGAAGATAAATGCACCTAATCTGTCTGGTGCTAAAACTACACCTTCACTTTGGAGCTCACTGCCACCTACAGTACAAGCCCCCCACACTGACTTATGCAAACAAATTAAATAAACTAAATCCCCCCCAACACTACAACGGTGCATAGGCATTCCTGCAGCCCTGCACAAAAAGCCAGAAGGAGTTCGTGTTGATTAATCTTAGCAAAAGTGTGTCGAAGGAAAACTAGAACAGGGACGCAGATGCTTGACAGCAGGACAGTCTCATTATCCTGGTCCAGTGATAGAGGGCTAGCAGCGATTCCTGCCGAACGCATATGTCACTCACAAGTTGCCTTTGGTAGCAGCACATTAGCCTGATTGGCAGCAGGAGCTGAAAGAAGGAAAACAGATTATTTAAGTATAATCTAATATGAGGCCAAATAAAACGTGCAGAGCTTAAAAGATCTTATATGCTACCCCTTAATTTTTATCACATCACATTACCATCACAATCTGCAATGTAGCGTACAATCATTAAGAATAAGGCTAATGATGCATAGACTTCAAATTATTATAATAAGGACAAATCTGGAAAACACATAGATTGTTTTTAAGTTGTTCACTGTCTTGTTCTCTGTCATTTCTAGCCATTCTATTTTTCTGCCTCACTTTACACTTCTCATACACCATGTTGTTGCTCCAGCAATCATTGTGCCAATATTTTAGCTTCCAGTTTTCAACCAATGTTTTTTTTTTAAAAAACATTTTTCTGCTGTTCGCCATCATGTTTGTTGTTGCTCCTTATTCCAGAAAAAAGTGTCATTTGTAAAGTTAAACAGTCAAAAATGAACAGCAATAATTTGGATCATACAGCCAGTCATAAGAGAAGGTTCATTTTTTTAAAACCCCTATTTTCAACATGTTTTTTTATATAATTGCCACACTTTCTGACTAAAAAATGTAATATGTAATGAACTAAATATTTAGCTCCACACTATATGTTTATCTGGCAAACAAAATTTGCCCATACTATGTTTAAGCTAAAATATCGGACATGTCGACAGAAAAGGAATCAAAGAACTAGAGGTGACATGATCAACAGCTGAAGCAATTCAGTCTCTCCTGCAGGATTTCAAAGGTCTGCAAAATTCAGCTTTTATTTTTGTTAGTTCACTTCCGCTTACTGATAAGTGAAGTTACATTTTAGCTAACTAATTATCTCAGAGCTAAACATCTAACTTGTTAACTAAATATTCAGTTTTAAATGGTGACATTTATGAATGACTGAAGAAAAGGGTAAAAATAAGCCATACCATACCATAGATACCCATAGATGTCCCTTTTAAACTTTACTTTTGTGTATTATTTCACTATTAACCTAATTCTGCCTGCCCCCTGCTTGCGATGGGGTTCAGTCCAACAAAAAACATGACACGTGTCGTGCATTACTTCATCACATACAACCCCATATATAAAAAAGTGGGGATGGTATGTTGAATTAGAATCAAGCTGAAAACAATAATTTTTAAAATCATCTTTGATCTGTATTACATTGAAAAAATACAACAATACAACAGCATTGTTTAATGTGTTCCTCATAATATTTATTGCTTTTCTGAAAATAAACACATATTCCACTTTTGGTTCTTATTACACATTTCACAAAATCTTGAACAATTAAGTATTTGCCATTTTGTAATGTTGTCATTCCTTTTCAAAACAAATAAAAGACATTTAAGGACTGAGGACACCAAATGATAAAGTATTTCACGTGTAATTTTGTCCCATTCTTTCTGCCAATCATATTAAAGGTTGGCAGCAGTACGGTGTCCCTTGTGTTGCATTTTGCACTGCATAATGTGCCACACATTCTCTTTTGGAGACAGGTCGGGACTGTGGGCAGGCTAGTCAAGTAACCGCACCCTCTTGCTCTGCACCCAGGACTTTTAATGTGTGTCGTTTTGCATTGTCTTTTTGAAATATGCATGGGAGTCCCTTGAAAATGTCTGCTTGAAGGAAACATATTGTTCTCCAAAATCTCTATGTACTTTTCAGCATAAATGGTGCCTTCACAGAAATGCAAGTTACCTTTTCAAAAACACGCTTAAACAACTCCATATCATGACAGACCCTGGCTTTTTAACTTGTTGCTGGTAACAACATGGATAATCATTTTCTTCTTTGGTCTGGAGCACACAGCTTCTATTTCTTGCTAAAAATAACTGAAATACTGATTAATGTGACCACAGTACACATTTGCACTGTGTGATGGTCCATCCTAGATGCCTGTGAAACTTCTGGACACTGTTAATATAGGGCTTCCTTTTGGCACGGTATAGTTTTAACTTGACAAAGGTTTGCCAAAGTAGTCCTGAGCCCATGTGGCGATACCGCTTATAGATGAATGATAATTCTTGATGCAGTGCCACCTGAGGAATCTGAGTTCTTAGTTGTTCTGCTTATGCTTGCGCCTTTGTACTTTACGCACTGAAAGTCCTCTAGCTTCCTTGAATCTTTTGATTATGCTATGCACTATTGAAGGTGAAATATATCTCTTTATATCTTTCTTTGAGCAACATTTTATTTAAATATTTAACTAATTTTGTCACATATTTGCTGGCAAACTGGCAATCCTTGGCCCATCTTTGCTCTTAAAGGACTACACCAGGGGTCTCCAACACTACTCCTCAAGAGCTACTGTCCAGAAGGTTCTATATGCAAACCTGCTCCAACACAGCTAAATAAAATAATTGAATTAAATCTGCAGCATGCCAGCAAGTTTGGCAAAGGCCTGCTAATGAGCCATTCATTTGATACAGCTGTTTCAGAGCCGGAATGCACCTAAAACCTGCAGAACAATAGCTCTCAAGGGTGAGGTTTGGAGACCCCTTGGACTAGACCTTGTTTGAATGCTGCTTTTCTCCCAAATCATAATTACAATTACCTGTTGACATCAAGTGTTTCAAATCCCATCATTATTTAACCAATTTAGCAGAATACTAGCTGTGAATGTTTTTTTGGAATGTGTTTCAGGTGTGAATGACAATAAAAGATGTACTGTATATTTCCAAGTGGAACGAAGTTGGCCAGACAAAACATGAAATATTTTGTGTTTGTATTGTCTGCAATGAAATACAAGTCTATGTAAATTTGGAAATCACTACTTATTTTACTCACACTTTTGCGTTTTCCCTTCTGTCCCAACTTTTTCTGATCTGGGGTTGTAAAATCCCAAAGAAACACATTAAAGTCTGAGGCTATGAGGTGAAAAAGTGTGGCAAAAGTTTGACGGTTAAGAATGCTTTTGTACCTTTTAAGTAGGCTTCTTAAATGTCCCATCTGTGATAATACATTTCACTCCTCTGAGAATATCTGGCAAGATGTAAGCATCTGCAGTCTAATTTTCCATGACATTTATATCAGGATCTGTTCGGAGATTTCTTCCCTGTAGCACCTTAACGTCTTCTCCTATCAGTAAATGCTCCTCCTGAAAAATTTAATTTCATTGCCTACAACTCTCATGTTGACTCACTTTCATAATAAAAGTAAGGGTTACATAACAACAAGCTAGGTTAAAGCAACTACTGTTAAAAAATCGTTGAAGTCCCACTTTAATTATTTTCATTATATTTTGGAGTGATTAAAATGGGTTTATGATGCAACAGGCCAGATGACCAGGACTTACAAGAACGTGAACAGACGGAGTCATTCATAACAAATGTAATCCTCTCATCCTTTTATTAGATAGTCACTCCATTCCGCCAAACCGGCATCTGCAACTATGGCATCCAGTAAGTGATGCTCCATTCCAGACATTGGCACAAGCAAAAGAAAATTGTATAGATTCAGTGCCTGTTTCTTTTTAGTGTGTCTGAAAGGACTACTGAGCTCTGGATGAATCAGACTTTATAAATATTCACAATTCTCTCCTCCGCTCTGACTATCCTACTGCGATCACTTAGCTACACATCCAGAAAGCTTTAGATCTTTCTGAGCACTTCCATAGAGGATTAAAAAGTTACTAATACAGTAAAACTACACACGTTTATTCATTTAGCAAAATATTATTTCACTCAGAAAGAAACAGACATCTTTACAAGGAAGTGCTGCTAAAAATCACATTAGTAGAAAAGTTAATTATGGGAACAGTCTAATCATTGTGTGACTGTTTTGACATCTATTTATGAACTTTTCTCAGTCTGTCTGTTGCTATGGTAATAGGTTTCTGCATTAATGCTCGCTGGCACAGCCTTTGTGCTTGTTGACACTTCAATGAAAATTTGTCCTGATTTATTTTATGCCCTCGTGTTCTCTGACTGGTGTTTTTCAGTGTGACTGAAGCTTATTATGCTTTGCCAAGGCTGCTAGATTATTCCCATGTTGTATTGATTTTTACCGTGCAATGCTTGTCTGCCTGTGTTTCTTTACTGGACCCTGATGTGGAGCTCAGACCATTGTCCTCTCTGCTCCAGTCACAGCAGCTGCTCTGCTCTTAGCTGGACACCAGCAGATAATAAAGCCTTTGATGTGAGGCATCAGGATGGCTCTCATTCAGCCTCATGTTGTTGGATTTGATGCAGAACAGTTCATGATGCATTTCCTAGATGTGAGCATCCATATCATAAAAAACAGCTGCCACAGAACTAAAACAGCACAACCTTCTAATCATTCAGTGAAGTAATAAAAAGTATTTACCTCGTTATAGATTTCTTCTGTTTTTGCCCTTGTATTACATTCATTTAAATATCTGGGATTACTGATTATTGCCAGACCTATACAACCAGAAATCCCTTAAAGAGGTCCTTTCTGACAGCAGGAAGTAGGCAAAAACATCTCAATAAACAACACATCGTACTAGAAAAAATCAACAAGATGAGAAATATCTATTGGTCGTGAAGCGGTTACAAAGCCATTTTTTGTTAGGAGTCTGGGGTGTTTGGGTTTGTCTGTTTGTATTTCCGGTTTTCTCTACCTTCCGGGAACCTCAACTGGGGTCCAATTCAAGTGGAGGACCCGTGCGTTAGCTGAGGGCTGAGCCATGGGCTTGAGCTCTCTGCTGCTGCAGCTTTTTAAGTTTATCAATTTGCTGGATATAAGGAGCTGGTTGTCAGTTCTTCAGTGGCTGAGTGTTGGCTGGTAACTGCAACCCCTTTAGGGCTCCTTGTGCAACTGTGTTCTCCTAAGACTTCCTTATAGGTCACCTGATCTAATCTTATCTGTGCTCCTCCGAAGTTAGGCCATGTCCACACGTAGCCGGGGTTTTTTTAAACAAAGATTTTTCTCTGCAGAAGTTCTACCACATTGTATTCGCTCAGAGTAACTTTCTATCTTCTAACTTCAGTACGTAGCAGTCATGCAGCTTGTGAAAGTAAACAAGCAAAATGCGCTTTAACAATGGATGATGCCAACACAGCTCTGAGGGCATGAATGCTGTTTTTGAGAGAAAACACAGGTCGCACAAGCGATGTTTGAGCATTTTTTGTCACGGATAGCGACGTTATGGCTCTTAAAACTCGGTTTTCAACCGTCCACACGCAGATAATGAAAACGGAGAAAATGCTAATCTCCACCTTGGCCGGAGGTTTTGAAAAGAATCGTTTTTGGTGCCGAAAATCTCCTGTTATTTTTCTATGCCAAACCATAGTAAATGTATCAGTTTTCTGAGATACCTGGCTACGTGTAGACAGGACCTTAGTCGCATTATCTCCTGGTGATAAGTCATCTGCTTCCCTGTAAGCACGAGTACAATCAAATTATCATGATTAATCAAACAACTTCACTTACCTGTGCACTTCCCCTCCTCAAGTTCCTCTCACCTCTGTGCATAGTTTCCTGGTTTTCAGTGAGCATCATCTACATTCATCTTAATAAATGTTATTTTAATTCTAAAACTTGTCTCCATAGTTGTTGTTCTGCATGTGGGTCAAAAAGCTTAATAATTACGCAACAGTTTTGAGATTCCAGCCATAACCCCAACGAGGGCAATTATCCACAAATGAAGAAAATATGCAAACAGTGGTAAACTTTTCCCACGAGGGGCTGACATCAATAACTCATCCAGGGGTCATATAAAACAGAGACTTGGTAAAAAAAAGGCATCCGTAGGAGATATCCAAGATGAAAACCATTGCTGACCATAAAACCCCCACAAAGGCCTGTCTCACATTTGCCAAAAATTACTCTGTGGTCTGACAGGACAAACATCATACCAATAATAAAACAACATGGTGACATTGTGATCAACTGGGGTTACTTGCCATTACTGATAGAACCACTGCGCTATAATATAAAATCCAAAAAGTAGAATGCCTTACCATTGGTTCATACAATAGTTATTGCTACCTCGTCATGGCAGTTTGAAATAGCTGGTGATGAGTATTTGTGATTACTTAGGGTTACTCTTAAAATGTATTTTGTAATCTAAAACATTAAAATGATTTTTATTGTGTATGAGACATTTTCTGTGAGACATGCAGCCGAACTCACTGGCTGACAGATTTCCCTCTCCGTGTGTCAGGCTTGCGTTGGATGAGGACCCAGATGCAGAACGTCTTTTGTAACCTTCACGGCCCATATTTATTTAAAGTCCCAAAATCCGGAAACGGCGGTAGATGCGACGAAGACAGGGAAAACAACGACAACAACCCGAGAAAGAACGAAAGGACACTGGAAGGTATATACTGTATACTGAGGGAAGGGCAATTAACGAATAGAGAACACATAGGAGAGGGGAGGAGAACACAGGGAGGACTGATAGGACAACAGGTGAAACAAACTAGGACTAATTAACACAGACGGGGAAGGAACAAACAGGGAGGAATGAATGACGCAGACAGAGACGAATAATAACACTGTGACATTCTTCTTATATCACTGAAATAATCTGTTGTGTTTTTTTTCCTTATGTAATCACTCACTACAGCTTCCAGGGTGTTGTTATCTAATGTTACAATTAGGGATGTTCGATATTGGCTTTTCTACCGATATCCGATATACCGATATAGCCTAACTCATAATTTCCGATACTGATATAAACCGATACTGATATGTGGGGACCCTCCCTCATAAAAAACAAAAACTACTAAACCCTTTTAGGTAGCTACAATGAAATATCTTGTATCATGCATACTTGAGTTTTTAAAAATGTATAAAACGTAATAAGTACTACAATTTTAATTAGGCAATTGAAAAAGGTGCCATTTTTATTTTGTCTTCAAAAGTAGCTGGAACATTTTCTCACACAGAGAATACTGACAAAGGCCCACCACTCAGGACAAATTTCTACCTTTAGAAAATGTAACCAACATTATGCCTTTATAGCAGTGAGGTAAAGTGGAAACAACTGAAACAAGAATAAAACATATAAAACCAGCAAACATTTAAGCAGGGCCAATAATTAACCTACTTTGGGTATTACAATCTTAAAAATAAAGTGGGCTTAAACACTGCATTTAATTTAGCTCTACATGTAACTGGCCAATACAATCAAACAACAACATTGACTTAATTAGCCATCTTTCAAGTAACCAAATGTGCAAATTAAAACAGTGTCACAAAGAGGAAATGGTGACAGATTAGAGCCCAGTAAACAAAATTCAGTCCTTTGTTAAAGGTCTCTTAAATTGAAAGTTGTCTCAAACAAATAATATCTCAAAAATTAAAGCTCAAATCTGTCATATTTTTACATTATGAGAAAGAAAAGAAGTAGCTGAAGAGTTTGATATATAATATGTGTATGGTGTGAAAAACTCATCTTATTGAAAAAATAAAAAATAAACTATTAATTACTCTGAAAGTTGTGTGATTAGTGAGCTACAAATATGCAATTTATCACCATATTTGCAAAGGTGAAATTACTTGTATTCCAGTAAATTAGCTTTTTCAGATTAAACAAAGATGACACCGATGTCTATCAGCAGTGGGAGCAGCTTGCGTAAAATTTCCTAAGTGCTTTATAGTGTTGTAGTAGTTTTACTTTATGAAGTTGTTAGTGCATAACTTACAGCTGCAATGAGAACATTTTCTAACATCTACTCCATCCTCTGTAAGCTTATACCCTTCAAAAATA
This sequence comes from Apricaphanius iberus, assembly GCA_028564705.1. Taxonomy (NCBI): domain Eukaryota; kingdom Metazoa; phylum Chordata; class Actinopteri; order Cyprinodontiformes; family Aphaniidae; genus Apricaphanius; species Apricaphanius iberus. The sequence goes on from JAPXFQ010000256.1 coordinate 840,171, forward strand.
TAACCAGTGCCTTGCAAAAGGATTCATACCTCTTGAGTTTTTCAGATTATATCCTGTTGTAGGCAGAAACTTTTACATGATTCACTGCAAAGTATTTTAGTGTGACATGCATTTTCATTTTTCTACCTTCTTGACTTAATTAAGTGCAGTGACAATTGGCCCCAGCGGTCACACAATTAATGTTATTTGTGTAAAATTTCAGGGGATCGGACTACTTTGGTAAGGCACTTACCATTTTACCAATTAACTGGGGGAAATGAATTTTGGCCAAACACAGCACTGGGTTATATTAAAATATCATTTTACAGGGCATATTGCTAAAAAGTGACTCCATGTTCTTTGTGTCCCAGTCAGAGAAACGTAGGGAGTGCTATCAGGAACTGCAACAACACAGAAAGGCTCAGCATAGTTAGGGTCAGAATGAGACCAAGAACACCAGCATTTTATTGAGAAGTTAGCATGTTCTGGGGGAAAGCAGTAGTTGCCATGTGACAATAAATGGCAGGTTTTACAGAGGGAGGCAGATGCAGGCAATAAGATGTAGAAGCGGAAGGAAACTAAATCCTTCGTAAGAGAAATTAGTGATTCAAGGAAAACGTAAAGAAATGAGAGATAGATGCAGCTTTTCCGATATTGGGCTGGAAAAGGCCAGGGGTGAACCTTAGGACACACAAGGAGCTGTGTCTTAATTCTTCACCTCCGTCCACCAACATCTGTTGCATCTTTATCCTCTACCACCCATCCCCCAAATCTCTCCCCTGTAGTTGTCCTATGACGTTAAGCAGATGTGGACTTAGCGTCACGGAGCATGTTTATGTGTGTATATGTAAGAGAGAGGGACGTAAATAGACATGAACATTTGCTGCTAGATATGATTACCTAATATTAACAAAAGGGCTGAGAACAAGAAGCCGACACACATGCACATATCTCTGCCCCTAGCGTAGATAAGCCTTTTATTTTTTAGTGCACAGATTAAAAGGAATTCGTAACTATTTTGAGTTAAACTAAGCATAATGACCCTGGTGGTACTGTCCGTCTATACTGAGCTTGCTCTCTTTCCCTGCAGAAGTATAGGCCTAATCAGACATTTCAAGTTTGCCAAGCCTATATATGTTCTGCATTGTGCTGCACAGTGAAGGATCAAGGTTGGATCAGAGCAAACTACTCCTAAAAACACAAGTATTTACAGACATGTGTCTAAAAAATACTAACCAGAGCGACAGACCTAATATTTAGCATGTCGGAAGCGACCTGTACCAAATTCGAATTTAAAGTGATCTATTAATCTGAAAGGAAGGGTGAAAGAGTGAATATCAAAAGGGGTCATTGAGATGGTAGTAATCCTGTTAAAGTCACCCCTAATCCTTGGATATAGATATCCTAAGAACAGAAAATAGGACTGGATTCAAACTGTGGACTGGTATCCAATGTGATGACAGGCTATTTTTACTGTCATCGTTACATAATTAACAACGGTCCAATAAGTGAGTTGAAGGAGAAAGGCTAACAGTGACTAACTTTACATCAGAACATGTTAACAAGACCCTTGAGGGCAACATGACCAGCATTAGGAGATACTCCCTGTCTAGGTATTACACGCAGTGGAACACAAAAGAAAGTGATCTTTAAATCCTGCATCTAAATATTCATTGCCAGGTCCCTGGAAGCACAACAAAGAGCGGTTTCAGTCTCAATCAACAGAAAGCAGTGAAGCAGTGAGCTAGGAAATTATGCACAGATTCAGCTCATTTCATTCTCTTTTGTCATTTTCTATTAGAAGAAAAAGCATCTGTGTTCAGTCATTATGGTAAATTATTGAAATGAAAGCAATGAACAAGATCGGATGGAGCTCTGTAGTCCTGTGTTTACTCCTTTATGAATGTGATACTATTGACAGTGTTGTTCCGGTCAAACTGGCTGCAAGATGATTATGTAAGACTGGTTGAAAGTGTGACACAGAACATGCGTTTTTAACTTAGCACGTGGTGTGGAAGAGGTGCAGCGTAAAGTTGCTTTTATCTAATCTCCCACTGGGATTAATAAAGTATCTTCCAGTTCAATTTGGCTGTTAGCTATTGATCTTTCATCACGCAGCTGTAAGTAAAGCTTTGATGAAGTTCTGCCATCACCCCTGAAGTAAAATTGATTTTAGCCTCGATGATCCTAATGAAGCAGGCTAGTAATCTCTGCTGTAAGTCATAACAAAACAGGATAAACCAAGGTTTTGATATTTGACACCTTTGATATTGGGTTTTTTGGCCCTGACTTAATCAGGTGAAAGAAAACATCCAAAACTTAAGAAAGACAGTGTGTGGCTCATGCATGTTGATGTGAAAATTAGTGGTTAGTTTAGAACAATAAAAGAGAGAAACGGCTTGTCTCCTTTCTCTTAAAAACCACAGTAAGGGGAGCATGGTGGTGCAGCTGGTAGCACAGCTCAACTCACAGCTAGAAGGTCCTGGGAATTAGGTAGGAGCACTGGGTGATAAATAATGGGTAAAAAAAACCATGGGATGAAAAAGACCATGGCAAAAATATATATATATATAAAAAACATTGTCAATACATTTAGTTGTGTTATCCAAAAATCTATTCTTTATCGAAAAGAAGCAGGAAGAAGGTTCTTGCTGAAGGAAAACCTATAAGAAGTCATGCTTGCCTGTCACCATAACCCATGTGAGAGACTCTGCAAACATTTAGAAGGTGCTCTGATTGTAAAAAGACCAAAATGTCATTATTTGTCCTACAATCAAAACTCTGTGTAGTGTTTCCCTCACTCAGCTCATAATTATAAACGCACCCTCCACATGATGAAACATGGTCAGGATAACCTCAACCATATTGAAGGTGTATGGACCATGCTAAAAAATCTAGCTTCATGGCAGGAAACCAACCACCTGAAATGAGCTCAGCCAGTTTGGAGAAGAATGTATTAATATATTTTGACTTTGAGTAGATTAGAGAAACCCTTCAAGAAATTCAAACTTGTGCACCCAATTTTGTTTTTTAAGATGTATACATGATGTTTGGTCTAAAAATTATTTCCCAAGTAAAAAGACCCATTGTGGGTATATACAAAACTTTCACATGCAGTACATAAGCAGGGTTTGCCTTTTTAGAATTTAGTCTCTCTAGCACTGCCGTGTTCACACCGGTCAGTGCGTCCAGGCAGCATGGCAGCTAGATTACATGCAAAGTCTATGGTATCTACGCAGCAAGTGGGCATCAAGTTGCGCGCATCAGTGCGTCAACGTACCAGCTGCACTAACTCATTGACAGACCGTCTGAGCAGCTGATGCATGAAGTTGGGAAAACCGAACTTTGGGTCAGCAAGCTCGGAGTGTCAACCAAACCCAGTTAGGGCAGCTACAGTACTAAATATGCACTACGAGTTTCCCATTGTGTATTTAGACAAAATCTGCACAAAGCGATGGAAGACATTGATGGACATGTATGTCAAGCAGAGAAGAAGGGAGAAAATGACAAGGAAGAGCCGAGCAGAGGAAGGCTCAAGCCTTTTTCTACCAACAGGTTCAAATGCTAGTTTGGTGCAAGAGCCTGAATTGGAACCAGTTCTTTGGTTTTCCATCTCCAAAGAGCCAATCTTTGGTTTAATTTTGCACCAACTCCTTGTCGAGGCAGAGATGATGCATGGCAAGAACTGCTTTCTCCTCCCCCCACATGGTGACGCAACCACGGTGTTGGGGGTGGAATAACAAACGCCTAGCATAGCGAGGTGAAACACAAAGCCGCCGTTGGTACCAATGGATGTGACCAAGTACATTTTATGTACACATCTCTCCAAATCCAGCAAAGAGTGGAAGCACAAAAGCAGCACTTTTAAGAGCAAGAATTAATTCCTCTTGCTTCCTGTTTTTCTTTCCTCATTTGAGCATATACAGTTGCGTTGCAATGCTTTCAATGATGCTATGACACAGTACCGACTGGGGACCGCATCAGTAAACAAGCGACTGGTGCTTTGAAAGAACCAACTAAGCATTAGTTCTTTTGCAGTACTGGCATTCAAACCAACTACAGTTAGCTTCTAATCCACATGCTCCTAAAGATAACTTTACTCTGTTAATGTTAACCAATCATATAAAATGTATGCAAGTGAAAATATTCAAGTGTTTTGAAACGATCAAGAATATACCTCAAGATGTTATCAAATTGTGTTCTACAATGCTTATTTAATTTGTAAAGGCAGACTTGCGAGTAAGGGTGTTGCTACTGTTTCAGAATGTTACAAAGGTGAGATAAACGAAATAGAACAGCTCCTGGAGTCATCAAAATGGAAGTGCAGCCAGTGCAGAGTATTTAGCTCTAACGAGCAACTGACTTTGAGACACATCAATGAAGTGCCTCATTCATAATAAAAAGCTTCAGCCCCGGGGCCAGCAGCTAAATGAACTGGGACGAAATGAAGGCAAACAGTTTAGACTGCTCCCTCCGCTCTGTGAGTGTCAGCTGTGATAATTAGGCACACAACAAACATCCTCAGATTTCGATTATACTCTACATCGCTTAACAGAGAACGGAGATGCACATGGGTTAGCAAAATGTAAACATGTGACTAAGAACAATTATATTTTGAGATTACTAAGAGGTTTAACTTGCCTGAGAGTCATAGCAGGATAAAAAGAAAATTGTCCTTTCCCCCTCATTGTTATGCATGCAAGTAGAAAACCAGTGATTAGATGCTACCTCCAACTGACATTTTATCTTTTAAGATTCAATAAAGGAAAACTAGTGAGAGGAATATTTTAAATTAACAAACATGTTATAATTAAAATGTCCGACACCACAGACAACTTTTATAGATATTCAGCTTTCTGTCACGTCACTCTACCTTTTATGATATTTTGCAACTTTACAATTCTAATAGGCTTTTACACAACAAGGCACTCAGTAGGGGATTAATCATGTTTATCACAGCTATATAATCAAATCAAGGAGGATGAAGGTAGTATTTGATGCCTAGTTTTTGAATATGACACAGATGTGCCAAATGGATGAATATCTGTCCCATTGTTTTTATTTTGTATAACTAAAGTAATATAGAAGAAGTAGTACATCTTGACTTTTTTATTAATAATTTACAAATTAAGCAGCACAAGGAAAGTCATAAAACTATATTTATAAACATTTTCATGGACACAGGTTAAAGCACAGTCTTACCACAGCAGTATGCTTAGCTGATGAGGATCCGGAGCAGATTGTTCCATTACTTGGTTGCAGTCACTGAAAGAACACTCGCCAAATCTTGAAAAAACATTAAGTGAGTCTATGTTCCCAGGTATTGTAGCTTAAGCTGCCTAAACAGAAAAGAATTTGGGGAAACATCATCCGTGACCTTGATCTCCGTTTACTGCAGTTCTTTCAGAAGAAATACTTTATGACAAGGTTTAGTCTTTAGACATATTTTTTGGTATTCTTTAGATGTGCATTACATTTAATTTGTTTGTTCTTTGTTTTTCTTGATAATCAATTTCAAGTCTTGTCAGAGATTCTCAATTGGATTTAGGTCTGAACAGTGACTTTGCCATTTTTTAACACATTAATGCTTTGATCTAAACCATTCAATTGTAGCTTTGACTGTGTGTTGAAGGTCATTGTCTTGCTTCCTCCCTGACTTGTCTGCTGTCTTCCTTAATCTTTATAATGTTGTTGGTTCTCTCATGTTTTCTAACAAAACATTCTGCCCTTTAAGGAAAAGATGGATTTATACTGATATTAGATGAAACATAAAATAGTTGACTTCTAAAGGTAATTGTTTACGGTGCATTTCATTTAGCTGCATAAGAGAATACAAATACATGGCACAGTTTTTAAAAGAAAATATTTGAATAAAAATCGTACAATAATGTAAACAGTATTTAAGTCTGAGTCCAAATCTTATTTTAAAATCAAACATGAACATGCTGCTTTGTCTTTTTAGAAAAAAAAAAAAATCAAACATAGCACTGATCAGACTGTATAATCAATACATTTGGGAAGGCGCATAATCACAATCTGGCAAGCAAACAAAATATCGTTCTTGTTCTCCAGCACTTTTGCTTTCCATTCCCACCCACATATGCTTTTCACAGCTCTGACTAAGGCTTTGTAATTCTCTGCCAGCCTGATGTCACTAATTAATTATATTGTGTTATTTGTAGGTACTAAGCTAAAAGTGCTCCATTAGTGGCTCTGGAAATGGCAGCCCTGCTGTTGTTAGTGTTATTTTGCACCAACGGCTCGAGGAGATCATTATAAAGTTTTTTCAGAGCATTGCTCACATCATAGTGGGAGTGACATATGAATCAGGGTTGGAATAAGTTTAGATTTGGCATTACCAAGGCCCAGCTGCAGGGGCGTTATGGTGAAGTGAATAATGGAAGTAGGATTAAACTGCACCAACGTGGTGGGGGTGTTAAAGTGAGAATAAGGACATCATTAGCATATTACAAAGAAACAGGACAATGTCCTGCTTTCACAGCAAGAAAACATAACAGGGAATATAGCTGTCTGCATAAGAAAAAATAAGTAGTGAAATAATAAAGCCCGTCTAATGTGTCCCACAGAAAACCACCATGTGGAAGAAGGTGCTCTGGTCCAAAGTACTAAAAGTGAAACCAAAATTGAACTTTTTGGCCAACATGCAAAATATGAGACAGAAAATAACTCTGCACACCAACATGAATCCGCAATCCAAGAGGTTAGACATGGTAGTGGAATCATAATGCTATGGGGTTGCTTTTACTCAGCAAGGATAGGAATGTTGATCAGAGATGGTGGGTAGAGGGATGGTGATAAATGCAGTGTAATCCTGAAAGCAGTTCTACGATAGATTGCAGATGTCATGTGATTAGGGCTATGACCATGGCTCCCTCTACACATGTTTTTTGTCTGTCATTTTGACAGACAGGGTTTAAAAAATCTGTTGATAATCTATTTTTTTCCGTCAATTTTTAAATCTTATGCGATTATCCAACGAGTTAATACCTGTTCAGTTCAATCAATGACTACCTGCTTTTGTTCCTGGTCCACATGGAATCGAAATGCGCACCCACTTGTACTTAGTAGGGTTGTTGGAGAGCTTTTTGTCATGAGGTTTTGAAATTTTTTTTTTTTATGGGGTTTTAGATGTTGTTCTGGAAGCTGAATTCTCTCTCAGCTGCCGCAATGGAGATTGGAAATAATCGGCAATTCAGATAAAGTTCTAAAATGAGGAAACATTTCTCCAATTGAAGCATTCAAAAGTCAACAAAGACTCTCAACAAAGAACTGTTTCCTGACCCCTAAACTATTTGAGGAAAGCCAGCGGTAGGAAAGCAGGTGCTGGTGTTTGGCACACATCTGGCACTTTGAATGTGTCTAACCAGATGCATCAGCCACAGTTGCACTTCAAAGCCTCCCTAACGTTTCAATGTTCAGTCAGCTCCTGGTCAACAAGGTACATTGAGTATAATGTCTGGGACTCTTTTCTTCTATAATGGACTGTAAACCTGTCCAGGGTGTCCCCCTGCCTCTCACCCATTGACCGCTGGGTACCAGCCCACTGCAACTCTTCGAGGATAAGCCGTATAGATAATGGATGGATGACTTGATGGATGGAATCTTTTCTTTAATCAATTATTTTACTCTGTGTGTAAAGTTGAAAAAATAACTGCATTTGCACCAAGTGTTCAGAGGTGTGAATACTAATCTGTTAAAAATAACAACCCTCAGATAGTCATAGTTCTAAAAAAAAGTCCAATACGGAAGATTATTATTATTTTTTTCATCGCAACCCCTGGCTGTGACTATAATCCTATAAGACTATAGCCTGTCTATGTACTAGAATGGGCCCCCCCTCCCATGAGCTCACCACCTGTGGGAGGAGCTGTAGGGGTCGGGTGCAGTGTAAGATGGGCGTTGGCCGAAGGCTGGGACCTTGGCGGTACGATCCTCGGCTACAGAAGCTGGCTCTTGGGACGTGGAACGTCACCTCTCTGGTGGGGAAGGAGCCGGAGCTGGTGTGCGAGGTTGACAGGTTCCGACTGGACATCGTCGGCCTTGCCTCGACGCATGGCTCTGGCTCTGGAACCCGTCTCCTCGAGAGGGGTTGGGCTCTCTTCCACTCTGGAGTTGCTCCCCGTGAGAGGCGCCGGGCTGGGGTGGGCATACTTGTTGCCCCCCATCTCGACGCCTGTACGTTGGGGGTCTGCTGGGAACGTCTGGCAGAGTCTCCTGTCAGAAGGAGTTTCAACTCTCACCTCAGGCAGAACTTCGAACACATCCCGGGGGAGGCGGGGGACACTGAGTCCGAGTGGGTCATGTTCAGTGCCTCCATTGTCGAAGCGGCTGACCGTTGTTGTGGCCGTAAAGTAGTCGGTGCCTGTCACGGCGGCAACCCTCGAACCCGCTGGTGGACACCGCCGGTGAGGGATGCTGTCAAGCTGAAGAAGGAGTCCTATCGGGTCTTTTTGGCCTGTGGGAGGCAGGTCAAGCGGAGTGTGGCTCGGATGGTCGCTGAGGCAAAAACTCGGGCGTGAGAGGAGTTCTGAGAGACCATGGAGAACGACTTCCGTGTGGCTTCGAAGCGATTCTGATCCACCACCCGGCATCCCGGGGGGGGGGGGGGGGATAGTGGTCTGCCACCAACACTGTTTACAGTGGGGGCGGTGTGCTGCTGACCTCGACACGGGACGCTTTGGGTCGGTGGATGGAATACTTACAAGACCTCCTCAATCCCACCGACAAGCCTTCCTGTTTTCAAAGCAGTGTCTGGGGACTTTGGGACGGGCTCTCCAATCTCGGGTGCTGAAGTCGCCGAGTTTGTTAAAAAGCTCCCCGGTGGCAAGGCACCAGGGGTGGATGAGATTCGACCGCAGTTCATCAAGGCTCTGGATGCTGTAGGGTTGTGTTGGTTACCGTGGCTCTGCAGTATTGCGTGGACATCGGGGGCAGTTCCCTTGGATTGGCAGACCGGGGTGGTGGTCCCCCTCTTTAAAAAGGGGGACCACAGAGTGTGTTCCAACTATAGAGGGATTACACTTCTGAGCCTCCCTGGTAAGGTCTATTTGGGGGTTCTGTAGAGGAGGGTCTGACGGATAGTCGAACCTCGGATTCAGGGGGAACAATGCGGTGGGTACCAGGCCCTTTGATACGGGCTGTTAGGTCCCTGTATGACCGGTGTCAGAGTTTGGTTCGAATTACCGGCAGTAAGTTGGACTCATTCCCAGTGAGAGTTGGACTCCGCCAAGGTTGCCCTCTGTCACCGATATTGTTCATAACATTTATGGACAGGATTTCTAGGCGCAGCCAAGGTGTTGAGGGGATCCGTTTCGGTGACCTCAGGATCGGGTCTCTGCTTTTCGCAGATGATGTGGTCTTGTTGGCTTCATCAGAACGGGATCTACAGCTCTCGCTGGAGCGGTTCGCGGCCGAGTGTGAAGCGGCTGGATGGAGATCAGCACCTCCAATTCCGAGACCATGGTCTTGAGCCGGAAAAGGGTAGAGTGTCTTCTTCGGATCGTGGATGGAGTGTTTCCTCCAGTGGAGGAGTTCAAGTATCTGGGGGTCTTGTTCACGAATGAAAAATGGAGCGGGAGATCGATAGACGGATTGGTAAGGCTTCTGCAGTTATGCAGACCGCTATCCCCCCCCCTGAAGATACAATTATATTATATATTTAATAGTTTGTGAATTATTAATTTGATATTCCTAAAATAACCAGATAGACCTTCTTTATCAATTTTAATTAATCTTACCCTACACTATAATAGAAAATCGGGGTTGAAAAGAAAATCATATTTTTAATGCAGAATGCAGTGTATTTATCTTAACTCATTTTTCGCTAATAAATCTAGCCTAATTAATAATAACGCATTTTATTTGAGGAAATCTTTCTAAAACCTGAGGTCATCTTACAGAAAAAAAACAATAATAATAATAATAATACATAAACACAAAAAGAACAACATATTTAATCAAATAACAAATTATAATAAGTAGAGAGTATACTAACCAAAATCAGTGTTTAAACTAAATAATCTTGTTTGAACATACATGTTTTGAGAGTCAGTTTCAGAGCTGAGGAGCAGAGTGACTGAAAGCTCTGCGCCCCACCGTCACAAGCCGAGTGGCAATGTGGAGCACGACACACAGATAAGGAGGGGCAAAGCTATGGATACACTTAAAAGCGAAAATTGGAATGTTAAAATTGATCTGGGATATACCAAATGCCTTCAACTGCCTGGTAGAGAAATTTAAAATATTTTTTTTATCTTTTTAAAATAATTTGTGTATTCTTTTTTCCCTCTCCACAATTATGCACTACTTTTTAACTATCAGTTTAAATCATGAGAACTCATTGAATACTTTAGCTACAATCTGAAAAAATGTGACACCACTTGAGAGGTATGAACCCTGTTGCGAGGCAAAGAACAAATCAACGATCCCCAAGCAGACACACATTTGAGGATGACTTGTCAGCTCTGACCCAGAAAATGGAAGATATGTTATTGTAACCCTTCCCTCCCAGGGAGATCCACAAAAAATTAAACTTTTGTGTTGGCTGAAAGAATCAGGTCACAACTGCAAACCCTTGAAGAAACTTTGAGAGAAAAAGCACAGATTTGCAGAACAGTGATTTGAAATATTTTGCTGCATCTTTTCCTTTAATTGTACCATATATTGTTGTGTTTTTTTGCCAACTACATTTCTGGTATCTCAATTACTATAACATTTATATATTCTCAGATATTACATTTAGGAAACAAACTCCTCCACTGAATAGAATTACTTCTTCTTAAGCTATAGAATGTCAGCTTTACAGCAAATACAACTGTTTAGCTAATATAAAGATATAAAGATGATTGAAGATGTAGGACAACTTCGATCTACACAATGTCCATACTCAATTTTCCTTTAATGGTTGTTGGCAGCTGCTGCCTATTTCCAGCTGTCATTTTGCGAAAGATAGGAGAAACCCTGTATGCCAAATATAACGCAGGGCAACACAGGACAGGCAGCTGTGCACACACACATCTCTAAGGACAATTTAAAGACCAATTAACCAAATAATTAATGGCCATGCTTTTGGACTTTGGGAAGCCAGAGTACATGGACAGAACCCACGGATGAGAACATGCAAATTTTCTACACAGAAAGTCCCCAGGCCAGGTTTTGAACCTAGGACCTTCTTGCTGCAAGATAAAAGTTTTACCAACTGTTCTATCATGCAGCATATAAAACAATTTATTTGTATTTAAAGCAAAAAAACAATACTTAAGCCTACAGCTGCAAAAATATGATCAAAAATTCACCAATGTATGTTAGGGTAAAAAATAGTGGTTTAACCTAGAAAGAATCACACACAGGGGTCGGAGACAAATTGAAGTTAAATGAGCTCTGCAGTGGGAGATAGAATAAAGTTCTGTACAGGGAGACCAGGAAGATACTCTGGTTGACCGTGTGTCTGTTCTCCTCTCAGCTTCTCAGACGGTCTCCCAGCTCTTTCTCCTGATCACACAGCTCTGTCTCCTGGTCTCAAAAGGCCCTCCACTGCAGTCTCTCTTTATTTGGTCAAACTTCATTGGCATCTTAAAAGAACAGGGTGTATACAAAGGAACATATGGTTGAAACCAAATGACATTTAAAAAGTACATTTTGAACTATGTGATAAAGGAAAGACATCATAAGAAAATAATAATACAACATTATTATTTTTCCATAACATTGTAGTTCTGGTATTGTCATCTATGGAATCTTTTTAGTAACTTAAATTTGATTCTTAGATTTAGACAAAAATTAATACTAAACACACATGAGCCCTTTTCAGATACACAGTCTGGAATATTCACTGGAAATTCCATTTGGTCTTTAACCGTAGTTGTCTTTTCAAATGCTGCACTTTTTTACTGGCACATTGCCTTTAGGCTGCTTCCACAGGGCAAGATAGGTACCAGATGAATGGCAGGTGTATATATGACATTTCCCTTAACAAAGTAATTCTTGCAAAGATGGCCGAAACAGAAGAACTCCTCACACTGCTCGTCTTTGTGATGTTTGCAATTTTGCGTACATTGATACGATTGAGATAAGCTGCTGAAGCAATCCGTGCATTCACAGCTTTCCCTGTCCCCCATCCCCTCCCAGTCTGCAACATAACCTGACATTCTGAATGCAAACACTCCACTGCGACATATCCGCTCTTGTCACTAGGAGGTCAGGTGAAAATAAACCGGTAAATTTTAGCCAGACAAGTTCCGGAAGTCTGCTTTCAGACTCAAAAGTAAAAAAAGATTAAGTCCGGAAAATTACTGTTTTTCATTACCTGTTTGAAAGGGGTTATGGATTCTTTGTTAGACTAACTGCTCCAGTTAACCAACCTGCAGTCGCTGCCAAACAAACCTGCAGCTCGTCATTTGTAGATTTTTACTAGTATTACTTTAACACAATACTCTGAACAGTTCTTTATTTAGAAATATTTTCGCCAAGATTGTCGTTTTAGTATGTGAGGGAAAATTGTAGTAACCTTCTTTTTTCAGCCAAATGACTGGCAGCAATTAGTGGGGGAGGGGCAGTGGTACTTTGCTCTAGGACACCTTTTTTTTTGTCTGCCTCTCATTAAAGGCTCTTCTAAAGAGAATATTCATGTTTTAAAAAGTGTAATGATTTGGTACAGTTCAAAGGGTCTGTAACTGACCCACACCTTGCACAGATAAATATTATGACTGATCATGAGTTTAGAGTCAAACGAGGATATATAGAGGCCAAAGCCAGTTTAACTTTTTGTGCCTATAAACCAAAGATAATCGGTTTGGCCTAGAATACAAACGAAAACCTCAGAATCTTGATGCACTAGTTCATGATGTTGCAAGTGAAAATTAATGATTTAATTATTTTCTTTAAGGGAAACTCCCAAGCATTAGTACTGGTGAATTCATACCCGTCCCTACATCTCTGTTTTTCTAAAGAAAAATGGTTGTTACTCCTCTGTCCTTTGAAAACAAAGTTTGGCCACCCCTGTGACGGCCTGGTATGAATAAATATATTCATATTTATTCAGCTCTTTTATCTCAGTCAGACATATGAATCACCATGGGCTTGTGTCCCCAAAGCAAATACATTTTTATCAGCCTGTTATTTCTTTTGATTTTTTTTTTTTTAATTTCTGAGTCTTCACAGCTGTGCCTAATCTCCCCAGTGTATCAGTGTTCTCAGCTAACCCAGAACCCCCCACACCGAGGCAAAGCTACCCCCTTAAGTCCTGTCACTGCTGGCAGCAGTAGGTATTTCAGGGCTGTCTCTCAAATTCATCCACAAATGTCATCCTCTCATGTTGCCACGTGGCATTTACAGAGTCCTCCAGGGTCTGGTCCTTTGAAGTATTGATGGAAGTGCCCTTGTCTCCTGAGCACGTTATGTAAGAGAGATGCAAAAATCCACAAAGTCACTGAATCCATGCTTTGCTGCTGCACTGGAGACTGGAATTAAGCGCCACTTCATCCAAAGTTTTAAAATGTAGAAACCTTTCTCCAATTAAACCAATCAGGAGTCTAAAAGACTCTTAGCTAACCATTTCCTGATACATAAACTACGCTTCAGCGGCAGGATTCAAGCTTTCGTTGATCCATGTGTGGGGCATCGAGTCATAGGGTTTTTTGTGTAATCAATATAGGCAATGCAATTCAATTTCAATTCACTTTTATTTATATAGCACCAGTTCACAACAAATGTCATCTCAAGGCACTTTACAACAAAAGTCATCTTAATACAATTATACAAACATTTCAATCAGTTAAATTTTCTATGTAAGGAATCCCAGCAGATTGCGTTGAGTCATCGGCATGAGGTTGTGCCCGGATCATACAGACTCCAACCACAGCAATTCCTCAGCAAACCCTCATACTGAGCAAGCATGTAGCAACAGTGGAGAGGAAAAACTCCCCTTTAACAGGAAGAAACCTCTGGCAGAACCCTGGCTCAGTACAAGCGCTCATCTGCAACGACCATCTGGGGGTCTGAGAAGACAGAGAAGAGACAGCGTGGAGGATGCTCAGGGACTTTGAGCATCATCTGGACCAACACTCCCCATCCAGCAGGGGGCATTATAGCTGAGCAGGGTACCAGACTGGGTAGAGCTTCTATGGGGAGAAAAACACTGAGAGAAAACTGGGTTAACAATGGCATTAACATCAGAAAAAATATATCTGGAGAGTAGTAGAAAAGAAAAGTAGAAGGTGTGTTAGGGTTAGTTGAGTCTGAAAAAGGAATCCCCCCCCCCCCTAATTCTTAAGTCTATTAGCAATGTACGGTGTGAGGGAGATGGAGTTGAGGAGCGCTGCATCCTCCCCTCGCCAGATCGGGCTGAACACTCCATCTCCCTCTACTCCCTGCCTGGAAATCCAGGAGGAAAAAAGGAGGTAAGTATTGTAGTGCTTATGCATCTCTCCTTGCTCATAGGACTGCACCCTCTCCAGAATCTATGTATTAGAGAGATAATATTATTGGTAAGTGATATAAATGGAGTAGACAAAGGCCCGCTCTTCCGAAGACTCTGGCATTATTTACCTTGACGACCCCCCCCCGGCCGGTCCGTTTGAAATATTTGAAATGTTCAAATCTCTAATCATTTTATTCTGGTAAATTAATACATTACTGTTAGAAATCGGAGAGGGATTATAAGGTCTAGTGTCTATATAAGTAACTATAAGCTTTATAAAAAGGAAGGTTTTAAGCCTAGTCTTAAAAACAGACAGAGTATCTGCCTCACGAGCTAAAACTGGGAGCTGGTTCCACAGGAGAGGAGCCTGATAACTAAAAGATTGCCTCCTATTCTACTTTTTTAAATCCTAGGAACTACCAGTAGACCTGCATTCTGAGAATAAAGTGCTCTGTTAGGAACATATGGAACAATCAGATCTCTGATGTACGATGGAGCTTGATTATTAAGGGCTTTAATGTCATGTCTTGGTCAAAAATTACACCGAGGTTCTTTACATTATTACCAGAGGCCAAATTAATGCCATCCAGATGAAGTGATTTACCTAGCAGTTTCCTTTTTAAAGGTTCTGGTCCAAAGACAACAACCTCTGTCTTGTCTGAATTTAGGAGCAGAAAATTCAGAGTCATCCAAGTTTGTATGTCTTCGAGACATGCTTGTAATCTACCTAACTGATTGGTTTCATCAGGTTTTATGGATAAATATAATTGTGTATCATCAGCATAACTTAAAATAAAATTCATACCATCTTGTCTAATTATTTTACCAATTGGAAGCATATATATAGTAAAGAGAATCGATCAAAGCTCAGAACCCTGTGGTACTCCACAAGTAACCCTTGAGTGTGAGGAAGATTTATCATTGACATGAACAAACTGGAATCTGTTGGACAGATATGATTTAAACCAGCCTAGTGCTGTTCCCTTGATCCCTACAACATGTTCAAGCCTTTCTAAGAGAATATTATGATCGACTGTGTCAAAAGCAGCACTGATATCTAGCAAGATCAGAACAGTCATAAATCCATTATCTGAGGCCATTAGAATATCATTAGTAACTTTTACCAGTGCTGTTTCAGTGCTATGATGAGCTCTAAAACCTGACTGAAATTCCTCAAACAGGTTGTTGCTGTTTAGATGCTCACATACTTGATTAGCAACTATTTTCTCAAGAATTTTGGATAAGAAAGGAAGGTTAGACATACGTCTGTTGTTAGCTAAATCATCTTGATCCAGGGAGGGTTTCTTAAGTAAAGGCCTAATTACAGCAACCTGTGGCACATATTTATTTATTAAAGATAGATTCATCATGTCTAGAATTGGGCCAGTAACCAGAGGGAACACTTACTTAATTAATTTGGTTGTTATTGGGTCTAACATACAAGTTGAGGGTTTAGATGAAGCTAATATTTGTGATAATTCCGAAAGTTCAACAGAATCAAAATGGTACAGACATAAACATGGTTCTACAGTTCTCCCTGATGCTGCATCATTTACTGAGAGAGAGTTAGTCATGTTTGGGAGAATGCCAAGGATTTTATTCTTTATAGAATACACAGGATTTGCAGTCTTAGGTAACTGTTCTGTCAACCAGGACCTGGGGTTTTGCACCTCTGGTATATCTACCAAAGCCCTTCTGTGCTTTGCTCATGATTTAAAACACGTGCCTGCTTATCTTAGCCGCGATGATGCCTGACATGAGCTTCCATGTTGTGGAGAGAAAGGTTATTGGCCGATAGTTGGATGGGACTGCACCTTTGGTGGGATTCGTCAGGATCAGGATCGTTCGCCCTTTAGTTAGCATTTAGCCATTCTGGGTGAGTCCCATCTCTTAGCAGCTGGTTCTTTTGTGTTGCTAGGGGCCCATGTGTTTCTTTAGTCAGTAGGCATTGATCATTTCAGGGCCTGGTGCTGTCCAGTTTTTCAAACCTCATACTCTTTTTATAGTCATCTTCATCAAGGTGCCCTGGTTCTCTCAACTTGGTGTTGTATGGAAGACCAAGATGTACAATAAAATAAAACAAGGGGGAGTAGCACATCAGGACCCATGGAACAGAGACTGCAAGTCTGGAAAAACAAATTTATTCCGTTCTAGAAATAAAATGTACATTTGCAAATAAAATTATTTTTCTTTTTAAAAACTAAAATTCCACTATAAAAAAGAAGTAGTAAAATGTTCCCAAAGTCCAGAAAAAGGACTGGTCTGTCAAGCTACGTGTCCTTCCATAGCTCGTACCACACCAAGCATCCTGGGGAAACGGGAAAGCACTTGCTTCTGGCACCGCCACCTCTCTCACTGCAGCAGTCACACCACGCCCAAATGGCACCTCCTATGCGGCCTGACGTCACCCTGTAAGCAGAAACACACTGGCCAGATGTACTGCTCGTAGGCCAGCCCGGGTGACCGAAAGAACGAGATCACGGTTACAGGCGGCTGAAACGAGTTTCCTGCACAGGGTGGCTGGGTTCTCCCTTAGAGATAGGATGAGGAGCTCGGTCATCAGGAGGGGGCTCAGAGTCGAGCCGCTGCTCCTCCACATCGAGAGGAGCCAGTTGAGGTGGCTCGGGCATCTGGTCAGGATGCCTCCTGGCTGCCTCCCTGGTGAGGTGTTCCGGGCACATCCCACCGGGAGGAGGCCCAGAGGAAGACCCAGGAGTCGCTGGAGGAACTATGTCTCCCGGCTCGCCTGGGAACACCTCGGGATTCTTCCCGAGGAGCTGGCCCAAGTGGCTGGGGAGAGGGAAGTCTGGGTCTCTCTGCTTAAGTTACTGCCCCCGCGACCCGACCCCGGATAAGCGGAAGATGGATGGATGGATGGATGGATGAATGGATGAATGGATGGATAGATGGATGGATTTTTTTCGTCCCACCATTTCCTCTATGGGAGCCCTCTGCATCAGGGGCGGTGGTCTGCTGTGGGTGCCTGGGTACCCCCCAGGTAGTTCCTGGGTGGAGGTGCGGGTATCATCCCTCACTCTTCTGGGCGCCCTGGGTTGGTGCCTTGGCTGCTGCTGCTGATCTGCTGCCGATGCAGATGGCTCCCATGATGGCGTTTCCTGGCTCATCTGTACTCAGCCCACTGTTTTATTTATTTATTTATTTTTATTAATTAATTAATAAAAAAAATTTTAAGCTTTTAAGTGTGTGTGTGTGTGTGTGTGTGTATGGCTGATGGGTTGGGTTGGGAGGGGGGCATGTAGTTGTGATGATGATTTTATTTTTGGTTTTTGAACGGGGGGTGGGGGGGTTGTGTGGTCATTTAAAATCTGTAAAGCACTTTGAGAAACCATGTTTGAAAAGCGCTTTATAAATAAAGTTTGATTTGATTTGATTAGTGTGCGCAGCAGCAACTTAAATTATTCCATGATGTACTTTATAACACTTGTTTAATCACCTACCAGCCCTCCTATGGTCTTTTTATTGCTTATGGTATTTGATCAACACATCCGAGCAGCAGTGTCTCAACAGCATCATTGCACCCCATCAGATAAAAAGGTTACTTTTGCTTTCCATGGTTCCCATCTGATGACTTTGATATATTGTGTTGCGATTATCTATTACATTCTTGATGGATAACAGTTGTTTTTATTCAGGATGACACACCAAAAGTTAATAATCACTGAGTGAGTGTATATTTCAGCCATTTCGTTGGCTGTTTTCAGTAAATGAATTTACTCACAGAGTGAATCTTTCCAGAATAAAAAATAACATTCAGGGGCTTTTAAGGCAGGTGAAGGGGGCCACAGAAAGACACAGGAATCAACTCACACTCTCACACATAAGCATTTGCTTTTACGGCTACAGGAGAGTAATGTGCTGCTCAAGGGGTCTGACCCAGTTCAGAGGTCAAAGACTGAGTCTGTCGTCGCAAATTATGTTCATCCCCAAAAACTTTGAAGAGGAATTGTACATCACGGCAGGGAGTTCTGCGTTTCAAACCTTGGGGACAAAGACTATTTTGAGCTTCAGTTCCTAAATACATGACTATTTCAGCATTCCATATACCTTTAGTTTTCAAATTTAACTTCTCTCTAATAAAGTTTGAAAATGATATGTTCTTAGGAAGATAACTTTTTGTTTTTATACTCAGGGTTAAATTTTGGAGTCTTTTTACTGTTAACTGATTATCATGGACTGTTCATATATTATATTTTCAGGATGTTTTACATTGAGTTTCATTTCTTACTTAAATAACTAGAGTTCCTATTACCATACATTAACTTTATGTCAATCATGCTAGCATGAAATCATCAATTTATTATGCCTGCATTGCCCTGATTAAGGTTGATAGGTTTCAGCATTAGCAGTTTGTTTGGGTGTTGCATCAGTCCATCACAGAGCAAACACAATGAGACACCAATGGTTGTTTACCTTCAAGCAATCATTACCTGTCAAAAGTATTCATACCTCTTGAGACAGTGGAAGGGTAAGAAGAAGAATAAAGTATATGCTCTTCAAAATATTTTTTCACAAATAAAAATTAGAACAATCTGATATGTGACTCTCAGCACCCTTCATCATAAGTGTTTTAATCTTGGAATAAACACAGTGTTTTGAAGCTTGGTTAAAGCAGCCAAAAGATCTACTGTAACTTTGGAGGAGCAGCAGAGATCCACATCTCAGAAAAGAGAATTTGTTGAAAGGACATTTTTAGCCTCTATTAGTAGAAAAAGTTGAGGATAATATATTACAATAAAAAATCAATTTCTCTGCATTACTTCCCTGAAATTTGCCTCTAGGGTTTAAATATTTTAGCGTGTATAAATTAGAAATTTTTCTTTTTATTGCATCACGAATGTGCTATTACTGATCTTTCACTTTTCTCCGGAGAAGCCTGAAATCCCTTGTAGCTGACAGAAAATGTAATTTATAAAGTGGTCTGCCAGATAATGTATTCAGTGATTAGTCAGGACTGATCTTCTCTCTTTGAAATCATTATCGGTTTAGTATCAGTGTGCCTTCCAGCTATCTCCTACTGATATCAGAGATAGGGTGAGCCAGCCAGCGTTCCCATCTATTACAGAATGCTTATGTAACGCGAGCCCACCTCCCCTTTGTATGTATGCATCAGCACGCTTGTGTTGGAGCTGGAGCCAAAGGACATTTTCATGAGTGTCAGGACTCTCTTTGAAGATTAGAAGGGGGGAGATATAACAAACAGAAGAATGGCGCTTCTGCAGAGAGATTTTACCAGATGAACCAGAAGCCAACAGCAGGATACATGGAGGAGCCTCACATGCTTGGCTCATTACTTAGTAAAAAGTTGCCTCAACTTTAATTTAACATCCAGTTCATGTTTAAGTATCATCCAAATGATGCAAAAAGCATCTGGCAGCGGCTGCTTGTTGCTAAGCGATGCCCACCTTACATATGCGTTTATTAATTCCGCACTCGTCGATGAACTCCGATTGAAATTCAGGACGTTGATTTGAAGATGAAGAATCGTTGAATGAATCACTGGCTCTGACATCCACATAAACACGCTTGCTCAGGTCAGACAGTTGACTCTGCACTGAGCTCCCTCAGCTAACCCCAGGGCTCAGGGGTTACAATCCATTTCGGTCCATCGTGGCTGAAGGTGAGTGTTTGTGAACGGGCAGAGAACAGATCCAGAAAGCAAGCCGACCACAGAGAGCCTTGATGGTGAGGTCGGAGGTCGGGGCTGTTCCCACCGAGGCAGAGGTGACTCGTCTCTGTTCACTGTCAAATCATCAGCACACTCATGGCATTTAACCCTCATAAATAACTGAGACAGAGTAATCCTTCTTTAAATAAAAAAGGGTGTAAACATAATCAGATTGATTATAATCACAGAATTGTTTCACAGTTTGTGGTGTTTCTGCTGATGTCTTCCTAAGTGTTATTTTTAGGATGAGAATGAAACTGTTTCAGCGGCTGACACCATTCAATCTTATAATTCACTGTAATGACTGAAAGACTAATTAGCTCCCTAATTATCTGGCTAAATTACCAAAACTTTGTGCTGAGTGTCACTCTTACTTTTTGCACATACAAAAGGAGGCATCACTCTGTCAAAGCTTGAGGTTGCACAGCTCCAACTCTTGGCTTCCTCCCGGGAAGCATTTATTTGAGCATGACAGACTCTGACACATGGCTGTGATAGAGTTGGGACTCCAGTAAATGCTGTGGATACTCGAGAGTCCAACAAGCTGTTGTCGAGTGGTCACTGCCCTGTGGGAGATTCTGGATGGTGCTAGAGGTGGCTATAGGAAAGATTTCAAAGTCAGGGGTATTGAACATGAAGGAAATATGTAATCAGACATGTTTTTGTATTCTTTTCCTCTCTTCCCCCTTTTTCTGGTCATTAATTATTTATAAGAAAAAAGACAAAAGGTAAAACAAGCTGATATGTTTGTGAAATGTTTTTGATTCAGCATATGCAGGTGCTGTATATGTAGCTAAAACTTCTGAAGAGGAGATATTTTTGAGAATCTAAAAACAAAGTATCTCAATAAGATATTTATAAGTAACTTCTTTTATACCTTTTAATACTAAGCTATCATTAGGGATGTCCCAAGACCTGGCACCAGGGCATTTTACATGGGGGGGGGGCAATTATTATTTTACCCTTTTGCATATTTATGTCCCGTTGGCAGTTTGTTGTATATTTTCGGATCAAAACTTCCTTTTCTGAGACCCTTTCTATGTTCATGTTCATACTGCACATCATTCGAAAGCTGAAAATCTTTTAGAGCTGGAGTGGCCAGAGAGACGTTCGCAAGTTTTCCCTAATGACCTGCCTGTTCTAGATCGGTGGTCAGAACTTTAGTTTTTGTACTCCAAAAGCAGGCACGGTTGATGCGCTGTTGTCATGTTTCTGCTTTGTCTGCTTGCTGACGTGATCGAGGCATCTTCCTTTATGGAAGATCATTTGGGGGTATGTACTCGGAATGGCCTGACTAGGTCGCTCAGCAGGAGCTGTGGTTACCTTGCTAATTGGTTTTAATTCAGAGGGAAATTAGAAGGCGTTGCCAAACAACTGGCTTTGTAAAAATAAGAAGAGTTACTCAGGAAGCAGTTCATCACAACAGCAAATAGGAACACAGCAACAAGCTCTGGTTCTTCCATGATGATCTCTTGTTATTTCTGCTGCTCTGGGCGCTTTTCTTGCATTGAGCAGTGACACTACTTGCTGCTGAAGCAACCCTGATATGTGGATGTCTTTAATTGATTCCTTAAAGGACCAATTGTGTATGGAGACACTGTGGCTGAGAGAAGTCAGCCAACAGATTACCCCATCAGAAAAATTACTTCAAAGTTCAGATGGTGGAAACGTGCCTGTTGTAAGCGCTACTAGTGAAGATGCAAGTGAATTTAATACCACTTGCTACTGCGCCCAATTCGACTGTCAACTATTTTGATATTGTTTGCTAGCTGCTGCTAGAGGTCAGCAGCCTTCCTCTGCTTTGAAAGAAAGCCTGCCCAACTTCACAGGGCTTTGCGTGAGGGCAAGAAAGTTTCAGATATTCATAAAAGTAAATCCTATTCACGACCCACCAAAAAATGAAGAAACTTCCAAGCTCACTAGCTGAATTGCAGCACTATCCTATCCCCAGGTGATTTAAATGATATATGCCTTTCAATTACACAATCATAGCTGTAGACACAGTATATGCATTTGTTTAACTACTCATAAAGCAGATAAATGACAACTTACCGCTTGAAGAGACATTTCAGAATCCAGCTAAGAGTCTTCTCAAACCAAAACAATCTTCTACTGCCACAATTGTCAGTCAATTTTCTTCTTTTAAATAGTCAGCCCACAACTAGTCTTATTTCCAAAATCCAACATCATCTGCCACTCACAACCTTGATAATTCCCGTCCTTGTGTATATCTCTCACATAGTTTTTTATCAGAACATGATTAAACTCGTCCAAGGCCACCAATGACGCCGGACCTGGATGTCCCTGAGGCTCTTGGGTCTGTCTGGTCAAATTAGACACTTCCCTCAGATGACCTGATATACTGTAGCTCAATCAAACCACAGCTGACCAACAGATTGGCTGCTCTGATCAAGAGCCACACTTCTCACGCTCCTACACCAGGTTTGAGGTAGGTACAGTTAGCTCTCCTCCAATTGTATGTGATGTAAATTTTAGTGTAGGCTTTGCAGAGGGACTGCCCTTAAAAACCCCAGCAATAAAAGTTGAGAGTACCATAATTGTTGGCAAATGTTCACCCTTCAATATATGTAAAGGTATCAGAACAGGTTGGTTGAATACAAATGTGAATCACACTTCTAAGATATTTATAGAAATAGCAATATATAAACAGTACACTCTGTAACTCAATAACAGCAGGTGGATTCACTTGTTTAGTTAATTCTTTCTGGGACATTTTTTTTCTGTTCTCAATTCTCCTGCTGCCATCTCTCTTAAAGAACAAACTGTTTTCAAGCTGCGTGTTGAGGAAAGAAGGTCTATCAATCCCATTAGTTGAGAGAAGTCCAGGAGTGTTATTACTTTGAGCCAAGCCATTAAGTTTTTACTTCAAAGCGATCGATGGCAGATGCCAGAGGGGTTGTTTATCTTTTGTCTCCTTATCAGAGCAGTAATGAGAGGCAGGACAACAGAGAGTAAGGGAAGATGGAGCAGGAATGGGAGATGTGTGGAGAGATCAAGAAGACAAAAGAACACCTTATTCAAAGAGATAAAGCCACTTTTACTTAGGATACAGCACCTCCGTCCAAATGCCAAATTTTGGTTGGCCAAGACATATGTGAGGAGCTTGACTATTTTGATGTGGGAGATCACTCGATATATTTACATGCAACAAGTGAAATTCGAATGATTATCTTAGTCCAACTGAAATCATACTTTTAAAATGCATGGATACACCTTAGTCTGGCTAGAGTCGAACCAAACTGGAGTTTCAGAAACTCGGCTATGCTACCTGGATAATGCTATTTAAATCGGACTACTCTGCAACCAGCCCTCCCGCCTGCACTCGTGCACCCCTTCAGGAAGTTAAGAGAGACGTAAATGTGACTCAGCAATAACAACAGCAGTCTTATAAGAGGCATATGGCGTCTAAGACAAACGTACATGCCCAATCAGAGCATGTTTGGACTTACGAAGAGGCGATGCGTTGTTACTGTGAATATCCTGGTTTAACACCATCTTCTTCACTCCCGCAAGCCTCAGTTTACTGCCTGAATGCAGCTGGAAGCTAACCGCTATTACGCTAACACGTAGGGGCGCATGTCGCCATCTATTGTTGGGGAGTGGAATGTACTTCATTTAATAATTAGATTTTCTGAGTGACATGTAAACTGGGACTCGGCTTTATACATACATACCACATGAACTTTTTTCAGATTTTGCCACCCTACTGCTGCAAAATTCAATGTATTTAATCTGGACTTTATGTGATAGGTGAATACAAAGTAGAACATAAATGTGAAAGTATGACATATGCTAAGAGATGTTAAAATTTGGATAGCGTTTGTATCTAGAGTTAATAAGCTGTAAAAAAATCCTTTCCATCAATTCTAACCAACTTGCCTGACCAACAATTCTGACCAACTTGCCTGTCGCTGCTGAAGAAAACGAGTCCTATGATCCTCCAATGCTCCTCCGTTGGAGGTGCGTTGGAGGTGCGTTGGAGGTGCGTAGCAGTCTGTATGGCACTTTGTGCGTGTTGGCTCCGTCAACTTTTCAAGCTTTTCCTGTATTTCAAGCTTCAAACGTGCATAACGCTAGCAACGCAGAAGTTCAGCTAGTTTGACTTTTGACGGTCTTAACGCTCTTGACACAGCACAGCAACCAATCAGAGCGTCTCACTCTAGTGACGTTGTCCGACGTCGACGCTGCCTAGCCAACCACGATCTGCTAGTGTTTAAAACATCCAGCAGAGAAAGGCCCGCCTATGACCTTTGCAAGCTTCAGCTTAAAAATTGATCTTCTGAGTATATGCGTCGAACTAGTCTCTTTGTGTGTGTTGCTTGACACTGACAAAGCTTGCGGTCTGAATGACCCATAAGTATCATGTTACACAATGTGATTTGCTCAGAGACCAAAGTTTAATTTTGATCCTAACTTATTAGACCAATGTCATATGTGCAAGTGAAAACGGGACTTTGTTTTTGCCTCTCTGTGTGTTGTGTTCCTTGATCTCCATGGTGCTGTATGTTCTGTAATGTTCTCTTTCGTACCTCTAAGAGTTTTGAAATAAAGGTGGATAAATACTATGATTAAATTACACTCAGGTGAATCTTATTTCCTAATTAAGTGATCTCTGAAGGAAATTGTTTGCATTGGATTTAATTTTTTTATAAAGTAATTTTATCTGTAAAATATTGAAGGGAAGTGATACAAAGTTTGTATATTACTTCCCTTCCACTTCATAATATTTCACTATTTCAGCCTGGTCTGTGACATTGTTTATACTGTATGAATAACTTTGCAAAGCACACTCTGCTTTTTTTAATTCATCCTTTTATTGAGGCTCTCGGTTGTTGTGTAACTGAATTATTTTTTGAAAGCTTAAAAGGAAAGTAGCAGCAGGTGACTTATGTAACAGAGGGAAGCATACACAAGAGAGAAACTGCTTCTAACCTCCTAGATGTGAGGGAGGCTGATGAAAGCTGTGCGAGCCGTCTCTAACAAGGAAGACGGACAGAGCATGAAGCAGAACGATGAAAAACAGCTGTCTGGAGGAGCTGTCTCCCTCCCTATCTTTCCCTCTCTACCTCGTTTTGTCTCACGTCTCTAACTTGTAAACAGCGACTTTCATCCCTTCCCCCCCTTTTTTTTTAATCAACGCAAACCTAACAGCCTTCATTAAAACATGTCTTAAGTTCTCTTTATAAAGTTAAAACACTGAGTTGATGTCTTTACGATAATTATATTTCAGTTTCAGATTTCCATTTTTTTTTCTAATTTCATTTTCCACCTGTTCTTTCCTCCCAAGACTTTAATTACTGTTTAAATTCATCACCCCTCTGTTTGTTCCTCTCTTGGTCCTGCACACCTAATTTATTTAGCACTATCTTTAATAGACTGGCAAAACAAACTCTTCATCATCTACTGTAAGTTGTGAACAAATTTTCCTTATCAAAGAGATTCTTCCTCAGATGAAAGATAAACACATAGCAGCACCTCATCTCACTGCCAGGGCGTGGTTACTGTTACTGTTGTCCTGGAAATGTGTAAATAATCCACAAAAAATAATGGATGAACTCATGCGTTTAGCTTTACGTTAGTGCAGGAGGTGTGAATAATGATTAATTTACCTGGTGAGAACACAGCTGGTCTGTGACTGCTGAAAGGATCTATTGATAGGCCCCGAAGCCGGGACATTTCCTGCTGAACGGCTGCTGACAGCGCCTACGGTGCTCCTGGGAGCGTCCCGTCACCAGCTTTCACTCTCAATTCAATTCAATTTCAATTCAGTTTATTTATATAGCGCCATTTCACAACAGATGTCATCTCAAGGCACTTTACAAAAAGAGTTATTACAATACAATGTTTAGTGTAGAAATTACAGAACCACAGAAGATTGCGTCGTGGAATTCTCAGCAATCCCTCATACTGAGCAAGCATGCAGCGACAGTGGGAAGGAAAAACTCCCTTTTAACAGGAAGAAACCTCCGGCAGAACCAGGCTCAGCACAAGCGGTTATCTGCCGCGACCGTCTGTGGCTTGGAGAATACACAACAGAGACACAGAAAGAGCAACAGAACCGATGCACAAGTTTGTTGCAGGACGTGGAGAATTTTCCGTCACTGCAATGCCATCTTAGTCAGGGTCGTCAAGCAGGGCTAATCCGGAGCACCTACTATAATAGAAAACAGGTTAGTGCTTGAATTGACAGCACATCATGCAGTTGGGGAGAAGTAGGAGAGAAAGTAGGAACAGACCCTAATAATGTCCTCCAACAGCCTAGCCTAAAGCAGCATAGCTACTAACATTAACCTGTCTCCTAGCTACTAGGAGACCTGGCTACCAACACTCTGTCTTAGTCCTCCTGACCCGTGGACGGTGTAGGGCCGGTAACGGCCCCCGTCATGCCGGGGTCTTCTCGGAGTCGGGTTGTTTGAGAATGCAGCCCAAAGTGGGTGGTAAACTCCATCTAAGGCTAAATACCGGCACGAGACCGATAGTCGACAACTATCTTAAGGAAAAATAGACAGAACTGAGAGGACAGAGTTGAAGAGGGCGAGAAACGTTTAAGAGATAAACGGGTGGGGTCCGCACAGTCTGCCCGGGGGATTCAACCCGGCAGGTAATGGGCGGCCGCACTGTGCGGGAGGATCCCCTTGAGGGACCTCTCTCCGGCGCTGGCTGGCCCCTGTGGGGCACATTTCTTCCGCGGCGGTAAGCCGCGACCGGCTCCGGATCTTTACCTGGCTTACATTAATCTATCTCTACCTAGCTACTCTACCTCTTCCTATCTCTTCCTAACTTTTGACACTCTGCCTGACTACTAACATTAACCTGTCTCTTCCTATCTACCTGTCTGACCTGACTCTAACTACCTATAAACATATCTCTAACTGTAAGCTTTGTCAAAGAGGAAAGTTTTTAGCCTAGTTTTAAAGATAGACAAATTGTCTGCTTCACGAACCAACCCTGGGAGCCGGTTCCATAGGAGGGGAGCCTGATAGCTGAAAGATCTGCCACCCATTCTACTTTTAGAAATCCTAGGAACTACCAGTAAACCTGCAGTCTGAGAGCGAAGGTCTCTGTTAGGAACATATGGAACAATCAGGTCTCTTATGTATGATGGAGCTAGATTATTAAGGGCTTTATATGTCAGAAGGAGGATCTTGAATTCTATTCTAGATTTTACTGGGAGCCAGTGAAGAGAAGCTAAAACAGGGGAAATGTGATCTCTTCTTTTAATATTCATCAGAATCCTAGCAGCAGCATTTTGAACTAACTGAAGACTTTTAATTGTATTCTGTGGACTACCTGATAATAGACAGTTACAGTAATCCAGCCTTGAAGTAACAAAGGCATGGACTAGTTTTTCAGCATCATTCCTGGACAGGATGGTTCTAATTTTTGCAATATTCCTAAGGTGAAAAAAGGAAATCCTACAGACTTCTTTAATGTAAGTTCTAAATGACATATCTTGGTCAAAAATGACACCGAGGTTTTTTGCTTTATTACTGGAGGCTAATTTAATGCCGTCCAGGTGAAGGGGCTGACTAAGTAGTTTCTTTTTCAGAGCTTCTGGTCCAAAGACGACAACTTCTGTTTTATCAGAATTTAGAAGCAAGAAGTTTAGAGTCATCCAAGTTTTTATGTCTTCCAGACATGCCTGTAGTCTACCTAACTGATTGGATTCATCAGGATTTATGGATAGATATAGCTGTGTATCATCTGCGTAACTATGGAATTTTATCCCATGCTGCCTAATTATTTTACCAATAGGAAGCATATATATAGTAAAGAGAATCGGCCCAAGCACTGAACCCTGTGGTACTCCGCAAGTAACTATTGAGGTTGAGGAAGATCTATTGTTTACCTGAACAAACTGAAATCTGTTAGACAAATAAGATTTAAACCAACCTAGTGCTGTTCCTATTATACCGACACTTTGAAGCCTTTCTATGAGAATATTGTGGTCAACAGTGTCAAAGGCAGCACTGAGATCTAACAGGACCAGAATGGTCACCAGTCCATTGTCTGAGGCTATGAGAATATCATTAGTAACCTTCACCAGAGCTGTTTCAGTGATGTGATGAGCTCTAAAGCCTGACTGAAACTTCTCAAACAGCTCATTATTGTTTAAATGCTCACATATCTGGTGTGCAACTATTTTCTCAAGAATTTTAGATAAGAAGGGAAGATTAGATATCGGTCTATAGTTATATACTCTCCATAAACAAGAGACCAATCTCCTTCTAGTGGAGTATTACCACTTTTCAGGATTATTGCCATTCTACATTCTGGGCTTAGAGAGAATAGAAATAGAACAAAAAATCCTCACAGTCACAGTGGGGAAATTCATGTGTACCAGTAGCATGTTAAAGGTAAATAGACTAATACTCAAACTAAATATAATACACATGCACAAAATACATTGAAATAAAACAAACTGTACAACGGACACCAGTAATTAAAACGTATTGTATTTGTTGGGGCTGCACAGTGGCGCAGTGGTTAGCACTGTTGCCTTGCAGCAAGAAGGTTGTGGGTTCGTATCCTGGCCCAGGGTCTTTCTGCATGGAGTTTGCATGTTCTCCCCATGCATGCGTGGGTTCCCTCCAGGTACTCCTCCCACAGTCCAAAAACATGACTGTCAGGTAAATTGTCCTTAGGTGTGTGCATGGTTGTTTTTCCTGTCTCTATGTGGCCCTGTGATGGACTGGCAACCTGTGCAGGGTGTACCCTGCCTCTCGCCCGTTGACAGCTAGAGATAGGCACCAGCAACCCATTAAGGATTAAGCGGTTAAGAAAATGGATGTATTTGTTGGGAGCAGTGATGGTTATAAAGTATAGCAGCACCTAGGACTGAGGGAAAATCCTTCAGATTGTTTGCATTTTTTAAAGCAAAGTAAAGCAACATATTAAAACATAATATGTTTATGCATAATATGCACCTTTAAAACATATTTAAAGGTGCTATACATATGTTTTACCACAAATGCAAAATTTAAACATTTAATTTTTTTCCCTCTTACATGCTCCAGTAATGCCCTGGTCAGTAGAATGAGCCCTGGTATTTCCATTGCAGTTGCTTCTATATGCCTGTAAATTCACTTAAATAGTGAGTGTTTGGGTCAAAAAAGCAGATTTCCCCACTGCTTTCCAGGGCAGCCTGTGTAATGACCTCATGCGAGTTCACACTCAGGTTTAGCGTTCACTATCTTAATCATAAACAACAGTGGAGTGAGAGGTAACTAAAGGATGGCTTCAGTAGAGCAGAGAGCAGCTTTTGCAGCAGCAAAACTCCAGCCCAGACCCCAACACGCGTATAATTTACGCAACGCCAGCACCTACATAATATACAAGAAGCTCTACAGCACAGTACATATCTGCTTGTCCCATTTACCGAAGAGAAAAATAGCTGGTCAGAAGAAGAGAGAGTTTTTGGTGTGGACAGACGACGAGATCGATTTATTACTCTTCGCTGTTGTCTTTGTCTGTAGTGTCATATTGTTATTGAGGCAGCATTCATTGACGCTACTTCCTTTCATTATCCGGGGAAGCTGTCCACACTTGCTCATTTAGCCATTGAATTAAGATTTACACGCCTCTCTTACCTAATAGTTATAGGCTAATAGTTATCCGGCCACAGACCTTAAACGACGCCGGGTTAGTGTGGACGATAGGGGGGTGTAGACTAAATAGTTATACGTTTAAGGCATTATCCGGCTTAGTGTGGACGTGGCCTAAACTTACACAGAAATAAAATTTCTTAACTCAGTGGAAGTCATGGCTGCAAATCAGTAAATTGTCCAGAACGGGACTGACTAATCTGTTGTTTCTGTTCATTCATGAGAGAGCTCTCACATAGCATTTTTGCCTCATGCATGACCTTACCATTGAGGCTGCTTGTACGACTTTAGTCTGAGGGGTCACTTGAGAGTAAAAATTCCTCATAGTTGCTTTAAAAGTAATCTACTTCTTACCAGCAATAAACAGAGTTCACCTGAGAGAAAGACTGTTCAGATCAGATTGTCAATGCTGTTTTTCTTAGGCATGTGTAAAAATGGTGCGTTTGTAAAACTATTCTGGGTAAGTTCATATGTTTTAGACAAGAAATTGCTCATTTTAAGAGTACTTGTTTAACTATTGGTTGTAAAGCAAACTAGTTGTAATCAGAGTACTTAAAATCTTATGAAATTGTAAAAAATGTTGGAGAAATCCTCAGATACTTTGTTTAATATAAGCGGAATAATATCATTGCTTATTCTCAAAAAATAGAAAAACAAATGGCTTATGTCTTAATCTCTGCAAAACATCTTTAAACTTTCCGTTTGCATAAAGGAGTCAAGTCAGCAAGCAGTCATCAAAGTATTGTGAAACAAATTTAGCTGTCATATTCAGGTCTTTGTGTTAATGACATTGAAAAAGTACCAAATATTAGTCAATTCTTAGTGTATTGTGTTCTTTTGCAAAAAAAGTAATTTTTTAAATTGAAAAATCAAAAATAAAGTCGCATTTTGTTTCAAGATGACTGTCAAATTTTGTTGCAAAAAGGCAAGATTTCATGATTAAAGTGTTCATGATGAACAAGAAATAAGCTGTTAAGAAAGACAAAAAGCTGAAATGGCTGTGGTCCTTCTAAGCATGCCAATATACATGTCCTGAGCAGGACTGCATTCACGGGACGTTTGTATGCTTTATATGCTATGCTTATGGCTGCAGCTGGTCTTTTTGTCAGTGTAAATTTGCTCTATTTATTACACTTACATTTTGGTCAAGCAACCTTACTCTCCACCTTTCAACTTTCTCTAAGTTACCCTAATCACTTTATTGAAAAGTGATCAAAAAAGAAATTTTTTATGAGCACATGAGGCAAATAAGCTCTTGACTACAAGGATCAGTCAGACACTACTGTAGTCTGTTCAAAACTTTAGTCAACAAATGACTGATTGGTGAATGAAAGTGGAAGTACATTGTGAAGAGTTGGTGAGTGAAACTTGTCTAAGAAATGGGTTAGAATCTTGGCCATTTGCTTGTATGGTTTGCTTTGCGTAATAAATACAAAAGCAGAAAAGAAATAATAAATTGTCCCCTGTTCAATGTATTACATCTGTCCTGTTTCAAAGCTGATTTACTCTAAACAATGGAGTTAAAGCCTGATTATATAAAAAAATGTCCAGCTTAATGTGAGGAAGTTCTGCAGACTTTGAGGATTATTGGTTTTACAGTTTTTCTCAGTTGTTTAAGTGTATATCTCACATAAGTTTCGAAATTTACACAACAGCTGGTGCCTTTCTTAACACAGGAGTAAACTGTAAAACCTGGCCGTTAACTTGCAAAAGCGAGTGATTTGCTCAACACGGGTAATCTATTCCTCAAAACTAAGGACTCATATCAGTGAAAGTGTATAACATAGTAGAATGGCTTAGTCAAAAGGTTTTGTCATTTTTTGTAATGACCACTGGAAGTGTTTTCTGATGCACAAAGGTCAAATTTTGGTGACACTACCTGAATACGCTTAAGACAACATTGAAACCCCAACACACACAACCGTCTGATATCTACAGTTACATTCAGTGAGGTAAAGGAGAACAAGACACTAAATGTTTACATTTTTACTGCACATGCTCTTTGCAATTCTAATTAGTTCAAAGCCACTATTAAAGTTAAAACATTTACAACCGTTACGTCCCAGCTTGGCTAGGGAAACGACGTAAAGCCCTGTACTCAGATGGAAAATGAGGAGGAACAAAAGAGTCTAATCAGAATATAGCAGCAAAACAATATACAGAACAGAAATAAACTAAAGTGCTATAAGTGCCCAAAATACAGGCTGTAAATAAAATGGGGAAGACAACAAACAACACTATCTTTAATTGAAGCAGAATGCGTTATCCAAACTACACTAACAAAAGATGACACAACTAAGACTACAGCAATAATAATGGTTTTGACAAAAAATAAGCATTTATGCACTCAGACAGACAAAAACAAAAGAGTGCAATGGTAACTGGCTGTGGTCACAAACAGCGTAATGTCAAACTACTCTCCCACTGCAGTTGGGTTGATGAGCCACACCTGGTCCTGATCGCTTGTATGAGGAAACCGCAGTTTAGTTGGGGGGGTATGGATGAGGGCGGGGCTTAACAAGCAGAGGGGATACAACAAACCTACCCCTTAATTCCACTGCATGCGCTTCGCCATGCACGCCGCAGCAAAACCGATCCCATTTCCTTTCCAGTACCGCCGCTGAGCGGCGCAGGTCGCCGGCCACCATTTCACCTTCCAGCAAAAATAGGATTGAATTGAATTTTGCCGGACGCCGGAGCAAGTTCGCAGTCAATTTACAATAGCAAAGCACAACGGGATACAGAACATGGAGAACATCCGGTTTTCCAAAATAAATCAGTAGAGACAGAGTAGATTTATATATATATATATATATAGTCTAAAATAATTTTGTGTTTTTATACATGAAATACATACATAATAAAATCAAAACTTATTTAAACTTATTTAATTCTGAAATGTTGCCATTTCCTGCATGAGTGGCTGAGGATGTCTTGTAAATGACAGAAAATCAGGAGGACAACATGGATGAAGAGAAGGTCATTCTGTTAGCGAAGATATCTTGACAAAGAATATTAATAAAGAGAAGTAGTTTAAGCTTTCGTTTTCTGTTCGTCTTCCAAGTATGAATAGTTTTGATCTGACTTTCGTATTTTATGCATCTTTGAGCACCTCTGGGCTCCTCCAGATTGGAGCTGAGCGGAGGTGGGGCGCATGCAGTATAAATTGATGACGGTAGAGAAACGCTGCGAAGTGTGTGGCGGAGCGCATGTAGTGGAATTTAGGGGTTAGAAAAATCTCTGCTAAAACACAGGGGGCTGTAACAAAACCATACAAGGCCTCTTTAAACATGGGCAGCCGTAACAACAACCAACAAAAGAAACACTATTTGGATTAAAGTTGTGCACAGCTGAAAACAATATCATGCACGAATGCTGAGGTACACCTGTGAGAAATTGTTAACCCTAGAAATAACTATTATTTTGAGGGAATGGTTATTCAGCATTCATAAGTATTGTTCGTTTTCGCTAAAATGGCAGTAGGAAATGATGCTGTTATAAAACCCCATTGTAATTTGTCTGACGAAATGAGAAACTGCTTCTATGAAGAGCACAAAAGACTAAATGTTATTGAAGTCGAGCTAGCTGTATGATGATTTACAGTTAATCAGAGAAATGCACCAAAACAGTTTAGAACAAACCCCAAAAAAGTTGAATAAGCGCCTCCTAATTAATTTTCATAGAGACAACAAAACTTGTCATGATTACATTTGTCAGGTTCTTCTCCTAAGTCAGACCTTTTTGGTGTTCTTAGGATTCTGCATCAGACAAATTCAACATGTGAAACAGGACAAACATTCTAATCGCACTTTATTGGATGAATCCAAGTTCTGTTTTATATTTCCAAGAATACATTTTATTCATTGCACTTTATTTATTTCCTTGCTTTAACTTAACCTAAAATCTGTTGTCTTTGTGAGCCTAAATTCTTCACCACAAAATAACGAGGAATGCACTCCCAATTCCAAATTGTTGTCAGTTTCAGGAGCAGATAGGTTATTGGGTGGAGCTTAGCTGGTACCTATGGGACCTAAATGGTGAGCACTAACTCTGTTGGTATTTTACAGATGTGGTTTTCTACTTTTGGGCCAACTTGAGAATGTAGTTGCCTGACAAAGTAAAGAACAATATTTCTGGCATGGATATTCAACATTTTCCTTATGTTTGCACTTGCCATGACTAAGATGAGATGGCTGATGTCATTTCTTAAGTCGCACTAAATATAAGTGGGGACCTACAGACAGGTTGTTTTAATATTACAATTATTATTAATAATTAGTGGTTCTCACTGGAAATAAATAACGAAGAACAAAAAAAAAAAACAACAATTTAAAAAACCTTGATTATTTGATATAAATGTTAAAATACAAAATCCTTAATCTGAAATAAAAGCCTTTCCTTTTGAACATTTTAAAGTTTAGAAATTCAAATTAGTTTGGATTGTTTTTATCATGACAAAATGTTTTTGGTAATCACAGGCAAAAAAAGAAGACATGTAATTTTGTAAACAATTACTGTTTTTTATTTTATTTCATTTTTTTAACAAGATAAAATACATCAAACTTAAATCAAAGTTTCTGGTTATCTGTTGCATTTAATAATAAAATAAGATTAAAGATTTCTAATTTGCCTTGTCTTATTTCAATAGAAAATCAATTTACTGAAACATGCATGGAACCTTAACACACAGAATTCAAATGAAGCGAAAATAAAGGCCAAGATAGATCCACTTTAAAGTGGTTCTGTGACTAAATGATTAAACTATTTATCATCTATTTGACCTCCAAATATTTACTGTTTAGAAAAGCAACTATGCATAGGGTTATGTTAGACCGATTAATTATTTTAAAATGTCACAAATCACATGTGAGCCCACAAGGTTGCCAATTCTTCAACACTAAGCCCCCATTTGTAACATGACACAGACTGTGCTAAAGGCTAACGTTTAGCTGACAATGGTAGCGTTAAAATAGTTAGCTCTAAAAATATCTCAAGCTAGTTTTTTAATTACTTCCAACTCGAAATGTATTTATCTATTTATCAACTTACTGTGTATAACTTGTTATTGTGTACCTTCTGACCGATCAGAAACAGGCAACTCTCCATGAAATGCGCAGAGGGGAGGTGGGTGACTGACAGAGAGTGGGGCTGCGCTGTTTTTCTTCATGAACTGCACTACTCCAATTTGACCACAGGATGTAAAGATTACATATTGTACCTTTAAATCAGATTTAAAAGGGGGCAAATAAGGTTTGCAAACCTTAACAGAATTGTGCTGAGGCTTAATATAAATCAAAATGCAATACTCAACAACAAAACATCCAAGCTGTGTATTTGGATTTAGAAAGACTAATGCTGCATTCAGACCAAGGACTTTGTCAGCGTCAGCAACGTCAAGATTACATGTTAAGTCTATGGCGGAGGCCGTTGGAGGAGCATCACGATTTTTGTGAGCTTTGGCTCCGTCAACTTTTCAAGCTTTTCCTGCTTTTTATGCTTCAAAGCTCATAAAGCAAGCAACGCAGAAGTTCAGCTAGTTGAACTTTTGATGGTGCTGATGGCCCTGAAGCGCGAGTTAACCAATTAGAGCTTATAATTATAGCGATGTCACTACACGTATTTTGAATGTACTGGGAGCAGGAAAAACCTACACTATAAGTCTAGAAAACGCAGATTTAAAAAATCATAAATAACACTTACCGAAGACAGATGGACAGGCGCTCTTCGGGAGGAATAGAGAACCTGTAGTTGGTGTCCTGGTAGGAGATTTGAGCTCCGATGCGGCCCAGGAGGTCTTAAAATTGGGCGCGGGACAGACTGAAGTACCGCTGAAAGCGAACCTCATCTATACGTAGCTCCTGGAGCAAATGGTTAAACTCCCCAAACTCAGAACGCATCCGAAGAATAGGGTGTATCCACAAACGGCGCTGATGTTGCAGAAGTCGACGCTGTCTAGCTTTATTTAGCAAATAAAGCCAAACCACTCTCTCAATAATATCTGCCATAGTTCAGAACGTACAGCAACAGAAGAAGCCCCGCCCATGCGTTGTTTTTGGCTCAGAAGTGGCAGACTTTGCAAACTTTGCAAGCTTCAACATAGAAGCGTCAAGCTAGAGGCTTTGTGAACTTTGCCTGACGCTTACAAAGCTCTTGGTCTGAATGCACCATAAGTCTAGTCTCCTGTGATGGCAGCTTTAAGAACAGCTAGATTTAAACAAAGACTGTGAGACAGATTTTTTCTTGAGCCCCTGGTTTATTTTACATCCTACAGCATAGAGGAACAGAAACCAAGCATCTCAGTTCTTGTAAGTAAGTTCTTGTAAACCAAACTTGGCTTACAAAATCTTTATAGAGAATGCCCACCCTCGAACACTTCAGAACACGCAAAAGGCAGAAGATCTAGGTAAGAAAATATCATAAACACCTGGAAGCAGAAAGGTGTCTGGGATAGGGGTGTTGCAGCTCCCCCCACAGTGACATTCAAAATTTGGCCGATTCCCCACTGCAGGTTACTTGTAATTGCTTGATTTTTCCACCACACATCCTTAAGAAGAGGTCAGTTAAGGACTAAACCGTTAAACCATGACACAACTGCTCTCCACTTTATTCCTCAAAGCTCAGTCATGCCATTCCACCCAGTAGGCATTCTCAGAGGTTTCCTGCCTCCGTTAAATCACCTGACGGCTTTTGTGATCGGCCACCTGCCTGCACAGCTGCTGTTCACTTCCTCATTAGCTCCTCAGGATATATAGAGGACACTTAGCTCGGTGCTTCACCAGCTTGTTTATGGGGTCCCTGCTGCAGACCAATATGATGTTTTACTTTTACTGTTTTACTGAGCCTGTTGCTTAACTTTGTGATTTGCTTGAACTCTGTATTCTTCTGGTGAGGTTCTTCTATTTAGTATGATTGAAAAGAAGAATAGACATACATTCTTTTATACATTGCCTATATCTGCTAATCTTTACAGAGGAGAGGCAAAGTCATCATTCCATTAAGTGGCAAAATGGAGACACATAGGACAAAAAAAAGAAGCATGCAGACTTATTGGTAAGGGTATTTTAATGTAATCAATTAACTTAACAATCATGTTTTTCAAATGTTGGAGGAAACAAAAGAACCTGAAAATAGTTATTTACAACAAACTGGCTTTCATAATCTTTTTACCAGATAAATGTAGCCAAATATAACTTTTAATCTTTTTACTTGACAATGCTGCTTATAGTCTCGGATATAATAAAGCAATAAAAACCTGTTTTTCCTTTCTGACAGTTTGCCAGTGGTGAAGTACCTACATGATACAATTTTTATAGGTTAGAGACGATTCAATTTAATGCAACACAGAAGCAATCCTTCGGGGGAAAAAGAAGAGAAAATTGACACATTTCAGTTTGCCGTCGCTTTAGTAAAACTGCTGCTTTAAAAAAGTCTGGAATTAACCTCAAATTTAAAAGTAGAAGTAAAGAGAGTGAAAGTAAAGCAAGAGTGAAATATCTCGTACTTTAATGTATCCAAATGGGAGTTCAATATCAATCCACCCCAGCAGCAGCAGCATCTGTAAGCTCACAGAAGGAGCTATACTCGTAGTCTTCCACAGTGTTAATGACACAGCCGCCGCCCAATGCCCCGGCCTTGCTCCGGTAGCAGCTGTGTGCTGAGAACAGGCTAAAATCCCTGTCAGATAACCCAGATTTCAACCTGCCAGAGCGCCAACACTCTCCCGCCCGCTGTCCACCCCGTCACTCTCCATGACCCTTATCACTTATCACCAGTCTGGCCCCAGCACAGAAACATCCACATGCGTAAACATTTCAAACACGCACAGATGGACCACATGCATGCTTGTGTAAACTACAAGTCAGTCACACCCACACCCATCGCCCTTCCCTTTTATTTTTACTTTCACCTGCTGAACAAAGCTCTTTAAACACACTGCACCATCTCTGCTCATTTTAACAGCATTACATGGAATGGCGACATTTCAGCTGGTGGTTTCAATAATTCAGAATGTGCAAGTGAATACATTGAGGCGATTAGTTTTAACATGGGGTTGTGATCTGTGTTGCTCGGCCGCCCAGTAATGGGAGACCTATATTCAGAGCATATTGTCCCTTTGCGGATCAAGATCGTCTCTGATCTGTTGCTGAATATCAGCGGGGGTCTCCCTGCTCGTATGCTCATTAAACAGTGCAGGGTGGTGGCAGTAGATGATATTTGAGCTTGGTAGAACATGTCTCTGTGAATGCCTCTTGTCTTTTCCAGAAAGTCACTAATAATTGACCAACATAACCAACATATAACTACAGCAACTCACAGAGGAGCCTCTTGGCCTCTTGATCCTTTGTATTTAGCTTTCAAGTAACTAGTTTCTTATTCAATTTAAATAGAACATGAAAATAAAAGAGTAACACCTCTATATGCATTTTAGGCTCAGTGCTAATACACCTTGAGAAAGACACCCGGAGCGATAACTTTTAATGTGCAATGCTGCAAGAACTTCTGTGAACTTATTCAAAGGACAACATTGACATCACTGGCGCATTTTAGGCAGCAAATCAAAGAAATATAAAGTTTGACTCTGCAAACAATGGAAGACAGAGGAGAAGCAAATGTAGCTTTGTGTGTCTGTCTGTGGCGACAGGCTTGGCTTGAAGCGTCCTTGTATATCACACTGAAATGATTACAACAAACACAGAGCTGTCTGCTTGTAGGAGCAGATGGCTCAGACACATGAAAGGTCCAGGCGACTGTTGTGGTTTTATCACCGTATGAATAAGAAGAGTGTGGCGAGCTGTTGTCAACTATTATGTAACTGGAAGCATTTTTTTTTTGGATAAGGTGCTGAGATGAAACAGTCCTCGGTGCCCTGCTGTGGCTTTTCTCTCCTAAAAATGTTATGTAGACAAATGGTTGGTTTCTGGTTTGTATTGAGTTGTTCAGTTGCCGGTGATGGACAACAGAACAAACAGAGATACACCACAGACTGTTGCTTGGGGCACTGTGCCATATTATGACAATACAGATGTTTTCTTTTTCTTTTTAAACACAGACGTTTCTGCTTGGAGCATGTTAGATCTGTAGCTTGTTTGGAAACTCAAGTTATTCAATGTGCTTTTATTTTAGAAGCACAGAGGGAGCAACCAAAAAGGTGAGACCAAAAAGTTCCCTTTTGGTCTCACCTGACCAGATCCCCTTTTTTCTCATGTGTAATGTTCTGTTACATGGTTTGTCGCAAACCTCCATAGACTTTCCAGAACAATTGTATTTATGCCAGGAATGAAGTTCACTCATGCGAACAGCATTCACCACTTAGATAACATTTAGGGGTATCAGAGCAACCGAGGCAGAAATGAGACACTCAGATTGTTATTTGAAAAAATTATTGGTATTAATTTTGGTATATTTAGCATTCATTTTGAATTCACATTTTGATTCACAAGAGTGCGTAGCCATAAGGTCACAGAACATGGGAAAGCAGAAGAGGTGTATATAGCTTCGAAAGACATTTTATAACAAGAACAATACTGTTGAACATATACTACATGGGCTTTCACTCAGTACTTCACTACTTTTTGAGGAGGTTCATCAGCAACTGTTCAAAATCCCCTCAGTGAAGTTAGACTTCAAACTTTTGAGGAAAATATGTTCTGAACTGATGACTTGACTGACACTGTGTGTCCATGTGGATAACACCATGTGGAGCACGCTACAAGGACTGCATTTTGTTGATGGGCTTTAGATAGAAATCTCTGTAATCTCAGCTCTTCTTATCATGCTGCTACAATAACATGACCCTAATCTTACACTACAGTAAAAACATTCTTTAGATTCTATATTTGTACTGCTGCAGACCTTAGAGTTCTCTCATGAAGTCCTGAGTGCTTAGTGTGCATCTTTCCTGTGACAAGAACTTGTAGAAAATGGAGCCACTGCTTTTTTCTTTGCCGCTGGGCATTGCTAAGGGCACGGCGCTCTCCTCTGACATTTCATCTTCTTGTCAGCTTGTGCCTCCCTTCTTTGTTCATCCAGGCTGTCAGAAAATAACTGGAGTTCAGAACATTTTTTGACATAAAAAAAAAGAATGCGCTTTGAAGGTCAAACCACTCAGCTTCTTCAAATCAATGCATGTGTGATTGTATGTCTCTGCGTGTGTGAATATGAGTGCCTGACCCTGAATGGATTCCAGGTAGCAAATTGAGTCCTCAGACTTGAGCTGCTCTGCATTTAAAAGATTGCTTGCTGTTCTGGCCAGTTACAGATCTTCCTCTCTGTAAGGGCTTTAAGATGGCCTCCTCCCACTCCCTCTCTATCTCGCAACATGCTCTTTCTTCCCTCCGCCTTCCTCTTCACTTTCCTCTCTCAGATCTGCGCTTCAAAGTGCGTCACAGACCCGGCTGTTTATTCCCAGCCTTCCTTCGGGCCTCACTCCTCCTGAGAATCACTTTCATTTGCCACAGCGGCGCTGATGGCCTGTCAGCTCTTCCACACATGTTCTGATGCCTAATCCATGCTTATGAAGGAGGCAATACTTTATGTGGAGGGTATGGGGGTCTTTAGGCCTGGCCTCATTGTGCAACAATTTCGTAACAACACCAAACATGTGAAACCGAATATCCTCACCACCTCATTTGGGAAAACCCCACAAAAACATTTATATCTAACCGCATAAGTTTATTTGTTAAGTACATTCATAGGCATGACAAACGTGGGGGTAGTTTCTCAAATCCTATCCAATCAGAATAATTTTCTACTTTCTATCATCAGCAATAATTGAGGTTGTTAAAAGCAAGCAAGCAAAAAGCCATAAAAAGCTATAATTGATAATGCCAACACATCTTTGAGGGTATCCATTCTGTTTCCGAGTTTAAACACAGGAATTTTTGTCCCCGTCAGTAACGTTGCTGTATTTGTGTCCACAAGCAAATGCTTAAAATGGAGAACTGGCAAATCTTCCCTTTGGTCGGAAGTTTTGTGAGAATCGTTTTTTATGCTGTGAATCTGCATTTTCGTGTGGATGTTGGCAAATCGTGGGGAAAAACCTTACTTTAGGGGGTTAACTGGCTAAGTGTGGACAAGGCCTAACTGCTAACTGCTTTCTCTTAAATACTATGACGTTGCTTAGGTGCCTTTTGGTTTGGTCAGGGGTCCCATTCCATCATATATCAGAAGATAAAACTGATTCAAACAGGTATCAGTTAAAGGACATACCAGCTCTTTGGAAAATTGCAGTGAAACCTTGATTCGCTTGTACACATAAAGGAATTTGAGCTTGAGGGTCCTCCACAGTATCTTTGCTGTTCCAAGTACTGCACTTTTCTGGAGATGTCTGAGTTTCTTCTAGGGATCTGCTGGAGCCATTCCTCCAGTTTGGGGGTCCCTGCCCCGAGTGCTCCGATTACCACACCTTAGGTCTTGTCTGGTGTGGTGGTAGATCTGACATTATATCTGTAACGTCAAATATTTTTTATAACTGATT
Organism: Apricaphanius iberus; assembly: GCA_028564705.1. Taxonomy (NCBI): domain Eukaryota; kingdom Metazoa; phylum Chordata; class Actinopteri; order Cyprinodontiformes; family Aphaniidae; genus Apricaphanius; species Apricaphanius iberus. The sequence continues at coordinate 881,375 of JAPXFQ010000256.1, forward strand.
GATAAAAAAAGACCATATACTTTTAGAACATTTGGTATTTGAACTTGACTCAATAAGATTGAAGCTGTATGCAGTAATTTAAAATATACAAAAAGTAAATATTAGACATACATAATCCAACACTTTTCATTCAAGAACAAAACTAAGACACACATGTTGGTAAAAACATAAATATGTCCATAAAATATTGCAAATCTCATTATCTTAAATATTGCACAGTATACAGTAGACATTGGAGGAAGTCTCCGCTTTAATGAAACAAATCCAACTTAAAACTAGGTGCACCACAGTCTTACAGCAAGCAGATAGACAGCTATGCTGCAGTTTAGCCCTGCAATACAATGTGTGCATGCAGCAGAGAGCAGCACATGAATTACATTTATTACTGACAAACGGAAAACATAATTCACAGCGTTCTAGCCGAATAGTAATTAATTCTATAACAGCCAAAGAACAAAGAATTGGTACATATGTCGCCCCCCCTCCTTTTTATGCCAAAGACGCATTATGAATCCATGCACATATTTCTTCTCTCTCTCGCCATGGTGCAGCTTGGATTAGCAGCCGAAACTCCTCATTTTTGAGTGCCACATGCAATTTTGCGGTCATTATCAGGAATCTTGATAAATCAGGCCCTTTATGTCTTTTAAATTCACTAATCAATCTCAAAGGTGTTTTTTTAACAGTTGAGGTAAACAGGATTACCTAGAGAAAACCCTACAAGACTGTTTTCAGCTGTTTACTGCTTCTGCTTTTGCTAATAATAACGAATAAGAACTCAGTCGTTGTTCATGCTTGCAAAGCTTTAAGTAGTTTTTCATGTCGTAAATGCTAGCTCAAGCAAATTTCTTTTGCAAGCTATGTTACATTTTTTTCCCCTTGCAACTTGAAAAAAAATATTCAAGGAAACAAGGATGTTTTTTTTAGCAGTAAGGTTAAAAGATGGAAGGTGTAAGTCTATATGCTCCATGCTGAGCTCAAGACTGCCCAGGCATGCAAAACGGATGCACAGGGAAGAGGGTTGTGACAGAATAAAATCAACACACATAATATAATGCACTTGGATTGGCAGCTGTACTTATCCCAGCTTTTAACCAGTCTTTTAGCATAATGCTTGTTCTGGTCAGAAGAGCACTGTGGGAACAGTTCAGTGAATTCATTACAAATCCACAACTATAGATCTCTACTGAGTGCCTACATCCACATCATGTCAAACCTAAATGTCACTGCTAACCTTATGGTCTTATAAATCAAATTGATCAAATGTCACCTTTCATCGACCAAGCGATTGTGTAATTCTCTTTTGTAAGTAACTGTAAACCTTGCATAGCTCACATGGCTTCCATGTTTCCAATGTGCAATGGCAATCCATTGAATGATTAATCATTGAAATTTTTCTTAGCACTGCTGCTGAGACAGCATATTATAAAGGTTCTCATCTTGAGAACAAGTAAAATATTAATGACTCTTTCCACTTTCTTTTCCCCCCAGTTGGTGTCTTGTAACCAGCAAGAATGTCTGAATATAGCATCAGTGATCTTGGGATGCTGTGTTGCGTAATGAAGCCCAGAGTGTCATCACTTCAATGATTTATTCATTAATAAGCAAATATTACACAACATACAGAAAGTCTCTTGCAACAGAGTAAAAACATTTTTATATCATGCTGTACTTAAGATGTGTTAGGGCGCAAGTTTGAATGGAGTACCTGAATTATTACACATTTCTTCAGTAAAGGAGGTAAAAACACAGGAGATAGTCAGTGCTTTTCTGCTTTCTGTGCTGTGTCTCATGTTGCTTAAATAAGAAAATTCACCTAAACAGTTCAGTGTGCAGGAAAACTACAATTTAAAAAAAGATGAGAGAATTTCAATGACCAAAGGAAAAACATACATGACATTGAACAGTATTCACCTTACTATTCTATTTTGTAACATTTGGTCAAATGAAATAAAAAAATACTAAATGTAATTGATAGGGATGTATGTGATGGATCAGTACATATATAAGTACAAAATTGTGAAGTGGAAGGAACAAGTTGTTTTTTTATTATGGCAAACATTACAAAAAATACCTTACAGTAACAAAATAAAGTAGAAGTAATGAAAGCTGCAATCCAGAATAATTAATGATGTTTCATTTATTGATCAAAGGCAGCTCTAAACAAATGAGATTTTAACCTCGATTTAAAGGTCACAGGAGGGCCCTTTATGCAGGTCCTACGTAGGTTTTCAAAAAGATCAATGAGTGAATTATTTCATAGGCCTCCGTTTAACCTTGTATACACTATTTCAACTCAATATGGACAAGTAACATGATGATATTATAAAATGCATGGGTAATCTAATTTGGGACAATTTCTCAGCCCTTTTCTTATTTTTACCTATATCAAATTAAATCAAATCAAACTTTATATATAAAGCACTTTTCCAACTACAAAAGCTTCTCAAAGTGCTTTACAGGTTAAAATGACCCCACAAACCCCATCCTTCCCAAACCCAAAATAAAATAATCATCACAACTATAGCCCCTGACCACCCAGAGGTGGTGCTAGACTTTAATTTTTTTGTTGTGTTCTTTACTTTGGCCGTCATTTTGTCCAACAGAGTCTATAAATCTGGTTAAAATCTATTTTTATCCATCAAATTCTAAATTCAATGCAGGGGGGCAATTTGCCACAATTGTCTGACAATTTAATACCTATTCCGTAGTTTTGTGGTGCTGTGATTCCTGCTCCACATGGAAATGTGCATCAATTTGTGTGTAATCAATTAGTAGGATGGCTTCACAGGTTATTGTCATGAGGTTCTGGATTTTTGCCTCTGAAAGATGACTTCTCATTGGGATTTAGATGTTGTTCTGACGCTGAATCCACGCTTCACTGCCACACAAGAAACTGAAATTAAGCGCCGCTTCAGTCAAAGTTTTAAAATGAGGAAGCATTTCTCGAATTGAACCGATCAGGAGTGGAACAGACTCTCTGATCTAACTGTTTCTTGAACTGTAAACTACGCTTCAGTGGAAGGAAGGTCGCTGGAGGAAAGGAACAGCACACGCCAGTTTGGCTCATATTGGGCTGTTTGGAGCGTATCTGAATTGCCGTACCAATCACAGTCTTGCTCCAAAGCCTCAGTAACTTTTTAACGTAGAGTCAGCTCCCTGTCAGCAAGATACATTGAAAATATCATATATATGTATATCAATAAATATATAAATATATAATATATCAAATATATTTGCACCTAGTGGTCAGAGGAGTGAATACTAATCTGTAGAAATGACGGAAAGCCTTTAGATTTTTCACTTACTGTTCTAAAAAAAATTTGGAAATGTGGAAAATATTCAGTTAATGCAACCCCTGCTCTGGATGTTGAAAGTTGAGAAAAGCAATTCCCAAATGACCTGCATCTGAAACTGGCGCGAAAGGTGGTACAAAGTATTATCCCAGTGGATGTAAAAGCAAATACATGCCACACTTTCCTGACTTTTAGTTGCTAAACATCTTGAAAGGCATTTGTCAATTTTTCTTCCACTTCACACCTCAGCACTACATTGTATTTTTTCATCACTTAAATCGTAAATAAAAAAAGGAAACTTGTGGTTATAATCTGAGAAAATAGGGGAAAAATATCTTGAAAATATATTTTATTTTTCATGACTTAGTTTCAGTCTTCATAAACTCAAAGAGATAATGGAGATATCATCACTTAATTTTAAAATGACTCAATAAAACAGAGAAAAACACAAGGAACCCCATAGGAATCTAAAGAATGAATTATTGGACATCGCAGTGTACTCTACACAGTCTACTTTACAAGCTGGAGACAAAGACTGACTAGCGACATAATATATGGATGTCTGCATCGTGTGTGCCAAAAGCTTCTGCTGCAGTTTCATATGAAGAATGGCTGATGGTATGCTTTTGAAAAAGATTTATTCTATGAACTCAAGCTTTTTTACACAGACAGAGGGCAATAAAAAACAACTTGTCACTGTCCAGGACTGCACTGGCAAATATCAGCATGATTCAAAATTCCAGTCCTTATTTCAGAACTTCAGGCTCCTATTCAGACTCCCAATGCATAATAATCTATTCAGAAAGCAATTAAATTTGTGAACATCAACTTGTTCTTTTTCTTCATTTTTAACGCACAAATTAATGGTGGCAATTCAAGCTTGAAATGAACTGCTATCCTGCTCTCAAAAAGACTTTCAAATAAAAAAGAAGACAACATTGGATGAGAAAGTCTTTGAGGAGGCATATTTTTTGCAGCATTATTTTTGGAAGAATATTCATGTAAAAATATTTGGGAAACTGACATGACTAAAAAGAAATTTAGAGATCAGATACAGGAGAGAGTAAAGTAAGACTTAAAAATTAGCTATTTACATATACACAGATTTTGTCACTGCCAGGATTCCAGAAGCGGAATTTTATTTACTGTATAGAAAATACATAAAATGTGTATAAAACACTTCCTCTATTAAGTACATTTTAGAATATGTATTAGGATTAAATGGTTGTGTGTCGGGAGTGTCGGTGCGTCTCTTTACTTCTCTGCAGGGTGTGGCTGGCATGAGCTGCACCAGGTTTTCCTCATCAGCCTCATCAATGCTGCGGCATAAAAGAGGAGGAGTTCCCTGAGGCGGATGTTCATTCATCTAGAGTGGTGACAGGAGAATTTTTTGCTTCTGTGCCAGCTTTCTAAAAGGTTACCTTTTTGACAGAAGTAATGCTCACTAACCTTGACCTCCTTGTAGGGTTTTGTCCTGGAGGTTTCTTCCTCGTTCCAGTCAAAGTCCTCTGTGTTCTGTTCATTCTCTTGATTCTGTCTGGTCAACCTCTATGTCGCTTATCCCTGGATCCTCCTTTAACACTCACCTTTTCTCATTGGAAAAATAGAAAGTTGTATTAACTTTCATACTTTTGTTGTGAAATGCAGAAAAAATACAACTTTTGTAATTGGCTTTTTATTTCAAAGGCGTGTTATCTAGATAAGGAAACCTGCAGAGGTAGATTTGCTCTTATTAAAAGGTTTTGTGGAGGATCGTTTTCCTCCGGGTGGATCATCTACACTATTGGTCCTCCTAATTGTCAATCTTTGTGAGAGTCTGAATTCGCACTGTCATGTTTATCTGTAGCTCCACACCATTATCCATTCATTCTGCCTCACAGTTCTCATCGGATTGTTTTAAAATGGCTATGAGTCACTAGAGAAAAAAGTGTCTGAGGTGTCTGAGAGAAAGGACTCAGAAGAGAGAAACAAGACCAGAGTGTTTTTAGGAGATTCTTTCCAACAGTTGTGTGCTGACAGCACAGGTTGGGCTCCACATTGATTCCTCCGTCGCCAAGCTTCTACTCGATAGGTAGGCTCAAGTTTGGGGTTGCTTTGGCAAGAGTTCACACAGGTATTGATTTATTTTCTGTGATGTGTCGAAATTTAGCGACGGTCCCTAACTGAAACCACCACCTTCAAAAGCGAGCCTTTGACAGCGATGTATCCGCTCCATGAGTGCAGCTCTGTGGGAGACGTTGGAGGGAGTCTCTGCTTCAATGAAACTGATGTGTGTTGAATATCCAACTAAACACACTGAGTTTTCGCATGTTATTTGGAGAAATACATTTCAGATTACTGCTAGAATAAGTTATATATGTATATATGGTGACTTTTATGGGAAGTTTTGTTGGTGCCACAGCACTTTTTTTTTTTTTTAAGAGGGTGGTTCTTTCTTAAAATTCGGAAAAATCCTCCTCTATACCTTTAATTATATTACAATGGTTTTGCAAACTCTTGTAAACATAAATCGTTGAATATTAGGATAAAAACACTTGTAATATTTCAATTGAAGAATATGAGCCTTATTTTAGATTACTATACTCCTAGTTAAGTTACCATTAAGATCTACTGGCGCCTGTGGTTCGGTGAGTACAGCAGTTGGTTTGTAATTGGAGGGTGGTAGGTTTAGTTCTAGCTTCTGCCTGTCTGTTTTGCACTTAACCCCAAGTTACCTACAATATTGGTATATACATGTGTTTCCCTTTAGTGAGTGCTTTGTGTGTTCAGTATGAAGAATGAGTAGTTGAGCAAACTTTTTTAAAAAGCAAGGCAACCGGCTGCAGTGTATGTTTCTGTAAACCTAAACTGGCTTGTGTTGAGTCAGTCTACTTCAAGAGGGTAAATCAAAGTTGAAATACTGAGTTAGACCAACTTAGAACTACTGTTGAGACTTATTCAGTCACTTAACTTGAGCCAATTTGTAAAAACAAGGAGGATTATCTCCAAATACATTGATTTCAGATCAACAGACAGAATGTGTTTAAGTCTCTAGAATTCGAAATGCCAGAATCTTAATCTCCACCCTAATGACAAAATTGAGTGACCATTCTCAGTGCCATCAAGCCATGGAGAACTCTACCAATCCTTTCAAGAGGAGTGATCCATGACCCAGTTACAAGTATGTCAGGTTCTTGTGTGGTCAAGTTGCAACTTCCTATGGTTACTTTAAGCAAATATTGGTGGTGTATTATTTAAATATTTTCCCTCGGTATATATGACTCTTTGTGGGTTAGAAACAATTCACAACAAATTCAAACCTGTGTAGCTAAGAGTCATCTTTAAAAAGTCCAATGCAACTTTACATTTTATAATTATTCTACCATAGAAAAAAAGATTCATCTTTAAAAGCCCCAAATTCACATGGCAATTTTGTGGATAATGATTGGATGAAAACCTCTGGCTAAAACTGAAACAACTTTGCAAGTGAGCATACTCTGTTGTGCATGGTCTGGAAAGAGCAAAAGAATTTGGAAAGACACTGACACATTTTTTTAAACAGATGGGAGAAAAAATGTCACAACTCACAGCTGTGCAAGCTGGAGCACACGCTCTAGAAATACATAGATTTAAACAAAATATGATTAAATTAAAAAGAACTCTCGCACAGCTTCAATGTGTTAGTCAGAGAAGAGCACAAATCTTATTCTGGTAAATAATCTTGCCGCTAACCCCCCTGATTAACAGTGTTTGTGTTAGCGGAAACACATGCAAGAGAATAGTGATATTAATGAGCAGCCACTCCATTTAGCTCCTAATACGCATCACATGCTGCAACATGCCTGTAAACAGTGAAGGCTCACAGGGCTCTTTTATCTCTACTGTGGCCATGCTCCAGATGATATAACAGCTCAACTGAAATACCATCATGATAGAGAGCCAAGCATCCCCAAAACAAACATTAAATATTAATACAGCGATGCCACTTACGTAATCCACCACTGGGAAGGAGGAAAACACGTACATGAGGAGCTTTTGAGACAGCTGATTGAAAGAAAGTTGTTACGAATTCTCCTTGGGTTTGAAATGCCATACTCATAATTACCTCTTATGCATCCTTTGATTTCTCTGTTGTACTCTTGTTGACACGGTTATGATGTGGATTTGAATTTGACAATTACCTCAACGCTGTGAGCTCCTTTTATGTTCATTTTTGTTTTCCGAAGGAGAGGAAAACTAAACACAAATCACTGTTTATTAGGAGGGAAAGGTGGAGTAAATATCACAGGAAGCATTTTATCTTGTTAGGCAGAAAAGTTACTTAGAATCTGCAGATGCTTTAAATATTTACACAAGGTGTGCTCAGACGCGGAGTCTTTTTTTGTAACCTCCAGTTTTCTCTGTTTTGAGCTGTAGGAGTGTTTACATAATTTCTCTGGTGGCGATCCACCAGGGTCACATTCTCAACGGTTTTATTACATCTATCAGGGGAACCTAAATATTATTTTAAACGAAACGGGTAAAACCTGATCTCTGATTTTAAGAGGGGGGCCTCTGCAGGGTGCAAATATTATTACATATAAGTAGACTACACCTGAGTTAATGGAGTAATGTATACATTTTTGTTATTTTATGCCCTTTCTTCCTTAAACGTTTCTGTCATGTCATCTGATGTTCTCTTAGTTCATCGTGTTTGTATAGATGTAAATTTTTCAGCAGTGGCAAAATTCATATCCATGAACATTTGCTTAGACATCATGGATTTTAGGACACATCCAAATAACTTTGGAGCTTTGGTGTTATTGTACAAAAACCCACTACTCGTTATTTGTGCAATGCAAAGCATTTATACTTACCACATTTTTTGCAACATTTACAACCATAAACTTCTGTGTAGTTTTGGAGCTTTTATGTGATAGACCAACAGAAAGTACTGCAAAAATTATGAAGGACACGGAAATGATTCACAGTTGTCCCCCAAAATCTTAAAAAGTGTGGCATGGCACTTACAGATGTAATATTTTGGGATATGTCTCTACTTTCCATTCTTACCAAGGATTTTCAGTTAGATTTAAGTCTAAAACCTTAACTAAAACATTCTAACAAATATAAACAAGGCCACTAGAATCATGGCTGTTTCTCTAAATAATGATTTTCTTGCCCCGTTCCGAAGTTAAGCTGCAAGCCGATCATGTCTAGGTGGATTTGTGGTCGTGCCACATGGTTTTTGTTTTCAGATAATGAATGAAGCAGAGCTCCTTGAGATGACTAAGCCTGTGGATATTATTTTAAAACCATACCCTACCATAAACATGACCTGTCTGTAGGGTTCGCAGATCTTTGTGACGATATTAATTCCCTAATGTTCTTCAAACATAGCACTGAAGTCTTCACTGAGCAGGTGGAATATATTACTAATTAAGTGACTTCTGTCAGCAGTTGTGTGCACGGCATTTCATTTAGGGGTATCAGATGAAAGAAGTCAGAAATTATGCCAGTATTTTTAGTTTGTTTATTGTTTTTAATTAAAAAAAAATAGATTTTTTTTCTAATTATTTGTTGGTCTATCACAGGAATCAATCATACTGATTTTGCAGAGTCACTAAGTTTTTATCTGGCTTGTATTATTTTTGAAGGTCACTATGATGACCTTACAAATATCGTTATCATATATGAAAAGATAAACATTTTATCTAATCTGTTGTGTCCATTCTGTTTAGCAACATTTGCATGCTAAAAACCAAAGTGACTCGCCTGACGTTACATTGCATGTAAACTTTACATTGTCATGAGGTAAGCTTTGCATACAAAGATCAGTGCTTGATCTATGGCATTGTTTCAATCTGTCCAGCCATAAACAAAACATAATCACGAAAATAAAAGCATGATCTCTCGGTCGAAGTGGTGGCATGTGAACTGCAGATATCAGTTTAAAGAAAAGTCAATACAAGATCAGGAAATTGGATTTATTTTGATGGACACAAAGAATTAGAGCACATGGAAACATGAAATTCCTCACCGAAGTAATGTATCATAAATAGCCACAGAAATCTAGCTGTAAATAATTTTTGCTTTTGTTTGGATAGATTTAGCCTAAGAACAGAACTAATAAACCAACAAACAAAAAACCTTCTTCATGAGGTCCTATCACTGCCAGTTTCCTCTTCCTGTTTCTAGCCTTCTGTTTCCCCCAAAACTATCAGATGCTTTAACATACCCTTGCATCCCCAAAGTAGTTCAGCATCCATGAAAGCTCTTTCATCCTTGTTCCACGTGAATACATCCTTATTTGAGCTAACGGTGATTCATAATCGTAGTTTTCTAAACTTGGTGTCCATTTGTTTTGCTAAAACTCACAAATGTATTCCTGATGTGACTTTAAAGTCTTGTTAATCAGTCAGTGATTATTTTATCATCGGGACTCAAGCTGCTTCTTCCCACAAAAATCAAGAAGAGAAAATTAGGAGACTACAGATAACAAGTGTCTGTGTTTACCAGGTCAGCTGTAGTAATAGATACACTGCTATCTGCACCTCAGGGATAATTCGATTTGCCCTGACATGGTGAATTACCCCGTGACAGCCTGTCCTTTTTACTTGCTAATTAAATTTAGATTCGTTTAACACTCAGAGCTTTTGACAGAATGGCACAGAGAGGCTGGTTCACCTGACGGAAGGTTCCTCTCTGGGTTGTGGTGAGCCGCCGTGTGGACATGACTGGGGTTGGTATGGGGGCCTGTCTGCATACCTTCAGAAAGGGTCTGACCAGCTACCTTGACATGTAAAATAATTTCTTCTAGGGCAGAAACTCATGCTGACTACACTTGTGGAGTCAAGAACAATTAAACACTGGCTTTTGCAGAACCTCAAGAATCCATGTGTTGATTTCATACTTTTGAGTTTTTAAGACAGCATTTTTTCTTAAATTTCAGCTGAAAATATACAGTTGAAACCAAATATTTACATAAACTTCAGGGAAAAAAACGAAACACAATTGTTTTTTCTTTACTGTCAGACATCAAGTAAGATTAAAATTATCTTGTTTTAGCTCAATAGATAATAAAATGTATTTTTGTGTTTATAGAGATAACTGCTGTTTTTTTTACATTTTCCCACTCACAAAGCATGTAGAGGTCTGAGATAGGCCTTCCACTAATGACCATTTTGATAATCGACTAATCACTAATTATTATGCCGATTAGTCAATTAATTGGATCACATTTAAAATGTATGTTATTTCAGGAGCAAGCGGCTACTCTAATATTTGTGTGTTACCTCGAGTGTTATGTAGTATCTAAAATAGTGTTTTTTCAGATGATAGCTCATTTAACATTTATAAACTATAGAGATTGCTAAGACATGTGACCAACTGGGCGGCAACGTCATTAGAACACAAAGAATTATGGGTATGTTTGGCCGGGCTGGCTTACCAGCAAGGGCGTCTATTTTTTTTTTAAGTGCTGTGGACAATAACCATAAACTTGATTGTGTTTTGAAGATTGCTGGGGACAATTATTAAATATTCATAGCCTAGTATTACTCTGTTTCATATTTCATTACAATAAAGGCTTGAGTGTATAAACAGTTGTTGAAAATCACATCTTTATTCAATTAATAACAGCTTAAAGCCAGAGGAATACGTTTTTTTGTTTTTCCAATGGCAGGCATTAAAATCCACATGTAGAACAATGGTGGCAAATAAATATTATCCCCAGAAGAAATTGTGCAACAATAAAACGTGTTCTCCTTCAACCTTAGCTGTTGTTGCCCATTCTGTGAAAAGAAACTTAGACTTTGACTCCGCACTTCAGAGTCCTGCAATAGAATGGGTACCTGCAGCTTATTCGCTATTTCAGATGGACAACTAAATCTCTCTCTGGGAGCGCTGGATGCCGAGATAGCGAGAATACTCTGCATTCAGCGCAAAATTGAAGGGATTTTCTGGCATGCTCTCTCCACACAATGGAAAGATTCTTTTTGGGAGTCTTAGGCCCTGTCCACACGTAGCCGGGTATCTAACAAAACGGAGATATATTTCTACGGTTTGGCCTGTTATCCACACGTAGCCGGAGGTTTTCCGCACCAAAAACGAAGCTTTTTAAAAACTCCGGCCAAAGTGGAGATTTGCGTTTTCTCCGTTTTCAGTATCTACGTGTGGACGGTTGAAAACGGAGTTTTAAGAGCCGTAACGCCACTTTCCGCGACAAACAATGCTCCAACACCACATGTGCGACCTGTGTTTACTCTCAAAACAGCATTTATTTCCTCAGCGCTGTGTTGGTATCATCCATTGTTAAAGCGCGTTTTGTTTGTTTGCTTTTATAAGCTGTATGACTGCTGCGTGCTGAAGAGAGGATATAAAGTTTATCTTGGCGGATAGGACTGGGGAGAACTACTGCCCCCTACAGGTTTGCCACGTCTATGAATGTGCTGAAAAACGCATTTATCCGGTTACATGTGGATGGAGATTTTTTTTTCAAGGAGCAGAGGAAAATCTTCGTTTAAAAAAAAAACCCGGCTACGTGTGGACATTGCCTTAAACAACCAAAATTGTTATTTGAAGATTTTTTTCGCCCATTAACAATAAAGAAACTTCCGCCAGACTCATGACATTTATATTATTTATTTTTTCCATCTAAAAAATGGTACCTGCAACATTGTAGAACTCTGCGATGAACATATTTGGAGTGGACTTTTTTTTCTTTACAGCAGCATCTGCGCAAAAATAAATGATTGCACAAGGAAGTGGATCACAGTGATTTACATAATACCCTTTTCATTTAGGCTTCGTAGAAATTGTGTTGGGAGCACAAGTGGCTCTTAGATCGGTTCTGGTAAAGAAGTTCCACCTGATTCACACCGGGCGCCCTCAGGAAAATCACTCTGTATCCACTGATTCACCTGTTCACACCAGCATTTTCTCCTTGCCGGTCGAAAAGCGCTTCTGCTCAGCTGTTGTTCACGCAGAGCTATTTTTTCATAATGGGTAAGTAAATAACCTCATAAAATAATTATGCCATGTTTCTGTGACCGGTACACTTTGTGTGGTAGTGGAGAGTCTAAGTTTAATATATTTTTGAAATACACATATTTGTTTATCTACTCTTCACATTTAATAAATCTATGTTCTCTTCCTGTTTCCCAGTGCGATTAGACATGAGAAGAGCTTTCTATATAATCTCTGTAGTCTGCTTAGATCCACAAATATGATTGCATTTGTCATCCGCAGTACTTTACTTTGAAAAATTGCTTTTATTTTCACAATGGACACGGATGGCTCGCAGCTCGCACAAAAAGTAGACCAGATGCCGAAACGATTGCTTCATGGCGCTCGTTGTCTGGTGTGAACAGGCTTTAGGTTAGGTGGGGAAAAACCTGTCAATCATAAAATTTGCTGTGGACACGTCATTAAAATGATGCCTATGCATAGCAGGCTACTGTTCTGGCATGAAAATAATGGAAAAATTGATGTGAAAAACATAATCCTACAAAATGCGGCGGGCTTTTTTTCTTATGTATGTACCGCGGATTCCCAAAATGCTTTGCTTCATTACTGGGAATACGTCACATTAGTAATCTCTACATAAAAAATAAAACATTAGTGATACATGACATGTGCTAAGCGTAGTGAAATTGTCATCAACACTGATAATGTTGCAGTTTCAGGAGCTTCATCAAAACTACTGAATGATCCTTACAGAAAGATCCTTCCTGCCCAAAGCCATTTAACATCTAAATTCAGAGTAAACATTGCATTTTGACAAATTAAGTATTTTAATACAATAATAATAATAATAAGCAGTTTTTTGGGTTGCAACAACTACACCTTGATGTCCTGTAAGCAGCAGCTGCACTCAAAACCAGCCTGTAAGCAGCAGCTCGGGCTGTAGAGCATATGAGAGAATCTGAAAATGTTCATCAATCTGTGAATACCCCTGGATACCGAGGAGAGAAGGTAAAAAGCTGACATGCCAGGAGGAAAAGAGAAAATCACTCTACTGTCAATGCTAATGTTAGCAGCTAACAAGCTAAGTATCTTACAGAGGCTACTGTCTGTGTTTGTCATCAGCCACAGGGGGCTTCCCTTTAAGAAGCTCAAACAACACTGTTGTGATGCCGTAAGCGGCTTGCACTTTGTGAATTTTGGATTACACATGCTTCTCTTTTTATTTAATAAAACTCTCCGGAATTTTAAAGCTACTTTGTCAGCTCACTGCTGATACTGCTTCTGGTGACACTGCAGCACAGCCTGATTGCCACAACTGTGCATTTGCGTAATGGGCAGAAAGGCAGACAGAGCAGATAAAGGGACAGCAACCGAGGTATGCTTGGGATCATCGTCCATTTGGAGGACCTATTTATGCCCAAGCTTCAACTTCCTGGCAGATGTCTTCAGATGTTGCTTGAATATGTCAACATAACTTTCTCTTCTCATGATACCATCTATGGTTTAAAGTGCACCAGACCCTTCAGCAGCGAAAGAGCCCTACAACATGAAGCTGCCACCCCCATACTTCACAGGTAGGATGGGGCTATGAGGCTTAAAAGTTCCTCCAAATAAGGGTTGCCAACTGTCCCTTAAAATACGTAATCTTCCCTTATTTGAAAAATTAAATGTGGCGTCCTGTTTGGAACTAAGGGACACTATTTGTTCCGTATTTTCATAAAGGTGCACCAAAGTCTGTCACACATACGCTATAGCCTTATTCTACCTACATATATTAAAATAAAAATCTGTCAGCTACAGTCAGCAAAACTGTTCTGGCGGTGGGATCTAAAGGGACTGAAAATTGTTTTTGTTTGCGACTCGCAAGTGTTGCGCGTTCAGGATTGATCAGGTAGAAACACACACACAACACACTGGCGCTTCCCACACAGCGTGGTGAGGGGAAGCGAGATGATGGCTTTACCTTACGTTACATTTTACAAAATATCATTTCAGAAGGCCAGTACATTACTTACTGCTTGTGTGTGTCCAGAGGATAATGCAAATAATGTTGAGTCTCCGTTACCACTTGAGCCAGCGCAATAATTTAGAACTGTCATCAGGCAATTTGACGGGACGCCTTTCCTAGGTGTACATTATCACTTTTTAATGTACACCCTCCAGTCAATAAGAATCGAGTATTCACCCCAACCATGGTATAAGTAAGGATTAAACAACTCGGAGCCGTGCATTAGACGGTTATAATGCACTTCGCGTCGTGCATTATAACTGTCTAATGCACGGCTCCTCGTTGTTTAATCCGCTTATACCATGGTCCCACAAACGTAACATTTTATAACAAATGTTGATTTCATGTACTGAACTCGTCAAATATCCCACTCTACAGGGACTATTTTATGTGGGTCTTTAGTCGGTCTACTGTCTGAAAGCCATTCTCTCGCTGCTGCGAGGATATCCGTCAGGCGCAACAAAACACTTCAGCACACGCTGCATCGCCAGAATCACAACACATTATGACTATTCCTGCACTTTTACGACGAAATAAACACCGGTAGTATGGGTTCTGGGCAGAAGCTAACCTGAACCTAGTAGCTCAATTGCTCATCGTTATTATGGAAACAGCTGTAAAGGAGCGCTAAAGTGCAGGGATGTAGGTCCTTAACGTTTATTCAGCTGTTGTGTGTTGCTATGGCGACGTTCGCAGCGGAGTGATAGCCCAGTGATTTAACTACCGGAATACGTGTGCAGTTCTACGAAAAATAATGCATGCCTGTCAGCACCCACCAGCCAATGAGAATCGAGTATTCACCCAAACCATGGTATAATATCCAATCAATATAGACGACAATTAAAGGAACAAATCATACTGATTAATTGTTATTCTAACAGATTGAAATGAAAAACAGTTTTTGGACAGGTTCTGGCTCTTGAAATTGTATATTTTTGAGAAATACTCAATACATTTTAAGTGAACATTGCATTAAATTTCTTAGTTTGGTTTGATTGTTGTTCAGACAAGCCATGCAAGCCAATTTAATTGTCATCCCACTCCTACATTTGTATTTAAATCAGCAGAATCACAAGTTTAAAGATGTTTGGGGTTAATCTGCAATATCCCCATAGTCCAATTAGAAAGAAATATTGAAAACACATTGTTGGAATCTCAACAAAGGACCTCATATTGTTCTTAATATTATCATGTGCTAGATCACACTGCATCTTGTTAAGTTGGATGTACTTTATTTCTTTTTTTATATGGATCCATTTAATTGCAGCTTTTTGTAGCCTAACTTATAACAATGATGCATTAATGTGTTTTATTGTGAATAAAACATTTCGAGCTTAACGTATGACCATTATGGACGATCCCCTAACTAAAAGCACCACACCTTCCCGCAAGTTGGACGGCTCGGCCCATGGTGAATAACGCCCTGTAGCCCAAGCGTCCCTTATTTCAATTTATGAAAGTTGGCAACCCTACTCCAAATACACAATTTATCATGTTGGCTGATCAGACCACAGGACATGTCTTGAGAAATGAAAATTTGTGTCCTCTTGTGCAAACAACAGTCTGACTTCTTTCTTGTGGTTAAAGGCTTTCTCCTCCCAGACTAACCTTTCTGCTCGTGCTGTTACAGGACTCCAGCTACTTCCTGAGAAGTTCCTACATAGGTGGGCAAAATAAACCTAGTGGTCTGGTTCTCCTGGGTGTACATTCTGTGGGTATGATTGCAGTTGGAAAGAGTGCATCCTCTTTTTCCAGCTTGGAAACATACTTGGGGTAGTTAGCGTGCAAGTTTAGTCTAAACCATGTCCAACTCCAAGCAAACCCAATTCCATGCATTATGATAGATTAAAGCAAAGTTTCTTTAATACTTCCATTACAACCTTCAGATAAGAAATGTCCTAACCTAGTTTCACCAAAAAGCTTGTCAATCACATCCATGGACTATGAGAAATAGCCCCCAGACCAACACATATCCTGTTGTAGCTGGTGTATAAGGTATATTCTAATATTATTTTTCCTTTATAGAACCAAAATTCACTTACAAATATTGCTTCCTCAATGTCTGGTCTTGTTTTTTTCTCTATAGCACATTTAAAAAAAAACTTTTTTATACTCTGTAAAAAGAAAAAAAACAAAACTTTGCCTTGAAAAGTATTATATCCATTGGCACTCTTCTAGCAGTAACAGCAATAGGTCAGTATATTTTTTTAACTCACTGAAGAATTTAAATCTGCTGCTTGTGATAATCTGAGCCAAACTATCTTCCTTATAGTCTTGTTTTCCATGTTTCCTCATTCACCAAATTTCTGTGTCGTAGTTAAAGTTCTTAAACCCAAAGCCTCCTCCTCTGAGCTTTCTAGTAGACTAATATTTGTCTTTCCACCTCCTCCTACTCCACGAACATCTGGTCCTGGGGTTTTTGAAGCAACATAAACTTCCTTGGCTAGCCTTCAAATCTTTTGATGACTGCGTACATGACCGTCAGTAGTTTACCATGACCATAAACAATCTCCTCTGACCACCAACACAACCCAGGCCTCAGCCGACTGTAGATGTTGGTATGTAAAAATATTTGTCAAATGGAGATATGAGGCTGTGGAACTTATCTTGCTGTTTTGTTGTGTCTCTTGGACACACCTTGATCAGAATTTTAATCACTTGCAACATGTAGAAGACTTAAACAGCAGTCTATATGCTGTATATCTGTAAATCAGTGAGGCTTACTTTTATTATATTTGCTGTTCCTGACTAAACCCCCCTGAGTTGGTAGGATGGTCTGCAGAGGGTTGATGTGTCTGTGGCCCTTGGAGATAATTAGATGGATTTGAGCAGAGGAGGAAATGAAAAACATACCCATGGCTTCATTTTTTGGTCTGTTTTTGTTAAAACAGACCAAAAAACATCCAACATCCTTGAACACTTCTGTGTTCAAGGTAGCTTTCTGGGGAGATAGAAAGGAGTAACATGGACAAGCATTAGATGGTTAACAGCCTACATGTATGTAAATGTGTGTGTAATTGTGAGGCCATGCATACCTATGTGTAAAGTGTGTTCCTACATGTTACAAAGTTAAAAAAAACTGGAAAATTTCTGATTCCTATTTCCTCAAAGTGATGGAAGTCATTACAGCGCAGGCCCCCCGTTCTGATTGAAGTTTCTTAGTCACAGTGGGCCTGACTGACTTTCTCTGAGGTTGGGTCATAGAAAGCCGGCAAAGTAATCAGCTGGGAATGAGGAGAGAAGGGTTCAATCAAACCTCCATCCTGCTACACTCTGCAAGTCATGAAACAGTGGATTTCATGAGCTGCAACCTTTTTTATAAATGCTAGTGTCAATCAGCGTGAGTTAAGCCAGCACTGGACAGTTCATCTGCAAACATTATGCAGATCTCTAGTGGAATATGTAAAGTTACTGATACAGTGAAATATTGAAGCCATTTAAGTTTTTTAACCCTCATTACACTATTGCATATCTGTTGTGCATTTCAGTGGCTTGTGGAGGCATGCGGGACTGATGCATCTGATACAGTAATATACAGTATTTGACTGTGTTTGGTGAATTGGAGCTCCAGCCCAAGTTGGTAACAGACCAATAATATGGTGGCATAAAAACAGATGACAATGTCACTAAAGTATATTGCTGAATCAGTAGCATACAATACATTTTAAATACACCTCACACTATTTTAGTGTATTATAAATTATACACAACATATAGACATGACAAGATTTGAAGATAAGGGACTTTATAAATAGATAAGTTAACATAAACCAAGTGCCAAGAAAATAAAGTGTTGAATAACTTTAGGAGATATAGTAATGGACCTGACCTCCGAAGAGTTTATCAATATCTCCACTTTGAAAACATTTTAGATCTAGTGGTTAAGAGCTGCACAACCACAAAGATCACAAAAATGAACTCTGTATGCTTTTTGCAATAGAGAAAGTTTGGGAAATCTTTGCGGTATAATGTGTCTTAAAGTGAGAAGTAAAAATTAAAAAGACTCTAAAAAAAACCCAGAAATTTCTTTCGACTTTTTGAAAAACTAAAATATAATAAAATAAACAATTACCTTCAAGGAAACTACATTTATAGAAAATAAAAGCATGTATTATCTTTTAAGTGTAAAGCACTAGTGCAATGTGTAATAAGTTAGTGTGCTACCAAATTTCTACAACACATTTTCTCCTCTGTGAAATATCTGAATGATAGAATATCTATTTATTTTTCTCTCTGAAATGTAAACTCTTGGGACAAAAGTTCCAAACTTATTAGTCAACAATGTAAAAAAATATCCATCTATGTATAAAAACACCCCCCTGATCTTGTGTCCTTGAGCTTACTGAAATACGCTGAATGTATTATTTTTCTCAGTTTAGTTTAATTTAGAAAGTAATTCTAATTGGCGAAGTCTATATTTATTGATCAACTTAAACATAAAATGAAACACTGAAAAAGCCATGCAAAAGAGATGGATTCTTTTTTTTATTTTAAGGCTGTAGAAAATTGCTCTGTTTCTCTGTAGATGGCAGTGTAGCCCAGATTTCTGACTGCACCGAATGTGACCACACAGATCAATTCCTCTGATTGAAAAATTCATTGCATTCATAAAGTAGCTGCATGCCATATTTGTCCCACTTAGGCAAAAAATGTCAAAAAAACACAAAAAACAGAGTGATTTGAATTCAGGCTGCTCAGACAGTTCAGAGGTTTGATCCAAATGTGCTAGAAACACCAGAAGCGCATCTGATGTAGGCAGCAGAGAGCTCCTCAATATACTCTCAGAAAAAAAAATTCAGTTCATTGAGTGAGAATAAACTTTCCTCTGCATTTATTTGCATTCATGTTTGTAATAAATAAATCCTTCCTTCTGTATTGTGAAAAAGTGTGGAGCACTCAAAGCTGGCTGCAGACAAAGAGAAGAGACTTTAAGAAGTAAATGAAACAGAATAAATCGGCAGATTTGAACCAAAATGGTGATGGAAACAGAAAATGTAGCAAATATGGTAGTGATAAAGGGGACACTGGATTGGAGAAAGGCTGACGGGCACTTATTGTAGTGTGGCAAAGGGATTGACTTTATGTTGAAAGAAAGAGACGGATGTGACCCAGTGGTTCGTCATGTTCCCTGTGGGGTCCAGAGGGGCCGGCGGTGTCTCTTGCTTGCGTTCTTGCCTGCTGTCAGGCCTCTTGCTCAGTCGCCCTCTGCTCTTTTTCAACATCTGGACCCTGTTTAGTATCACAAACACTGGAGCCCCTGCCATGACAAGTCTGCTGAGAGTGACTGTTTCTGAACTTTTTTATAGGGTGAAAGGATTTAAGTTGCAGCATTTCTCTGTGATTTCACACTATTTATTCTGCCCCTTCCCCCCTATTCATTGCATTTATTGTATTAATCATTCCTAATCGTGTACTGCTAACCTCAAACTGCTAAATCATGTTTGAGTAAAAGCTTTGGAATTTTTTACTGCAAGAAAATTTGCTATTTTAGCTGACAACACTTCCAGGAAGGTATGCATCACTGTGGGGCGCCTTGACGTTCTCAATTAACAATCCCGTGGTAGTGTTTGCAGATGTTGCCGGCCTCAGATTTAACTGCTCAATGCTGTTTCTGGTTGCTCTTACTGGTTGTCAACATGAATGAGTCACATTTTACTCTCAGGACTTTACATAAGCTGCAAACCACTACCAATTTGTAGGTATGCATGTGTTTGTGTTCACCCGCCCCCTGTGGCCGGAGGATTAGAGGTGAGCAAACAGCTCTGTGAAAGTGTTTAACGCTCTACCAGTGTTGACAGATTTCGACGCTGCTCAGTCGAAAGATGAGCACGCCATTAATTTTCCGTGGTCAGCGGCATGACCTCTGACTGTCCGGCCCGGTCCATCCCCTGATGCCTGCTCGTGGGAACCAATCCTTAAATTTGCTGCATTGGTTCAGGGTTGCAAGGGTCTGCCCTGGTCAAAGTGTAGATGCTATATAAACAAGGTTTTGTAGGTGGGGGAGGCCATGCAGTTTGAGTTGTAGCTTTTAGAGTTTAATGTGCTGACAGCAGGGAAACATTTTTTTTCTTTTATATGAGGCAAACATGTACTGCTACGTTAGGCTTCCAGTTGTGATACATTTTTGGCAGTTTTCTTGTTTTTAAACTTGGGGCAAAAAGCCAACAAATTATCCTTGGGGTAGATTTTCTGCATGCAGCTGCAGTACAGTGTGTGTATAGTCAGAAAGGGGGTCTACGCAGGAGAGGGGAGGGAGTTCCTGGACACTGGGCCTGTAACAGTAAAACATTTCAGAGGCCGTCCGTCAACAGCCTAATGACTTCAGCAGACGGGGTCTGGATTTTGGCTTTTCCCCACCGCCGACACCAACAGCCATAAAACACTGCTTGTTTGGAATGCAAAACATGGATCCTGAAGATGTGAACAGTAATGCAGCAAGACGGCAACACAATAAAATATTTTGAAGCTTTAATGTAACATGTCTGAAGATAAAGGTTGTTATCTTGCTGTGGTGTGAAGTCTGAGTATAGACAGAGAAAGTAAGGTGTCAGAATTTACAGGACGTCATCCCAACAGACATGTAAAACTCAAAGCCAAAAGGAGAGGTCAGTTTAATTAGTCTGGAAAGTAGGAAACTTAATTACCTCTTCATTTAATCCCAAAAAGCAGGATGAAAGAGTTTAGTTTTTTATCAAGAGCTACTGATGGCAATGGTTCAAAATGATTTAAAATGATTTTTTTTAAACATTATGAGCAGTTAATATCATATGCACAGTAGATAACCCTCCTTGAAATTTCACTTAGTATAAATCCAGATTAGTTATGCACAGAATAAACATGAAAATAACCCTTCCAACCGAAATTAACTTGGATTTAAAAAATGTCATAGCAACCACTGTTTTATAAACCTATAAACTATTTTCTTATTTCATTTTTAGATAGGGTTTTATTTCTGAGAAATGTTTAAGAATATTGTGAAAAATTTAAGATATTTATGATCACCTAATTATCATACTGTGTAGATGATGCAGGACCCTGCAGAAAAGCTGGTGGTGCAGAAAGGTAGAACTTAATGGAAAGACTCACAGAAATGTAATTAGCCTTTTTTTTTTTTGGTAAGATGAAAAGGAATAGAATAGAAAAGAATAGAAATGGTAATAAACCAGCGGAGAACAATGAGACCTAAAAAGCTTAAGTACTGTGGAGGAGTGAAAAGTGATATAGAAATCAGGGGAGTCTAATCAGAGGGAATGCTGATCAACTGAGGGAGATTACTGAGCATGGAAAGTTAAGGAGACCAGCAAACACAATTACTGAAATAAATATAAATGATTTAAAAACTAAACGAAATAAACCTTAAATCAACACAAGAGTCTATACTAAAATGGTTAGAGAAAGGAAACACAAGAATAAAGTGAAAAACTAAATACAAAGGAGTGAAACCATATGGCAAGATCTTAACAACAAAAATGAAGGACCCAGAGAAATCTGAAAACAAGCACAAAACAAAATAAAAAAAACACCCAAGTTTCTGTATTATTCTTTCACTATCATTACACAGTTTCTCCATCACTAAGTTTTTGAGCTTCACCTCCTTAAAATGTATATTAATTGTGGGTGTCAGGGACAATTATAGTCCATCCGAATGTAATGTGAATGAATGAGACATTTGCCTTGTCCACACACAGCGGGGTATCTCACAAAACTGAGATACTTTTCTATAGTTTGGCCTGTCATCCACACGTAAATGCATATTTTCTGCACCAACAAAGAATCTTTTTAAAAACTCTGGCTAAAGTGAAGAATTGTGAATTTACTCCGTTTTCAGTGTCTGTCGGTGGACGGATGAAGCCAGAGTTGCCATTATGTCACAGTTCACAATGAAAAATGTTCAAACATCACTTGTGTGGCCTGTGTTTACACTCAGTATTTATGCCCTCAGAGCTGTGTTGGCATTATTAATTATCAAAGCGCTTTTTGCTCAGATGTTTTCACCAGCTCTGTTACTGCTGCATGCAGAAATTAGAGAGTAGAAAATTACTCTGAGCAGATAGAATTTGGGAGAACTACTGCCTCCTACAGGTGGGCCATGTCTATGAATGTGCTTAAAAACGCATTTATCTGGTTATGTGTATGGAGAATTTTTTTTAAACCAGCAAGGGAAAATATTTGTTTTTATAAAAACGAAGCAACGTGTGTGTACTTGCCTTTAGTTAGTTATCTCACCAAATATATTATATCCAGCCAGTGCTGTGTAACTGTGATACCGCACACACTGATGCACTTAAATGATGACTGTGGTTTAATATAGTGAGCAGCTATAACTTCAGTTGATGATTGTCTTCATGTGATCCATAGGCAGCCAACGATAAGCCTGTGAAAAACAGAAGCAAGGCACAGAATATGTGAAGCATTTCTTGTGAGAGCAGAAGTCTGATAAAAAAGTAAGTCGGTGTAAAGCTGAGATATATTTCACTTAAATTACTGTGGATATTTGTTGTGGTTTGAACAGCAACAAGCAAGATGACATGTCAAAGGCATGGTTGCATAAAACACTGAGTTAAAAAAAAATAGGATTAACTGTGTAATTGTACAAGTCAATTTTTTGGTGTCTACTAGACGTTAGCTTTAGGACCAACTGTTGTGGATTTATACCAAACAAAGGTGTTAAGGGTGGTATTTACAGCAGGTAAGACATTTTTTGCTCGTAGCCTCCTAGGATTTCACGCAAAAGAATCTGAAACGTTTGCTTTATGAAAAAGAGATTGGGTCACTGCTGTATGGTAAGTAGAAGTACAAAATGTTTAATAAAAAAATAAAAAAATAAAGAATGTGTTTGCAAGCTTTGGGATGTGAAACAGAAATTAAAATAAGATGCGAAATGCAATTTCTGAAAATCCCATTAGGCTTCTAAAACAAACCATGTCAAAATCCCCACATGTTTCCTACAGTCCCTAATCTCACCCCACCTCCTTTATTAAGTGTGGCGGTTGGGTTATGTTACATTGATGACCCCCCACACAGAGCCGCTACACAGCACAGAGGGCAATCTCTCTTTTTCTAAGAAGTGCTAACTGAAAGTTAGCAATTTAATAACAATAACCTAACAAACCACAATGTATAAAGGCCTCTAGCCGAGTTTATGACTTTATAATCTTTGATGCCTGAGAGGTCATCCACACTCTCTCAAGCCTTCACATACAAACAGGAAGAGAGATTGTTTCTGCCGAAGACACGTTCTGTTAACAAATGGCTTTAATCTCCCTGCTGCCCAGTTTAAAGGATTGCAGAGACTTTTTTTATATCTCTGTACCACTGAGGTCAGTCTCATTTGTTGCTTGTCTCCATTAACTGCCCACCGCTTCAGGAGCCTCTACAGACGAGGAGCCATACGTTTTCACTATGTAAACAAAACTGCAAGGGGTGTTAGACGTCTGAGTAAACATCTGAAATTAACATAATGCTTATCAAAACTGTTAACAGAGGGAGGGCAATAAAGTTAGACTAAATTGAATTGGGTTATGTTTGCTGTCCTATTTCTTTAACTTGTTGATTCCTTGCAGATCATAGGCTTATTTTTCTTATCTTACTGTATGTCTAAAGCCTACCTTATACTTCTCGGTCAGCAAGTTTACACCCACACCACTTGTATTTATGGCATACCTGTCAACATTTGGAGATTTTTGCAGGGACCGTTTGGTGCGACGGGGTGGACAATAGCAAGGTAGGCTCATGCTGTTAATTGAACTACACGTGTTAAGTGACAAACGGGATGAAATTGTATGGTGTGCGTCAACAGTAGACATTCATTTCGGTTCGATTATTTATAAAGGAGTTTGGGACATGCAAGTTTACATAAAAAAATGTATGTAAAATTATGAATATTAAAAACTGATGAAACATAAGAATCAATTGAAACATTTAACAGTAAGTAAAGAGAAAACATCACACATTAGCAAGTCTATATAGATATGTTTTTATTTTTGATTTAAAAGAGTTCAGTGTCTCTGGAGTTTTGCATTCTCCCGGTAGTTTGTTCCAGATGTGAGGAGCATAGAAACTGAAAGCTACTTCTCCATGCTTGGTTCTGGTTCTAGGCACAGTCAGTAGAGTTGGATTATATGAGTGGTCTGGATGGTTTGTACCGTGATAACAGATCTCTAATGTACTCTGTTGCTAACCCATTCAATGATTTATAGACTAATAAAAGCACTTTGAAGTCTATTCTCCGAGCTAGAGGGAGCCAGTGGAAGGACGTTAGAACTGGAGTGATGTTTTCTACTTTCTTGGTTTTAGTGAGAATACGAGCAGCAGCATTCTTGATCAGTTTACAGTTTTACAGTTTCACTGGATCCAACTGTGAGAGACTGTAATCAACTAAACAGCATATTTGTTGTTTTCACATGAATCATCAAAAACAGTTTTACAGTAGATATTTTAATGAACAGTAATCTACTGTAAAACAACAACTTTTCTTTACTAAGGTTGGCAGACTAATGAAGTTTAAGAATTTGAAAACATGTTTGTGTAGCTGCATTTTATTCTGCTAACGTTGGCTTTTTTTTATTTATTTATTTATTTTTTTTTAACGTGTCCTGTCTAGCAGTATGCTACTCAGAATTGGTGTTTGAGTACCAAGTACAAGCCCAACAGTTTTACTTTCCCAAGCAGAGCATTACAGCTTCGCTGTAGTACGCCACTTGATGTATATGTATGAAAAATCTTTATTAGTGATTACTGTGGGTTCAATTTCCTGACGTCATGGACATTAAACTGAGACAAGAAGGGAGAAAGGAAGAAGGTGAAGAAAAGAAACCGGACCAACAGAGGGGCGAACCGACGACACAAGACAGGGAGGCAAATAAAGAAAACAAGAAAACATCCCAGTCCTCCACCTCTGCCGGACGGCAGAGAAACAGTAATACAAAACAAAAACAACAAACTGTACAGAACCAAACCAATATATACATTCACTACACACAAGCATTGATTAATGAACATAATACAAATGTTTCTGGTAAGCTCCTGTGAACAACTAACTAATGATGATAACCTCAGCTTAAGATATGTCCGTCCTCACCTATGTCCCCACACCTATGTGTGTGCGAACATGCAGGTCGGAATAAGGTTTCCCCATGCAAGTGATTGATAGCTGGTGTAAGGAACCGTCAATCCGTCCTACAGGAATCGGCACAGACATGGAGGAGGCAAGAGATGTATGCATCCAGCGTCCCACAGAGTACAGAGTCCACAGGCGGATCAGCGCAGGGTCGATCACCCACCAAGAGAGGACCAGATGGAAGTCCCAGGGGAGCACCCACCAGCCGCAATGCTGGGGCCCGAGAGATCGCAGTGACGAGCCCACGGGCTCCGCCGGTAACCGGCTACGCCAGGACGGGCCCGGACCAGGAACCGGAGGCCACGGGGACCCGGGGCACCCCACCCCCCAGCGGGGCCCCAACCAGGGACCAGCCGACAAGGGCCCCCCGCCGCCGCCGCAGGCAAGGAGGACCCGCAGCCAACCGACGGACAACATCCGCCACCCCGGACCAGTACCCACCGCCAACAACCCGGCCCCCCTCCACACATCCACACGCCAGGGAGCCACAGCAAGAGCCACAGGGGATGTACGCCCTCCCCAGGCCACGCCCAGCCGGCACCTGGACATCCAGATCTTCCAGCTCCAGGGTCCAGATCCCGCCCCACGTGGGGCGCCAAGATCAGGGGCCCAGCCAATGCCGGACAGCCCCACCAGGTGAACAGACCAGCCAGCTGAAGTCCTGGAACCGGCAGGAGGACTGGGCACCAGGCACGGTCCCCACCGATCCACCGGACGGCACCAACCTATTCTACAACCCCGGCACCCCCATAAGAGGTGCCCCAGTCAATCCAAGGAGGACATCGGCCCGAAACAGCGGCCGCCAGACACACCGGACCACCCAGGACCCGCCCGACATGCACCAGGACCGAGCCGGGCCGCAACCGGGACCCCCAGCCCCATGCATCGAGAGTCATCATCA
This sequence comes from Apricaphanius iberus, assembly GCA_028564705.1. Taxonomy (NCBI): domain Eukaryota; kingdom Metazoa; phylum Chordata; class Actinopteri; order Cyprinodontiformes; family Aphaniidae; genus Apricaphanius; species Apricaphanius iberus. Next base: position 907,624 of record JAPXFQ010000256.1, read on the forward strand.
ACCAGCGGCCAGGAGCAACCATCACCAACGGGGAGTGACGGGGAGGGAAGAAGATGCATCAGGCCAGAGAGCAGCCAAACACCCAACCTGACAGGTAGACATAGACAGACAGAGACACTCATACGTACCCTCCCTCTCATGTGTACACATTCTTACAAATACAGGACATACGAAAAAAGGACGCTATACCCTCATTAATACCCCCCATACGTACACTATACTCCATACTCCCAGGCCCAGGGACAGACGCCCCAGTAGAGAACCCTGCCCCTGCACCCAGGAGACAGACCCCTTTGCCCACCAGGACGGGGACAAGTAGACCGCCAAGGCCCCCACACCGGCAAGAGCAGCCCACCAGCCCAGGACCCCAACCAGAAGGCGTGATGTTCTATCCGGGCTCCGACCCCTGATGGTCCAACGAACAGGGGTGTGGAACGACCCCCCAGCCTCTCTCCCCCAACTCAATGTGGTGCTGTTGCGTGTTGTTCTAATGTGCACTTAAAACAGAGGGGGGGGACATGGGAATACTGCCGGGTACCCCCATCTCCCCCCCCGGGCCCTCAGTGTCTAGATGCGTTTACCCAGTGGGTGCCAGCACCACAGGCGAGGCCCCCCCGTTGGGGGGGCCTCGCCCTTGGCGCCACACCGCCAGGTCCCTACATGTGCGTTCCCTGTAAATGTTGCAAGTGTAGTGTCTAAATTGCTCAATAAAATCGGGACCCAGGCCGCCACCGGGTAGCGAAGACGGAAGCTCCATCCCGGCACCCCAGTGACGTGCCCACGTCCCAAGGCCTTGTGAATGGTAGAATGAAGGAGCAGGTGGACAGAGGCATGGGGATGGGGAGAAAATAACTGGGGTGACCATTGCCAACCCCAGTGAGCCAGCTCCCCTGCTAACTCCAATAGGCACCCCCGTTCGGCCAGATCCACCAGGGGTGGGAGGCCCCAGCACGTCCAGTCGGGGCCCACGCCAGCGGTACCGCCGAGCCCCATGGGGGCCCCGGCAATTCACCAGCCCCCATGCCAGGGGCATACCTAAATCCTCCCCAACATTCACACTGCTAACAAAACACATGCCACTAGACACCCAGGTTGAGTGTAGCCCCCCCTCACCCTCAACGCCCTCCCCCCTCCCGTCCCAAGCGCACCCCCTTAAAAAGAGGGCCTGTGCTAGATGGTAAAAAGCCTCCCCGCCAATAAGAGACGCCCCAGGCACCGCCAGCGTCCGAGGACCCCCGGGCCGAGGCCGGAACCCGGCGCACCACCGACTCGGGTACCCCGGACATGCCGCGCCGGGCCCATGAGCAGACCGAAAGTCCCGGGCGGCCAATCCCCAGGCCGACATCCTCCAGCCTTGCTACTACTATCGCCCGATGGCCGGCGTGGCAACAGAACCCAGCACGTCCACCCACCAGCCCACACCACCCACACCGCGACGACCAACACCGGCCACGAGCCCCCCACCCCCAGCACCCCCGCGAGGGCTAAGACCAAGACCCAGGAGACCATGTACCAGTGTCAATATAGCCGATCGGGCCCGGAGACGCCGGCCCACCCGCCACGGCCTCTCGCCGACGCGCAGGACGCGGCAAGCGGCCACCGGGAGCACAGCGACAGTGAACCAGCCCGGGGAGATGGAATGGGCAGCAGCGCCCGCCCAACCACCGGCCGGACACACACAGCAGCCGGCCACCGACGGCAGCGGCGGCCAAGCACGCCAGGGCCCCAGCCGAGGGGCGCGCCGCGCCCAGTACCCCGAGCCCCAGGCCACCAGTCCAGACCCCCCCAGAGCAGCACAGCACCAGGCCAGTAACCCGTGTCCGCCAGCACGACCCCTCTAAGGCGCCGCATGCAGCCACTAGGAGTCACCACACAAAGACCCCAAAGTCCCACCCCAGGCGAGGGTCTCGGCACCTATCGCCGAACCGCAAGCGGACCCACCCCCAAGGACCTCCCCGCAGTCACCACCAACCCTTAAGCTCCACATCGGCAACCGTGTCCCACAGAACGGAATCAAGGGCCCGACCCCACTAGGTGATGGAACTGATCAAGGGTGACCAGAAAGATTGATCAGATGTGGAGGCAGATGCCGTTTCTAGACCAATGTAATCCAGAAGGAGATCTCTATATTGATTAATATTCAGAGTATTTTTATTTTTCCAGTTCAAGAGGATATTTTTCTTAGCGATGCATAAGGCGATGTAAAATAATTGCATAGACTTTGTATCCATGGTAACTTCATCTATATTTCCCAGCAAGCAAACTCTGGGAGCAGGTGTGATATTACATTTCAGACACTTTGATAGATCTTCACATATCTGGTACCAATATTTCTTAACAGGTGGGCAGAACCAAAGAGCATGAATATAATTGTCTGGTAGATTGCTTGTACATTGTAAACAGGTATCAGACGGCGTATAACCCATCTTGAACATCCGTTGCCCTGTATAATGCACTCTATGAAGGATTTTATATTGTATTAATCGTAGATTAGGATTCTTAAGAAATTTGAAGGTTCTTAATGAAATTTGAGACCAGAGGTTTTGGTCTATTGAGATGGACAAGTCCATCTCCCATTTTGAAATAGGAAGGGCTATTGATTCATCTATTCTATTTAATGTTTTGTATATTTTAGATAGCAGTTTGGGAGGGTTAAGATTAAGGAAGTCTAAAACTTTTCCTGGAATTTGTAAATCAACTGTATTGAGCCTAAATTTATTTTTTATAATTGATTTAATTTGTTGGTATTCTAAGAATTTATTCTTGTTAATTCCGAATTGTGTAACCAATGTATTAAAGGGGATAAAGTCTGTTCCATCAAATATATGCTCCAGGTATTCAATTCCTTTACAACTCCAGCCTGGAAAGTTAATCATGCATTTTTTTTGTAAGATATCCGGGTTATTCCAGATGGGTGTACGCCTGCATGGGACTAGTGAGGTCTTTGTCATTTTAAGAAATTCCCACCAAGCTGTCAGAGAGGAGCTGATATTTATACTTTTGAAACATTCATTTTGTTTTATATTTGAGCTAACAAAAGGTAGATCTGAAAGTTTTATCTTATTGCATAGTGTCTGTTCTACATCTACCCAGCACTCATCGATATAACTGTGTTTTACCCATCTTGATGTGTATTGGAGTCTGTTGGCTAAGAAATAATGACGAAAGTTTGGTAGGTCTAGACCTCCTTTATCTTTGGACTTCTGTAGTGTTTTTAAGCTGATACGTGGGGGTTTATCTTTCCAAAGGAATTTAGAAACAGAAGAGTCCAGAGATCTAAACCAATCAGGTGATGGTTTGCTTGGGATCATTGAGAATAAATAATTGATTCTAGGCAAAACCATCATTTTTATTGTAGCTACCCTTCCAATAAGTGATATTGGAAGGGATTTCCATCTTGCCAGATCATCTTCCACTTTTTTTAAAAGTGGGACGTAGTTTAGCTTAGATAAGTCTGCCAGTCTTGGTGAGATATGGATACCTAGATATGTAATATTTCCCGACCGGAGCTGTAAAGCAACAGGACTCTGGTAAGAACAGTTGATTGGAAGGACTGTAGATTTTAACCAATTTATGGAATAGTCTGAAACTCTTGAGTAAGATTTTATTAACTCAATTACCTGATACAAGGAAGTTTGTGAATGCTGTAGAAAAAGTAGTACATCATCTGCGTATAAACTGATTTTATGTTCTATTTTGTTGCATTGTATACCTTTAACATTATTATTTTGCCTGATTGCTGCTGCTAATGGTTCAATAAAAATAGCAAAGAGGGAGGGAGAAAGTGGACATCCCTGCCTGGTACCTCTCTGAAGAAAGAACCTTGATGATGTTTGATTATTGGTCCTAATACATGCTGTTGGTGAGCTGTATAATATTTTTAACCAGTTTACAAAAGAATTACTGAATCCGAATTTATTTAAGGCTGCAAATAAAAATTTCCAGTTAACTCTATCAAATGCTTTTTCTGCATCTAAAGATAATATATTGGTTTGGACGTTTTTACAGTGGGAATAATCTATTAAATCTATTAATCTACGTGAATTTGTGGAAGAGAGCCTACCTTTTATAAAACCTGTTTGATCCGGGTGGATTATTAGAGGTGTTATTTTCTCTATCCTTCTTGCAAGAGCTTTGCAAATTATTTTCAGATCCACATTGATAAGAGAAATCGGACGATAACTGGTAGGAGACATAGGGTCTTTTCCTGGTTTTAATAGAAGATTGATGTAGGCAGAATTCATGTTTGGTGGTATTCGACCATTTTCCTTTGTTTCCTGTAACATTTTGTAAAATGTTGGTGCCAGAATATTCCAGAATTCTTTATAGAACTCTGCTGGAAATCCATCTGGACCTGGAGCTTTATTATTAGGCATAGATTGGAGGGCCTCCTGGAGTTCAGACACTGTTAGCGGTGAATCCAGGGCCTTTGCTTGACTGTCTGAAAGTTTAGGAAGAGTTATTTTATCCAGAAATTGTACAATATCATTATTTGAAGGGTTTATCTCTGGTGTGTATAACGTCTCATAAAATTCTTTGAAAGTGTTGTTTATTTTTTCAGGGTCATATATTATATTCCCAGTTTTGTCTTTGATTGCAGATATAGTTGTTTTTTCTTTATTTATTTTTAACTGATTAGCTAAGAAGCTACCTGATTTATTACTATGTTCAAAGTTTTCTATTCTAAGTCTTTGGATTAAGAACTGCGTCCTTTTATTAATAATTTCATTTAACTCTAATTTTGCTTTCCTTATTTTACTTAAGCTCTCTTTATCCAGGGAAGGTTCTAATGATTTAATAGTTTCTTCTAATTCCTGAACATGTTTATTTTCTGTTCTCTTTTTATTTGATGAGAATGAAATTATTTTACCTCTAATCACAGCTTTCCCTGCTTCCCATAGAGTGGATGGCGACATACCAGGGAGATCATTAAATTCCATGTATGAAGCCCATTCTTTTTCAATATATTTAATAAATTCTTTATCCTTAAGTAATGATGTATTAAATCTCCAATTTTTATATTGAAGGGTTGCAATTTTATTTGCTAAATTTAAAGAAACAGGAGCGTGATCGCTGATCACTATAGGATGTATCTCAGTGTCTGAAATGTCATTCAACAGTGAGCTGCTGACTAACAAATAGTCCAATCTAGAATAAGAATGATGTACGTTTGAGTAAAAAGTGTATTTTCTGTCGTTGGGATGAAGCGATCGCCATGCATCGCAGAGTCCATAATCGCTCATGTACTGTTTAACTATATCTATGGATTGCCATCTGCGCTGAGTCCCTGCTGTACTGAGCCTGTCTATTTCTTCATTTAGTCCAAAGTTGAAATCTCCCCCAAGAACAAGTGAGCAATCCATGTGATTAGCCAGAACCGAGAAGAAAGTATGAAAGAATGAGGGGTCGTCAACATTTGGACCATATATACTAACTATACATAACTTTTGGTTATTTATAAATAGTTTTAATATTATAAATCTACCTTCTGGATCTGTAGCTGTGTCTATTACTTTAAAATTAGTATTTCTATTTATTAATATTGCTACTCCTCGTTGTCTAGAGTTATAGCATGAAGAAAATATATTAGGATACTCTGGTGTTTTTAAATCATTAGCTGTTGAACTTGATTTATGAGTCTCCTGTAGTAAGACGACATCTGCCTTCAGTCTTGTAAGATGGTTGAAAATCTTAATGGTTTTATCTCTGCAGCTAGCGCCGCGAATATTCCATGTTATAAATTTTACAGGATTCATAGAGCTAAGATAAACCTTAGATATGTACTATCGCCAAGGATGAATATAGGTGTAATTTTGGTTTGTCCATGGGGTTGCCAGATTGAAAAAAAACCAGAAGCAGAGATAAAGCGGGTAAATAATGCACCATACAGGTGTGTACAGAATGAAAGTATGATGGAAAAACATGAATATGCCATGATAAAAGTCTGTGTGTGTGTGAGAGAGAAAAAGGAAAAAAGGTGATAAAGAGATTTGGTGGTACAAATGTGAGAAAGATAATAGTGAAAAAGAAAAAATGAAAGAAAAAAAAAGAAAAAGCAATCTAGTGCACAGCCCTGCCCCTACCCACATTAACAAACAAAAACAGCCTGCTGAGCTGTGCTTTTTTTTTAAACTATAGTTGTCTGATAAAGCTAATTCTGTCTTGGTTCTGTTAAATATGACTAATAAAGCCAAGGAGTAACCTGAGGGTCCCTAAACAGCTGACCGTTAACATACAGTTTATCCACACTAACCGTAGCCCTACTGCCCTCACTAATATGTTTTTTTCTAATTGGAAATAACACGCGTCTTCTGTCCAGGATTTCTTTCGGAAACTGATCATTAACGCTGTAATTCGTCCCCCGTAGCTCTCTCCCGCGTCCTTTGACATGTTCTTTTTGTTTAAAATGTTCAAATTTTGCAACAATTGGTCGCGGGCGGGTGTTGTTGGGCTTCTTACCTCCGAGTCGGTGAACCCGATGGAAGGTTATGCTTTTAACCGTGTCGTCTGGCAGTTTCAGTTGGTGTTGAATGAACTTTCGCACGGCTACTTCAGCATCTTCCTCAGCCTGCTCTGGTATCCCCGAAAAAACAAGATTGTCCCTCATTGATCGGGCCTGGATGTCTAGAATAGACTCCTTGAAGCTTTTGTTTTCTCCAGACAGCTGCTTCATTCCCTCGGTGAGTTTTTTAACGTCTTCTTTTAGTGTTTGGTTTTCTGTAACTAGCGAAGCTACTTGTTGTTGGCTGAACTCCAGCGATTCCCTCAGAGCCTGAAATTCTTTATGAAGAACCTCAACCAGCGCGAGACGGGCGTCCAGGCTGGTTAGCTTCTTGTCTATTGAGTCCAGGATGTCGCCGTAGCTTCTATCTGGCGAGTCGGTGGATGTGCTAGCCTCGGAACGAGTGCGCTTCTGCGACGGTGTGCTCGTTGTTGTATCCGAAGCAGGTTTCCGTGACTTACCCATAACGATGTTATCAAAGCACTCGTCTAGGTAGCACTCCAGCGAATCCAATGTTTCCTCGTCCAGGTTGTTTAGAGGAAAAAAAAAAAGTAACTTTATGGTTAGTTTAGAAGCTGCGTTTGATTCAAAATGATTGTCTTATTTTACCTGGGTGTATACATTACCACATAACCGCCATGTTCACCTATGCACAGCTCTTGCGAGAAATCAGCAGCTCATCCTCTCCCTCAGCCTCCTTGGCTTTTAATGGATCACCAATGTAGCACCATTAGAAAATAGTCAATTTTTTTTAATTAAAGTAATATTTACAAACAGTTAAATAGATGAAGTACATGAAATATGTTCCGATAAATTAAATAGATAAAGGGATCTTAAATGTCATGCAAAAATAATTTTAGATTAGTGAAGATTATCTGTATGTCAATGGAAGAACACTGTCACTAATTCATACTTTGAGCATCCCTCACACTGCCTGTAAATATTCATTATGACTATCAAGTTGGGGTCATGATATCAAACTTGTATAGCAAATCAGCACCTTACTTGTAGTTTGTGACAGCTTTTTTGCTTCTGTCTGAGAAAAAATTCAACGACTCACTGACCACACTCTTCGTCAAGCCAACTAAAGGCATTGGAGCTCAAGTCTCTTAACAAAAATAGAACTGAGAGAAATGCCATGCATAATAATCACAAAAAATGTATTTCTTGTTGTTTCAAATTCTATGCCATTCCATCAAGTTTCAGTGGGAGTCTATGTGAATTAAGTTGTTTATACACACATTACAAGTCAGATGCATGTTTTTCCACCCAACAAAGGTAGAGGGCAGTGTTTGTCTTATCCAAATCGACTGGCTGCGTGAGATGAAATGCATCTATGTGGCAGAATAAAAGTGGATTAGCTTCAGTTTCAAATCAAATACTCTTCTCAAGAGTGCCATGCAAAAATTAAGTGAAAAAAAACTAACTTTACAATCACTCAAGTTTTGAGCCAAAGAAAGGTTGTAGCAACTCTCCATGTGGTTTGCGTCTCTACAGTACTTTGATGATCTTAAAAGAGGGATTGTGCACCGTAATTGGTGCTCTAACACTTTGGTCTCCTCTGAAGAGTAACATTGAGAGCATCTTGGGAATAGTCCTGAGTGCATCTGTTTCTCTTGAGGAGTTAAGAATAGTTTGCTTCTTGAAAGTGGCCTCATTTACCCTGAGAGTCCGGGTCTCTGCCAAACTCTCTGCTTCACGTTGAGAACACAGGAGCTAGAAAACTCTAGACTTTGATCTAAAGAAAGTGTTAAAGGAAAAAGGTGTGCTGCATCAACAGCTATAGTCTTTGTTTAACTTTAAATACTGTGTTTGTCATTGTTAGATGTATTTTGTCTTATTCTTAAAAATCTCAACTATTATTTTTGATTGCTGTTTTGTTGTGAAATATGTTATATTCTAACTATACATTTAAATTTTTGTAAATATCTTAACTTTTTTCCTGTGGTAGTACAGAGCCCTTCCTTAATCTTTAAGCAAATTCAAATTTTTCATATTTGTCATCTATAATAAAAAGTCAGTATATTTTTTTTTTTTCTTCAAGTTTACTCTCTGACCAACGTCACTGTCTTGCAGCATGATGCTGACACCAACATGCAGAAGATAATTGAACTAATTGTTTTGCCTGTCAGTAGGTTATTTACTTATAGGTTTACATGTAAATGCAACTGGTTGCACTGTTTTATTTTGGGGGATCAAAGGGAGGAGAATTACACATTTTGCAAACAAGCACAAAAGCTCCCTCTACTTTAAAATGATGCTTAATTTTGTGTTTGTTTAAACTCCCAGATAATACATTTTTATTTGTGGTGTAACAAAATGACTTACAGGAACAGAAAATTCAGCTTTAATGTCAACACAAACAAACTCCCCTTGTCCTCTGATGAGAAAAAGTCTCTGCTGTGGCAGGGACACACTGAAAAAGTATGAATTTCTTCCAATACCCAAATAACTAGAGAAACTTCTTGATGTTTCAGTGAGACATTTAAAATGACAACAAGCAATTTACCGAGGCACTGGGACATGGGCTTCTGGCCTCCCCACAGGCGGACTCGGCTGCAGACAGGACGCTGGCCAGGCCCGTGTTGTCAGAGGCACCAGACTAAACAGTAAACAGACACCTCATAGAGTAGAGTCAGCATTTAGCTGAACTGTCATCAACTTAGAGAAAATAAACAGAAATTCATGTTTTCCACACACAACAAAATCAAAATTTCCTGCAGTTAGAAACAAAAATGTAAGGTGGAGAGAAAAAAAAAAGTTGAAGGAAGTATTTTTATGGTTGTTCTAATTACACAGCAATGAACGGCACAATGAGGAGATCTATAAGAATATGTCTGAATGTGTTCAATGCTTCTGTTTAATTTATGTGTGGGAGATCTGTCTGTGGAGCCTCTGTGGTGAACGCTGTACAATAGGAGGATCCGGCTTTATAGTGGGAACCTCTCTTTGGGCGTTGGCCCACTGCCAACAATCTGGCTGTTGGTTTAGCCATTGATCCCTGGAAGTGGCAGTGGAGGCTTGAGGCTACATTGGTGTTCATATAAATCAGAGGATATGGTTATTTTTTACTGTGGTTGACCCCCCCACCTCTCCTTCCCCCTCTATCTCTGCAATCCCTGAAAATGCTGAGAGCTTTATTACAAAAGGCTGAAAATAATCTTCTGTCTTCATATAAAGCCGGCGGGCCACAACACAGATCAACATATTTAAGGCTTCTTTAGCCTCTGTAATGTGTCTCAGTCCTACACTCAAAGCACTATACATATGAACTGAATCTTTTGAACTCTTTTTCCATTCACGGACCAATACCCTACACAGTCACAGATAGACAGGATGGCACAGATACAGAGGAGCAGCAAATAGCTTGTCATGGCTTATGTTCTTTAATTAGAGGCAGGTTAGCTACAACTGAGATAACTTCTGTTGGGTGGGTTCTTTTGTACTGTAGTCTACATATAGTTTCAAAAGTAAGATACTGCCAGGATGTATATTAAACTTGTCTGCTGAAGAGAGCATGAAGTGCTCCAAAATGTCCTGGTCAATCATTGTGTTGTCTCTAGATTCTTACATCCCTTTCTTTTGTTCTTTTTGTGTCTCTGCTCTGTCTTCTCAAACCCCAAGACAATCATGACAGATGACTTGTACTGAGCCAGATTCTGCTGGAAGTGTCTTCCTATTAAAGGGTAGTTCTTCCTCTCCACTCTTGCTACATGCTTACTCAGTATCAGGGTTTGCTGAGAGGATCACTGTGGTTGGAAAGTCTGCGTCAACAGGGCCCAACCTCACGTCAATCACCTGACACAATCTGCTGGCTTTCCTTAAATAGAAAACTTTTTAAACTGATTAAACTGAGATGACATGTGTTTCTCCATTCTTCCTCAAGGCTCTGGGACCTTTGGTTCCAGCTCTTTTTTTTTACTTCAGCCCAGGCGAGATACTTCTGACATTGTTTGCAGTTCAATTTGTCTGTGGTGAATTTTCATGCACCATCTGCAGCCTCAGTCCACTCCTTGTGAAGGTCCCCAACACTTTTGAATGGCTTATTCCTGACAATCCTCTTCAGGCTGCTGTCATCCCTGCTGCTTGTGCACCTTTTTCTTCCACACTTTTCCTTTCCAAATAACTTTCTATTAATGTGCTTTGATACGGCCCTTTGGGAAGACCAAATTCTTTTGCAATTACTGTACCTTTTGAGGCTTTCCCTCTGTATGGAGGATGTCAGTGATGGTTTTCTGCACAACTGAAACTGTCAGGTCAGCAGTCTTCCCTATGATTGTGATTCCTACTGAACCAGACTGAGAGGCCGTTTGAATGTCCAGGAACCCATTGCAGGTGTTTGGATTAATTAGTTGATTACAGTGTGACACCTTGAGCCTAAAGAATTGAACATTTTAACAATATTCTAATTTTCAAAGATTTTGAATTTGGGGTTTCAAAAGCTGTAAGGAATAACAATAATAATAATAATAATAATAATAATAATAATAATAATAATAATAATAATAATAAAACAATTTGTAACATATAAAGGCTTTAAATATCCTGCTTTGCATGTAATAAGGCTACAGTATATCATGTCTTAGTTTCAACTTTTAAGTTAAATTACTGAAATACATTAACTTTTGCATGGCTTCAAATCTTTGTAAATCAGTATTGTAGCCTGAACAAAACTTTTATTATGAGGATTGTATCTGTCGTTATTGTGTATTATTTACTGTAATTTGCTCCCAGTGTATGACCTTGAACCTTATTTCTATAAAACCTCTAGTTCCTAATCCTTCCAGACTGACTCCAACAGTCGACTAACACTGACGTTAGGTATTTATTCCTACTGACCAGGGGGCACCCATAACAAAACAATATAAAATGAAATCCCAATAAAATGCACAGAAGTTTGTGGTTAGGACAAAACATGAAAAGGTTTATAGAGTTTGAATAATTTTGTAAGGCACTGTGTGCATTTGTCAAAGCATCATGCCACTTATGAATCATCTATACTGAATAGTGTTAGGTTTAATTAAAATAAAAACTTCGCAATGTGTCTGTATTAGTTAAAAACAATCCACTGTGTGCAGCCTTCAGCATGCAGGCCATTTAAAACCCATATTTTCATACTCGGTAAGATGAAAAGACTTCCAATTAAACACTGAAAATTGTTAGAAGATAAAAAGGAAGATTGTGTCCCATCTCCTCTCATCGTGCCCAGAGGCTTATCCCACTGGCTGCGTAATGTTCGCTGTGTGAGGGCAGCCGATAAACCACACACGGCCCCACCCTCGCTGTAGTGAAAAGTGTTATGAATGTATGTGCATTAATTCTCTTCCACTAATGTCTGTGGGTGGCAAAATTAGGGTGGGCTATGCTGAGGCCAGTTAAATGGGAAACCGTGTCCAGTTTAACTAGGCTACTCTAAGCCGATTTTTTAAGGTCACATTGGCATCAATGGGGGATTAGTTTGGTTCAGATCAATGTCTGATTGGGATCTTTCACTCTGCCATTGCCTCCCTCTGTCCTGGGAGAATGCGGCCAAAGTCTTGCGATTTGTACTTGGTGAGAAGAAAGGCTCTCTCCTCCCATGGAGGACAAAGACACACATTAGCTCAGTTTTGCTGTTTTTTTCTCCTGCAGCAGCAAAGCTCCCAGTCAAAAGGATCAAACGTATGAAGACATGACCAGTGATGGCACCCCACCACAGCTGCTGCAGCTACTGTTGCACTGCATGTGTGAATATGCCCAATATGTGTGTGCATGTGTGTATGTGTTTCTGTATGGGAAGGGGAAAAACAGATGGCTTTGCCACTGAATGTACACTTATGTGGTGAATGTATGACCGTAAATATTTCTGAGCATGTGTTAGGAACTGGCTCTTAAAAAGCGATGTCCACATTTGTGAAATGTTTGTCATGTTTCCCACAGAAGTCAAAGATGTTATATTTAAGTTGGTCAAAAATCCATACAGGTTATGCAGAAATAAAAACAGCTTTTATATGAAAACACTCAAACCACTCCAGTAGCCAAAATGTAGAGATTATTTACTATCAAACAATTATAATATGTCATGGAAAATTAGTCATCCCCCTTGAACTTTACCGCATTTTGCCTCAACCACAAACCTTTGTGTATTTTATTTGGAAGTTAGACTGACACGCAGTAGTTCACCATTGTTAAATAGAATGAAAATGACATGTTCTAAGAAAAATAAACTTCCGCAAAGTGTGGTATACAGTTGTATTCATCCCCATTTACTTCGATAACCTTAAATAAAATGCTGTTCAGTCAATTGACAAGAAGTTACCCAATTATTAAAGTCTCTATGTATAATTTTGTTTAACTAAAGAAGTGTTTAGTGATGATGTCAGAGGTTTGCTGAGAGGCTGAGTGAACAGACAGCATCATGAATACAAAAGAAAAAATAGTAGACAGAAGTTTACAACAGGATTGAGTAACCAAATTATATCCAAAGTTTTGTACATCTTATGAAGCACTGCTCAGTCAATTACTTGAAAATGGAAAGACTTTGGCACAATTTGTCAATATACATGTCCACCTCAAATGACTTAAAAAGAAAGCCATCATTAAAAAAGACACAAGCTTTGTTTGGAGACTGCTTAAAGAATGTGGATGAAGATAAAAAAAAGATGGAAGTTTAAACTTTTTTTCTACAAATGAATACTGGTAGAAAACTTGGGCAGCATCCATCCATTTTCATCATCATGACAGGATTATTTTCATTATTATATCAACCTCGCACAGGGTGATATTTTCAAATTCTGTGCTATATTAAAGTTTGCACAGTGTGAGCCAGACCTTGAAGGCTGCAAAATATATGAGACTGGGCCAAGAAGAAGTAACAACATTAGAACTTACTGTCTTTATATGATATTTGGATTAAAATTGCATGACTCAATTGAAATGACTGTCATGGACAATGATGAAGTGAAGAGAAAAATATTTTTATATAGAGAAATTCTAGTGTTATTGCTCATGCAGAGTGATAAATGTATAGTTTTATCTGTGTCACTTGTTACAGCGTTATGTGTCAGTATTCAATCAAACTGAAAACCACTAAGCAAACAAGGTAGACATTAATTTATAGGGAAGCTGTAAAAAAGTCTGTGACTTCATCTGTTTTGTCAAATAAAATGTACATTATCTCTTCAAAAAACAAAAACATTGTGTGCTCGCTATGATTTGTCTTCTTACTGTAGCGCAAAAAAATGTAAAATAATGGCTCAAAGAAAGAACTTTCCCAGGAATAATAAATTAACAGGTTACATAAAAATAAAATCTGAACTGTTGAACTGGGTGAGAGATGAACAAATATGTTAAAGTGTGAAACATGGAATTTGCCAACATTTTAAATGTCTTGGCATGTGAAACCACTTTTCCCATGCTAATTGAATGCAGTTCTTGTATCTGCCAGCACAAACATCTCAAATTACTTCTTCAAGTGTACTACAAGAGTCTTGAGCCCATTATTGCTGATGTTAAAAAAAGGCCTCTCCTCCCCTTTTCGATTAAGTTTATAGAGATCTTCAGCAGCTGGGAGTGTTTCTATTCCAGGTACACGGATGGTGGTTTGCTAAGTGAGGGTCACAGGTCAGAGGTCATCCCAAGCCCTGCTGCAGATGATGCTTAATTGACTTAGGAGCAACACCTCAGGCAGCCACCTCTAACAGTAATTGTTCGGGTAAGGTATAATGCTTTGTGCAAAACTCCAAAGTGAGCCCAAAAACAGCACTAACAAAAGATTTCTTTACATGGGCTCCCTGTAGCTCAGAATAGAATTGAAAATGATTTTACTAGTTTACAAATCATTGAATGACTTAGTACCAAAGTAAGTAAAATATACTATCATTATTCCAACCCCCCAGACTACTGAGGTCCTGTAATTGCAGTCTACTCAACATTCCTAATATTATAACCAGCCATGGAGAATCTGCTTTCAGTTTATATGCTCCTCTAAAATGGAATAAACCTCTACTATTAATCTAACGTTAATATTTCAATACAGGTAATCATATTAAAGTTACTTGTTCAAGTCGCTGTGCGTTGCTATTTTTGTAATTTTCTTAAGCAAAAAGATATATTTGGTACATGACAGCAAAAGCATTAGGAAAACAAGCGACAATAGCAGTAAATATGGTTTTGCATACTTTCAACAAGACGGGTGCCATATTTTTCTGTCGCAGTTCAAAACAGCTGATTATCTCCTTACGGTTGCCCTGTTTGTTTTGGCTTGAGCCCGTGACTCTGAGGTTTTGTACTCTGTAACTCTCCAGTAGTACATGCCCAAGACACGTCTTGTTGCTTCATTGTTACTGGTGTCAACGTGAGGTAAAACAATAAGTATATTTATGGCCTTAGCCTACTGTTAAAATGTATTTCCAATAGAGTGAGTATTGAAAAAACTAGTTATTGTTTCTATGTTTAGGCAGTGGGAAGTGATACTGGAAGCTGCTGAAAATAACTAATAAAGTAACTTTTAATCTAACTTAGTTATTTTTAAACAAAGATATGTCATCACCTGTAGGCTCAGCCAGAGATTTCTCCATCATCTGCTGTGTAAAAGTTCTGCCAGACACTCTGAGCAATAGTTCCCGAATGATAGGAATGACACAACAGCAATCCCCTCTTTCATCAGGCCTTCTAGAGGTGTCGATACCTAAACCACAGACAGCGTCCAGTGTCTCATGGCCGTCGATCCATCACTCCTTGGAAGGCTCCCTCCAGAGAACATCTACTGCAACCCTTTGACGGAACAGGAGACCAGGAGAGTGGGTTCAGACCCCTCTCACGCCACAGCATGCAAGGTCAACATCAGCCGACCCACACAGCTGGGCCAACAAGTCCACCCTCATCAATTGAGAGAGCAGATTAGCATCAACGGAAATCTATCACTTAATCATCTCCAGCTCAATCTATACTAGGAGAGAGAATCATTACAAACAGAACAAGACAAAAAATTGTCCAAGTCCAATCCATACAAGGTTTCGACAATTGTTAGATTGAATTAAAACCATTGTAAAAATGCCCCCAAAAGAAAGAGAAAGAGGAAAGAAAATAAATTAACATGCACCACTACTTGACCTTATCAAACCACCTGATCTGTTAAAAATTAGTTCACGACTGCAAATTTCAAAATCTTGCAAGCATTTTACACTCCCGGCAAACCTAAGAATTAAATTTGGTACACCAAATTGCTAAGATCCGGTGTAAAGTGAAAGAATATTTTCATTTTAGGGAAGAGTACACAAATAAAAATAAAATAAATATATAAAGATGAATGTACTGTATGAATGTAAAGAGTTTGAAAATGTCCTTAGTATGTCAAGGGGAACAGTTTATGTTCATCAGGCTCGTTTATCTGGCTTGGGACCACCCACAAGAACGCTGAATTGTTTTTGTATGTAGTAGAGTTGAGCTAGGCTGCAGCTACAACAATTAGCACCTCTAAAACACAGCAGAATACATACAGTAAGTGTGGAGATAACACATCAATGCTATATTTTTTTTACCCACGGAAGAAGAGCTGAAGAAGAAACAGTTGGAATTTGTTTTTGGAACACCTTTGGCAAAATACAATGCTGTGGTCAGTTATTTGTTCAATCAGTTTGAGCATAGTAACTTCAAAGCTGTGGACCTTACAGTACTGGCCTTGCCTTCAAGCTGTATTTAAAACCAGGATCTGTGCCATCATAATGGTGGAACACCAGCTCCCAGACTATAAGTAAAAAATAAATTGTTCACTCAATGTTTCCCCTTTTAAGGATTGTGTTAACTAGTAATGGACATTGCACAGCTGATCCCAAACCTCATCCAGAATCACCCAACAGTGAGTAAAATCATAATCCACGCCGGTACCAATGACATCCGCATGTAGCAGTCTGAACTCCTCAAGCGTGATTTTATTCACCTTTTAATCTTTTAAAAAACACACACCTGTGTGTTTTTGTCCCTGGCCCCATCCCCACCATTGACAGAGGAATAGGACGTTTTAGCCGGCTTTTATCTCTGAACACTTGGCTTTCCTCGGTCACTGTTCAGCAGAACTTTAGTTTTTTTGATAATTTAAAAATTTTCTGGGGCAGGAGGCATCTTTTTGGGCCAGATAGACTTCATTTAAACAGACAGGGGATGCTGTTAATGAGCCTGGCCTGTCCCCGACCACCTCTGTCCAACACACCAGCCACAGCTGCCCCTCTGCCCCAACCTCCTGCCCCCATGTCCTGATGCTCCTTGGTCCAAGCACCTATGAACCCAGCTCTGATTTTAACAGTAACTCACATCTCGGACTTGGACCTCTTCAAACCACTCACATACCTGTCATCAGCAGAGAGCGATCACAAAAACATCAAACTAACCGATTCAACCTTAATAATCACAAACAGTTGTCCAGAGTCCCACTTTCAACAGGTCATACAGTTACTCCATCCCAAGCCACTGTTAACATGGATCTTTTAAATGTTCACTCTCTGCTGAACTACACTTTTATTATGAACGACTTGATTTTAGTCAATAATCTTCAATGCTTATTTTTTATGGAAACATGGTTGAGTTCAGATGCTCCTGTTTTTCTCACAGAGGCCTCCCCACCAAACTTTAATTTTATGTTTTCAACCAGGAATGAAAAAAGGGAGGCGGAACCGCTTTTATATGTTCTTTAACTCTTTCTGCAAAACATGTTTTATTTGACAATTTTACCACTTTTCAATATAGTGCAGCTGTTTTTAGCATTCCTCAGATCGAAACACTGGGCGCCCTGGTTTGTGCCTCGGCTGCTGTCATGGATGTGCTTCACTCGAGGCAGATGGCTCCCCTGATGGCGTATCATTCCCATCTGAGCTCTACCTATTGTCTTACGTGTTTTGGGAAGGTATCTGTGTGTACGTCTGTTTGTTTGTGGATGTGTGCCAGTGTGTGTCTGTTTGTGCTTGGAAAACGGGGTTTGGGAATGGGGAATAACTTATTTTGTTTTTACAATTGTGGGGAAGGGATGGGGATGTAGGTTATGTGGGGTCATTTTAATCTGTAAAGCACTTTGAGCTCCATTTTTTTTGTATGAAAAGCGCTTTATAAAATAAGTTTGATTGATTGATTGATTGATTGATCCTCCAATTTAACCTAATCTTCAAACCAGGAATTGCAATATCAGCAGCTAGGGAGCTTGGTGTTAGCCCGGGAAGCTCATACCAACTACAAGCTCAGATCGGATGAAACTACCCCCCATACTTGCCAACCTTGAGACCTCAGAATTAGGGAGACATTAAAAAGGTCGGGGGTGGGGGTATAAAAAAAAAAAAAGGGAAAATGAAATACTTTTTTAAAATTTTACAGTATTTATTAATTTGACAAAATAACAGTCCACAGCAATAATTTTAGGTAAAAAAATTAACAGTCCATCCACTTTTTGTGAAAAACCTTTTGTGAAAAGTTGCAATATTTTTCTGACTTTATTTTTATTTTTTGCCAATCACTTAAATTGTTTGAAAAGCAAGCAGAGTTTGAGACTACACTGTCACACAAACCTTAGACAAATAAAATGGCTTTAAATGACAGTTGAAAACTCTAAAATGTCACCAGCTCAGATTGGGTCCCCACTAGAAGAACATCTTTGCTTTTATTTTGATGCTACAGTCCCAGACCCAACCTGGGGCTTTTTGTTGGCTCTTTATTAACCTCCTGGGTACGCCCCTGCTCAGCAGCACTGAACGTTTAGGAATAGTCACTATTAATCATTCTAAAAACTCATAGGACTTTCTGTGTCGGGAGAAAGTGAGAAAGTATGTTTTTCACAGCATTAAGTCTGTTGATTTTGATGCTGTAACTTTGTTTTCTGCCTTACAAAAAGAACAATCAGCTGCACATCCAGACTCAGAAGAAAAGCCTTGATCCACTGTGGAAGTTACCATCACGCAGCCAAAATAAAAGAAAACTAGACTTGAGGTCGGTTGAAATATTTTTTAATAATTAATAACTCAGATAATTTAAAAAGTAATTGAAACTACAGCTAATTTCAGTCACATTAAGACTGCTCTGAAAACTTGCAGCTGGCTGCTGTGGCGTAAGTCACCAATTACAGCTGATTGTTTTTCTCATCTGACATATACGAATCACTTAGGTGACCTATTTTGGATTCAAAACAGCGAATTCCACCAACAGGTGAAGGACTTTCATGTCCAGAATGAGGAAAGTTTACCCCATAACAACTGGCAAAATGCAAATGGAACATGTCTTATTCTACATTCCCCTCACATAAGAAACAGGGAGTGTACATTATACTCAATGGCGTCAGATATCAGGAGAAATTCGGGAGAATGGTGGCTCTGGGAGATTTTTGGGAGGGGACTGAAATGCGGGACTCTCCCGGGAAAATTGAAAGGATTGGAAAGTATGCTACCCGCTGAATTTAAGCAGATTACCAAACTGAGGAAAATAAACGATCAAAGATTTCCACAGTAGTGAAAAGGGAAAAGCTTGGTGGGTGTGGTGTATAGCGTGCTGGTTTGCGGCCCGGTCTTGTTTGGGAATGCAGCCTAAACTAGGTGGTAAACTCCATCTAAGGCTAAATATCGGCACGTTTTTTGTCTCATGCTACTGATTTTAGTAAACAGAGACAGTGTAAGAGTTGGGAGGAGTTTTCTGCAAAGGTTGTTGTAAGGAGATTTTGATTTTTGGGGGGTTTAGATGTTATTTCTTGGAGGCTGATTCTGCACTCCACTGCCACACTGGAGATTGGAATTAAGCGCCACTTCAGCTGAAGTTTTCAAATCTAAGAATATTTCTATTTGAAATGATCAGAAGTTGGAAAGATCCTCTAAGCAAGCCTTGTTCTGATCCACAAGCCACAGCTTTAGCGAGAGGAAATGTAGCAGAAAGCACTGGATGTTGACACCACACCAGACACTTTGGCGCAAGTCTATAGCCGTGAAAGGACTTAAAAGGACTTAAAAGGACAGATAGGGAACAGAAGGCTGCATACAGTGAGTCTCCCCCCATATGTTGGGACTAAACAGCCCAGAGTCCAGAGCTAATAATTTGGACTAATGATCAATATTTTTGGCATGGTTCACTACTTTAAAGCTCAAAGGGTTTTTGCAGTACTGTGTGAGGAGATGGGCTACAACCGTCAGTCCTGATGGCAGTCAGGTGGGAAGGTGCTATCTAGGGACTTTGAACTGCAAAATTATATCTACATAATTTTTAAGGAAGAGGGCAGCGATCGTCCAAGTAAATCTTACCCTAACTAGCTTTGTATAAAGATTGTATACAGTGATTTGTTTTGTTTGTTTTGAAACCGATGTGCAATGAACCAAACTCAGTGATGCAGGGCAGAAAGACACCTCCCCCTTTCAGATACAGTGACATCACAGTGGGCTCACATCAGGTATTGAAGAGTTGTGAGAGATCATATTTCTCCTGTTTTGGCTTCTATCCATTGGCTCCCTGTTAAATCCAGAATAGTTTAAGATCCTCCTCCTTACGTATAAAGCCCTTATTAATCAAGCTCCATCGTACATCAGAGATCTGATTGTTCCATATGTTATTAACAGAGCACTTCATTTGCAGACTGCAGGTGTACTGGTAGTTCTTAGGATTTCTAAAAGTAGAATGGGAGACAGATCTTTTAGTTATCAGGCTCGTTTCCTGTGGAACCAGCTCCCAGTTTTAGTCTGTGAGGCAGATGCTCTGTTTATTTTCAAGACTAGGCTTAAAACCTTCCTTTTTGATAAAGTTTATAGGTAGAATGGCTTAGGTTATCCTGAGTTATCTCTGTAGTTATGCTGCTATAGGCTTAGACTGTTTAATCTTCTACGTTTCTCTTCTACTACTCTCCAGATATATTTTTTCTGCAATTGTTAACCTTGTTTTCTCTCAGTATTTTTCTCCCCATAGAAGCTCCACACGGTATGGTACCCTGCTCAACTATAAAGTCCCCTGCTGAATGGGGACCATCGGTCCAGATGATGCTCAAAGTCACCGAGCATCCTCCATGATGTCTCTTCTCTGTCTTCTCAGACTTCCAAACGGTCGTGGCAGATGACCGCTTGTACTGAGCCAGGTTCTGCCTGAGGTTTTTTACTGTTAAAGGGGAGTTTTTCTTCTCCACAATCTGCTGGGATTCCTTACATAAAAAACGTTTAACTGATTAAAATGTTTGTATAATTGTATTGAAATGACATCTGTTGTGAATTGGCGCTATATAAACAAAACTGAATTGAATTGAACATTGAATGCCTCAGGTTGCAAAACAACCCTTTAAAAGTTATTTCTTTATTTTTGTAATTCTTTATGTTTTTAAAGCGTTTGTGCAAAGAGATTATTTTAAAATAAAGCAATGAATGCAATGTTCGATATTAATGCTCAATAAAAAAAGGCATACTTAAAATTATTAAACTTGAAGGTAGGGGGGAGGGTGGTGAACATTTTCTTATAAACCAAGGGAAGGGACAATATAAATACTTTGGGAATCAATAACTTAATGCACCTCCTCAGTGTTTTAAAGTCATCCTATACCCTTAGCAGTAACACAAGCACAAAGAATAATTCTTCTATCTCTGTGCTTGACGGTAGGGATGATTTTCTTTGGGTAAAACTCTACTCTAAAACTTGGGTCAGGTATAACTAATTTCCCTACGTCTTGATGACGATTTATCAAATCAAACTTTTTAAAGCGCTTTTCATACAAAATAGCATCTCAAAGTTTTTTACAGATTACTATGATCCCACATACCCCCCCCCCCAAAAAAAAAAAAAATGTATATGACTGTTGGGCATCTTACATTAAAAAGTAATAGCTATAATTGAGTTAGTAACTCAGTTACTACAATGTAAAAGTAATTAATTACTTAGCAAAATAACTGATGTTTTTTTCTGTAATGGTGTTACGTTGTATAATATCTATAAGGTCAAATATTTCTATAACTGATGAATAATAAAACACCATATACACAGTATTTTAGAACATTTGGTATTTTAAGTAGACTCAACATAATTGAAGCTATATGGAGAAAAACAAAAAAACATACAAAAAAGTAAATATTGGAAATACTTACTGTAATCACACAATTTTCCTTAAAGTGCAAAACAAAGACAGACGGCTGTAGGTAAAATGAAATGAAAAGAAAATATGTTCATTAAGTTGTGCAAACCTAGGCTATATATCTGTATTATTTTACAGTAAATAGAGCACAATCCAACTGGTAGTAGTAAGACATTTTGAGATTGATTTCCTATCATTTGGTCACATGACCTGGAAGCTATTGGCGGAAAACCTGAAATATTACAGTAAAATTATTAATATATAATATTCTATGCAATCAAATGTCAAACGAATTGTTGTGTCTGGTTCTTTAGACGGAGAAGATATTTCAAGATTGATTTGGTGTCACCTGGGGTCACATTAACTGGAAGCTATAATGAAGAAAAATATTTTATAGTAGCATATTAATAAGAAACATCGGTGTATCATGTTCCTTGGATGTTGAGCATCAATTTAATAATATTTTGGATTTACTTTGTTGGTAGATCTCACAGGTAATTTCTGGGATGTATGTAGATTTATTGAAAACCAAACCCACCGCCGTCAGGAGCGAGCGGCGATGCAGCCGTTTTATTAGCGCAGAGCACTCAGAGTATCTGCCTACTCACCAAATTATCATCATATTTGCAGCGGCGTCATCATCACTCTCCCTGCAGTGTGACTGTCAGATAGCCTCACACTGCTGCACTTCATTCAACCACATTGTAGTAATGCGCCACTTTACATCCCTAGTAACGATAACGCAGTTGTAACAATAGGGAAAGTAATTAGTTAGATTACTCCATAACCTAAAATTTATCGCCATTAGTAACGCTGTTATACTTAAATGCTGTTACTCTCAACACTGAGCAACAGTAAACAAAGCATCATTGGGCATAGAGGAGCCAGGTAAGGAAACGCATCATAGGACAAATTTGATTTAATCTCACTTTAGTGCTTTTTGGCAAACCTAATCTGATCTGATTTCATTGGCAAACTGAAGCCAGGCCTGTACCATCTTTTTAAACAGAAGTCTTAATTGTGGTCAATTATGGATTTGGTGTTACCAAAGGTTGTCTTCAGACCAGTTGTCTTCAGACCGATAAGAAGCTCCTCCTGTGTAGTTGTGACCTAATCCCTTTTCTGTCTGACAATCATAAGGGCTGTTCCAGGATATTCATGGGAGGGAGGAAGAGGACAGGGAAAATACATTGGCTCGTTCCTCTCAGCAGTTGTGTCTCCAGCATTTCACTACCATTTTGTCAGTAAGTAGCATAAGTGAGCAGCCCCAAAAGGTGTCCACAGCCGCAGAGAAAAACAAGATAATTGATGACACAAGCATGGTTGCAGTGATTTCTGTTTGCTATATTGTTATATAATTATTTGCCAGCAACTCTTCCACTTTTGCAATAACCCAAAGCGATCCTTTCAGGTCTGCCCTGGAATATGTGATAAGTCAATTATAAGAGACATAGCAAAAGGGAAGGGAGGAATCTGAGCCACCCAAAGATAACCTATGTTTGCAGGTGAGGTAATTCAAACTACATGCACAAAGGCTGCAGCTTGATTTGAACTAAGTATCATCTTCCTCCTACTAGGCAACAGGGCTAATATTTGTGCCACTTTGCAGGCAGTGAAAAAAAAACCATATATGCACATCAAAATGCAAGAAATAACCTTCAAAAGTACAGAAAGCCTAGTTGCTTGAATGTAAAAAAGACTAGTATTGACTGAAGAGCTTTATTCACATAGAAAAATTGAGCTTCTCACTGTCAGGTCAGATAGCTAACTACAACACGCTTGTGCAAACTGTTAGTCTTTGAAATTGATCCCTCATATGTTGATGACTCTACAACCAAACAGATAGGGTGTTTTATAAACCCAGTAGTAGGCAGTGTTAAAAAAAACCCCACACAAAACAATTGCACGTTAACTTTTCCAGCTTTCACACTCTAAATGTTTCCTTCATAAAGGGCATGCAGCACACTGGAAATGTGGGTTAGCACTAAACATATGTAAAATAATGAGAAGTGAAGGGACTTAAATCTATAGGATAGTTCTAGAGTAAAATAAGATGGCATGCAGTCTAATAATGCAATAATTTACATTTCTATCATGAACCACTAAACTGCACCTAATTTGGTCTGCAATCTGTTGAGCCCATTTTCACCCATTTACTCAGTGAGGGTAATAATATGTTTGTTTTGCTCATGAGTTTGGTTTGGATATGAAAAGGAAAGATTGACAGTGCACCTGTGGGCTGTTTGTAAAGGAGCGACCCTGAAAAAGAATGGAAGAGAAGAAGAGGGGGAGCAACTGGCCGAGAGGCTCCTCAGCTCTGCAAACCACTTCAGTTCTCACTTGAGTGCCTCTCTTTGGGCCTTCACCCACACAGACCCCACCTCACCGCTTTAGATTCAAATTCCTCCACTAGGCAAGACCCCGTCATTCCCCTCCATCCCCCAGAGCTCGGCACACACCAAGGGGCATTCAAAACGCATTAACACCAAATCAATGGGAAACAGTAAAAAAAGCACAAAAAAGGGGGAGAAAAGAAAAAATCTCCTTAGCAACATAATCTAGATGGCCTGACGAGAGGAGAAGTGAAAAGAAAAGCGAAAGAGGGGTGGTGTTGGCTTTTAGGAGGGGAAGACGAACTAAACACAAAAGCTGGACACACAGACAGAAACAAAATTGAAAATTAACACAGAAGAAACTGTTCCTTTTTTCATGGGAACACAATCGGCTACATTAAACCCGGAGCCGGGCCCCTCCTCCTCGCCTGGGCCGTGCTAGGAGGTGACTGAAGGCTCCAATGGAACTCTATTTTGTTTCAGACAAGTTCAGCTGAAGAAAACGGAACGTGATCTGTTGCATGTAGTTTTTTAAACACATTGGCTGTATAACATTTTTTGAGTGCACTTTTTCCAATAAATAAACATTTAAATATATTACTATAATTAAAAATAAACATATTTGTCAGTCATGATTTTGTAAATTACTATGTAGCAATCTGTACAATTTCAGGAAGCCTTCTACTATACATGAGGTTGTTCCTCTGCCTTTGAATTTACAACCCTTACATTTTTCTAATTTTTTCACCTTAAAACTGCCAGTTATACTGTATACAAGCACACAGTAGTTCACCATTGTGAAGTTGGAGAAAAGGCATACTATTCCAAATCTTCTATGAAATATATATCTCATAATTTAGGAAAACCCTTTATCCATTGTCTGTATACACTTGTCCTCTAGCTGATGCATATCTTCAGCAGTCTCTGCAATATTCAGGGGATATCCTGGTTAGGTTGGCAGTCCATCACAAAGCAACCCTTAGACACATATGACAGACAATCATGCACACACATATTCATGCATAAATTCAATTTTGAGAGAACAATTAACCAAATAAAATAAATCATGGTTTTGGACAGTGGAAAAAGGCAGGAATACCTGAAATAACCATAATATGCACTGGGAGAACATATAAACTCCACACAGAAAGACCATAGGCCAGGATTTGAACCCAAGACCTCTTTGCTGAAAAAAATAAAAAAAGAATCACTCACAAGTACCAAAATGGATACACACACATGCTCTTAGGGTTCATACATGTATATATACTTGTTTATGTGTGAAATTGTACAAGTATGAATGAGAGGCTCGTAACCGGTGTGTGTGAGAGTTAATTTTGTCCCAGAGGAGGTGGGGGTAAATCTTTTAGATTGTAACGTGTGCATTCTACCATCAGTTTTATGATAAAACAGTACATTCTGAGCAGATTAATATTGCTAAGACATTATCATTGCTAATACAATTGGTAAATACAGTTTGTTTGCTAAGACAAACAAACTGTATTTACCAATTGGGGGGAAAAAACACACACACAGAGTGTTTAGATGTCGATGTGAAGGCAGAGATTGTATGTGAAATTTAAATGCATCTCACAAATGAGCAAATTTAAAATGGATGAGGTTGTTTTGACAGAGAAAGACATTCAGGGGCTTTTTTAATGACAACCCTTCTGATTACTGATTAGCAGAACTGAAGCAATGACTTCAATGTCAAGGTCTAATTGTACCACTGCTAGAGGCTATTGATAAAAGTGTGGAGACGTATTGCTATAAAGAGTGGAGGATGGCAAGTGGTATGAACTGAAAAATAAAGGAGTCATTAGCCAAACAACACCTGTTAGACCTGTTACCATATCAAGCCCTCACAGCAGCTGACCACAAAGTTACTAATTCACTGTAAGTAAATCTAAGTAGCAAAATGTTCATTTTACATTGAGAACATATGTAACTTGTGTTTTGTGTACCCTGTTGTGAAGAGTTATTGTGATATACACATTTATTATGGCATTTTCTTTTCTCATTAATGTATGATTTATTTCTAATAATGTTCTCTGACATCCAATCTGGGTATCTACAGTTCAGTCCAGCAGTGCTTAATTGTTTCCCGTTTGAACATCTAAAGGAGACAAAACTATAACTTTGTGACAATCGGAAAGACTCAGACCACCAGGCACCCACGCAAAACACGTTTGTTTGTGTAGGGCTCCCTCCTAGAATGCATTGCAATATTATGCCGCAATCCATTTTTAGCAAATGTGAAAAGCAATATTGGAAATGTTACATTTAGGCTTACATATTGTGATTATTTATGATAAATGCCTAACACTTCAAACAACTTCTGAAATCATAAACACGGTCTCTGGAGAAAATGATAGAAACTAAATAGTGAAACAGAGACAAATATCTTACATAGAAAAAAGAGGAACAGATGTTAAAGTACTTAATTAGGATATGTCTTCTTTTTAATGTCAATAATCTTTGCCAAATTTTAAGCCACATTCATTTTCCACCCACTTTGCAACTACAATATACCCAACTTTTTGTTGGTTTATAAAATCTATTTCTCATAAAATACGCATAGCATAAGTTTGTGGTTGTGATTTGTCAAAATATAGAAATATACAATGGTTATGGATATTTTTCTATTTTTAAAACTGTAACTCTATCATGTTAGAGGGTGAATGTTTACAGACCACAAGCCATTGTAAAGTATGTGAGCCGTCTCATCCAGCCTTTATGTAAACACTTACCCTGGCTTAATGAACTCTGCGTCTGAGTTTGTGGAAGGGCAATCGAGAAGTTCCTAGGAGATAAGGCCAGTCTTTGTTAGGCCTGACGGTTTAAACACTGCGGGATTCAGTCTAAACAAGCTAAGGAATAAAAAGAGTGAAATGTAGATTTAGGTTCCTCAGGAGAGGCAGATGAACCGTTAATGTTTACCAGAGTGATCATGTTGTGGTAAACTGTGTATTTTGCAGAGGGCAATTAGCATGGGGCAGGAACTCTGGCCACCAGCAGCCCTGTAAATGACCCCTGACCTCTCCTCCACGACCAGCCCACTGAGAGGAGAGCCTGCTTTAATTAGGAGGTCATTAAGACCCAACCTCAGCTCACCAAAAAACAAACAAAGCCAGGGCTTGCTTCCACCTGCAAAAAAACAAACAATAGTTGCATAATTAAAGATCTGTACATTGAACTTTTGCTTATTTTGTCCAATTTTATGTTAAATGAAAAAAAAGGTTGATGGAAATTGAAGGTTTTCTCGCTTTCTCTCATTTTTATGAGTGATAGAAACATCTATTCGCCTGACAGAAAGGTAAAATTTCGGTTAAACACTCACACTGATTGAATAGATGAAAAATAGAACAAAAACAAAACTGTGAACCATGAAAGACGAGCTTGCACTGCCAGGCAAAGGAAAGACTAAAGAGGTGAAACAACAAAGTTGAATGGACTATAAAGGTGGAGAAAATAGATGACAAGGCA
Source organism: Apricaphanius iberus (assembly GCA_028564705.1). Taxonomy (NCBI): domain Eukaryota; kingdom Metazoa; phylum Chordata; class Actinopteri; order Cyprinodontiformes; family Aphaniidae; genus Apricaphanius; species Apricaphanius iberus. The sequence continues at coordinate 934,991 of JAPXFQ010000256.1, forward strand.
AAGACTGATTCCAGAGGCCTTTTATTCAAGCCTCTGATTTCACACTTGCACAAAGAGCTTTGGGGACGTTTCATCCTTTTCACATTTCTTCTGCATTTGGTCAGTGTTACGCTGCAGCGCAGTCTCTCCAATGCAGGAGAACGAGCGCTGCCCTGAGAGAAGTCAGGTCCATTCACAGCTTTATAAATCACCTCAGCATGTGCAGACCATGGCCAATCGGCCAATTACACCCCCCTGACACCCAGGGCCTGATAAAGAAGGTCCGCGACAATGGGATCACAGGCCAGATAAACGACCCTTTAATGAAGTCGCCCACAAAACAGGCCAAAACCGCGCGCCCCACTTACGTATTCCATCACGCAGTTGCCCTCACATTTCCTCTTGCTCAGTCTCCATGGACGCCACAGCTGGGGAGAGGTGGCCGCAGAGCAAGAGAGGTAGAGTGAGAGAAAAAGGAGAGAAAAATGACTCTGTGCTTTGACACCGCTAAGCCCCCCCACCTAAGGCCCCTTTTTAGACTTTTGGCCGAACAAAAGCATCTGTTGCCATACTGTGCCGCTCAAACTCCCCTCCACACCTCCTCCTCACACACTTCTTCTCCAGTCAGCAGAGGACCCTCACTGAAGTAAAAAAAAGAGGCAGCAATGGGCCGTATGCAGCTGAGGCTGCTCACCTTGTGGCACAAGCTATTGTGTGGCCCATTCCAGGAGCTTCTCCATCCATCTTTATCCATCTTTGTGTCTCTGGGACAAACGGAGAGAGAGCGAAACTTTGTATGACAGAGAGAGAGAGAGAGAGAGAGAGAGAGAGAGAGAGAGAGAGAGAGAGAGAGAGAGAGAGGGGCAAAGGACTGCAGCTGCGGGATGAATAGAAGAGGGAATGAAGAGATGAGGTGGGAGTGAGAGCTAGAGAAGGAGCAGCTGCAGGGTGGTCCCATAGAGTTGCTTGGCTTCTTGAAATTCAGAACACAAACAGTAATCATGCTATGCACTTTAAAAACGGGTCACTCCTGGTTTTAAACTGAAAGCATTAAGGAGTGATGGAGTGAAGGAGAGAGATTACCTAAGAATAAGAGTAACATCAATTTGGGTAGATATTTCAGTTTCCTCATCTCACCCTACTACCCTCTTAAACAGCATAAAGAATTCACTTTTGAATCTTTCTAATAAACACTTAAACTGTAGACAGCATGAAGTTGTTCCAGTCCTGATTAATTTATTGTTGTTTTTTTTATATTTTGTTACTCAGAATCATACATTTTAATGGATTTTGTGTAATATAAAGTAGAACAGAAGTGTAAAATGGTAGGAAAATATTTCATGATTCATGAAAACTTACAAATGAAAAGCTGAGGAATGTTACATACACTTGTATTTAATCCTCAAAAATCAATAATTGCAGGCTGCAATTTCTCTGTTTGGGTATGTGCCTATCAGTCTGGCACATTTGCTATCTGGCATTTTTGCACATTTTTATAATTTTCCATCCACCTTACAAATATGCCTCATAATCAAATACAATGAAGTTTGTGGTTTTAACTCACAGTTATCCTTAAAATTATTCATACCCTTGACAGCCTTATATTTAAAAATATTATTTAGTTAACCTAGAAGTTTGTTGTTGTTATGAGAAGAAAATATAATTAAAAAAAAATTCATGTCATTAATAGAATTAATAGAAGCTCCACACGGCCTGGTACTCTGCTCAACTATAAAGTCCCCTGCTGGATGGGGAACATCGGTCCAGATGATGGTCATAGTGACCATCTTCCATGCTATCTCTTCTCTTTCTTATCAGACCCCCAGATGGTCGTGGCAGATGACCACTTGTACTGAACCAGGTTCTGCCAGAGGTTTTTTACTGTTAAATCGGAGTTTTTCCTCTCCACTGTCGCTACATGCTTGCTCAGTATGAGGGATTGCTGAGGAATTTCTGTGGTTGGAGTCTGCATGATCCGGGTACAACGTCACGTTGATGACTCATCGCAATCTGCTGGGATTCCTTACATAGAAAACTTTTAACTGATTGGAATGTTTGTATAATTGTACTGAAATTAGTTTTGTTGTAAAGTGCCTTGAGAGGACATCTGTTGTGAATTGGTGCTATATAAATAAAAGTGGATTTGAATTGAATGGAATTAATTATTTATACCTATTTCAATAAGCAACTTACAAATCTCTATTGACTTTTTGTATGTTGCCATTTGTAATTTGACAATTTATCTTTGATTTTTCAGTCATGAGATCAAAAGCCTTCATTTTCATCACCCCAATCTTTAGTTTCCTCCGTGTATGTGTTTTGTTTACTCTGGCTGGGGTCCTCAAAAAATATTTCTTTCTGTCAGGAAAAAAAAAGCATGTTGCAAAAATTACACTTGCCTGGGGTATGAATAATTTTGGTCTTAGCTTTAGCTTGGAAAGGGAAGCAGTTCCTTGCTAAATAGAAAAATGTATGTGTAGTCACCTCTGGATACCATCCAAGCCATAGAAGTTCATTTTTATTCTAATCTGAACACCTTTAACCATATGTTTTTTTCTACATGGCTTGTGACAATTTGCAGACAATATTTCTTATTACTGTAAAGGTTAGACCTTTATAGACCTACTATCCTGTTGACAAATTTTTCCACCTGAGCTGGGGATCTGTGCAGCTCATCCAGATTTACCATAGACCTCTTGATTGCTTCTTTGATTCCTGTTATCTCTGCCTGGTCTATTACATTTAGATTAAAAGCTTTGTCCTAAGCCTGATAACTAAAAGATCTGCCTACCGTTCTACTTTTAATAATCCTACAAACTACCTGTAAACCTGCATTCTGAAAACGAAGTACTCTGTTAGGAACATATGGAACAATCAGATCTCTTATGTACGATGGAGCTTCATTATTAAGGGCTTTATAAGTAAGGAGGATGATCTTAAACTCTATTCTGGATTTAAGTGGGAGCCATGGAGAGAAGCAAAAACAGGAGAAAACAAATCTCTCTTTTTAATATTCATTAGAACTCTTGCTGCAGCATTTTGGATCAACTGAAGGCTTTTAATGCATTTTGTGGTGTACCTGATAATAAGGAATTACAGTAGTACAGCCTTGAAGTAATAAATACATGGACTAGTTTATCTGCATCACTCCTGAACAGGATGTTTCTAGTAATTTTAGCAATATTCCAGAGGTGAAAGAAAGAAATCTTAGAAACCTGTTTAATATAGGATTTAAATGTCATGTCTTGGTCAAAAATTATATCTAAACAATATACCTTAATATAAACACAGTGGAAACTGTCCTAGAACTATTTCAGAAGTTGCTACCTGTTGTTATTTTATCTCAGGTCTTGGGGGCACGGCCAATCAGTGCAAAGTAAAATGAATGATCATCCTGGATTAGCTGGTTTGCAATTGCCAGTCAATTGTTTGTCAAGTAGCATTGGAAGTAGATATTTCAGCTTCTCAAGCTTCATATTTTGTTTCCAATAGTTTAGGTAAACTATGAAAATAAATCAGCCAATAAGCAGATTTTCAGCCAATAATTTGGATTTATGTTCCACAGAAAAATCCACCAATAGGTAAATCCTTTATAATCTGGGAGATCGCTGTGCAACATACTTAAGCTTCTCAAGAACTTGCTTGCTGTCTTTTTTAACTCATGCTGTTTTTTTCTCTAATGTTCTCTAACAAATCTCTGAGGCCTTTGCAGAACGGCTGAATTTATATTATGATTAAATATGTTTCTACAGATTTATGAAGCCAGTTGTGTCCCTCGGTTGTTTTTGCAAGTGTCAGGTGTGATGTGTAACAGAAGGATAGCTTCAGGTTTGAAATAACAACTAATGTTGGGTGGTTTGGCGTTGAAGTTGGAGAATAAGGTTAATATGGTTGGGATGTGATGTGAGAAGAGATAGTGGGTTCATTGGACATAGGATGTTGGAGATGGTGAACCGGAACAAGATGAAAAGACGGATACTCCAGAGAAGATTAAATGACAGGAGGAGAACATGGCTTATGTAATAGTTAAAGTAGCAAAGATTAGGATGAGATGGAGGCAGGTAGCAACCCATTAGAGGAGGATCCCAAACAATGAATAGACGAGCCAAAAGGCTAAACCCAAGCACACACTTCACGTTTCCATTTTTTTCAAGTAAAATTTTTTTAAACATTATCTTTTTTCTTTTACACAACAATTACATGTAACTTTATGTTTATCTATTCATTTAAATAAAACAAATTGAGATTTGCTGCTGTAAACTGACAAAATGGGGAACATTTTATTATGTGTCTTTTTTTACTTCAGTGCTTTCTCATCTCTCCTTTTAAACAACATTAAGAATCCACTTTTTCACACTTCATCATGAATTTTTTCAAGTTCCTCAGTGTAATTATATCATGTTTACACTAAGAGATTTACATAATCCATATATTTATCATGGCTGCCCCGTTGCATCATTTACAAACATTTACCCAAGTTGAAAGTGAAGCATTTTGTATATTTAGTAGCTACTAAAAAATATTTTCTGGTTTTGGTTAACTGTTTTGCTTAGGAGATAACACTTAGTTCTGATAATATAAAACATCCAACACATGAACTATTGTAAAATATTTAACATGTTTCTTCTTTTAAATAAAACATCTAAGTGGGAAAAAAGCATTTAATCACTAAATATGTTCAGATATTTTTAACTTGTAGAAAAAAATTAATCCCTACGTTTTTAGTCCATGTAAGATCATAAATGTTTGTTTTTTGTGTCATTGAGCTAAAATATCTTTCTTTTTTGCCTAAGTGCAGCAAGATGCAATATCATCCTTCAATTAACTTTCACCAAACTTTTTTATTTCTACTCTAATAAAGTGTCTAAGATCCTAGTTTTAATGTTTGTATTTAAATAAAGAATTAAATTTTACTGCACAGAAAGCACAGTGATGTGAACTCATGAGAGGCAGGTGGGGCATTGCCTCACCTGTCATCATTACAAGGAAAATACAAAAAGAGAAAATCAGTATGTCCACTTGACAGCTAAGCATAAATCACAGAAGTTATGCTTAGCTGGTCAAATTTATAGGAGAATGGCAAAGGAGTGTACAGACCTACTGGTAGTGCTCCGTCACACATTGACACTATTGTCAGACATATTAAACTCCAGATTTGTTTGTTTGTTTGTTTTTATTCTTTTCTAGCATTTCATATTTTAAGGCACCTTGCTTCAAGGTTCCTTTTTTTTTTAGTTCCAACATTGAATTGCCTTCTTTAAATACGTTACCGTCTGAGTTTCTTTTTACATTCTAGCAATCAATTGACATCCTTTGATTAAATCTCATTCATTTACTTTCTTGCAGGACGTTCGACCTCTTTCCTGATTGTTTCAGCTGACAGCTTTTTGTTTGGGCTATCCCTCCTGTCCTTTCAGTCAAGTAAAACAGATTAACGTCTTCAAGCCCCTTTTGTCTACTGCATGCTTTGTATCATATTTGAAACTGGGGACTTTGGGTTAGAAATTTCAATTGCAAGGCGACCCCTTATTTATTTCTCGTGTGAATCGGGTCAGATATATTTTTATTTAATTTTAGTTTACAAGATTAGTTGTAAATTACTATGAGTAAATGAAGCCATTTTACTCATATATTTCCACCTTGTTTTATTAAACTAATACAACTGTAGCAACAATTTGCACACAATTTATTTGAATAGGTTTCTGATGAAACCAAAATCAGAAATGTTAATTTTAACGATTTGTTGAAGATATATTTCTAATATTTTTGAAAGACACTAATTTTAACAATATTTGTTCATTTCTAGTGTTTAAGATAATTTTGATCAAATTAATTAATTTACTCAAATAAATTATTTATTAACAAGTTTATGCAATAAAAATACAGTTTATACAAAAACTCTATTAATATTCTGTGCTGAACACAACACATGACTGATTATAACTACATTTATTCACTTAAATTCTAAGTATTTTATGTCAGTATTTAAACATTATTGGGCATTACATTAAAAAACTAGCATTAATCAAATGTATTTTGATGGCTAAAATTGAATACATTCTAAAATTATTTTCTGTTTAACAATCTGTTTGAGCCAGTAAAATTCACTTTTTAGCGACTAGGCTTTTATAAAAATAAGAAAACACATTTGAAGAAATTAACAATAACATCTAACATTATAAAATAATTGAGAGCTCTATATTTAGCTAATAATTTTTTTTAAAATCTGATTTATCTTTCTGGAAAAAAATCTACATATATATATATATACATATATATATATATATATATATATATATATATATATATATATATATATATATATACATATATATATTATTAAGACTTTTGGATATAAATGTTTTGATTCAAACTACAAGTTAAAACACTGCTATCATAGAATTAGAAAAATGAGCTGAGTTTGTTTTTTTATTGGGTAGCATTGAATAGATCACTGCACTTTTGACTTAACTTAATTTTTTTTAAATCAGCAGGTGCAGGAAGAGTGTCAGCACTCTTTTGGTCAGCCTTTGCATTTGCCCCTCTGAAGTAGATCCTCATTTTGGACCACCAGCCTCCATCACACTTACACTGTGTATTAACTTCAAATTCCAAGCAAGCATTTTCTAGTGATGCACCTTATTTGAAAGTATTTTTTTAAAATACAAAGGTTATTAAATCTTCAAATGTTGTGATGTAGGTCACAGAAGTCTAAAGATATATTTTCCGTCACTGAAGTGATAACTTTTCTTCATCCACATTAACATCTCTCATGCACAGTAAAAACAAATTTACTCTCTTGGTTATTGTCCCACTACAGAATGACACTTTTAAGAGCATGTTTAGCATTCAGGATCAGTCATTCATTCTTCCTGTCTGAGCTGAGAAATCTTTGTTTGGTCGATCCTCTTCAAACCTTGGAGTGTCAGGAGGGGCGGGGGGATCGATTTGATTCTAATCAGACCATGAAAAGAACATGATCTAACTACTTTCAGAGCGGAGTATATTTAAACCCACTCCTCTTTACGCTTTCCCTCTTTCCATCTCCACCACCCTCCTTCTTTACTGTGGGAACAATGATGCTGGTCAATTTAAAAAGCTTTGAATGTCTCGTCAATGACTTTGTGAATACAGGGGATAGAGCTTTGGAAAAGGAGAAGAGGCAGAGATGGAGTGAGGAAAGTGGGGAAAAAAGGGAGAAATTGAGGGAAAAAAGGCCAAAGAGCAGACATAAAAATTCCAAGAGTTGTTTAAGCGTGGGTGGGTTCATTTGCATGACAGTGACGTGTGAATGAGACTGACCTCTTGGACCGCCCCGGTGCTAGGCCGAGCTGCAGTCCGACGTGCAGGCTTTGACCCAGCTCATTGACTCTGAATAGATACTTTGTCAAAAGGAGGGACCTTGCAGCTCTCAGCCGGACGGGCATCTGCAGACCTCCTGTTTGACACCAAGCTGTGTCTGTTTCAATCACCGCAGCCAACGTGGAGACCTGTGCACACACACATCACTGACACTTAGGCTTTTAATCAGATCATGCAAAGGCATAAATATGAAGAATAATATATATGAAGAAAATAAAGAATAATTTGAAGAATGTGAAAACCAACACATTAATGTATTTTGATTTGGCTTTTATTACACACATGCATGCAAACACAGCCACGACAGGTGCAGCAAAGCTCTTGCACGTGCAGACCCATCAACACGCTTCACTTGATAGCTCCATGATTTACTGCAGCAGGCAGGTGAGAGGACATAGAGTGGACCAGAGGGGGTGCCTGAGCGATGTATTCTGCATACAAATCCTGGTTGGTTGCCCCCAAACTCCCCCTCGACCCCTTTCTAGATTGTGACTGTGCAAACACAAAAAGCTCAGACAGCTCACAAACAGTCTCTCCTTTTATCAGACTGGCACAGAGTTGGGACAGTGGAGAAGTTTTTAGCCCTGACCTCAGCTGTCTCTGTGTTCTCAAAAGGAAGCCCACTCCACTTGGAAACACAAACAGATCGAAGCGAGCAGTTGTTAAATTTAAATGAACTCACTTTGGTACAGGCAAGGATATGAAGGATATTTAAAACTGCAAAGCGATGTCCTGATATGTGTAGTTTTGTAACTTTTATTTAGTTCAATTGCTCCAAAATTAATGATAATTTAGATTAATTTAAAGGTGGAGCAACAAAAGCTTGAGGATTGTTCTGGACAATTATGTAAATCAAATTCTCAAAAAGAGAAACATTTGTTTCCTGAAGCTTCTGGTTGAAGTAGATATTAAGCCTAATATCAAAATTTATTATTTTCTATTTCTTTTTATCATAATTTTTTTGATGTTTATGTTTTTATAGTTTCTTTGCTGATATTTTTCCTCTTTTCTGTTCACTATTGGTGTAATTGTAGTGGTTGTTTGAATCTAGTTCAGTTTACACCCACTCATCCCACACTTGCAAACTAACTTTATCAACTTGGACTTAAATAAAACTAACACATTATACAAAACTTGTTAAGTACCAATTTGTTTTTAACATAATGCATAATTCTTATTTCACTGCTATATATTTGATCTTACTCCATAATAGAATGCCTTAGTGTTAAATCAAGGTGATATATCTTAAAACATTAGGTCAGGGACAGTGTAGATTTGACAAAAGAAAAAAATAGTTTCCTAATTTTTTACTTTTGCACACTGGTGCAGTCGGTAGCACTATTGCCTTGTAGAAAAAGTTCCTGGGTTTAAATCCCAGTTTAGGGTCGTTCCTGTTCTCCCTGTGGGTGTGGGTTCCCTCCAGGTACTCTGGCTTCCACCCACAGACCAAAACAGTATGACTGTTAGATTAGCTGGTCTCTCCAAATTGTCCTCACGTGTGTGTGCATGGTTGTGTATTTTGTGTGTCTCTGTGTCCCCTGCGACAAACCGGTGACCTGTTCAGGGTGTACTTGCACAAGGAGCACTGGACATAAGCACCGGTTACCCTGCAAGGATAAGCAATGTAGATGATTGTTGGATTTTTCCCTTTTTTTGCTACATGTTTGTTTGTGTGTTATATGTTAAATGTCAGACTCCTATGTTAGTAGCTAAAAAAAAAAAAAAAAAAAAAAAAATATTTGACCAGAAGCATTTAATTATGATGAGAAATTGTTTTTTTTTTACTCAATATAGTGAAATTATTATTCAATGCAGGATAAACTTTGTTCTTGTGATAATGAGATGTTACTTTGAGATAAACACAAAAAAGTAATTTAAGTAAAACCCAGATAGTGGGCTGTTGATGTTGTCCATGTTTTCTGTAATCTGATCATTTTTACTGCAGAGTTAAGCCAAAACAAAAATGTTTACTGCATTATTATTTTCAACCAAAATTCCAACAATAAAAGTAAATTGATAATTTAGCGGATCTGTGCTTCCTGTATGATTGTGACACCTTATTATACTTTAATTTACATTAAATTACAGGATTTAGCCACATGGTACCACAATCTGCAATGTTCTCATTTTCCAATGCAGGAAAAAAATACACTCATGAATTAGTATTTCTTTGAGGCGATATATACAACACAGCTTTATAGCTTTTATCCTATTCTCACAAGGTAGCAAAAATGGAAATACAACAAGGTTAAGAGCTGCTTAAAAGCATAACTGTAAAAACTATTTTTGTTATTGTATTTTTTCCTGCAGCTTTTTAAGATCCTATTTAACTTTAGCTTTTTTGTTGTTCTCCTAAAGGCATTAAAATTATCTGTATGTGCATAAACTCCAGTAGCACTCTCACATATATATATGTCATTCTGTTCTGAGTTACATAAGATAAAGCTTGTGCTATCAAAGGAAGAAAAGAGGAGATCTCAGAGAAGATGAGAAAATGTCATCAGCTGTAACAGTGATGAAGACTAAAACAGAGGGGCAGATCGATGTGTTCTTGATTGTCCAAATAAGAAAAGATCAGGCTCTGAATGTAGTCTGACAGACTCTCTGTCCGTCTATAAACATCTACACAGTTTCCACTGTATGTATAACGGAAAGGAAAGCGAAGAAAATGCCTCAATTAGGAAATGAATTTTCTTGTGAAAACTGTCTTGTAGGGAAAAGTTTAGAGTGGACAGCCGTCTGAGAGGCAACAAGGAAAATCAACATAATGACAAACATTATTCAACAGGATTTTTTTTACATCACATATTTATTCTGAGGAACACTCTGCAAAAGTGCTTATACCCTCTCACCTTTTCCACATTTTGACGCATTAAGACCGCAACATGGGTTTGATCTTGCTCGGATTTTATGTGATCCACCAACACAATGTGACACATAAATTGTGAAGTGGAAGGAAAATGATGCATAGTTTATTATTTCTTTTAAAAAGAAGATATACTTTGTTTTTCTGTTCACTTTTTTACTGTTTACTAACAAACCCCTTTATAAAGTCCCATGCAACCTCCAGTTGTTGGATAATTAGTAAATAGAGTCAATCTATCTGTTATTTCAGTATAAATCCAGCTGTTCTGTGAAGGTCCAATAGTTTTATTAGAGAACCTAACTGAACAAACAGCATAACAAAAATCCCAGCAGACAGACCAAACATAAAGTTTTGGAGAAGTTTAAATCTGCGTTTGGTTACAAACCTACATTTAAAGCTTTCAACATGGAGCACTGTTTAGTCCGTTATCCTAAAATGCAACAAGTAGTCCAGGACTTCTAAAACACTGCTGTCCACCTAAACTCAAAGCCCAAGTATGGGAATAATAATCACCAAGGAAGCCTATTATAACCTAGAAAACCAAAAGAGATTCACACCTCAGGTAAACTTGGAGAACCTCAGGAAAATCTTTAAATAGACAACTTAAGGCCCACTCAAAAAATCTGGCACCAATGGAAGAGTGACAGGAACAAAGGCAATTGTTGAAAGAAAGTCTTGTCTACAGATTCCGTGAAGTCATGCAAGGAGACCTAGCAATGAAGGATGAAGATGGTCAGATCTAGCCACAATTTAACTTCGTTGCCAATATGTCCAACACTGTAGCCTCTTTCAAAAGACAGTGCCGGCATCAGTGAGCCTTTTGGTCATTCATAAGTGGTCAGACTGTGATGGGAATGAAGCCTGATCAAGTGTTTTTCACAATGTTTACTTGCATTTTAAATACTGCTGCTGTCTGGGGCTCAGCGCACATTCCACACATCATCATAATCCTCTCTCGTGCCAAGGCGTGATCTTTATTCATGAGTCTATCATTGTGGGAATATTGCAGCATTATTACAAACAAGCATGCCAGTATGAATGCTGCAATATTCCCGCATCGCCATCACACCACAGTGCATTGAAAAGACAAACGGTGCTGGCAGTATTACTCTAATATGCCACTGTGGTATCTTTTTAGTCTGTAACCTAAAAACACCAGTGGTGAGCAGTAACATGGTGCCAGGATTCTTCAACAGACACAGAAAAGCTTTTTGTTGGGAAGGAAGATGGAGCTAAACACAGGGAAGTCCAAGAAAAACAATGTTAAAAGCTGGAAAAGACCTAAAGGGGAAGTACCGTTTTTTGCAACCTGGACGTTATTTCTAACATGCATTATGTTCAGTTACTCACCAGGTGTTTAGATCCATTGACACTATTACACCGTGAGTTCAGAGGTGCTGCATTGTTGTCTTCTGGGGTGATTTACAGGCTTTTAATTGAACTAAACGAATGACATCATGCGTCAACCCAGTTGTAGTCTGAGCAGGGCCTTCACACTGTGCTCTACGGCCGTCGGCTAGACAGTGCTTGCAATTGCAAACATCAACATGGTTTGCGTCAGTGTCCAGGAGACTCAAAACTTGTCTTAGTGAGTAAATGAATGTAATGCATGCTAGAAATACCGTCCAGGGTAAAAAAAAAATGTCCCCCTTAAAGCTTGGTTTATGCTTGACGCATATACATTACGCACGTAAATGAGACATGCGGAACCGGCTGAGACGCCTTATTGCAGCATTTATACCTTTCGCAGCTTGTCCCTGCTGTGAGCCAATATTCTCAAAGACTGTAGGGGGCGGTATAGGTCCCTACGGCCTGCATACAACACAACACCATAGTAGAAGTAGAAATCATTGTTGATCACAACATGGCAACACCCGTGAGCTTAAACGAAGAGGAAGAACTTTTATGCAGTTTTATACTGTTTATGCTGTACTTATGTTAGGAAACAGATGAAAAAGGAGAGAGTCCACTTATCCATTAAACAAGACAAAACATTTTTTCACTGTGTCCTTGTCTTTCCCAAGTGTGATAGCACTTTCTCCCCAAGAATTGTCAGCAATATTTTCTATGGGCCGAATGATAAAGATGTCTTTATTTACGAATCTCCGCCAGTAGGTACTATGGCCAGTCCGCCATGTTATTCCACACAAGACAATCCGCGTGGTTAGAAAATATTCTAGTTGTGCGGTGCGGAAACGTATGGCTCCCCAGAGGCCACAAAAAGGGGAGTGGTTGTTGAAATGACATAATTTGGCTGTGTGGAGTCGTGCAGACCTCACGGATGTGTCAAGCATAAACCAAGCTTAAGTCTCAGGTCATAACTCACCTTAATACAGGCAGAGCTCTAATTAAGTTATTTAGAGCATAGCATATTCAGGTGTTAGAATGACCAGATTAAAGTACAAATCTAAATCTAACTGAGGGCTACAATGTAGCTTGCCATCACCAGTGTCTGAATGTGTGTGTGGATGGATGAATGACTGAAAGTAGTGTAAAGCACTTTGTGGTCCTCTGACTGAAAAAAGTGCTATACAATTTCAGGCCATTTACCACTGTGTGCACGTGTGGGTTGTCTCCATGTACTCCAAAAACTTGACTGTTGCCCTATGACCGCTGGGGATTGGCACCAGACCCCCCACAACCCTTTGAGGATAAGTGGACTAGATAAGAAATGGATAGATAAAATGTGAAACAGTTTGAAGGTGATTCAATATTGCTTTTTGCAGATGATGTGGTCCTGTTGGCTGCATCTGAACGTGATCTACGGCTTTCGCTGGAGCGGTTCGTAGCCGAGTGTGAAGCGGCTGGGATGAGGATCAGCACCTCCAAATCCGAGACCAAGGTCTTGAGCCGGAAAAGGGTAAAGTGCCTTCTTCGGGTCGGGGATGGGGTCCTTCCTCAAGTGGAGGAGTTCAAGTATCTGGGGGTCTTGTTCACGAATGAGGGAAAAATTGAGCGGCAGATCGATGGTTGGATTGGTAAGGCGGATTGGTAAGGCGAATTGGTAAGGCGTCTGCAGTTATGCAGGCGCTGTACTGGTCTGTCGTGGTAAAGAGAGAGCTGAACCAAAAGGCAAAGCTCTTGATTTACCGGCCGATCTACGTTCCTACCCTCATCAATGATCACGAACTTTGGGTGGTGACCGAAAGAACAAGATCACGGATACAGGCGGCTGAATTTAGTTTCTTCCACAGACTGGCTGGGCTCTCCCTTAGAGATAGGGTCATCCGGAGGGGGCTCAGAGTAGAGTCGCTGCTCCTCCACATCGAGAGGAGTCATTTGAGGTGGTTCGGGCATCTGGCCAGGATGCCTCCTGGACGCCTCCCTGGTGAGGTGTTCCGGGCACGTCCCACCAGGAGGAGGCCCAGAGGAAGACCCAGGACTCGCTGGAGGGACTATGTCTCCCGGCTGGCCTGGGAACGCCTCGGGATCCCTCCCGAGGAGCTTGCCCAAGTGGCTGGGGAGAGGAAAGTCTGGGTCTCTCTGCTTAGGCTACTGCCCCCGCAACCCAACCCCGGATAAGCGGAAGAAGATGGATGGATTTTAAAGGTATAAAGGCTTTTGCGAGGTGCTGTCTTTTGATTTAAGGACTCTATCTACGGGGATATGCTGGAGCCTTTAAAACAATGGGCTCAGGTTTAGTTTCTAGCCTCATTTGAATAAAGATTTAATTTGAAAAATTAACTCCCAGCATGAAAACTGACTGGATCCGAGTGACTAACAGGTGTGAAAAGGTGCAGCTTACATACAGATTAAACAGTTTTGCTTTTTTGCACCTTCACAAGCCTATAAACAGAAGACAGAAGAAGATTTTGGCCCACATCTATTCATGGATCTAGCTGGCGACAAAAGAAGCCGCCCGGACACACATTCCTGCCTGCTTCTGCTCCAGCACACAAGCTCTATCCCAGGGATTTCCCAACCCTTTCAGTCAGGAGAAAAACAGGCTACAATATCACCTCTTTTAAAATGAGCTGGGACTGGTGCGCTTAAGGGGTCCTGTCATTCTCTCCTCCTAATTCAAGTTTAACTGGAAGTCAGACGCTCAGAGAATCTTTGAGAACATTTCAGGTTTGGGTCAGGGCCCATTTATAGGTGAATTAATTCACAGGGCTCTGCATTTTCTGTGCAGTGGAGACTCTTCAGACAAAGTTTGCAGGCATTACCCTGAGGCCAAATAATTTTCCTAAAAGTCAGATCATTAACAAAAATAAAACAGCCTCTTGATCTTCTTGGAAACCAGTGAGTGGCCCAGTAATGAGCCCTTAGAGCTGATAAGTAAAGATGTACTGCAAAGTGAACATCAATGGGACTGTCTCTTATTTACAATACGGACAGAAATTCAAGACTATTTGACAACTCAAGCAAAAACAGATTGAAGTAAGGGCTGATCTGAGCTTTTTCTCTCTAATGGCATTTGCTCACTCTTTTGGAAACAATAGAGGAGATAAGGGGACCAATCGGAATTTGAACAATAAGCTTCAATAAAGATGTCTCCATGAACTTTAGGGTCGCAATCAGTCGGTGTTTATCTCATTTTCGGGGCTCCTTGATTGCGTGGGCCATGAAGCGCGGTCTCGTATACAGGAAGCATTGAGTGTGGACATCCAGACACACTCGTTTGGGCGCGGGAGAACACACTTCAGTCTGGAGTGTCTGGTCTAAACGGCTCAGTGAGACTGAGGAGCGTCTCTCTAATTAGAGGGAGCCTGGTGCAGGACATCTCTATAGGCCATCAACAGGACCCTCGTTGGCTTTGTTCGGCAACCTCTTCTTCCACTGAGGCTGTCACTTTAGTTTTCTAAAGGGCTGAGGGCCCGGGCTCCTTAATGATGTGTGAGTCCAATAACTAGAACTGTTTGTGGATAGATTTAAGGACACTGCTGCAATAAAACAATCCACTGACACTAAAGAAAATCTCCTTCCTGATCCATGTTTTCTGAAGTTTATTGATCCCCAAATCCTCAAAAACTCCTAGCAGGAGACAATAAACGGTTCTGAGTTGCTTTGTTTTTCCTCTCCATGCTGTCACGGTGTTTAACATGTGATTATTTCTAAAACAGTTTTGCATACAAACCTAATTATTCATTGAGATATAAATTAAATTCCACATTCATGGACACAGTAAGCTCCCCCTGACTCCTGCAGGATGCCTTTCAGAGACAAGTCTCTTTTTCACTGCCCTTCTCCTTTCTCCTGCAGACCCCGAAATGGGGAGAAGCCGCTGCAGCTGCTGTTCACATCAAACAGATAATTGCTAATGAAAAGTCATTGCGTGACATTATGTCGTCCATGGGATCATTGTTCATTTCCCCCCTTTGCCACTTAAATTTATACAGAGGGTTTCATAGTGTTTTTGAGTTTGTGTTGCCTGGAGACTAATAAAGGAGCAAATCATCCTCTGCACAACAATGCAAAGTTTGTAAAAGTAGGCGTTTATACAAGTTAATGGCGGATTTAGAACAAAACTTTAATGGTCTTCTTCACAGTATAATATGGCGTGGAACGCAAAGTGAAAGGGGGGGGGGCGTCTGCAGTGCACTTCAACAACTTTATACGTTTTACTGCACGTAGAGACACATAAACCTTTTGTGATGTACAAACACGTATAGTCAAACCACTGCATTTGTCTATTAGTTCTTAAATACTCTAAAAATTGTAAGCTTTTTATCATATATCCTATTCAACTTAAATTTGTAAGTTTCTGAATAGACCAATGATTAATAGCCCATCAATGGGGTTTGAAAAGGCATTGAATAGTGAAGGGGAACTGCTGCACTGAAGGGAGCACAGCAGTGGATGGTAAATAACAGACAAACTGAGATTATAGGGCCATGAGTGTTTTTTTTAAATTTCTGATATTCAACTCTTTTTTTATTATTTACCATTTAAACAGTGAGTGATAGTTCACAAGCCTCATTTGGTACGCAACATCTTAACCAAAGGGGGGGAAAAAACTGTAGTCTTGTCAACTTGAGCAGAATAAAGGGAATCAAAGGTTTTTTTTTCTCCCTTAAATGGACTAATTTTCTCCTTGAATTATGAAAGTAATGGCTAGGTAACAGCCTGTGCTCGGGACCCGACGGCTTAATGCCTCCTAAATCCTTCCACGTGGCTCCACTAGTCCTGGCAATTAGGTCTCATTATAGCCTCATAAAGGATCTCATTTGTGGGATTACTTAATAGACAATGAAATTTTATCATGCAGAATTATGGAAAAATAATATCTGAGCTCGCATTGGGGTGCTGAGGGCGCACGCCACACATCATTCCGCTCCGTTTGCTTGCTCTCCTCTCTTCACCCCCATCTCCTCCTCCTCACTTCACTTCCTCTGCAGTTCATATTTGTATCACAACAACTGTGCGTCCTCCCTGTCAAATGCCAAATTCACTTTATTATAGCAATTATTGTCTGTGTGACAGACATGCCCATTTCATTTTTAGGATGGTTGGATTTTAAAGACTTTCTAATTCTTTCCATGAGTGTGTTTGTAACCACACTTCAATAAGTGCACCATTCGTTTGCGCTGATCAGCAGTTTTATGTGTCTTATATAACATAGAAAATATGACAAACAACTTAGAATCATATCTGTATTCTTCAACTTCTTTTTTCATTATTTTCTTTGTCAAGGTTCCGGATGGAAATAAAATATATATCTTTGAGAATAAGTCAAACTTGAATCAAGCACATTTTTTTGTAAAACTTATGATAATTAATGGTAAAAAAATTTTTTTTAACAAATCCTACTAAAACATTTTGAATACAATCTAACAAAAGATGTCAGTTTAGTCAACCATTGATCTCTTCAGCAGTGTTCTCAAAATTGCTGCAATATTAGGTTCTGATCCCTTTGGTGGGAAATAAAAGACTTTTGACAAATGTTGGAACTTTTTCTGCCATTCTGTTATAGACCTTTGGAGACTTTGACAGCATTACATGTATTTTCTTTATCCTTTCAACAAGCATTGGGACCCGCAAGCATTGACTATCATTGGTCACTTTCCCTGCGACAGACTGGCGTCCTGTCCAGGGTGTACCCTGCCTTACGCCTGTTAACTGCTGGGATAGGCTCCAGCTGCCCCCGCGACCCTGAATTGGATAAGCGGCTAAGATAATGGATGGATGGATGGATGGTCACTTTCCCATCCTTAATCACCTAAAGGCCTTGTCCTCAGGTAGTAGTCCCTCCAACCTGCAATCAGAGCATTTAACTTTAAATTATGTTGATTAGATGATGACATCATTTAGGCCGTTTTCACATGTGTGGCCGTACCAGAAAACGGGCAGAGAAAATGCTAATTTTTTCTGTTCACATGGCACGGATCTCTGCCCATATTGCGATCCAGTCTTTTACTACAAATAAACAGCAGGTGGCGGTATACAAATAAGTCTTAGTTCTCCAACAAACAAGGGAGTGAGAAGTACACACGTCATAAAACGAGCGACAGCCTAGAATGTAAACAAACTGGTCTACTGGTCAGCTGCTACCTGAAGCCATCTACAGGGTGAGTGTTGTAGTAAACCCGCGTTTTGTAACCTGCTGTGTTGCTGTGGGATGCTTGAATCGCGTTGTTTTGGTATTTGTATGGTCGCGAGGTGATTCTGTAATTTGGCCGGCGGTGTCGTCATTTCGCATGGAGCGCGTCTATTGTCTTGAGTACGGCCAGAGTACGGGTTGTGTTCACATGGTACGTGGCCGCTCGTACCTGGACTCGGATACTACCTCCAAGGCAGGTCTCTCTGGCCGTATTCTGGCACGGTACAGTCTCTGTTCACATGGTACGAAATAAGTGGATTTTGACCAAATACCGTACCCGAGTACGGACTCCCGTACCATGTGAAAGCGCCCTTAGTGACTTCTAGTGACTTTTAGGGAAGCGGTGTTCCTTCCTCAGTGCAGTGCCCAATAAGTACAGTGACTCAACATATAACTTAGTAAAGGTTAAGAGTTGGGATTCTATGTTCTTTTATCTAGCTCAGCACCAGTCTAAGACTTAAGTAAAAATTGCTAGCAAGCTGAGCTTCTCACAGTTGTTGCCATTGAACAAAACTCTCTAGCTGTTTTTCCACAGGGAAACCACATTAGAAAATACTTTAATTTTAAACATGTACTAATATTTAGTGACACTGCATGCTTTAACCATAAATTTGTTTTATTTTTGTATTCTTGTTGTCCTGATGGAAAAACCAATTGACCTACTGAAAGAAACAATGGAGGATCCATCAAAACATTCTGAGAAGCAGAATGGATGTTCTGTACACAGGAGACTGCTTGTACCCACAATGAGTGGAGATGAAGCTGTATGATTATTAATCAGGTCTATCAGATATTGATCAATCTGAGCTTGGAGGTTTTAAAGAAAGATTTCTGGATCAAGAAAACTGTAAATACACATTGAAGCTGCTGGGTCATATCTTGAGTTTGGGTAGTTTACAGAAAATTCTGATCACATTTTAACATCCTGAACTTCTTAATGATCCGATTAAACAAAATTTCCTCGAAAATAAGTAATAAGTAGTAAGACGTTAAGATGATGCTAGATGTATTATTAGTTCTTACTAGAAAACAACTTTGTGGACTTAAGATAAAATTAAATCTAAAGCAAGGTGGTGCTATATGCTATATATCCTATGCTCACCATTCTTGATTTACCTAAAGAATTGCTTTGGGATCATTGCCCCCCCCCCTTTGCCACTTAAATTTATACAGAGAGTTTCATAGTGTTCTTGAGTTTGTGTTGCCCGGAGTCTAATAAAGGAGCAAATCAGCACAACAATGCAAAGTTAGTAAGAGCAGACGTTTATACAAGTTAATGGCGTTTAAAACCTTAGCGGTCTTCTTCACAGTATAATATGGCATGCAAGGCAAAATGAAAAGAGTAGGAGTGGTGGTGGTGGAGGGGAGGCTACTTATAGTTATTATATACAGTATATATATATAGTTAGAATTATTTCTAGAACCAAAACATGAACCCGTCTTCAGCTTTTTTTTCTATTTCATTAAAAATAAGTTACATTTTAAAAATAAATTGTTATTATTACTAAAATTTTGATCAGCTTGGACCTATACAATAGTATACTAGTTCAAATCTATAACCAAACTGGGTTGTCATTTTAGCCTTAGAGCTTTTAAAGTGTATTTTCTGGTGTTCTAATTATCATGAAGATATTTGTATTATTATAATAAATAGCCTAATAAAACATAAATTAAGGATATTATCAGTTACCTTTATAGTTTAAATACATTTACCACACATAATCGTTACAACCTAGTTCATTTATGTGAATACATAACTTAATCAATGTAAACTTTTAAATAAGTTTAACTGTTTGCATGTTAACGTTGTTTTATCAGTGTAACTCTTATATTTAGTACCTGGACCGCCTGCACCCCATTGACGGCTCTCCTCTCTTCTCCTCTCGTCTCCTCTCCGAGGCTCTTTTACTTGGCAGATGAAAGCAAAAACTAAACCTGCCGGGTGACCCGCCGGGGGGATCAAACTCGCTAATTATCGTCACAAGATGAGGGATTAACGAATTTCTGAAATAGCTGCCTGTTTACCCCCGCACAGACCCACCATTATAAACACTTTCTAATTGAATCCTAATCGCCGTCAAATAGCCGCGGCCCAGACTCATCAACGGTTTATAATTCCTTAATTGCCTGAAGTGAAACCTGGACCAACCGGATTCAATGTGTGATTATGGTTGCTGAGCAATTAAAGCTCCTTATCTTCCCTTGAACAATTCCTTAAATCGCATTTCTGGAAAGTTTTGTTTTCCTATTGGGGAATTAATGGAAAATGTGGGAAAATAATGTTATTTGGATTTCATGCGTCACACTTAAAATGTATTATTATTATTATTATTATTATTATTATTATTATTATTATTATTATTATTATTATTATTATTATAGAAATTAGCTGTTTTACTTGAAAACGTTTTTATTAAAAACATTTTATCAGTATTAATTAATTATTAATAAGTATATTACGGTGGAGTGGTACAATAAATTGCCAATGTGAATAGTCATATTACGTATATTACTGAATCTCTTCTAACGCAAAACTTTTGATTGTACATTTTCAGGATGCAAAATATAAAAAAAATGAGAAAAAATCTGCCAGTTGCAATCGGAGAAGTAGAGAGGCATCACGTGGCTTGGGTCAGTGACAGCAGAAACTCTTGGAGCCGGGTGCGCACGTGGGTGACGATGCAGGGCCAACCCCTCTTTGGGGTCCCTTTTGTTGAACCATCAAACATAAGCACCTTTGGAGATCCCGAGGGCTTCACATGAGAAACAGCCGTCATCCTGCGCACTGGGCGATAACTTCTCAGCGGCGCAGCCATGTCAAGGTCTTTTTACGTTGATTCTTTAATAATCAAGGACACGGTGCGACCTGGAGCGGTCGAGCATCCAGCGCAGGACTTTCTCCTTCCCATCAACATGCACTCTCCGGGCGTAATGACGGTCACTACTCCAGTGTGTCCCTCCAGGAAGAACGGCACTTTTTGCGTTTGCCCGCTGTGCGTCACGTCGCACATTCAGTCCCGCGGTAGTATTCCCATACTGAAGAGCCAGTTTCCAGGAGTAGAGGCACAGTTCTGTCAAAGGATAGCGCAGCAGCAACATTCTGCGCTGACGCATCCTGGACACACATCTGTTTGCACGCCCACCTTCGGCGTCACGGATCCCAGGAGATACCACTGTCTTTCCATTGGTAAGTGCGTGTTTACTTTATATCCTCACACCTGTTAGAGGAACAGATACATGCTGCACCTGCACTTTTACCAACTTTTACGCAGAAGAATGTACGCAATGTAAACCCCAAATTTAGTAATATGTCCTGTACTGACACACAGCACAAGTAACCCACTGCTAAAACTCTTTATGTTTTACTACAGGTAACTCCTCTGAGAACAGCCACCTCCAGAATGGCAAAAGGATGCGCACGGCTTTCACTAGCACGCAACTCCTGGAACTCGAAAGGGAGTTTTCGACAAATATGTACCTGTCTAGACTCAGGAGGATCGAAATTGCCACATATCTGAACTTAACAGAGAAGCAGGTGAAAATCTGGTTTCAGAACCGCAGAGTAAAACACAAGAAGGAGGGAAAAGCCACACAGAGGAGTGCGCACAGCGGCTGTAAGTGCGCCGGAGCTCACACGAACTATTCCAGATCGGAAGATGAAGAGTCTCTATCTCCAGTCTCAGCCTCAGAGGAGAAAGAGGTGTCCCCAATTTAAGAGTAACTTAACTCCTTCCTAGTTCCATTCTTCGCACTTACACTGCCCCGCATGCTGAAGTTGGCATCACGCAGACTTTGAGCCCAAAAATTAAAGCACATTTCCTGCATGAAGTATGTCAATTCTAAAAAAAGAAATAGCAACTCGATGCTTGTCAGTGACAGATTGAAAGCACAACCACTTTTCCTCTTTTTAGGGGATTTACATGTTAAGTTCCCAGTGATTATCCTCAGTGAATATCGTAAATGTCCTGTCAGTGCAGCTATTCGATCAGAGAACATTAAAGCCCTTAGAAATAGTCCAGGTCTAAAGTGCAGACCTGGGGCCTGCAGCCATTTGTAAACAATGTGTATATATGTATTTATTGTAATAAACATTATCAGTTGACCTACCAATCTGTCAGTGCATTGAATTGATATATTTTGACCGCAAAGCTGGTGCTTGTCATTTTGTGCCTTTGCCTTTAGCTGTATATACACGTAATTTGATTGTTTTCATGACTGCAAAGGTTGTGTAGAACCTTCCACGGGATGGTTCGTGTTCTTTTTGACGGGTTTTGAAACGTTTAAAAGCACTTTTGCACGATCTACAAGTAATCTACTTTAAATTTGGTTTTAAAGACTGATTTACTCAATCTACCTTATTTTGGAAAATGTTTTTTTAGAGGGGTCGCTCAGGGTTATTTTGGTTTCACGAGGATCATAAAGTCAAGAGTTACATGGCCAAACGGGAATCGGAAACAAAATAAATATTTTTTTGTTGGTGTGTTTTTTACACACAAAGCAAATTAACTTGATAATGCATTTATGGTTAAGCAATGGAAGTAATTGTAGGGGAAGATTTGACCTGTTGCCAACATTTATATTTTATGTATAGATGTAAATACAAATATAATTTTTTTTACCTACATTTTTTCAGAATTACGAAAAGAACAAACAATAATTATTCTTGTTTTACTGTATGGTATAAAGAAAACTGATTCTTATCAAATATGTTCTTGCAGAGCGAAAAACTCTAAATAGATTTTTTTTTAAAGAAAAAAAATAAATCCAAGTCACTGCTAAAAGACGATAGAGAGCTGACACAAGTGAACAAGTGAACAGAAACTTTAAGCTTTGTTGTATGACAGGAGCACTCCTTTTTATGCCTGGTGAAACTAAAATTGTTCCATGATAATAACTTGAACACATACTCGCTCCAACAATAACTTCCAATTAATGAATGAACTATTTCAGTTAATTATATTTAATTATTAATAACATTCCCGATATTGGGCCACAGATGACATTATGGAACCAGATTATGCAGTCAGGGGTCACCTCCATGATGTTTTCATAGGAGTGGCTGGAGGGGGCTGCTTTAAATCTAGGGGCCCACAGCCTCAAATCCCAAGTTTAACAGTGCAATTGCTGAGTATTTATCGAAAAAAGAACAGTATACAGTATTTTTACGGTCAAATCAACAATCTTGTTTCACATTGTTGGCGTGCGTATTTTAATATAATTCCTAACATACTGTTAAAGCCGACATTAGAAATGTTTTTATCATTTAGCATTACTCATTATCCCTTATACTGATTTTATAGCATCCCATTCCAATATATACACCATGAACACCCATTCTTATTAAGCTTTAATTACCACCGTGTTAGACTGTGAGCTCACTTTATTTGGAAGCATCACACAGGACTCGATTTAAGAGACTTTGCCAGTTAAACAGAAAATGGATGGATAGAGAAGGTCTTAGTTGTAATTTCTCCTTAGATTTGATCACAAAAGGGTACCCGATAACGCCCCCGGGGAGTAGCCAATCGTCCATTAATGGTTGCTTCTGAAAAGATTTCAGTTGTCCCAAAGCGAGTTTAATTGCGTTTTCGGTCCCACGTTGGTTGATTATGAGGCCAATGGTTGAAGCCGCAGAACGAGGATATATAGGAGTGGGCAAAGGCTTTGACAGGTTAGATTGTCCTGCCTTGGGACCCGCATTTAGCCGGGGACCCCCGACGGCTGCGTGCTCAGAGAGCTTTGACGGACATCGACAGGGTTCCTCGGAGCCACAGAGAACGATTTAGTCACTGTTTCATTAGGCACTATTTGAACCTTTCAACTTATGGTGAATTAAAAGGGGCATGCTCAAATGGACAGGAGGATTACGTGGGAGGGACCACTGGAAATTAGTGGACGCCTAATTTAACTCGTTTCTGTTGGGAGTATGGGATACATTCCTAATTGAGAGGGGAAGCAGGTGAAGTTTTGGTCCCACGCAGGTCCTTTCA
The DNA here is from genome assembly GCA_028564705.1 of Apricaphanius iberus. Lineage (NCBI taxonomy): Eukaryota > Metazoa > Chordata > Actinopteri > Cyprinodontiformes > Aphaniidae > Apricaphanius > Apricaphanius iberus. The sequence continues at coordinate 958,728 of JAPXFQ010000256.1, forward strand.
GAGCGGGAATAAATGGTCTCCTTTCATATCGCGCTGCTGATCGTATATTATTGGGGAAAACCATCTAATGGATATATATTGAAGTTCCTATTAATCAAATTAGAGCTCCCTTGCAGGTGTGTAGAACCAATAGAATGAACCCAAATTTTAAGCCTCACAGGACGTGACCTGGACTAGAAGGCCAACATGAGCTCAAATTCAATTTAGTACTCAATCCAAACTGCACAAATCACATCGCCTCCATATAAAGCTTAGTATGAAGCAAAGATACAGATAGTTTGGAGTCAAAACTGCAAAGACAAGGATTTTTTTTTTTACCTGCCAGTAGACTGAAACATAAACACAATATATCCCTAAAGAGGAGACGGACCACCATTGAAACGAGGCAATTACGCATGACAAAGGACAATTAATAAGAGCGCCTTTCAGCTGGTCGCAGCTGCTGTCTCATGCGGAGAGATGGAGGCTAGAAGTTGAAGTACCCGAGAGAGGATGGGGGGGTAGATTTTTTGGGGGGGTCTCTCTCTCTCTCTCTCTCTCTCTCTCTCTCTCTCTCTCTCTCTCTCTCTCTTTACTAAGTAAGTTCCACTTTATCAGTGTGTCAGTACGCTATTCCTGTCCCGCAAGGAAGTGAAAGCCCAGGTGCGAGGAGGAAAGCGGTTCTAGTTTATGAAACTTACAGGATTAATCCTATAACGCAGCATACAATCCAACAACATTTAACCCGTTAGTGGCAGTATGATGCTGGCATTATAATGCTAGAGATTTGTTCCTTCAACATGGAGTAATCAGTTGTCTTAGATTTAATTCATTAGATGAAAACCTATCATGCTAGTTTGAATGAATGCGAACTTACAATAATTGAGGGGGAGGGGCATTAGCATGGGTCGAGGGTAAAGGTGCACGGATATTTATTCAGAGGAGAATTATGATGATGATGATGATGATGATGATAATGATGATGATGATTATGATGACAGCAGGAACAGTAAGGACACGAACGAACAGAAGGGAGAACAAGAGATAGAGACACAGCACGACAACATCAGTAAAGGCACCAAACGTGAAGGTGAAGGGTATAAATACACAAAAAGGAAGGAGGATCAGGTGTGGCAGATTGGAAACTGGATTGGTGCCGGAAATGATTAGGCGAGAAGTAGGACAGAGTCCTGATGGCTCTGACTTTATGATGTATGACTTTAAGTGTGGCAAACTAACATTCCACATCACTCTTATCTCACAATGCCTGAAATGAAACGTTGTGGTGGAAGGCTAATGGGGTAGGTTGCTTTTCACCAATGTATTGTCCATCTTTCAAATCAAAAATATCCACTTTATAAGTGGATCAGTAAACCATTCACCATCAACACACATCTATATTTGGCAAGCAGCAGATAGATAGATAGATAGATAGATAGATAGACAGACAGACAGACAGACAGACAGACAGACAGACAGACAGACAGACTTTTCAGTGACAAACATGGTGGTGGCAGCATCTTGGTATAAGGAACTTTTCTTCATTATATACAGGGAAGCTGAGTAGAATTCACAGAATGACTAATTGAACAAGATGTGTAAAAAACAAACAAGCAAAAAAGTGGTGTCATGTTTTATCCACTTCTCTTCACAACCATACATTATTTTGCGTTTGGCTATCCAAAAGGATCATAATAAATTATACTGATGTGTAATTTGTAATTTTACAGCATTGTGACTGTCTGAAAAATATAAATGTTTTTGCCATGCTATAAACTAATAACAGAAATAAACATACTTCAGGACCATGGACAGCTCCTGTAGAGGCCCACCGCCCAAAGGTCCCATCATCAGTCTGAAGGATCTTTTGAAACATTCCCTTTACACAACTTAAGAGATGAAAAGGGACAAAAAAACATGAAAAAAAACAACCTTTTCAGCAGATAAAGCATGGTATTACTTTTTTATATATGTACCAAAACTACAAAAAAAGATTGATAATTAGAAATTTCATCATTAAAAATTGCAGTGAATAATGCACCATTGTTACTGCAGTTTAGACACTTTAGAACTTTCCATTTTCCTTTTAGTTTTAACAGCACTGTGACTGATAACAGAGCTGTAGAGGGACTTATGAATGAATGAAATGTGATATTACTTCAAAGACCCCTGCTGGTCAGTTTGGGCAGGACAGTTTCCCATTTCGTGATGTGGAAGCAGGAGTTCATAAATCATCAGGACAACTGTAGTTTACCTAATTTACAAATCAAACCAAAAATAAACAAAAGAGAAAAAAATACACAAACAAAGAAAAACTTTAATGATTGTTTTACCTTATAATTAATGATTTTTAGAAAACTATCGTGATTTTTTTTTAAACAAACAAACCATAACCTGGTTTAGAGATGTGTAAACCACTTCACCTGGATGTAATTGGTTAGAACTGAGTGCCTAAACTTGCTTTGAGGTAATCTGGGTCTTCCTAAGATGCGATCCTTTGTTTGCAGAACAAGGACACTGTTCTTTCCTCTAACATGTGGAAGTAATTGCGTCAAGCGGCTTCAAGGAGTGAGGAAGAAGGGTGGGGGGATAGAGGCATCAGGCCCTGGGGCCCTGTCCACTCACACAAACACCGGTCTGATACTCCCATTTTGCGCCAAGAGATAGGTGTTTCAGAGAGGCCCATTATTCCACCCATGCCCCTCAGGGAAGCCCCCCGGAGTACAGCGGTATGAGGTTTAAGAAATTGACCATACCGTCGGAGCAGTAAACAGGGGTCCCATTAGTTTTTTGTGCCATACAAGGAGAGAGGGGGGCTATTTTGATGGTTTAGACTCTTAAAAACTGAATGAAATCCATGTGAGCGGTAAGCAGTTATACTGTGGTGTATGAGCGCCATCTAGGTGACCTCAAACTTACTTCTGCAGAGCTTTTGTGGAATGCATACGAGTTATTTGTTTTCACAGCTAACCTGCGAAACAGAAAAAGCAGCACATAGGTTGATTTCTTTATCATAGGAAAATAGCCCGCCCTGCATGGTCAACGCACCTAGTCACAAAATAGAACATTTGAGGATAGATTTTTAAACAAAGAAAACTGCAGATGCAAGGTTTTAAAAGTACATTTGGAAACAAAACGGTTTCTAATCAGTCTCTTTTTCTCATACTTTTTTCTCATCTATCAACTATTAACGTTGCGACTCTTAAAAGACTCTTACTTCGAAAAGTTCAGGGCTCGGAGAGAGAGAGAGAGAGGGGGGGGGGTTGGGGCATTTCCTGAGACTTATTTACTTTGGCTCAGATGATTACTTTTTTTTTCGGGGTGATGGGGGTGGACTGTAACACTGAATCAGTTACAACTCGCTGAAGCTGGAGCGCAGTTGTGAAGGCAGCCGTGGATGCGGACAGAAGGGGCGCACATATGCTCTCGCAGCACTGAATCTTGGAGGATTATAGCCACTTGCAAGGACCCTAGCTGCGCCTTTTGGGGAAACCAATTCACTGTGGATATACTTACAAGAAAGGAGTAAAAAGAGGGGATTAGGAGAAGGTAATTGAAAGGTCGATAAACATTTGTTTCGTGCCCTCTCTTAAAGACCCAACTATGTTACTTACATTAAAACCTTTAGAATACATGGAAAAGTTAGGGTTAATTACAGTTTATTCTTTATTTTTTTAATTATTTTATCTATTTTAGGAACAGTTTCAGTCATAATAATTTAATCTTATACTTTTTTCATCACTTTGGAAGGTATGCAAAACTTTTACACAAGTCATTTGCGTTAGGGTTTTGCGCCATATGGTCTCTCCCCTGGATACCGAGCGGCAAAATGTCGCTCACTGTTCCGGATAAAAGCTCTCAATTTCGGCTTCTCAGCTGGAGGTCTCACCTTAAAGACTAAAGGCACAATTGTTGGATGCTGCTTGGCAGCTTAATGAGAAACACGTTGGAATTTGAGCATCACAATTTTTTTTCTCGTCTACAGTGGGATGTAGAGAAATTAAAGTGGAATATGATCGCTTACAGTGAAATGAAATAGAGGACATATTCTTGGATTTCATTCGGAATGAGATTGGAAAGCGGCTGCGTGCCGTTTTCTGGAGAAACGCCGCATTCTTCTTTTACCACCTACCCTGCTGTGAGACCAAAGGGGTCTTTTCGTCGGATCTTCACATGCATTTGGACTAAGGAACAATTCCAAAAATGAACCCATTTGAAACGGACTGTATCTTTTAGACATCATTTACCGTGCTGGAATTAATGTTATACTCTGGACTGACCTGTTGCACAGTTTACCTTAAGCAGATGGCAACATTTTCAATGGCTTGCTGAAAGAGTGACAGACATAAATAATTAGAGGGCTATGCACGGAGCTTGACCGCCTCTGCAGACTTTTTTGAGTGCATTATCTTAGTTTAGAAGTTATATATATATATATATATATATATATATATATATATATATATATATATATATATATATATCCTGTGAAACGTTTTCAGACTAGTCATAAAAACGTCAAAGCGCATTAGGCCCTTTGTCATCGGATTCCTACGCAAATATGTAATTTTGCACATCGTGGATGTCTTAATTATAGTTAGGGAAGCCGCGCTCCCGATGGATTATTCAGGGTCTTTCAGTTTAGCCACAGCGGACAATCTAGGAAACAGTAAGAGGTTACGAAGTTTATCTCTTTTTTTTTTTTCTTTTGTGGATATATGGGAAGACATCTGTGAAAAAAATAAACAGTGAAATTGTTTTCTATTTAATCTAAAATGGCATAATCAATAAGGGAGAGCTAACGTAAATTAATCATTAATGAAAATTACTCCATAAAGACATTGATCAAGACTACCACCATTAACACGTTGACATGAAAATAATTGTTTCCAGAGCTTAGTCTCAGAAATTAGTTAAATTTGGAAAAAAGAGGTCTCATTAGCGTCTTCTATGATTCTATGATCTAGAAGAATATGTATTCGTATGTACTTTATATATATATATATATGTATATATATATATATATATATATATATATATATATATATATATATATATATGAGGGCGTTTTTAGATTAGCCTCACCTCTAATAGGTGGACTATGTCGCCCTCTAGAGACCGCTGGGAGGTAATCCGATGCTCCGTGTCAGCCGTTCCCATTAAAAACTGTGGACTCCCAAAATGTCTTTTAATACAAGCATAAATGGTTTCTAAAGTTGTTGTCGGGACCCCACTAGGGCTTTCATTCCAGCAAGTGTGGAGTCTTTGCACTCTGTTTAATGTACACTCAGGGTCTCTTCCTTTGTTGGTTTTGGACTAGAAACGTATGGAGATGTATGGAAACCGGCAATTTGGCCTATCTATATTTATCATTAGGTCATACTTCTAATCAACTGATTTATTGTGAAAGATTTAGTATTACTGTAAAAATAATGTTATAATCGTGCTAAACACAAAACTATTTACTTCACTTGGCAAAATAGTCACTCTTTTTGTCTTCACAGGGCTGATCATCCATGATCATGGATGGCATGAAGATGTACCTGGTCTGTCGTATCTTTCTCCTAATAGTTTCAGGTAAACATCTGTATGAGAGACACTGTGGTCTTCTAATTTTCTTTTGGGTCAAAAAAGTTCTCTAACATCGACCAACTTGTCTCACAGTTGCGCCTGGATTGTCCTTACCAACGATACGGCCAGAAAGGGATGAGCTTGTGCTGGAGGCCAACTCCCTTGTCAACATCAGCTGTACTGGGGAATCAGAAGTAGTTTGGGAAGAACCTCTGCCAGATGATACAACAGTTACTTCAGATGGTTTTACCTCAACTCTCCTAATTTACAACGCAACTATTAAGCACAGCGGCTTTTTTGAGTGCAGACATAAATATGGGGAAGGCCACCTTGGCGGTGTTGCAGAAATCTATATAATAGTAAAAGGTAAAAACAAAATCATTGTCATATGAAAATATTTGCTCCTCCACTCCTAGAATTAAAGAGGTTAACTAATGACAGGGTACGCAAAAATCATAAAGGTATAGCAGATTTTTTTCATGAAAACTGATAGAAGCAAACAAACTGCAACCAAAAACACATAAAAACACAAAAAGGACTAGAAAAATAATATACAAAGCAGCATCAAAATAGGTGGTTTAATTCAGCTGAGACCAAGCAAAACAGTAAAGGATTTATGAAATATGTATGATGCAGATGCTACAGATACAAGCCAAGGACAAACAGTGTGATTCCCATGAATTTGGTTGTATTAAGATATGTCCACGGAGTGGCAAACACTTCAAATCAACTAAATAATCAATAAACACATGATGAAAAAAAGAATTAATTCACCACTCATATCAGATCAAGCAATTGATAATGTTTTACTTCAATACAATTAAAAAGTTACCATAAAAGATTAACTGACTTACAAATGGTCACGTTTAGTTTTTTAAACAATCTGATAAAGAAGCATAAACAAAAATATTCCTTCTGCCCATTTCCAGATCCTCACATGATGTTTGTCCCAGAGGAGCCAGAAGACCTAGTTGTTGTCTATGATGACGATATGATCATCCCATGTCGTACAACACAACTGAACCATGTCGTTGAATTGATTAGAATCCCCACCAGAGAGAAGTTCTACAGGTTCTATGACTACAAGTTGGGCTTTGCAGGGGAAGTCTCTCCTGGCCAGTATCTGTGTGAGGTCACAGTTAATGGCCAGACTTTTCAAAGTGCCATCTACACCGTAAAAAGCAATGGTAAGTCAGAACAAAATTATTCATAATCTTTCAGAGTATTTGCCATTAATTTGAAGCTACTTGCTGGAGTTTTCTGTAAAATCATTCAGTCTCACTTACACATAGTTAGAAAAATGACTTATTCAGTTTTTCTATCTGCTTCTATAATTTTTTTTTTGTATATTGTTATTTATTCAAGATAAAATGCACCCAAAAACAAACTCCGACTAGCACAGTTGTCTGATGACATCACAAAAGGCAACTTTACAGATATTTCAATTACGTCCATTTGAATTTAGTTTTTGTTATTTTTTCCCTCTTGATCCCATAGTTTTAAACAAATCCCCTTTTCAAAGAAGTTTAATTGTATTATGTGTGCCTCAAGCAAAAGGTTTAAGCTAGGGATGTAACAATACCACTTTTGTAAAACTGATATGATGCCTATACTTGGATCCGGGTACTTGCCAATACCGAGTAACAATGACTATACTTCTACCTCACACAAAAAATGCAATAAATTAGCAGACAGGTTTCATTTTCTTCTCTGCTTGTTGCAACAAATTATAGTGTATTGGATTAAAAATAAAATATTTATAAAAATGATCACAGTACTAACATTTCAAGGGAAAATAAACATTTTCTGTGAAATGATTGCAGAGTTTCTACATTTTAGGTATTGATTCATGGTATCGATTAACTACATACTAAATACAGATACAAGTACATTAGAATGGTATCGGCCTTGATACCCAATACCAGTGTCATCTCGGTGTATACCTAATTTAAGCCACCAATTTAGGTCAAAACTTTAAACATCTGAGGTGGAACCCCTTGCTATTTAAATATAACTTGAATATATGGTGTAATCTGTCAAAATTGCTTGTCTGCCTCAGCATTTATAAATGCCAGCTGATCAGCTTGATTTTTTTCACATCCTGTCCATGTTTACACTCATACAAGCTTAGAATGCAGTGTTTTGCTGCATTTTGTGTGTCTGAGAATGACAAACTCATCAGCCAGCGTGATAAATGAGGTCATGGTAATCAACCTGTCACCATCTTGGGCCCTGTGAGACGCCAATGCTGATAGCCTCTCTGTGGTGGTCCCTCCTGCAGAACCTGAGGAAGTGAACGACTTTGAGGTGGAAGTCAAAGCCAGTGAAGAGACAGTGAGAATCGGGCAGCCCTTTAACATCTCCTGCATCGGACCCTTTGGAGGAGCGTTTCATCAGCAGTGGGTTCATCTGAAAACACAGGCAAGATGCGATCATTTCTTCTCTTGTATTTCTGTCACCTCAAAACTTTTCTGTCTTTATCCAGAATTCCTTTAAGTCATATTTCTCTTAGTCTCCAGTCGTGTTTTCATGCCAGTGAGATAGATAACCATATATGTATTTAGGACCCAGACATTTACTCGCATGTATTAATTTAGCCAATCTCTATGTCAAAGCAAAGTATATGTTAGGAAATAATGTCTTGATTGGGACAACATACATTAAAAAAACTCAATGTGACAGTTAACCCAGTGTCAAAGAGTCTGACAGGAAGGTTAAAGGTTCAGGACATATGTCAGAAGGAAAGGAGGCAGCTCAAAGGACAGTAAATAACAGGATGGTAAATCCTTTGAACCTGCCAACCGTGAGAGCTGTAGGGTGGATAATGTCTCCACATGACAGCCAGCTTAACATCTAAGGCTTTTAAAGCTTTAGTTTAAAGAGTCTAAGACAGTTTTACATAGAAAACCTTGCAAAGGTATTCAACCAACAGGGAATTTGTAACATTTACTAACATTAAAACTTTAAACTGCAATGGTTTTATGTTTCAGCATCCCTATTTATGTTTTATGTCATACAGCAATTGAATTATGAAAAATCAACATTTCCTTGTATATTTTAATGAAATTTTAATTGAAAATTGTGTTCACTTTTTCTCAACCAAACAGCTAAAACTATACAATCTTGGATAGATAACATCAATAAACAGCAATTTTCAAGTCTTACTAGAGAATCTCAGTTGGGCTTTGCTCTACCCCTTTAATCACATAAATCCACATTTATCTGAGCCATTCCAATATAACTAATATTATCTTGCATTACTGCCCTCCATCAATCTTCCAAGATAAGTTTCCCTGTCCCTGCTGAAGATAAGCACCCACACATAATTATGCAGTCACTGTTATGTATGGTGGTGCGGATGGTGAATTCAGGGGATTGTTCTGTTGTGATGTGGTTTAAAAACGACCCATGCAAAAGTTCAGGATGTAAGGAAATACAAATTTTTAAAAGGCACAAATCCAAAAACATACAAGAAACCAGAGTACACGAAGAAATGAGAAGGAACATGGAGAATCCAGTGGGGTAAGAAAGAAGAATGACTGGTTAGATACTGAGGAAAGAGTAAAAGATGACAGAGAAACTTGAGAGAAACTTAATCAAGGTAATCAGATGCAGGTGGGAGTGAGAGAGCAAGTGGAGGTAATTAGCAGCATAAACATAGCATAAATACAAGAGAAGACTGCTCAGAAAATAATATTAAGTGCATAAGGTAAGACTAACAGAGAGAGATAACGTAGACTGATGAAATCTAAGTAAATAAATAGGAATAAAGAAACACAAGAGAAACTCAAAAGCGCTAATTAATATAACAGGAAGGAAAGGAATAAAACAGAACAGAAGGACCAAGTAAGTATACACACTAGATATAAACTCAAACCGTAGAACAATAGTCCTAATGAGAGAAATGGAAGTAAAACAGAACACAAAGGACTGAATGAAGTTCTGAACCCAACACAATAAAAACTAAAAACACAAACGACTAATGATCATGGCACGTACAGTGTTTGTTTTCTGTCATCTGGACAAAGCAGGGAGATGGCAGAAAACAAACACCTTGAACTGTGAAGATCATGTTTGATTTCTACAGTGTATTAACACAGTTGAGCCTGAACTGCTTTGTCAGAAATTCCAGATGACACAGGTGTTGCCCTCAACAATTCACTGGATTAACAGCTACCTGACAAACAGACCTCAGTTTGACTGTGAAGAATTGTGTGTCAAACCAGGTGATCAGGAGCACCACAAGGCACTGTGCTGTCACCACTCCTTATCCTTCTGTAGACTTCAGAGTTCCAGTACAAATCAGAGTACTGTCACATTGAGAATTATAGTCATGAGTATCAGAAATGGACCAGAAGCTGAATACATAGTGATGGTGGACCGCTTTGTGGCATGGTGTGGAAACAATCGTCTTATCTTGAATTTGAGCAGTGCAAAGGAACTGATTGTAGATTTCAGAACAGTTTTTCCATCATGGGACAAAGGTGGAGGTGTTTGAGGAGTATAAATACCTCAGAGTGCACCTGGACAACAGACTGGACTGAAGACTCAACAAGGAAGCCATCTACAAGAAGCGACAGAGGAGATTGTACTTCTTGATGAAGCTTAGATTCTTCAAGGTTTGCAGGAAAATGCTGCAAATCTTCTCCAAGTCTGTTAAGGAGACTGTTATCTCTTCAGCCATCATCTGTTAGAATATCAGTTTCAGAGCCAGGGACTTAAAAAGGCTAAAGAACCTGATGCATAAAGCTGGTTTTGTTTTTGGGATAACTGTGGACCTCTGGAGATGATGATGCCAATAAGGATTTTTCACAAAAACAAGAAAATAATGGACAACTCTTAGCTGCCAATTCTTGAGACAATCCTACAACAACAGAGTCTTCAGTAGGAGTCTTCTTCCATTTTGCTCCAATTCAGACCACTACAGGAAGTCCTTTCTACCCAGATCCCTCATGATCCACAACAACTTATTGAAGGATTTTTTTTAGTATGAGTTACAACAAAGCTTCATTTACCTCTTGGATCAATAAACTATTTTTGAATTGAATTGAGCAGTTCATGTCTTAGTATGTTTGCAGTCGTGCTGTATTTATTCCACTTTAGGATGGTGAATTGAAGGCACTCTGTGAAACTTTCAACGCTTCAAAGATTGTTTCATAATTCAACCCTGCTTTAAACTCCTTGTGTTTGTAAAATGTTAAAATTTCAAGAAGTTTAGGGGTATAAATATTTCTGCGCGATGCACTGGACAACCTACATTTGTGCTGCCCTAATTTATTATTCTGAGCTGCAGATCGCTGTATCTTCTGTGAGGTAGATATTTAGCTAGGGATGCAGGAGGCCTGACTCCTGGTTCTGGTCTCAGCTACAGTTAAAGGGTTTTAAAATTCTCTGTGATCCTGAATTATCTCCTCTGGCTTCACCAGTGTTTTAGCCATTAGCCTCATGCGGCGACTTTAAGACGGAAAATTCTGCACAAAGCCTAAACAACTAAATATGTTTAAAATCGAATCATTTTCATGATAACTCATTCTACTTGTGAGTAGCTTTGCAAAACCTAATCTGTTTTTCTTTCTCATAGGCTGTTAATGCGATTCAGACGACTGTAACTCTTCCTGACTGGGTCATTTACACTCTGAGTATCCCACAAGCCACCACTCAGGACAGCGGCAGCTACGAGTGCTCGGTCAGGCACGAGGCCAGTGGAAAAACCAGGGTGAGCAGCGTGGCTGTAACTGTGTTTGGTAAGTCTCCCTGTCAGAAACATTCAACAAACATTTTGAAAAGTATTTAAGCATGAATGTAATGTTATGTGGCTGCACGGTGGCGCAGTGGTTAGCACTGTTGCCTTGCAGCAAGAAGGTTGTGGGTTCATATCCCAGCCCAGGGCCTTTCTGCATGGAGTTTGCATGTTCTCCCCGTGCATGCGTGGGTTCCCTCCGGGTACTCCGGCTTCCTCCCACAGTCCAAAAACATGAATGTCAGGTTAATTGATGTCACCAAAATTGTCCTTAGGTGTGAGTGTGTGCATGGTTGTTTGTCCTGTTTGTCCTGCCCTGTGATGGACTGGCAACCTGTCCAGGGTGTACCCCGCCTCTCGCCCATTGACAGCTGGAGAAAGGCACCAGCACCCCCCGTGACCCATTAAGGATTAAGCGGTAAAGAAAATGGATGGATGTAATGTTATGTGCTCAAAATGATGAGTCCCTAATAAATATTTGACATCCTCATCGTTGTGTGAATTAGAGTATTCACATATGTGCACGTGGTGCGCTTAGTTCTGTGTGGAAGTCATTCTGTGCTGCGTTGAAGCTTGAGCTCTGTTTTTAACATCAGCCTGTGTTTTATGCGATGGCTTCAACAGATGTGTGTCGGCCTTCATTTCACCTCAGCCCTCCCCATCATCATGTCTCGCTTTGCCTATCTAACACTATCTTTTTTCATACCTACTCTTTGTCTTTTAGCTTTTTTCATCAATAATTATAACTGTTTGGAACTTTTTTTTATTGTTTTTGCAGAGGAAAACTCATTTGTCACCCTGGACCATGGAGGGATTCTACAGACAGAGATAGTCACCATTTTAGCAGAAACGCAGTTCACCATCTATATTAATGCATACCCGGCCCCTAAAGTGTCATGGATGAAAGACAACCAAGCGCTATCAGAGAACTATTACATTTCCACTAAAACTAGCCACATAGAACAGAATCGGTGAGCTCAAAGTTTTTTTTTTCTTGAATAAAACATTCCTAAACACATTATTATTATTATTATTATTATTGTTGTTACTAATTACAGTGAATTATTTATACCATCAAATTATTTCCACATTTGTGTTACCTTAAAACCACATACCTCATTGTATGTCTTTGGGAATATATTTAATAGACCAAGTAATTCATACTTGTGATGTGGAGTGAATGGGACGGGGGCGCTCAATACAGTTTTGTTTTATAGGAACATTTCTACGCCCAAGTACAAGATGGTAAATACCACACAATGGGTATTATTGTTCCAAAAAAGGTTCATGGATTGTTGTGTAAGATTGATAAATGAGTTGGCCCTGGTAGCCTTCCCCTTTACAATTATGTACAAAATAGTTTCTATTTATTGCATAAAATCCCCATGAAATACATTGGCATTTCTGGTTGTAATGTAACATGTGAAAAACCTCAAGGGACATGAATACAAAAGTGCTTACTTGCAAATATGTCAGAATTGCTTCAAATAATTATTTTGCTGCTTCTTATCAGCTCAAATGTTCTTCACACAGGTATCAGAGCATTATTACATTCCGACAGCCTCTGGAAAAAGACAGTGGAAATTACTCAATCACAGCCATAAGTGGCTCTCAAACTGCTAAGTTTGGATTTACCCTCCAAGTGACAGGTAAAATAAACCCAATAAAAATTAAATACAAAACTGATGCATAACCGGACTGAGATTCATAAATGATGACTGAACTCCTAACCCGTGTCCTCTTTCAGGTTCCACTAGACTTAATATCAGGCCATCCTCTGCCCCTTTTCTGCTACCAGACGAGGATGAGCTAGTTGTCCCTCTCAACACTCCTTTTACACTGACATGTCGTGGACAGGCAAAACTGATATGGGAAACACCATACACCAAGCAGGAGCAATCGCAGGAGGACCCTAGCGGCATTTTTGTCTCCACCATCATTGTTGACAAAGCGACGGCAATGCACACTGGTTACTATGTTTGCCTGTACAGTGACGACGTCACATTGGAAACCAAAACCAGCAATATTTATATTTATGTACCAGGTATGGAGTGTACATATACATTTGTGTTTTGGTATGTACTTTTTACTTCAGTTTGAAGTAATTATTCTTCCCCACCACAGATCCTGGTTCTCCCTTTGTGCCATTTTTTGTGAACCATGTGCTGGTTGACCGAAATGAAATGGAGATTCCATGTAGGGTGTCTGATCCTACTGCCATAGTGACACTGTTTAATGTTGACACCAACCAAACTGTACCTAGTGATTATGACAGTAAAAGGGGTGCTTTAGGAATGTTTCCTGGTGGGACTTATGTCTGCAAGGCCATCATAAATGGAGAGGAGTACATCAGTGAGCAATACATTGTCCATGATTCAATAGGTGCGTGCTTTGTGTGGATTTTGAGTTTATGAATCATATCAGTTGTAACTACACAGATCCAACTGCTCAGTGGATCCTTGTTCCCTCACAATACTTATAGTGGTATCAATTGCCCCATTTCAGATGTTTTGCAAGTCGAGCTATCTGCCAAAAGAACTGCTTTGCTCGTTGGAGAAACAATAACAGTCAACTGCCTGGCTCATGGACCTTATTTACTGGATGACAGCTGGAAATACCCTGGCAAATCGGTGAGATTGCAAGTCAATTTGTAAAGTATAGTGATGTTTCCAATGCTTTTCCCTGTATTAGTTATAAGTAGCATTGATCTAAAGGTGTATGATGATGATGATCTTTTTTGTATCACAGGCTAATCGGGGTAGCAAAATGGTACAGGAAAATAAAAAAGAAAGCAAGATCCTGTACACCCTCACGATCGCACAAGCCTCTACCAAAGACAGCGGCACATACTCGTGTTCCATTACTGATGTAGCTTCCAGGGATACTGAAACAAAGGAAATAGTTATTCAAGTTTTCGGTATGAGTTCTTAGCTTGTTTACTTACATTAAATAGTCTGTTGCGCTTCTGTTGTCTTTTCTGAATTAATTATCTGCATCGCTGACCACCACTTTTCCTACAGCCGGCGAGTTTTTGTCCATCAAACCGGAGTTCAGGGACCATGAATCTGCCAGACTGGGTGACACCCGGAATTTCATTGCTACAATTTCCTCCTTTCCTGATGCTCATGTTACTTGGCTAAAGGATGGCGTCCGACTCAGCAATAAGACCGCTGAGATCTCCACTAGTCTGCTGCAAACCAGTGAGACCAGGTTGGTATCTGTTGCTATTCAATTGAAGGGGAATGAAGAGTTACTAAAAATTGTCTGACGCTATTTTGACCTTCTGTGGTGATTGCAGTTTCTGTTGCTCTTATTTTTCACAGCTACAGGAGTATCCTTACCCTGATCCGGGTGAAGGAGGAGGACAGAGGGAAATACACCATGCGAGTGGAGAATGGAAACCAAAGCCATGAAGTCAGCTTTAACTTGGTGGTCAAAGGTAAAGAGAAAGACTTAATCATACACATTTAATTTGAAATATTAGCCTACTTTCAATCTTTGCACACACTGATATGCTCAAACGAGGGCTGGGCAATATGGCGTCATATCAATATCACGATATATTGAGCATATTACCTTGACAACAATAAATGAACGATAACTACTCCATCACAAAAAAATTTTTTTTGTCTAGATTGGGCTGTTGTTTTTCCTCTTCCTCCTCGACCAGCTCTATTCCTGCTGCTTCAGTATTTGAATATTCTTCCAGTTGATCACCTTCCTAATCTTCCAATACAAATAGACGAGCAACAGTGAGCAAGAGACTGAGGTTATGAGACAAAATAGTGTTTACATTTACATCAAAGCACAGGTAGGATCAGCCAGCAGTGGCTATGGACATGTTAGAGCTAACAGCTGCTCCTACTGTAGCTTGACCTGGCTGTCTAAAGCCTGATGAGAAAATGCCACAGCAGCACCGATGCTTGGTGAGAAAAGTAACAAGGATACTTTCTAAATGTCAATGTCTCAAAAGTCTCCAATAACACAAAAAAGTTGCTAGATTTGTCACTAGAGCAGTCTAAAAACTCATTAAATGTGGCAATAAGGTAGATAAACACTGCTGGATGGGGTGGAGTCACACGACTGCACGTTGTCACTTGATTCAACCCAATCAAGTCTTTAACGTAGTATGTCTGCAACATTTTAAAGCGCATGAGCATCACCAAACTACACATCTTTCTTTTTTTTTAAACACAGAAAACATCAACATGAGGAAAACTGTATTGTTTACAGTCATACATTTAGATATCATTTTCGGGTTATCAACTTGCTCTAGCTCAAACCTTGTATTTCTCACAATTTTACAGTGCCTGCAGTCATTGTGGACCTTATGGACATCCACCATGGTTCAGCCTCACGACAGTCTGCTGTGTGCATTGCCAAGGGGGAGCCTACTCCTGTTGTGGAGTGGTTTATATGCAAGAACATCAAACAGTAAGAGTTACTTTGAAAATGACCCTATGTGGCACTGTGTTACTTAACTTCCCTCTGGGATCAATAAAGTTGAATTAAATTTGAATTTTAATGTTTGGTTGTTATTTTCAATATGTGGCTGCATAGCCAGTGCAATTTATATATTCGTTCTTTGCTCTCCTCAAGATGTGCAAACGAAACATCTTCTTGGGCGCCTCTACCCACTAACTCCACAGAGATCATGATCGAGTCACACTTTGGTGAGGATAGCAACTTGGAGAGCGAAGTCATGTTTGGTCATCTGGAAAGCACTCTGGCGGTGCGATGCCTTGCTAAGAATGAAATGGGGACTGTAAGCAGGGAGATCAAATTGGTCTCTAATGGTAAGGACACACCTGGCCAGCCAAGTACTTGGCTTTTAACATACATTAGATGTTATTTGCAATTGCCTTCTGATGAACAGTGTTAAGTCTTGTGCGAGTTACATTAGCTGGAAAACGATGGGTTTGTGATGAGACAACTGTTAATGGTCTATTAGAGAAAAGAGAGTTATCATTGTGAGAGAGAATTTAAATAAATCCCAGATGTTAGATCATTTGCTTCACACAAATAAGCTTTACACCCCTATCTCCACTCTCTAACTATTCTGCAAGAGTCTAGTCTCATCCCCCACCCTGTATTTTTATATAATCTTCCCAACACCCCTTTTTGGTGCTAGCTGTCAAGACAGCCTGTGGTTTAAAACCTAATCTTATGGGGAAATTTCCATAAAAAAAAAGCATGACCTATTTTATTGCAACCATGCATGTGATGAATAGGGTTCAGAATGTAACATATGCAATCACTGGCTTTCCCTACAAACAGGCCCTCACCCTGAGCTGACGGTAGCTGCTGCTGTGCTGGTGCTCCTGGTCATTGTCATCATCTCACTCATTGTCTTGGTTGTTATCTGGAAGCAGGTACTGTGGGAATCATTTGGCAGTTTCATTCCTCTCATGCTGCCCCGTTATGTTGCTCATTGTCATATTTCAAGCACTCATTTGATGTTACAGATTGAACCAAACTTTTATGTTATCCTGTACATGTTTATGCTAACATGAGATTTAATTAGAGTGCATTCGGTTTTGCAGCTCTGCCTGGTAAAAGATAGACCGACATATTCTGGGATTTTCCATGGATAACCATTAATTTATATGGACTCTGCCTTCCAGAAACCACGGTATGAGATTCGCTGGAGGGTCATAGAATCCGTGAGTCCAGACGGCCATGAGTACATATATGTGGATCCCATGCAGCTTCCCTACGACTCCAGATGGGAGTTCCCACGTGACAGACTTGTGCTTGGTGAGTCGAATGTCTTGATAATGTTCTAGAACCAAATGGTTCCCTGTGGAGATGTTACAACTTTTTAATCTCACTCTACCTTTGAAGTGAGGCTGTGATAAGATGAGTGGGTTTCTGATGGCTGGCATTCAGTTTGACCTATTGATCAAGGGGAAATTCAGCCACTGAAAAAGCCATTGAGGATAAAGTAGATTATCTGTGTCTTCCTTCACTCTGAATGTATGATCTATATACCTTATGGTAATTCTCAGGTCGGATCCTGGGCTCTGGGGCCTTTGGGAAGGTGGTTGAGGGGACTGCCTATGGACTCAGTCGCTCTCAGCCTGTTATGAAGGTGGCAGTGAAAATGCTCAAACGTAAGTTTAAGAAACTTTGATTTAAAAGACTTCTCACCCATGCTACTAAAAGCCTCAGATTGGTCACCATTAGTATACTCTAGTGAACCAATTTTGTATCTTAATTTGCTTGTTAAAATAAATAAGATTCTTCTTTCAGACTTTGAAGTGAAGCAAGTTTGAAAATTCAGCATATGCATAATTGGTCACATAGTTAACACTTTTCAAGCTACTGTTTGAGCCATTGAAGATAAAGATGATCTGCAAATAGCTTTGTTCTAAACTGTGGTGAAGCTGTGATAGTATTCTTTTTTTTTTTATATCTAACAATATTGCATTAAACTAAACACATAAATATCCTGTGCTTTCTATTTTCTAAACAGACAATCTATAATGTTTATTGGTTAAAAATTTGCAGTTTTAAAAAAGCATTTTTGACTGTTCTTATTCTCCATTTGGTTTATTAAGGAAAGCGGGTAAAAATGCAGGTTTACCATTTAACATGCTCTGGAAAATGCTTCACTCATACACACTCAGCCCCAGACACTTGAATCCTGTCTTCAGTGGTCACGTACTGAACAGAGTCTACCTGTGTAATTTAGCCTCCATCTTACAACCTTAAACATGAATATATTTTATTGAAAGTTAATGTGATAAACAACCCACCAAAAATAATCTGTATATTAAAAATGTAAGGTAATAAAGTTTTCAAAACTTTGAACAGGTAAAAAAACAAACAAGAAAAACTCTGAAGGTAGTTAGTGCCATTTCATTTAGGGTGTTAGAGTGAAGTTGTCAAATGCAAATGAAGATTAAGTTTTGTTAATAAAGAGTCTAGATGCTTTTGCATTACTAACATATGGTAAAATATACCAGTATTCAAGGTTATCTTGATTTTTAAAGTAATTATTGTTGTATTAATGTTAAACATGTTGTTTTTTTGTTATAAATAAATCAAATCATTTATTTACTAGGAAGATTTTACAGAAGTTTTACAGATTTTCACTTTTCATTTTAATAAAAATATCAGGAAACACTCATGTTTTCTGTTAATCTTGCACAAAATTCATCATCAATAAGTTTCTTGGTCTTATGATCCTTTAGAGAATATGCATATGACATCAAATTTAAATCCTTTGAAACCGTAATATTTTAGTATGTAACTATCTTCTGCACCATTCTCACAATGACAAAGTACTAAAATGAGTACATAAATTGTTATAATGACACCATTTTTAACAGATTGAATAGGGACAGCAAGAATTTCATAAACAAGCAAAGCTAAAACAGCTAATGAAATTATTCAGAACAAAGAGATAGCTGATGTATGATTGGATAACTTGTCTGTGCTCTGAGTTGTGTGATAGTAATGGCTGCTGCACCTTTTCCTAGCCACGGCTCGCTCCAGTGAGAAGCAGGCTCTGATGTCTGAACTGAAGATCATGACTCACCTCGGACCCCATCTAAACATTGTAAACCTCCTTGGAGCATGCACTAAGTCAGGTAATAAAAGCACACACAAAAACACCAGATCAAAGTAAACATGCTCACCCGTAGGCAAAGACAAGCTGTATAATATTGGTGTAATAAAGCCACTGTTTTAACCTTCAAATGATTTAGTGAACACTTTACATAGACACATACTTTTATCACCTCATTCACATGCGAGCACCCAAACACTCAGCCGGGATTTGGCCATAGAAGACATTTACAGCTCTAACGGCGGCAGCAGATTGACAGCTTTGGCTGGGTGTGTTATTGTAATAGGCTTTTTATGGGAAAGTAGAGGCTTGCTCTCCTAGCTATGCTTTTAGCCTTTATGAGCCTCTGATAAGATTAGCTTGTAGACTGACGCCAGTGCACGCCTTTATCTTCTGTGTTGTTCCCAGGCCCTATCTACATTATCACTGAGTACTGCTTTCACGGCGACCTGGTCAACTATCTGCACAAGAACAGGGAGAGCTTCCTCAGCCTGAGTCCAGAGAAAAACAAGAAGGAGCTGGATATCTTTGGGATCAATCCTGCAGACGAGAACAGCAGGAGGTACGGCATCAGGAATGTACTGCCAATAAGCAGTGTATGTGCTTTCTTCTCCTAGATGATCTTATTTTATTCTATAGACATTTTTACTTGTAGTTACAAACAGTAATGTATGAAAGAAAAAAAAACAGATAAAAATGTCTTGAATGGTAACACAATCACCGATTTCTCAGAGGTTGAGGATACTGTCAGGCATCTTCTCCTAATCAGATCAAAGCTTGAAGTGGTCTCAGCTTTCAGCCTAATGTCATTGCTACTGAGATACCTGTTAATTGTATCTGCCCAAACGTTCATTGAAACATCAGACTGTCCTCTCCTTTTTGTGACGCATCTTATACTGATGGATGACTCAGAGTGACCACACCTTGAAACACCCATTACACGATTTAATCCTGGCTAATATGTTAGTATCAGCCACATCAACCTGAGGAACGAGAGGACAAGTAATTACACAAACTGATGTAGTCTCATTATCAGATGAGGAATCTTGCAAAAACTTTTCATACCTCTTAAAGTTTTCCACATCTTCATATTACAACTACAAACATCACTCTATTTTTGTCTGGATTTTTTGTGACTGAGAAACACAAAAGAATGAATACTTGTGAAGAAGAATAAAAAACAAAAACATTTTTGATCCTGCATTATGTACTCTGACTCCCTTAAATAAAATTAGAACCAGTGATCTTCAGAAATTAAATCCAATGTATTGAATAGAGATCAAATTACTAAATAGAGATCACCACTGTATTATTTAAATAATCATAAATCCACCTGTTCACTGAAACATGGTGACAACTTTGTCAAACTATAGGGGTGTTTTTTTTAAGCAGGAATAGTGAAGCTGACCAGAGGAATCGTGGAAGAAGTACTTTAGAGACTGCAGACGACTTCATAATAGAGTGGAGGTTCAGCTTCCAGCAGGACATAAACGCTAAACATGCAATTAGAGCTACAGTCCAATGGTTTAGATCAACCCAGTTTCACATTTTAGAATGGTCCAGGTGGAAATCAAACAATGTACCTTTGACAACACTCAAAAACTGACGGTCACAGATGCTCTCCATTCAGTCTGACTAAGCTGAAGGTATTTTGAAAACATTATTGGGCAAAAATGTTTATCTTAAAATGTGCAAAACTGGTAAAGACATGCCAGCAAAAGACTTTGCTTTAAAGGAATTCAAATAAGATTCCAACAAATATATTCATTAAGGGGTGTTGGATATGTGTGTATGCCAGTGTTGGGAGTAATGCATTACAAAAGTAATAAATTACAGGAATAGATTACTTTTTTCAGTAACTGAGTAATGTAGTGCATTACTTACAAAATAAACAGCAATATATTACTAGTTACAATTTCAGTAACTCAAGTTACAAATGCATTTTAAATAGTTTTTCTGACCAACTAATGCAACAGACCAAATCAAGCTGGATGCAGTAGAACAAGATCCACTTCCTGTTGCTCCAAACTGAAACATCAGAGAATAAGGACGTTTGAGGAAAAGATTGACTGTATATTTAAACAGCGGCATCATTCACACTGTTTTCCTAACCATCTGTTTGAAGACTTTAGACATCGGAGTGTCATCTTTGTCAGCCATCTTTGTGATGAGCACCTTGAGCACCTTCTTTTGATTAGATTTAACAAACATTACCATGAAATAGAAGGCATGCAAAGGAACTAGAGACTTAATTTTAATAAAATAGTGTTAAAACTACAGTATTTGTGGTGTGACACTTGTGTAAAATTTAAATTCATAAGTTACGGTGGTTAGAAGTGGTGGTAAATATTTAAGATATTTTACCCAAAGTAACTTAAAGTAGTGTAACTCAGTTACATTTTTAAGACCGTAATATGTAATGCAAACATATTACATTTATGACATTGTAACTAGTAATGTGAAATATATTACAGTTTCTTTGTAACTTTCCCAACACTGGTGTATGCCCATCTTTTTCACATTCTTCTTTAAAATATAGTTTGGAAAAACACTTGGACCTAATGTATCACTTAAAAGCCAAGTAGAATGCTTAAATGTTTGCAGCTGTAACATGATAAAAGACAGTCAACAGTGTGAATACTTTTGCAAAGCCATGAATATTCCTATTGCTATCACAGAAATCAGTATTTCCATCAATCTGCTATTACTGACAACCTTTCCGTTCTTATCTTTGTTGCCAGTTATGTGATCCTGTCCTTTGAGTGTAAAGGAGACTACATGGATATGAAGCAGGCAGACAACACCCAGTATGTGCCCATGCTGGAGATGAGCACGACCTCCAAGTACTCTGACATTCAGAGCTCTAACTATGACCACCCTCCATCGCAGAAAGGCTCACATGGTATGCACTGCAGCTCGTCTCTCTCTCCTTGTCTGTCCTCAGTTATTGCCCCACACTTGCTAGGCCTTGGTGTTGTGTTTGAGTCATTGTTGGTTAAAGGGGTACACCCTTGTCAGAATTTAGGCCTGGAAGTGGCCTGTAATTACACGGAGAAGATAATTGTAGCACACGCATAATAAATGCCCAGTCTGAGGTTGCCATTAAAAGCCAGGCCTGAGAAAAGTTGGGCTATATTTACCACACATGTTGAACATTTGCTCACGATTCCCCTCATTGTGTGTTTTCCAAACCAGAATCTGATATGGACAACCTGCTGTTTGACGACATGAGTGAAGGGCTCACTACTACCGACCTGCTCAGCTTTACCTACCAGGTGGCCAAAGGAATGGAGTTTCTTGCTTCCAAAAATGTACGTTCAAAGAAAACAAGTACTCAGCCAATCGTCACATTCACCTCAATCCTTAGCCAATACATGCCAGGTTGTAGTTATTGT
The DNA here is from genome assembly GCA_028564705.1 of Apricaphanius iberus. NCBI lineage: Eukaryota > Metazoa > Chordata > Actinopteri > Cyprinodontiformes > Aphaniidae > Apricaphanius > Apricaphanius iberus. The sequence continues at coordinate 980,986 of JAPXFQ010000256.1, forward strand.
TTCATGGTCTGTAAAATATATGCCAAGGGTAGGGGGTGAGGAATGAAAAAAGGAGTGGTTGTACGATAAGTAGCCCCATAAAGGTCGCCGAAACCACTCAGGAGAGAGGCCAGACGCTGAATTTAGCAGCAGCAAAGTATGAGCTAGAATTACCAGGCCAAGACGCGCTTCAGCCAAAAGCTATTCATCCAACTTCATAGTTATTATCCCTAAATATCCTAGCGGTCATGGCAGTCTCTCCAACCAGCCTGTTTACGCAAAGTTTATGCTTTATAAAGCAAAATGAAACATTATTAAACGTGACCTTAGCTGTAAATGCAACACAGGAATAGTCTGTGGCTTTGGGAGCAGAATGTGCTGGAGCACACAGCTGACAGAAACTCCTTCATGCAGCTAATCAACTTCTTTTTGACAGTGCGTGCATCGAGACCTTGCAGCCAGGAACGTCCTTCTCTCTCAAGGCAAGATCGTTAAGATCTGTGACTTTGGGCTGGCCAGAGACATCATGCATGACAACAACTACGTCTCCAAAGGAAGCGTGAGTGTCTGCTCGAACATTGACGTCTAGCTAAGTCATGCTATGCTTTTACCTATTTTTAAATGAAAACATTACCTCTCTTTTATCATAGACCTTTTTGCCAGTGAAGTGGATGGCCCCGGAAAGTATTTTTGACAACCTGTACACCAGTCTTAGTGATGTTTGGTCATATGGCATCCTCCTCTGGGAAATTTTCACTCTTGGTAAGTTTTTAAAAGACTTCAGCTCATAAAATGATGTAATGATCAATTAAAGTTGTAAATCTCAAAAAGGTGCAAGAGCTGAACATCCCTGTAGCAAACCCAATCAAACCTGGTTGCATTAGTCATATGACTAATCTCCTTGCAATATTAATAATAAGACATTCATGATTCCAATGACTTTTACTGTAATATTAAAGGCATAGCTCAGAATTGTAAAAGAAAAACGTACTTGCAGTTGCAGCAAATAACTTTCCTGTCTTTTTTGTTGTTGTTTTTTTGTATGACTTCCAGTTAGTTGGTCTTTCAAGCTGAAGCTAAATGGTAGCTAGTGGAAAAAGATTTTATCAATTAAGTATGAAAATTAGATAAATTAGGGGTCATTCTGACCACTAGATGGTGACAAAGTAAATCAAATACGACCCTCTGTCTTTTGAATTTGCATCAACATGCATTAGTGGTGTAGATGCACCACCTTTGCTCTGTGTGGTCTGGGTTAAATCAGTCGTCTATAAATCATTAACCCATAATTACATTTATGCTGGGTGTTAATTTACAAAGAATGTGGTGCATATTTAGAAAGTAGATGGAGGTAGAAGGGAGTGTGATCCCACTGAAACCCCTTTCAGAAGTATACTGCAGAAATGTTATAGCATTAAAAACTATTTTATTGAATTTTCCAGAAAATTCTTTTCTGTGCCTTTTGTTTCTGACGGTTACCTTGACCGAAAAAAACCCTTTGCATGTTCCATTGTCAGTACATGTTTCACACAGGAAGATTGTTGGTTGTGCACAAACCTCATTTTCCGTCTAAATATTTATTAGCTTCTGTGGGAAAACTGGTCATTGGAAACTGAATAACAGTTGAAAAGCTAATAAAAAATAATTGCATCTGCATAAACACCTAAGATGGTTTTGAGTTTACCTACCTGGATGTAGTTGGTCTAAATGAAGATTCCATGTGAGTCGGCAACTGCATTTAAGGTTTTAGCTGTTTGTGAACTTTTAACAGAAGCTTTCTTCAGGATTTTCTTTAAATTAAGGATCACAATAAATTTTTTCATGTAGAATTATTCCCATTAATATTTATTTGCACAAAGGTTTATAGTGCCCTTCCATTTATTGGATACTGTAAAACACATTCATTGATTTTGCATACCCATGATTACATTGGGTATACTTGAAAAAAGATTGTATGTTTGGAAATGAATGTGTCCCTTGACTCTATGTGTGCTACTTTTTTGGCACACCTAACATTTCCAATAACGTATAGATAAAAGAAGTACTATTTAAATTTATACTCAAATGTTTATGTTGACCAGGGTTTCATGGATTGGTAGTGAGAATAAAAAAAATACATGGCATTGTGCTCAGAGGGCCTCTAGTACTCAGCAGAATTAACGCTCTGCGATAAATCATTACAGTTTTTCTGAAGAATACATAAGATGCAACACAAAGCCCAATTCCTTCTAGTTACCCCTAAAAATGTAAAAGACTAAAAACATGCTGTTCAATTTTACTCTTTTTAAATCATGAAATTGCATATTGCTGATCATTATACTTCAGAAGAGAAGTTGATTCTCATTCATAAATAACTAACTGTAACTAACTCATAAATAATTTTGTTATAAAGGTGGCACACCATACCCTGGGATGGTGGTAGACTCCAGCTTCTACAACAAGATCAAGAGTGGATACAGGATGTCTAAACCTGAGCATGCACCACAAGATGTGTAAGTGATCTCATATTATAGGCTATATAAGTCAAAACCTCCCTGACATCTTGCGAAAGGATGTTAATCCTAAAATCTAATATGCCATGGCTTACATTCATCATGGTGAAATTACAAGCTAGGTTGTGTAATACTGTGTACTTGATCAGGTATGACATGATGATGAGGTGCTGGAACAGTGAGCCGGAGAAGAGGCCTTCCTTCATGGGGCTGAGTGAAAATGTGGCATCTTTGCTGCCCTCCAGCTACAAGAGGGTGAGAGTCTCCCTTGGCCTTTCCCATCTAGGGACAACCTTGATGTGTAACACCTCCTTTGCAAATTTACCACCACTCATTATTTGCCGATGTCTTCTGCCCCCTTCTTAGTTGTTTTTTTCATTAGTTTACTAGCCTTGTCGGTATCCATTTGCCAAGCCAAAATACAGGTTCAGACTTCTTTATATCCACTATTAAAGTAGCTGGGTAGGTTAAAAGCCCTTCCACATCCTCTATGAGAGCACTGGGAGGGTTTCTGGAGGCTCTCTCCCTCCATCTGTGTAAAAGTGATTAGAGCCTTAATGCTGCAGCTGGACGGTCATAGTGGCTGACCTCAGTCTGGGTAATGACACAGGCTTGGTTCTCGCCTCCACCACCCAGCCTTAATTAAACTTCCACACCGCATATTGTGCGTCAGAACAGCTTTAGTCCTGTCCTACTCCCAGTTTTAATGGCTAGGAGCGCAGGAGCAACCTGTTTTTTTATTTTTAATTTTTTTTCAGTTTGGCTGAGATGTTTGTGATTTCCAGTTTGGATCACATCACCCAGTTGCTGACAAAATCCTCACACACCACTCTGTCTTTCTCGCAGCCTTATTTTCTGTTGATCTGCATACTCCCCAATGACTGCATTCCCTCTGCATTTACTCTCTGCAGCATGATAACTGTAATATGTAAATATATTTAAGTTTTCTGACTAAAGGCACATGCTTCCTTCTTGTGCAGCATTATGAGAAGGTGAACCATGATTTTCTAAAGAGCGACCACCCCGCCGTTACCCGAGTGTGCACCGACACTGAGGCAGACTACGTCGACATTCCGTACAAGAACCAGGGCAAACTAAAGGACAGGGAAAGCGGCTTCGACGAGCAGCGACTGAGCTCGGACAGCGGCTACATAATCCCACTCCCTGACCTGGACCCTATATCCGATGACTATGGAAAGAGGAACAGACACAGGTATTTATATTCACTATTTCATTATAAATCAGTAAATACAATGCTTCATATCTAAACAGTCCATTATGTTGCTCTTTCACATATACGTCCTTTATTTGATAGTCCGACACATAGCAAAATCTGACAGAAAATGGTCTTCTGCCTAATCTGAAAGCCATGGCAAGAAAGACATCAATAAAATTTCGAATAATCAGCAACAGGCAATTTGGAATTTCACAAACTTGGCATTTATGGAAAAGTGCCCAGGACACATGTATTATTTTTTTTTAAAAAGCCATAAAAAGTCGTTTATGCTAGATGGCTAAGCAAACGTGTGAAAGAAAGTGCTCTGGACAGATCAGACTACATTTTATGTTTTTGGCATACATGTAAAACAATATTTGAGGTAGAAAGCAAACATTGCATATTACCCTAAAGAAACAATCTGCACAGTAAAACATGGGTCATCCATACATCATGCTGTATGGATGTTTATCTTTAGCAGGAACAGAGAGATTGGTCAGAGTTGATGGAGAGATGTACAGTATGAAGCTGAATCTTCCAGTTTGGAAAATGACAGTAAACAGCTAGAGTGACACTACAGTGTTTTAGATCAATTCATATTTATGTCTTAGAATGGTCATTTTAAGCCTAGATCTAAATCCAGTTAATAATTAAAAATGTTAACAGCAGCTTTCCATCTAGTCTGACTGAGCTTGACTTTTATTGGAAAGAAGAATGGGCAAAAATTGAAGATGCTGCATTATTCTGAGTTTTGTCGTAGTCATGTGACAAAAAAAGTTAACAACGATGTGTTCTTTTCTCACCTAGCTCTCAAACGTCCGAGGAGAGCGCCATTGAGACTGGCTCAAGCAGCTCCACTTATCCAAAGCGTGAGGGTGAAACCCTGGAAGACATCACACTGCTGGACGAGATGTGTCTGGACTGTAGTGACCTGGTGGAGGACAGCTTTCTGTGACAGCTGCCCACCCTTAGCAGGAGTGGCACAGGGCAGAGATGCAAGGAAATGGGACACTATAGTGAGACCTGTAAATCCGCCAAAGACTCTGGCCATGACACTCCTTCTGCAAGGACAGAACAAAACCACTTCACAGTGTCAGTGAGTCCGAGGTGATGTAAGGTACGCCCATCGCTTCTCCACGAACAACAAACATTTTCGCGATGGAGACTGGGGTGAGCTATGAAGTAAAAGTGACTGAAAAAAAGGATTTCAAGAGGAGTGAAGCCTTTGTGTTGGACCCACCCAGACCAAACAGATACAACAACAAAAAACAAAAAAACATTTTCGGTTTGAAAGGTTTTATTGTGTTGGGCATTTTTTAAACTTCAGTTCAAGCTTTACTTCAGTAAAAGCTTGTTAACCATGAAGGAACAAATCAAACATGTTAACCATAAACTTCACATGACTTATACAACATACCACTACAAATGCACTATTATAACTATATGATTCCAATACCAGGGACTGTATCATGAGGAAGTGGGAACTGTTACAAGAAAAGAACCTGATGCTGGCACAATCAGTAGCAATACTTTGAGTTTAAGCACAACATTTGGACTGAGTGCGTCTATTTCTCTGTGACGATATAGATAAGTATGTGCAGTAGTTCAAATCTATTTTTTTACTTCATCGGTATAAGAACATGAATTATTGTGAAATAATTGCTAGTAACAGGTTGTAGCTGTGTGAGTGGATGTGAGAAGAGCTTCTGAGCTTATTTGCATTCCCTCTCTGTTTCTACCCCAAAAACATTAAAGATCTTCAACTTTATTCCAGATAAAATACATAGCTCATATTTGACATGTGGGCCTTTTTCATATAAAGTGTGATTGTAATGTAAATAGCTCCAGAGTTGTTTTATAAGAGAGAATGACTGGGTTAATACTCAAGTATTGTATGCGAGTATAAAATAAGCTTCTGAATCCGTATTTGCTTCGGTGAGAACAGTTTTTATAAAACACAATTGTTAGAGGAAATGGCCACAGAACAACGCAGGAACGTCAATGAAATATGTGTGGATTATAACAAGGCATAGGCTGGATTAACATGATCTAATTGGATTTCTTTTAACAATTTATTATGCTGCTGCTAAAGCTTTATAGCATCTTGACAATTGTAGTTATAGTAAATAATGTCATCTATAACGCTTTTTTATCATCGTTTTGATGTAGAGCCAAATTTGGCTTTTTGTAAATTGAAGGAGAGTGAAATAGCCCTCTTTCTGCCTCCTGACAGGCAGTGTGTAGCAGCAGGTGGGGTGTGAGCAGTGCTGCATTAGTTAGTGCTCCACACATCTGAAGAACCCTTTGAATTAGCACCTACAAAATACAATGGATCAAAGCCAAGTTAGTATTTGAACAAGCATAGACCAGCCAAATACCTTTTTTTTTTTTTTTTTTCATGTGGCGTGGTGTTTCACCTGTCTTGACCTCCAGCAGCTTCTAGTCCTAATGAGACATTACTACTAAACTCAGTGTTCATGCTGATGTGATGTGGTACATCTGTTACATATCCACTGTTAAACTACGTCATCTTCTCGCTTTAGCAGCAGTACCTCTCCCTCCTTCCACTGACTGTGATACAAACTACAACCTTTGTTGCACTTTGCTTTTTTTTCTCCCATGTGTCTTATGTGTTGCAAATGAATACGCAGGCGGATCTAAAATACTGTATTCTTCCTTGGCCTCAGATATGTAAAGCAGTGTGGATGTGTGTTTGTGAGTGATGTGTTGATAATGGTACTCTATCTGTAGTCAAAGATAATCACCCCTAGTACGATGTTTTACTACTATGTTTCATTATTTGACATGATGTACATTCAGATGATTTATATTTCAATAAATGATTTATAATGTAAACAAATACCAGGCTCCATTTTTCTCTGTTAATACATCTAAAATACATCTGATATTGGAAGATGAAAAATGAGGCCTTTCATTGAGATCTGGAAAACAGATAAAATGGATGGTTCATTTTTATTCTCAAAGATATTCTATATAGAGAAAAGGGAATTTACTGCAGTGATGAATGGGCCTCATATTTTTTTTACAGAGGTATTATATTTTGATACGCCAATGCTACATAAATCACAAGCGCAGATGCAGATAAAGCTTCTATCCATTTGTAAATTTTCTCAAACTAACAAACAACATAAGAAACAGTTAAGAAATGTGTACACTCCTTGTGCTGTGGAATACTTTCCTCAGTTAACATTCTGGCAGAAGAAACTTTAAATGCAACCTAGAAAATGTACATTAGACATACAGGAATGTGGACTTTTATGTTTGAAAATCTCCATTATAGCCTGAAACTACAGCACTATTCAGGTGCAGTCAGAAAACAACGGTAACTGTGTTCAATGATTCCCATCCAACAGAACCCAATAATGATGTCATATATGCTGATTTATTTTTCTTACACTTATGGTCAGAAGATTATATTTGTTCATCATGGACAAGGGTGTCATTAACCTTTGGGCTTTTAATGATGCACTTAACATTTTCTATAGTTTTAAAGATATGTGTAAAATACAGACTAATGATGCAGGATGTATTATTAGTTTATATGACTGAATATTGTAGACTTGTGACTGGAGTTGTATATTATATTTTCTCTATAAAATCAAAATACTTTTAATCATATCTAACATTTCATGAGTTCATGATATTACTGTATGATGATAATTTCAAAGTACAGCTTTAAGATAAATATTTTGAGATGGGGTTATCAAAACAAATTTATCAACAATTTTAACAAAAATAATTATTTTGATGCCATACAAAGTGTAGAAAAGGAAAATTTTCCAGTATCACAAAAATGCACTTATGTGGAAAAAGTTTAGCAAATGCAAACAGAGTTAATTGCATTTTGTCTGCAAATTACAGTTTCCTTTAAAACCAAATTCATTAACAAGATCACTATTCTTTCACTGCGTTTGGCTTTATGGGGTAAACTCATCTGTGCAAATTTCAGTTTTTCAAGGTATTTTTCAGACCCTCAGAAAGGAGCCTTGCTGTTATCTAGCACCTCCACTAGAGGGCGACTAGCATACACATAATGCTCATTGCGAGTTGGGAACGTTGGCAGGCTGCAAAGATGAAGCAAACAGACATCAGTTGGACCCAGTTATCGAGAAACACTTTCTTTAAGGTTGACCTGCTGTGTTTTGAGGTGGTTGAAGGAGGAAGGCGGAGATGTGAATGGCTTCAATCCAGAGCTGCAGTCTTTTACACTGTTTGCTGACATTAAAAACTATAATAATATTTCAAAGCCATTACCTGCTACCCAGGCAAAAAAGGTATTAAATAACTTTTTGTTATTTTTCCTTTGTGTTATTTATTCACTCTTGCAGGATTTTTTTCTATTTGAACCAGCTGGTAATCCTAAATCTGGAACCTGTTGTAACCGAAAACAGACTCTTAATAAAAATGGACCTTCATGGATAAACACTTGCTCTAGGCAAAAGGTGGAACTCCGCAGAGAAGCTAAAAAACTAGCACTGGCTGGATAAGCAATTAATATTACTCAATTGATATCTGCCATTGGGCTTTAACACCTACACTGTATCTTACATTTGCACTAAACAACCACACCGATATAATTTGCACATTATTTTCAACCTGATGTACATATTCTCATTCTGTGTTGATGTACATATTCTGTCTATTATTGTATTTTTTATTTTTGTATATATTTTTCTGTTCTGTTACATATGTTGTATATTTGTTGTTTCTTTGGCTGCTGTTTACGACCGAATTTCCCCTGGTGGGACTATTAAAGGATTATTCTATTCTATTATATGTCTCTGAACAATGCAGGTGAAAAGGATTGTTGAATGAGCAACGTCCAGGTCAGGTTTGTCTCATGTTTTCAGAAGAAGCATCTACACATGGGATTAGAAAGCCAAAAAATCTTCAGAACAGGCATCCAAGTTATCTGAAAATACAAAGACAGTCTCTTCAAAAACACCTGGTCTGGAGTTTATTAGCATGGACAAAAACCTTTACTTTGCCTAATATGAGACATACATGCAAAGTTTTTCGTTTTACATATAGCAATAAAATAACTGAATCTCTTCCTGGATGTCCAGAGATATGGAACAGTTTTTCTTTGAACAGTGTCTATTCAAAGAAAAAGAAGAAAAACAAACCTGTAGTTCTTCCAGGTTTCTCAGGAAAACATGAGATGACACGTTTTATAAAACAGAGGTGGGGATTGTATGATAAATGTGTTTGACTTTAAGCATAAAAGCACATCTGTCAGTGTCAGTCAGAGCTAAATTACTTTGGTAACATGTTCACGTTAGATAGAATAACAAAGCTATTTAGTTCAATTCCAACACCTTGTGTATTTGTGTCCTGTTTCTTTGTTCCCCTCTGTTCCCCTGTAATGAAGAGGTTACCTGTACAGGTAGGGAAGGTGTCACACTTCTGACGGACGGACGGACGGACGGACAGACGGACGGACGGACGGACGGACGGAAGGAAGGAAGGAAGGAAGGAAGGAAGGAAGGAAGGAAGGAAGGAAGGAAGGAAGGAAGGAAGAATGTTTGTGGATGTTTTTTTCAGGATAGAGAGCTTATACAACAAACAACTAAGGTGCTTTTTCAAAACAGGAACTATATGCAGTTTAAATATGCACATGGATGTTTTGCAACCCATGCAAGGTAATAAGAGGTAAGAAATACACATACAAGCTCATATATATATATATATATATATATATATATATATATATATATATTCACATCTCTTTATATAAATACTACCAGTTATTGACATTTGTTTATTTCATTGCCCAGAGACAAAGTTTAAAAATAGTCGATACATTTTAAACAATCTGAGATTAGAGTCATTCCAAATGCTTAAAGTTTAGTCTACCTTATGTATTTCAAAACAAGTTTTTATCTGTGTTTGGGATCATTTTCCTTTCCTGAATATGTAGTTGTGACTCAACATCTGACCAAAACTGTTTCCCTCAAATGAAAAATTTTTTATAATAATATGTTAGGAACAAGTGTTTATACACTATTTTCTCACCATTTTGAATGTGGGACATGGTGGTGCTGGTATGTTGCCAAAGCTCTCTTTTCCTACTGGTGGCACTGGCACAGTAGTGGCACAAGACAGATGGAATAAGGATAATTTTCAATCACAAACTTGTTGAAAGTTGGATATAATTAGCTGTCCTAACAGAACTGTGATCCCAAAACTCAGCTCAGGAATAGCCCCGACTTCAATTAACAATTATTTAAACTATGCTTAAAAGTAATTAATGTTTCAGGAAATACAGCAATTTTATTTAGCTCTATTATGATTGTTTATAGTGGTAGGTCTAATTTTCTCTAACTACAACTGTAGCTTGTGTATTATTTGACTCTGTCAAGCTTTTTTTTCCATCCAAATCTCTTCAGCTTCAGCTTTTTCTGACTGGAGTTCTCGAAATTTCACCACCCACTTTTTATTGACTTTAAGACTTTTCTGATCATTATAATTATTAAGTGTACATCATGTTTATTGTTTTCACAATTACATTGCACTTAACCATCAGGAAGATCTGATATTAGTAGGACTAAATGTGGTGCAAGTACCACCAGTGGTTGTTGTACCACGGTGTAATATGCCAAGGATTTATGAAAAAAGCCTTTGCACTTTCTAGTTATTCTTTATTCAATAGTTGAGTGGTTTGTTTTGAGTGCACATTACAACAACACCACATTGGAGTGGGGGGAGAGAGGCTGGGGGTCTTCCCACACGCCTATTCGTTGGGCCATCAGGGGTTGGAGCCCGGATGGCATATGAGGCTGTCTGGTCGGGGACCTGGGCTGGTGGTCTGCTTTTGTCCCCATCCTGGTGGGCAAGGGGATCGTCTCTCGGGTGAGGGGGCAGGATGCTCTATAGGGGCATCTGTCCCTGGGAGTATAGAGTATGTATGGGGCATATTAATGAGTGTACGGCGTCCTTTTTCGGATGTCCTGTGTTGGTGAGACTCCTGCAGGTCCCTCCTGCCTTGCGGCGTTGCCGGCGAACCCCTGTCGGCTGATCCCTGGTCGTGGCCCTTCTGGGGGACAGGGCGCCCTGGTCCCCGTGGCCTCCGGGTCATGTTCCGGGCCCGCCCGGACGTAGCAGGTCTCCGGCGGAACCCGTGGGCTCGTCACTGCTATCTCTCGGGCTCCAGCATTGCGGATGGTGGGTGTTCCCCTGGGGCTTCCATCTGTTCCTCTCTTGGTGGGTGATCGGCCCTGCGCTGATCCGCCCGTGGCTCCTGCGCTCTGTGGACTCTGGACGCATGCGTCTCCTGCCTCCTTCATGTCTGCATCGATTCCTGTAGGACGGATTGACGGTTCCTTACACCAACTATCAATCACTTGCATGGGGAAACCTTATTCACACCTGCATGGTCGCACACACACATAGATCATTAGTTAGTTGTTACCAGGAGCTTACCAGAAACATTAGTGTTGTGTTCATTAATCCATTTTGTGTGTAGTGAATGTGTAATTATTCGTTTATATTACTAGATCCGTTTGGTTAATGTTGTTCTGTTCTATTGGTGGGTTTTTTTTATTTTGTTTTCCCACTTCTCTGCCGTACAACAGAGGTGGAGGACTGGGATGTTTTCTTGTGTTCTTTGTTTACCTCCATATCTTGTATCATCAGTTCACACTCTTCTTGATCTTCTTGCTTTCTTCCTTCTTATCTCAATTTCGTGTCCATAACTTCAAGAAATTAAATCCACAGTAATCCCTAATAAAGATTTTTCATACATATATATCAAGTGGAATATTATAGCAAAGCTGTAATGCTCTGCTTTGGAAAGTAAATCTGTTGGGCTTGTACTTGGTACTCAGACACCAATTCTGAGTAGCAAACTGCTAGACAGGACACGTTGAGAAAAAAAAGGAAAAAAACAGTTGAGTGGTTTATGAGGCTAATCCAAGGGCGTCCCTTCAATACAGTGAATTTTCTTCCTGTACACCTAAAAATGTGGGTAAAAGTATGTGAGTGTGTATTTTACCCTAAGAGACAACCACGCTCAGAGTCCTCTTTGATCACCGGTTTGAGATATAACACTTTTTTTTTAAAGTTCTCAGAGAGCTGAATGAATCTACAAATAAGATAATCTATTACAGCCATGCTTTGCATTGCTGTTCCCACATATAAAAAGAGGGGTGGAAAGAAAAAACAGTAGTATCTAAAAAGGCAAAGCAAATCGACTGAACAAACTAACCTTACGAATGAGCTCAACTGTGCAAAGATATCCATCTCTCTGAGGGGAGAGGGAGACACCACAAAGACACACATTATCGACTCTGTCAATATTTGTTTATTTATTAAGCTGGTGATGCGCTTGACACAGTTTAGTTATTTCCCAGGAAAGTTGAGAGAGTTCCTCAGAGCTTTTAAAGCCCTGCAGCAAATTAGTCTCTGTCAATATATATCAAAGGTATCTTCTGCACATAAAAAACTATTGTTGGGCATGTTGATGTGTTGCAGCAATATGTAGCTATGCAAATGACATACCATTTTGGCGGATCCCACTTTTCCACATTAATTATTCGTTTTTTTACTGGCAAACTCTGAAACCATCAGAACTTCAATGATTTTGGCTAAGCTGTCCACAATGTTAAGGAGCTTATCTAGGGAACTATTTCACTCTTTTTGCAGGAAAGCATCCAAGATGTCAGGCACTGATGTTGGAGGAGACGTTTGTGAAGACAGGATAATTCAAGTGTCTGCACATCAAACTTGTGTGTGCATCTTGGTCTGCCATTTTGGAATCCCAAACCCTTAAACTGGGTCAAACTGCATGACATCTAGCAGGATGCAGCAAAAGGCGACATCACCAGTAACGTCGCTTAAATGAGTCACTGAAAGCCGATAAATGGACAGAGCAAAGATGGCAAGGAAAACTAAACAAGCGATAGAATCATTAATACATTTTTTCCAAGACTTGGAATCAAATGGCAAAAAGAAGATGAAGAAGTTTAGGAAGAAACGACTAATGTGGACATGCTTATAGCTGGGAAAAAAGGGAGAGTTTGGGATACTTTGTTCTTCAAAACAAGCTTGAGGTAATATTTGTTTAGCATTATCATAGCTCAGTGTTTATTAACCCTGGTTCTCAGGGCCCACTGTCCTTCATGTTTTACCTGCATCTCTGCTCCAGCACACTTGATTCAAATGATAGTTGTAGCTCCTGCATGTTATCAAGTTCTTCAGAAGCCTGTTTATCACCCAGTAATCCAGGTCAGATGTGTGGGAAATAGGATGGTGGGCCCTGAAGACCAGGGTAAAGAAACACTGTCCTAGCTAACATGTCACTCACAGGGTGCATTTTAACTCAACAACCACAGACTGGAGTCATAGAATTTCTGACTGTCTATAGTTTTGGTTGTAGGTCCAAAAAATATGCTGTTGGGCAGCACTTTACACTCCAGACCGGCAAATCACACGCACACTCGTCGTTTTTCATCACAACTTTTTTCATGCTCGTGTAAGTGGCGCCCTCCAATTCAACCAAAGGAGGGGGTGGGGTTGTCCCAATTCTTTGGCAACATATTGTATGTTGTGGTAAACATCCCACAGGTAAGACCCTACGAGGGAACTGATTATATGCTTTGAGAACCACGCTCACAGGGGATATGATTTAACATGACAAATAAAGATCTCTTTAACAATTTGGAAAAACTCAATGAGACTTTACCAGATCATAAGTCACAGAAGAGATTGAGGAAAATTTGATTGTATAATGTTTTACTTTGTGAGAGTGAGAGGGAATCTGATTTTGATATATTTGGCTGCAAGAGTGAGTGTGAGACAATTAGATTAGCATTCTCTTTGGTTTGTTTGATATGTAACATCAGTCTCCTAGTGAAACCCGACGCTCCGTTGCCGTCAGTGTGGTCTCCATCCACTGCTCCTCTGGGAGATCATGTCCAGGAGCAACTCAAGGTTTGGACATATCTGTTGTAAAAGATATTTGCCTCCTGACCGCCTTCTGTCCTCAAAACTGGTGTCTGGTTTCAAGTTCTCCGAGGAGCATGCCTTGTTTTTGCTCCCCAAGCTTTTTGTTTAACAGGGGAGCATCATATCCAGATTAAAACACCATCACTGTAACAGATATGGCCATTGATCTGTCTGTGTAGGATGGAACAATAAATAGTAGACACAAGAAAAACAGTTTTTTTAGCCTGACTAAGGCATGCCGGACATATAGAAAACATATATTCTGTGTAAAAACACAAACATGTTGATCTCCATGCCTGAAATTTATAGATCTGATCACATAGGACTTGTTGTTGGGAAATTGCTGCCAGACAGGAAAACATGCTAACTCATGACTATGAGAAGCATTTGCTCTCAGCAATCATATGAGACTGCTCCAGGCTGGGATAGTACAAGATCCCAAACAGCATTTTTAAGACTTCCTTTTATGTTTATTCTTTTAAGTAACCAAGACAACTTTTGTTGGTCACATTGTTCCCCTCAATTATTATTAAGTCTGGAACTGTTTTATGCTATAACCATATCAATTTGAGACCATAAAGTGCCAAACTGACAGCAAAGCCCCTGACTGGGCATGGCTTTTATGGTCTTCCTTTTGCACTGCATCAAAAAGAACATCCTAGACCCAGTATCGATATAAGAAGTGGTGTATAAGCATGGCAACAAGGATTTTTTTTTTAGCTGTTATACGGGAGTTAAAAATCCAGTGAACATAATTCAAAGGTTTAATATGTGCTTCTTTATCTGACAGTTTTATTTTAGTTTTTGTTTGTTTTGATTTTTTTGCATCCAAGTGCATAAAAAACGTTCCCAGAGTGACTCTGATTCGGGTTATTTAAATTTTATATAAGTAATTAGTATCTTAATTGTGACAGTATGGCATCAATAAGTACTTAACTTGGATTAAGAGAAAGAAAAATAGACTATTACTTTACCATCTACATACAAGTCAGAATGGATCCAAGAGCAAAACAGTTTTTATCTTAAATGTCAAATTTTGTTATGTTTTTACAAGAGAACCTTGTTTTATTGAGCTGCACATTATCTTAGCTTTGTAAAAAATTCAGTCTGTCTATCTAGATTTACCTCATTCTTCTGATGGGAAGATCTTTGAACTACCCACAGAGTTAGCTATATAATAAAGACTTTTTTTATATATGTGATTGTGTTGTAGAAAAAAAAATCAGTGGGACATTTTTGAGATTGATAGATGATATGAAACTTCTTCAGTCTTGGCCCCATTTCAAACTGCCTTGGAGAGTCCAAATTACATTCTATTTGTTTAATCTGAGGACATTATGTGTCACCTACCTTAGATAACATACTGGGAACTCAAATGCTCTCCAGACCACATGACTTCTGTGAACCATGGCAAAAAAACATGACAGTTTTGGAAGTGTGAGGATTTAGATACTGGATCAAAACTTAAATATCTTTCATGCTTTATGTATAAGTATGTGCAATAAGGAAGATAATTTTAATGAACATTTCTTTAAAAACTCTTCTAAATGGACCTTTTAGCACGCTGGTCTGGCAACATTTTTAGATGTTTGGAGCCTTAAGTCCTGATTAAACTCTCTGTAAATTGCCATAAGTTTTCAATGAGTTTTCAATTAGGTGAACAGGTTGGTACTAAAAAGTGAGATGATTCTTCAGAAATAAGTTTGCAGTGTTCTTCCCTTGACAATCAGCTGCAACTACACTGAAAACAGTCAGGAGTGACTACACTACAACACATTTACAGAGTGAGCTGTGGTTGGATCCCCCCTTATGGACCCTTGTCATTCCAGTAATTTTTGAAGCCATCAATATGGCAGATATTAATGTTTTCTTGCCACTTATTAAAACTTGCTTACACCTTTCAATATATTACTTTTGGTGTGTCAATGACAAGGAAAAATGGGCCAAAAGACGCAAATATCTGAATAGCTGATGTTTCTTTCCAATCTGCATATGGGTCAAATGAAAAGCCTGTAAAAAAAAGATATCTTTGAGTAATAAAAGGACAGTAATTAGCTGATAAAAGGTCATTGTCCTACACTTAAACAAAACCTATTACAAGATATGCTTGAAAGATCTTCAGCTTTATTGTCTTAAACCGGGGCAGGATTTGTTGGTTTTTGAGACCTTTTAGCAATATTTGAGTTGTCTGACAGATTCTATTCTGGTGATTTCTCAACTACATAGGTTTGATAGTCAACAGGGAGGGTATAGCAATGGAAACTGGGCACATCATCCAAAAACTGCAGTTAATTACAGTTACATTCTAAAATGAGCTAACATAAATTATTTGACCAAAATGCCAAAACCTAACCTTTTCACAAGGCCTACGCACCTGAATTACTTCCAGTTAAAGTTTGATATTTTTACAGTTATCATAAACCTCCAGGAACTCAAATTCTGTTTCTTGTTTGAATTAAATTAAAAATAGAACCCCCAAAACTCACAGACAAAAGATAATTTTAAGTGGGTTTTGTGCTCCAGACCACTACTGCTGTTACACATATAAATGTGATTGTGAGCTGTCTCACAGCTGAGCCTTGTTTGCTCCTCAGCCATTTATAGAGAACAAGTAATCTATTGACTTTTACAAAGGAACATGTCCCACGGCATCTGTATTGCCCCAATCTCCTTCCCATCAATCTCTATATACTCAAGCACTGTATCTTGAACATTTTGGACAGAGTGATGATTGTTTTAGCTATTTTATCTTGATATGTTCTCAGGCCCTCCCCACTCTTTGTTTTATACAATTCAGTCTGGAACATCATGCCTCTTCATGCCTCCTGGTGGTTTGACCTGGGTGGATCAATGTTTACACAAAACAATTAATATGTGTGTGCATGTGTTTTTCCTAAATTGTGAAATGGTGTTTGTGCAGAAAAGGGTTTTTGTATTGTAGAGATGTTTATTTTGGCTCTAGTGTGTGTAATGATTGTTTGTGTGGATCACTTGCATGCTACCAAACGACAGCAGTAGTCATGTGCTTACTGACTTGTAGCCTTGGCCTGAGGATGATATCCTTCTGTTCATGTGATCAGTGGCAGTGGGGTGCAGTGGGATGTATTTCCAGGCCTTGGGCCTTAGTGGGGTAGACATATTCTTTTCTTTATGTGCCTGACTGACTGAAATACAGTCTCCAAAGTAAGCAGATTTCATCTGACTCCCACAGTGATGCCGGTAACGCGTTTTCACTTCCACTTTTTCAGTAACGACTACTGTAATGCATTGCTATTTCTATACAGGTAATCAGATTAAAGTTACTTGTCCAAACCAGCGTTACTTTTTTTGAAATTTTCTTAAGCAAAAACATATATTCAGCACATAGCGGCAAAAACAATAGGAAAACAAGCAACAATAGTGGTAAATATGGTCTTCAACAACACTGCTGTGTTTTTTTGTCGTAATCTGAAACAACTGATTATCTCCTTTACAGTCGCCATGTTTGTTTTGGACTGAGTCGAGTCTGTGTTCTGTACTTTGTACCTCTAGTGGAACTCTAATAGTATGTGCAGTGAGCAAGCAAGTACGTCCCCAAGACGCAGCTTGTTGCTTCATAGTTTCTGGTTTCAACATGAGGTTAAAAAGCAAGTATTTTATGGCCTTACTGTTAAAGTGCACTTCCAATAAAGTGAGTAATGGCAAAACTGGTTATTGTTTCTATGTTGAGTCAGTGGGAAGTGCTACTGGCAGCTGTGGAAAGTAACTCATAAAGTAATCAGATTACTTTTTTGAAGTAACTGTGGCAACACCGGTCTCCCAGTCTGTTGCAGTCTTAAACGGCCTATTTGATGTTGGCTTCTCAAACGGATCTAAAAGGGAGGGTCTTTAATCTTCCTGTGAAACAGCCAGGGTTATTCAAATCACAAAAGCAAAAGCTTACACCATAAAGAGACGAGGCTGGACTTATCATCAAATTCTGGCACTTTAGTCTTAAAAAAGCATTAGTGTAGATAAATGCATACGTATAGGTCATTTCAATAAATGATTTGTGTTGTGCCCTCTGTTTTATCATTTAGAACCTCTAAGAAATCTAAAGTTTTTACCAATATACTACACTTTGACCAAGACTTCCTCAGAAGGCCCTCATTATCATATGAAGCTGGTATCAATGAATATTGTATAATGATCCTTCTATTTCTTGTTTTAGAGTCATGTTAATACATATTAAAGTAATGATATTGTTTTTGTTCTGAAAGGTATATATGTATATATGTATATGCATATTCATATATATATGATAGTCTTGAGTTAGACTCTGCCTCTAGCCACTGTAGTCTAACTCCCTACTCTTTTAAACTTTAAGAGTACGATCTGAAAGTATGATAGATTACAATAATGAAATATCAATCATGGGGTCACTTCTGTATGCTGTTTATGCTAAAGAAAAGACAGAGGAAGCAATTGATCAACTGACTAAATCATGATTCTGATCATTTTTCTGCAGTAAACACCTAAATCCAATCTATGATGTTATGGTTCACTTTTAACGATCACTTCATTCTTTCACATTATACTGATGTTATTTGGTGATTTCAAACCTTTGGAGTGTATCAAATATCCAATAATAGTGGTCATGGAAAGTATTCATCCATCCATTCCATCCATATTCTGAACCGCTTAGTCCTCCAGGGGTCGTGGGGGGACTGGTGCCTATCTCCAGGTGTCAACGGGCGAGAGGCAGGGTACACCCTGGACAGGTCGCCAGTCCATCACAGTGAAAAGTATTCAGACTCATTTAAATGTTTCATTCTATATTTCATCGCAGCCATTTGCTTAAATGAAAAAAGTTAATTTTATTTCTCATTAATGTACACATACCACTTAGAACTAATGCCAAAAAGTTCAATCTTGGTTCAATCTTGACCAAAGATTCTTATTTCTTATAGTCTGGGAGTCCTTCATTTGTTTTTAGGCAAACTCTGTGTGAAGAAAACCTGCCCAACACAATCCCTACAGTCAAATATAGTGATGAGAGCATCATGTTGCTTGTGATTGTTCAGTTTTTCTTTTTTTTTTAATTAGCAAAAATGCTACATTTCTGTGTTTTTTTTATAAAGATGTGGTGCTGAGTGTACATTAATGAGGAATAAAATGAACTTTGTTTTAGCATATTTAGCAATAAAACAAAAAAAGTCAAAAAATTTAAACGGGTCTGAATACTTTCCGTACCTACTGTATATCAAGTGTAGAAATCTAAGCAGAGTGGAAACAATTGGCACAATTAAAACCTAAAACAAAAGTTTTGCTGCTCTGTCTTACTCATAGTTCTATGATTACAGCAGGGTTTGTACCATCCGAGACAGTGCTGTAGATTGTCAAAATATTTCCACATTTTAGGCTGACTCAGACTAATTAAAACAAACAAAACCCTTCATATATTTTGTAAAAAGTAGTTTATTAAAACTATAGAGCAATATCTTTTTTTGAATTGTATCAAAGATCTGTCTCAGCCACAACAATCAATAAAATACAATCTCTTCATTGTCTTTCGTGTACCTCTTTAGGCGATAGGCCAAGGCTTGGAGTCTTTGTTTGGCAGTTTCGAGTGAGGCAAATTGTTAAGACATCAGTGTTATGAATTCCATTTAGTTGCAGTCAAGGTCTATCATGAACCTAACAGATGAACCTTTTTTCCAATCTTTGTGCTATCTGTTAATACACTTATAATTTTTTTCACCACCACTATCATCCTATTTAGGGCTGCGAGGGTGCTACACGCCGTTTTTTAGCTCTGTTACTGCAAAAAGCTGCAGACATTGTAAACAGATAGCTCTTCCATGTTGGAGTGAACACAAACAGTCACATTTATAATCAAAAAGAGTATATATTTAACCTACCAAAACTATTGCTCAAAGGTAAGATTGTTTACCACCACACCAGCGTATCTATTCTGAAGTTATGTTGAAAAAGTGCGACTCCGTGTGAACAGAGAAGGAAGAGTCCTTTGAGTTCTAATATGTTTGTGTATCAGTGCATATAGCAAGGTCCAAACGTACTAGAGTCCTGACCTCAACTAGGTACATTTGGGATGAATTAGAGCAGAGACACTAAGCCTGCCTTGTCATCTAACATTAGTCCTCACATTGAACAGTAAAAAAGGATGAACACACTTCTAAATCTTCTGGAAAGTCTGAAGAGTTGAAGCTATTGTTGCTGCAGTCTGTGCCAGCATCACATCATTAGGCATTAGTAATAAAAATGGGATGTTATTAAAGTTCATGTGTGTGTGTAAAAGCAGGTGTTTGAACACTTAGATCACTCAAACTCATACTATTATTTAAGAGTTTTACAGGTATATGATATCATACCTTATTTTTTTGCATTTATTCAATGTACACATGTTGAAACATGAATATAACCAAAAGTGCTTACTAAGATAAAACATAATTGCTAAGTAAAAATACATACATTCTATAAATGTAAAGCAAAATCCAGACAATAGACAAAGTCCTGAAAATCTGATGATATTGATAGAAAGATTAACAAATGACTAAGATGTCAAAGTGTGGTGTCTTTACCTGTCTCTCAGTCTCTAATTATTCCCAGCTTACCTGAGTTTCCCTGATTGTCTCTCTGAGTGCCTTCCCTGTGTATATATACTCATGCGTGTCTAGATATCTTTGTCGGGTTGTTGTGAATGTCATTGTTATTATCTAGTCGTCGTATCCATATCTTCATGCCTCATCAGTGTACTCTAGAACACCTGTGACTTTGCCTGTAAAAAAGTTTCTTAAAGGTCTCATTCACTTGTTTTTTCAATAAATTTGCTTGAATGTCTTGTGAGCCGTTTTATGCAAAATAAATGCTCTGCTGCTCCTGTTTCAGGAGGCTGCAGTTTGTCAGAGAAGTGGGTTGGGGCACACATCAGGATCACCAGTCTAACTGATTATTATTAATGCAAACAACTTGCCTATGATTGGCTAACAGCAATGCAACTCTCACTTCTGATTGGCTAACAGCAATGCAACCTTTTTGCTGCCTTCAAAAAAGTAAAACTTGTTTCGCAGGTGGTGTTCCAAGACAAAAGCCAACAACTTCTTCCTCCTTTTTCATGTGTAAAAAATACAACACTGATATGCTATGTCAAGAAATAAATCAAGCCAACCATGTTCTGCCATGCTGTGCAGATCTATAACTTGTTGGGTTGAGACATTATAATTCAGCAGAAGATACAATTGAGTAACAATGAGAGCAAAATTGTGTTTTCATCTATCTATCTATCTATCTATCTATCTATCTATCTATCTATCTATCTATCTATCTATCTATCTATCTATCTATCTATCTTTTTAGCTATCTATCTATCTATCTTTTTAGCTATCTATCTATACAGTACAGACATTCTCATTCAGTGCACTTTCTTTATTTTCATGACTAAATTGTAAATTCTCAATTAAGGCATCCAAAGTTTGAATGAACACATATGGAATTATGCAGTACTTTTACAAAAAAGTGTGAAATAACATGACCTCCAAAGTCACTGGACTTGAACACACTCGAGATGATTTGGGGTAAGCTGAACCGCAGGGTAAAGGCAAAACGGCCAACAAGTACTACCTTGCCTCGCTTTGTGACCATCCTAGTACATTTTTCAAGCCTGTATGACATCCCAATGTCATTGCTGTAGATCTTGGATGTGTGGATCAGGGAATCAATGTCATATTCACTCTTAGCATACAGCTTGATGTCATTCATGTAGAGGAGGTGGCTGATTGTAGCTCTGTTCTTGAGGGGGTATCAATAGCCAGTCATCATCATGGCATATGCCACATTTGATGGACAACTCAAGGGTGGTTCTCCACAACCTCATTGAGTTTGCAATGAATGCTCTAACAGTCCTGTTGATGTTGTACAGCTTCAAGCATTTGCTGATCCATGTGTGTGGCATCGAGCCGTAGGGTTTCTTGTAATCAATCCAGGCAGTGCACAGGTTGGTCTTTTGGGATTTGCAGTCTTGGGCAACTGTTCTGTCAACCAGGGGCTGGTGTTTAGCACTTCTGGTATCTTTATCGATGCCCTTCTGTGCTTTGCTCATGCATTGATCCATATGCCTGCTTATCTTAGCAGCGATGATGCCTGACATGAGCTACCATGTTGTGGAAAGATAGGTTATTGGGTGAAAGTTGGATGGGACTGTCATGGTGCTTGTGCTGTGTGCCGTGTGTCTGTATTGACGACCCAGGTGTTCATGCAGACAGACCGAGGGGCATCCCCTCACGGGATGGGTATCGGGCAGACGGCCCGGATGGGGTCCCATGGCGGGACGGGTGTCAGGTGGTTGACCCGAATGCGCCCACTGGCTGGACAGGAGATGGGCGGGTGGCCCCTGGCGGGACGAGTGTCAGGTGGGCGACCCGGATGGGGTCGCTTGGCACGACGGGTGTCAGGTGGGTGACCCGGATGGCGCCCCTGGCTGGACTGGAGTCTAGTAGACATCCCTTGGCGGGATGTTAGTCGGGCGGAGGGCCCAATTGGTGGCAAATCCAGCACCTCTGGCGCCGGCAGCTGCAAATCCAATAGCTCTGGCTCCGGCAGCAGCAAATCCAGCAGCTCTGGCAGCAGCAGCGGGAAATCCGTCAACTCTGGCGGCGGTAGTGGCAAATCCAGCAACTCTGGCGGCGGTAGCTGCAAATCCAGCAACTACCACGGAGGCAGTGGGAAATGAAGCAACTCTGGCAGTGGCAGCAGCAAATCCAGCAACTCTGGTGGCTCTAAGAGCAGAGACTGGAGGGGCTCTGCTAGATCTGGGAGCAGAGACTGAAGTAGCTCTGCTGGCTCTGGAAACAGAGACTGGAGTGGCTCTGCTGGCTCTGGAAGCAGAGACTGGAGGGGCTCTGCTGGCTCCCGAAACAGAGACTGGAGTGGCTCTGCTGGCTCTGGAAGCAGAGACTGGAGGGGCTCTGCTGGCTCTGGAAACAGAGGCTGAAGGGGCTCTGCTGGCTCTGGGAGCAGAGACTGAATGAAAGAGAAGGTTGAACTGGCTGAAGCAGAAGCCAACTTCGGCACCGAGCAGGCTGAAGCAGACGGCAACTTCGGGGCCGAGCAGGCTAAAGCAAAAAACCTGGGTGGAGCCAGTGCACAGTTCGGAGCGGGGAGAACCAGCGATGAGCTAACTGCTCCTTCCTCCAACGTGGAAATCACTCCTCCACGTCGGCGCCGCTGTCTGTGGTGAGATGGTGAGGGAGCCTCTAGGATTAGGCGTGGACTGGTTCCGGGAGAACACGTTTGCGAGCTGAGAATCGACGAGCGAGGACTGCTGCTCCACATGCTGCTCCTCATTGTCCTCCCACTCTGACCAGTCCGAGGGAGGATACTCCGGCGCAGCTTTGCGGCGTCTATATCGCCGCTTGTGACGAGGATCTGGCTCCCCTCTGGAATAGAGGTACTCGAGTCTGTCCCTGTGAAAGAACTCGAACAGCTTGTCCTCGCTGACGTAGAGGGGACCCAGTTTTGGGCTGGCAGACGAAGCCTGCATTGTAGGTGCAGCTAAACGGCTGGCGGAAACAGGGGGAGCCCTCGATGAGGTGATCAGAAAAGGAGCGAAGACAGCTGCAGAGAGGATCGGTGGCGCGTGGAGCATGGAGACTGAGCCCACATTGGTGGATGCGGATCTCCTCCTCAAAACGGACAACTCCTCCTCGGCTGTCTGCATGAGGACGTCCGCTGCGTCCTCCAGATCCAGCGCGTCATGGGAAGTGAGGCTGGGGAAGAACCGAGGAATTGTCTCTGTTATAAAGCCCTCAGCCCTGGCGAGCTGAGGTTTCCAAGCCACAGATGTCATCCAAGCTAGACCAGAGGTCTTGTAGGAGATCCAGGTCCGAGGCTTCTGCTGGGTCCATCTTTTTGGGCTGGATCATTCTGTCATGGCGCTTGTGCTGCAAGGATGACGAAGGACACAGGCGCAGAAACAGAGTTCCAGGTAAGGTGATATTTATTGGTGTGCAGCAACATAAGGCGAGGCGATACACACAGAGGTACGACAACAATGATCCAGCGAGGACTGAAGCTCTCGCTGGATCTTAAGTAAGGGGAGACAAGGAGGAACAGGCGAAGACACTCAGGGAAGACAGGTGCAAACAATAGGAACTGTGGAGTTTCAGACAGGACGACACACGTGACGATGATGATGATGAGGAGAGTGGGTGATTAGGGCAGCATGACAGGGACTGCACCTTTGATGGGATCCTTCTGGATCAGGATTGTTCGCCCTGTGGTTAGCCATTCTGGGTGAGCCCCATCTCTTAGGAGCTGTTTCAGTTCTGCTGCCAGGTGCACATGGAGTGCTGTGAGTTTCTTTAGCCAGTAGACAATGGACAATGTCATGGCCTGGTGCTGTCCAGTTTTTCATACCTGAGACTCTTTTTTGGATGTCTGTCACTGTAATGGTAACCGGATTCTGCTCAGGGAGGTTGCTGTGCACCTCTCTCAGAGAGGCCAACCATTGAGCACTGCTGTTATGTATTTACTCCTTTTCTCATATGCTCTTCCAGTATCTTTCAGTTTCCAGCATTGGTGGGTCTACTCTGCTGCTATTGCCCTGCCACTGAGCGTACACCTTTGCTGGTTGGGTTGCAAACAGCCTGTTTATTCGTTTGGCTTCATTGTCTTTCGTGTACCTCTTTAGGCGATAGGCCAAGGCTTGGAGTCTTTGTTTGTCAGTTTCAAGTGCTTCAGGTATGGACATCTGGGTGTACCTCTTTCATATTGTTCGTGTCATTGCACCTACAGAGCAAAAGTTTGGACACACCTCATTCAGTGCGTTTTCTTTATTTTCATGACTACTAGGGGAATCATGCTGGTAGATACAGGTTACTGGCCTGGTGCTGTGCTCTCTGGGGTGGGTCTGGGCTCGGCCTGGGGCACCGGGCTCTGGGGTGCCCCCCTAGCTGTGGTCCTGACCGGGGCCTGGCCAGTGGTGGGGCCTCTGCCGAGTTCCTACCTCAGCACGGGGCCCTTGGTGCACAGGTGGTGCTGGAGGGCTCTCTTGTTGGCGGGGAGGCGTTTACTATCCAGCACAGGTGCGCTCCTTAATAGGGTGATCAGGTTTCGGATGCCCGTTGAACTGGGGACCCTCCAACCTTATCTAAATCACCATCATCCACCAACACGCACTCAGTAAACAAACTGACAGATGATTTTCTATCCAAAACCTCAGACATGATGGATAAGATTGCACCTCTTAAGGTTAAAACCATCTCTAGTAAAAAGAAGTCTCCGTGGAGAAACAATCCACTGGTATGTAATGAAAACGGGGCAGGGGGGGTTAGGGGGGGGGCGCGACACGCTGAGAGAAAATGCCGGAAAATCCGACTCCAGGTTCATTACGAGATATATAAAGAGAGACTGAATAAGTATTAAGTAACCTTAAGGGATGCAAGGGAATCATTCTTTTCTGAGATTATTCACAGAAACAACAATAATGCTAGGACATTATTTGCTACATGGAGAGACTAACTACTCCTCGAGTGACAGTACCCCCTGAACTAAACTCCACTATGGCCTGTAAGGAATTTGCCAGCTTCTTTACTGAAAAGATCTTGAACATCAGAAGATCAATCAGTACATCAGTTCCAACCCCAGTACCAACATTAAGCCCAACTAACACCAATGCAGAGCAAATGACTCACTTCCAAACAATAAATTAAACAAGCTTTGAGGAAATTATTGACAAACTAAGATCTGCCACCTGCTGCTTAGATATCTTACCAACACATTTTCTAAAAAAGGTCCTCCCAGCCATCAGAGAAGATGTGATCAAAATAATTAACTCATCCCTCCTACCAGGTGTTTTCCCCAAAGCCTTAAAAACAGCAGTTATCAAACCAATACTAAAGAAGAAGAACCTAGACAGCACGTTGATGCAAAACTACAGACCAATCTCTAATCTCCCATTTATCTTTAAAACTATTGAAAAAGTTGTGTTCCAACAATTAAATGGCTTCCTAACAATGAACAACCGCTTTGATATTTATCAGTCTGTTTTTCATAGATACCACAGCACAGAGACTACCCTCGTCAAAGTTTTCAATTATATCCATACAAATACGGACCGTGGTAAAACCACAGTATTGGTACTATTAGACCTCAGCGCGGCGTTTGACACTGTTGACCATGATGTATTACTAGAACGTCTAGAGAGGTGGGTCAGACTCTCTGGTACAGTACTTGAATGGTTCAAGTACTGTACCAGACCTCAAGACCTCAAGAACAGGAACTTCTTTGTGTCGATTAGCCAGTTCTCATCACAATACACCGAAATCGCATGTGGTGTCCCCCAGGGCTCCATCCTAGGGCCCCCCCTATTTAGCATCTACATGCTCCCACTAAGCCAGATTATAACCATCAACAATGTTAACTACCACAACTATGCTGATGATACCCAGCTTTATATCTCAATGTCACCAGGTGATGTTGAACCCGTCCAAATCCTCAATAAATGCATTGACCAAATTAACAGCTGGATGTCCCATAATTTCCTCCAACTGAACAAAAACAAAACTGAAGTACTTATCTTTGGACCCAAAAAAGATCGATTAAATATCAGTGCACAGCTTCAGTTGGTCCAACTAGAAACTACCAACCAGGCCAGAAATCTAGGTGTAATAATGGACTCAGACCTGCACCTCCAGGTTCACAGAAAGGCAATGATAAGGTCATCTTTCAATCATCTGAGAAACATTTCTAGGATTAAAAGAATGATGACACAAGGAGACCTGGAAAAACTCATCCATGCGTTTATCTCTAGTCGCCTTGATTACTGTAAAGGTATCTTCACAGGTCTACCTAAAAAAATCAATCAGACAGCTGCAGCTGATCCATAACGCTGCTGCTCATGTTCTCACTAGAACCAGGAAAGTAGAACATATCACCCCAGTTCTAAAATCCTTACACTGGCTCCCTGTAGCTCAGATAACATACTTCAAAGTGAGTGGTTTAGCAAAAGAGTACATTAAAGATCTGCTATCACGGTACAAACCATCCAGATCACTCATGTCCTCCAGCTCTAGTTTACTGATCGTCCCTAGAACCAGAACCAAACATGGGGAAGCAGCTTTTAGTTTCTGTGCTCCTCATATCTGGAACAAACTACCGGGAGAATGCAAAGCTGCAGAGACACTGAACTCTTTTAAATCTAGAATTAAAACTTACCTATTTAGACTTGCTTATGAGTAACTGTTTTTACTTTTTTGTTTTTAATTGTCACACGAATTATTGTCTTAATTGCTGTAAATGCTTTCTTGTGTTAAAAACTGTGAGCTTTCTTCAGCAAGATCAGTTAATGAACTAAACCTGCGTTTTTTACTCATTTGTCTCTACATTGTTTTTTTTTCTTGATTATTTTCTTATTGTAACTGCTCATTTGTATTCTAATCATCTGTAAAGCACCTTGAATTGCCCTGTGTTGAAAGTGTACTATACAAATAAAATTGCCTTGCCTTTCCTTATACCTTAGTGCAGTAGGTGGAGCCCTTTAAGGAGCCTCGCTTCTGGTGCCGGTGTCCACTGCTTAACTGCATCTAGACACTGAGGGCCCGGGGTGGGAGATGGGGGTGCCTGGCAGCATTTCCATGTCCCCCCCCTCTGTTTTAAGTGCACATTAGAACAACACGCAACAACACCACATTCGAGTGGAAGGAGAGAGGCTACGGACCTCCCTCACCCCTGCTCATTTGACCATCAGGTACCCGGGCGGTATATTAAGCTCTGGTCGGGGACCTGGGCTGGTGGGCTACTCTTGCCATGCCAGGACTTTGGCGGTCTGCTTGTCCCCATCCTGGTGGGCAGGGGGTTTGTCTCCCAGGAGCAGGAACAGGTTGCTCTATTGGGGCATCTGTGCCTAGGCCTGGGAGAATAGAGTATGTACGGGGTTTATGAATGAGTGTACAGCATCCTTTTTTGGGTGTCCTGATGTGTTGGTGAGAATGTGTGTGCGTAAGAGGGAGGGTATGTATGATTGTCTCTGTATGTGTCTGTCTAGTTGTCAGGTTGGGTCTTCGGCTGCCCTCTGGCCTGGCACATCTTTTTTCCCCTCCGTCATGCTCTGTCGGTGATAGATGCCCCAGCCCGCTGGTCATTGTGGCTCTCGATGTCTGGGGCTGGGAGCCCGGAGGTGGCCCGGCTCGGCCCTGGTGCATGCCTGGCTGGTCCTGGGTGGACCGATGCGCCAGGTAGACACTATTTCACTAGCCAGGACCACTCTACGGATGGAATTAACTATTCACAAGCAAAGAACAATGCTACGGATTCTGAATTTGAATAGTTTATTGAAGGCGTGGAGGATCGAAAGGTCTGGGGAGACATATCATCAGAGACCCGGAAGACACCGTGTGGGGGCGCAGTCTTCAGGAAAATTGTCTTTCCGAGCCTGTTTAGAAACCCCAAAAAGGTGTTGATAACGTGATTAACTGAAAAGCGAATGCACATGGTGTAGATCAGATTATTTCGGATCGATATGTTGAAGAATGCCGTCAGGCTAGAATCTGGATTAATGTTGTCAGAGATCCCTGAACGGGTGACTGAGGTAGCTGCGCCTATGTGGATGGAATGAACGCAGTAGAATTATGGGGGAGATGCCAGATCGGCGGAGAATCTGATGACAGTGATTCAAGAACCAGAACCGGGTAGCTGGGCTTCCGATTCGGTGATGAACCGCGACTTAAATTGTGAGACGTTATCAGGGAGTGAACATAACGGGATGGCTTATAGGGACTGCGGTCAGAACCCCAAAAAGGTCTGGAGAGATTAGCCCAGTAGTGAATGGGCAAGAACGATCGTCTAGATTATTGCGGATGTAGGTTCAATGCACGGAAGGGGACCGATGGCCTAAAATTGGGGGAGGTTTGCCATCCCTGATCAGGCGGCTGAGGTGCCAATGCAGACAGAATTAATGGAAAAGAACTCGTGAGATACTGGACTGGCGGAGAATCTGGCGAGAGCGACTAGTTAATCAGAACCTGATAAAAGGGCTTTTTGATTCACCTTTCGGTATAGCACAGATTCACAAAGTTTTCTATGAAAGGAACCCCAGCAGATTGCATGAAACCATTGACATGGGGTCTGGTCGCATTGATGCAGACCTGCAATCACGGCAATCCATTCAGCAATCCCTCATACTGAGCAAGCATGGAGCGACTGTGGAGAGGAAAAACTCCCCTTTAACAGGAAGAAACCTCTAGTAGAATCTGGCTCAGTACAAGCGGTCATCTGCCGCAACCGTCTGGGGGTCTGAGAAGACAGAAGAGACCATGGAGGATGCTCAGTCACTTTGACCATCATCTGAGCAGATGCTAACCAACAAGCAATTGGAGCTTCTATGAAAAGAAGAACGCTGAGAGAAACAAGGCCAGAAGTTGCCATGACAGCTCTGTTAGGAACAATCAGATTAGATGAAGAATATAGCTTGATTATTAAGGGCTTTGTACTTAACCGGCTTTATACTTACCTTATTCTGAAAAGAGAAGCAGGTCAAATGATTAGGTGTTAGCAGATAATCAGGACTGAACATAGCAGGGATTGGTTTGTAAGGGGCTGCAGTTAGAACTGAGGGAATAGGTAGATTCGGACGGAAATGCAGAGCTAGTCTGTTTTGCTTCAGCATAGGATGCAAATGAGGGTGTCCTGACTGAAATTGAGATGTCAGAGATTGGATTGCATAAGAATGCAACGGGTGAAAAGGTTGGAAGTGAGCGTAAGCGATGAGTAGCTGAGGGAGGTTCTAGTTTTTAAAACCTTTCGATAACATATATGGCTATGATCGAGGGCTGGACACGGGCTACTTGTCGGCAGCTTAATGAAGATGCTGATCTGAGTCATGAATGAAAGAATGAAAGACCATATGTTACGTGAGAGGCCTCAAAGACGTTCCAGCCGGACAGGTAGACAGAGAGGTTACCAGGGGAAAGACTGTTTGAGACAGACTTCCGAGATGCGGCAAGGTCGAGGAGGCAATTGAAGATTGTGGCTACAACTGTTAGGACTGGAGTTTAGTTGAGATCTGCTGTCGGAGCCTATGAGCCGAATCTCAGGTAAGAGCCTGTTGAAGATGGACTTCTGAGATGCGGTGGTGAGTTCGAGTCAAGGCTCTGAATTACTGAAAAGAGAATCAGCAATTCGGTTTAGGTGACCGGGGACAGAAGCTGTATAAAGTGAACTGATGTTGGGCTGATGGGGAGAGAGTGCGGATAAGCTGCCTGATGGTGGGTGGATGAGATCGACCTTTATCAATAATTTCCATATTGGCTGCATTGTCTGAGTGGATGAGGATTTAGAATTGCGACCATGGGCGTTTAGGTGAGCTGCATTTCTGAAAAGCGTGAATAGTGTAGA
This sequence comes from Apricaphanius iberus, assembly GCA_028564705.1. Taxonomy (NCBI): domain Eukaryota; kingdom Metazoa; phylum Chordata; class Actinopteri; order Cyprinodontiformes; family Aphaniidae; genus Apricaphanius; species Apricaphanius iberus. The sequence continues at coordinate 1,011,007 of JAPXFQ010000256.1, forward strand.
CATGTGCAGAACTCATCTAAATCTAAAACACAGAAAACGGCATCGAAGAGGCTCTCTGCTGCAAACAACCATGGCTGTGCCAATTTGAGGTGGAGGACTGATGTTATTTAATTTATGTCGCGTTTTTTATTTATTCATTCATATATACATATTTTTTATGCTCGAACCTTCATTCTTATGCATGCAATCGAATTATGAACTAAATCCATTTAATTGCGACAACGGATTTCAATGCATGACTTAACAGACTTCCGTAGGTTATTATTATGTGCGCCATTAACAAACAAACTATCGGAATATATATTTCTTCTCGATTGGAAGGAAATTTGATCCGAATGAATTTGATAGGGTCAGAGTAATCTGAATGGCATGTTTACATAAACCATTCAGGCTTTTAATGCATTTTCTTGAGTCCAAGGAATGATGGGTTTACCGTCCCAACAGATTACTCGGTGCAGGGCGACTTGACAGCTTTCCCCGAGCAGGGGGCGCCGCAGATTGGTTGGGCCGAAGCCACGGAGCGTCAGGACATCCATGCTAAGTGAAGCGAATACGTAGATCAAGGTAAGCGAGCGAAACGCACGCAAAAGTCTGAACTGATCTCGAAAACAAACTAGACAGAAGGGAAATGAGAGGTAGGCAGGGTTTATATGTGTATCACAGCGTGATTAGAAGCGTAAGGGAGGCCGGTGATGCCAGTTGCAGCAAGTTTAGGGCTGATTAGGACTAACAAAGCGAGTTTGAAGCGTGGCCTTGCTCCTGAACGTAAGTTAACTTTGTTAACTACATTTCGGGACAATTTCCTCCTTGGATTGGCTGGGGCACCTTTCAGTGGGTCAGCGGGGGTCGGATGTGGTGCCTGGGCCTGCTGCCAGTTCTGTGGGCTCTGCTGCCTGGTCGGCTAATTTGGGGGGTTGTCTGGCATTGGCTGGGCCCCTGATCTCAGTTCTCTGTGGGGGGCGGGATCTGGATCCGGGAACAGGGGAGGGCGTACATCTGCTGTGGCTTTTAATGTGGCCCCATGGCACGCGGGGAGGGCTGGGTTGTTGGTGGTGGGGATTGGGCCTGGGTGGCGGTGCTGTGTGTCGTACGTTGGCCGGCTGCGAGTTGCCCGGAGCCTCAAAACCTTCTGGCCCTGGGCCGGGCTCACCCTGGCATAGCCGGTTACCAGAAGAGCCTGTGGGCTCGTCCATGCAACCTCACGGGCCCCAGCATTGCAGCTGCTGCGTGTTCCCCTGGTGCTTCCATCTGTTCCTCTCTTTTGGGGGGCGGTTCGCCCTGTGTTGGTGTGCCTTTGGCTCCTGCACTCTGGGGAGCTCTGGACTTATACATCTCTGACCTCCTTCATGTCTGCGTCGATTCCTGTAGGACAGCTCCTTACACCAGCTATCAATCACTTGCATGGGGAAACCTTTTTTAACACCTGCATGCTTGCATACACATATAGGTGTTGGAACATTGGTGTGTATGGACATAATCTTAAGCTGAGGTGATCGTCAGTAGATGGTTGGTACCAGGAGCATACCAGCAATATTAGCGTTGTATTCATTAATCCATTTTTGTGTGTAGTGAATGTGTAGTTCTTAGTTCATATTACTGGATCCATTTAGTTAATGTTTATCTTTTCTATTGGTGGTTTTTGTTTTTCCCACTTCTCTGCCGTCCAACAAAGACAGGTATTTCTGATTTGAGGTTGTAAGTTTGAAATACAACAATAACATCAACACCTGTAAAAGATTCAGTAAAAAATCTGTACTTTAAGTTTACAGGCTTTTTTGACTTGCACATGGTTGACAAATGCTTAAACAAATACAAACGTTGAGGTTGAGATCATAAAGTTGCATGACCTTCTCTAGCCAAATGCAATAGTTTAAATGTAATAAACAAGCAACGGTGGAGTAAACAATGCTGATACCATAAAACGGCCTTAACCCAGGTTTCATTCATATCTATACTATAAATGTGTCAGAAGTTGAGCAACAGCCAACCAACTCCTGCTGGGAAAATAGGTTTTCGATATTTACACGGTGATCTATTGTGACAGCTGTGCCCTTATGTGAAATAGACAGTGTTAAAGTATACAGCTGTGTCAGGCTCACAACTTCCTCTCTTGTGACTTTTGGAGGTTTGTTGCAGTCGTTTAGTAGCATGTTGATACTTTTATGGCCCATAAAAAACAAAGTATTATATTTGGAAAAGATTGAAACAAGATCATGTGATACATCTAAAATTGAAGGAGTGGTCAAGTTCACTCATCCAAGAAAAAGAAAGGAGTGAATAATTCTCACTTGTAAATGTTTTTAAATGCCACCTTTTGCTTTATTCCAGTATGTGAAAGTTAGCCATATGACAAGCTGAGTGTGCTGGATGGCCCAAGGTTGTAAAAGGGCCTTAAGCAGAATTTATTTTAGGGGCCACCCTTCCTGTCAGCACTACTAAAAGCATTTCAACTCAGATCAGAGAAATCTGGGTGAGTGGGCCAAGTTTAACCAGATGTTTTTAAAAGCAATTGCAGACGACTGGTTCATTATTTCACGAGATGTAATGGTACTTAAAGGTTGGATATGGAACACGAGTATGATATCGACATCTAGTTTATCTAGGTTGTAGTTGAAACAATAAAAACATAATTTCAGCTGTTGGGTTGCATGGTTCACTGCTGATACACTCGGATTGTATTTGGTAACACAATGATCAAACAATGAATATTATTATTTGCACGTTTACAAAGTAAACTGACCAGTTCATCTAAATATTAAATTAAGATTTTACACCATTCAAATACTTTAAATTTATTGTGTTCTTATCGGGGTGTCATGTGGCATGGTGGTCAGTGTGGGTGTCCCTTGTACAGAGGCCTCAGTCCTCTGGACAGTTCTTCTGGGTGTGAGTCCCGTTCTCTTTGGCCAGATGCCTTCCCACTTCTACACAATCCACTGTCAAATAGAGGTCAATATAGCCACAGAAACCTTAAAAATAGTGTTATCATTCTCAAAAATCTAAAAACAAATTGATCCATTAAAATTCAATCATATATCGGAGGCCCCTGGTGGTCTGGGGGCCTTAAGCATCTGCTCAGTTTGCCTATGCCTTGGGTGAGCCTCTGTGAGTGTGAAAAGTAAACCTGGTACAATACTCATCTAAAAGACAATGAAAACTACATTACTTCATATTCCACACCCTGGAATCTGCTGGATTCTAAGAAATACAGGCTGAGAAGAAATTTAAATTCAATTTTGGGAAAGTTGGTAAGATTATCTCTGGTTTATCTGCTGCTGAATCCCATCTCCTTATTTAAATCCAAACCTTAAACCTACATGAAACATATCCTATTCTGGACTTCTGCTATGACGCTAAAATGAGCAACACCCTAAGTTTGGTACTCCTGCGTGGTCTCGTCCCTCCCTTTTGAAAGGCAAACTTTATAGGTGCAAAACAACCCGTTAAAGGATGGAGGAGGGGGGGGGAACTTAACAACAATTAATGATCAGTTAACTGTCCAAAAACGAAGACAGATGTGAGGCCACCAGCAATCAAGCAAAACAGGAAAAAATGGAGGGTATTCAAGCCAATATTATCTCAGAGATAAATGTGATCCATGCTGACATGAAAAAAGAATACTCCTAGACATTAGGCAGTTGAGTAAGGACATAACGAAGAGCCAACATGGAGGAACAGAAAGTTGACATCAGCGAGTTTCTCTCCCACACTTTGGAAATTCAACAGAACCTCCAAGCATCGCTCACAAACCTGGAGGCTAGATCCCGCAGGATTAACATGCATATCCATGGAATTCCAGAGGGGTCTGAAGGTGACAATATGCAGAGTTTTGTTGAGAAGTTTTATTACATCTGAACTTCCTCTCCCTGAGAGCAGACTTGGAATTCAGCGCTGTTACAGATTCCTCAAATCCAAAACACTAAGGGGGTCAAGTCCAATATCTATAACAGTTTCTTTCCAGGAATATAAAACAAAAGAAATAGTGCTCAGACTCGTCTGGAAGAAGAGGGACGTGTGTTTTGAAGGGAAATAAGTGTTTTTTCAACAGGACAATCCAGCCGAAATATTAAAAAAGAAAAGAGCCTACATCGACATCAGGAAGGTACTTAAAGAAAACAGGCTGCGATTAAAGACCATCTAGCAGTCAAAACTCAAAGTGTTCTTCAACACCAGTGCAGTTTTCTGTAAAAGCAAATATCCGATCGTAATCTGTGGTTTAATCTGACCACCAAGCAGGGAAATATACACGTTATCATGTGTCCTGCTCTGAATTTAAACAACTCAATTCAGAGAGTACGTACTGGGAGGGCCCCCCTCATTGGTGAGGGCTTCCACTCCAAACTTTGAAGTTAAGTTCAAACTTCAGAAATGGAAGTCACTAAAGTTAAAGATATGTATTTACATTTTCAGTTTCATTTTGGTTCACATACAGAGGTTGTTTGTTTAGGTCATCTTATCAGGTTAACCACTCAGGGGAATATTTTCATTCGGTCAGTGGAAACGAAAATTCGTCAAACATACAAAGTTATCACTTTGAACATAAACAGGTTACATAACCCTGTGAAAAGAAGTAAAATGATTGCTAAAATTAAAAGAGAGAAACAGAATATCATGTTTTGGCAAGAAACTCATCTCTCAAGCATTGAACAACATTGGATTCAAAAATGTGTATTATTCATCCTCTGAAAGTGAAAAAATAAGAGGAGTAACAATATTAATTTCAAACATAGTTGATTTTCTTCCCAAATAACAGATAAAAAATGCCGTTATATACCGGTCAAATGGCTGATTGAACATAAAGAAGTCACTTTACTCAATGTTTATAGGCCACAAGGAAGTGATAAGAATTCTATTAAAAAGGTATTTGATCTAATTTAGGCAGAATCCTTGGGTATGCTAATATGTGGAGGAGACTGGAACACTCAACTGTGCCCACATATGGATTGCTCGAATAACATAAAAAAGATAGGATTGAAGGCAAAATATGTAAAAATAAAATAAAAACAAAACTGCTTAAAGAATTGGGCATGGTTGATATTTGGAGAGACCAACATTCCCACAATAGGAATTTTACTTTCTTTTCATATTCCCACCTTGTATATTCCAGAATAGATTTTTTTTTCCAAATTAGACAGACACTGAGTTATAACATGTGATTTAGGAGCAAGAGACATTTCTGATTATATGAGGGTACAGTACATTTAGATACCAGACCCAAGGAAACCTTGTGGAGACGTAATACAAATCTTCTACTTGACCCTCAATGTCAACAAAATAATACGAAAGAAATTAAAGACTGTATCAATTATAATAATAAGGGAACTGTGTCTCTGAGCACACTTTGGGATGCTGCTAAGGCAGTTTTAAGAGGTAAACTTATAAAATGTTCTGCACGTAGGAAAAAGAAAAAGGATAAACAAATCAAAGAACTGAGTGGAGAGCTGAAATCTTTAGAGTAAGTACACAGAATGTAATGATTTCTTAGATCTTACTGCAGAGTGCAAATATACAAAAAATTATATTTTTGAAAATCCCACAGCAAAAACAGCCAAATGGATTAGATAAAAATACTGTGAGAATGGCCCCAAATCCAAGAAGCTCCTAGCATGGAGAATACATAAACAACAGTCCGAGAGATTAATACATAAAGTGAATGACCCTCAAATGGACAACATATACTTTAAATTAGAAGATGTATAAAATTATTTTGAGAAATACTACTCCAAATTGTATGCCCAACGTGAAGCCTTCTAAATAGGAGATGAGTCAGGTTTGTTGGCATCTTTAGACCTGCGATCTATAGGTACAGAGCAGAACAGAATAATAACTCATGAAATAACAGATGAAGAAATAAGTAAGGCCACATCAAGGCTGAAGTCAAATAATATGCCTGGTGCTGATGGCTACCTATCGGAAAGGAATGTGTAGGGGGATAATCCTACCAATGCTCAATTAAATTTTCAGTTATTTTCTTAAAGTGGGTGATCCACCTGTGTCATGGAGACAAGCGATCATTTCAGGGATCTAAACTTCGTAGAGTTTTGGCCTTTTTGGCCTATATTTGTTTTAAACATTGATTATAGGTTGTACGCATCAATTTTAGAGAAAATATTGGAGTATATAGTCCCAGACCACTGGCGACCAGGGTGTACCCTGCCTCTCGCCCGTTGACAGCTGGAGATAGGCACCAGCCCCCCCGCGACCCATTAAGGATTAAGCGGTTAAGAAAATGGATGGATGGATGGATGGATGGATGGATGGATAGTCCCAGACCTAATAGACACTGACCAAAAAGGCTTTGTTAAATACAGACAGACACATGACAACATGAGGCATGCACTTCATCTTGTTGACCACTTAAAAAAAGAATTGTCCCCCTGTGCCCCATCATTGCGGCTGCTGGGTGTTCCCCTGGTGCTTCCATCCGTTCCTCTCTTCGTGGGCGGTCGGCCCTGTGCTGGTACGCTTGTGGCCCATGCGCTCTGGGGGGGCTCTGGACGTTTACGTCTCCTACCTCCTTCATGTCTGCGTCGATTCCTGTAGGACGGATTGACGGCTCCTTACACAAGCTATCAATCACTTGCATGGGGGAACCTTATTTACACCTGCATGCTCGCACACACATATAGGTGTTGGAACATTGGTTTGTATGGACATAATCTTGAGCTGAGGTTATCGTCATTAGTTAGTTGTTACCAGGAGCTTACCAGCAATATTAGCGTTGTATTCTTTAATCAATTTTTGTGTGTAGTGAATGATTAGTTCTTAATTCATATTACTTGATCCGTTTTGTTAAAGTTGTTCTGTTCTATTGGTGGTTTTTGTTTGTTTTGTTTTTCCCACTTCTCTGCCGTCCAACAAAGGTGGAAGACTGGGGTGTTTGCTTGTGTTCTTTGTTTACCTCCCTATCTTGTATCATCAGTTCACACCCCTACCTGTCCTGTTTCTCTTCTTCATATTATTTCTTTCTTCCCTCTTGTTATCTCAGTTTCGTGTCCATAACTTCAAGAAATTTAACCCACAGTAATCATTAACAAAGATTTTTCATACATATATATCAAGTGTAGTATTATAGAAAAGCTGTAATGCTCTGCTTGGGAAAGTAAATCTGTTGGGCTTGTACTTGGTACTCAGACACCAATTCTGAGTAGCGAACTGCTAGACAGGACATGTACAAAGAAAAAAAATATATATATATACAGTATATTTTAAAAAATATTAACAAGGGGTCGGGTGCAATGCAAGATGGGCGGTGGCCGAAGGCGGTGGCCGAAGGCGGGGACCTTGGCGGTCCGTTCTGACTATTGTTTGTGCTTATGCACCAAACGGTAGTTCAGATTACCCACCCTTCTTGGAGTCCTTGGAGAGGGTAGTTCAGATTACCCACCCTTCTTGGAGTCCTTGGAGGGGGTGCTGGAGAGTGCTCCATCTGGGGACTCCCTCATTCTGCTGGGGGATTTCAACGCTCACGTGGGCAGTGACAGTGAGACCTAGAGAGGCGTGGTTGGGCGGTATGGCCCCCCCGATCTGAACCCGAGCGGTGTTTTGTTGTTGGACTTCTGTGCTCGTCATGGATTGTCCATGACGAGCACATGGATTGTACACCATGTTCAAGCATAAGGGTGTTCACGTGTGCACTTGGCACCAGGACACCCTAGGCCGCAGCTCGATGATCGACCTGGTTGTCGATTCATCGGACCTGCGGCCGCATGTTTTGGACACTCGGGTGAAGAGAGGGGTGGAGCTATCCACCGACCACTACCTGGTGGTGAGTCGGCTCCGGTGGTGGGGGAGGACGCCGGACAGACCTGGCAGGCCCAAACATGTTGTGAGGGTCTGCTGGGAACGTCTGGCGGAGTCTCCTGTCAGAAGGGGTTTGAACTCTCACCTCCGGCAGAACTTCAAACACGTCCCGGGGGAGGCGGGGGACATTGAGTCTGAATGGGCCATGTTCTGTGCCTCCATTGTCGAAGCGGCTGACCGTAGTTGTGGCCATAAGGTAGTCGGTGCCTGTCGCGGCGACAACCCTCGAACCCGATGGTGGACACCAGCGGTGAGGGATGCTGTCAAGCTGAAGAAGGAGTCCTATCGGGCCTTTTTGGCCTGTGGGACTCCGGAAGCAGCTGATAGGTACCGGCAGGCCAAGCGGAGTGCGGCTCGGATGGTCGCTGAGGCAAAAACTCGGGCGTGGGAGGAGTTTGGAGAGACCATGGAGAACGACTTCCGTATGGCTTCGAAGCGATTCTGGTCCACCATCCGGCATCTCAGGGGGGTGAAGCAGTCTGCCACCAACACTGTTTACAGTGGGGGCGGTGAGCTGCTGACCTCAACGCGGGACGTTTTGGGTCGGTGGATGGAATACTTCGAAGACCTCCTCAATCCCACCGACACTCCTTCCTGTTTGGAAGCAGATTCTGAGGACTCTGGGACGGGCTCTCCAATCTCTGGTGCTGAAGTCACTGAGGTTGTTAAAAAGCTCCTCGGTGGCAAGGCACCGGGGGTGGATGAAATTCGGCCGGAGTTCCTCAAGGCTCTGGATGTTGTAGGGCTGTGTTGGTTGACGCGGGTCTGCAATATTGCGTGGACTTCAGGGGCAGTTCCCTTGGATTGGCAGACCGGGGTGGTGGTCCCCCTCTTTAAAAAGGGGGATCACAAAGTGTGTTCCAACTATAGGGGGATCACACTTCTGAGCCTCCCTGGTAAGGTCGATTCGGGGGTTCTGGAGAGGAGGGTCCGACGGATAGTCGAATTTCTGATTCAGGAGGAACAATGCGGTTTTCGTCCTGGCCGTGGAACACTGGACCAGCTCTACACCCTCGGCAGGTTCCTGGAGGGTACGTGAGAGTTCGCCCAACCGGTCTAAATGTGCTTTGTGGATTTGGAGAAGACGTTCGACCGTGTCCCTCGGGGTGTCCTGTGCGGGGTACTCCGGGAGTATGGGGTACCAGGCCCTTTGATACGGGCTGTTAGGTCCCTATATGAACGGTGTCAGAGTCTGGTTCTCATTGCCGGCAATAAGTCAGACTCATTTCCGGTGAGAGCTGGACTCCGCCAAGGTTGCCCTTTGTCACCGGTCCTGTTCATAATGTTTATGGACAGGATTTCTAGGCGCAGCCAAGGTGTTGAGGCGATCCGTTTTGGTGACCTCAGGATCTGCTCTGTCTGTCTCTGCTTTTCGCAGATGATGTGGTCTTGTTGGCTTCATCTGAACTTGATCTACAGCTCTTGTTGGAGCGGTTCGCAGCCGAGTGTGAAGCGGCTGGGATGAGGATCAGCACCTCCAAATCCGAGACCATGGTCTTGAGCCGGAAAAGGGTAGAGTGCCTTCTCCGGGTTGGGGATGAGGTCCTTCCTCAAGTGGGGGAGTTTAGGTATCTGGGGGTCTTGTTCACGAATGAGGGAAAAATGGAGCGGGAGATCGATGGACGGATTGGTAAGGCGTCTGCAGTTATGCGGGCGCTGTACCGGTCTGTCGTGGTGAAGAGAGAGCTGAGCCGAAAGGCAAAGCTCTCGATTTACCGGTCGATCTACGTTCCTACCCTCATCTATGGTCACGAACGCTGGGTGGTGACCGAAAGAACGAGATAGCGGATACAGGCGGCTGAAATGAGTTTCCTCCGTAGGGTGGCTGGGCTCTCCCTTAGAGATAGGGTGAGAAGCTCGGTCATCCGGAGGGGGCTCAGAGTAGAGTCGCTGCTCCTCCACATCGAGAGGAGCCAGTTGAGGTGGCTCGGGCATCTGGTCAGGATGCCTCCTGGACGCCTCCCTGGTGAGGTGTTCTGGGCACGTCCCACCAGGAGGAGACCCAGGGGAAGACCCAGGACCCACTGGAGGGATTATGTCTCCCAGCTGGCCTGGGAACGCCTCGGGATTCCTCCCGAGGAGCTGGCCCAAGTAGCCGGCGAGAGGGAAGTCTGGGCCTCTTTGCTTAGGCTACTGCCCCCGCGACCCGACCCCGGATAAGCGGAAGATGATCAATTAACAGCCTAAAGATTCATTTGGATTTTAGCAAGATATACTTGTATAACCTCACGTCAGTTATAAAGAAACCGGATAGTTACCAGTTACAGATCTTATTGGTGAGCTGCAAGAAAGCTAAACGAGATAGTACCTGAAAAAGGAACCATCTTTAGTGTCTGAATCTGAGACATAGTTCAGGAAATCTACATAATAGAAAAAAATACCTTCTGCCTAAAATATGCTGCCCAGAAATGTGAAAAATATATGACAAAAATAGACAAATTATACTAACCGCTTGTGATGTTATTTTAAAAACTATCTCCGTTATTATTACTTTCCTTACTTTTTCCATCTTCCGTTTTGTATATCTGAAGAGTTCTTCGTTAGATAATAGACAATGAAAAGAAAAGGATAGGGTCAAAATGAATTAATCTGTACTATACCATGGTTGGGGTGAAAACTCGATTCTGATTGGCTGGAGAGTGTACATTAAAAAGTGATAATGTACATCTAGGAAAGGCGTCCCGTCAAATTGCCTGATGACAGTTCTAAATTATTGCACTGGCTCAAATGGCAACGGAGTCTCAACGTAATTAGCATCATCCTCTGGACACACACAGGCCGTAAGTAGTGTACTGGCCTTCTGAAATGATATTTTGTATCACGTAACGTAAGGTAAAGCCATCATCTCACTTTCACTCACTGATAAATCGCTGCGGTCGGCTCGCTCTGGCCACGTAAAGCTTGGCTTATGCTTGCCGCATGAACATTCCGCGCGGAAACGAGACGTGCGGAACCGGCCCAGACGCCTTCTTGCAGCGTTTATACTTTTTGTGGCTTGTCCCTTCTGAGAGCCAATATTCTTGACGACTGTAGGGGGCGGCGTAGGGCTCTATGGCAAGCATACAACACTACACCATAGTAGAAGTAGTAATCACTGTTGTTTACAAGATGGTGATACACGTGAGCTTAAACAAAGCAGAATTTTAATGCTATTTATTAGGAAAAAAGACGAAAAAAGGAGACCGTCCTCTCTTCCATTAAAACACAGTTGATCACAGTGATCTCTATCGGCCGAATCATAAAGATGTCTATTTACGAACCACCGGCAATATGAGCTGTTGGCAGTCCGCCGTCCGCGTAGTTACAAATTTTCCAAGGTGCGCGGCGCGGAAATTTTGGGGCGGGAGGAGGCCGCGCGGAGAGGCGTTGTTGCTAAAATGACGTAATTTGGCCGCGTGGAGCCGTGCGGACCTCGCGGACGCGGCAAGCATAAACCAAGCTTTACTTGGCAACACCTGTATACGGGACATATTAAATAGTGTGCTCGACTCATATAAAAAAAAACTCGCGATTTTAACTCTAAAACACATTAAAGTATTATTAATTGATTAATTATGTCCTTCTTTCGTAAGTGACCATGGTATAAGCGGGATAATCCCCTTCGAGTTGTACATTATCAGAAAATTATGGACTTCGTGGAAGCAACCGACAGTTCACACCTCCGCGTCGTCCATTATTTTCTGATAATGAACACCCTGTCGGGCATTATCCCTTACCTACTAGGGACTCAGCGGCTGAGAAACCCTGGCAAGTATGATGAGTGCAAAAAAATGTGTACTTGGATCTCATGCTATGTAACCCAAGATGCACCCACTTTTTCATTTTCCCTCTTAGTTAAATTGTAGCTACTGTGTAGAAATTGTCCACTCACCTGACCAATGATGACACTGTCTGTTATATGTTTGTTTGATTTATTGGTGCGATGTTTTAACAAAAATTTTGAAAAAAAAATTATATATATATATATATATATATCCTATTCTGACCTATAAAAAAAGCCAACAGTGGTACATAGGGTTGCCAACCGTCCCTTAAAATACAGAATCGTCCCTTAATTGACAATTAAAACCCTATTTTGAAATAATAAGCGACACAATTTGTTCCGTATTTGTGCAATATGTCGCACATAGGCTTCATACTGCTTTATTCTAACTACGTAGCCTATATATAAAAATGAAATAAAAATCATCCAACTACAGTCAGCAAAACTGTTCTGATGGCTCGATCTAAAGGGACCGCAAGCTGTTTGCGTTTGTGGCTTGCGTGTGTTGCGCGCTCAGGATAGATCAGGTAGACACACACAACACACTGGGGCTTCACATGCAGCACCTTTAAAAATGTCCAATAAATGCTTACATAGATATAGGTCCATCCTTGGCTGGTCAATAAAGACGAACACAAGGCAAATTGTAAACAATGCACCGAGTGTTCTCAGTTGCACACTGAGAACACTCGGTGCACAGCAAGGCAGGCAAACAAGAATGCAGAAAACACATGTCTGTAAGGCTTATGCGACATGTAGGCTAAAATATTCTGAATAGATTACATTAATTGTGCATTTTCCAAGATGCCTCGTCCATTTGCAATTTTATTTTTATTGGATTAATTGTAGAGGATTTTGTTGTTGTTTTTTTAAGACAGTAGGCTTAGGCATAGTCTATTATCCAATCAAAATAAATAGCCATTTAAAGAACAAATCATGGTAACTGATTCATTGTTATGTTAATAAATATATTACAATGAACAATGTTTGGATATGTTTCTGGCTGTTGAAATTTTATATTTTAGAGAAATAGCCAATACATTTTAGGTGAACATAGAATTACATTTCTTAGTGTGGTTTGATTGTTGTTCAGACCTGCCATGTTATCCAATTTAATTAACTATTTGTCATCCCACTCCTAAATTTGTATTTAAATGAGCAGATTAAAAAATTTAAAGGTGTTTGGGGTTCATCTGCAATATTCCCATACAGTCACTTTAGATAGAAAATATTGAAAATGCATTGTTGGAAGCTCTACAAACAGACCTCATGTTGTTCTTAGCATCGTCATATGTTAGATCACACTGCATGTTAACATAAATTGTATACACTTTTATTTCCTTTTTTCATGTAGATGCATTTCATTGCAGTTTTTTGTAGCCTAACTTACAGAACTGATGCATTAATGTGTTTATTGTGAATAAAGCATTTTAAGCTTAACGTATGACCATTCTGGATGACCCCTAAGCACCACAACCCCCTGCGAGTCGGACGGCTTAGCCCGTGGTGAATAACACCGTGGAGCCTAAGTGTCTCTTATTTTAATTTAGGAAAGTTGGCAACCCTAGGTACAAGCGTGGTGAAACAGGCTTGCTGATTTCAGAGGGTTTACAATAGTAAGATTCTGGTACTGCATCTGAATATCTGATCGTTATTAAGTTAACACCTTTTTAAAAGTGCCGGTTTTAAAGAGATGCAATTTACCGAGAAATTGAAAAGAAAAGCTTCATTGCTAACATGTATTGTTTGGAAGGCCGACAAAGAAAACGTTTGTTTTCTTCTTTTTTAAAGCACAATTTGGGTTTGTAGACCTGCATCTGAATGACCCATAACACATCTGGAGGATTGTTTTTTTTACAAGAGACCTAAGTAGAAATGTTTTACCATAAGTGGTAGTAATATGATGGGAAAACACACATTTCTGGACTAAACACAGTGAACACAGTAAGTACAGCGATGGAGGGGTGAAGATAGGGGTTATTTTCCTTCTGATTCACCAACACTATCACCTCTGAAACAAAAAACCTGCTTCTTTCCTCAAAAGTATGATAGATAGACATTACCATGTTGTTCATACTTGGATGTATTTACTTGAACAGATGGACCTGGAAACTTCAGTGACCTGAAAGTTGTACTCAAGGATAAATCAGACCTGTTCAGTTCCACAGCTCACCTAATATATTTTGTTTAACTTTTGTATGATGTTGCACAAGTAGGCTGTGTATTTGTATTAGCCGTAATACATACACAGGTGTGTCTCCATTTCAAACGTTGCATATTAACCTGTCATGGGGTTAAAAAGCAATGACTCATCATATGGGCTTCCTCAAATTATTTAAATGCATAGTGCTCTTGATGTGTGTGGACTGCATTTGAAGGAGGAACAATTTTGATAATTTGAAATGACATAAAAACATATTTGTTGACAGAGGGTGAAATAAAAAGGGATAATATCTTGTTTTTGAACTGTGGGTGTAAATGGTTGATTTCAATGGTATGTTGTTCTGTAGCTTTATTGAACAAATTAATTCCTCTCTAGTTTAGCTGAGCCAAAGGGTCAATCAAATTTTCTGAGAAACTTTTCCTCATGTTTTTTTTTCAAAGGCAGTTTTGTCTTTTGATTCTTCTCCCAAGGCTATTCTCCATTAGCTCTTTCCCAGTGTGGTATGTACTAAACATTAACATCTCTTCCTTTGGTTTTCCCGTGTATGTGTATTTGCATGTGTATGAATGTCCGTGTGTTCTGTCTAAACATTAAAGTTTTCTCTGTTAACTAGGATGTGCCTGAGCCCTAACAAAAAACTTCCATGTTTTATTTTTGCTCTAAAGTTGAACTACTGGCACCCCAGTGGCCGCCAGTTGACCCGCTTGTCAACTCAAATGTTCCCTTGTCTTTCACTGTGTCCTTCTGTGGGAAAATCAAAACAAGATTGAAAATGTAAAACTGTGCACAATAGGAAAACGCTTTTCTGTTGTTGCCCCTTTTAAAGGAGGTCAAACACTGTAGTTACTGTACACTGCATCCCTCTTTTGTAAAGCATATTTGATGCAACACATATCAAATGAAACCAGGCATTCAGTGACAGTATTTTATTTCACAGCAGTACTCATCAGAGAGTATTTTACTGTGAAATACTGCGTAGACTCAGAATAAACACTGTCAGGTTAAATTATTTCTTATGGCTTTAGTTTTACTATTTAGTTTTCTGCCAACCATAGAATATTCAAATATAATTTATTCCCATTTAACCAACTTAGTTAGATACCATCAAATAACTATAAAAATTACCGGTTTTTCATTTTACTTAAAGGGTTTTTCAGATCACTGAAGATAAACTTTGCATTGCTGCTTCAGCTCATTGAGATTTGTTGACATTGTGTTTCTGCACATCCCTCTCATGGTACTTCAGTAGCATTCAGTCAGGTTGAAGTCTGGACTTTAATTGGGCCACTGCAAAACCCTGATGCTTTTCTCCAGCTGCAGTGTTTGGCTTCATTTTCTAGTTACATGAACAGAACATATTGTGGAGCACTTGGATATAATTTAATACAATGCAACTGATATGCTGCACAGAGAGTGGAAAGCTATTGCTAATTTTAAACCCTTATCTTCATAATCAAAACAATGTTCAAATGACCAGCTTACTAAACGACAATAAAATAAACACGTACAATACATTTAAAACTGTAAAAATAAAATAATAACAAATAAAAATGAAGAAACAACAATTGAAAACAATTCCACTGATATAAAATATGAAGAGGATCAGGACAGAGTGAGCTCATGGGTGTTATTTTTTGCCATGTGAAAGAGGTTCTGATGCTGTACTACAGTAATTAAACATGAATTAATAGTTAAATACTTTTAAGACAGTAATACTACCAAGTCTGCTTTTTATTTGTGAAGTTCAGAGTTCAATTTTAGAGAGATGAGACATCTGGTGCTATGGTGTAAATAGTAAACATTAGGAACTATGTGGGGAGAAAATGACATGCAAACCTGTCTAATTTCAATTCAATTCAATTCAGTTTATTTATATAGCGCCATTTCACAACAGATGTCATCTCAAGGCACTTTACAAAAAGAGTTATTACAATACAATGTTTAGTGTAGAAATTACAGAACCACAGAAGATTGCGTCGTGGAATTCTCAGCAATCCCTCATACTGAGCAAGCATGCAGCGACAGTGGGAAGGAAAAACTCCCTTTTAACAGGAAGAAACCTCCGGCAGAACCAGGCTCAGCACAAGCGGTTATCTGCCGCGACCGTCTGTGGCTTGGAGAATACATAACAGAGACACAGAAAGAGCAATAGAACTGATGCAGAAGTTTGTTGCAGGACGTGGAGAATTTTCCGTCACTGCAATGCCATCTTAGTCAGGGTCGTCAAGCAGGGCTAATCCGGAGCACCTACTATAATAGAAAACAGGTTAGTGCTTGAATTGACAGCACATCATGCAGTTGGGGAGAAGTAGGAGAGAAAGTAGGAACAGACCCTAATAATGTCCTCCAACAGCCTAGCCTAAAGCAGCATAGCTACTAACATTAACCTGTCTCCTAGCTACTAGGAGACCTGGCTACCAACTCTCTCTAGTCCTCCTTGGACGGGTGTCCGGTAAGCGCCCGCGCTGGACACTGTCATGTCTTCTCGGAGTCGGGTTGTTTGAGAATGCAGCCCAAAGTGGGTGGTAAACTCCATCTAAGGCTAAATACCGGCACGAGACCGATAGTCGTCAACTATCTTAAGGAAAAATAGACAGAAATGAGAGGACAGAGTTGAAGAGGGCGAGAAACGTTTAAGAGATAAACGGGTGGGGTCCGCACAGTCTGCCCGGGGGATTCAACCCGGCAGGTAATGGGCGGCCGCACTGTGCGGGAGGATCCCCTTGAGGGACCTCTCTCCGGCGCTGGCTGGCCCCTGTGGGGCGCATTTCTTCCGCGGCGGTAAGCCGCGACCGGCTCCGGATCTTTACCTGGCTTACATTAATCTATCTCTACCTAGCTACTCTACCTCTTCCTATCTCTTCCTAACTTTTGACACTCTGCCTGACTACTAACATTAACCTGTCTCTTCCTATCTACCTGTCTGACCTGACTCTAACTACCTATTAACATATCTCTAACTGTAAGCTTTGTCAAAGAGGAAAGTTTTTAGCCTAGTTTTAAAGATAGACAAATTGTCTGCTTCACCGGTTCCATAGGAGGGGAGCCTGATAGCTGAAAGATCTGCCACCCATTCTACTTTTAGAAATCCTAGGAACTACCAGTAAACCTGCAGTCTGAGAGCGAAGGTCTCTGTTAGGAACATATGGAACAATCAGGTCTCTTATGTATGATGGAGCTAGATTATTAAGGGCTTTATATGTCAGAAGGAGGATCTTGAATTCTATTCTAGATTTTACTGGGAGCCAGTGAAGAGAAGCTAAAACAGGGGAAATGTGATCTCTTCTTTTAATATTCATCAGAATCCTAGCAGCAGCATTTTGAACTAACTGAAGACTTTTAATTGTATTCTGTGGACTACCTGATAAAAGACAGTTACAGTAATCCAGCCTTGAAGTACCAAAGGCATGGACTAGTTTTTCAGCATCAGTGAGCAACCTGAATATGATATGAATATTCCATGATTAATTTAAAACAATTTAAGTTAGTTTTTACTTCTTCCTAATTGTTTTTAACCCCTGTCTACACAGAGACAAAACCCATTTTGTCTCAGTGTAAACAGGGCCTTAAATGTGTTTCATAATTCAAGCTCAGAGTCTAAAATTACCTCCACAAAATGTTTTGTAGCCTCTTGCTAGTTGCTTTTGTGGATTAATTTTAAATGTCCTTGTTTACGTTTTTGCTGATTGAAAAGGAAATGGAAATTGTTTGGGGTTTTTTTCAAGCTGAGTACAAGCTTATAGTGTTCAACTACAGTACAGTAGGCCTACAATCCTCCATCACCGCACTGAACAACATCGGCTTTATAGACAATTTTAACATTTTCTGGGGCAGGAGGGATCTATTTGGCGCTGATGGACTCCACCTGAATAGGCATGGCATCCGTACCCTGACAATGAGCCTGGCAACCCCCCTGCGTTCCACACCAGCCTTGATTTTAACAGTAACTCACATATTGGACTTGGACCCTGCCAAACCAATCTCATACATGTCATCATCAGCAGAGAGCGATCAATCAAAAATAAATCTAGGAAACACAACTTCATTAATCTCAAACAGCTACCAAAAACCTCAACCTCAGTAAGTCACACAGTTCTTCCAACTCCAGCCACTGTTAACATGGCTCGTTTTAATGTTCGCTCTCTGCTGAACAAAGCTTTTATTATAAACGACCTGATTTTAGATTTTAACAGAAATATTTTTAACAGAAACATGGCTGAGCTCGGATGCCCCTGTCGTCCTCACAGAGGCTTCCCCACCAGATTTTGATTTCAACTATTCAACAAGGAATGGAAAAAGGGGAGGCGGGACTGCTTTTATAAGTTGTTCAACACTTTTAGCAAAACCTGTTTTATTTGATAATTTTAAGACTTTTGAATATACTGCAGCCGCTTTTAGCATTCCTCAGATTTTATGTCACTGTTTACAGGCCTCCTAAACAGAGTGCACCTTTTATTAAAGAGTTTGCAGAGTTTTGATCAATTTTGCACAACTCATTTGACAGGATTATTTTAGCTGGTGATTTTAATCTCCACGTGGATAACCTTTTAGATCCTTTAGCCACAGATTTTTTAAACATTTTGAATTACATGGATTTCATCCAACATGTCACGCAGCCAACTCACAACAGAGGACACACCCTGGACTTGGTCATCACGTTTGGCCTGTCCACCAGTGTGTCCTCTGTTGTCGACTTGGCAGAGTTTGACCATTATTGCGTGTTTTTTAACACCACCAGCGTTTTTCAGCGGGGGTCCTCTGTGAGAACAGTAAGGAAGCGTCATCTAACCCCTGAAGTGGCTGCTGGTTTTCTTGATGCTTTTTACAATATCCCTCCAAGTAACGTCTCCGCCCCTTGTGATTTTATTGTCAACGATTTTAACAGGAGACTTGAGGCAGCTCTTAATCTGCTTGCTCCACTCAAAACCAAAAATAAACAGTCAAATCATACATCACCTTGGAGAAACGAAAACCTAAAAACACAAAGAGAAATTGCAGGGTGCCTGAGAGTAGATGGAGGAAAAATAAGATATCAATAAATCCCCAGATATATTCAGAACTATTAAAAGCATACAATAATGCTGTAAGAAATTCAAGAAACACATACTTTTCCAACTTTCTCTCAGACCATAAAAGTAATCCTAAAATTATTTTCTCAACAATCAATAATATTTTCAACTACACCTCAAATTCAATTCAGATAACCCCCTCAAACGCTCTCTGTGTGGAGTTTGCAGCCCAATTCAGAGGGAAGGTAGACACCATCAGATGTAATATTTTATCCTCCCAACGTAAGATGGTTTTAGACAAATCTGAGAGTGTGTGTCTACCTAAGGCCCGGCTTCAACGGAGCTGGGGCTACACTGCAGCTGGCGGTGGAGGACCGAGCTGACGGAGGACAGCTTGTTCGGCCCGGGCTTCAGCGGAGCTGGGGCTACAGTGCAGCTGGCGGTGGAGGACCGAGCTGACGGAAGACAGAGTGGATTACGTGTTCGGCCTGGCCTCCGGTAGAGCTGGGACCGCTGCACGGGGGGTTTGGTGAGCTACAGATACACTCTAGCTATGGCGGAGGGATCTATAAACGGCAGCGAGCCTCTCATAAACACCGGCTCCTCGTCGCCCGGAGAACCTGACCTGCTCGCCCAGTTTGTGCCGTGAAGGTCCAAGCTTCGCCTGCCGAAACACCAACTACATTTCTGAGCAGCTGTCCATCTGTCTGCGGCTCGTAAAAGTTTATAATATTTAAGCAACGTGGGACGTGGTGCGGGATCGGCAACCAGGAAACCAGGTGAGGAGGCCGTTTCAAGGCTCACTTCTAGTTTGAGATGTGCTTTTACAGCAATAACGGCTCTTTTAAGAGCCACCCACAAACCTCTTAAGAGCATTCCTGTCTAAATAGTTTATTTATTTATTTTCTGTCTCTGTATTGAAAACTCCTTGTTTCATGTAGTTCGGGGTGATTAGCCACGGTATTTATCAGTATTTCCTCCATGTCCTGCTGAGGCTATTACTCCATCACAGTCACAGAATCACTGAAACTCTGTCCACTGATTGGTTGTCGCGGCGCGATTTGACGCTGGAGTTCAGATTTTTCCAACTCGAGCAATAGGCGCCATGAGCGCGAATGCACAAAATGCACCACATAAAAAGCAGCGCGAATTTTCCATCGCATCTGTAGCGCGAATTGTTCGCGCGAATCAGGCAGAAAAGCTTTTTCGCGAAGCAAATCGGCTTCTGAAGAGTCGCGGGACCCCAAGTCGCGCCAAATCGCGCTCCTCCATTGATTTTACATGTAAACCTGAAGCTCTAGTCGCTCTTATCGCGTTTGGTCTGGACACAGCGTTACCGGCCCGCCCCGTGATTGGACCGATGGTCAGGTGGAGCTTGATTCTTAATTAAACTTCTGTGGTGCAGCACATTTGGCACAGGCTGTCTGTGAAAGCGCTGCAGACACATCCCTCCCCCTCCTCCCGCACAGGACACCTCCTCCCGCACAGGACACCTCCAGGTGCGGGAGGAGGTGTCAAAATGCAGTAGACACGCCCCTTCCCCTCCCCTCCTGCACCTTTCGGTCTAGAGCAGATGTAAAATGGAACGAGAGCGAGAGCCCAAGACAATAGGAGGAACAGGGAGAGGATGACAAAGAAGAAAGCACTAGACGCTGGAAAATGCTTAAAATTAACTGACAAGTTTGTCATTAAGGGAACAGGTGAGTCATTTAACAGTATTGGTGACAGCAGATTCACACACCATGACCACTAGCTTAATGAGGAGGTTTTGCTGATTAACTGAGGGTAATTAACGTATTAAAACAATAGCCGTAAGTTGTATTGGACTGCTGGTTCTATCACTTTATGCTCTGCTGCCAATACCGCATCCTCCAAAGATACATTTGTAGATTAAATAAAAAGTCTGGGATCTTGGCTTGAATTTAACACACACTTTTCTTTTTCACCTTTTTCTGACAATTTATTGTGATAAACGTTTTTTAATTATCAAAGAAACTCTGACCCACTGTGACAAGATGTTATTTAATTGTGTAAGTTATTATTAAAACTATAAAATTAGATTTGGTTATGGAATAAATAATAATCTTCCTTTTGTTAAGCCCATGCGTTTAGCAAACTAATGTATTAAATATGTATCATATGAAATATATACTGCCAAAAGTAAAGCTTTGGAGTAAGAAAAAATGTTTTGTTATTATAAACACAGAAAAAATTCACCCAACTTTGTTCCTAATGTTCAAAATGCATGTGAATGTATTTATTGTGTCTTTGACGTATTTTTTTTGCTCTTTTTTGCTCTATAAGATAATTATTTTATTTATTCACTCATCTTAACAGCAGGATTAACTTAAAACGAAAAACAAATTAAGTGTGAGTGAAAATGTGATATTTTTTTTTTGCGCTCTCTGGGCAGCTGACTCAGTGACTCAAAAAAACAGATTAATTTTAGTGAGTGACTCATTCAGACTCCATTCAGTAAAAATAATCAAATTTACCATCACTAGTACAGGTTATTGCAACAGAAATATATACTGTGCAGAGGAGAGAAACAGACCAAGCTTTAAGTGGGCGTATGTGTAGCTTTTGTTTTATTTTTTTACACTTTTCCAGGATCTACCTAACACAGTTTTGGCATTTTGCGTTAATTGGGTGGTGGTGGCCTGGTAATGTATCAAAATTCCCGGCCTGAATTATTGTCCCAGTCCGCCCCTGCTGGAGGGTGAC
Organism: Apricaphanius iberus; assembly: GCA_028564705.1. Classification (NCBI taxonomy): domain Eukaryota; kingdom Metazoa; phylum Chordata; class Actinopteri; order Cyprinodontiformes; family Aphaniidae; genus Apricaphanius; species Apricaphanius iberus. Next base: position 1,032,470 of record JAPXFQ010000256.1, read on the forward strand.
AGTGTTGGTTCTTCTGGATCTAAGCGCTGCCTTTAATACAGTAGACAACACTATTCTTTTAAACCGTTTGAAACAGATCGGCCTCTCTGGTACTGTTCATAGATTGTTTACTTCGTACCTCACAGACAGGACTTTTATGGTGAGTTTGGATACCTTCTCCTCTAGGGTCCACAGCATCACATGTGGTGTGCCCCAGGGTTCAATTTTAGGCCCAGTGCTTTTTAACCTCTATATGCTCCCTCTTGGCAGTGTCATCGGGAGACATGGGGTGAATTTCCACAGTTATGCGGACGATACACAGTTATATATCTCCGTGTCTCCTGATGACACACAGCCAATGACAAGGGCATAGAATTAGCATGGACGGAGGGGACATGTCCCCACCAATATCCAGGGATTAGTGAATTGTCCCCACCAATCAAGGGTGTCCGTACCACATATCCAACCGCTGTTTAGTCAATGATCATGGCACAAAAAGGGTTAAATGTCCATGTCTGCTAGAAATCCCGCCTGTAACCTAAATATCCTTCCTGATTGGCTGCCGGGTTCTCACTAACCTACATGTGATTGGCTGTCCCCGTTGTCATTCCATCTCCTCTTAAACCCAGCGCGGTTACTTTTGAAACGCATAAACACGTATTAAACATAGACGTGTGTGTGTATATGTCTATAGTCGAACGTCTGACTGTGAACATCTCAAGCTACAACTGCTAGTTGGGCTGGATGAGAGGCACTTGCGAGCGTAAGTTGTCAATAGGTTTGGCATTTGTTTTATCCAGGTCACGTCAGCTAGATGAATTTTACTGGTGTCACTTACACTTTGTGTCTGCTTGCGCCCGTGTGTGCTGTTTAGGTTTTAAAGGATGTGAAAGAAAAGAAAACTCAATAAAAGAGACTTCTTTAGGAGTCAATGTGTAAGTTACTTAAAATTTAAATTAAATGAAAATATAAAAATAGAATATGCTAAAGAGATACACTTCTAAAAAATATTTTCTATTCTAATTATCTTTCTTTCTTATTTTCATCTATTTTTGTAGAAAAGAGCAGCTGTTTAAAAACATAAATAAAATGTATGGTGTAAATAGAATAAAACCTCATATTCTAGATGATTTTATGTATCCATATTTTGAGGGGAATAAATTACACATAATTAGTGTGAAAGTAAAGGCCTTTTTTGCTCAGGTAATAACTTTACCATCAAACTCTATGATCATTCTATCCCTAATCTGTCATGCATCAACATGTTTTTGTAAGGTGATAGACAGCAGAGAGGCTGGAGGAGATGGAGATGGAGAGACCAGAGGAGGTAGAGGACGAGAAACAGATGAGGAGAGAGAGGCTTGAGGAGGTAGAAAAGGAGAACCTGGAATAGATGAAATTAGAGAAGCTGGAGGAAGTTGAATAGAAGGAGAAGCTGAAAAAGAGGCTGCAAATTCACAGGTGAGGTTAAATAATGCTGGATGTGTTAGTCATGAGATTCAGCACTGTGACAGATCAAATCAAATCTATTTATAAAGAGCTTTTCATGCAAACAGAAAAACAAACTGCTTTACATGATAAAAATGCTTTACATGCTTTACATGTTTAAAACAGTTTAAACATTAGAATAAAACAAGCCTTCACACACAGAATATAACAGCAGTTAAAAAATGTTAGTATGATGATGATCCGAATAAAAATCCCACCATTTAGCTTTAAAATCAGTGTCTTAAATCTAAGAGGCCTCTTCATGTATTACTAGTGTGTATTTGGTTACAATATTTGCTATACGGTTGTCAAATTTATATTGTGGTTGATTCCTAAGGAATCCAATCCACGTGGAGAGAGCAGCAGGGAGAGTGGCAGTAATCAGGAGGATATTCTGGACAAGCCCAACCAACCTGACACAAATAACATTCCTGCTCAACAGCTAATTGACATGATGCACAGTTTCACTACAGCCCTGCACTAAAGAGTTTAAGATTAGAGCTTTTCGAATTTGTCTTCTTGTCTTTCATTAGTTACTTAAACCTATAACATCTGCATAATTTGAAATTATGATTGCTAATGCAAAAAACTTCAACTTTCAAGAGTGCTGCATTACAGCACTTTTGTGTCCCCACCAATCTCAAAATCAAATCTACTCCCTTGGCCAATGGATGCACTTTTTAACTGCATTTTAGACATTGAATCCTGGATGGCAGAAAACTTTCTCCAGCTGAACCAGGACAAAACTATAATTTTAGTCATCGGTTCTGAGGCTCAGAGAGAGAGAACCTATTACCAAAACTACAATCAATTCTTTTAATCCATCTTCACAAGTGAAGGACCTGGGTGTAATCTTTGACTCTGAGCTGACTTTTATCCCTCATATTAAAAACATTACTAAAATAGGTTTTTATCATCTCAAGAACATTGCCAGAGTCCGCCCCATTCTCTCTAGGGCCAATACGGAGACGCTAATGTATGCTTTTATCACAAGTAGAATTGACTATTGCAATGCCCTGCTTTCTGGTCTTCCCAAAAAGAAGATTTCAAGCTTACAGCTCTTACAAAATTCAGCAGCTCGTGTCCTGACGAAGACCAGGAAGCAGGAGCACATCACTCCGATTTTTAGAATCACTGCATTGGCTCCCCGTATATTTCAGGATCGATTTTAAAATACCTTTAAGGGTTTTTAAGTGTCTTAACGGTCTTGGGTCTTCCTGTCTCTCAGAACTGCTTTTACCCTATGAACCCTCTGCGCTCCTCTGGCAGCCGTGTCCTTATCATCCCTAAAGTAAGGACACACACCCACGGCGAGGTATCTTTTCATTATCGTGGCCCTCGCCTCTGGAATGGGCTGCCGGAGGACCTCAGGGCCGCAGAGAACGTTCATGTTTTTTAAGAACAGGCTCAAGACTCACCTTTTAGCTTAGCTTTTAATTGATTACTTTTATTATTTATTTATTTATTTTATTATTTTATCCTATATGTTCTATTCAACCAGAGTTTTACTATCTTATAGAGACTCACCTTTTTAGCTTAGTTTTTAACTGATTATTTTTTACTAATTTAATCATTTTTATATTATATTTTTATTTTAGCTTTATACATTCTATTGTATGAGAATTTTATCATTGTATATTTTAACCTTATTTTACCCTTTACCAGTGTTTCCTCTGTGGGAGCTTTCAGCCCCGGGGGTGGTGGTCAGCTGTGGCAGCATGGGGTACTCTCCGGGTGTACCTGGGTGGATGTGGGGGGCCTCTGCCCTCCCCCCCCTGGGTGCCCTGTGGCGGTGCCTTGGCTGCTGCTGTGGATCTGCTGCTGTCAGGGCGGATGGCTCCCCTGATGGCGTTTCCTTAATTTAACTTGCCTGGCTAATCTGAACTCAGCCTGGGGTGTTTTATTTTTATTTTATTTTTTATTTGATACCATGTCCTTAAGCGTGTGTTTGTGCGTGTGTCTGTGTTGAAGGATGGGTGTGATTAGGGGGTGTTGTTGTCGGGTTCCTTTTGTATTTCTGGGGATGGGAGGGAATGTGGGTATGTGGGGTCATTTTCATTTGTAAAGCACTTTAAGTTGTATTTGTTGTATGAACTGTGCTATATAAATAAAGTTGGATTGTATTTGAATAAATATAACTGTGTCATCTGCATGAAGCTGGAAACTGTGCAACTGAAGGTCAGTTCATTGATAAAAACACTGGCCAAAATAAATAAATCTGGGTTTATTCACATTCAAACAGATGATTGTTTACAACATGGTGATTCAGCTGTGTTTTTGCGAATCTCTCTAATACCTTTGGGAAACCAGCTATAAAGAAATAGGACGATGACTTAGTTTTGGCCAGATTTCAACTGTTGAAAATATCATATCACGTTTGAATGTAGAATTCCGTATAGAGCAGTTTATTGTTAACTGAATAACTGTAAGGAGTCTAGGTCCTGTACCTTTAAAAAATAGCCTAAATCATTACCACTCTGGCACTGTGCTGGATGCTTTTACAAGGTGACTTGGGATGACTGGGGTTCAAGAGATAGGAGCTCAGGTCAAACCCCTGCGATTGTCCATCTCGGCTTTTGTGTTCTTTGGCAACACACTTCGTCTGCCTTGGCTGCTGGTGGTGGTTACAGGGCCTTGTGGTGCATGTGTGTACGGTAGCCTTGCTTCTGTGATTATGCACCGGGGTAGCTGTGGTTACAATGTAACTTACCATCACCAGCGTGTGAATGGGTGAAAAACTGAATGTAGTGTAAAGACTGTTCAGTCTTTTTGTCGATGGCCCGTTTCCCACCTGTATAATCCATCTCTGCTCTCAGCAAGAGGATTACTGGCAGCTCAGATCATTATTGACATCATGACAACTCAAATTTGTTCAGTAAACAGTTTCTGTATCTTAGTTGCTGTTTGCTTTTTCATAAAAGTGGGTCCTAGATGTTAAACTTCAAACAGGGAAATGGAGCTCTTTGGTTTTTCAGCCTTTGGTGAACTTTCAAGAAGATTTGATCCTGGAAATAATCGCAGTTTAAAAGTCATAAATAATCACCTTGACATTAGATGCATTTAAATAGTATTCTGCCAAGCAGCAGGCTGCCACAAGTTCATCTTTTAGACAGGTGGTCACACTCTGACAGTCTGGCAAACAGAGGTATTAGCAGCACCTGCCTGGAAGCAGCCAGTCTGTACTTTTCCCATAACTTATTGGCAGTCATAGAAACTTTCATTTTCCCATGACTGTAGTTATAGAGACAGGATTAGAAAATTAAACTTATATGGATGAGCTATTCTGGATAATGGACTTCATGTAATGGCTTTGTAAAGTTATGGGGAAATCATCTAATACTTTAGATCACTGTATACTGCCACTGGTTATTCAAACCCTGCAGGGAAAATATAAGGAAGGGGAGTAGCAATATTTCAACAATCGGGGATATATTTCCAGTTTATAGTTGAACTATTATTCCAATCCTGATTGTATCTATTGACACTGATAATCTAATCATTTCACCTGGCAAGGGCATCACTGAAACTTGGTCATGCCCAGGTTACCCAGAAGGAGAGCTATGGGTGTTTCCTGGTCTTGGGAGCATTGGAAGTTGAACCCACATCCTTGTAGAGGGAACCCGGGGAAACCGATTCTGTAAACAAAACGAAAAGATTTTTGATTTTGATTCTTCTTTAAAGCCATATAAAACAATATGTACTTCAAAATGTAATTATTTTCCTACTTAAAGTAACAGTGTTTAGTTTTTACCATTAATCTCTGGAAATATCCATTGAGATATTGTTGAAAATGAATAAAATGATGCCCATCATTGAAAAGTATTAGAGGCTTCAAGATATAACCACAAAAAGCGGGTCTATGGTCCATGGGCACAGGTCCCAGTGTATGATGGCGGACATATTGGATGCAGTGTGTCCTTTTATGTGAACCCATGTGGACAAAATACATTTACAGATTTTTGAATGTGGGGTAAATTCATTATCCACTTGTCCTCTATAGAAGTTTAAATATAGAGCTCTATGAACAGACTTAAGAAAAAGCTGTTGTGTCTGAGCCTTCGTGCAAGACAGACCCGGCCCGCGACTCTGCATCGTAGGTGGAAGCCCATGGAGACGATCAACACTGCCGGAAAACTAGAATAAAGATCGGCATTGCATTCTCTCAGTGGAAATAACTGAAGGACCATGAATGAGTAAGGAAACACACTGAGGTCGCATACATTCTGCTGGATACCATGAAACTACCCTGAAATTAGTCATTTTTCCATTCAGGTCATTCCATCTAACATTAGTTTATTCATTTAAAAAAAGATCTGAATAATATCATTAACCTCCAAAATGCTGAGAACTTTTGCCATTTACGAACGTAGTGTTTTTGCACATTTACCACTTGGCTCATGGCCCGATGTGCTTGTCATTTTGCTGCATGTTGAAATATCTGCCTTGTGGTTGTAGAAAATTGCGCAATTGCAATTTTTTTGCCTGGTTTGCCATCTGTTAGTAAGGTAATCAATAAAAAATAAAAAAAACAGTTTGCTTGCAGTGACTTAGGTATGTGCTTTCCCCTACCGCCAGGAAAATACACGCTGTCACAAAGCAAATCTTTCCAGCCCAGTATATAAAAAAGCTTTGGATGTGGTTTGCACCCGTTTACTGAACATTCTGAGATGCTACAGATTGATTAATTAACCACACAATACTGTTATAAAATCACATAAGCAGCTTGATAAATAGCTAACACACATTAGCATGTAGCTACTTACTTCTCTGCCCAATCCATGTCTTTGTTGTTGGAAGTGATCCAGCTGCTGTTCTTATGAAATGTAGAATAAAGTCCTGTATTCCATGCAACAAAATGGGCGATTTTAGAAAGTAAAATTCCAGCAAACACAAAAAATCAGCAAAGAGTCCGGAGCGGCTATGAGCTTTGAGAAGGGGTAGGGTGTGTTTGCAACTCTCCCAGAGGTAAGCTGCTCTCTGGGAGTTCTCTGCAGGGGTGGTGCGGACACCTCTGGCACTTCTTAGAGCTCAGTCGTTTTTCAGGAGAGGGCGATGCAGCGGCTCAAGAGAACAGGATTCAGGAGGAATATTCAGTCATGTGTATTAAGCCAAAAACCATTCTGCCGGCTTTTTTAAAGAGAAAATTGCATGACTAGATGGTTGAACACTCCAAAAACTTGATTTTGAAATTTATAGGCCCTTTAAACATGACAATGTTAACAAGATTGCTGAAATTAGTAATGCAATCTCTATAACAATAAAATGAACGATAAAAAAATAAATTAACTGCAATTAACGCGATCATTTGACACCCTTAGTTGAAACTGCGGCTGCAATGCTGCAATTACTTACTAATATGTAAAAGTCTGTTATCTCACCCGAATTGCATGTAATTGCCCACTTGTCCCGATTTCTTTTTCAATTTGACTGTATTTTGTGACATGGCTGAGGATATTACCTTGCTTCATTGTGTGTAGATTAAGGCGGATAGACGTGAGGATTACCTTAGCTTCGTTCTGCAGTGAAAGCGGGATACTGGTCTAACAGCAACATTGTAACAACAACCCGAAAGTTCGAATCAAACCATAGTCTACAAGCAAAAATGACCAAGCCAAAGCCACGGCGGACAAAATATATGAAACATCACTTACCTTTAGAAGATTTCTGTGAAATGTTTAACTTCGCCCTAAACGGTCACCACTATTAGCCAAACTCCAACTGTGTTGTGTTTACCCCTCAAGGTCGACAGCATCTGTCCATTCATCCATCCGTTATCTATACTGCTTTATCCAATTCAGGGTCGCAGGGCAGCTGGAGCCTATTCCATTCCCAGCTATTAGCAGGTGAGAGGTAGGTTACACCTGGACTGATTGCCAGTCTGTCGGTCGACGGCATATATATCATAAATTAACCGATTTCTAATTAACAGTATTAGACAGAAACATACTTTTTTTTTTCTCCACAAAGAAACACTTCAGGCTTTCAAACAACAGTTCCGGCATTTCTGTGAAACGCAGAGAAGGTAAGCTACGTGTATCGGAAGGTCAGTATCCAATCAGATCATCGAGCGATGCCATGTGAGGTGAAATATCCAATTGTAAAGCTTTTTTTTATCAAATGGTGTGTCAAAGATCATCAGTTACATGAAGATGATTCCCTCCTCTAACTTCCTCACGGGTGAAAACCGCTGCAATGGAATTACTGTTATACACAATTGATTTTGCCGAATTACATATTTGCCAAAGAAATAATAAGAAAAGCTACACCACAGACTGAACTAAACACCCTTTAGGGTGAAACACAGCAGGTCTGAGTGTCATAATTCAAACTCTTAGAAAAGTTTCTTCCTGACATTTTCACTTTGTTTTGTTTGCTCTGCTGCTGAAAGATCTCCCCATCCCTGAAGTACATGAAGCTGCTCTGTGTCAATGTTTAACCACGGTGTGAACAGCTGAGCGTTCTGTGATGTAGATGTGCGAGCAAAGTGGTATACGCATGGCAGAACAAGTGACTACTGCAGCACACATAATCAAATACAAGTAAGCATGTTTCAGAGCTTTACGCATTAAATGTTTTGGCTTTGGGGCTATGAGGAGCTGTATTGAGATTAATGGGGAGACACAGATAGATGCAGCACCTTTTTGTTTTGTTTTTTGTGTTTTGCAATCGCATTATAATTGCAAGGTAAGAGGAGAAGCATGTTGTTCTACATTTCCGACAATTTTAAGTTTACACTGGAAAACTTTCGCTTACATCGGTAATGTTTGACTGATTGACATGTTTTAGCAAATTTTGTTGTTGGGACTGTTCTGCCTAATGATCACATAATCTCTGATATAGGTCCAGGATTTATGGAGTGATTTAATTAATGATTTAATTTGTTTGTTGACCTATTTATGTTTTTGACCAGAGACTTGCCACCCACTGCCAGTCACCACAGCTGAAGAATTGTCCCTCTTTTTTCTGCCAAAATAATTATCTGATATCCATTTTCAACTAGGACTGCTCAAAATAAGAGTATAGATTAAACACCGGGCTATCGGCTAATAAAAAAAGGAAGATTCCCTATTTACGTACAACTTGTCTCTTTTCATTTAATAAAGTTGTGGCTCTGCATTGCATTTACTGCAGGCAGGAAATTACAAAACAACCTTTTTATTGATGTGATAGGGCAGCTAAGTTAATATATCCGTATTACTTCTTAGATTATGTTCTTTTCCTGAAACACTGTGTTAGCTTAACACCAAGTAAAACAGCAAGAAACTTTCTGAAAAAAATTCACTTTTGTCACAAAGTAAATAATATTTTGCCAAAAGTTTTTGGGATCATTCATTGTTTTATGCAATGATCTGATTTGAGCAGTGGTTCTAATCTTAAAACTTTCCCATCCATTCTATTTTTGCTCAATCTCTTTCCTATACGTAGGAATTATAAACAGAAACCTTAAGTGAAGAAATAAGGCCTGCATTAGTGTATATGTTATTCTGTCCTTTTCTTCTGTCATTCATTTCAGTGACTGCATTATGCCTTACCAAGACTCTTTTCCTATCCTTATCTAAAACTTAATTCACTCCATGCCTCTAACACAAACCAGTAGAGCTCAGTAACATTGTCTCTAACTGAGACCAGGCAAAGTGTGCTCACTTTGTATTACATGGTCTTCACTTTACAGGAGAAAAATGGTCCTTTGTACAGTTTACAATTTAGGACATCCTCAGACATCAGGACAAACAGCTTCTTCCATTGCTCCTTGAGGGGGGATGTGTTCACAAGCTGAAGAAAATGAACTTTAGTTAACCAGAAACGACACAGCAATGGTAGGTAGAGCCGCTATAAAAAGACGACAACCCATGCTGTCCTGGTGGGGAATTGCTTTACCACACTGACTCACCAACAGAGAATTATAAACAAAAACGACTCTGTCAATATGTCTGCATCAGGGTGCAAACTTTCTTCAAGGAACAGATCAAACTGAAACAAACAGGGCTAAGCTTCATCACAAACAGAATTCTCACAAATAATTTGAAAAGTACAGAGCACAACGATGAAACTCTGGTATATTGAAGGCTCAGACATTTGGTTTATTTGACTTTCTTTCTTTTTTTTAAACCTATTTAATTTGCTAAATCTCCAGGCTTTAGACAGAGCCCAGACCAACACAGCTGTATCCACTAAGCATATTTTTACAGCCCAATATATAAAAAAAGCCGTAGGTGTTGTTTGCACCCGTTTACTGTTCATTCTGAGATGCTAGAGATCAATTAATTAACCACACAATGCTGTTATAAGATCACATAAGCAAATGGCAAACTCACAATAGCATTAGCATGTAGCCACTTTCTTCTCTGTCCATCAGGCATCTTTGTTCTTTGATCCAGCTGCTGTTCTTTAGGAATGTAAAATAACCAAACAGGCGTTTTCACAGAGAAAGTAAAAAAATCCAACAAAAAAGTGTTTTAAGCTGCCAAAAACCAACACAGCCATTAGCTGTGAGAAGGGTGTGTTTAAAATCCTACCAGGGGTAAGCCGATCTGCCTGCAGGGGCGGTGCAGACTCCTCTGGCGCTCAACTTTTAAGTAGCGATGTCACAAATTTAACACTCAGGAGTTCTAGGAGAGGGAGGGGCAGCTGCTCAGACAGCAGAATTTAGGATGATTACTCAGACATACATGAATTGAGCCAAAAATCACTCTGGTGGGGGTTTTCTGAGAAAATTGCATTATCATATGGTTGAAAAATCCAAAACTTGATTTTGCATAATATAGCCCCTTTAAAGGCATCAGAATAAAAGGCCCCTTTTTCTGAGACATTTTATTTATAGACATTTTTGTCTGATGCCTTTTAGTCAGACATTTTAAATGACAAGTATTTGTGTTTAATTTTAAATTTAAGCTAGAAAATTAGACTTATGGTTCCCGAAACTTGCACACATCAACATTTACACCAAGGTTTTATCTGAAATTAGATCAAAACACAGCCAGAAGTCTAGTGGCAATTATGAATCAAGGGTACACTGAAAAATAAGACTTTTATTATGAAGAAGCTGCAGGCATGTGATGGTCTGCATGGAAGTGTTCAGTTAGCTCAGAGCTTGACAAAAGCTGGACTATTTTTTATGTCGTTTTGAAAGATTGCATGAGGAATATCGGTCTCTCCAAAAACAAACAGACTCAGTGCATGGTATTTAGCTGCTTTTTCTCAGTAGGAAACAGATTTGGTTGTCAGCAAACATGCAATGCTAAAGGAACATCTTTCTGTTTTTTCCTGGTTTGATGAATTCCTTTTTGTTGAACATGCAAAACCTAATTGTCACGACCCAAAAATGTACAAGTTCAGTAAACAGTTTTGCACCTTACAGTTCTAAAGGTCACTGAGTGTCATACATCTAGGTACTTATAAGAGGTTGTGTAACACTTACCTTAACAAATTGGCTTTCAAACATTAAAACTTTGTGATTTCACAATATAGAACATGTAATGTCAAATTTACAAGCATTGGGCCATACACAGCCATCAGGTGGTGCTAATCTGCATTCTAGCTTCAGAGTATATATAAGGAACCTTCCTCCGGAAGTAAAGCCTTCTTCGAAGCTAGCCGTCGGCTGAGCTTGCTAAAAGAGAAGACGCTGTTAATCAACCACCTTTCTTTGCTTGCGAAGGATACCAGGTGAATCGCAAACATTAATGAGACAACCCCATTGTTTACCTCCAAAGCCTGCCGAAACCTTCCCTGAGCTAAAGGCTGCCTCGAGAGGAATGGGAGCTGATCCCCCCCACCCCACTCCCACCCCCATATTACTGTGTGTAACACATCGGCTATCTGTTTGGGTAAACCAGGGCGCACAGCCTAAAGTTTTAACCATTGTCTTAAAAGGTTTTCCCAACAAAGAGTTGTTTTAAATACTGCAATTTGAGTTACTCAATCGGACGGGAGTTTTGTTTTCTTAGTTTAATGTTCAATAAATGTATTGTGAGCTAGGAGTTAGCTATGGAGGTGTTTGGACTTAACTGAATTTGACAAAAAAAGTAACTATTGCAAGAGGGGAATGGATGACCGAGTGAGAGCACACTGTTCACCAAGGAAGACACACAGCGGCAGATTAATCAAAAATGTATTCTGTTGGGCTTGTACTTGGTACTCAGACACCAATTCTGAGTAGCATACTGCTAGACAGGACACGTAAATAAAAATAAATAAAATAAATAAATAAAGAAAGAAGCTCTTCTGTCCTCCACTCGTTATCTGTATTAATGGCACCTGTTTGAACTCGTTATCTGTATTAAAGACACCTGTCCACAGCCTCAAACAGTCAGACTCCAAACTCCACTATGGCCAAGACCAAAGAGCTTTCGAAGGACACCAGGAAAAGAATTGTAGACCTGCATCTGACTGGGAAGAGTGAATCTACAATAGGCAAGTAGTTTGGTGTGAAAAAATAAACTGTGGGAGCAATAATCACAAAATGGAAGACATACAAGACCACTGATAATCTCCCTCGATCTGGGGCTCCACGCAAGATCTCATCCCGTGGGGTCAAAATGATCATGAGAACGGTGAGCAAAAATCCCAGAACCACACGGGGGGACCTGGTGAATGACCTGCAGAGAGCTCGGACCAAAGTAACAAAGGTTACCATCAGTAACACACTACGACAGGGAATCAAATCCTGCAGTGCCAGATGTGTCCCCCTGCTTAAGCCAGTGCATTTCCAGGCCCGTCTGAAGTTTGCCAGAGAGCACATGGATGATACAGCAGAGGATTGGGAGAATGTCATGTGGTCAGATGAAACCAAAGTAGAACTTTTTGGTATAAACTCAACTCGTCGTGTTTGGAGGAAGAAGAACACTGAGTTGCATCCCAAGAACACCATACCTACTGTTAGCATGGGGGTGGAAACATCCTGCTTTGGGGCTGTTTTTCTGCTGGGACAGGACGACTGATCCGTGTTAAGGAAAGAATGAATGGGGCCATGTATCGTGAGATTTTGAGCCAAAACCTCCTTCCATCAGTGAGAGTTTTGAAGATGAAACGTGGCTGGGTCTTCCAACATGACAATGATTCCAAACACACCGCCCCGGCAACGAAGGAGTGGCTCCGTAAGAAGCATTTGAAATTCCTGGAGTGGCCTAGCCAGTCTCCAGACCTCAACCCCATAGAAAATCTGTGGAGGGAGTTGAAAGTCCATGTTGCTCGGCGACAGCCCCAAAACATCACTGCTCTCGAGAAGATCTGCATGGAGGAATGGGCCAAAATACCAGCTACTGTGTGTGCAAACCTGGTAAAGACCTATAGTAATCGTTTGACCTCTTTATTGCCAACAAAGGTTATATTACAAAGTATTGAGTTTGTTATTGACCAAATACTTATTTTCCACCATAATTTACAAATACATTTTTTTTCACATTCTGTCTCTCACAGTTGAATAGTACCTATGATGAAAATGACTGACCTCTGTCATCATTTTAAGTGGGAGAACTTGCACAATCGGTGGCTGACTAAATACTTTTTTGCCCCACTGTATATATATATATATATATATATATATATATATATATATATATATATATATATATATATATGTCTGAGGTTCTTCCAGGGATCTGCTGGAGCCATTCCTCTAGTTTGGGGGTCACTGCTCCGAGTGTTCCGATTACCATGGGTACTACTGTCACCTTTACCTTCCAAGCCTTCTCTGGCTACCTTCCAAGCCTTCTCTGGCTCCTCTTTGAGCCCTGGTTTTTCTCAAGTTTCTCATGTTCTTTCTTCTTGATGTTATCATTACTTGGTATTGCCACATCCACCCTAACGGCTTCCCTCTGCTCTTTATCAACCACCACCATTACCATCCTGTCTGTCTAGATCTGGAAGTCCCACATGATCTTTGCTCGGTCAATCTCCACCACTTTTGGAGGTGTTTCCTACTTTGACCCATACTCCGCACAGATTTTTCTGTATGCCAGCAACTTGGTTGTGACGTTCCATGTATGCTTTGCCTGCCAGCATTTTACACCCTGCTGTTATGTGCTGGATTGTCTCAGATGACTCTTTGCACAGCCTACACCTTAAGGCCATGTCCACACGTAGCCGGGGTTTTTTTTAAACGAAGATTTTCCTCTGCTCCTTTAAAAAAAAAATCTCCATCCACACGTAACCGGATAATTGCGTTTTTCATCACATTCATAGACGTGGCAAACCTGTAAGGTGCAGTAGTTCTACGCCCAGTCCTATCCGCCAAGAGAAACTTTATATCCTCTATCTTCAGCACGCAGCAGTCATACAGCTTATAAAAGCAAACAAACAAGACGCGCCTTAACAATGCATGATACCAACACAGCGCTGAGGAAATAAATGCTGTTTTCAAGAGTAAACACAGGTCGCACATGTGGGGTTTTGGAGCATTTTTTGTTACGGATAGTGACATTACGGCTCTTAAAATTCCGTTTTCAACCGTCCACACGCAGATACTGAAAACGGAGAAAACACTAATCTCCACTTTGGCTGGAGTTTTTAAAAAGCTTCGTTTTTGGTGCCGAAAACCTCCGAAAGTGTGTTATATAAATAAAATTGCCTTGCCTTGCATCTTCAAATAATATATGTTTCTGAATTTTTCCTACATTTTCTTTCAGGCTGACTTAAGCAAACAATGATGTTCATACAAATGCAAATACAAAGAACATTTGTTTGTTTTTTTGAGTTTCACTGGTTCTGAGGTGAAGGCTACTTTGGGTTTGTTGACTAAAATCACATGAACTGCTTCTGGCAAATGGCGAAGACCCTTCATCAAATCTGTTTTCCGTTCTTTTTTTGTGTCTAACATTTATCTACATGCAGCTTCTTGTCCTTGTCACTGAAGCATCACTTGGTATGTTGGATAACCGCCACAGATCGCCACAACGGTTCACTTGGTGCTGGTAATTTCATCAGAGGCAATGTTTTTCAACGGAGGAACAGTGAAAACTTTGTTTTGCAGCTTAAGGGGAGATCCTGAGGTCTTCTCCACAGAACACACAATAGACAAAAAATTCTTTTTTTTACAATCATGATTTTATCTCCTAAAATGAGATGCTGCCAAAAAAGAAACAAACAAAAAGATTTGTTGTGAGAGGCAAATTTGGATTCTTAAAGAAAATGCCTGGGGTTTTTTTTACCTTGCAAGCTGTGATAACATATTTCACCTTTTTTTCTTTTTCTTTTATTAAAAATATATTAAAAAATCATTATTACTCTTGAACACCATTCTTACATTTCCATGACATCTTACATTATTATTTGTCCTGTTGCCTGCAGAAAAAACATCTTCATTAATAATGTTTGGAACAGGCTTCTCAAAACAAAGAGTGAATTATTTCTCAAATTTTCTCCACTCAAATCCATTGACCACAGTATTGTGTTTGCACATTTGGACCACAGAGAAATCATTTTCTGTTATCCTTGCATTTATTTCTGTCAGTTGAAAAAAAAAATCAATATGTAGTAATTGATGGGTCTTTTCTAGGAGTTGATGCTTCAAGGAAGTGAAATTAGAGATTTTGTTTCAGTGCGTCGGCCATCTGAGACTTTAAGATTGGTGTGCGGTGCTCGCTCTGGGCAAATGCGATTGAATAGCACATGAAATCTATTCGGGCTCCAGTTTACAGCTCCTGAAAGGTTCAAGCTGTGGCTTTCTGCTTAAAGACAAAATACAAAACCGGAGCACATGGAGAACACTGCTGTTAGCACAATAGCTGCAAATTCAACAAACATCGAGACACCATTTTTTCCCCCAAGCAAGATGAAAAATTACAGTGTACAGCAACCTAATTTGAAAGCCACAGGTTTGCATTCTGAGTCAGCAGTGGATGAATACAGCGTAGTATGTATAGAATAAAATTATTCAAACAAATCTGACAAAAATATCATGCTATTTGCAAACTAATAAGTATATCCAATGATTGGGATACAAGTTTGAGAGTCCAGTCGCACCCATCAGCAAATGGAAAGACCTGACTTATATTAGCTGTACTGTATGAGACTTCTAACTAATAAGTTTGTGAATACCATATTTGGAGATACATTTTTTATAACATTAAACTTTAAGTTAGCATATTTATAATATTGCATTGGTATGTTCACTAATTAAAAAATTAAAGTTGATGTAATTGGTACAAAAAATAGCAGGCCATTGTAGTGGTGGATATTGATTTTGAACTTGCTGATAATGTGTGAAGTTACAGCCATTTATAAAAAGCAGTGTATCATCTTTGAAATAAAAAACTATGTACTCAATTGTACTGAAAATGAGCTCAATATTATTAAAGAAATTGCAAAATAGAAAAACTTTTTCAAGCATTTGATAGGCAGATGGACAGTGTAGTTAGAAGCTTGTGTAACACACTTCTCTTCAGAGCAGTCTCTTATTCTGTACCACAGAGTTTTGTTGTGGTGCTGCTGCACCAACAGATGGCTGCAAACAATTTTGTTCTCTGCATGAATCACTTGTGTGTGCAACATCTTCCCACAAAGTTGATGGACAAATTGTAAGTCTTGTTTAAGAAGAAGTTTCTTTTCGCTCCCTCTTTGCAAACTGCTTCAGTGTAGCATTCAAATGCAGGCCCATTGTCTGAGATATTTGTTTCCCCTAATGACCTCCTTCACTGAGATGGAAAAAGTTTTTGACCTTTTCCATTTTTCTGAACATGTAACTGATCTCTTTGCCATCATCCTGTCCACAGTCCATAGTACATTGTGATTAATGTTTTGTTTAGAAACAAGTTTTTAAGTTCCATGTATTTCTAATATCCTCCAGTTTGCTGACTGGAAAATCTTCACCTCTTACAATAAGTTATATATTTTGAAGGAAAAAAAAGCAGACTAAAGGGTAACACCACAAATTTCAGTAAAACATATAAACTGTTTGATATGTGTTGAAAATGTCCACAATAGTTAATTGGGACAACATTTTATACAAAAGGTCCATGGAAAGAAATATTGACGATGGGGTGAAATACCTGACCCTAAAATACAACAAAACGCCTCCAAATCACTGAATTCAGTAGGTCTGGGTAATGTTAGGAATTCTTGAGGCTTTAATTCAATTTGATTTCAATTCAAAAGTATATTGATTTATTAGCTTTGATATTGCTTCAGTAATAAGTAAACGCACAAGTAATTAAGTACCTGATTATTTTAAAATAATGTGTGCAGTAGTACCAATGCTCAAAAACAAATTGACCCCAGTATGTTTCCGGTCATGATCTATTTAGCAGAACAAACTGTACAATATTGTACATCATTTGTACAACGCTGAACGCTCTCACTAGAGAGTTGCCCACAGGTGGACCGAATCGATTCATAGGATTTGATTAATAGATATTGAATTGAGAAACAAATAATTGCAATGCAGTGATGAATCAATACTTTTACCCAGACGTAGAATTCAAATCTTCCAACAACTTACATTTTCCCACACTTCTCAAGACTAGGATACAAGTTCAGTCGCACTGATCAGCAAAAGGAAAGACCTGACTTATACTAGCTGTTTGAGACTCCAATATTCAATACAGTCTTTGTATTCAACCTGAAGTAGACTGGTATGTAAGATACAGAAGTCAGCTCTGACAGGTGATGCACCAAATGCACATACTTTATTGTGAAATGATGCTCTTTTAATTATTATCCTTTGATGTTGAAAGACTCTGTGCTGTTAATGATCTTTAACTTCATGCTAGCTGTAGTTTTATAATACTGACCTCACAAATGTCCCTCTAACCCTTGAACCCTGTAATTAATGGCTTTGCGTTTTGTTTTCTTGGACATATTTTTTCATCTCAGCGTGAAGCACAATGCAAAAATAATTTCCTAACAGTCAAAATAAATCCCTTGCTGTTTTCTTGTGTATGTGGTGGAGTATATTGTGAAAGGGTTGACAATATGAACACAGCTATTAATGACATAATTTTAAAGACTAACTAAAAAGCGTCTTGTCTGATTCATTTTTAACTTCATGATTCCCATGTGTTAATGAACTTTTATTTCTTTTTAAAAATTATTTTAAGCAGCTCATGGCAATTTTTCATTCTGAGGTAGGAAAGAATAAAAGATGATTGTTCATGAACGTTGTAAGACAAAAAGATAATTAGTAAATAGAATGGAATAGAATAATCCTTTATTATCCCACAAAGGGGAAATTCAGCTGTGACATCAGCAAAGTGCCACATGATAGAAGCATTTAGGATCAAACAAGAAAAAGCAGAAAAGCATACAACAGAATTAATTGTATATTTGTATTAAAAGTAAACAAACCTAAATAAGAATTATATATATACATTAAGGACACAATTACTAAAACCAAAGCACTGTGCAGTTATTTGAGTGTGCGAGTGAATAGGATCATTTAAAAACAATACAAAAAAAGAATAGAATCTGCTTGTGTAGTTGTGTATTAAAAAGTATAAAGTAAATGTATTATTTACAAGAAGCTAGCAGAATATTAACCAAGAAATATCCACGTGTAGACTAGAAAGTGTCCAGTTTATGAGAAAATCTTTAATTCAGTCATTAGCAACATGAAGCATTATGTGGAAGAACGTGCTTTTGGTAACCTTTTTTATGTCGTATGTCACAGCACTGGTGTAATGGTCACTTTCAAAAACAAATGAAAGTTGCATTACATAAAAACCTTTAGGCTGCTGTAGACAACAGGAATCTTTAAATCTTAGAAGAGACATATAGTCTGAGCTATATGGCTCATCGATACGGCAGATTACATATATGAACAACACATCCACATACAGACAAACAGGACTTTCTGTCAGTTGTAAACAGCCAACATTTACTGAAACACATTTGCATTTATTTTCCTATGGAGTCAGGCTTAAAAGGTTTTTTCATCCAAGCTCACAAAGGACAGTCTGTTGAAGTTAATAATCACCATCAACAAACGTTCATACATAACACCCGTAATGGGATTTTGAAGAATATAAAACTTATCATCCAAACACTTTTTGCCAGATTTATTAAAGTCCAGCAGTGATCCACATAAACATAATCTTTAGAACTTAAACTAGAATGAATCTATTTGTAATCCTTGTGAAAATGTGTGCAGCTTTTGCTACATTGTAGCTTACCATTACCAGTGTGTGAATGGGTGAATGTAGTGTGAAGCGCTTTGGGGTCCTCAGGACTAAATAAAACACCATACAGTTTCAGGCCATTTACCATTTTACCAACATCAAAAGTATTTAGCAGATGCATAAATACAGAAGGGCACTTAATTGTTTGACTTGTGCAAAACTAAGTCTGGTTCTGCAGTCTGGATTATTTACTTAGTAAAATGTGCCTTCCTCTTTAAACAGAGGGAGTTTGATTTTGACTTTAACTCACTCTGGCTATTACATTTAAATAAATAAATAATAAACGCATTTTAGTAATTGGATGGAATTTAACAAATGTGTTCATGTGCATATTAAGTGTTGGCAATTTCTACTAAAATACATTGATTATAATTTATCTGAACAGTTTCTTTGAAGTGTTGGAAAATTCAGTCATTCTATTCTATTATCAGAAAAAAACAAAACGCTTTTTTTATATATTGATTTCAATTATGAAGGGGGAAAGCCATCAAAACTTGAACAGTTAGGAAAAAGTAACTGTCCCCTGATTTTATTACCCTTGACAACTGCATTTAAAGCAGACTTTGATTAGGCCACTGCAGAACTTGCATTTATCTAGGCAGAGATAAACTTGGTGTTTAGTTTTTATTGGTTCAATATCCCTCAGCATAACGATAAATTTGTCTGTTTGAGTCAAATAACTGCGTAAAATATGGGCAACCAATACTTCTTTTCTTCATCTTTCTGTCTGACTGAACTTTTTTGAGAGGAGGCAGAAACAAGTGGCCACAGACACCTCCCTCTTTCTCTCTCTGTCTCTCTATCTCCCTGGGAACATGTGAGTTAAATATGCTTTACCACTGTGCTCCTATAAACATGCATTTGACTTTCCTCTTTAGGCAGAGCCACCTGGTGGGCCCGCACCGTCCCCTCCGGTACGCTGCAGGACAACAGCATGCTTTCAGAGTGGCTGGTGAGCATCTGTGCCTTTAAAGCTCTGTGAAGCGCGCCTCTGTCAAAACCCCGCAGTCAAACTTCCCACAAGCCCGACGCGCTCGGCGAGTGCGAGCGAGAGCTACCTTGACCATTGCAGCACTGGCTCGACCTCACAGCTAAACCCATGGAATACTAACTATGGAATACCTCTGGATACTGCTGTTTGTGTTTTTACAGCTAAGCTTCCATCCAGGTAAGACTGCAGAGCTTGTGTGACTGGACGCGTCACTTTACCCACACAACTTGTTACTCACGGGAAAGGGTGCATTAGCAAATCCTCATATTTTGCTAGATTTGCTTTTATCTATTTTTTTTTCCCTTTTCCCTCATTATTGTGATGTGTTCTCTTTGTATGGGGACTCACGTCCTAAGTTTGTGAAAACAACCAGAAGCCACCGAAACCCAATGAGGGAAGCAGATACTCTGACTATTGAATGTGAGACTTATTTAAATAATTCACGCTGTGATCAAGAAACAGGACGCCATTGATAAAAAACAAACAAAACAAAAAAAACTATGTGGATGCGAGGCTTGATCTCCAGTAATACTAATAAGATGCAAATAATATATCAGCTCCGCATAACCGTCTACATGGAAAACATTGGTTGTGATTCCTAGGAAACATGCAAACGATTTCGATCCACGACCGTTTGACTGGCGTGTTTTTTTTTTTTTTTTCCTCCCGTGCCGAGATGTGTTTCACTCAAGGGAACGCTTTAAAGCCTGCTCCTACTCTGAGTGGGCTTTGGCTTAAAAACACACATTGCAATTGTTATGACTTGGCATTATCTCCAGCAGGATGGATATGAAGGTCGAGGTCCACAACAGCCAATTTAGAGAGAAATAACTCCCTGGAGCTTTCGTTGGACGAATTAGTTTCACGAAAGTAGATGTCTGTTACACTTAGGCATATTTGTGATCTTTTTTAAGTTGAAGGCGCTTGGGATTCCCCCTAAGAGATAATAGGCAAATTTATGGAAAAGTTGTCTAGGTGCAGCCGATTCTGAAAAAAAAAAAACACTTTAAATCAACGGGGTGTTATTCTTCCTTTATGCTCTTTTCCACCCTCGCTGCTCCTGCGTTTCAGGGCGGCGTCAGGTGGGCTTCGTAGCCTCTTCAGGACCAACAAACGCTCGCTGAGACCTGATCAAGAGGCGTGAGAAGATGCCATTTCGACCACATGAATCTGAATGGGTGCCACATTTCGAGGCAGTGTGCTCATGCTGGACTGTCATGTGAGGCAACAGGGCACGCCACGCTCTGTTTCCTAAAGCCCTGTTGCACATTGTGCACAGATAATGAGCCAAGTTTGATGATGATGATGATGATGATGATGATGATGCAATAAATAAAGACGTACATTTATTCGTTTTTAAATGACATACATAAACTTTTTATCTTTATTTTTTTCCGTTCTGTTTTCCTATGCCTATAACCAAACCGCTAAATTTTACAATTAGTTGTGAGAAACTTGGCGTAGGTCTATTATTATTATTATTATTATTATTATTATTATTATTATTATTATTATTATTATTATTATTGTTTATTTCTGATTTCTACAATAGCGCCACCACATCGGGGATGGGGTTGGTGTATGTGGGGGGTGTGTATGGCAACATTCTACCTCCTATTAACTCCCTCTAACCTTTTCTTTTATGCATATGTATTCGATTATTATAGATTCAAGAGAGAAAGTTGACAACATTCAATGAGTAGCAGCATTTATGCATGCATTTATTTATTTATTTTTGTTGGGGGTTTTTAAAATACCCAAGTAGTAGACTACCCTAACGAAAAAAATAAAAATAAAACTCTTTTATGGTGTTCAGTTTTGCCAGGCTACTGAACGGTTGTTGGTGGCTCTCATCTGGACAGTCCTTTACAACCTTCCTGGAGGCAACCCTGTCTTGCCTTTCATTGATTTTACGAATCCTGCTGATCATGACAGTACCTCCCTTTTATTTCTATAAACATGAGGACTTTGTCAACTGAGGGCGTATCTCTATCAGCAGCTGCCTGTTTCACTCTCTCACTATGGTTTCTCATACTGATGATCTAAAGTGGTTTTACTCACAAAAAAAACCTTGTTTTCTCAGAGGACAAAAATGGGTTTAGTTCCTATGTTTGACTGTTTATTGGATGTGAAAGTTTAACTGCTTTCATAGGACAGGCATTGGATGGTAATGACAATGTATGGTGACAAGTGATATATTTTGGGTCATTGCCAACATCATTTTCGTGTTATGTCAAAGAGTTCTGCTCAAATTTCCAAACATTGAGTGCTTACTTCCAAGTGTTTAAACAAAGTTGTTACACTCTAAAAACTGCTGGGTCCTCTGTTTAACCAAAATACTGGGTTCATGCTCTTAGAACGCACGTTTTTGACCAAACATTAGGTTAAATATTCTAATTGATGTTGTTGGGATGGAGAAGAGTCTAAAGGTGTATTATAATCAATAAAATGACTTCTTATTGACCTCAGCTTCAAGGATGACATCTTAATTATCAATGTACACAGTGAAAATGACTAATAAAAATGTGATCTATTCTATCCTGATTCAACTTCACTGAAATATTTTGAAATAATTAATTCAGACTTTATACAATGGTAAAAGTGTCATGTATAATAATGTCAGAGGGATGTGTTAATGCATTTGGTTCACACCAGAGAATAGGCTTATTTCTTAGCATTTGCCATTACCAGTTTGGGTGCTCTCATCGATCCTGCATGTTACTGTGCTCCCCTTTAATGAACTCAGAACTAACTGAAAATTAGTGGAATATTAAACCTGTAAAAACCTAATTTAGTTATCAGGTTATTCTTCCCAATGCACTCTTTTGTAGCATTAGCGTTGAACATTTGTCCCCTAAATTCAGTTTTTTCTTGAAAAACTATATTGGTATTTATAATGAATCTCATTGATAACTCTGTAGTGCAAAATCGAGCCACCCCTTAATCTTTCCACAGCTGAACCAGGACAGGGTTAGTAAAGTTACCTACATTTGTGTTGTGTTTCATATTGAATTGTTTACAAATGTATAACAGCTTTAAAATCTGGAACATTTTATTTCCCATGAAGGGAAATGTGACAAGATAATTTTGTTTTTTTGTAAGCTGTATTCCTCTTTGACTAATAAGTGGAAGAAATTAATGTTTTTTTTCAGATTTCATACAAAGAAAATTTTGAATCCAATGTATTTCTTTCAATTAACTGCTTATACCTTGGGTGTATTAACAGACATGTCAGCTAAGGGCACTAATGGTTCCAGGCTTTTAATGTTTGAGGTGTGACATTATTAACGTTTTGATAAGAGTTTTTTTTTTTTTCTTCAGCTCTTGTAACATGCAACAGAGATATGTTGGGTATGGTAGATGGTAGGACAACTCTGTAGTACTGTTAAGAATACCCTTCTGTAGAATAACCCTTTTTTCCAATCCCCTTTTAGGCAACACCAAGCCCACTATTATCCCTGACGAACCCCAAATCGTTGTCCTGCTAAACCATCCCCTTGACCTGCGTTGCAAGAGTGAAAACAAGATACAGTGGTGGCGAGAGAATCGGAACAAGCCTGTTAAAACGACACGAATTGATGGAAAGTGGACAATATATTACCCGAAAGCTCAGAGTTACCACGGGGGCCGCTACCTCTGCCGGGAAGACAAATCCAGCGAGGAAGCCTCCATCTTCGTCTTTGTGAAAGGTATCTGGGTAAATTTCCATATTAATAAGTTTGTGAAACAGTAGTGGGTTTGTTTATGAGATAAGGAGATCTGAAATCAGGAGGACATGGAATTAGACACCAGGCAGCGGCAGACAAAGGTTTTTTTTGGCAATACTCTCTTCACTGACAGGAAACAGAGTGTGTGGGTTTGTTTACACAAGAAGGTGTATGTAACTCTGCCCCGAACAGGTGACTTAGATTCTGGAGCTATTCATTGAGTGTATGACTGAGTTTTACTGTATTTCCTCTGTTTGACCTCCACATCTCTTTGGCCTCATGCCATCACTGCAGGCTCTTATCATGTGCCTATCATTCGCTCAACATCTTTCTCAGAGGCAACAAACAATTACTACTTTTTAACACAAATGTCTAATTATGTGAAACAAACTTGTTTGTTTTAGGATTTTTAATGGAAGTTCAAAGGAATATGTGAACAGGAACAGCTAAGATTAAGATGCTAAAGTTTGTTTTTATCTAAGTAGCGGGATATTTTTGTTGACATAACAAACAGAGCCACAAGCAATTCAGTATAAATAAACCTGATTTATAAAAAGGCAAACCTGATGTAATTATTGCATGCGATTGCTGCCTTTACTGGCTTTGTTTAAATATACTAGTTAAACAAAGTGAAACAGCCCCTTTTGAAAATCGACAAAAAAAAATTAAAAGCATGATAAAGCTATGTGGAGATACTAGAAAAAAAGTCAAAATTACCTAACAAAGATAATGTTTTACTCTTGGCTGTAAAGGGTTTATGTATTTTCCCCCAATTCAACAAACTGCATCAGAAGGAAAAATAGAGCGCAACTCATGACAAGCATGAAGCATCTGACTTCAACATTCCCTGAAGCTGCTGTTCCCCTGCACACAATAGCATTTAACGAATATTTTACTCAAAATCGCTTTGGAGTTCCTTAAACTCAAAACGTTACTGGAACTCTATCATGCAATATTGTCATTTATTTCATTGTTTGCTTAAACTACTTTGAATACACTTCCTGCTTTTTTGTAAAAGGCATTTAATCATTAACTTGCTTGAGACACTATTCAAATGAGACCTTTTGCATGGAAACTTGGAAAATAATTTAAAACACCAACTGATATGCATTAGTTGTCATAAAAACCTGAGCACAGGGGCATTGTTCACATAAATATATCAGCAGCATTTCATTCTCAGTATTTTTAGGGCCCATCACACTGCCAAGATGTCAGCAAAAAAACACAGACTATAAAGCTTCAAGAACTCAGTGTGAAGCCCTGATCCCAGCTGACACAACCTGTGCAATTACATTACTTTGGCAGATCCTGAGAATCCTTTCAAAAGATCAGCGGTGGACAGCGTTCTTAGTCGGGAGGGAGACAGTACTTCCATCTCATGCCTTGCAACCGATCCAAGTATGAGCAACTTAAGTTTGGAAACCTGCTCTGGAGCAGCCCTCTACCCTGGTCTCAGCTTTTCTACGAGCCTGGAGCGAGGCATCATCATCCACAATACAAGACTGACCTATACAGGTTGCTATGTGTGCACAGGGACACTTCATGGAAAACATGTCAGATCAGGACAATACACCCTAAAAGTTAAGAAAGGTAAAGAAGTCCCACTATGTTTAATGCATGTGTATTACTTAGACCCATAACTGGTGAAATCTCCTTTTTGGTTACTCATTTTACTTAAGGTCAAGCTCTTATCTAGATCAACTTCTTGTTTTTTTTTTGTTTAGTACCTGAAGCTCCTCCTGTAATTCAGATGCAGCATCCCAGGAGAATAATTCTAACTCAAAATGAAGATCTGTCAATCACCTGCAATTCCACTAATGTCAATGGAGAACTCAAGCTGGAATGGCAGGCCCCGCCTGGCTCGGTGAGACCCATCAGCTTTTTATTTTGCTGTAGCATGTGCTTTAGAATGTTCGCATGTCTGAAACTGGGTTTAACTTCTCTGCACCTTCTCATTGTTTGTTTAAATATGCAAAGAGGTGGAGGGTCAAAGGTTTCTCTGCATGTGCAATAGGATCTTGGATGTGTGTGTGCTCTGCGGAATGGAGTGAATCTGCAGAACGGAGAGTTTGTGTGTGTGGTCGCTTGCATGCAGCTGTGTGTCTTTGCTAGCATTTGCTTGGCAAGGATAGATATGCATTCGGGGTTAATCTCTAGAGATCTCTGGGCGTTGACAGGGTGCCATCTGGTATCCACAGCAACCACCAAAGGTTGATGGTGATGAACGCATCCTGACGTCGAACTACATTCACGTACGCAGTGCCACACTGAAAATAGCGGCAGTGCGTCCACAAGATGCTGGGAGTTACAAATGCAAAGCTGAAAACGAAAAAGGGAACAGCACAATGTCAGTGTGGCTGGATGTTTATGGTGAGTCCACAAAAAACAATATTTGCCTCCACGAACTTGGTGCTGGTGATAAAAAGTATGATGTCTGATAAAATTCTGATGACCAGTCTCTGCCTTTCACAGAGAACTATAAGGCTGTATCATTCATGAGTTAAACCCCCATAATGCTTGCTTTCCTGTTAAAAAATGCTAACAGTTTTAGGTTGCAGAATGTATATGTTTAAAAAGGTTTTAACATTTTTGGAAATTGTATTTGTGTTAATAGAAACATTACAGGACTTTTTAAACGTAGGTGTATGCCTTAGGTAGCTAATCATTGTTAAGTGAAAGAAAACTAATGCAAAGTTTTCTTTTTTTTATCTCAATTAAAAATCTGTAAAGTAGCTGTCAGCAATTGTATAGGGCCCTCTAATACCTCTAAATAAATGTGATGCAGTGTAACAAAATGCAAAAACGGTTAAGGAGTGTGAAAACTTGTAAAAGCTCCTTGAGCAATTACTCTGCAGTGTTTGAACAATACCACAATATGCTTGACTTAGCTCATGTTAACTGATTGGTTGTACAAAACTAAGAAAAACAGGATTTAGCTTTACAAGTATATTGTTCCCCTGTGAGGGACTGGTGACCTGTCCAGGGTTTAACCTGCCTGTCAGTGCTGGATTGCTGGAAATAGGAGACCCCCCACAAACACACATTCACACACACACACACACACACCACCCCATCAGCAGGTACAGCTGATGGGTGGATACAGTCTTGCAGTTTTAAATCTGCAGGTAGAAATCTCAAAGAACAGAAGTGTCCTGTATTCAAATTGCATTCTAAAAAAAAGTTTGGTAAAACTGAATTGTCATTTTTATTCTTAAGATCAGGAGAATTTTTGTCTATGTCAGGGTAATATGAGTTAACAAATTACTTTTGGTATTCAGACGTTTTGCTTCAAGACATAGAAGTGGTGTGACTGCTCTCATCTAACTCCTGACAAGACCGCAGCTAAGCTAAGACTTTAATCAGCCCTCTGGCTAATCAAAGCTTTTATGTTGCCCATTGATGCCTGAAATTAAACTTTTAGATATTGTCTATTTCGCTGCAAAAAAGAACAAATTTTTTTTTTTTTTTTCAAAACTAGAAATAAACTTCTCATAAGTAGATGATTTTTTATACATTAACTTGACATCTTTTGGGCAATTGTGAAGTCGTCACTTCCAAACTTAGTTGATGTTAAATGCCAGTAGGTCTTTTTACCAGCCATCCTCATGCAAGTCAAATCTGGAGTGTTTTTTCCACCAAATCATACACTAATATCCCATATTTTTACATTTCAGAAAGGGGATTTATCAGCTTAGCTGAGATCCACAACAAAACCTTCTATGTCCGTTCTGGTGAGAGTCTGTCTCTGAAAGTTAGCATGGAGGCATACCCAAAGCCGCGCACAATGTCCTGGAACTTCATGGGCAACAAACTGAAAAACAACAGCGACCATGTCATCAGCATAGACAGCAAAGACTACAGGTGTGTGCACATGCAAGCTTTCTGAAGTCCATCTATGCAGAAGGAAAGGGAATGTTGCATTTCAAGGAATTTAGCAGCTTTGGCCTAGCTGCAGGTCACAGCTTCCTGAGAAAAACAGCTGAGGAAAACTCTCGCCCCAGGGTTTCTTGTGAAGCATTTACGGCCAGATTACAAACATCAGTTGACGTTTTAAGAATTCAAGCCGTGAAATGCACATGTGATGGATGAACAAATATTAGGTGTTATCCAACAACTCTTTTTATATGGGGAGAATGAAGAAATACCATTCAATCCTCAGCTGGATGTGGCTCAGTTAAAACAAATGCTTTGCAGACCTGTGAAAAGGAACACATTACTCTGATTAAGCACTGACTATCTAGAATCCATATATTTGCACATGTGAAATTATTTCACAGGGAAAGCTAGATGTCAGTGATTATCTGTTTTATCTTCATAACTAAGACACTGTAAAACACATTATGCAATCATGATAAAAATGTATTTATCTCATGTTCAGTTACAGCAGCGAACTGAGGCTGGTGCGCCTCAAAGCAGCAGAAGGTGGCATTTATACCTTTGAAGCCTCCAATGGCGATGCAGTGGTAAATCAGAGCTTCACCGTCTTTGTTATCAGTAAGTAATTTTTTGTATTTCATAAAAGGTTTTCTTTCCCCTTAAGGTGCATCATGGCATGCATTTCTCCAGACTACATTAATCTTCATGAGCTGACATGAGGGAGTTGACCTTTAGAATATAATGTAATGAAATGAAGCTTTACTCTCCACACTCACCAAAACCACAGACTACACCTCTCAGAGTTTACAGCCGTGCGTAAAATAGCGCAGCCTGCAATTTATTGCTTAACGGTCTCAGTCTGACGTTAACCTTTGTTTACCAGGTAAGCCTGAGATTATATCTCATGAGGGCCCAGTGGATGGACAGGTGCGGTGTGTGGCTGAAGGGTACCCCGCCCCCGAGATCAAATGGTACTACTGTGAGCAGTATGTCAGGTGAGACTTTCAGAAGCTGAAAAAAAGGGTTATCTCTGTACTTATTTATTTATGTTTGTCAACGGTTTCTTGTTTCAGACCTTTTTCTCTCTCTTTCTCATGGTGGTGTGTAAATTTGAAGAGATAATGCCCAGTGTCAAACATTTTATGATTAGGTAATAATAGGGAAGAATGAAGAGATGAATTTTGAAACAACCTTTGGCTAGTTTAATTGTTCTCATATCAGTCAGGATGGTCATCTGCAGCACAAAGTGACAAAACCATGAAAACTCGTTGCCAAAAAATATTTCATGATGCTCTGATACTTTTCACCTTTTATATGCATTTGCTAGTTTAGTCGAGTTTTTTGTTCAGTTTAATTGGGCATTTTTTGTTTATTCTCCAAAAAAAAAACATTTAGTTCACAGCCACTGGGCTCAGCTCACATCTGGGTTTTGTCAGATTAAACAACCACTTGTGAAGTTTAAACAGGTGCCCTTAAGGTCACAAAAAGACACTTTATATCGAGCTAGGGAATGAAGATGGTGGCGGAATGCGGAACAGCAACACCAATCCCAAAAACAACACATGCAATGAGTCAACACAATAATTTTATTAAAAAATTAAATCAAATCCACTTGATGCTCCTTACATGCGCCATCATGACAGGTGTGTTAATGTTAATGTTAGTGAGACTGTCAATGTGGAGTACTTCTACGGTATAAAACCTGCCCTCTGTGGAACAGAGCTAGGACCAGAGGTGCCTGGGGGCTATTTTTACGCTATAAATATTTGTTTTATGACTACAGAATTGTCACATTATTTTCTCCCTCATCAAAGAAACAATGCCGACTTGTGTGAAAAATATATTCCTGTTGTTCTTCTTTGTCTTTAAAACATCGTCATTCACTTTGATATCTATATCTTGAATGGTGCTATTTAAATAGAATTTTACTTACGTAATTACTACTTACATGAAGGAGAGATAATATGCAGACAGAGACGTTACAGGATCATTCCAATTTGTGCTCTAAGGCATATACTTCCTTAATCTGACTTTTCTTCAGCTCAAAAAAACGTATCTAAGTATGTTTTGCTAATTGAACAGAAAATAATGGGAGGTATAATATTATGCATTTCATACATTGAAAAGAAAGTCTGATTTCTCCTAATTTAACTTTCCAGTTACCAAGCAGATCTGTTCAACGGAAGATTGGTTTATTCTGAACACTGGCCAGCCTAGGTTGGTTAAAGAGATATGATAAGGAAATATTAACAACCAGTTTTGCCACTAGGTGCTCTCAGCAGAAGAATGCCACCCAGGAGGAACAAAACGTCTTGACTATCACACTGGAGAGCCCCAGGTTTGGGAAGACGGGGGTTGAAAGTCGAGTCAACGTCAACAGAGGACGGTTTAACACTCTGGAGTGTGTCGCCATGGCGGAGGGAGGGCAAGCCTCTATTCTGTTTTCTATCAGTGGTAAATTTGCATTCAGCTTATCCATTCATAAAACAAACTGGAGGTTCATGTACTAAGTTTTTGGTTAAATAAATAAAAAAATTCTACAGAATATATTTATTGTTTAACAGGTAACTAATCTGTTTTATTGGTTGAAAGACCTAGAATAATTATCAGTTTAATTATCACTCAACAAAGTAAAAATTTTAAGTCTGAATTTAGAAAAATGAACGGACATCCATTGAAGTTGGAATAGTGCAAAGTTTCTCATCAACCCTTACTTCAAAACCCAATAAGGCTCATTTCAACATAATTATAAAGAAAATAAGTTAGTTTAAGACACTGATTATTTGTATTTAAATAAATATTTCACGCACCGGGTACTTGCAGTGTTTGATGGCTTAATGCTGATATTAGTAAGTCTAGCCACTTAGTAGATAAAATCCCACTTGTTTCCAAAATGGAAGTGAAACATGGCTAGGGCTGGGTTTTTTTATCTCAAGATTCACAGCTCAACCTGAATATAGATATATATTGTATATGTAGATATAGATATAATATGTATTTTCCCTTTCGGCCTAAGATCAATGTGCCCGATCAGATCGTCCGTTTAGCTCTGTATTGCCTTTAATTTTGATCACATTTATCTTGCAAATATTCCTCCAGTAGGGATTGGCAGCTTCTACATTTCTGCAGTTTAAAAGTAAAACTGTCTTCTTTATTTAAACAGCAATCCTACTGAAAACTGCCTGCTTGCCTGAGTAAATACAGCTAGGGCTAATTCTTCTGCTCAAAATGTTTACTGAAAACAATGATTTTGGTAAAGATTAACCATGAACTCACTGCTAACCCTTGGTTAGTGGAAAACATTAGCAAAGAGATACTGCCTCTTAAATGATTGGCTGCAATAATATGTGGTCTTGTAGAAACAGGAATTATCTTTGCTCCTTTGTGTACGTTATGGCTCTAAATCCCCTCTCCAGCAACGGCCTCCCCATCTGCTGTATGATGGCCTTAAAGTGGCGGTGCAGCAACTGAAAGTACATCAAAGTTCTCCCTGTCTGAGCCTGCAGCGGTATCTTTGTAAGCGGGGGGGTGCTAACTGTTGCTGACCATGTGTGTGTGCATTATGGGGACAGTGACTGTTTGTGCCCAGGCAGGAAATGCTTTTGGGAGCCGGTCCCAGGATTTGTTGAGCACAGTGTAACAGCAGACCAGGCGGAGGCGCTTGGAGCACAGTAGGAGCCCCGGCGGTGGGCATTCAGTGGTCTGTGGGAGGCTTGTAGGTGTCAGTGAGCTGCAGCAAAGAAAACAGAGCTTTAGAACCCACTGACAGGTTTACAGGGGATTAGTTCCTGCAGACTCGGCATTCTCAGATTTGAAGTGGAGAGAAAGCTTCTTATCGCTAAAGAGCTTATTACACCCCAGTGTGTGCAGAGGAGCAAAACAATGAGGCATCACAGCCGGCCAGACACAAAGGAACAGAACACTGATTACATACGATTGTTTAGCGCAGCTGCAAAGGCAGCAGGAATAGTGAAAAATAGCATGAAATCACATGACATTAAAGCAGACAGAGGTGAAAACACTGTATACAGTAAATAAAATGGGTACATTTCTATATGCATACATCTTTAATGGGATTAGTTCGCTGCTATTTGATCAAAGTGTGCTTCACTGTGGCTTAGTCTTCTCTGGCTTACCTTAATTCCCCTTTGCAATGTCATCTACACCGTAAACATAAGAAACCAATGAAAGAGTCGCTGATTGGGTCTATTGTTATTTAATGTTGCCATTTCTGTCTCCCTGCAGAGGAAAAGCATGATCTTTTCACTCCTCTGCTAATTGGCTTCATATCAGCAGCAGGCATCCTCTGCCTCATTGTTATCTTGCTGTTCTACAAGTACATGCAGGTAAGATGGCGCCGTAATATACATGCGTGGGGAACACCCTCCAGTCAAGCAGATGTTGTACTCATCCCAACTTTGTGAATTAATTTGTGTATCTGTTTGCTGTGGCAGAAACCAAAATACCAGATTCAGTGGAAAGTCATTGAAGGAATCCACGGGAACAACTATGTGTACATTGACCCCACGCAGCTGCCATACGATCATCAGTGGGAGTTCCCACGGAGCAACTTGAAGTTCGGTGAGGAACGCCTTTATCAAAGTCCGTTAGAGTGGCCGTCCTTGAATAGCTACCATAATACCATTAATAGGTCATACCTGAAACTCCTCACCATTTACCTCTTGCATGTGTTGTCAAGCTGTCATGTGCCAGAGATAAATTGGATTGGATACAGTTAAACAGTTAAAATCATCAGCCAGACTATATTATAAATGTCTCATTGCACTAATCAGAGCCAGCCCGAGTCACAAGCAAGCTAAGCAGCTGCTTTGGGCCCCCAGACCCTCAGGGGCCTTTCATTGATACTGAATATTAACAAAGACAATAGATCTATTTATTGAGAACGAAAAGACTATTAAATTTGATTTAATAGTTAAGATAAGTGAAAAATATTTAAAAATTGTTTAACATTTAAGTTAAATATTGACAGGAAACACCAAGTTTACTTTGTAAAAGTACAAAGAGTAATTTCCATGGGTTAGTTGCTGTGCTAGCATAGCTACAATCTCATGCCTTGTGTTTTTGTATCATGTTTGAGTTCAGTGTGTTCTCAAATAACACTCAAATAACAAATAATAAAAAATAATCAACAATAGCTTTTAAGTCTATTTAAGTTGGTTAAACTGGGGTCCTCTCCCAGATTCTACCAAATTGAACAATATAGTAGTGGTGATGATCTGTACAAGAAGAGGGGTCCCTTAACTATATTCAGTTAAGGCCCCATATATCCTTGGGCCTAATGCTAATACCCTCCAGCTACATCTCGTTGATTTACCCTTTTTCTTTTCAGAGATGTATACACAGCATTAAGGTATTAGCTTTGTGTGAACGGCTTGTTCAGCAGCTGAAAAAGAAAGAAAAAACACTCCTCCAATGCAAATATGATGTTGACATATTCTGGGTGTTGTTTTCAACAGTCCTCTTGAAACAGGATCCTACACGTCCTGGTGACTGCACAAAGCCTGAGGGCTTAAACTGTTGCTGTCCTGGAAGCACTGGTACTCGCTCTGTTTGGGAAAGGAAAAAGAGACAGGGGATAACATTTTTGTGTCTAACGTATTTTTTTCAGGGAAGACATTGGGATCTGGTGCATTTGGAAAAGTGGTGGAAGCCACCGCGTATGGACTCGCAAATGCTGACTCAGTCATGACAGTGGCTGTGAAAATGCTTAAATGTAAGTTCTGTCTCTGCATGTACAGTGAGAGAATATGACAAATGAGCACAGTAACTCAAAGACTTGCCTGCAGGTGCTCAGTGAATGCCTGTTTTTTAAGTACTTAAAATGCTTAACAGAATGCAAAGCTTGAGATATATTTCATATTTAATGTGCAATTGTTCTTTTTTTGGCAAGAAAAGCATCAGATAAGAAAAAGTCACCATACTGATCATTTTGCTTTTATTGCAGCAAGCGCTCATGCCACAGAGAAAGAAGCACTGATGTCAGAGTTGAAAGTCCTCAGTTACTTGGGAAACCACATAAACATTGTCAACCTGCTGGGAGCCTGCACTGTTGGAGGTGCGGCATCCATATTATCTTGTTTTATTTGTTTTAGGCAGTGGATTGAAACTGGAAGTCAGATTTATTTGGATGAGATTGTGGTTAGTTTTGCGTCATCTAATTGACTGTAGTTATGGTGCCTTACAAAAATATTCACACTCCTTAAACTCTTTCAGTATTTTTTAACATATCCAGCACAAATATTTGTGTGTTCTGTCACAATTTCCTGCCTTAAAATAGCACTTTATTGAGAATGGTTTATTATAAAAGGTGTGGAAAGAGTAGACTACCACACCTACTACTTCTAGATGAAATTAGTTTTGGATTGTTGAATTAGAAAAAAATTTTGTAACATTTTTGTTCTTCCAGTTTGACAACTTTGACCTGTGGGGCAAAAAGTTTTGGCACCAGATCAACTTGTGTCAAAGTTTGGGCCGAAATTGAAATGGGAGTCTATGACAAGACCTGAAAATTACTGTTCAACGAGGCATCCAATCTGAATGAGCTTGAGTTAGATTGAAAAGAAAAGTTGGCAAAATGTTCAGGCTTTAGTTGTGTAAAGCTGCCACAAGACCTTACAGTGGTCCAGTAAAAGGTAGTTTGAAAAACTTATGGTGTGTTCAGACCGCAGGCTTTGTCAGCGTCAGCAAAGTCAAGATTACATTTTAAGTCTATGGTCGAGGCCGTTGGAGGAGTGTCACAGTCTCTGTGGCGATTTGTGAGCATTGGCTCCGTTAACTTTTCAAGCTTTTCCTGTGTTTTAAGCTTTTGAAGCTTAACGCTCATAACGTTAACAATGCAGAAGTTCCGCTAGTTGAACTTTTGACGGTCGCACGCTGTTGACGCAGCACTGCAACCAATCAGAGCTTCCCACTGTAGTGACGTTGCCCTACGTCGACGATGCCTAGACGACCACGATCCGCGAGTGTTTAAAACATCCAGCAGAGAAAGAGCTTTGCAAGCTTCAGCTTAAAAATGTATCTTCTGTGTATATGCGTCGAACTAGTCGCTTTATGAGTGTTGCTTGACGCTGACAAAGCTCACGGTTTGAACGCACCATTAGAGGCTAACTAAAAATGCATGCCATACTTCTTATACTTTTATCTTCAAATTTAGATAAATCCTATTAATCCTATTTCGTTCAATTTATGTTTATACTCTATTACTGTCATATGAAATCACAATACAATGCATTAAAGCTTATGGCCATAATGTGAAATAGTTTTGCAAGGCACTGTATGTATCATTAATTGAGAAAGCTCCTTATGGTTAGACTTGTTTCTCTATCTTTAAGGCCCTACACTGGTGATCACAGAATACTGCTGCTTTGGAGATCTTCTGAACTTTCTCCGGAGAAAGAGAGAGTCTTTCATCACCTATGGGCTAGAAGAAAACTATTACTACCGCAATCTCATGGAACAGAGAGTTGCAGATGGGTGAGACTTACTTTTGTGTGTGAATGTGTGTATTAAAATAATTTGTGGTGAAAGATAAAAAAATGAGAGTACTAGTATTTTCAATACAGACCGTGCGTGGGAGGGTATTTGGACAGCAGGACTCAGCTCAGACCAGACTGCTCCTTTCCTCTTCACAGTGACAGCTTGAATGGCTACATGAGCATGAGGCCTTCTGTTACTGGCAACCCACCGTCAAGCTTGTCCTCTGAGCAGAGACAGTTACTACGCAAAGGCAAGCCTGCCAGCCATTCATCAAATAAAAAAAAAATAAAAAAAATATAAAGTCAAATAAGGCAACAGAAATTGAAACCATGTTTGACCCCGTTGATTCTTTCAGGTGGCTCATACCTCGAAGCTGACGCAGAAGGTGAGATGTTCGATGAGGATGATTTGTCTCTAGACACCGAAGATCTCCTCAGCTTCTCTTACCAAGTGGCCAAAGGCATGGAGTTCTTAGCTTCCAAAAATGTAAGCTTCTGCCTCACAGTTTGTAGATTTTAAATGAACAGCTGCCGATTTTGATTCTTGGACAAACTCCTCACATCTGATAAACAGACTTTATGCGCGTGTGTGCTGTTGTGAGTGGAGCTGATCGCATTTCCGCAGCTAGTAAGCGGATCTAAAACGCATGTTTAAGCATGTTGTTGAAAAATGTATACCCCATGGAAAACTCAGCATCCAAGTCTGTTACGAGAAGAAGCTCATTCATTACTAATGCAAGTCGATTGTGACATTAGATTTTTAATAGAATGTATCTTGTTTTAGTGTATTCACAGAGACCTCGCGGCCCGAAACATCCTACTGACCCAAGGGAGAGTGGCAAAGATCTGTGATTTTGGCCTCGCAAGAGACATCACCACGGACTCCAACTATGTTGTCAAGGGCAATGTAAGGCTGAAATACAAGAAATAAGCAAGCAAAAATTAATTGAGGTAGATGCAATAAATGGTAGCATCAGAATCCTGGGCCTGAGTAGCATCATCATTGTCATTTATCTTGCTTTTACTCGCTGTTTTGTTCAGTATCAAAGTAATATTGAATCATGATTTTTGGCTTAAAATGAGATGGTTTTAGCAAATTGTGAGCTTTTAGAAATTAAGCTGGCAGTGTGGGATGACAAGATGTCTGTTGCATTGTACTGACGTCGGTACTACACCTAAAATGTATTGTAAATCTCCCAATTCTTTTCAAAACAATTAGGACAGAACAACTTAGTGCACTGATCCTATTGCTTGCTGAGTAAAGCTTTCAGAATAAAAATTATAAATCTTAACTTCCTGCTGTTCTTGTTAAAAAGGATTTCTAAGTCCTGGTTATGTTTTTAAACAGCTTGTGACTTGTTGCAAAAATCATCTACAATCAGTACATCACTTCCTTGACGCCCAAGTTAGCCAATGCAGGACCCGACTACCTTCCTTGGTGAGTGAGGGGCTTAAAAGAGGCAGCCTTATTTTAACCCCCCTCACGACACCAGTCCGTTTTACAGGACACATGAAGATGGCAAAAAGGTTCTTTAATATTGCCTGTAATTCAATCTCAGTAGAAATGCTGCGGTTCTGTGGGGGACTCAGAGTTTTTTTTAGAAAACATTAGGAAAAACCAGCAGGTTAGTGAAAAAGAAGGGATCGGTTATAAAACATAATCCCAAAGTTTAAGCATTTCTTTGACCAATATTCGATCCGTCATTTAAAAATGGAATAAATACTCCAACTGCAAATCTACCAATACATGGCTTACCACCTAAAACTGATAGACAAAGCAAGGAGAGCATTAATCAAAGAATCAGCCGAGAGGACACAGCCAACATGGAAAAAAATGCTTTGGTCAGATGAGACTAAAATGTGCCGTTTTGGCATGCATACTATGTATGGAAGAAAACTAAAACAGTCCTAGAAAACCTGTTAGAGAATTCAAAATACCATACTTAAGACTGGGGTAGAGGTAGACCCTCTTGCAGGACAACCAGAGCTACAGTGAACACGATTAGATAATCTGTTAAGATGGACCAATCATAGATCAATTCTAAACTTAATTAAGAATCTCAAATGATTTACCTCAAACACTCTTAGTCTATTAAATGTTTTCAAATAAAGTCCAGACCTAAATCTAATTGAGAAATGTTTGTTTGTAGACCCTCTCCCTCCAATGTGAAAGAGCAAGAACATGCCAAAGGCCTTTTTTTTTCCAAGGGCGCTGAACAGAAATACACACCAGAGTTATATTATGGTTTATTTGTACAAAAAAAACACCATTGCCTTTTTCATTTTACGTCATATTTAAGCACTCCTTTGTGTTGTAAGATCCTACAAAATTTTGTTAAAATATATACAATTTTTGTGGTTGTAATTTAAGGAAACTATTAAAATGTTCAGTGGTGTGAATAGGATTGCGATTGCATCAGTAAATTGCACTGTTCTGTTGCTTGGCTTTTCTAACCCACATTAATGTGGCCATTTGTTACGCTAGAGCTAACTTCTTCAGTACAAATGGGGAATTTTTGAATAACTCACTCTAGTGTAGCATTTCATTAAAGCACTAAAAGAGTGAACTCAAACTTCTTATTTAGCACTTTGTGGGTTTTTTACATACTTTATTCTGTTAAACGAAGAACCTTTAAAGTAATAATTAAATCAGAATTATTTTTAAACAAATGTTATCAGAAGTAAATGAGTAATGGGTATCATGTTTTTGTAATATATTTTTTTGCAGCTGTTTGACTTGAGAAAAAAAACAAGAAACTTCATGTTCCTCTGCATTTTCCTGTCATATTTATGGTTTTTAGTCGCAGCTGAGTGTACTTTTCTGAAAGACAGACTTTTTTTTGAAGGACAGTTCTGGATTTCATTCCTTAAATTGTCAGCTATTCAAGTAAAATGTGTAGTGAACACATTTTGGTGTTGTTTTGCAAACCTGAGACAAAGAGACATGCATTCCTTCATGTTTCACTTATTAAATGTTCAGCAGTCTTTATTCAAGTAAAATAAAATAAAAAGTCCCCTGTTTCAGGCCCGCCTGCCGGTGAAGTGGATGTCCCCAGAAAGCATCTTTGAGTGCGTGTATACATTTGAGAGTGACGTGTGGTCCTATGGCATCCTCCTTTGGGAGATTTTCTCTTTGGGTATGTTTCTCTATCCACAGTGCTTTGTGTCCTTAGTCGAGGCTATCTTGGGATGATCAGAATTGAATAATGTCATCTACGATTTCTGTTGAACATAGGAAACAGTCCGTATCCTGGTATGCCTGTGGACGGCAAGTTCTACAAACAAATAAAAGAAGGATACAGAATGGACGCTCCGGAGTTTGCACCCAGTGAAATGTGAGATCATCCGTAACATATCTGTCTTCAAAAGGAGAGATGGTGTTTTTAGATAGTTGGAGATTCTATTCAAGAATGCAATACGGGATGGTTGAATCACAGCCCGCTCACATCGTATTGTATTTGGCTGCACATGAGAATAACAAAATACTATAAAAGACCCTTTGATAATATAGTATAACACAAAAAGCACACTGTGTTAGCTGAAAATACATAATGCAGTTTGTGTTTTGGGCTGCTTCTTTGCAGGTATCAGATCATGAGCTCCTGCTGGGATGCTGACCCCTTCAAGAGACCCCCCTTCAGGAAGGTGGTTGAGAGCATCGAGCAACAGCTGTCAGATGCCACTAAACATGTAGGTTTCAGTGTTTGTGTGTTGTTTTTCACAAGATTCAAAATCCCATTCCTAGACAAGCAGGGCTTTAATGTTAGGAAAAGCTTAAATTGTGTCTGGAGACAACCTTAACCTGATGTTAGAGCCCTCACAACAATGTGCAAACATATACACACTATTGCACATTTAATAAAAAATGTGACATGGGCTTTACAGAGGTAGAGTGAATGGCTTAACTAAACTATTTCTTATGTATTTATTTGCCCACAATGATGCAAATGTATTGCACAAAACATATGTATTTTTTTCCTCATAACACACTATGCACACATGGAGGTCGAGGGGATCAGACTACCAACTTGAGTGTTGGAAGATAACTGTGGATCTAACTGCTGATCTAAAACAGCTTCAGTGAATAAGGAACACCATCCATTTACCGTTAACATATTTATTTTTGAGCAGATATCAAAAAATTGCTTTAAGACAGAGGCTAACACAAAAGATGGAACTTCTGCAGCTCACGTTTGCATGTTGTGAGGTGGAGCTAGTCATGATTCCAAACAACAATCCATACAGCAATCCGTCTGCCTTATGACAGTTCTCCAACATTCCACAAGCCTTGATGTTTCCTCAGGGTATGAGCTTCATATTAGCAAGCACTAAATAGCCTTGTCTTGCAAAAGGTAAACATGGGTGAAATTCTTTGGCTCCATTATCACCATCTTAAATGATGGTCGGATTTCTCTGTGCCCAAAACAGCACACTTCATTCTATAAAAACAAATCCCTGAGCTAAAGGAAAAGGTAAAACTACACACATCATTTAAAAAAAAAAAATTCTCCCTTGTTAATAAACAACATAATACACTTGCTTGTTCATGCAGCATTTAGAGGACTTTTACCCTGCTCACGTAAGGCAAGGAAAGGCAATTTTATTTGTAAAGCACACTTTCAACACAAGGCAATTTAAGGTGCTTACATACATTACTTACAGAAACAATGTTGTCTTCCAAAGAACCTCTTAAACCTTTGCATATTTTGCAGTGTTACTGTCAATGTGTGTATTTTTGACTGGGATTCTTATGTGGCAGAACAGCATAATGTATAAATATTAAGAAGAAGGAAAATGATTATTGGTTTTCCAGCCTTTTTACAAATAAAAAACTAATACAATTTGCATTCCTGAACTCAATTAGATTAGCAAAAGATAAGAAAAGAGCATATGGGAAGATCATTTTTTTGTCATTTTGCTTATGAAATTGCTTTGATGTGCTTTGAAGCTTCTAAAAGTTTACGTACAGGATTGAAATTTCACTTCATCTATCTTTTCATAATTTCTGACAAAATTGTCTGTCCCTGCCAAATAAAAGCTTCCCCACAGGATGATATGGCCACCACCATATGTCAAGTTAGAGATGATGTGTTGAGGGTAATCTGTAGTGTTAGCTACACAAAGCTTTTAGGGCAGGGATTCCAAACGACTGTCCTGCAGTTTTATGTGTGTCTTTGCATCGGTACACCTATCTTAAAATACTTGCCGTGCTTCTGGGCAGTTTTCGATGAAGGACAGATTTTTGGAAAACAAAACTAACTGTATAATATAGACCGATTCTTACACCTGAGTGGTGGATCTTTGCATCTGTAGAGGACTGACCTGTTTATGGTTTCTTTCAAAAATGTTTCCATAACCTGAACTGCAGATTAACATGTTTTGGTAGTTTTGTAATAATTTTCAGATTATCCATTAAACTGAGATTTTCTAAACCTGGGATATTATTTTGTAGGCTAAATCCAATGTAATTTATCCAAAGCTTTCTTGTGGACCTCTTCTGTTCTTCTCCTTGGTCTTTATGATTTCTTATTTATTTATTTATGAGAAGGAGGACATTGCATATTTATGAAGAGCAAAAATAACCGTAAAAATGACAGATTATAACCTGTTGTTGTTATAGATGCTATTGATTTTTTTGCTAATGTTCTCTAACAAAAGAACAAAAAAACTCTGATGCCTTCAGTTACAACTGGCCAATTGATACCACTCTAATTTAATTATTGGTACCAGATTAAAGGGGGCTGAATACATATTATTTTTATTTGTAGAAACTTGTGTACACCTTCTATTATTTTCCTTCCACTTCACAATCGGGCAATTTTTTTAAAGAAAATCCCAATAAAATATACTGACGTTTGTGGTGCAAATGTCACTAAATTTGTAAATAGTCGAAGGACAAGTAGTACTTCTGTAATGCGCTGAAGATTTGTAAAAAGGAAGTTATAAAGTTACAAGAGAGAGCAGTCAGGTTTAAAGAATACTGAGTTCTCACGAATTAAAGCATCTGAAAATTCATTCCAACAGATTTTTTTTTTCCTTCCTCTCAGATTTATTTGAACTTCAGTTCCAGACTCCCGGTGTTGCCTAGAGCGAGGGAGGAGTCCAGTTCTCAGAGCACAGCAGCTCACAGCTCTCACTCAGCCAGCAGCAAGAACGCTCCAACACAGCCCTTACTGGTTCAGCATGAAGTCTTCATAGAGGGGACAATCCTTCAAGCCCAGTGGGTTTAAGGACCCACTAGACTTGTTTGGCTGCCTCAAAGTGCCTGTGATGTTACGCCACAAATCATCCAACCATTACTTTTGTCCGCCTCCGCAGTACCATCAAAAGTTGTTGTGAGAAGAGAAAATTGCATCTCTTACAAGAAAGAAGACCCATGAATAAATGGCTTTAGACTTTGATATCACTGATCTTGCCTAAACAGTGCTGGGAGGACACTTGGACTATTGCTCCCTATCCATTGAACTCTGAAGACACCATGGAGGGTGGACAATCATCAACCATTAATCATTACATTACTTCGCTGTTACGTTTGGTTATTTTACATATTTTCTTATGTCTCCTTTACATTTCATTAAAGTTGTTTCTTTATATTCTTTTTTTGTTTTAGGGGGCGTGGCAGAATCCAAACAATGGAAGATGTTTTCTTTCTTTTGCGGAGTTATTTTATGTTTGCCGTTTTTGGTTATTCGCTCATGTTTTTTTTTTCTGTCATGGAGCAGCGTTTGTTGTTTCTTTGGCTGTTGCAGTTGTTGGGTGGAAAACAAAGCACTTAAGGCACTTAATTTTCTTTATTCCATACATCACATTAATTCAACACTTTCATTGTCAGTATTATTTTCCAGCAGTGCAGATCTATACTGTATGAAGAAGATACATTTAGGGGCCAATTTGAATTAAGATATGATGACATGGATACAAATATAAGCTATAAGGGGGCATGGTCTACGACATATCCATAAGTGCTTCAAGTTTATTAGGAAGTGAACCTTGAATGGCAGCACCCAAAGGGCAAATGACTTAGGATTTTGTTTGCAAATACCATTATAAGTGCATGACAGCAGTTACAGCATAGATATAGATATGGTATGCAATCCTTTATGCTTTGTTACGTTGCTGACAGCTGCAGTGCGAGAGGTATAGATCTCCTGTAAAAAATATCTGTATCTGCCTTCTCCTGCATCTCCCGCTTTATATACTGTATGTTTACAAGCGTGAGGTACTGCCATTACTCAGATGTGTTTCCATGGCTTTTCCGTTTCATAAACAGTTTAGAAACAGATTTTTTTTTCTCCCATGCTAGAAGTGTAGTTCTGCAACTATATATCAAGCATTAAGACAATCTGATCCTAATATGATATGCCGTTAAGTGGATTGCATTATTCCCTGAAGTGACAGGAGCGAGAGAAAAACAGAGGCTCTTCTTAGCTCTGGTTCATAAGGTGACACTTTGTGCGGAACTTCTTGTGTCGGCCATCTCATTGTTCTCCGGCCAGTAGCTGGTTTCCTTGCCGTCCCTCTCTTCTTTTTTTCCTTCGTCCAGTTGTTTCCTCTATCGGAAGAGGGGTTTTCAGCACCTCTCAGCCAGTCGTCTGGAGTGGTCCCGGTGTCTCTCTCAGCTGAGGATGTTGTTCTGAGGAGAGAAAAGTGTCCTGTTTGCTTGGATGAACACGTGTGTGAGTGTGTTTGTGTGTATGAGAGCGTATGCACGTCCTCCTTCGTGTGAATGACTGTAAGTGTGCGTAGTTTAAAAGAGTTACTGTCAAGAGGTGCCACTACTACAGATTCATCAAGTCATTTTAGCTTACTAAAGACCCCACAGTCTTACTGCTCTTGTCTTTTTGTAAATATAAATGTGTGTAAATTACAAAGTAACGTCAGTGCTTTGGAAGATGTTTATCTTAATGAAGAAACGGTACATTAGTACAGAAATAATTATGCTTTATTTTCTTATAGGGGCACAGATATCCCTCTATCACTCTTAGATTTAATCAGGATCTGCTTGAGGCTCTTCTCACATTGACATTATTAACAGACAAGAATTCAGGTGTTTACTTCTAATTTATTTGGCCATTTCCAGTTTTTATTATCCTTTGCACGTTTACCAATATCCCCAGCAACAGTGCTTTATATAGTCAGATTGGATCATCCAGACAACTTTTAAGTGAATTAATATGATACGATTCTACAATTAGGAAGAACACTTCTGGATTAACAGAGACTATTTTTAATTCAGTTGCTTGCTTTATTTTCCTGTGTATGTATTTAAGTTTTAAGGTTACTTTGTAAATCCAATATGTTGCTATTACATGTGTCAATGTAAATAAAAAATGTGTATATTGATCGCTAAGTTCTGATTTCTTTGGTTGTGATTAAATTTAATCTATTTTCCTAATTGTAACATAATTTTGCTTTATTTTGATAAGTTATCTACGCTGACCTTTAGCAAACTTTAATTATGCCAACGATCGTCAATTCCACTTAAAGGTTGTATATGGACATGAGCATTATAGCGACATCTATTTTTTCTAAGATGTAGTTGGAAGAATAAAAACATCATTCCAGCTGTTGGGTTGCCTGGTTTCCTGCCGATACACCCAGTGAAACAACCTGAACCGTGTCCAGTGAGGAATGTATTTTAGAGGAGTTTAACTGACAGCGAACGTTAGCCTAGTTAGCAAGTGAATTAGCTTACAAATCCAGGAGGAAAGTCGCGTTTCTGCATGCATTTGATGCCCTAGAAATGTTTTATGTTGGTCCATCTAGTGTAGGCTTCACCTAAAACT
Source organism: Apricaphanius iberus (assembly GCA_028564705.1). Classification (NCBI taxonomy): domain Eukaryota; kingdom Metazoa; phylum Chordata; class Actinopteri; order Cyprinodontiformes; family Aphaniidae; genus Apricaphanius; species Apricaphanius iberus. The sequence goes on from JAPXFQ010000256.1 coordinate 1,075,904, forward strand.
ACTCTAGTTTCTGTTCTTCTGCGGTCACTCCTCTCCTGTGATGGATAACAATATGTCCGGGGCTCTGAAGCAGCTGCTTGACTTGCTGACTCCACTATTCTTCCCAGTGCCATCCAAGCTGTGCCAACCATATAGTTGGATCACAAAGAGCGTATCTGACAACCTGAGGTTGCTACTGGCTGGTGGATGTAAACATAACGTCATTGCCTTGCCCCTTTTGAAAGTACATTTTATTAAATTTTAATTCAAATATACTTTTTAAGGAGATGTAAGATGTTCCATGGATTTATCATCCATCCATTCATTTTCTTAACCGCTTAATCCTTAATGGGTTGCGGGTGTGCTGGTGCCTATCTCCAGCTGTCAACGGGCGAAAGGCGGGGTACACCCTGGACAGGTCACCAGTCCATCACAGGGCCACATAGAGACAGACAGCACAAACAACCATTCCCGCACACACCCACACCTAAGGACAATTTACAGTGATCAATTAACCTGACAGTCATGTTTTTGGACTGTGGGAGGAAGCCGGAGTACCCGGAGGATTTATCATGTCCTTTTAAATGCAGCATTTTATGAAAAGGTTTCATATGCAACCAAATACAGTACAACCTTGACTACACCATTCTAATATGTGACTGCTTTGATTTAAATCATGTAGCTCTGGCTGTATGCTTAGGGTAGCTGCCCTGCTGGATGGAGTCATTCTATCACAGTCTCATTATTTCACAGCCTCCAACTGGTTTTCATCCAGGATTGCTCTTAATTTAACTCAATCTATATTTTTTGACCAGCTGAACTTCTGCACCTGTTGAAGGAAATACTCCCTATTATAAGAAGCAATTGGCTGTATCTTTCTTATGCTTGTCCTTATCCCCTCCATGGCTTATGGCAAACTGACTTTCCAATTCCTCTTGCTTATATACTGTAGGTCAGATTTGTGTAATGCAGGAAATTCCATTAACCTGCTTCTTTGGGCAATGCTCTTCTTTTGTTATCCCTCTCAGTTTAGTTCAGCCATGTTTTGGTAGGGTTGTAGCTGTTTCCATTTTTGGATGATTCTCTTTGATATTTTTGAAGGGATATTGGGATATGGTTTTATAACCTATCCTTGCTTCATACTTTTCTGCATCTCTATCATTAAGCTTTCTAACAAACCTCCAAGGCCTTCAAAGAATATCTGTATTTATACATGGATTAAACTACACACAGGTTGACTCTACTAACAAGGTGACTTTTGACAAAAATTTGTTACAATGGATTTTACTTGACGGCATCAGAGGTACAGGGGCAGAATCAAATGCACACTGCAGTTCTCAGTTTATTATTTGTAGGAATTTTGAAAAGCACGTATACGTTTCCTTTTTTTTCACGGTTATGCACTACTTTGTGTTTGTATGTTCCCCTTAGATACCCCTAAGAGGGGCTTTTGTACTTTCATAATGAATATTTTAAAAACGCAAAGTGGAGACTGATGACTCATCCTTATAAAATTTTCCCACGGCATTATTTAGAGGAAAAAGGGAAAGGCTTTCAGACCTGAGAACACCATCCCAATTGTCAAGTATATGGTGGCAGCAAAAAATAAAGCATCATGTTTTGTGGGGTTTTTGGAAGCCAATGCTCACAGTCAAATGAGTTACACTGTGGCTTTCGGAGTGGCTACCACAAATTCCTGATCTCTCTTTAAGAGAAAATTTGAAGAATACACTGAAGAAATCGTGTGACAGGACGTTGGCCTACAAACCGGACTCAGTTATATCAGTTCTGTCAGGAGGAATGGGCCGAGATTCCAGCATTGTGGTAAACTAGCAATTATTGCATGAAGCTTGAGGCAGCAGCATGGACCCTGGAGCATTTGACCTGTCATGCGGTTTAAAGGCAAATCTAGAAAGCACCACAAAGTGTAAGTACACTTCTATGATGAAAGTTTGAAAAGAAAATATCAATTAAAAATAATTTAAATTAATTCTAACTTACTTTAAATAAGAAACCTTTACTTTGATTTAAGGTCAAACTGAAAAAAAGACATAGTGCAAACAAATTTCTGGTTTAAATGGTACACACAGCTACATCCATCAATAACCATACTCTCATCTGCACAATTAATCTAATATCTGGACATAAACTAGGGAAACTCAGAACAGCTTAAATGTACTTATGTACTTTAAATAAATCTACATGACCCTCCATACCATTAAAATAAAATAAAAATATTATTTGTTTCTAGGGGTTGTTATAATGTCTTTAACAGAGTTCTAAAACCTGACAATAGTATCTGTATCCGTTATTGTTTTTTTCAGCAGGTAGTAATATGAACGCCTTAAGGTCATTTCACTTAAGCCATCTTTTCTTTTCTATTATTTTTCTTTATAGACTCCAGACCAGAAAAACACATCTGGTCATTTGAAGCACTCCCCCTTTCAAATGGGGCTTGTGCAGAAAGTTGTTGAGGCAGTGACCATTGTTTTAGGATCTAACTGATAAGAAGCAGCAGGAAATCCCACCATTGAAGCTAAGAAGGTTGTTAGTCAAATGTTAGGAAGCTTTGGGGGAAAATGAGAGAGAGGCTGGGGGAATCTTTGCAGTGTCAATGTTTATCCCCATGTAGAAGGGATCAATAACTGTATGGCAACTGAAATATTCTGAATTATACCTTAACAGTAAATGTTACCGGTCTTTTCACCATATAATGATTGTTATACATGTACAATATGCCTGACAGAATAGTACAACATACTTACATTCATGCAAATTATTGTTTCATGTTTGCTTTCAAACTATCACAAAAATTGTGGTTTTTCTGGTGTCAGTTTTAGTAACCAGTTTATTCCCAAAAAAAAAAAAAAAAGCAAATACCCCTGGCGTTTTGAGCTGTAGGTTTTCTGTTGATATATGCTGTCTCCAGTTGCTCAACACACTGTGGTTCCTCAAAGTGGTTGTAAATTTGATAAGCTTGTCACTCTCCTTAAAACACGGTTTGTGGTAAATCTGGCAGTTTAATATGAAAAACCGCCTTGTTTGCCACACGGTTGGAAGGAAACAGAGGGACCTGTGAGCCTTGGCCACCAGAGATTCCAGTCCCGTCTCTGTACAGAAGTCTACATCTGGATTTCCAGAGAATAAAACACAACTTCAAGTTGCCAGTAAGAGAAATAACTTCCAGCCACAGTGAAGCTGCCCAAGTAGATTTATTTTGAGAAGAAAAGTATTTAACATCATCCCTCCAGGGACTCCATTAAATAACCCCCGACCCCCCACCCCCACCCTGCACCCCCGATCACAAAGTATTTTCTCTGCATCATGTGATGCTTCATGCTACAACATGTGATACTCGGGCTGCATCCTTTTTTGTCAGTGATCTACTATTGTAACGTAGATAGCATCAAGTCCTCCTTTTAAAATAAGGGCTGCCTTGATGTACACGACAACACATTCCCATACTCACCGGACTCCCATGACTTGAAGCTGAATACCAGTATTGTCACAAACTTTGTTCTTCTTTAGTATATCTAATGTAGCATCAGTTCACACCATTTTTCAACAAATATAATTTCTTTAAATTATTTTTTCATGTAGAAACTACTTAAGAAACTTTTTCAACATGTCAACATTACCTTTCCTAGAAAGGGAAGTTGTCTGTTCAACTCGCAATGATTGTTTTACATATCTTTGCAATAATTTTGCACAATTATCTTCGAAAAATATATATGTTTTAATCATACCACATACTGGAGAGTGTTTGAGCATGGTTATTTTAATGTAGGTCATGCTTAAGCACCCTAGTCTCATTTAGTTCAGTACTTTGCTTTAGCCAATCCAAAATCGTTGTTTGGATCTTTTGAGGAATTTTTGAGTAATTTGCTGCTGGACTAGGTTGTGTGCTTCCATTCAGTTCAGTTTATTTATATAGGGCCAATTCACAACCCAAGTAATTTCTATTCAATTATACACACAGTACATTCCAATTAATCGTTCAGTTCATGGTTCCAATCAGTTTAAAAGTTTTTTCTATCTAAGGGAAGCCAGCAAATTGCATTATTGACTTGCGGCATTAACTCCTTCACTCCTTAACATGTAGTTACTTTGGACAGTCACATGAGTTGTTTTGTTGACTTCACCGCAATCCCTCATCTTAAGTAGTGGAGAGGAAAATCTCTCCTTTAACCCTTCCCTGGCTCAGTACGAATGGCCATGATTGACTGGTTGTTTGAGAAGAGCAGAGACAGGTTGTTACACAAACAAAGTGGACTTCAACTTAGAATCAGAGAGATTTTTCCTTTAGGATACCTGGGGGGATAGTAGCATTCATGGTTCCCGCAATTCGTCCAGGCACAGTAGAATAGAGTTATAAACTATTAGCTACCATCACCATGTTGACTATTGGTGTTATATTACTTTTCTACCATGGTGTGGTGTTTTTACATACCTAATAGGATGCACACTTTTACTTTTGTCTCATCCCTCCAAAGAATATATTCCCAAAACTCATGGGGCTTAAGATGTTCTTCCCCTACTTTATGTAGCTCTATAGCATCTCTCACGGGGAGGGATAGAATATAAAATCTGAGCCTGTTACCACAGTCTTTCTTTTTATATTGCTTTCTTGCACCGATGTAAAATGTGCACAAAGTTGCATTTTTCATTGCGATTATAATATTTTGGCTTTTATGTTTAGCATATTTTGCTTTGTCTCAATATGTCCTTGTTTTGTTTTTTTTTCTTTTAATATTATGGAGCTGCATAAAGGGAATTTCTCATTGAGATAAATAAAGTATTGTTCTATTCTTTTGTATGTTTTCGGACAATCCTTAGTGTTGTTGTTGACAGCAGTGGTAGTTCCCCTGGAACAATCCTATGAATGCCATTTTCGACCCATCTCTATAACGTTGCATCATAGACACTGGCTTTTGAGTCTGGTCTTAATAAGGCCAGCTCTGCTTTAGATGGTCTAAATTACATTCTGACATTTAGGATGTGCTTAATGAGTACATTTTAGTTGACTGGCCACTCTTTCAAGTTGTTGTTTTTTTAAATTTCTGGATAATACCTCTTCCTGTGGTTTATTGGAGGCCCAAAGCCTTAGAAATGTCTTTGTAGCTTTTTTATGACTTGTAGATGTCAGTGTGATTTATTTTATGCTCTGTTCATGAATTTGTTTAGACCAGTGCATGATATAGTATTTTTTGAGATCTTTAGCTTACTTCATGTTGTCATACATTTCATATTTAAGTAATGTCTTGATCCTCAAGCTGCTTTTTCTGTTGGCTTTTTTACCCTGTATCTTATTTGATATTAGATTAACTGAAACATCTAGGTGTGACAAATGTAGGAGAGTAATATACGTTATTATGGAACTGTACCTTTTTCTGTCCAAATTTAGGTTAACTGATGAGTTGTGAAGAAAGAAAAAGAGGACAGCAAGGGTACTGCATATGGGCAATACTTTATGCTTCACCACCCATTAGTTGCTCAAGCTGCAAACATGCACCCCTGAGTGTACCCTGACAAAACAAGGAGTCAAGGGGGGCTGCCACTCAGAAGCAATGAGATACAAACCCCACACAGGAAGCAGGCGGAGATGGCACAGGCCTGATGAGCATGGAAGTGTGCGTGTACATATGGCTGCGGTGGGTTTGCATGTGTTTGTGGTAAGAGTGTTAGGGGAGGTAGAGTTTTATCTAAGGTACACTGAACTTCCTCATATGGCACGAGAGAACCTTCTGTTCCCACGCCTTATGTATGAGAGGTCATTAACAAGCTAGATTCAGACCCAGAGCTCCAGGAATCAGGCAGATGGCTCCCATAATGTTGGTGTAAACATCCAAAATGAAATAAAAAACTTTTAGACAGTTTTCTGACACTATGTGAACTGGCTTTAAAAAGCTGTTATAAAATAATAACATGTTTTAAATTGAAAGGCATTTATAGGACTACAAGATCTACTGTATATTTCTATTGCAACAAAAGTTATTTCATAACTGCTTTGGTGGGGGCAGGGTTAGATTTTCCAGATATATGAATAAGTCTGTGCGCTGTTCTTGTGCCTTTATGGGGCATGGGTGGCAACTGTAGTAGCAATTCCCTCAATAAGGCCTGGATCGGTGTTATTGCCAATTTTAGTTGAGGTCTCCTTAAATGGTTGTTCTTTTATGTTGGGAATGATCTTTTGTCTGACAGGTTTTTGGGGGTGGGGGTGTGTGCATAGGTTATGGGATAGCAAGTATGGCCTTGAGTGTTTTGCACATTTTCCTGTCTGTGCTCCATGCTGCGTTTCATTCCGACATCTGCTGAATATTTTTGTTGAAACTGCTACCTTCGGGGGCCTGCTCTCAGGGTACGGAATACCTCGCCCCCTCTCCCTTTTTTGATCGCCTGCTCACTTCAGAAAATGTATGCTGTCACAGCTATAAATGCATACATATTTGAACATGCACACACGCAAAGACAAAATGTGATCATGAATGCATCATGGGGGTCAGACTGAGTACACAAACCAGTTGATGGTAGAGGTGGTCACTCGCTGAGCCATCAACCAGGTATTCACCATTTTTAAAAAGTGTAATGCTTGTTTGAGCAACATCATCGACTCTCTCACATAGCATAACTAATATATAACATAATATAATATATATATATATATATATATATATATATATGTATATATATATATATATATATATATATATATAAAACAGGTGTGTACTGTTTAGAGAGCTACTAAATAAACCATAAAATAGCAACATTTTCTCTCTGTATTACTATTGTGTGTTCTGTTTTTTGGAGCACTAGTTTTTAAGGTAATCACTAACATTCAGGGTGGCGCACTCTCTTTTTCTGAAAACTGAAAGATATTTCGTCTCAACCTGATGAATTAGTCAACATTACTTTAACATTAGATTAACCTGTTGAAGAAAAGTAGAGTAATTTTTAAACATTGTGTCATCAATAATGTGATAAGTGTATTTTTTTAAGGGTTTGTTGGTCTTTAAAAAAAAAATACCCAGCTTCGGTCTACAATAAATTCCTTTCCTGCCCCAACTGCTTTCATCCATAACGTTTAGCTAAAGTTCAAGGTCAACATTCGCATGTTTATTATCTGTTCTGATATGACTATAATAAACCAGATATTGTGAGGATATGTGTGTGCATGTGTGTGTGTGTGTTTGTGTGTGCGCCTGGCTTACCTTTTTCCTACATAGGCGTGTGTTCCTGGTGATCTTTCACAGCTGAGTTCCATCAGCTCATCTCAGGAACGGAGTTAAAAGGAGAATGCCTACCTGGGACAGACGCCAGATTGTCAACGTTGTTCGGAGCGGTAACAAGCCACGTTCTGCACTCGTTACAATTTAATCAGACTTTCTAAGAAAGAGAACTCACCGTGCTTTCCCTCCTCCTTCCAGACCCGAGACTGTTTCTGCCGCGGCTTCCTCCAGCTCGCCACCTGCACAGGCCTTCCGTGAGGTGTCCGTGAGATGGCTTCCCCACCCCCAGAACCGTTTTCAGGCGAGCTGTCAAAAAGCGCTGGTTTCCTCATGCAGTGCTCCCTAGCCTTCAAGCGGTCTGCTCGGACCTTCTGCGACGATGCTAGTAAGATCTCCTATATGATTGCCTCATTCAGAGATAGGGCACTGCAGTGGGCTCAGGCCCGTTTTGATTTGGACTCACTAGACTCGTGCACCTACAATGATTTTGTTACCCAGTTTAAACAGACCTTCCTAGTAAAGAAGAGTGAGGAACAAGTGGCTAAGGCTTCATGGGAACTTAAACAGGGAAATTGCTTGGTTGCCGACCTCTCAATTGAGTTCCGAACTCTAGCCGCAGAGTCTGGCTGGAGTCATCCAGCTCTAAAAGCCGCCTTCTTGCACTCTCTAAACGAGAAAATCAAAGACGAGCTTGCTTACCGGGACGAGCCCAACACTGAGGATGATCTAATCGATCTAGCGATAAAGATAGATAACAGGCTCCGAGAGAGATCGAGGGCAAGGTTGAAATCACCCATTGCACACTCCACTTCTCCAGCAGCTGTCTCAGCCACTCCATTTCCCTGCACTTCCGCCTCCTCGCGCCAACCCTCTCCGGAGCCAATGCAGATTGGCCGTGCTCGGCTTTCTCCGGCCGAACGCCAACGATGTATGGCAAGTGGTTGCTGCCTATACTGCGGTCTCTCCGGGCTTTTCCCGTTAGCCCAAAAGACCAGGCCCGTCAGTGAGATTGGGGGTGCTGTCGGGCGGAAAATCTGTTTAAAACCATTGGTTAACTTTGTAATAATTCTAATTCAGAGGGATCACATCGCCCTCCAAGCCTTAGTAGACTCAGGTTCTGAGCAAAATTTAATTTGTCCTGAGATTGTAACGAAGTATAACCTTCCGGTGGAAGCGCTTTCAGTTCGTTTAAAAGTCACAGCCCTAGATGGTAGTTCCCTGGCTGTAATTACCCACCGCACTGCACCTTTAAGTCTAGTGCTTTCAGGAAATCAGCATGAGCAAACTCCGTTGTTTTTTCCCTACACGCGATGCACCACTGGTTTTAGGGTACTCCTGGTTAAAGACTCATAGCCCAACGATTAATTGGGTAGACGCCCGTATTGAGTCATGGAGTAAACTCTGTCACCAGTTCTGTCTCCGATCTGCCGTGCCTTCCAGCCCAACATCCCCTCAATCGGTCTCGGAACAGCCAGACCTATCTAAGATTCCTTCCGAGTACCACGATCTCCACCTAGTCTTTAGTAAGTCTCGAGCCCTTTCTCTTCCTGCACACAAACCTTACGACTGCACCATTGACCTTCTGCCCGGTGCTCCTCTACCCTCAGGCTGTCTTTTTAACTTGTCCACCAAGGAAAGGATTTCCATGGAGACCTACATCAATGACTCACTAGCAGCGGGCATCATCCGCCCGTCCACCTCACCTCTGGGAGCGGACTTTTTCTTTGTAGAAAAGAAGGACAAGTCTATGTGCCCATGCATTGATTACAGGGGGTTAAATGATATCACAATAAAGAATAAATATTCTCTTCCTCTCATCTCCTCCGCCTTTGAAGCGGTGCAAGGTGCTACTGTGTTCACCAAACTTGACCTGTGCAACGCCTATCACCTCATCCGCATCCGTAAGGGAGACGAATGGAAAACTGCGTTTAAGATGCATATAGGTCACTTCGAGTACCTGGTTATGCCATTTGGGTTATGTAATGCTCCGGCGGTTTTTCAACACGTGGTTAATGATGTACTTTGGGATTTCCTGAATGTTTTTGTTTATCTGGATGACATACTTATTTTTATTATCCACAACTTGAACCCTGACCAGATCATTCAATCCATTCGCTCTAACATAAAGAACTGCAAGCGGATATGTGAACAGACAAGAATCACACTTCAAAGTTCCTCAGTCCAGAACGAGCGCTTCGCTGACCAGCGGCGTCGCCCCGGCCCTCTATATACACCTGCACAGCTGGTCTGGCTGTCCTCCCGGGATTTCCCCTTTAAGGGTGTTACCAGGAAGTTTGCTCCACGATTCCTTGGCCGATATCCGATCAAGGAGGTCATCAGCCCCTCTGCCGTCCGTCTGCAGCTCCCAACGCAAATCCGGGTACATCCTACATTCCATGTTTCCCAAATTAGACCTGTCTCAGATAGCCCTTTTTGCCCTCCTTCCGAACCCGTTACAATTTAATTAGACTTTCTTAGAAAGAGAACTCACCGTGCTTTCCCTCCTCCAGCTCCGATCGCTCTCCTGGGCTCGTTGGCCGCCCTTCGTGGTCCTCTCCTGGTTCATCCGATCGTGACTCCCACCGTCAGTCTTCCTGGTAGCTCCATCTCACGCCTCTCGGGCTGGACTCTGTTCTCCGCCTGCCTGTCCACCCTGGTCCTCTCTCCTGAGGGCCTCGCACTCCGCGATCGATCTCCTCCAAGCTATTATGCACAGACGCACACTCCCTCAAGTATTCCCCCACTCGGTGATGCTCCAACGTTTCAAGTAAGAAACCCACTCTGCTGTCGTCCTTCAGTGAATTGTGCCTGCACTCACCTCGGGTCCCTTGGATTTTTTCCCCATCAAGTCTTCTAGCCCCAAGCCATCTGATTCTCAGGCAACAGAGGAAAAATAAAAATAAAATCATTATTTTAAAACTCATCACTGAGTCTTGAGTGTACGTGTGTCAGCCCTAGAGTCCTGCTACAGAAATCATGACAGATATTAACATAATTCAGCAAGGTTCATCATGCACAGATAAAAAACTCAAAGAAGTTATTCTCCTGCTTTATAAATTCAGTTTGGTTTTGAAAATCATAAAATGTTATGACTAGTGCTTCAGCGACGCTTTTCTAGTTCATGGGGACAACTTCAGACATTTGAACCATACAATCAGAGCAGAGTTGATCAAGCCGAAAGACAAACACAAGTCAGAAACTGCTGCAGCCAATACTGTCTTTCATTATCTCAACAAGTTATGGTAAAAAGTTAAAAACACTTAGATGACACAGGGAAAACCCAGATTTGTTAGATCAGCTAAATAACGTGCCCAGTTAAAACACAAGTCCAGTAGTTAAAAAAAATGGCTGCTCCAAACATAGACTTTAGACTACTGAAAAAGGTTTTTTTTTTTTTTGGCAGACTTCAGCTGTTTTTGCACTGAGATCACTTAGTTGTAGTTTCCTTTTGTGCTGCATTCAACAGCACAAAATGTATAGTACTCAAATCATAAGATGACTTTTATTTTAGTTCAGACAATTCTTTGGGATGTGCCAAAGTATAATGCTGAGTTGAGTACAGTATATTTCTAGTATATTGAGCAGAGACACAATGGTTTTAGAAAGCCTTGATTAGAACCTCCAGCCGATACCTGGGATCAGACTGTTTATACCTGTATACAACCCTAGGATTAAAAGGGAAACTGTTTTCACACAGCAGACCTTTTGGTATTTCAGAGAGAATGCCTACATGTTTGGCTGTGAAACAGATGAGAGGTTTCAGATTTAGGTAATGATTGTTCCATCTTATCAGTTACACTCTCAGACTGCCATTACAACCGTCAGTCTGTTTTTCAACCTACCTCAATCTTTGTATGTGAGGCGATGTTTGTGAATGGTTGTGCACCCTGGGATGCCTCACAAAAACTCTAACCGTATCCACAGACCTTGTACTGTGGTGTGTTGTTTTTTTTTTTGTATGTTTGTTTTTGTGCTTTTTACTGCACAACATAACTTGGCTCCAAAGCAGTTTACTAACAGGACCAGTGTTTTGTTAGGTGTCCTTGGTTCTCTGTTGTAACATTCCATTGGGCAACAGGATATCACCTGTCTCCTCATCAAACATTTAGTTTTGCTCCAAGCTACACAAAGGCTAGGTATTTGGTTTACTTTAATCTCCAATTTCCTTGGATCAGACATCCCAGTGTTTACCCTGACTTTTCTGTGCCAAACAAACCATTCATCAAAATTCCACAGTAGTGTTGACCCGGGTTGTTTTTTGGTGTTGAGAGGCTGATTTTAGTAGTTAAACTAAGGAGCCATGGTGATGTGTTATTTAATTGTTAATATATTTAATGGACATACTCGTTTTTTAAGTTCACATAAATAAATGTAATTAAACACAGAAGATTCTCTGTTGTTAAAAAAATCCTAATTGTTTCCACAGTCTGTTCTGATTTAAAGAAAAAAAGTGAAAACTACTACTACTACTACTGCAAAAGATGATAAATTAAGATTAGCATCTGCACTAATTATCTGTTGATGAAATTATTTCTCAATGTAAATAGTTATTGAAACACATATACAGCTATGAGACTACATAATTTCCATCCATCCATCATTGGTACCATATATCCTATGGAGTTTTGCAGGCTGTTGCCTATTTTCAGCAATCATTAGATGAGAGGCAGGGTACACCCTGAGGGGAAAAAAACAAAAAAAACACCGGCCCACAGATCACCATCGGCACGCCTTGTCCAGTGGTGTCTGTGAGGACTCTGTAAAAGTAATCGAGCCGACTAAAGAAAAACTTGAAAAACTCATCCATGAGATCATGTTGCAACATTAATTCTTTATTCCTAGAAATGTTCTTCAGGTGATAGAAGCCGATTTTGTTGTTGCCTTTATGTGACCCTGTTCAGATCTGAGTCTATTTTTGCACCTAGATTTCACGTATGGTCAGCAGGTTCTAGATGTATTACCTGAAGCTGTTTGCTGATTCTTGATTGTTCCTTTTTAGGTCCAAAAATAACTACTTCGGTTTTCTTTCTGTTCAGCTGGAGAAACCTATGGGGCATCCAGCTATTGATTTGTTCGATGTATTCATATAGGGTCTGGATGAATTGAAAGCCACCTGGTGACATTGTAAACTGAGTATCATCTGCATGGTTCAGATAACTACTGTAATTTTATTGGCTATTATAATCTGGGTTAGTTTGAGCATGTAGATATTGAACAGAAGGGGTCCAAGGATGGAGCCCTGGGTGACCTCACAAATGAAATGGTAGTTTTAAAAGCTTTAACATTGGGGGACAGTGCACAAGTTCAACTTTGCTGGTTTGTTACATTAAATCTCAGTAATATGTGAAATAATGTGAAAAACGTTCAACAGTTGTGAATAGGTTTTCAGAGTGCTGCACGTCCCTGCTTTTCATTGTATTTTTGTTTGACTTTTGTGGTAACTGGTTTCCTCTGTGGTCAAACCTTTTTTTATTACATGCATGCCTCTCTGCATTGGATCTTTCGGGTTTTCTGACAACATGCGAAATTCCTGAAGAAATTTCTAGAGCTTTTGTTGAGCTTAGAGGTAAAGTGACACCACTGAATTAGATCTAATTTAATCTCAGTTTTCCGTCATGCCTCAATCATGCAGAACAAATTGAGTGCACAACTTAAAACTTATAATAAAAGCCTAACCGCACACAGATGCCTTCTTTCTTTTCTGATGTCATCCTTGAACTTCCAAAAACCTTCCTGCTTACAAGTTTAAAGGATAAAACATTTGTTTTTTTTATAGATGAAAGTTGGTTGTGTTAATAGGGGAGTATGTAAGAAACTGGTACAAACAAAATTCTGCTGAGATAGGTGAGAAAATCGTTGTATTTTGCAAAAGATTTATGAAAATTATGTTTCTAATTAGAAATTGGTAAAAGGAGTGGCTGTGCAATGCACTTCTGGATATGCCTTTTTGAGTTAAAATTGCAAACGTTATTTAATTATGTAGTATGAAATGCAGTCTGCAAAAGAAAAAATGCTGCAGAAAACTAAATTAACTGGGAAATTAAATGTTAGAAAATAATAGGGTTTTACAGTAATCAACGTAGAACTTCATTGCCAAATTCATGTTTCCACATCATGACAGCTTTCTGTTTGTGATGAAACATTTTTTCCACACATTTAGATATGTTATCCTGGTAAGAATGTACCTTAGCGATAGAAATGGCAGAGCGGACTTTATCAGTTATGCTTTATAGTTGAAAGTGCAATCAAAAGGTAGAGAGAAAATGCAAGCAGTCCATACAAATCAATCATCTTATGACTAATTTAGTTAGTTTTTTTTCCCCAGATATGACAAGCATCTTTGCTTGCATTGAGTGATTAAAGCATGTGCAGGCATTTGAGCATTTAAAAGTAAGGCCTGATGTTGCTTTGCTTCCCACAGTTAATCAAAAGTGGGTTAGGACAGCCCCTGAAAGGCTACACTGTCTCCTTTGGGTTTACACACCACTACAAACAATGTAAAAGGCAAATTAGGTTAGCTTTGAACAAGTTTTACTGACTATCAACATTGTCAACATTTTTTGGCAGTTCTTTTCTGTTATTTTGGTTTTAAATATACTTTGAGTTCTATGTAGTAATTTGAGTTGAAACTCAATCCACAGCAGGCAAAAAAGATTTCTGATAACTACGCAACAACCTCCTGAACAAGACCAGACCAATAGCTTAATATACACATACTACATTGAGTATAATCATGCACTTGTCGTTTTATGCTTCAAACATAAAAAAAATATCCAGAAAATTATCCAGTACCAATCCACAATTAATTTCACTTCAGGATTCAGACTCATTTTGTTTATAGTGGCATTATTCCAATGCTTAAACTAGGATTTACTGTCACGGCTCAAGGTCTCCCTACTTCAAATTAGTACTCATGTTGGCTAAATAAAGTGTCAAGTAGAGATGAAATAATAGAGAGATGTAAGAAAGGACAAGAATTCAAGCCTGTAGCACACATGCTCCAAACTCATACTGCTTTGCTTCCCAGGAATAATCCTGTCTGTAGAGGAATTTAGGCCTTCAAGTATTTCACTAAGTAAACTGTGGGTATTGATGGGTTTATGCTGCTCACAAGAGATTACTCACAAGAACCGTATGAGTCTTTTTTCTGATTTTTTTATTTATGATGTCAGAAATGACATATTTTCTCCAAGAAACACACCTATTTTAGAGGAAGTACTAGCTTTATCCTTAAGATAACTTTTAAATATGTGCTTATGTTTTAATCCATAATATAATCAGCATTGAGTAAGCATGAAAAAGTATCTGGTCTTGGGGTATAGTTTTGAATGACTTAAAAGTCGGATCATACATATCATTATATTTAAAGGTTCCTTTGAAAAAAAGTGCTCTGCTTAGTCAGACCACAACTGATATTTTTGCATCATAATGTAATTTAACATTTATATGATTCAAGATTTTTATCTAATTTTACATTGTCAACACCAGGAGCTGCAAATCAGAATTATCCTCTTTGGCTTCATCTGGTACATTCATATGATGGACTGGAATTCCCAAGTTGAATAATGTACAATGTCTGTTTTAAAACATTAAATATGTGTTCATTTTAAACACAGTGTCAACACATTAATCTATATGTTTTCTTAATCCTGTTGTATGTGCTTAATATTAAAGTAATAATGATTATACATTATATCTATAATACATTTTATCAGCTTGATGGTATTTTACTTGTGTTAGTAATAAAAGGTCTTTCATTTTAAAAGAGTCATAACCTATTACTACCGTGGATAACCACACTCTCATAGTCTTTCAGACCATTCATAAAATGTGAGTGAAAAAAAAAAAGTGCTTTTCATTCCTTTTTTTTCTAAACACAGTATTGTCTCATGAGATCATATGTGATATTTCGGCTGTACCGGATGGTCATAATGAGGCAGTCAATACATGTTTTCTACTTCAGCTTTCTCTGTGTTTTCGGCAGTTACCTTTGAGTATTTCCAACATGTCGACCACCCTCCCCTATGGGCCCTACTCCCTTCCTTATAGCCCCATTAGCAGTTAGCTGGTGTTTGTTAAACATAGTAGAGTAATAAAACCACAGCCTTATGGTTTGAATTACGTGAATCGAATTTTTCTCTGATTGTTGGAATGGCCCCTATTTCCAAATGGAGCTTCGATTCAATCTTCATCTGATATTGTCCTAAATTAGCAAAGCATTCTGGCTTTAAATGTTGAGCACAGACCCCTATTCTGGTGGGGAGTGTTGCAGCCTGGAACATCGTTATTGAAAATGAATTGAATCCACTGGCCTCTGGTAGCTTGGTCCGGTTGGGGAGTCAACAACGGGGCAACTTACATGTGCATCTGGTTTCTACATTTTCCATGCTCGAGTCTTTAGCCTACTCCTAATCCGAACGCAAAACATAGACCAAACCCCGAAATGATCTCTTCACGGCACTTTAATTTAGTCGAATTAGTATAGAAAAGGGACTGCTGACAGACTGAATGACAGAGGAAAATTGCTCTTCCTACTAACCATAACAATCAGAATTTTGGCTCCCATTCAGCTGGTCCACAATCAAATGCCTGTCAGAGGAATGTAAACAGAGTCTCCTCCCCATCCACCTGCAACTACTGATGCACAAACTGACATGTGAAATATACTCACACACCGTCCATGCAGCCGTGTATTGTCTATGTCTGAATATGTGCTTAAATGTTTAAGGTGTGGTCTTTTTCTATTACCTGTCTTTTGACTCTGGACTAAGGAATCAAAATACAGCCGAGCAGTTTTTTTTTCCCACTGTGGGCCCTCCCTGACCTTGTGAATCTGTTTTCTTATCTGCATACATGGGAGCACCATTCTGTGGCTGCAAGTCCTTCAGTGACCTGGACCTGTTTGTATTTTTTGGTGTTTGTTTGTCATGATCTTGGACAGATTTTGCTGTAAACTGAATTTCCCATTGTGGGATTAATAAAGTATTTTTGATTGATTGATAATATACATGTTTTCACTTGGAAAAGTGAAAACTTCAGGTTATGACTCCTTTAAATTAAGCTAATTATTAAGACTAAAATGATTTTTTTTCTTTATCTGAATATGCAGAAACTGAAGGTCAATGTACCACAAGAATCTCTGACTGAGCCTAGCATATTAGTTTTTATATACGTCTTTTTTGTAGATTGTAGATTTTGAGAAATTGTTTCTCAACTTGTATAATATGAACAAAAGTATTTTACAGCTCTCTAACCTTTTTGTAAACAGCATCACTATCTCTTTTGTCTGTGTGGTGTGCTTCAAACATCCTGTTGCTTGCTTTCCTTATTTTAAGAGTAAGGATATCGGTCTTCCTTCCCCTCTAATCTAAGTTCTGTCACCAGTAAAATAAACATCCATACTCACACACGTTTGGATTATTCAAAAACATCCCTCACATGCGTCATTTGTCCTTTCCATTGTATTTAACCTAAAAATATGAATTGATTGTATTCTGTTTGTTTTTTTGTTTTTTTACAAAACACAAATTAATCGTCTTCTGTGTTGTGGCTCGTCAGAGTTTAAAGTAACAGGTAATGACACTTGATCAGACCTGGTTTCTCCCATTATTGCAAATAATTTTACAGTCACAACAACACAAAGCTTTGTCTGAGTCAGGTATCAACTTTGACTCTTCCTTAACAAGGAAGAAAGCATGAATACCTGTAACACCAGCAAAGATTATTTCACTTTATTAGCTGCCTTGGGCCCTTTCCACTGCAAGATTTTGTATTTTGCTAAACAAACAGCTGTATCCTAACCTTTCTCACATATGCACATGTTAATTTTGGTCATGAAACCTGATTATTTTAATGAAGATTCAAAACTTAAGTTTTTTGTTTAAACAATGTACTCTTACGGAAATGTTAACATTCCCACTATTGGATTGTACATCCAGTATGCGAAGGAAACCACATCAGCAATACCCCTCCATTTGTCACTATTACAGTTTTACACAAAAGATTATGAATACATTTTAGAGAACTTGTCATCCATGTCAACTTAAAAAGCAATGCAAGTATGCTTTTGCTTTAAAGTTAGAAAAAAGAAAAATTATCACATCAGCTCATAATGGAGTTATATATTTGCACTTAGTATCCACATTAATCCTAGTTGTTGTTATTGATGGTTGTTCCCGAGAGAGCTGGCACTTCTGTGTTTTCATATGGATCATGTGTTTTTTTCCAAACAAAGGGGATATTATTCATTTAGAAGAGTGATTATTTCACTTTTTTATTTAGCATTTTATTGTAATAAATGGTGATGACTTCTGATGCACAAAGTTGAACGATTGCTAAATTTCTGCTCTAGGAATAGACTGATCCGATATTAATATCTGTATCGGTACAGATAGAGAAGAAAATTCCAGATCAGGTATTGATGAGAATGGGCCCAATCCATGGAGCCGATCTATTTGTCTTATATGTATGCTATGCGCTGCGAGAACTGACACGTCCAAAGGAAAATAGTGTGTGAAAGAATTTTTATTTTTCATTATAGCCCATCTGGTGGCTTAGTACAACAGTCATTAGTAACTCCAAACTAATCATAAATGCAGAACCAGGCAGCTTCATCATTTAAAAAGTTAAGCTGCACCGAAAGGTTTCACTAGTTCAAGTAAATGTTGCATTTCCTGTGGTTAGGGAGAGAAACAGAATAGTCACATGGATCGCATTGCAAACAACACCTGCAGCTTTTAAAATGTCCCTTGGTTCTCCACCGCGTCCTCAAAAGAGAAACCGCTTTCACAAATACAATTTAGTGTGGATAGACCTGGTTTTAGCTATTAGTGACTGGACTGGACTCCAGCGGTCTGGGCTCCATCTACACTCTACTCAAAGCCTAGGCAGCTACACCGTTTGGTGGAAAAACTTTATAGAGACTGAACCCCATGCAACTTATACTGCACATGTTCATAAATAAATCAGCCTAAAAGCTATCCCTCTCCAATCCTGATTCTCTAACCGGAATCTAGCCATACTGTTCCCACCTCAATCAGTTAAAATTATTTAGTGGGCTCTAATAATAGTGCCTTCACTTCATGAACTGAATTAAAATCAGCTTTATTAACCCATTTTGTTTTAACACACAAAATTAATCAAAGGTTTGAGCCAATAAAGCGTCATAAATTTTTTTTTTTTTTTAAAAAGCATCAAGATAAGCTCCAGTTTAAATTACGAACATAATCTATATATATATATATATATATATATATATATATATATATATATATATATGACATGTACAGCCGTGTGCTGTCGTTTCACCTTTGGTTGTCAAGGTGGTGTCCAGAAAACGGTGTGGGCTACATTGATAACTGGTAGACTTTCTAGGGACAACCTGGACTGTTACGTAGAGATGGCATCCATCCCACCGTGTACGGCGCTGCCCTTCTTTCCAGGAACATTGATAGGGTTATCTCTAGTTCCCCAATGCCGTGACAACCCAGAGTCCAGGTCAGGGTACAGGGACTGCCACCCACCCACTACCCTATAGAGACAGTTTCCCGTCCACTACCCAAAAAAAATGAATTAAAAGTTAATGCTACTAGAGCAAAGTATAAAAATCTCATAAAGATAAATGCAACTCTGACTGAACAGAAAAATAAATCAATTAAATGTGGTTTACTGAACATAAGATCTCTCCCCTCAAAAACACTCTTGGTAAATGACTTAATTTGTGATAATAATATTTATTTGTTGTGTCTTGCAGAGACATGGTGCAGGAAGAGGACCATGTCACAATAAATGAGTCAACTCCCCCTAGCTACTTAAACTGTAGTGTTCCTCGAAGTACTGGTCGAGGAGGTGGAGTAGCCACCATCTTTCATTCAGATTTACTAATGAATCCCCAAAAAATAATAGCTACAGTTCCTTTGAACATTTAATCTTTAGCCTTCCTCATACACATAACAAAGCAGTAAAGCCAATTTTTAGATCAGATCTCAGATTTTCTATCTGACTTCGTTTTAAACACTGATAAGGTTATTATAGTTGGAGATTTCAATATTCATGTTGATAGTGAAAATGATAGTCTAAATACAGCTTTTAACATTATGTTAGACTCAATAGGCTTTACTCAAAATGTGCAGGGACCAACCCATTCTTGTCACCACACTTTAGATCTTGTGTTGACTCTTGGCATTGACTGTAAAGAAATAACAGTCTTTCCACATAACCCTATCCTGTCTGATCATTTTCTGATCCCTTTTAAACTCACCCTAACTGACCATTTCAAACCTGAAAGAAAACTTCATTATACCAGAACATTATCAGACAATGCTATAGGAAGTTTTAAAGAAGCGCTTCCAACTTTAATTTCCTCAGAATATAAAAGTACAATAGAAAATAGTTATTTAACTCCTGACCCCTCACAACTTGACATTTTAGTTCATAGCGTTAATTCCTCCCTGCGTCTGGCAATAGAAAAAGTTGCCCCCTTGAAAAGGAAGGTGGCTAGCCATAGAAGATTAGCTCCCTGGTTTAATTTAGAGTTACGTACCCTAAAGCAGAATGTTAGAAAACTAGAGAGAAAATGGCACTCCACGCATTTACAGGATTCTTATTTAGTGTGGAAAAATAGTCTACTGCTATATAAAAGGAGCCTTCGAACAGCCAGAACAGCATATTTTTCATCTTTAATTGAGGAGAATAAAAACAATCCTAGGTTTCTTTTTAATACAGTTGCCAAACTCACACAGGATCTAAGCTCTGTTGGGCCAACCATTCCCCCAGCTCTTAGTAGTGACAACTTCATGCAATTTTTTATAAATAAAATAGACTATAAAAAATAAGATAAATGGGAACCTTCCCAATATGCTTGTTTCTTCCTTAGTTAATGAGGCAGCATCAAAAATGGTTGAACCTAAAATATGCTTGAACTGCTTTAATGCAGCCGAACTTTCAGATCTACTAAAATTATTAGCTTCATCTAAACCTTCAACTTGCATGTTAGACCTAGTCCAAACTAAACCTTTAGAAGAGGTTTTCCCTTTGATTGCTGCTCCAATTTTAGATATAATGAATATATCCTTAATCAATGGATATGTACCACAGGAGTTTAAGAATGCTGTAATTAAACCTCGACTTAAGAAACCATCTCTTGATCAAAACGACTTAATTAACTATAGACCAACATGTAATTTTCCCTTCTAATCTAAAATTCCTGAGAAAATAGTTGCACATCAGATGTTTGTGCATTTAAACAGTAATGAGCTGTTTGAGAAGTTTCAGTCAGCTTTAGAGCTCATCATAGCACTGAAACAGCTCTGGTGAAGGTTACAAATGATATTCTCATAGCCTCAGGCAATGGACTGGTGACTATTCTGGTCCTGTTAGATCTCAGTGCTGCTTTTGACACTGTTGATGACAATATTCTCATTGAAAGGCTTCAAAGTGTCGGTATAATAGGAACAGCACTAGTCTGGTTTAAATCTTATTTGTCCAATAGATTTCAGTTTGTTCAGGTAAACAAAAGATCTTCCTCGGCCTCAATGGTTACTTGCGGAGTACCACAGGGTTCGGTGCTTGGGCCGATCCTTTTTACTATATATATGCTTCCTATTGGTAAAATCATTAGGCAGCATGGGATAAAATTCCATAGTTACGCAGATGATACACAGCTATATCTATCCATAAATCCTGATGAATCCAATCAGTTAGGTAGACTACAGGCATGTCTGGAAGACATAAAAATTTGGATGACTCTAAACTTCTTGCTTCTGAATTCTGATAAAACAGAAGTTGTCGTCTTTGGACCAGAAGCTCTGAAAAAGAAACTACTTAGTCAACCCCTTCACCTGGACGGCATTAAATTAGCCTCCAGTAATAAAGCAAAGAACCTCTGTGTTATTTTTGACCAAGATATGTCATTTAGATCTCACATTAAAGAAGTCTCTAGGATTTCCTTTTTTCACCTTAGGAATATTGCAAAAATTAGAACCATCCTGTCCAGGAGTGATGCTGAAAAACTAGTCCATGCCTTTGTTACTTCAAGGCTGGATTACTGTAACTCTTTATTATCAGGTAGTCCACAGAATACAATTAAAAGTCTTCATTTAGTCCAAAATGCTGCTGCAAGGGTTCTAATGAATAAAATAAGAAGAGATCACATTTCCCATTAGCTTCTCTTCACTGGCTCCCAGTAAAATCTAGAATAGAATTCAAGATCCTCGTTCTGACATATAAAGCTCTTAATAATCAAGCTCCATCATACATAGGAGACCTGATTGTTCCATATGTTCCTAACAGAGCCCTCGCTGTCAGACAGGAGGTTTACTGGTAGTCCCTAGGATTTCTAAAAGTAGAAAGGGTGGCAGATCTTCCGGTTAATAGATAGTTAGAGACAGGTTAGAAAGGTAGCTAGGAAGAGACAGGTTAATGTTAGTAGTCAGATAGAGTGTCAAAAGCTAAGAAGAGATAGGAAGAGGTAGAGTAGCTAGGTAGAGATAGATTAATGTCAGCCAGGTAGAGAGTGTTAGTAGCTAGGTCTCCTAGTAGCTAGGAGACAGGTTAATTTTAGTAGTCAGGTAGAGTGTCAAAAGCTAAAGAGAGATAGGAATAGGTAGAGTAGCTAGGTAGAGATAGGTTAATGTAAGCCAGGTAGAAAGTGTTAGTAGCTAGGTCTCCGAGTAGCTAGGAGACAGGTTAATGTTAGTAGCTATGCTGCTTTAGGCTAGGCTGTTGGAGGACATTATTAGGGTCAGTTCCTACTTTCTCTCCTACTTCTCCCCAACTGCATGATGTGCTGTCAGTTCAAGCGCTAACCTGCTTTCTCTTAGTCTCTTCTTATAGTAGGTGCTCCTGACCCGCCCTGCTTGACGACCCTGACTAAGATGGCATTGCATTGGCATTTGGGAGCACGGTGGTGCAGCTGGTAGCGCAGCTCACCTCACAGCTAGAAGGTCCTGGGTTCGATTCCTGCCGGGGACGCTGTGGGTGCTGAAGGTGTGTTTGATCCTCCATATCATCAGCACCCACACCCTGGGTGGGGTTGGCAAAAGGGCCTTTCTGTGTGGAGTTTGCATGTTCTCCCCGTGTTCCCTTGAGTAGTTAATGTGAGCTACTCCCACAAAAACATGTATCAGTTCTGGGCTATATACTGCCCCCTCCTGGCTGACCGAGGCGCCTGAGGGGTTGGAGAGGATCCAGCTGGAATAGTGTGATCCTTCCACACGCTACGTCCAGCTGGGGGAACCCCACCCCCTCGGGTGACAAAATGGGCCTGTTCACTCCTCAAGTAGGAAGGAGGCTTGAGCTCAGTGCAGGGCCCTCCTACGGTCAGCAGAGGGAAGGCAATGCCCAGGACTGTACTTAGGTAGGAACACTGGGGTGATAATAATGGGGAAAAAATCGTGGGATAAAAAAAAAAAATAAAAAAAAAAAAAAAAAAAAAAAAAAAAAAATTACAAGATGGCATTGCAGTGACGGAAAGTTCTCCACGTCCTGCAACAAACTTCTGCATCAGTTCTGTTGCACTTTCTGTGTCTCTGCTGCCTTCTCCAAACCCCAGACGGTATCGGCAGATGACCGCTTACGCTGAGCCTGGTTCTGCTGGAGGTTTCTTCCTGTTAAAAGGGAGTTTTTCCTCTCCACTGTCGCTTCAGGCTTGCTCAGTGTGAGGGATTGCTGAGAAGTCATGACGCAATCTTCTGCAGTTTTCTAATTACTAGATTAAATATTGTATTGTAATAACTTTTCTTGTAAAGGGCCTTGAGATGACATCTGTTGTGAAATGGCGCTATATAAATAAACTGAATTGAATTGAATACAACATACATTCTTAACATATTTCAAACTGTGGCCTTTGTCCTACAGTATGTTGGGAAGCATCTGGTTACTTTTAGAAATGTTCCTTTACAATGTTCACACAATGTTTTTTTCTTTATGATTGTATCTGTTTTGTGAAAACAGCCTATCCCTCATGCAGCACGACGCCCACACATCACCACTGATGAACTTCACAGTTGGGATGGCATCCTCCAGCTGTACACTTTACAAAGGTTTTATGGAAGACTGAACAAACGGCTGCTTTTTCATGCTTTTCCCATGAATTCATAAAAAGACTTACGGTAGATTTTGTTAAATTTGATGGTCTTTGGTCCTAGGTATGTTGGGTGTGTCTGGTTTTTATGGTCAATTGGTTTTATTTTCTTCTTTTCTCAGTTGGTTTTGCTTTCTCTTCCCTGCACATACAGTTAAAGTTTACTATTTCTGATACACACCTTTTAGGTTCATGCCCTGGTCTCATGGAACACATGGTTACAGTTTACTTTTCTGTCAC
This sequence comes from Apricaphanius iberus, assembly GCA_028564705.1. Lineage (NCBI taxonomy): Eukaryota > Metazoa > Chordata > Actinopteri > Cyprinodontiformes > Aphaniidae > Apricaphanius > Apricaphanius iberus. The sequence continues at coordinate 1,099,430 of JAPXFQ010000256.1, forward strand.
ATTCTCGGCCAAGCTTCGTTTATTACTCACAAGAAATCGTACTCATACTCAAATGGGAACATCACAAAAAAGTTTTGTATTTGTGTCTCCCATTTTAGAATTTTAAACAATAGATTCATGATGCATACAGTGAAATATTCCCTGCCTATTCTTACCAAAAGCAGTTGGTTTTGGGTTTAAGAACATCATCGATCACAACATATTTTTGTAAGGAGGAATTACTATTTATTCAACGTGTTTATTGCATTTGTTTATTGTAAAGTAGACTGTGATTTTTATAAAGTGAAAGGTTCTGCATAACAAAGTTTTACTTACTTACATTTCCTACCAAAAAACATAAACATAATGTAAAATGTTCTACAGTAACTGGCCATCCCTGGATGCCGGCAGTGCGGAGCTTTCTCAACACTAGCCACAGAAGAATTTGAGCACGTCTGCCTTTTGACAACAAAGGCAACAGAAAAGCAACTGTTGTCCAAGAAAAACATCAAGGAGTGTTTGAATTTTTGTAGGAGGTACAAAGAAGTACAAAGAGAGACAACACAGGACTGATGCTAAGACGTTTTTTTAGGTGAAGCCTTCTTCCTTTTCTTTAGGACATCTGGAAAACCCTTTGTTTGGAGAAGAATAGTTGAATACTATATACTAGGGGTGTAACGGTTCGCTAAAATCATATTTGGTTTGGTTCAGTGTCTTGAAGGCCTCGGTTTGGTTAATTTTCGGTACAAAAAAAATCAATACTTATAGAATATTTATTTTGAAAAACTGCCAATACACAAAGAATTCTTGCATAAAATGAATAAAAGCATCCCTGTTGGTAGATAAATTGGACTCTTTATAAAGAAATACACATTTTGTAACATTTTAAAAAAATAATAATAATGAAATACTGTAACTACTAGTTATGACCTGAAAACATTTTAACGCAGCAGCAACAGCTTCACCTTGAATATCAGCAACCTAACTATTCAATTTGACAGTTTTTGGCTAAAAAGATTAACCTTTCGCCTGATCCAAACTACTTGACAGGGATTGTTTAAATGCTGACCTTAACAATTGCGTAACAGTTGCGCATGACTGCTTTTCTTCTTAATAGAAATGATATTAACATTCGCATGGTGCCATTTGAAGTGTGTTAACATGTTTGATGTGTTGCCTGCCGCATATCTGATATCCGTGGAAAAATGTTGGCATATAACTTTGGTTCATTCAATACCTAGATTCTCTGAGTGATGTAAACTGAGATAAAGGCTCCCATTCTGGTTTAGGTATATGCTCGATTTTTGACAAAAGCTTGAATTAGATATTTAGATAGACTTGCTGACTGATGTAAAGAGTTAGTACTTTAACATGCGCATTTAAATTGAGTTTTTGGCAGAAACAGGACTAATAAATTACCCAGAGTGGAGGGTCGAGTCCCATTTGACATTTGACTCAGGAAATCGATTTATGGAATGCTTTGCATTCCACTCCGCTACGCTAGGAGGAACGTGTCCTTTTGAGCTGAAATTCACACAGATGGAAAACAAATGCGAGTCAGTGAAGCAGACAGAGTAAAAGCAGTATATATGCAAGGAGCAAAGAAACGGATAACAGTAACGCTGCAGCACAGTACATTTTGTAAATACCTTACTGTCTGATTGTGTTACAGTCGTTGCTGATCAGTCTGTTGTTGGTCACGTTTCCGCTGTCTGCTTTCTGTCAGACGTATTCGGTAGCCAACAACTGTGCAAGTTGTTGGCTAACTTAAAAAGATGAGAGAGATCTGTAATTTTAATCATAGGTACACTTCAGCTGTGAGAGGCAGAATCCTAAGGAAAATCTAGGGAATCTCAATGCTTTTTAAATAATTTATTTGCATAATGGTGTAGTGAATTGTCACAGATGGTGTCTTCCCCTATCTCTAGCTGTTTTTCCATTTCAAATATGTACAAAACTTTTTCGATATTGTCTAAGTGTCTAAAAAACACAATCATGCAGTTGCAGTGTTTCCATTAAATAACAAACTCAGTTTAAATCACGTTTTCACGTGAGTAAGAAAAGTGGCAATGTATGTGATGTAGTGATAGTAGATACAGTAGATTTATTCATATTGCAGGCACGGCACTAGCGTTCATCATCAGCCATGAGGAGGAGACGTAGATGGTTTGTAGAGGCATTAGAGCGACAAGCCCCTTTTACATGTGAGCAGTCTTGGTAAATACTTGCGTTTCTTTGCTGTTTTGAATCTAATATATTAGTTGTGCCTTTATTACGAACCAACTCAGTCTCTTCTTGAACCCAACCATGTTGCGTAATCTTTCTCCTACTACTACTCCTTCGTCTTTTTCGCTCTTAGTAACATCCAGTTGTTGCTCATGTGACTCATGTTATGCAAAAAAGGTGTTTCCATTGCTGTTTTGTGAAATATATGAATTTCGATATGCTCCAAAAACCACCTCATCCAAGTGAAAAAAATTCTTATCAAAAAGGCGAGTGTTTCCATTAGGCAAATGTATTTTCACTACTTTAATTTGTGCAATTTCATGGGTAATGGAAACTTAGCTTCTGTCAGTTTCCCTGATTGTCGAGTCGTCCTCCACTAAAAGTCTCCCCAGTTCCTGTCCTGAATCCTCATCGAGACTTCCACCTCCAGTTTCAGCACCCTGTTGCTCTCTATTTCCTTTTCCAGTGCCTTGTAGCTCACTAGTTCCTGTTTGGGCGCCTATGCTGTCTTTAGTTCCAGTTTCGACAACTCAATCTCTAGTACCAGCTCCCTGAGATCTTGGGGTTCCAAACCTGGTCTCAGCTCCTGCTGAATGGATCATAGCAATCCGACTCAACCCCAAGTCAAAGTTTCTTCTTCTATATAATTTGAAGAGGAGCATTGCTCAAGGACAACTATCCTCTGACACATTATCTGCCACTATCAGGGGTGATAGTAAAAAAAAATCCTGAGCCTGAACATTTTGATAAATAACCCATTGCATTAAAGATTCTGATGACTTTTGTGGATATAAATGGACATTATTCAGACATGAGATGAACTAACCCAATACAAGCCTATATTACAGAAGCATATATGTGTAGAGCAGCAGAGACTGGTAGGCCTGTTCAGGAATACATCTCTGCTTTTAACCAGTCACTTACCTGCACAGGTATTGCTTGTATAGCATACTGAGACTACGGTACTACAGACATACCAGAGACCAGACGCCAATGAATTACTAAAGTTGTCACAGGACAATTTAACGTATTTCCACAAATACATAAAAAAAGGCTATAAGGACAATGATCAGTGAGGACTCACCCGGCTTTGCAGTCATTCTCCTTTGTAATTCCTCACAGCTGATATGAATCACGCTGTATCTGCTTGTCTGACCTCCTCTTTTAGCACAAACACGACTTTCCGTTTCGCAGAGATCAGCCCAACTCTCCTTGAAACATCATAATCTCAGGCCTCCAGTATTTTGAAAGCCATAAACTTTTCATGTGTGATAGGTCGACTATAGGAATAGTGATAAATGTCCCTGGCGGATTTGTGGCCATGACGCCGGTGAATCAAACTAACGTCTTTCACATATCTAAAAGGCGGTTTAAATAACTTCTATTTAACCGTCAATTATGATTTTAGGTTTCTCTCTAAAGTTTTCCCAGTTTTCAAATGTTAAAGTGGTTGTATATCTGAGATTTTGCCTGCTAACCGTGCTGGAAATGTCCGTTGCCTCTCTTTAGCCGCCGTAAATTCTGTTAGCTTTCTGTGACCCAACAACCCGCGCATGTGTACAAAGATGTCAACAAAGATCCTCCTAACATTAGCACGTGTAATGACTGCTACATCTATTTGATTGATTGAAAACCCAAGACCAGTCCCTGCCCTATAACCTATGCCTATAACCGATAGGCTTTAATAGGCCTACAGTGGTGGGGTTTAAAGTGAAAGCGCCTCTCAGATCTCAGGAATTTTCAGATCACGCAAACCTGATTTTTTTTTTTCAAACTTCAGTACACCGGAAATCCGGCATAGCGCCGGAGCGCTATCAGGCCCTCACTATGCTATACATTAATCCCCAAAACTACAAACTTTTAAGTTGAAACTGAATCGCTTTTGTTAACCGTGCCAAACAGCAGACATTCAAACTACACTATTTGCAATATAAATCATAACTATATTCAATGCTTCTGATTTATAAGCACAGTCACAGACACAGTGAAAGAGCTGAATACAACCAACTATAATTAATTAAACAAACAATAATCTCATACGCGATGGTATTATGTTTTTGTCATGAGTAGAAATAATGTATGTTGGCCAATAATGTCATGATTACACTCAACTCCTATCACACCATCATCACACGCACCTGTCTTCAATCTTCAGCCACTCACCTCCAATCCTTATAACCTGTCACCTCCCTTCAGTCAGCGCTGGATCATTACAGGAGTTCAATCCAGATGTCTACCGTGTGTGTGCCTGTCGTCTCTGTCGTCCTACACCTTCGTTCCTGCCATCCAGACCACCATCATCACCATCACTCTGCACCTTCAATAAACAGCTCTGCACCTTGCTTCTGCATTTGGGTCCATACCTTCATACACACATCCTGAGAAATAATGAGTTACTGGTATACATAAATTACGTTTTTACCTAATCTAATATGTTTTTCTATTCTAAATTAGTTTTAATATATACATAAGATCATCAAATATTCTCCAGTGAGGCTTTATAAGATTTGTTTATTCAGTTGGTAGCAGAAGGATATATTTTAAAATATTTCACTTGGTTTAAGACCACCCCCATAATACAAGTATTCTAACCTGACCCTACAAAACACATTAATCATTCCAAGTCATTTGACCTCCCCCAACAGGAAACATACACATGCAAGTGAATGGTGATGGCGGTTGTATTCTTTGTCGCTGCTCAACATCAGTGTTTACTGGGACATGTTAGATGAACAGAGGCCTTACAACGGTTATCAGTCCTCTTTCCTTCTTTGAGTCTTCAAAACAATATGCCCAGTAGGACTTGTTCCACTTCTGCCTCTTTATCTTAGAGATGTAAAGTAATTAAATTTTATTGGTTTATTTACATATCTGATGTATAGATTGCTGTAGTCTTTAGTCCTTTTAATTTGCTCCTTTGACACCTGAAATGAGTCATGGATGAACTGTTATGGAACAGACACTTCGCGATTGAGTGAAGGCCTTTAAATTTACCTTCTAGAAAATCAACGAAAATTTTACTTTGGATTTAGTTTATGTTTTTTATCCACTCTTTGTTTGATCAAAAATTCAAGTCATCCATGACATTTTCCAGAGGTTTCAATCGTTGTTTACAGGTTTTCGACTTGAACTAAGCGGATGACTGACATGTAAGGCGTTTCACCTTGATCAGCCCTGACAGAGATCAAAATTCAAACAGACTATTTTCCAGTCTGTGAACACACTGACTGCTACCAGGTCGACAACTATCTTTAGTGTGGATGCTCTTACTGAATGGAAAAGACTATTTTCACAATCATTGAAATGTTTAAATTGGAGTCAGTGGAATGACAGACGTAAAACACAATTAAAAAGGAAACTTCTTTAATGATATGTCAAGAAATGTCTTAGGCACAATTGGCCTGCAAAAGAGAGAATGAGATAAAGATTTTCAGTAAATAACAGAAATCAAAAAAAGGCTGATCGTTTATACCCTTTTAAGTTTTTATACAAAACTTGATCTGTAAATGTGTGCAGTATTTTGTAAATCCAAGAGCTAAGTTGATTTGGGAATATATACAAAAACATTGGTCTAACGATGCTAGCTTTGTAAACTGTAAGCTAAGCCCGGTTAGCGTGTTAACATTTGCAGTGGCCTATCGCTCATATTTAAGAATTACATTTCAGTTCAGTTTATTTACACTGTAAAGTTTTACCAACAGAAACAATAAATGACTGCTTAACGGCCAGCAGAAAGTAATCTGTTTCAGCAGATTAAAGCATCAATCTGGTGTCACTCGTGTCTTATTATTTAAAATTACCATTCCTGAAAGTTTAACAATAGATATTTGTTATTTTAACATGTTTGAATCCAAACCTTAAAAAAACTGATATGGTGAGCACCCCTTTTGATCTGATAGCTTAGCAGGTTTGACACTATATTATCGATTTTGTCCAAAGATACATTTTTTTTTTTTAAATCCAAACATAAACTTAAAGTTATAACAAAGATGGTTTTTAGAGGTAATGGGGCTGTGGGACTTCTTAATGATTATGTTTTAGCATGGTTTCAAGGGTTGTGTTAAGATTACACCGGACATCCCCTCCTCATGCCACACCACTGTAGTTTCCCTGGCATGTCTGTAACACACATGCACTGGACCTGGGGAATGACGCAAGTGTCCGGTGAGAGTAGCGATAACCTGAGAGGATCTCCTTCCTGTACAGCTGGGCTCAATCCGCACAACAACACTCATGAATGAATTAGTCACCGAAGACAAGTGCAGACAAAAACACAATCCCAGATGTAACTCTGGCATTGATTGTGCTTTATTCATTAGTGTGAAATAAAGTCATTGGAGGCTTGGCATTAATCATGTAAGGAAGGAACAGCGGTGTTTTCATGACAGTAGGAATGACATCCCACTCCCCAGGATCCGAATCCATCCTTCCAAAATACACACCGCCACCCTTCGATTTTAATATCCAACAGCTGAGTGACCTCATGAGAAATTTGTGAATGAAGAGTGTGTCCAGCGCTCTTATCTGGCTCTGCAGATTTCAGACCCTCGTAGGTCTAGGACTCACAATAAGAGTGACGCAGCACATCCTGCTATTCCTCAATGGATAATTCTGCAATCAATTGTTGGAGGTCCTCAGAGCAGTCGCATAGGAATGACTCAGTTCATGCCCTGATGGCAGCTGCAGATAACTGGACCCCAGTGACAATGTTAGTATGGTGTGTTTAAACTCCCCTATTTCTCCACCAACAGTTCCACAAGAAATGAGGTGGACAAAAAGTGTCATGGGAAAAAAAGACTATTTATTTAAATTAAGTTCTCTGGGAAATCTGTTCCACATGCTCAATTGAGTCATAAAGCTCAAAGTGTTCCCCCTTTTCTTTAACATGATAAAAATGTTTAATAACCCAGAGTTACTCTTTTTTTTAAATAAAACTTTTTTGTATAAAAATTTCCTGCTGTTTATTATTTTTATGTTGCAGGATGATAGTTTAAAGCTTCCTGCTTAGCCATATGTTAATTGATTTTTGGATAATTACAGGCAGATATACGTGTTGTTTGATTTCTGCACCTATTTTGGCTCTGATTTTTTTATTTCCATGAGAACAATGTGTGACTAAGAATTTTAATAAGGCTTCACGCAGATACTTTAAGCCCATTTCACGTGCTTCTTTGAAGCAAGCATGATATGCTTGAGGTTAAATAGAATAAACAGTTTTGAAAACGGTCAGTCATTTGGCTTTTTTTTAAGTTCCTGTGCTGACCTGGAGTTGTAAATTCACAGAGGCTGACACTTGTTACAAGTACCTTACCCTTATACTTAAGGGAAAGTCGGTGAATCTGATTATTTTTGCATTTTAAAAAGCAGTTTTAAAGCTCAATGTAGCTGAACACCCAGTGATCCCATACGGTTTTCCAATCTTTCAAGGTTTATTTATCTTTTTTACTTTTGCTAAATTATGTGGTAGCTTTTTATGTGAGAGATCAAATCTTCCAAAATTCATTAATGTTCACAACATTCAACATTTGCTCTCCTCTTGTGGTCAGAGTTGGAACAACATTTGGTCGTGATAATGTCTGCATTAAGCTACATTAACCTGCATTTATTTATTTATTTATTTACTTACTTATTTATCTATTGAATCTGTGCTGTTAAGCAGATGCTTAAATTAATTAAACACTAAATCAGAAAATTAACAACTTTAGCCTAAATTTAAGTTAAATAAAATAGTAATAGTAAAATAGTAACTAAATAAATGTTAAAGTCTCATGTATGTAGATAAGTAAGTGTACGCTCCAACAGTGCTTTAAAAATGTAAACCATTGCTCTAATTGTGTGTGGGGTTACACCATGCACCATCCATGCTAGTGCTTGCTACTGTTTCTGCCTAGCCCCATTAGAGCCCTTCCTCAACCATATGACTGATCATAAAAATCACTCACAGTAAAATTGCTCCTTCAGTTGGAAGCTCCTGTCATTCAGCTGAAAGACAAGTAAAAGGGAACTTACCACCTCCCAACAATGTCGGCGAACCTAACCTGCTTGGTAGCAGGAATGCTTCAAATAACTGAGTTTCTCCTGCTCTTAAGTTGAAGCCTGAAGTCTGAAAGCGGTGGTAGACATGGAGTGTTCGTTTGCTGAAGAGAGTTGATGTAGAAGCACAGATATCCCAAAGAATTCTCCATCGGGAGAGGATTATCGTATTATATTGTACCCATTGTAAAAACTTTGTGGAATATTAAGTGTAGCTACTAACATGGAAGTATATTTTAGTAGAGGGCTCCATAAGTCAAATTACACTAATAGTAACTGGTAGAATGTTAGTTAGCTTATGATTAACCAGAAAAATGCCTCATCTAATGTTCTTTTTTCAATACAGTGCATGTCCCGTCACAGTTTTTTTTACTCTGATTCACCTTAGAATAGATTGATAGAGCAAGAGCAGCCAACTACAGAGAACTGTAGCCTAAAGAAGAATGGATGGACATTGCATCTAACATATGCCTTTCATTTGATTAACTTGACTTATGTAGGCCCTTGTGCCAGTCCTGAGGTGTGGCATGGCCCGATGAGCTTCTCCTCAGAGATTCCCTCAGTAACAGGTCACCCACTGTTTAGACTGAAGGCCATCTCTTTAGCATCTGTGAACGGTTGTAGTGGTAGAGCACTACCTGTATTATGGACCTCAACGTTCTTTCCGTTGGATATACTGGAGGTCAAATTTGATCATATTCAGAAAACTCACATTTTGAGACATCCTGTTACAGAAGGAATTTAGGTGTGGCTTTTATTTAGATAATATTAAGCCATGGCAATGATAATACAGCTGAAGATTTACATTTTTCTTTGGGCAAAATGTGATTAAGTGTACATGAAAGTTATTTTTCTAGTACTAACTCCACAATATGTTAATAGGCCAAATCAATGCATTGGACTCACATTTCTCACTCATGTGTCTTAAGTTATATTTGAAATATCACGAATTAGATTTAAATTGAAATATGAGCAACTACAAGGGGTATGTAGAGTAGATTTGTGCACATATTTATATTTGCACACTTTATAGGACCACAAACTATCATATTTTATCAGTTTATACTGATATATTTCCCATGAGCCTTTGCTGTCATACCAGACTGGATCAAACTACCTGCAAGCTTAAACAGCTAACATTCAGCGAGCTTTTCAGTGGGATACAGACAAAAAAGATTTTAATATATATATATATATATATATATATATATATATATATATATATATATATTATATATATATATATATATATATATACATGCTCATTTTCTTCATATGCTGTCAGTAGTATATCCAAATTCACTGGGGAGAAATAGGAGGATCTAACCTTTTTTTTCACTTGTTGCCATGGTGAATCATGTTATCCGTGTCGCATTGCTGAGAGCTTTTAATCTCATCATACACAAGTGTAACTCAGTTTAACTGTGACTCAGAGTTGATTTAACTAATTCTTAACACCTGTTCTGAAACCAAAAACTCAAATTTGGACAGCTACTGTTGCTACTGTTGTTGGCCAAACTAGTGTTCAGCTTTTTACTTAGAGTTAGTCAAATCTACTTTCTGCAATGGGCCCCTGGTGTTCAAAATCACCAGAATACCATAATAGGTAAACTGGCCTTGCAATATAAAGGAAATGACTACGGATTGCATTGACCATAGAGCACCGTTTTGGTGAAATGATGTTGGGGTAAGATGTACGGAACCAGCCGAGACGCCTTCTAGCAGCGTTTATACTTTTTGTGGCTTGTCCCTGCTGTAAGCCAATATTCTTGATGACTGTAGGGGGCAGCATAGGGCTCTACGGCATGCATCCAACACTAAACTAGAAGTAGAAATCATTGTTGTTCACAATGTTCACAATCTCTATGGGCTGATTCATAAAAATGTTGTAGGAGCTCTTGCCAGTCCGCTAGGTTTTTCCAGGTGGGACCGTCCGCGTAGTTAGAAAATTTCCTACGTGCACGATGCAGAAACTTGGGGCTTCCCAGAGGCCGCGTGGAGGGGCTTAGTTGCTGAAATTACGTTATATTGTCGCGAGAAACTATGCAGACCTCGTGGATGCATCAAGCATACACCAACCTGTAGTCCTGTATGGAGGCAAGGTCAGTTCTGATGATCCTCTCTGCTGACCTAATTGTTCACTGCAGTCTGGTCCTATCCTGTTTTGTGGAAGAGCCAAACCACATTGTGGTAAACTTTACACAGGACATACTGGATACTGGCAGTTTCTACTTGGTAGGTTGCCATTCTCAAGTTGCTTCATCAGGAATAGTCTGTACAGGACTTTTATCAAACAGTGTGATGACTATCTCAGGTCCTGAGATAAGGAGGTTTTTAGGAACCGGAAGTGATCCACTGAAGACACAGTGTTGAGGAGGGTGTGGCAGGGACAATGGATGCTGTGTGTGTTGGGCCTAGATAAGAACAATAAATGTATAATGGTAGACGTTTTTATTAGATATGGTATTTAGATATTGGTATTTTATTTGATATGGTATTTATTAAGATAACACCCATAGCATCAGTACAGCAGATTTCCAGTATCATGATTGATGGATTTGCTTAGCTTATTATTGTCTCTCTTGTAATGTATAACAAAGGCATGTCTGTGTTGAATCAAACAGATATTACAATCTGTACTTTGTAAATCCCATTATGAAGCTACCACTGTGATTTGGCTCCTGGAAGTAGTTGGATTTTTATTTTTTGGTCTTGACAGTGTTTCAAGCAAGTGTTTTTGCACTATTAATCCTAGTTTTCATCCATTACTCGGTCCACTACCCTCTATAATTATATTTTCTCTACCAGTGGGAGAGCTTCCCAACAGTGACACATTTATGTTCATACATTTGACAGATGATATTATTTAAAGCGATGTTATTGTAAAGAAATTTACAGCAAAGCTAACAATAAGCCAATTAAATGAAAGACCACTAGTCAGGTTCTGTCAGGGATTGACAGTGTAGAGATTGATGGCATGCATTGAGATACGTGCAGAAAGAGTCTAAGCTCTAGGGGATACAGGGCAGGAGATGCTCTCTGAAGAGTTGTGTCTTAAAGAGTTTTTTGAACAAGCACCTCTATACTGGTAGCTCTCTGTAGGTATGTCTACCATCATGAAACGACATATGAAGTGAGTTGGTGTAAGGATTGCTAGCCAACAAACAACTTGGGATGGTGTTCTCAAGATCATGAGAAGTCCTACAGGGCTGACATATGAATTTAAGCATTGATTGTAAATAAATGTAACTAAGACAAGCACAAGTCAGTAACTCAAACAAAACTTTATTTTTATTTTCATTTTTTTTCTGTAATAAACATTTTTGTTTTATTGGGGGAATGTTTAACAAGCAAAACTTCTTCTATCTGGGGCTTTACTTTTTGTTTTGTTTTCCAAATAAGGAAAAGCTAAAACATGCTTGCATCCCTACATCTGGAAATCAATGCAATTTTTTATGAAATGATTGAAAATTAATATAAAGTTTATCCCTAACAAACCCAGATGAAGACTGTCAAATTAGCAGGTAAATTAATTCAGCAGTTCAGTAGACAAAAAACAAAAAGGGCACTGTTATTATGGAACCAAGAAAGTTTGGAATTACATGTATAATTTGATTAGTTAGCAACTAAAAGACAAGCAGTGCAAGATGAGGGACAGAGAGACCACTACATTTTCTGTTACCAGCTTATGTGTTGATCGTGTTTTTTAAAGTTCTGAATAAGGAAGAGGTAAGGTTAAAGTTTCAAAACAAAATTTTGCTCAGTGAAATGTTTTTGCATTCTAATTTAGTGAGACTTGTAAAGTAACAGAATTACCGCTGATACCAAACTAGAAAATGTTAAGAATACAAGATTTTGGCTTACAACTCTGGCTTGCCATGATCTCCCAAAAAACTTGAAACTGATTCCTAACGGTTATGGACTCAAACGGATTTAGGAAACAGCTGAATTACAACATAACTCAGACCTGTTCAACCTGGATTTCTTTGTTGAGACATTGTCTAAATGTGTTTTCTTTATAGATACATCATTATTTTAAGTTTCAGTGGTTCCTTAGAATAGTTCCCTTGCTGTTTATTGGTTATTTTATGTCAGGTTTTATTCTTCAGCCCATTTTAGTTATATGATCTATTTCTTTTAATCTATAGTTTTTTTTCTGTCAGAATGCTGAATCCCAGCTATTTTCTATCTTTTCATTGATTAACTCTTCTGATTCCCTTTACCGCTTTAATTTTCCCTCAGCATTTAAGGCCCTATCTAAACACAGACTAAAGCCGGTGTAGCAACAAAGATATTTAATCAAAAAGGTTTCGCATCCACAAGGAGATGTTGTTAGAGGACACTGCACTGCCCGGGTTTTCGATTCTCTGCGCACAGTCCGATCTAAGCCAAAAAGCTGCCTGCAGTCAGTAGTTTTCACAGAGCTTGTTCGAGCATGTTTAAATCCAGGCTGAAAACAGTTATTTTTACCCATGCATATGACAATTGAAACTATTTTTTCTGCACTCTTGCTTTTTATTGTAATTAATTATTTTTTAAGTTGATGTTTTTTCCTGTTTATCTGTTTTCTTAATTTATGCAACTGTGAAGCACTTTGAATTGCCTTGTGTATGAATTGTGCTCCACAAATAAACTTCCCTAGCCTGGCCTTCGTAGCAGAGTCGTTGGAGTGGGTGCTGGAGTGTGTCCCTTCTGGGGACTCCCTCATTCTGCTGGGGGACTCCAATGCTCACATGGGCAATGACAGTGAGACCAGAAGAGGCGTGGTCGGTGGTGGTCGCGGCGTCAACCCTCAAAACCGCTGGTGGACACCGGCAGGGAGGGATGCTGTCAGGCTGAAAAAGGAGTCTTATCGGGCCTTTCTGGCTTGTGGGACCCCGGAAACAGCTGATAGATACCGACAGGCCAAGTGGAGTGTGGCTCGGATGGTCACTGAGGCAAAAACTCGGGCGTAGGAGGAGTTTGAAGAGACCATGGAGTCCGTATTCCGTGTGGCTTCGAAAGGGTTCTGATCCACTATCCGGCGTCTCAGGGTTGGAATACTTCGAAGACGTCCACAATCCCACTGGAACCCCTTCCTGTTTGGAAGCAGAGTCTGGAGACTTTGGGATGGGCGCTCCAATCTCTGGTGCTGAGGTCGTCGAGGTTCTTAAAAAGCTCCTTCGTGGCAAACCTCCGGGGATGGATGATATTCACCCGGAGTTCCTCAAGGCTCTGGATGTGGTAGGGCTGTGTTGGTTGACGTGGCTTTGCAATATTACGTGGATATCGGGAGCAGTTCCCTTGGTTTGGCAGACTGGGGTGGTGGTGATGGTCTTTAAAAAGGGGAACCACCTCAAGATCATGGTGGCGCAGCTGGTAGCACAGTTCACCTCACAGCTAGAAGGTCCTGGGTTCGATTTCCGCTGGGGATGCTGAGGGTGTGTGTTCCTCCATATAGGCCCTTTGCCAACCCCACCCAGGGGTCGGTGTGGGTGGTGAGGGTGTGTGTTCCTCCATATTATCAGCACTCACACCCACCCCTGGGTGGGGTTGGCAAAAGGGCCTTTCTGTGTGGAGTTTACATGTCCTTCACATGTTGCCTTGAGTAGCTAATGTGAGCCACTGATGATCTGGCTGGAATAACGTGATCCTTCCACACGCTATGTCCAGCTGGGGAAACCCTTCCCCTTCAGGTGAAAAGAAGGGCCTGCTCACTCCTCAGCCAAGAAGGAGGCTTGAGCTCAATGCAGGGCCCTCCTGGGGTTGGAAGAGGGAGAGCGACTGAACATAGGTAGTGACACTGGGTGATAAATAATGGGGGAAAAACAGTGGGACAAAAAAAAGGGGGGGGGGACCACAGACTGTGTTCCAACACTTCTGAGTCTATTTACGGGTTCTGGAGAGGTGGGAATGTCCTATCTGATGTTCATAACATTTATGGACAGGATTTCTAGGCGCAGTCAAAGTGTTGAGGGGATCCATTTTGGTGGCCTGGGTCTCTGCGTTTTGCGCATGATGTGGTCCTGTTGGCTTCATCGGAACTTGATCTACAGCTTTCGCTGGAGCGGTTCGCAGCCGAGTGTGAAGCACCTCCAAATCAGAGACCATGGTCTTGAGACAGATAAGGGTAGGGTGCCTTATTTGATTCAGGGATGGGTTCCTTCTTAAGTGGAGGAGTTCAAGTATCTGGGGTCTTGTTCACGAATGAGGGAAAAATGGAGCGGGAGATCGATAGACGGATTGGTAAGTCATCCACAGTTATCCGGCCGCTGTATTACAATGGGCCCAGTATGATACTACAGCTGTTTCAGCAGTTTGTGTGGAACTGTGTGGACATTATTATTATTTTTATCCTGGAGCCGTTTTTACAGACTCAGTTTTTGAAACTATATCCGTCTTGTGTTACCTTTCTGCTCTCTCGCTGTCTTATCTTCCATGGTTTGTTTTATATTAATGTCCTTTCCAGCTCCATTATTTTGTTCTGCTGTTTGGTCGTTTTTAAAATGACAAAACATTACAATGTGAAAAAAAACATAAAACTCATACAGCTCTGCATAACCCACTCTCTCTGGATACAAACTGTTTAGACCAGTGTCGCCCAATAGCTGGCCCAATTAACAAACCATATATGTGTGGCCTCTTTCACCATATCTCCGCTTCCATACTAAAACAGGGAGGTATTTTAATTCGCTGCATTTAAATAACCGAAAACCAGGGGATACCGGTATGTCCACTCCATAACAGAGCAACAGTACAGTCTCCTGTGCTATCAACACATTGACTGTCACTCTCACATCACAATTTTGTATAGCCGCTTGAGCAAGACATTTTACTTTCAACTTCAATCTGCTTGTTAATGGATCTTTGCTCAGCAGTTATTTTGATAGGGGAAAGCTGTATTCTAAATTTTCTGTAGACAATAAAATAGACAGCTTAAAGGTAAAAACCATAACAATTTGAATTTATTTTCCCTCCATCCAGCCCTAGACCAAAGAGACCATTGAATGATACATCTAAAAAGTTGATGTAAGAGACCTGAGCCCCCAACACACATGTTAAAGATAACTCACGAAATGAGTTGAGGAGAAACAAGGAGAAAACTGTCACAACACAGATGACCCACAGCTGGAGGAGCAACACACGGAAGCAGCAGCATGCTACCTCTCTATAGCGACCAACTGCGCAGTGCGGTCGAAAACACTATATTACCACAAATAGAATGGTGTCATCCTATAAAGCTGTAAGAAGGAGTGTAGTTATATTTATGACTGATATGACAGGATTCTATATAGACTGAGATGAAGATGAGGATGATTTAGTCTTCGTTGGAGTTTTTAATATATTTATTAGGACCTGAACAGAAACCCATCTCTTGGGTAATTACTCTCTCCCCTAGCATAGCATCTCCTGCTCGTGTCTGAAAAGAACTAATCTTGAAATAATTATATTATTTTATTACTACAATGACTCAGCAACAAAAAAAATTCCTCAGAGTTTCATGGATTTTGGAGAAGACCAAGAAGAGAAGCCTTTCTCTGATTGTATTTGACAATTCATTTGAATTTATTAGTAAACAGAAATGACATTCTATTCTTGTTGTTGTTTTGATTGAAAAAAATTGTTTTGTTCACATGAATTTTATTAAAGCTTGTTGATTAGAGAGAAAATATTTGTCATGTATCATTGACTTGACATGTGTTGTGAATCGGTACTATATAAATAAACTGAATTTAAATGTGACTACTTGATAGAATAGAATATAAGGTCCTTTGACAGGTCAAAAATATTTTTGGCTTTGAGTACCTCTGGTTGTGGCTTTTACTTTTCATGCCAGCACCACAGAGTGCTGTTTGCTCAAATCAGCGGCCACACAAACAGTTTCTTCCCCCAAGCTGTCTCAAACACAATGGACACCATACAGCCTCAAAAGTCAGCTACACTACTGAGGAAGAGAATGAACACAAATGCACTAGTATTACCTGCCTTTCAAAAGAAGGGGCACAAAACAATTGGGTGTATAAAGACATAAATGTATGTTTTTTTTATTATTATTTGTATTTATTTTTCTAGTTAATATTTATTTATGAATGTCCAGATGCTGTAAGTGTCAAAGAAAATCAAATTCTTTGCCTATGCACACAAACATGGCCAATAAGCTGATAACGATTCTGAAACTCAAGACATAACCCCTATTTGATGGGATAACAAAAATATACAGTAGCTCTTTCTCTTGTAACAGTAACTCTTGTCTCCCTTTATCTCTATTGGAAATACTAAATATCCATCCATCCATTTTCTGAACCGCTTAGTCCTCGCGGGGGGGGGCTCTGCCTATCTCCAGCTGTCAACAGGCGAGAGGCGGTGTACACCCTGGACAGGTCGCCAGTCTACTAAATATCCTTTTAAATATAATGAAGAAAATATAGACAGATATTTTAATCTACCACTTCCCCTATTCTGCAGCAGCTTCTTTCTGAATGTTGATGATTTAAACAAAACAAAAGCATTCTGTTGACTAGGTAAGGCACTATATAAAATAAAAAACATACTGGCTTAATTCTTAGACGTTGTACCCAGAAGTAAACAAAAGGCAAAAGACGGTTGTTAGGTAAAATAACAATGTTGTATTATTATTCTCTTAGGGTGTTTTTCTTTATCACATAGTTTGTACTTTTTAAATGTCATTTCGTTTCAGACATATGTTCCTTTGTATGACACCCTGTTCTTTTAAGATGCTAACGAAGTTTGACTGAATAAAGGAGATTGCAGGGGGATGAGCCTTTGAGACCAGGAGATAGAGCTGTGAGGCCAGGAGACTGACTAGCTGAGAGGAGGAGAACAGACAGACACGGTCAACCACAGTATTCATCCTGGCCTCCCCCTGCAAAAAAACGTGATTTTATCTCCCTCTGCAGAGCTCAATTGATTGCAGTTGATTGCCCCTGTGTGTGATTCTTTCTAGGTTAACCACTAATTTTTACCCAACAATGGTTCATTTGATATATTGCCAACAAAGGAAAAGATTTGTAAATGAATTTGTGGCATATTCAGGAGTGCAACAGAACTAAAGCTGTCTTGACTTTGCTATTCAGGTTTTGACGAACTCAGAAAGAGAACTTCAGAGTGAGATTGGCACTGAATCTGAGCTTTCTGCTGTGCAGCTACAGGTAATTTGATATCATCTAATGTTTGCTAGATGACATTAGTGAATAGCCATCACTAATTTAACTATCAAGAATTCTGATGAATATTAAAAAGAGAGATCACAATTCTCCTGTTTTAGCTTCTCTTTATTGGCTTACAGTTAAATCAAGAATAGAATTTAAGCTTCTTCTTCTTACATATAAAGACCTTATTAATCAAGCTCCATCATATATCAGAGATCTGATTGTTTCATATGTTCCTAACAGAGCACTTTGTTCTCAGACTGCAGGTTTACTGGAAGTTCCTAGGATTTCTATAAGTAGAATGGGACATCTTTTAGTTATCTGGCTTCTATCCTGTGAAACCAGCTCCCTTTAGTCCGTGAGACAGACACCTTATCTACTTTCAAGACCAGGCTTAAAACGTTCCTTTTCTTGATAAAGCTCAGAGTTAGAATGGCTTAGGTTATCCAGAGCTATTTTTGCAGTTATGTTGCTATAGGCTAAGACTATTGGAGGACAGAGTGATTTCTACTACTCGTTAGATGTATTGTTTGTTGTTATTTTGGCTGTTACACCTGGTCTGGTTTCCTGCTCAGCTACAATGCCTTGTTGGATGCAGAGCATTGATTCAGATGATGCTCCCAGTGAGTAAACATCTTCCATGTGCTGTTATAAACTTTTTACTTTCTTTAATATAGAAAGTACCCTTACATCAGTTTGTGTTGTTCCTTCTGTGTCTCTGCTCAAACCGCCAGAAGGTCATAGTAGATGACTGCTTTTACTGAGCCAGGTTCTGCTGGAGGTTTCTTCCCGTTAAAGAGAAGTTTTTCCTCTCCGCTATTGCTACATGCATGCTCAGTATGAGGGATTTATGTGGTTGGAGTCTTCATTTACGAGGAGCAACCTCTCGTCAGTCACTTCATACAACCTGTTGGGATTTCTTAAATACAAAACTTTTGGAATGTTTGTATAATTGTACTGAAATTACTTTTTTTCCTGAAATGTGCCTTGAGATGACACTTGTTGTGAATTAGCATTATATAAATAAACTAAATTGAATTGAACAGAACGAGATGAAATTGTCATAGATGGATCTTGTGGGATTATTTTTGCAAAACACTTTAACCTGAGTGTAAAAGATTAACGTGAGGTTGTCACGTAACTATGTTAATCATTTTGCATCCTGTAGGTGAGTGGAGGCAAGTGACACTATGAAAGAAATGATCAAGAGCTAAAACTGCGATGACACTCCACACATTACAGTGTCTCTGTCATTAAACACACAAAAATAGAGATTATTCAAAATGACATTTGTAACAGCTTTAATGCATGTTTTTTCTGACTGACTTTCCAACATGAAGCAGGTTTGGAACAGCATTTCATCCCAACAAACCCCTAATCGAAGATCAAACTTGAGCAGGACAGGTTCAAGTGTGTCATAGAAATTCATCCACGTAAAGACACTCTGCTTTTGTGTGTGCCAGTTCTGGTCCTGCAGGGCAGCAGATGAGCTCAACAGACACACGGAAACATTGCCTGAAGCGTTACCTCACAGGCTTCAACAGAACATGTTGCTTTACTGTTCCCGCCAGACCTCAACATTACTTCCAGATACTTACTGCTGTGAAGCTGAATACATTTTACTGTCAGCCTCTACCCTCGGGGAAGTCGCACAGAAATCATCCCTTTCACGCAGCATATTATTAATGTGTGTTTCTGCAGCAGATTCATTTAAACCAGCTTAACATTTGTTTTCCACTGACCTTTCAAAGGCAAGAAAGATTGAGTAAAATCATTTCGATGAGAATATCACAGGATTATTTGCTGCAAAAATAGTGTTGGATATCACTGGAGTCAATCTTGACAGTGTGCAAGTGAGTGATAGATTTGTGTAGGTAGCCTTTGAAAGCCCCAGGCAACTGACATCTATAATAGATCAAGTTACATGAGCCTGTCAATAATAGACATGTATCTGATAAGTCTGTTTGTGTACGTGCTGCACACTTGTGACTATGTATTAACATCCAAAGTCTTTTGCCAACTTTCTATCTAGGTAGGGACATCATGTGGAAAATGACAGTTTAATGACAGAGGCAGATAAAAAGAAATTGCAATTTACTTTCTCTTTGTGACATGCTAATTATGCCTGACTGCTTTGCAAGCCAGTTCATCATTTCCAGACTTTGAGTGTGTGTGTGTGTGTTTGGTTTTCTATTACTACCCTTCTTGGGACCGGTTTTGGGTATTCACTAACCTTCTAGGGACGGATGGACCTTGTTAGGACCAAAGCGCGGTCCTAATACGGCGGACTCCCCTTTTTAGGCTTAGGGGTTAGGTTTAGAGGTATGGTGTGAATTGAGTTTTAGTAAGGCTTAGGGTTAGAAATAGATCAGTAATGGTTAGGGTTAGGAAAAGAGTCAGAGTTAGGCATAAAAACAGTTACTAAAATCATATATTGACATGTTTCAATCAAATGCCTCCTTGGAAGGTGTTTACTTGCATTCTGTGAATCTTAAGCCAAAAAAAAAAAAAAAAACGCTGCATGGATTCAGGAAATGTGTGCCTTCGAATATATTTTCAGGTCTGATTTATGTTTTCTGCTGAAAAGCTGCATCAGCGTTCCTTCCAATGAAAATGATCACCAAGCAGACACACTGATATTTAGCTCTTCCCTGCAAGTAAGCATCTCCTTGCCTGTGCTTTCAGTAAAGAGTATACCATTGTCATCAATCCAGTTAACATAAGAGAAAGGAAGCAAGATAAAACCTTATTTTGAAGCAGGAAACAACTTTACTAATTGTGAGTGGTGAATATGCACGAAGAAAAGGTATGTAAACAGCTTCTGAGCATGGTCTGTCTCTCTGCACCATTTTTTTTATATGGGGAGCAATACAAAAATTGCGTGTGTGTATGTGTGTGTGTGTGTGTGTGCGTGCGTGCGCGAAAGTATGTTTTTTTTTATCTAATCTTTTGCACTATGACTATACTTAACTCTGCAGAGAGGTGTTACCTTGAGTCAGTTTGATTCCCTTAATTGCCATACACCTCTAGTTCATTGGGGTATTATGTAAGTTTATGTGAGCAGGTGTCAGGAAAGTTCTGTGCTGTGCTTATTTGTGATCTGTTCTGACCCTTTAGCAGAGTCTGGTGCTCTGATGCTAGAACTTTACTACCACTTAGTGGTTGAAGTTATAGAAATTACACCTTAAAGTAGTAGTAGTAGTTCCTCTTCTTTGTACTGTGAAGGTAAATAATATGCAAACCCCTGTGATCACTTAGTGTTTACTTGAATGATTCCTCACCTTTTATATCAGGTAATTCTTAAAAACATAGGCTACTCTTTTGTTCTAATTGGATACTGATTTGTTGTCATTTTCGAGTTCAAGTCAATTTTCTTATTGCATTTATCAGCTGTTTGCGAATAGGTTTATGCATCAAGCTTTTTATTCATTATCTTGTT
Organism: Apricaphanius iberus; assembly: GCA_028564705.1. Taxonomy (NCBI): domain Eukaryota; kingdom Metazoa; phylum Chordata; class Actinopteri; order Cyprinodontiformes; family Aphaniidae; genus Apricaphanius; species Apricaphanius iberus. The sequence goes on from JAPXFQ010000256.1 coordinate 1,120,256, forward strand.
AAACCCTAACTGAGTAATGAACGTGTTGCTTCTTTTGCCTTAAAGGGGATGGTTATGAATTTTTGAAATTGGGTTTTGTAAGAAGGTAAAGCAGTTAATATACCTACAGTATAAATTCCCCTTTCTGTCAAAATTTAGAGTATATCCAAATTAGTTAATCCAATCTCTACTATCTAATAACAAACTGCACTGCATTGGTTTGGACTGAATAGTTAGTTCCTAATAAACTGATGATTATTTACATAAAAAACACCAGGGGAGAAAAAAAAAATTCAGGACGGGAATTTGATACCATCACAGGCCATCGGCAGCAAATTAACACAAAACCCCAAGAGGGAGTTAGGTGGGGCGCCCACTGTTGTAAGAATGTAAAATAATAAAACAAAGGCTGCATATGCACCCACCCACCTCTTATTCTTTCTTTCCCCTACAAAATAAATATTTCTGGTTTGCTGCAAAAATCTGTTCTCAAATCGCATAAACTGGAAATATATCTTATCTTCTACTACACTGGCTGCACAGCCTGCACATTTAAAAAACAGATTGACATCCATCCCGGGTTACCTATTAAAATACAAATTATATTTGGGTGTTGGAATGAAGGTAATTCTGAAACATCAGATAAAAATTAATTCTAATTCCTATCTGGTTTATCCTGGTTTCCTTACCTTGCTCTGCAAGAAGAACTCTCACGAGATTTGGAGTTTTCCAAACTCAGGAAAATCAATCTTGGACCACTCCAATCAAAACCGTCCGATCTCTGACCCATATTTTAACACATATTTGTGCTGTGTGTGTATGTCACATTTAATGTATTTATTTGTTCCCACATTTATTTTTTCCCACATTTATTTATTTATTTACATCTATATGTATTTATTTGCAAATGTATTTCCTCATTTATTTATTTATTGTCAATTTTGGCAGAGATGGTCCTCCATAGTTATCAGCCTGGCTGCTGCAAGATAGCGTTTCTTTAACAAGCCACATATTTATTCTTTGATAATCTAATTTTTTATATCATTTTTTTCAACAAAGTTTGTAATTAACACATATTAGACAAGAAGAAGACTTAGAAAGCATAGAGCTGAGTCTCTGATCAAACCGTGATAAAACGCTTTTCATACAAAAGAAAATGCAGTTCAAAGTGATTTACAGAATAAAATTTCCCCACAGATAACCCCCCACCCCATATACACAGACACAAGTTTAAACATGTTTACATTTATACCCCCCTTCCCCCTAATCCTATTCTGATGTGCGGACACACTCAGGAACCACATTAAAACAACATTTTGAGAGACTATGAAGTGGACTATAAAATCAACACTGGGCTGAGTACAGATGAGCCAGGTTAGATAAGGAAACGCCATCAAGGGAGCGATTTGCACCGGCAGCAGCAGATCAATATCAGCAGCCAAGGCACTGACCCAGGGCGCCCAGAGGAGGGGAGGCCGGGACCCCCACCTCCACCCAAGCACCCAGGCAATCACAGCCAACCACCGCTACCAAGGCAGAGGGCTTCTTTAGAGGAAACACTGGAACGATGTGTCTATTTATTTGTGTAAGATAACAGGAAAAAAAGTCTAAAATACATAAGTAAATGATTAAATAAAGTAATCATTTCTACTGGTGATAAAAGCATGCATTAGTGCCTCTGTATTTGCCCAAGAGAAAATGAGGCGGAATCTTGCAATATTCTTTAGATGATAAAAACCTATTTTGGTTATAATTTTAATGTGTGGGATAAAAGTCAGCTTAGAGTCAACAATCATGCCCAGGTTATTTACTTGTAAAGATGGATTAAAAGACAGTTTTTGTAGTTTTTGTAAAAGCTTCTCTCTCTGAGCCTCAGGACCGAAGACTAAAATTTTTGTTTTGTCCCGGTTGAGCTGGAGAAAGGTTTTTGCCATCCAGGATTTGATTCATGTACAGTAACTGATTCAGGGATTGGAGTTTGTACAAAATGTTCATAAGCAGCGTGCTTTTAGAACACAGAGCAACTTATTTTAATGAAAGAAAACTCAGTTTTTCAGTGTAGAACTTGGAGAAATCTGTTGATAGAGGATATAACAGGTTATCTATATTTAGATCAAAATCACCAGCTAAAATTATACTTTCATACGAGTACAAAATTGATAAAACCTGCATGCTTTTTAGGGGGCCTATAAACTGTGACACATAAAATCTGAGAAGTGCTAAGAATAGGTGCAGTATATTTAATGGTACTATAATTATCAAATAAAACAGATTTGTCAGAAAGTGTGGACTAGCTTATAAAAGCCATTTCGCCTCCCCTTATGCTAATCCTCATGAAAAAGAAATGTATTTGTGGAGAGGCCTCTGTAAGAATAGCAGGAGCATCTTCACTCAGCTACGTTTAAAAACTGAAGATTGTGGTCAAAAATCAGATCGTTGACTATTAAAATGTTGTTCAGCAGAGAGCAAACATTTAAAAGTACCATATTGATGGTGGATGGAAATGGTGTGACAGTATGTTTAACAGCAGGTGAGAATTTTGGAAATCCTTTGAGATTATTGTGGTTGCATTTGTTAGGATTATGATTTTTAGTCCGCTCTCTGCTGATAATAACAGGTATAACTGACGTAAGGCAAGGTCCTTGTCCATTATGTGAGTTACTGTTAAAATCAAGGCTGAGTTTATTGGAGTAGGGACCAGCTGGACATCAAAGGTACTCCAGCTGTTGTGAATCGCACCTGATCTTTGCTTTGGTATTCCAGGTTAACTCCATCACATTATTTTTAATCCTCAAGTCTGAAGGGCGCACCAAAATATGGTGCTATTGGGGCCAAATTATGACTACTTCCCTGCGACAGGAGCTTAGGTCCATTCCGAAGCTGTTCCGGAACTGTTCTGACTTTTGATAGGCCGGCATCGGTGACTAAGAGGCTGATAACTGATCATCATAGGTAGCAGGGAAAAGGCAGAGTACTAACTTGTGTTTACAGTGGAGATTTACGCTGGCTAATGGCATGCTGAAGCTGGCCACACACTGGATCGTCAACTCCCTCAGCTGTCTATTTGCCTGGATTGGCTGACGATTAGCTTGCTGAAGCTAGCCACCCACGGCATAATTTCTTCTTCTGAATTTTCAGCAGCTGACCAACAACTTAAGGTGCACTACCTCCACCTTCTGGACCGAAGTGGGTACAGGAATCGATTTATTTCCTTTATTCTTAAATAAATGTGCTTCATAAAACTGATTATCAGTTAAATCATATCTCCCTTATCTTTTAAATTATATCTCCCATACTCTTGTAAAATTTCTTTAATCCCTCTTTTATATTTGCCTATATTTATCACAAACGTAGACTACTGTTTCCTCTTGTTCCCCCAAATCAACACGCACACGCACACACCCACATACACAAGAAGTGACATTAAACTATTTTTTTATCCTCTAAGGAAATTAATGTAAAAAGAGGTGAAACTGTTTATACATGTAGCCATATTATAAATCATATAATTCAATGCAGAGGACCCTAACTTCACAAACTGGGACAGGGAATTGTGTGTGTGTGTGTGGCTTTTTTTTTTCATTTGGTGGAGCAGGAGGAAACAGTAGTATACGTTTGATTGTGGTAAAAATAGGCAGGAAACGAAAATACTCCAATCTAACCAACAGAAAAGGTTTCCATCCTGCAGGTGTATATTCTTGATGTCTCTCTTCTTCTTATCGGATTTAATCCAAATGAACTTTATGGCAGGATGGATTAAAATTTTCTGCTGCGTTGAGAATCATCAAGTTCACAAACAAGCTGTTTCTGAATGCCAAGGGATTTCCTGGCCCCGCAGAACTCTCCCTGCAGCTTGTTTTCTTATTCTTGAGGAAATTGCTGAGTTCCAGCAGTTAGGCTGTTTTGTTACTGATCCTAGTACCTTGTCTGAATTTTACTTAGGCACTAAAAAGTTGTAACCTGAAACAATACTGTTGTCATGTTTTCATTCAACTTTAAATCATTAATGTGATTTTTTTTATTTGGGTTGTGTGTAATTACAGTATTTTGTACAGCAGTGGGCACTGTTGACTTATGACTATCCAAAACAATCCAAGAGCTTGGTGCAATTATTATTAACAAACTCTTATGTTGAGTAATAAGGGCAGTCTTATTTAGAATATATAGACCTCTGAATTTTGATTTTACTTACGGTTTCTGTCCTGTCCCAAATATCTGTGCATGAATAAATAAGACTACTAAAATGCCGGTCTAAAAAGTCATTGTCTTCCCTTTGCCTTGACTTGTAACCTGCTTGTCTGTCCTCCACAAACCGGAACAGGGAGGACTTTCTAAATATAACTCTACTATTAGATGTGGAAGTTTGAAGTAATCCCCCAGAGTCTGAGTCGTTTCCTTTAACATACCATAATTAGAAAAGCTTGTTGCCCTTGATTGCAGACAAAATACATGCTCTTGTGCTTCTCATTCATCAGCCACTCAGACTGGGCATAACCACTTAGGCTTTTAGACTAAACGTCATTGCCTGCACTAAAAACCTTGCAAACATTTACTGTTTCAGCTGTGAAGGCAGGTGTATTCATACCTCCTTCACATTTTTTGACATTACATCCACAAATTTATGTTAGTATAATTTTGGTTATTATAGTCAGTGAATCCCATTTTACTCTGAAAAGAAATAAAATAAAATCCAGTGGAACCATTTCCTCACATTTCAAAATTGAACATTTTTCAACAGGTCATCCATAAACGCTGTACTGTAAACCTACAGTAGCCTACAGGGCCATCAACCTGAACTGACCAAGCAATCAAGGGGATTTTTAGTCAGAGAACCATTTTGGAATGAATGCAAAATGCTCTCATATTCACCATGGTGGCAGCATCATGCTTTGGGGAGGCTTTTCTTAGGAATGGTTAGGGAAGGTGTTTAGAACTCACGGCAAGATGGTTGGAGCTAAACACAAGGTAATCCTGGAAGAAAACTCTGAAAATTCTGATTTTTATTGCTAAATATTTTTAAAAATCATCACTTTCCTTCCACTTCAGAATTGTCTCATGTTTTGTGTTGGTCTATCACACACAATCCCATAAAAAATTGTTCCTGAGTACAAATGCATTCACCAGAACATCCACAAAAAATTTGACAATTTTTTTATTAATAAGAGCACACATAATATTAAGTTTGAGTTACAACTTTGTTGCCATACTGATCCCAAATCCCTGGCCATATTTTGGTAATACAGGCATTGTAGGCTGAATACACCTAAGAAAAGACCCAAGGTTGACACAGTATTGTTCCCATTATGCATTCACACTCAAAGTGAGAGGCCAAGGCTGAGAAAGTATTGTTTTCTTTGTAAAATAATACATGAGGAGGAAATTTGATTTTTATGGTTCACAAAAACATAAAACCGCCTCATGGATTATCATCGATTGTGATGGAAACTTTATATCGACAGTCAAAGCTGTTAACAATAACAAAACACTTAAGAACAACAGGTGGTAAGTATTTAAATTCTATAAAACTAGTTACAATAAATTTAGGTTTAGTCATCTGTTTTTAAAAAAAAATAATGAAAGGAAAGTGAGTAATAGAAATGTACAAATGTGTTCAAGAAACACTGATTTGAGAACTGGCCATTCATTTTGTAGACAAAATCACACAAAAGAAAGCTTACTGAGCAAAAGAAAGAAACAAACTTCCTGATTTAATTATCTAAAACTCCAGATACACATCCTGCAGTACAGGAAGTTGGTGGATTGTGTCTCAGGAAGTGGGCGTGCCCTCTGATCTCGCATGCTGCGTAAATGTCCATGCCTCCGGTTGTCAAAAGAGCAATGAAGAACAAACTTATCATGCAACCATCATTGTTCTCTCCTGACTTACTGGGTTCCCTCTTTAACAATGTCCCAACACCACTGTAATTCCAGTTAACGCTTCTGTCATATCTTCTAGACAGCATTACCTGCAAAAAGGAGAAACATATTCTGTACAGCGAGGGAACTCCAGGTCTAATAGGTGAGGAATACATAGGGTCAGACAGGTGGCGTGCTGTAGCGGATCTCAGCGCTGAACTTGTCCACCATCTTGGGCAGCGGAGGCTTCTTCAGCATGCTGTGCTTCATGATGACCTCCTCGTTTGCATAGATGGGAGTGTCTGTGTCATCAGAGTGGTACCCTGATTGATATCCGCTTGTCTGATTGGATGACTCCGAGGCCACCGATTCTTTGCTTTTGCAGCGCAGCAGCTGGCTGAGAGTTCAGATAACGCACACAAAGTAGAAAATGAAAGAATGGCTCTATATTGCACCAGTGTGTTTTATATTATATATTTTCATATGATTTTGTTTAATCCTCACCTGAAATTGGGTGTAGCTGGGAGCTGTTGATTTAAACACTTTACTTCCTCTGGAGTAAAGCCCATCCCACTGTCTGTGTGACCCTCCTGCAGAAGAGACAATTTTTCAATTATTCCATTATGGCGTATAAACATACACAGACCAAGCAGAATATTATGACCACTGACAGTTGAAGAGAATAACTCAAATTATCTCTTCCCCATGGCAGCTGTTAGTGTGGTGTATTTTCCAGGAAGCGTTCCAGGTGCTTACACACTGAACGCGGTAGAAGCGACCAAAAAGCGCCACACGCCCCTAGCTGGTCACTTGTACATTCGCACCTTGAAGCGTGTCCTGGTCGCGCTTTATAATATGGCATTTTCACGCACGTGAAGAAGAATTACGTAACTTGTGGGACGACCCTGACCGGGACCACTCTGCTAGCCTCCTCCTCCTCCCTCCCTCCTTGTACAGATCCTCTGGGAGCTTCCAGTGGACTCTGGTGTCTGAGCTGACCACGTTAAATGTGCGGCCTGCCCACAGGCGGAGCTGGGACCGCCCCCAGGGGGGGGGGGAGACCAAGTCGAGCAGCAGTGGAAGGATCCAGAACCTGGGAGCGGAGCACCATCTCCATCGAGCGCAGCATGTGCGAGGGCCGCTGCCGGGTGCACTATGGTCTCCGAGCTGAGAGGGGAATGCGTGGACTATGTGTTCGGCCTGGCCTGTGGTGGAGCTGGGTCTGCTGCAGTCTGCACCCGTCAGCTGATTGGTTTTTGCGGCGCGACTTGAAGCTGGAGTTCAGATTTTTTCAACTTGAGAGTCAGATGCAATAAGCATTCAAACAAACCAGTCGTGCTACTTGGTCATGCAAATACGGCAGAAAAGCTTTTTTTCGTGACGCAAATCTGCTTCTGATTTGTTGTGGGACCCCCAGTCACGCTTCATTGCGCTCCTCCATTGACTTTACATGTAAACCTCACTTTCTGGTCGCCTTCGGTGTGGATGCACCGTCAGTCCTCAAACCTGATGTGCCACAAGAAAGAGAAACAAGCACCTGCGAGAATTTAAACACGTTTTAATGTAACAAAACTGCAATGGATAGACAACCGGATAAGAACATGTCCGAAACTCCTAAATTAATGTTTGTGAAGTCTCTTCCTTTTTGTTTCTTGGGTGAGTGATGTGTAACCTGCTGACTGTGAAACTAATTGCCCCACGGAGACAATAAAGTTAACTGAACTGAACCGAAATGTTCCGCTCTTATGGGGTGTTTACGGTCGGTAGTAAAAGTAGTCTGAGGATTAAGCAGAAGTGAATGAGTGACCAGGGCTCAAAAAATACAGGATGGGAGCAAAAGCTCCAACAGATCAGATACTGGAAGTTAATGCTGGTTCTGAGCTGCACCCATATTAACAGACCAGTATGGGTGCCCATGCTGAAAGTGAGTCAAGTACTGGAAGGAGGCAATCCCTGCACCCGAATCCTTAGTATTTACTACATGCTACATAGCAACAACTAGTCGACTGTTGATGTAGTAAATACTGCGTAGCAAACGAGCGAGTATTAGGCATGAAACTGAACGCACTGCTCCACGATTTTGCGTCTCCTTTGACCCATATGACCCCTCTGTTGACCTGGATCTTTACATTAGGTAAGGTCGCCTTACTCAACTTAAACTTTTAATCAATTGTCAAAAAACAATTAAAGTAATCAGTAACATCGCTACAAACTCTACTCTTTTACATTTATACACTGAAACTGCAGTGGTGTCAATGGTTGACAGCTCCTATGTAGCGAAGTCACTCTTCTTCAACGATTTTAGGGCTTCCGCTGCATTTTGGGATAGCGTAGCGTCCACCAGCTGCTTACTGTGGCGGTAGTACACATCTGGGAACTTGTTTACTGCTCCAATCCATACTGGATATTCGGATCTGCTACATTGCTCCCATACTTCTTTTCGCCTGCCACGTAGCAAGCACAGTAGAGGTATTGGGATGCACCCAGTGTGTGTACAGAAAAGTCTGGTCCTTAGGGGCCCAGCCTCAGAGTTACAGGGCTTAAAGGATCTGCAGCTAAAATCTTGCAGTCAGAAACCAAAACACACCTTTAGTTTGTGCGTTGAAGGGTCAAGGCTGTTTTGACGATAAAAGGGAGACTAAAACACTTTTAGGCCTATGGTTATAATATTATCCATGATCAGCATTATACTTGATGGGAAAGTTTATTATTTATAGCATGGATTACGTTTGCTTACTCACCCAGACAAATTTGGAGGCACTTGGAGTTATTCAGGAGAAGTTTATATCCAGTCGCAATCAACGCAAACAGCGTATATCCAAAGTATTGCTTCTAAATGAGCCACAAAACTCCTTTATTTAACCAATGTTTCGTTATTCATAACTACTACTATTCCCCTCAGAGTTCGGGGAATCTTGGAAGTTCTTCTTTGAGGTTTTTTGGTGTTACTTACAGACTTTTAATTTAACTTAAAACAACCTGCCATTTCAGTGACAATACCGCAGTGCCCCATGGCAGCTGAGTCTGAGCAGGACTTTTACTCTGTGCTTTACAAAGGCCTGAGTCCACTTGGTCATTTTGTTTGTGCAATATGGAAACATGCAAGTGCCAAGCATGTTAAAGTTTGCAGTAGTAACTGTCTGCCACCGTAGAGTGCAGCACTTTGAGTGGCTTCAGGACTCCATATTATATGGACATACACTGATTGCAACTGGATACACTCAAAAAAAAAATCCTGGGTGAACATAATAAAATTATGTAAATAATTTCAATCCAACTGATTTGGGTCGATTTAGCAATAAAGAATTTTGCTGAGTCAACTAAATGTAAACATGTTGGGTCAACTTAACACATTTAGGTTGCTCTAGGCCTAAAAAAAACAAAACTATTTTTTTGTGTTATTTTCAAGTGTTTAAACATTTCTCGAAGGACACCAAGTGGCTCCAAACTTGTCTGGGTGAGTAGGAAAATGTGATGCATGCTATAAAAAAGGTCCAGGTTGAAAAAAAAATTACTTACAGTTGAATTCACATCCAGCATCAATTCATTAATATATTCTCTTTAGCAACAAATGAGCTGCTTAGGCAGAAGCCAAATACATTTTCTTCATTATGACTATATCATTCAGGTATCCATCTCCAAAATAAAGCAACATATTAGAAAAAAACATACATGCCTGATATTTTGTAAAGTTTTACATAATAAAAAACCTACATCTCAGAAGATGTATAATTTCATCTGAAAGGAAGCAGATAAATGCGGTAGATTCTCACCATTACACTGCTATGTGCCAGAGGAATGTTTTCAAATGTCTTCACACTGAGAGACCGACTGCCCCTCTTGGTCTGCTGGGACAGTCTGTGGATAAAGGACAGGCCAGTAAAGCACTGACACTAAGCAGTGAGAGATGATGAGAGAATCGTGCTGACCCCAGGGATGATGGGATGTCGTAGTGAGTTTCCAGGGTTTCCCCATTTTGAGGGCAGCTGTAGGGACCCTTCAGTTCAGGTGAAAGTACACTTCCTTCTACTTCATCTGCTGTCAGAGGGATATAATCCTTCCCACCCTGGATATGAAGACAATTTGATTTAATCTTTATAAGTGAAGAAATGGGCACAAAATACCTACAGTACTCAACAAAAAAGACATTTTAAAAGAACTGGAACCAATTCTCTAAAACAACCATTTGACTACTTACATGCAAACCAATTTATTTGGGGGGGGGGGACAAATGATTTCTTATTAAATCAAACATAGATATGTGGAGAATGTTGCTTGTAATTTAACTGGAACCAAGTGCTTCAGTCAGATAAGATCTTTATACTTGCAAATTTGTAAAAACTCTTCTGACACTGTTTTCAGCCCGACTTTACACACTTGGAACCCCGGTGAAGTAATTTCTAAAAAGGACTGGTATCATGTAGCCTTTATTAGCGGAAACCCCTTATAACTGTATAGAACAGAGTCAAGGCGCACTAAATAGATACTAGTAGAAAAGACCAATTTGCCTCCTAAAGTTGCTGGAAGTCTTATCTAAATCTAAGCCATCGTTGACTCTTAAAAATACAATAATTCTTTAAATGCATTCAATGAAATGTTGAAGACATTTTGTAGACTCAAACAGTAATCATTAAATGGGTGATGATTAAGTCCTTCAAAAGAAGGGCAATCCAAAACATGTGGCCACTGGCCAAATAAAACATAAATATTGACTGTAATTTAACAGAGCTGGGCTTCCACCTTCTGAGGAAAACTTAGGAATTCTGGATGTTTTGGTTGTGTCTGGAGCAGACCTGTTGTGCACTGACTTGTAGAAGATTCCCCAAATGTTCAACCAATTCTGCAAATGTTGGCCTGTCTGTAGGGCGATCCATCCAGCAGTCCAACATGGTCTGGTATCTGTTTGGAACATAAATACAAAGAGTGTTGAAGAGTGTACATTGTTGTGGGCTTTTCTACTGTTATGCTTTCAGTTTGAACTCACATTTCGGAGGTGGCATATTCTGGAGGTCTCATCCTTGTGCCTTCCTTAAGCCTCCTACAGAAAGACTCATCGATGCAAACACCCGGATAGGGAGAAGCCCCTGTAGTTGAGACAAATGGTGTTTGAGAAATGCAAACATATGAAGGATGCAGAGTGTGATAAGTGCTAGGTATACCCAAGGAAAAGATCTCCCATAGGAGAACTCCAAAGGACCAAACATCACTTTGAGTTGTATAAACTCGGTCAAAAATGGTCTCAGGCGCCATCCACTTCAGAGGGAGACGAGCCTGCAATAACAGCAAACATTTAAGCTATACCACGCCATCCATTTTTAACTATTTGATTTAAACTCCATGCATGAGTTCACAAGACTTACATCTCCCTTTCGAACATAGTCTGGGTCTTTGTAGACATCTCTAGCAAGACCAAAGTCGCATATTTTCACCACGTTATTCTCTGAGAGCAGGATGTTTCTGGCTGCTAGATCCCTGTGAATGCACTAGAGAGGAAACAGGAGATCACTATCTCCTGTTTGAAGGCCTAAATGACTGCAGAGAGGCTTCATGTTCTTACCTTTCGAGAAGACAGGAACTCCATTCCTTTGGCAACTTGGAAGCTGTAGCTTATCAGGTCCTCCATGGTGAGATGGTCATCAACTGAGCTCTCTGCAATCACATTTCAATAACAGAAATGGTCAAAAAGCCCACGACAATTAATAATGATAAAACGATTTGAGCACTGTGAGCTTTTTAGGACCTTGGCTAGGCTTACCACTGGTGCACGAATGTTTGTCCTCAGCTGTTCCCGTGCAGATGTCCAGTTGGGCGACTTTCCCCAAACCAAGATCCCCTTCGGTCACATCCTCATCAGCAGCCGTGAACCTCTGGCTACTGACTCGCTTTCTCTGTTCACCACAGTCAAAGCAATCAGAGCAATTTCAAGTTTTAACTTGATCATCATGTTTCCTCAGCTTTTTATCGATATAATGTATATGTAGGGTCAAAATATGTTACAACTTGCAATGAATTTCCACAAATTAATATAATATTTTACATTGATATTGCTGTTTCATGTAAAATGTAATATTACACTGCTCATGCTCATTGTAACATTTAACAATCCTAGGGAAACATTTTAAGTTCCTCTGAAGTCTGGAGAGTTTTTGGTGTTCTAGATCATCCTAATTTTCCTGTTAATTTGGGAACTGCTGTTTTCTTCAAGGGGAGAAAATAGAGTTCCTTCACAGTTGTTTTTGGCAAGTAATTTACTAAAACAAAATAGCTCAGTGATTTCCTGTGGCTTTACATCTTAGCAGCTCAAACTCAGGAAAGAGCTTCAAGGCCATATCTCAATGTCATCCAGCTTCTGTGACATGAGTACAGTGTTTTTGAAAAAATACAACAATGAATGGTTGAACATTTAAAGGATGTGACAGAAAGTCAAAAGTAACATCTGCTCTGTCAAGGCTTATGATGTAGGAGGTGAAAAAGAGGGATCATAACGCAGGGAATCATAAAGAATGTGGGCTGTACTAGTGGCAACATCTAAAATCAGATTGCCAATTAACTATTGAATTGATTAATTGTGATGTGAAGGTGAGAGTTTTAACTCTAGCCTTTAAACCAGCTAAGTAAATTTCATGCTATCTGCCACCATCATGCTTCTGCCGGCTCGCCCCCTAAAATGTAATCGATTAAATAGTGAAGCTGCACACTTTGTACTGGTGGATTTCATGGATGCAGGCCAAGGAGGATCCATTTTTCCTATTTAGGTACACTAAAGCCCACTTGAACTTTGCAAAGTCTCATCTGGGAAAGTAATAAGGCTTCTTGTCTCCTCTATTTTAGTAAGATTAAACTGATATGTATTTAATAAATTTTTTTGGTCACAATTGATTTCATTTGGCACAAAAAAGTAACAAAACACAGTAAGTAAAAAAACACCATCTCCACAATATAGTTCTTTGGTGTCTTTCAATCAACGGGAGAGGGGACCTTATTCAGAAATAATTATGGAAAAACAAGATTCTCTCATCAACAACATCAGGCACTCTGCTGAGAATCTCCTGGGAAAACATTGAATATTTCAGCAAAACAGTGACACATAGCTAAAGTGCTTAAAAATGGTTAGTCAAGAGAAGGCATTACAGTTTTAAGCAGCTCAGCCAGAGTCCAGATTTTAACTGATAGAGAATCTGGAGGGAGCTGAAGGTTAGATCGATACAAAGGATGTCATCCAACCTCAAAGAGTTGGAGCTCATTGTAAAAGATGAATGATCAGAGATATCAGTGGTGACATGGAAAAAGCATTTAGTCCCCTTAATGCCATGAAAGGTCTTTCCAGTGATTATTAGTAAGGCAATTAATGAAATTGGACATGGTAATGTTTAAATGTAAATGAAGACGGACAGACGATGTAAACCCTGCCTCCTGTCTAATGACCTCCTGCGAACCTGCAAGGAGAAGGGAGTATAAACGATGGGTGGATGGATGGATGGATGGACGGACATGTTTAAGTTGAATCTACTGTATTTGGTCCATCTTACAGCACCAGAATTAGTGGCTAACATTGTGCACTGGGGCTAAAAATATCCTTGGGCAGTATTTGTTCCGTCTGTCGAAGCAGCGCTCCTTCCTCTGTGTAATCTGACTCTTCCAGATTTCCTCCTATTTTTCCCAAAAAGCGTGTTCTCTTTGCTTTGATAAACCGCAAGTTTCGATCCCGTTAGCTGTTTTAAAAACAGCCGGGGAAGCATGTCAAAATACTCAGCAGACTCTGCAGGTGTAGCTACACAGAACAACATGGACATGCTTCAGCTAAGTGAAAATAGAAACTACATAATTAAGCAGCCACTTATGTAACATGGTGTCATACAGGATCATCTCAAACATGAATTTGTTGAAAAGCATTTTTCTCTAAACTAGAAGTTGAGATCTTAACTGAACATTTCGTCCTGTTTTCTAGACAGTAGCTTACTGCAAGTAAAGCACTGGCTGTGTTCTCCTACTCCACATGACTGCAGTTTTAAATATCCAAAAGCTATCCTTTAATATCTACTTCAGATATGCTTTGTTGATGACATTAAGAGGTTGTGCAATTATGTGTTGCCAAGGTTGTGATTTTTCTCAGGCCTGTGGTTAACAACATTAAGGTGCTGGCTATGTTTTACTTCCTGCATGTGGGTTGCATATCTCTCACCTTGTAAGGGCTGTACTCTCCACGCTTGCTCTTCAAGTAGCTGGAGAGATTTCCATGTTTACAGTACTCAACAATCACCATCAGCGGCCCTGCAAAAAGAAACATGTACAATTTTATCAAGGAAAAAGAGAGCAATGCCTCCGAAACCTATATGTTGTAGAAAAAAAAATACCAATATGTTTTAGACAGTAGATTGCAAGCAGCAGAATCAGTCATGGAGCTTAATTTCTTTTTTAATCTTACCAATTTCTTTTTAAAATAACAGTACCATCTGCATGCATTTGAATGTTACAGTTACTACTTCTCTTTCATATAAAGGGTTGACAATAGTGGTAGGACAGATCATAGCAGAACGTCGTTGGACAACCTTACAGCAGATTATTTACAGTTTTGTCTGTGGACTACCTACCATAGATCTGTTAAAAAATAATTTTATCTTTGTAGTGTCATGCAAAAACAAAGTAAAACTAAACAACCTATATACAAAATGTGTACTGTGTGAGAGTGAAATTATTTATTGAGAAATTTGGCACTAACTCTCATGGTTCTGCGGTTTCTGGGTTTTGGATGTCATCTGTATTTGTTTGTTGATAATTTCCTAGCTGCTTATTTGCTTCGGCTGTTTCCCAAAATTCAGTTCCCCAAACGAGGCTAACCTGAAGCCCCGCTCAGCCACTATTGTGAAATATGCTCCTAGACAAGCCTGCTGTGTTGCAGGTTAACGCTCAGGCTTACTTAAGATATTCAGTGTAGCAACACCAACTAATTTACATTTTTACACAATGCAGCCTCACAAACCTTTTCATGCAGCTGGTGTTCCCCTTATTGGTTATAATATATTTACAATGCTCTAAGGCTGCATTAATAAGTCTTGCTCAGTCTGGGAAAAGAACGTGGCTCTTTCCTTTCCTTCAATTCTCACTTATCTAGCATCAATTGACAGGGGCTGCCATTAATGTAGCATGGAAACACATAAGCCTAACTTGTTAAGCCTCATGTGAATTAGTTGGGATTGAATCCACCTGAGCTTTATTTCTGGAACCGAAAACACTTGGAGTGATTTGTTAGGCTAAATTTTCCATTTCTTTGGGCTCTCTGAGTTGAACAGTCTTCTGGCCTTTTCTGTTCATCCTTTCTGTATTTAGTTTACTTTTTTCATTCTTATACTTTTTATCCTTTGTGCATTTTAGTTTTACATGAGTGTTAACCCCTTTCCCCATTGCTATTTTTTACATCCTCCTCAGCTACAGCAAGTTAATAAGTTTCCCTGTCTCGGCTTGCATGCATCGTTGTATTTTCTCCCAGATGCCACCCTTTGCAGTCATCTAGCTTCATCTTGTCAGTAATCAACTCCCCAGACTTTAGGTTCCTCCTTCTCAATCATTCTCTGGATTCTTCTGTTGCCTGCCATTGCTTTGCCTGTTATACTGCCTATGGTTCAAGTCTGTTTCTCCTTCTGTGTTTTTGTAATTCTGGTGATTTTAGTTTTTTTTTTTTTTTATTCTCTATTTTACCAATTTATCTCAGTGTCTGCATCCTTCACAACTCCAAAAATGATATACTGTACATTTAACATCAAATATAAGGATGTGAAATACAAAAAAATATTTTGACATATACACAAAAAGATATCAATACATTCCATGCATCATGACCTACCCCCGGGCTTTGTGCAAGCTCCCAGCAGGTTGACAACATTGAGATGATGTCCAATGTGGATAAGAATTTTTAGCTCTGACATCAAGGCTCGATATTCACTGGCTGTAGCTCCCTCTGTAACAGAATCAGATAGCTCTTAGTGCTCTCAAGTTTCTATCGCAATAACAGTATATTTTTTTAAAAAGGAAGAGGAAATACTTACCCTTTAGCATCTTGACTGCAACAGTGGTGCATGTCGTAGCTTTCTCAATGCCAAAGGCAGCTGCTTCTACAACCTGGCCAAATGCCCCTCGTCCTAGCGGTTCACCTTAATCAAAAATATTAATTATAGACAACAGACTAATATTGTAAAAATATGTTTTGGTCCTTATCATCAGTCTTAAGGCCATCATGCAAAATGTGACATATTTTCAACACATTGAGCAATATATTACTGTTTTCCTTCCTTCCTTCCTTCCTTCCTTCCTTCCTTCCTTCCTTCCTTCCTTCCTTCCTTCCTTCCTTCCTTCCTTCCTTCGGGTTTTTCAGCTTCCACTTCTAAAGTCTATCCACTCTAATAGCTGCCATCAGTTAACTATGAACTTTAGTATTTTATGCTTTTAAATTAACACATAAAGGAGTGATACCTCTAGAAAGTTTTCTTTGAAAATGTTGATTCTTACATCTTCGAGTTTTTGCATGTTTCATCAATAAAACTTTATTTAGAAAATAAGCTCACTCTCTAAATAAAGCCATAGATATAACAGGAATAGGTACTAAAAAAGATAAATAAAAATAAGCATGAATTGGTTGCCTAAAGCATTGGAAGTTAAAGGCTTTAACATGAATCCAAACTCCATTTCTTTCTTTATTTTACGGAAAACTGTGCAAGTGTGGGGAATAGTTGAAAAGTGAAGACAAATTAAGAAAATTACTGATGTTGAAGCTTTTTGTGTCATGAACACCAGACATTTTCTAAAAGTAAAACTGAATACTTAATGAATATGACAAGTTTCTGAAATTGCTTTATGACATTTTCCTTCTCTTTTCCCTTTTGGAAATCAGGCCATCTTTTTCACTTGACCACAAACAAAGGCAGAAATTTTGGCAAGGGGTTACTCCTCTTTGCCATCTGATTGCATAAAACTTTTTTTTTTTATTGTGGACTAGTCATCAACTACATCAATGGGTATTATGTTGGGTTAACAGAGTGAATGATTTGACTTTAATTCCTGCATGCTGCTCCAATTGTCTTAAATGAAAAATAATTTTCTAAAAACATGCCTGTCTAGATATCTAATACACTTTCACTTTGGTTTTAATCAAAACTGGCTCACGCTGAAGGATTCTTTGACAATATTCTCCAGATTTAATAACAATCCCATCTTACCAAGCTTCAGTCGGTCCCGGGGAAACTCCCATTTGTTAGCGTCGTATGTGAGCCTCTCACACTGCTCATCCATGGGCATGTCCTCCGAGTCCAGAATCATGGACAGATAGCCGGTCTTCAGGTCTGTAGTTGGCTGTAAGTGATGAGAATATGTCAAACAAGAGCAAAGAGGTAAACTAGGAGTTAATGAGCTGTGGTTTATCTCAGCTCTCCCTTCCCAGTACAATAAACTGTCCAGGCAGATTTCCAGTAACTTCGCTGCTTTTCTGATAAATGGGGCCCAGTCACTGTTGCAGGCTTACGTGACTTATGGGAGCTGAGTGTGGACTCATTGTTCTTGGATATAAAAGATAATATCCCCACAGAACTAAACCAGTCGCCTCTAATCAGTCATACACTCTAAAATTGTGGGTAATTGTCCATGAGTGTGTGCTGCTGGTTATTTTTCCTATTATTGGTGGAAGTGTTGTAGATTACTTACTCTCTTTCGTCCACGGATGACAAAGACAATCAAAAGCCAGAAAAACATGGCTATAACCACTGAGCCAATCGGAACTATCAACTCTACATTAGTCTTCTCCTCTGCACCTAGGACACAAATACAAACAATGCTAAATAAGTAACAGTTCAAAAGTACAAATCAAACCCAGTTATCATGTTTAAGAACCAGTCTTGTGAGAGTCAGAATTTTGATCATGATTTCAGTGGGATGTCTTTGCAGCACTGTATTAAATTTAGAGAGGTTTTCGGTCATTGTATTTGGCTTGTACGTGAGTATATCTGAGATTTGGTTGAAGGAAGGAGACTGTTGAAATCTGGGCTGTAAGCAAACTGATATTTTATCCAGTCATAACAAATGCCTTGGAGTCAGGGTGAAAAGCTTTGGCCAAAAACAACTTGGGATAGGCCTATCAGACATGCAGTATGGTGTCACTATTTACTACAACAGACCACTTCTCTCCACTTCTATTCAGAGTTAGAGAACAACGTGTTTTTGGGTAAGACAGAGTCAGGGAGTTTTGGCTATTCTTTTGTTTTCTAAGGGAAGGGTAGTCTGGAACAATATTAGGGGATTTTTTTCCCCTCATTGCAGATCAATTTTTTTTTTCTTTTGAAAAACAATTCACATGTCAATCATGTGACTGATCGGGAAAACAAAGACTATTATTCATATCAGGTCATGGTATGTCTTTTGTATTTTCTTAATAGAACATGTTTATATCAGAGGCCACAAAGTTAACACATGAGTTACATAAATCTAATCTTTGCTTCATGTTCATTAATGTTCCATTTCTTAGTGGACATATTATTTTAGATTTCGGCGGTGGTAAGTTTATGATTTATATGTAATTAAAAATGATTGTAAAGTAACTTAAATAATAAATTAAATGTATTGTGTTTTATGAACAGTTACGTCTCAGTAACTTTTGTCACATCACAAAATTATACTTTATTGTACTTTATTAAGAGTTTTTGTGTAAGAACACAAGGTCAAATAAAGAAGACAGGTTTAAAACTGCTTTCAAACAAAACCTGAAATGTTTAGCTGGTACTTTTCTTCATCCCCATTTACTCTGATACCCCTAAATCAAACCGAGTGGATACTCAATTGTATTAATAAGTCATTGGAGTCAAAATGTGTGTTATTTTATTAATCTGCTGTTCTGTAAAGGCCTCAGAAGTTTGTTTGAGAACATCAGTTAATAAACATCATGAAGACCAAGAAACTCAGAGGACAGGTCAGGGATGAAGTTGTGAAAAGGTTTATAGGAGGAGTTAGGTTATGAAACAATATATCAGCCTTGTTCAAGCTGTCATTGGAAAATGGGAAGAAACACACCTATAAACCCATCAAGAACCTGATGCAGACTCTAGTGACAGCTCTTAACAGAGAGTCTATTGAAAAGAGAACTATTAGTCATGTACTCAACAAACCCAGCCTTTAAGAGTGGCAAGTGAGATTCCCTTGTTGAAATAAAGCCATAAGCATGGATCCATGATGCGTCATTGGCACCAAAAAAGGACAGGGTGGGGGGGAGGACATATGTATGAAATCTTTGGCTGAATCAATATTAGGCTAGAATGATGTGAATTCTTTTTTTTCGTTTGTCAGTACTAAATGTAATTCATGTGGTGTACATGCACTGCTCTCTGCTGCATGCACACATCGTATTGCAAGGTTAGACTGATTAAAAACACAGCATGTCTGAATTTTGTTTTTAAAATGTCATATATATATATAATGACAATTATCATTGTGGTTGTGTATATGATTACTAAATTTTTTTTAATTGGACTCCAGGAAGGTTAACCTCTACGGGGGGGGAACAAATGAGGAATCATGAGGATCATAACTCACTGTGCGCTCAGCCCATCTTCACCAGGTGGAGACGTGATGAGAGTGTAGTGAGTTATGATGCATCTTTAGGGAAAAAAACTGGTAAATCTTTGCATAACTCTCAGGTTTATGTCCATTAGAGTGTTAATTACTCTTTGGTTATATTGTGTGAATGACTTTTTTGTTTGTCAATAATAAACTTATGTTGATTATGGTAGCACAAAATTAAGACATGCTTTTCAGAAGTGCTAAAAATAGATGCTAAAATAGCCGGTGCAAAAATTTTTATGCCTAGTAAATCCCACAGCGCCTGGAACGCCTACTTCTTTGCCTATTCGCCTCCCAATACTTTGCGTCTTCTTACAGAAACGCCCAGATTGCATATTGGTCAAGGGTAAAAGCGCCAAATGGATTGCATGCATCTTGCTGTGGGTTTAACAGGCGCAATGCTCTCTGCACCATCTTGATAGATTAGCCTCAGTCTGTTGTTGCTGATAAATCAATCTCAGAATAAAACCTGTTAGAAGCCGCAAAAGACTTAACAGTGGGGTAGAAGTTCATCTTCAGTCAGGACAACTGTAAGCATACAGACAGACCTAAAATGGTACAATGGATTAAAATTCAAAGCATAGTCATGTTTCAATGGCCTTGTCAAAGTCCAGGCATACATTTAATTGAGAAGCTGTGGCAAGAATAGATTTTTATAAATGATATTTATTTAATCTGACCTGTTGCATTGGAGTTGTGGCTATATGTTTACAGATGTTGACCTGTTCAAAGGTGAACCTCTGCCCCAGATTCAACTCTTTTGCATGCGTTCTTACAACACTACCCTGTATTAAAGGTCCTATATCATGCAAAATCAACATTTTGGAAGTTTCAGCCAAATTCTAAAGAAATGTTCTTATCAAAAAAGCCTGCCTGGGTGTTTTTTGGCTTGATTCACACATTTCTTAGTAATCCTGCTCTCTGAGCAGCTGCACCGCCCTCTCCTGGTAAACGACTGATTCATGACATAGTGACGTATTTTACTTAACACTGTCTAATTAGGAAGTGTCCAAGCTGTCCATGCCGCCCCTGCAGATTATACGCGTATGCCCCCCTTCGTCACCGCGAGCTGGAGCGTCCGAAACAGCTCGCACCACTGTTTTTTTGTAATATTTTACTTTTTTCTAAAATGTCTCGGCGAAAATGCCCGTTTGGCTGCAAGCATTACAGGACTTTATTCAACATTGCTAAAGCACAGCAAAATGGAATTTGGAATACTGGAATTTATTTCCGGAATCCCACATCTAACCACCTACAACAGGTTTTTATGTGACCGACAATTCAACGAACCCTTGCCAGAACCTAAGTGGCCTGTCGGGGAGATTAACTCTTGCAGCTGGATCGATTTCAACAAAAAAGATGATTGATGGAGCAGCCAGAACAGTAAGTAAACTATAGCTACATTCTAATGCTGATGTGTGTTAACCATTTATGAAGCTGCTTCTGTGAATTTATAACAGCATTGTGAGGTTACTTTATTGATCTGTAAACGGGTGCAAACAACACCCACGGCTTTTATAATATCCATCTGGTTATCAACCTCATTCTCAGAAGCAAGAATGTTCAGCACTCTTGCCCGGTTACAATGGTTTGGGCTCAGTCTACACTCTGCTAAGAAGCTGGTAGCTTTAGCTGCTGAAATCAGCTTTATTGACCCAGTGTTTACAAATAAAATAAACTAAAGGTCAAAGCCATTTAAATTAATGAAATATTTCTGAAATTTATCACTATAATGTAACTTATAACGTTACTTTTTGCCCGTGCTGCTTCGCTGCAGTCAGACCGGAGGAGGGATTATAGAGAAACCGAGCATCTTAGTTCCAGTTTTAAAAAATCTCATCATATATGTGCTTATTCCAGACGTTGAAAGCTGTAAAATAGAATGATATAGGACCTTTAAACTCCACCCATCGTTCTACAAAGTCCGGCAATATATTTTGCCAAGAAGAGTATACAAACTTTAAATGTAATTTCTAGCAAGTGTAGACTCAGGAAGGCTGTATACAAATCCATGCCCTACTTTTCATATTTTCATTCGTAAAGAATATTGAAACCCAAGTATTTTGTCTGTTCCACTTCATTTATGGTATATTTTCTGTTAAATTGAAATGTGGCAAAATGTAGGAAGATAAACAGCTGTGGAAGATCAAGTGGCAATAATTTCCGGACTATAAACCGAACCTGATTATAAGCCGCACCAGCCTAGTTCAGGGAAAAAAACACAAATGTATGATTATAAGATGCAGGTGCTTAAAGTAAGGGTTCATACAGAGGGGATTGTTGGGAAAGTGATTGGTGTTTGGGGAAGCTTTGATTGCATTAACATTTCAACACGGTGGAAACACCTCAGCCATCCTCTCAGTGTGTTCAGCCAATCTTCAAGAAAGTTCGGGCCATCAGCTTTTATTACCTCTAAAAGCTTTTTTCCTCTTATTGCATTGAGACAGTTCTTCACGATGGCATCTCCAACGTCTCACCATTGATTCAGTGATGCCAAGGGTACGTGAAGCCACTCTATTTCCTTCTTTAAAAGCCAGATCGAAATTAAAAGAGGCACCATAGGGCGAATGTGGCTCAGGCAACAGTAGGGTTACCTGTTTGAGCCACAGATCCATCTGTCTCAGTCGTTGTGTGTCTTGGGCAAGACACTTCACCTACCGCCTACTGGTGTTGGCCAAAGGGGCTGATAGCTTCTGACAGTCTGCCCCAAGGCAGCTGTGGCTACAACTGTAGTTTGCCTCAAACAGTGTGTGAATGTGACAGTGAATGAATAGTGGAATTGTAAACCACTTTGAGTGTTTTGAAAAGCACTATATGAATACAGTCGAATAATGTTATTATATGTATTTCTTCATTTGTTTTCTATTATGAGGGTTTGAGCATGAAAACTTTTTTTGCAAAACATCTTGCTCTCGTAATGTCCGTCTGTTTCACTCGTGCTTTCATTGTTCGCGCAAACTTCCTCTCTCTCACCCTTTTCCGATCTCCAGCTTCTTAAAGACACAGTATCCATTAGAGGTTAAAGACGTTACCTGGACAATCCATATATCGAGTTGGCCTTTTAGTGGCCGTTAGCTGTAAAAATCCATAAATAAACCGCACCATTGTATAGGCAGCAGGGTTCAAAGCATTGGAAAAAAGTAGCGGCCTATTGTCCAGAAATTACTGTAGATATTTGCTGCATCGGTTACACCACATACTTTCTCCAGAAAATGGCACGCACCTATTGCTTTTTTTTGCTTTTTTTTTTTGATTGATGATTTTCGGTCACTAAGTCAGTTGTCAGTGTATCATACTGAACGACCTCAGACCTCAGATTCAAGCTCATGACCAAAGATTCTCAATTCAAAAGGGTGCACAATTTGAATCTGGATAACTTTCCTTAGGGGAAGGATTCAGATGCACTACAACAGAGTATGAGCTCCTTTAACTGAGTCCATATTATGCTCACAGGGACAGGATCACGTTGGCCCTTGTAGTTAGCCGTTTGCTTGTTTGTTGTTGCTGCTCTTTCTCTGCATTTTGGACAGAAAGGCATAGACAACAGAGCAGAGGCTGAAGCTGGGGCAGGGCTGGCCTGTCCCTTTGTCCTGCAGTCTCCTCATTGTTTTGGATTTAGAAACTCCCAGGAGGATGTGCGTTAACTGGGCCAATTTCCTGTCATGTGGAAGCAAAGTTATTCTTGCTGTCTTTGATATCAAAACTGTCATAACTGTAATATGAAGTGGGAACACCTTGACGTCAGGGATAAAAATGTATCACTTGGCGGTGTATTCAAAAAGAAATAAATGCTGAAATCTTTTTCCCATAAAATGTTCCCTACTGGGAACCATGGGTGCATGACTGAGCCTGCTAACTGGGCACAGGCCCAGATGCCTAATGGATAAAGGGGCCTCAAAGCTTTTATGAAAATGCACGAATAACAGAGTGAAAGAAGTAACAAAGAGACACTGAAAACATCATAAAAAGATACACAGAATGCACAAGAACAGTAATAACTCATACTACCATATTCAGAAATATTATACATATTATATTACATATTTATAGACATATTGTAAGCAGCTAAATTTCAGATCATTTTGAATAATCTCCAGAACTGAAGTCCTGCTACAAAATGTTATTTGTTTTTAGGTCTGGACTTTGACTGGGTCATTTGAATACATTTGATTTGATTTAAACCAATCTTACATTACATTTTCATCAAATGCCTGTATCTGACCCAAATTGCCTCTCTATGTGGTACTAAATATGATACATATCTGATGTTTTTGAAAGCAACCTCAGTCTGAATGGTCATGTCACATTAAATCTATCTTGAACGTCACTTGACGTGAGACAGACATCACTAACCTGCGTCGGACGAAGAAACGCAAACTACAAAATTGTAACTGAGCTGCAGTGTGAACATAGACTAAAGCCTATTTTGTCTGTCAGCAGAGGTGAGGGGACAAGCGCCACCATCATCTGTCGACGCAAGCGCTCTCTGGCAGCCCAGCAGAGGGTGACGGAGACATGCCAAATTTTTTTAAGTCCGTCACAAGCTATGGAGAGTGAGAGTCTGTGATTGGTCAGCACTCCACTTTCTTTTAAACTTGTCAACAGCATCCCCATTTACAAATAACAGAGTACTGAAGATATCTAGTAGCAGACATGGAGGAGATCTGAGGATGTCTTGAATACGACATTTATCTTGAAACGTCTTGAATAGGACAAGTATCCAATTCAATAGTGAAAAGTGAGAAGCTTTAGTCTGTCTTGTATATAGCTTCATCCATTTTCCCAAAAACGCTGACCGACTTCCATGTCTATGCTGAAGAAAACCATCCCCTCAGCAAGATACAGCCATCACCATGTATCACCATCTGGATGGGGTGTTTATGGGTAATGTACACTGTTACTTTTCTGCCTCACAGAATATCTGGTATGTTGATTTACATGTTCTGTTTTACTGTCATGTCAGCTACATACTGTAGCTTGTAGTAAGTTACTTTTTTTTTTTCTACAGCATTTTCTACTTGCTGCTCTTTAATAAGGGTCATATATTTTTTTGACAAGTCTTTGAATAATAGCTGACTTCTAGACAGATTCCCTCATCTGAGCTGGGGACTTCTAAAGCTCCTCCAAGGTTACCTTGGCCTCTTGGATTTTCGCACAAACAATACCAATAGAATACATTCGGTTTCTAAATGTAAAAAATGCAAAAAGGTAAAAGGTAATGGCAAGACAAATGGCAAGGCAATGTATGAAGAGAAACATTTGATGAATTAGTTTTGTAGAATCTTTAAAGTATAACTGACCCCTAAAGCATCATTTGGAAAGAAATTTTTTTTTAAAAAGCAGTGTCTTTGCAAAAAAAGATCAAATTATACTGAATCTCTTTCGATTGTCCATTTTATTGGTTCACTTGTGAAGAAAAAAGTATTAATTTCAGTGAAGTATTGCAGAAGGTTTCATATGGTGTGGTTTTATTGTTACCCATGTATCCATGTTTTGGAGAAGGATGTCACACATCTTATAAAGATATATTGATTTGGTATTTTTTGTTCAGCAGTTGTGAAACGATGGTCTTATTTAGATTTTCCTTGAAGTTTTCTCAATTTTCTCTCTTTACAATGAAGGATGCCTATAAACTTCATAGTTGAACACACAAAGGGACATATACAAACTTCCAAAAGGGGGTTTTAAATCTATCTGCACAAAGAAGCAAGCTGGATTTGGCAATAGCTGAAGCACAGACTGACCTTCAACAGTCAAATAAGCCTGCGAGGTGTCACAGCCACGGCTGTTGCATGCCGTACAAGTGTATAGGCCGCTGTCCTCCTTCTTCACACGCTGAATCATCAGGTTGTTCTGGTTCAGAATCACACCTGAAAGCAGCAGATGAACAGGTTTGATCTAACAAGTGTGGTAACTTGTGCAGTGATAAGTGTGCAGGGCAACAGAGCAGTGCTTGTCCCACCTGAGCCTTTCTCCACTGTGTGGTTGTTCTTGGTCCATAGGACTGTTGGGGTTGGTGTCCCAACAGCGTCACAGTGAAGAGTGATGGTTGCACTCACATTGACCTTATGGTCGGTGAAATTGTTTTGTATTCTTGCAGCCTCAAGATCTATGGTAAGAATATCAGGGGGAATGTGATAAATGACAATTTGCCCATGTGTACTTGAAACTTGAAACGATCTTTAATCGATTTTTTCTATATAGCCTTCTTTCACTTTGTTTCAATCCACACCAACCTTTGAGGGACAGATGGCGCAGAATGCAGGTACTCTTCGCCATCTTGATGTTCTTCACCTTGCAGACATAGAGGCCTTCATCCTCACGGGATGCATTGGGTAGCTTCAGCTCCAGGGTGATGTTGCCTTGCACATTTGACAGCACAGCCTGCGGCAGCGGTCGCAGAGTCAGCAAACGACAGGGCAGGGTAGACTCAGCCTGCTCTACCTCAGACAGGTTGGTGGCACGGAACCAAGCCAGTTCGTGATATAACAGATTGTCCGCTTTACACCGTAGGACTACATCGTCCTGCTCCATGGGGTTATCAGACGGAGACATGCTCACCTCCAGGTCACCTAAAGTTGTACAGATTGCAGGTAAGACACGTTTCAGTGCCATGCAAAACTATTAATTTTGTCACTTTAGAACCCAGAGAAGTGCATACATATGAAGTAAAAGGAAAATTATCCAAAAGGTTTTAAAATAATACACAACAAAAGTCCTACAAGTGTGTCAAGAATGTTACTACATATGCAGTCCTCTTTAATCACTAACCCTTGCCCAGAAAAGAATATATAACCAACCAACTGCCTTCAGTTGACACCTAACACAGTTTATACTAAATATGAATACAGTTCTTACTTCTTCTATGAAGGCTTAGATGGTTTATTGAAGCGAAAAGGCTGGAAAGAAGAAAACCATTCCTAAAAGAAAGAAGGAGGAAACTAAGATCACGTGGCCATCCATCTAAACAGAGAGCCTAAAGGGCCTATATCATGCTAAATCTAGTTTTTGGAGTTTAAAACCATCTGCAATTTTCTCATAAAAAACTAGCGACATCACTAGTTGAAAACAAGGGAGTGCTGAGGTATCTGCACCGCCCCTGCAGGCAGAGCAGCTTACCCCTGGTAGAGTTCCAAACTCACCCTCCTCCTTTTCACAGCTCATGGCTGCTTTGGTTTTGGGCAGCTTAAAACACTTTTTTGGTTAGATTTATTTTACTTTCTCTGTGAAAACGACTGTTTGGCTGCATGGATTACAGAATTTTAATCTACATTCCTAAAGAACGGCAGCTGGATCAAACAAAGAAGCCCAATGTACAGAGAAGTAAGTGGCTAAGTGCTAATGCTAATGTGTGTTAATAATTATCAAGCTGTGTATGTGATCTTACAACAGCCTTGTGTGGTTAATTAATTGATCTGTAGCATCTCAGAATGTTCAGAAAACTGGTGCAAACAACACCCACGGCTTTTTTGAAATATCTGCTTAATGGACTCAGCTAGTTGTTTTCTGCTCTGTCTAGAGACTGGAGATTCAGCAACTGAAATAGGCTTTACAGAGTCCGTGTTTTACAAAAAAAATTAAATAAACCAAACGTCTGAGCCCTTAATATAACAGAATTTCATTGTGGTGCTTCTTGCTTTCCAAATTCACAGTCAGAATACTGTTTGAGATGTAGCTCAGTACTGTTTCTCTCAGTCTGAGCTGCTGCAGAGCGAGGGGGCAGGAGACAGGTTTATAGAGAAATTAGCCGTTTAGCTTCGTGGTCTAACATTCACTACAGGATGCAAGTTAAATTTTAGGACAAATTAGTACCCTATAACACCAACGGTAACATTTTAGCATATATATGTCTATCGCAGAAGTTAAAAGCTTTAAAATAGCATGATATAGTCCCTTTAATCAAGGAAGCAGCCAAGAGGCCCACACTTTTGAAGGAACTATGAATGCTTAAACTGCGCTAAGGGTTTAAAAAAAAGACTGCATAAAAGATTACAAAAAAGAAACAACAAAACACAGCTTACGTGTGACATGGAAAAAGATGTTTCGGGAATCCTCTCCGGCTTTGTTGGCAGTCTTGCATCTGTAGAGGGCATGGGTCTCTGCTTTTTGAATTTTTAATGCACTGGTAAATTTCTATAAACGTAGAAGATAAGTTTACAGTTTTTAACTCTGTATTTTTACATGAAAAAATTGAAGAGTTAGGAGTAGAAATGATATTGACAAGGATATGACCATTGAACTACTAACATTTTGAGCTCGATCAATGCTATCTCTAATTTCTACTTCATTTTGTATTCCGCTGATGGAGACGTTTTTCCAAGCAAAGCAGTTCTTCAGCTGTTCCTCCGTGTTGTTCAGCCCTGGCCTGATATGGAGAACAAACCATAGTAATAGCCACAAAACACTGAACAGAATTTAAAATCACAAAAATTCAAGAATAGAAGGAACAAAAACTATAAAAACATAAAATTACCCATATGAACATTTGTAAAAAAAAAAGAAAATGTAAAGAATAAATAACACTTGAATAAACACTGGGTATATATCTGACTAAATAGGTACTGTAGGTCTTCAATGGTCTTTTTCAAAAGAATCCAGCAATTTAAATACAACCTGTTAGAGTTGATCTCGTTTCGTTTTCAGTCTCCTGTCAGGAATTACTGCCAAAAATCTTTATTTCTTTATTTGATTTTTTAAGAATTAAGATAGCTAAAACCTTGATTTTTAGCCATACATAGATAAATATACTGAAATTGGTTCGTTTCTTGCTCTATATATAAGCTCTACATTTTTTTTTATTAGTTCTAATCTTCACTGGAAACCAATACAATCAACTTAATGCAGGCTTGCTTGTCAGAGCATGTCATACAGTTTGCTGCAGCAATCAGTAAGAGCTGGAAACATTAAAACGATGCTTGTCATATGCAATGAATAGTCTTAACAAGCTGGTGAAGTTAAACTTAAACCATAAACTTAAACTAAGAAATGGATAAAAATGGTAAGATTTGTCATTTTAGACTGAATAATTCCTGGTGGGGTTAGTACATAAATTAAAATTTCAGAGGATCAAGTGACAAGCCTTGGTGAATCCCACAAGTTAAAGAAGCTTTTATAATGGAGTATTTTTCTGGACTTTACAGAGTAACTTCTATCCCTTAAAACAGGAGCAAACCCAGAGATAACAACCAGATGTCTAAGCCTATTGTACAAAGATATTATATCCTAAGTACCAGATGTTGCACTGACTTCAAGTATGCTAAGTATAGAACTATTCACAGAATTTTAAACCATCACAAGGTCAGCACAAAAACCTGTTTCTTAACACCGGAACAGGCCATGATTGTTTTTTTGTTTGTTTTTTTTCTTAAAACATTAGCATAACCTGATTGGCCAATAAGTTTCACTATATTTATACACATTCATTTAGGACTTATTTCCAAAATGTTTATTGTTTGTTCTTTTCTTCCATAAGCTTTTTTTTCTGCTCATATACACTCAAGCTTTTCCTCCACCAATGAAAAAGAAAGTGAAAAACATATGAGGTTTTTTTACCAAACCAGAAGGTAAAATTAAATTATAAGAAGTAGATGAATGTACCCAAGAGGAGATACAGCTCTAACAGGGAAACATGCTTTCTTTTTAAAGTGACTCTGACAGGAACAACAGGAAATGTGGATCTGGAGAAGGGAAACAGTGAAACGTGTAGGCAGAAGATAAGGAACGAGCTGCTGGCCTTCTCTCATCATAAACCTCATCTCACAGTCTTTTTTTCTATCAACACTTGTCAAATCAATACTGGATTCTCTGAGGAAACTTTTGTGTAACTGAAAAAAAGTTCAGGATATGCATGTGGACAAAGCTGTGACATAAACTAGCTAAAATTACAAAATTGTTGTGCAGCTTCTAGTTTAAGCATATTTTGAGAACATTCTGTGTCTCAATATTTGAAGTTGTTCTAAAAATGGGTATTGTGACGGGACTGAATTACATCCGCTGATCTGCATCAAGGTCAGAGTGCACTCTCATTGTCCCTTCTCATGTTTTTATCAACATCACGAAAGCAGCTATTCCTTTTCTAAATCAACAAGCTGTTGACAAGAAGGGACTGAGGGGAAAGTCACCACAGCTCGAATTCAGAAAGAACAACCCCCACCTCTCTTCTCTGTTCGCTTCATTTTCGTCGCAGATATAAAAAACACATAGTGACTTACAAGAAGGCACGTGGACAGTCTTCCTTGGACATCCACTGCCACTGGATGTACTCAGGTGTTGGAATGCCACGGGCGGTGCACCACAGTGTATTGCTTTTGCCATACTCATATACGTCGCTGTAGCCACTCCCTTTCTCTATTATCTTAGGGGGCACTGTAGAGGAAAACAAGTCAAGTTACCAACATCTACTGACAGAACACAGTGTCATGAAAAATTATTTGCCTCTTTTCAGATTTCTTATGGTTTGGTTTTTTTGCTTTGCTTACTCATCACATTTGTTTGTTTCACATTACTTTTCTTGCATCAACAGCGACAAATGTCCTCAAGGATTTGAGATAATTGGCAACGATTTTTTTACATCATGGTGGAAAAATTTTGGACACTCCTGTATTAAGCTTTATTTTAGTTCAGCAAATTTGGAAGGTTTTCAAGCGGGAAGAAAATGTATTGTGCCATTTAAATCAAGTTTATGCCAACAGGCTTTTCCAAATCATCTTTTTGATCGATTGAGATCTTGACTTACCAGAGCACTTACAATCTTTATTCTGCTGCATAACCAAAGTATGCTTGAGGTCACAAAATTATGTTCTGACAACCTACTTGTAAGGACCGAAGCAGCAACATTTTTGAAGAATGAAATAAACATGTTTTTGACAAAGGAGCAGTGCTGGTACAGCCTTTATTTTGCAGTTTGCACTTTGTAATCTAAGATTGTTAAGCAAGCACCATCGCATGTACATTTCAAAATGTTGAAACTGAGACAGCTTTTGAATGCATTCGGCAGAGGTGATTGGTTTGCAACAATTGATCTCACCGATGCTTACTTTCAGGTAGAGATACACCCAGAGCACTGTCAATTTCTGAGATTTGGCTTCAAGGGTATAGCTTATGAGTAGCTTGTCGTCTCTCTAGCACATTTACAAAAAGTGTCAAATCTCTCTTAGAGAAAAGGGAATTTGTATCCTTGCATAACTGCACGACTAGGCTTTTATAGCCAGTCCCAGAAAGCAGGCAGCAGAAGAGCTGTCGCTGACGCCGTCCTTTATCTGTCAAGGATTTTTGGTAAACTTTCAGAAAAGTTAATTGAACTCGAGTCAGCAGTTCTCATTTCTTTGGCTGGAAATATGCTCCCTGTCAGCTCAAGCACATCTTTCAGAGCACCGCTTGACTACTTTCAAATGGTGCCTTTCTTAGTTTCAGTTGGGACGCATACTTTGTCTCCAGATAGTCTAACAGCTGATCAGTATTGGGTTATTAAAGATGTGTCCGATTCAGCAATCTACATGCTCTTCTCATGAGCTGTGCACGTCATGTCTCCTGCACAGGAAGCTAAAAAAAACAGCCAATTGCATATTAATCCTTTGGGGGTGTAGGTAACCCGGTCTGCTGTACCGTGGGCCAATAGACAGGGTTTCCTTTCAAAACGTCATGTCCAGGGGGCCATCTGGAAGGTGCGAGGTATCTGGACATTAACCCAGTCTAAGCTCCACATTAACGATTATAGTGTTGTTGGCAGTTTTGCAAGCTCTGAGACATTTTTTACAGGGTTCAGATGAGCCAGCTTGTTGTAATAAGAATGGACAACACCACTGTGGTGTCTTACATAAACAGGCAGCGGGGCACTCACTCATTTCCCTTTTTAAACATGTCTATAAAAATCTTGCAGAGACTCAAACTCTTGCAGTGTTCATCTTCTGTCTGTCAGAGCAACTAATTTCCCTGGGCAGCTGAATTTAAGGGTGGATCTGCTGGCCAGGGGACGCCCAGTTATGTGGGTGTGGTGGCAGCAACCATCAATGGTTGCTAAGATCTGGCAGCATTTTGGCAGGGCCTCAGTGGATTTCTTTGCAACCAAGGACTACACCCACTGTCCCGTTCTTCTAAATAACAAATCACAACGCTCCACTGGGAGTGTACGCGCTATCACACCCATGCTCCAACATGCTTCGGTATCCATTTCCTACAGTTGAAATGATTCTGCCAGTGTTGGAGAGGGTACACAGATGGGACCTGTCCTTGATTCAGGTGGCACTTTGCTGACCAGCAAAGTCGTGGTGTGTAGAAATAACCAACTTGCTGGTAGCAGAGCCCTGGAAACTTTCCACCTGCCTGGATTTCCTCTCCCAGGTAGGAGGGAAAATATTTCTACCATGCCTAGAATTATGGATGGCATATGCGTACCTGCTGAGAGGTCCAGTTTGTTAGCTAAAGGCCTCCTTTTTGATGTGTTTGCAACCATTCAGAGTACCAGAGTGACTTCCACTAGGGGCTTATATGCCTATAAGTGTCATGTTTTTGTTATACCAAAAACATTGCTCCTTTCCAGTGCTCCATTGTGGATGTTTTGACCTTCCTACAGGAGCTGCTGGATAACGGTCTATCTTTCTCCACAATTAAGGTTTACCTGGCTTTTATCTTCGCCTGCCATGTTGTCTTTGATGGAGTTGCATGGGATGCTCATCCCCTGGTTGTGCGTTTTTTCAATGGCGTCCCAAGGCTGAGACCAGTGATTAAGTCAATCCTCCCTTCCTGAGATCTGACTGTTGTGCTGGAGGCTCTTTGCAGCACTCTGTTTGAGCCATTTTGGTTGGTTGATATGAAACTCTGTCATATAAGACTGCTCTGCTTTGGCAACTACGAAAAGGGGGCACACATCTTGTGTTCAGTTTTTAGCTTTGTGGACAAATGCTGCATATCTCCCTAAGGTGATCCCCACAGATTACAGCTCTATGACTATGGAGTTTTCTAGCTTTTGTCCCCCTCCTTCTGCTTTTGAGGACCAAAGAATGCTGCATTTTTTGTGCACTGCCTCTTAACATTGACTGCACTTAGGATATTTGACAAACTGTTTGTATGGCTTGCCATTCCAACTAGATGCAAGTGTTGGGTCTGACCCTGAGATATGAAATTATATAAAAGGGTTCTAGGATAAATGACGCCAGCATCCCCGAGCGCTGGCTTCCTGCTGTTCTTAGAGTCGAACGATGTTTCTCTTTCACTCCCTCTCCCTTTTTTTTTCCTCATTTATCCGTCGCAACCAAAGGATTTAGTTTTCTGTGACCAATCCCTCCGGGACAGTTCAAAGTAAGGTCGTTCTAATTATTATTTGAAAGTCAGGGTGGAGTAATTCTAGGATTTTTCTCTATGCATGCATGCTTTCTGTAAACTTTCCCATTAATTATTAAATTATTAATTAATAATCAGATTTGTGTTTGAAGTTCACCATGTTTTCCTGAGTAACCTGAGCTCTTGATTGTGTGCGATTTGTGTTGAAGTTACTGGCATTTTTTATTAGTAAAAAAGCTGTGTTGATTGTGTATGTGTTTATTTTGTTTTGACTTAGTTTGAATGACGAGCAAAGCCGAACGTAGCCTCTGTTAACCCTTTTTTCAATCTGTAACCATGCAATTCATAGTTCTTTATTAGCCGAAGGCTGGTTTCACTGATAAGCACCACGCAGTCTCATTGTTTAAATAGACCACGAGGTACAACGGCCAGGTAATAACCCCCCCATTCGGCATTTTTCCCGTTTGCGCGCGTACGTCGCCGCCATGCAGTGTTATTACGTACACGCGTCCAGGAAGCTCCCCGTGACATGGCCTTCACAGTTTCCGGTCGTCATCCATGTTTGTAGTTTTGTTTACGTTCAGGTAGCTTTAGCCACTTAGCTTAGTAGTTAGCAGACCCGAATTAGCTGAGATAGAATTCAGGTTGTTGTTTGGTGAGATAGAGTTAGTTAATATGTTTGTTAAACTGAATCAACTCTTTGTTTCCTTTATTTGAGTGTGTGTTTCTATCATTGCAAAAGGCTTACCCTTCAGACAAATAATCTAATAAATAATAATCTAATTCTGTTTTATCGTCTGGATGTGACAGGCCCTTCTGTGGTTCTCTCCATTCTTTCTGCTCAATTGAACAGTCCACACTAAGGCAATACACTTTTTTCATGTGGATAATTGCGCTTTGGGTATGTATATACAAGCCCTATACTCTATGTGCTATAGTGAATAAATCAACTGAAAGGGAGCAATATGTTACATATATAAATACTGTTCAAAAAAAGAAAGGAACGAGATACAACACCTTTTCTGCCCTGCTGTTCATCCCCACTCATTGAACTGAGTTATGACTGATTGTGGGTGTGTTTAAATGCAGGCGGCCCTGCCATTTGTCATCAAACGTCATTTGGCCTCAAGGTATGATTAGAGGTGTCTGCAGTCAGCCCACACGGGGGCATTATATCCCATGTTTTATGTGTCTTACCTCATTCCTCTTTTTCAAGGAACAGTGGTTATATGTTTAATATAATGTTTTCCTCCATCTTTACCAAGAAAGGGCAAGATTTATCAGACTTCGAGAGACAAGGCATTGAGACCTTACCTAAACCAACCACTGTAGGTGGAGGAGCAGTGGTTAGTGTCTAAATAGACCTGAGACGCGGTTGTTTATTCAAGACATTGCTTGCTTTTTATTATATCCACCAGGATGTAATGTTTTTGTCGCCGTCGCAGAGGTCTGTGGTTTTCTAGTTTGTTTTATTTTTTTCCTTGTGGGCTCACTAGATAAAAGAAAAAAAAATAATTTAGAGTTATTTAATTTTCTACCTAGATTTAAGCTCTACTACTTGTGTTTGGGACATTACATACATTTTTATATTCTGTTAGTATTTTTTTTTTATTGGGGGGGCGACTATTTCTGAAAAGAATGGTTTATTGTTGATTTAAGTTTTATGTTTTGCATTTGAAGTATCAGGGATTAATACCTGTTTTTTATTTCAAATTATTCAGACAGATTTAAGATATGTGAGGGAGATTTTATTTAGTTTTATAGTAAATTCCAAGTTTTTCAATGTGTTCTATTTAATTAATTCAATGTGTTATATTTTTATTGAGGAAAAATGAATATTGTTGAATTTTACAATGCCTCATTGATGGCTTAAATACAATTGAGTTACCTAAGTACAAAGAATTCAACTGCAGGGTATTGCATACTTTTCCAACATACAGCAGTGGTGCTTAATACATACTTTACAACAGGAAGAACCCAGAGAGTTATTGTGTAAAAATACCAATAAAGCATTTCAAAAAAGATAAAGATCTGTGAGAAAGCAAGGACTTGTTCACTGTACTGTAACTTTCCGTGTTCAAACAGAAATATTGAAGAGGCAAAGAATACCTACCATTGACCCGTAGTTCAAAGGAGCGTTTCTGTTCATGTTTAGTTATCTTGTTGGTCAGGATTACAGTGTAGGTGCCTGCATCATCCTCAGTGGCTCCACGGATTATTAGAAGATCACCTTTGTGCTTTATTCTGTAGTTATCCCTGGCAAGAGCTTGGCCATCTTTTAACCTGAACATTTCAAACAACATATGACTTTAACGGATTGTCGCAGAGATATAACTGAAGGCGTGCATTCAAAGTGCCGATTACATCCTATTGAGGTAAAACTATTTCTACTGTGCAGCCTACATACCATTTCAAGTTGGGGTCAGGGTATGCTGAGTACTTGACAGGGATCTCGAGGGGTATTTGAT
Source organism: Apricaphanius iberus (assembly GCA_028564705.1). NCBI lineage: Eukaryota > Metazoa > Chordata > Actinopteri > Cyprinodontiformes > Aphaniidae > Apricaphanius > Apricaphanius iberus. Next base: position 1,155,433 of record JAPXFQ010000256.1, read on the forward strand.
CGTCCACGTTTACTTCCCACACCTTCGGCCATTGTTCTGTCATGTCAATAAAAGGCATTTCTGCAGAAATAAACAAATAGGCAGAATGTTACTGGGTTTTTTTATTGCTACTTTATTAGATAGATCAACTACAAAAATGATTTGCAGACAAACTACTTCTGCAGATTATTGCACCTTTGCTAGTTATGCTAATATTGAATGTAGTGTTTTGTCTTTGAAAATATTTTATCGATATTTTATGTGACAGACAAACACAAAGCATATTGTAACTGTAACGCAGAAAAAATATGTTTATGTTATATGTTTTAAAAAATAAAGTGCAAACAAAAATCTTAAATGTGTTTGTTAAATAACTAAAGTATCTAATATCTAAATAAAACGTCAGGCATCTACAGAGCAAGTGTATCAGGTTCTTGATTACTTTGCAAAGTAGCTGTCTTCTTTGGTTGCAAATAAAGTTATGAAGGGGCATTGAAGTTGGGGGGTGGGGGGTAAAAACAAATGTAGGATACACTTTTTAGATTTCTATTTGCAAAAAAATCTAGAAGTTGAGTTTCATTTTCCTTCCACCTCTCTATGCACTATTTTTGTTGGTCTGTTTTTATATAATCCCATTAAAGCACATTGACATGTCTGGTTGAAGTATATTTAGGGAGACAAGGAGCATTAAAGGTTTACACCATTTTCAAATGGAAATAAAATTCATCTTTTGGAATATGCAGAGGTTTTTGATCAGATTCTCAATATTTTGTCATTTTTAGTGAGTACATTTCAACAACATAGAACCGATTCATTCATTTCCCAAAACGTATTTATGCACACACAAAAAAAATACTGTTAAAATAAGGGTTGCTTACACCATGCTTACACTTAATTTCTGTTAATCAAAATAAAAAAATCACAGCATAATGTTTCCAGTGCACCCACCAAAAACTGTGAGATAAGCAGAGGCGCTTTTCTCCATCTGCCCGCTGGAAGCTGTGCAGGTGAAAACTCCAGAGTGAGCCAGTGTCACGTTCTCCACTATCAGTGTATTGGACAGCTCAAGAGAGTCCCACAGCTTCTTCTTATGGGGAACTGTGTGGAAACCACTGTCTAAGTTCTGATATGGGAATACACAGCAAAGACACATTTGTTTTTTAAAACAGACAGAAGATATATACAACAGCAGTCTATATTTTTTAGGATTTTTTTGTCTTTTCTTTTTTTATATAAAAATATTATTGTTGTAGACAGTACCTTGATAAAGTAAGAATTTTAAGATTTTCTCAATTAATAACAAAGATTTCTAAATGTTTTATTCAGATTTCTATCAAGAAAGAGTTGAGTAATGCGTATTTGGGCATATGGCAACTGATAACTGATTCCTATCCTATCCTACGTCCCTTTAACTATCATATTTTTAAATAACATTCAGGGAAACCAATTTGCCTAAGTAATCACAAGTGCAGACCTACTTAGACATGGTTTTACACCTAAACTGATAGCCTGAGAAAAACAGGAATAAAGAGCAGAAGATCCAAGATTCCTATGCACAAGAGTCCTAAGGCAGTTTTAGAGGAGCTTTAGAGATCTTTAGAGAGTTATCCTGCTGACAGGACAACTATTAGTGTGTGTGTAGTTTGCCTCTTGTCATGTAGCAAGTATATGGAAGATATACCTACATTGTGGTGGCAGCATCATAATGTGGGAATGTTTTTGTGTTTTTTTAACAGGGAACATGTAAACTGATCTAAGTTATTTTCTAAGATGTTTCCTTGAAATAACTTTTTAAAAACAATGCATCATTATCCCTTCCCATCACAATCATGTTCTATTATCTTGTTGGTCTATCTCTAGATGTGAAAATGTGCAGTGAATATCTTATTCAGGCTCTTTAAGCGCTCTGAGCACTAAAAAAAAAACATGTGGTCACATTTGACCTGCTAGTGTACAGATAGTCTGAGGAATTCCTGAAAGCAGGAAGTCACGAGATACACGTCCGAATTCTGTCTCAGTGAGTCAAAGAGCTTAACTCCAGAGTGTCACGTGAGTTGAGTCAACTAAAGATTTACAAGAACAATACTGTAGATTCAGAGACTTGTGGACTGACCAGGGCCCCTCCAGAGTGCGTCCAGTTGAATTCGATGCCCACGTTGAGCTCCGTGCGGGCAGTGCAGATTAGCACCAACCTCTCCCCCACAGAGAGCCTCTGGTTTAAGGGGGTCAGGGTGAGTTCATAAATCTTGTATCCTGCGGAAAAGGGAGGTAAGACACGACAGCCGTGGAGTTGCTATTGTTCTGCTGAGACTACGCACGCTCACAACAGGCTTGGTTCAGCCAACACAAACTCTCCTCACATGTAATCATGCTAATTCAGTCTCTGACAAGGTCCTAGATCGTCGTTTTCAGAAATAATATTTGGATCTATTTCTCTGTCCGTTTTTATCTTACCAACAACAGCGACGATGTAGAGAGGAGACTTGAACGTCTCATTTCCAATACGAGTCTGGCAGGAGACAACTCCAGCGTAGCTTATCAGATGGGTTGGTAAGATGAAACCCCTCTTGGGATCCCACATGGAATCCTTCCCATCAGGACGGATCTCCTTGATTGGATACTTCTGAAAAAACAAAGAAAGTGAGTCATTTTAAAACCAAATTGGTAAATTAAGAAAGAGAACCTTCGTTAGTGAATTACAAACGGGAAAACGATTGCGGCACCTTGCGAAAGTGCCCATACGCCTCAAACTCTTTTTATTTTTCATCACATTTCAACCACGAATTATAATGTATTTCTGTCACAGACTAACACATAGTAGTACATCATTACTAAGCGCATGCCTACTCTGAATTGAATTAGTTATGGATTTTAATTTTAGTATTCTAACACACAAAAACACTTTTAAAAAGTTTCACTAAAAGGTCAACCTCCATCCAAATCGCGAGTTTTTACAGCCTCTAACAGGATTGAGGAAATGGTTTTCCCACAGCATGATGCCACTGCCACTATGTATAATGAGTGTTACGGCAAACTCAGGGTGTGTGCTTAGTGTTAAACCACGAACAACATGTTTAAAATAGTGTAACTATTTCGTCTCATTTGACTTGGATCACATTATTCCATATATTTTGCTGTGATCCTTACCTTTCTCATGGCATACGTGCAAACAGGACTTCTTATGAATGGGTTTCTTCTTGCAACATAAACTGAGAACCCTTTAAGTTGTCCATGGACCCCTTGGTCACTTCTATGACCAATCCTCCCATCGCTCATCCTGTTAATTTAAGTGGATACCTTTGCTTTGGCGGTTGTTGTGCCAAACTCTTTTGAGTTATTAGATAATGGATTTAAAAGTATATCAAAAATATATTTTTGAAAACCTAGTTCTACTAAGTTCTCCACAAGTTCCTCCCTGATCTGTTTTTCACTTTAACTTTCACTGACTTTAACTTCAGAGGCCCTTCAAAACAGCTCTATTTAATGTATGTATGTATTTAATTTATGTAATTTAGTCTAAATTGAGATTAAATTACACACCTGTGGACTCCAACTAAATGTGCCCACTTTCTAAAGGAAATTAGTAGCCCTGGAATTTTAGATAATTAAATCCCCCAAAGAGGTTATGTGATCATGCTCGTCTGTTCATCAACTTACAACTTTATGGACAAAATTTGATTTAAAATCCTCAGGAAATATCTGAAACTGGACCAGCAACAACTGATTACATTTGAGGGTTGATCCAACATGAAATGCGTATTTATCCACTGACCATTGGTTCTATCCACTCTCTCCCATGTCAGAAAGCTCAAAGACGGCTTACTTCTCTCAGCAGACCCGCTACGGTTGGAGCATATGCACAGCAATATTATTTGAACATGTAGGAATCTTCCATTAACAGACATTTTATTTCAAAAGTACCAAAAGTTAGAATTAGATAACACAGGGATGAGTGGCCCTGATGGAGGTCTGCGCTCTGAAACCTTTTTGATTTTTTTAAAACTATGGATCTGTTTTTCCTTGTATTTCCCAATCATGCACTGCTTTGTCTTGTTTTATCTCATAAAATCTCAAGAAAATACAATGAAGTTTGTGGCTGTGACACAAACAAATAATCAAGAAGTTTAATTGGTATTAATACTTTTACAAACCTCTACATTATCCATCAACAAGCATCAGCACACATTTTTGGAACATATGCTGTCAGGTGACACAATTGTGATTGTTAAATCTTTTTCTTGCTTTGTTTGCTTTCCCCACAATAAACAAGTAATTTTGTCCCGTTGCCAATGATCCAAGCAGCTACTGCACCAGTTTTACAAACAAAGCCCCTCATTCCTTTCAATGCTGTTGGAGACGAAGGATAGGCTATATAGGAAAAAACCCTGTGTAATGAACTGGGACTTGCAGTTCGATAAACATGTACAAGTATCAGGTATCTTGTGTCAAATGCTGCCACACTTTAAGAATATGCATTATTTTGGAAATTAACAATTAAAGCAAAAACTGTACTATTGTATTTTGGTTTTGGTTTTCTGGTAAGATTTTATTAATGTTTCTATGGAAACCCCCTCACCTTTGTCTTCTCACAGAAAAAAAATGCATCTGAAACAGACAAACTGGTTGATGTTCTGAGGGAAATCGTTTAATTTACATCATGTTTTATTAAAGTACTGCAAGCCATTTTTAACTGATGATTCCATTTTTATAAAGTGGGAAAAGCTCTCAAAATCACCCCGGCCCTCTATGAAAAAGTATTTGATTGGTTGTATAATCAGTATAATGTTTCATGTCTGAAATGGCATGTTTACATCTGATGTACAATTCTCCCAGAAACTTCCACTTTTGTCTCTTTGGGCCACTCAGTATTTATCCAGACGTCTTTAGGAATCATTAAGAGGTTAATTTGTAGATGTTAGACCTTTGACTTTTGTTTCTCTATGGTCAGTGGTAGTTTTTGCCCTGGAACGCTCTGGATTGTATTTTTGCTCAGATTTCCTAAAATGTTTAATCAGGAACCCTGACCTTAACCAAGGCAAGCGAGGCCTGCTGTGTTTTAAATGTTGCTCTGGTTTCTTTTGTGACGTCCTGAATGAGGCATTGTTTTTTATTATTATTATTATTATTATTGGGGGTGTTTTAGATCAAGGACTGAATGGTTTGCTTTTTGTGACCTTTTAGCCAATTTCAGCAGGCCACACAAGTTCTATTTAACTGGTCTGCTGATTCTATCTTTCTGGGAATTATCAGGCCTGGGTGTAGCCAGTCAAAATGAACTCAGCTTTCCAAAAAAAAATGTTAAGCTAAAGAACAATTGGGTTATGCAGCAGGACAATTGAGATGTTTTAACAGGACCTAAAACAGTATGATAATGCACGTTTTCAATGCACTTTACACCCAACAAATGTGGCTGCATGTCATAAATGTTTCTGAGTTTCAGTGTGAGAGAAAGAAAAAGCAGAAGGGAATCTTCCTTACAGTGTTTAGCGTAACATTGAGATTCTCCAACGAGCCTCGGCAGGGTATCACCACCCGCTCGCCTTCACGTATGAAGACCACCTCATATTCTTTTTCAGAGGGCACAAATGGTACCTTGGAATCTGAAATGGGACAAAATGAACATTAGAAACATGTTTTAAGTATAAATCGATGCAAAGAGACATGGTAAATATGACTTCTGTGAAAATGTGTCTGAGAGAATCTGATAAATATGTTATCTATGCATTTACTTTTGAAACTGGAGGAGTATTTTGCTTTAACTTTACTATAAGAAACTGTATAAAAAAGATAAGTGAAACAAGGAGTCATACCATGGACAAAGACATAAACTGCTGCTGCTGTCTTGCCGTCTTCAACTTTCAGGTCTTTATAATAACACCTATACTGTCCAGTTTCATTCACGGTTGCATTTGTGATGGTTAGGGTTGTGCAGAAAAGTCCGGATCCACTGCAGTCACTGGTGGAGAGGCGAGTGCTAGTTGGAGGGGTGGACCACAGCAGGCGCTGCCGACCTCTGCCAGAACAGCACGTACACAAGACTTTACTGCACACTCTGAAACACTAGCGAGACGATGGATGAAAGAATGATGGGGAAAGTAACACACACCTGCACGTTAAATCCAGGTTGTCAGATTTGTTCATCCGGTGGGTGCCGTGGACATTAATTGCTGGTGGATCGGGCATGAACCCCAGCTGGATGGCTGGAAGAAGGATCAGGGGAGTTAATGAAACCCATCAAGCTTTATTTTACACTCCATATGGTTGAAAAGAGGAAATACATCTGCTATTGTCTAAATGTGGTCAGGGTTAATCAAATAGGATTTTTAAAATCATTGATTTGGTTAAATAGTGAACATCTGGGCTAAAGAATTTTTGTTTCAGGATTATTTTTTTGAAATGTGCACAACTCCCAGTCAATTACTCGATGCAATCTGCTGGGATTTCTTAAAAAATAAAACATTTTAAACTGATTGGAATGTTTGTATGATTGTATTGAAATTACTTTTCTGGTAAAGTGCCTTGAAATGACATCTGTTGTGAATCGGTGCTATACAAATGAATTATTTTTCATTTTTCTTGATTCAAGACAAGGGGCAACTACCCTGATTTACCAGTTAAAGAAGATGCTTAAGGACTACCAGTGTGTGCCGGGTTCGAGGTGGGATTGGAAGTCAGCAAACGAAAAGCACAATCCACAAAAAAAAAGAAAATTCATTGTAGTTTATGCTTTCGAACTGTTTCCCTGGGCCTTTTTTTTTTTTCCAATGCCACAGAAAATGGCGAAGCTGTGTCAAAACAGGAAGCGGGGAAAGATGGGCTGGGTCAGACTCATAATCCAGCACAGTGTGACCTAGGTGGGGGTTCCTGTTACAGAGGATATACGCTGACTACCACCTCCCTGTGCGCTGCTAAAGGACATTTTTATTGTATGGAAAAAAATAATCTTTAATAGTGGCCAATCAGAAACACCCTTATTTGTCTTTTTTATATAAAAGGAAAACAGAAATTAGTTTTTCAAGAACCATGTCTATAGATTTAACTCATTGTGCCAATACAAAAAAAATATCCCAGTGCTAAATGTAAATATTTATATTGAGATTCTGATTAACATTTTTCTATGGACACACTTCATTGCCAAATACATTAGGGATTATTCCTGCTTTAAAGGGTTAAAGGAAAAAAAAAAGTTTTTAAAACGTTTTAATAGATCCATGTAGCTTTAGCTCAAGGGTGTCCAACTCCAGTCCTTGAGAGCTACTTGCCTCCACTTTTTAGATGCACTCATGCTCCAACACAGCTGAATCAAATGATGGAATTTCCTCCTCAGCATGCCAACAAGTTTGATAAAGGTCTGATAATGAGTTATTCATTTGATCCAGGGTTATTAGAGCAGGGGTGCATCTAAAGGAGGAAGGATAATAGCTCTTGAGTAGTGGAGTTGGAGGCCCCTTTCAGCCACTTTATTCATTCTTATGAATCTATAGTTATAGATGTTTAACCATATGAAAATAATATTAAAAAATAGCACATCACTGATCACTTTTTTTTCTTTACCAACAGATCAAAAAGTTGGAAAAACAATAGGAAAAAGTTAAAGAAAAAATGGATATAACTCAGTCAGTCAGATGAACAAGAGGCCAAAAGTCTACAAATGTGGAAAAGCTACTACTAGATAGTTATTTGATTATTAGAAACTAGTCGAAAGATTTTTTTTATTTGTTTGTTGTTTCTTTGTATTTCACAGTACTAACAACACATGTGACACATTCAGGTAGTATACAAAAGATTATTTTAAAAGTTTTTCATTCCATCATCTTACCAGCTACACCAGTTGTTTCCAGAATAATGCCCAACAGTGGAATAAATAAAACAGCCAGCTTCATCATCCGATAAAAGGCGAGGACTGAATCCTCATCAAAGTACAAATAAAAACTTCAGAGCAACAATGAAAAAAAAAACTGCCACATTAAAAATCCATGAGGCAATGAGGTTTTTTGTTCCGCTTCAGATAAAGTTTGAGAGTAATGGACAGAGCCAGTGGTCACCGTGCTGTGCAGTGCGCCTGTGCATGTTTCTCACTGAGCTGCTGCTGAGGATGTAGAGAGGAGCCTCGGTGAGAGGCCCGGAGGGAAGGAGGGGCATCTGCAACGCAGACAACACAGCTGAACCTGTTCCTAAGGGGCTAAACATCAAACTTTATCCAGACATGTTCAAGCTTCCTTATCATTCCTTAACTGGAATGTTTGTCTTACTTGGTAATCCGGTTAGGCTAATGTACTTATATTTTACTGCTGTTTTATCAAATATAATACAATCCTTTATAATGAACTGCTATTTTTTTTTAAATGTGAAAGCTGCACATCAACAAGTAGAGTGATGAAATTTAAACAGAGTCCAGGTACATTTACAAAGCTGCAGCATCAGAATATCATTGTTCATAATAGTTTTATTTATGTGTACTACAACAACGTGTAAGAGTGTCTTTGTGTTACCTGTAATGTTGGAGTTTTGTGTAACAAAAGCCCTAAATGCAGAGGGAAGTCAGCCTTTTCCGTACTACGGTGGCTCCAAGGAAAGTCTTGCAATTCATGACATAAACGTGTGGGTTTAATTATGGCTTCTGCCATAGCAGGTAGAGTCTGCTCTGAACTTACCAGTAAAGAGCATTAATGTTGTGACTCCAGTTTAGTTTATTGTGCAGGTGAACACCCAGTTGAATCTAATTAAATCCAGATGTTCTGTGAAGTCCTTAGTGGTCTGTTAAAAAACATTAGAAGGCAAAAACCATCATGAAAACCAAGGAACACAGCAGATAAGTCAGGGATCAATATTTAGAGAAGTTTAGAACAGGTCTAGGGTTAAAAGCGCAACACAGCTGTAAACCTACCAATGAGGATACCACAAAGTGTGGAAAGGTTTTCTGGTTAGATGAGACCAAAACAACATATTTCAGAAGAACCTGAACACACCGTATCCAAAATGAAATAGCATTATGTTGTAAGGATGCTTTCTTTTTCAGCATTAACAAGGAAACCAATCAGAGCTGACATAGCTAAAAGCAGGTTCTTAATAGGATAACTAAAAAATCGTAATGCTTGTTGAGTTTGAGTTGTTTTCTAAGAAATGGGAAAAAAATTCAGTAATGAATAAAGCTGGTTTAGATACAGCTAAAGCTGACTCTACACAGTCCTGACTCTGGTTGGCTGAACACAAACATATGCCACTCCTTTAATATTTTAATGTGAATGAAAATTTAAAACCATGAGGTCTTTTCCTTTTAATTCATGATTACTTGGTACTTTGTGTTGTTCTCTTGCATAATATCATAGCAACATACAGTGTGCCAAGGTTCCAAAGGCATTTAGATAGATTACCTGATCGATTAAAGAGGGTTTTGCTAAAGGAAAAATAGTCTCTCTTTTTTTTTATCTATTCGCTTTTGCTGCTCTTTTCTAAAAAAGGTCATTTTGTGAAAAAACAAGTTACTCTCCATCCCATTTACTCAGTATTGTTACTGTATATCGTTACAATCATGTATTCTTAGCTGCGGGTCACAGTGAAAGTAACATCTGTGTTTATTTAAAAAAAAAACTGCATTCAGTAAGTGTAATATCTGATGATTAGCTAGGAGACTTATGTTTTGATTATGGCAAGGGTTCAGGGGGAACATTGGGGTTATCCACATGTTTCCTGGTTTGGTCACTTATGTAGGAACTCCATCAACTAACCTACTTTTTCTACTCCAAACCATCACTTCCTGGAGGAAACTTTATGGCCAATATGTTGTGGAGAAAATAAATACAACAGAAACATTTTCAAAATGTATTTGTTCTCTCCTTTCTGCTTCATGTGTTTGCTTTATGAACTGTGGCTCAGACTAAGACAAAAACATACTTCCATTCTATTTTTTGCCTTTTAAAGACACACAGAGTTAGGACATAACAAAAATAAAAACAGTGGACTTTTAGTTCAAACTCCTAACAATTCTTCCATTTAAAAGTCAACAACGTCTAAAAAAAACCCCAGAAGAAAACAGTATAATTATAGAACAGTAGTTTATAAAAAGGCATTTGATACAGTAAGTCATGAGTGATATGGTTACAAGTATATCCATGGGATGTGAATGGTGTCCTGTAAGACCTTTCCTCTATAGCTTTTCCATTAATCATCCTCCAGATGTATGCTGATAACATGCTTGTATATATATTTAACATAAAACTGGTAAGCCAATGCAGAACGGTAAAATGTAAATTCAAAATAAATGAGTTCATTTAGAGTTGCATAATTAAGGAACTGTCTACTTCCTCCACTACAGAGATGGCCACAATTGAGTTTGGTGACTTGGAGGACACGTATCCCCTTGTGGACTACATTGTGGAGGGACTGTGCATGATGATGTTACAGAGATTCATCTTTTTCAAGGGTATGTGTTCTTAAATAACAGCTTGAGCATTTCCTAATTTAAGATTGTGATACAAACACCTAGAAGAATCATACATTGGTGTTACAAATGGATGTAGTGCTAGAGCATGATTATTATAACCTAACTGGTGAAACAAACACTGTAGGACTCTAGTTATGTTAATTTAAAAAGTAATTAATGGGCTGTTCTTACTAATTCTTCTTTTCTATTCCAGAATAAAGGTTGTTCCATACTGTCAAGTAGGGATGCACCAATAATGATACTGCTTTCAGGTACAGACGTGGACAAAATTGTTGGTACCCTTCATTAAATCAAAGAAAAACTCATAATGGTCACAGAAATAACTTTAATCTGACAAAAGTAATAATAAATATAAATTATATAAATGTTGACCAATGAAAGTCAGACATTGCTTTTCATCCATGCTTCAACGGAATTATTTAAAATATTATTTTTCACTTGAAATTTTTGTTTTGTGGTCATTTTATTAATATTTTATTTTTTCATCTAATTATCTAATATTTGTTGTAACAAACAGAGAAGAAAATAAAACCTGTCTTCCAATTCATTGCATTTTTTTGTGAAGTAGAATTATCGGTCTTGGTACTCTGTTTCAGCAAGTGCTCAAATCCAAGTATCAGTATCGTTGCATCTTACTGTCAAGACCAATTTCTCAGAATTCAAGAAAATGGGTCTGTACTCTAAAATTCCAGCAACAGTATCAGAGCGTAAAGCATTTATGAACTTGACTTCAGGTTTTGGTGTAAAAAAAAAAAAGGAACACTGAAACTGATATTCAACTCTAACTCAATACCTGAGGAACTATTTAACACTTTGTACCCAGTTGCCACTTATCTTTACAGGACCTACCAGCGCTGGATCTTCTTTAGTTTTATCCTGCAGCGATGATATCCTATACACATAAACCCCTCATTCATTGCCAGAAACTCCACTGTTAAAACTGTTCTCCTGGCCAAGTGTGTTTGTGGTTCCTAAATTCCTATATGATGCTGAATTGGAGCTCCGGTAGACTAATGCAGAATATGAAACATATAGAAAACACTTCAAGCCTGGGCCAAAATTAAAGGACATCATGCTTGATGGAACCCTGGAAATCCAGAGGTCTCGCGATTTGAATTGTTGCTGCGACGTCCGGAATCATTTAGTAAACGTTGAAATATGGCTACAGATGAACACCAGTTGTTTGAAATGGCTTTGGCTGCTAAAATGAACGAGTTAGACTTGGCTTTTTATTTCATTTTTGCTGTTTTGCCGACTGGATACGGCAAGAGTTTAATCTACCAGTTAGCTCCGCTGGTAACTCGCTCTGGATACATCACACCATGTATTGTTGTGATTGGTCGTGGTGTTATCCAACTGCGTGCAGTGAGAGTTTCAAAGGCATGCTTGGTTCCGCCCCTCAAGTTAGGCCCTGCTGTTCTCTCCCTCACCACACCCACTCTCCAATATAAAGTTAGTAAATTGTTTGCAGCAGCTGAAGTTTTCTTTTTGGTTGTTAAATCATTCAATAGAATGTAGGTTTTAACGTTTAAAATGTAGTTCTAATTATTTAATGATTTATTTAATCTAACTGTATTACTTTTACCATTTTGAAGAACATTATTGTATGTTATATTTACTTGATACAAGAAGCTTTTTTTTTTCACCAGTGTTGCACCTTACACCAAAGTTTTAATAATAAGAAATAAATCACTTTTTTGTTTAAGATGGAGTCATAAAATCATTATACTGTCCTGTTAGAATAGTAGAAACTGGTAATAAAAATACACATGTACATTTAAATACTGTATTGATGTAACTTTACATTGTAAAGACTTGAAACTGTTTTTATTTAGTTGATAAATATTTTACATCCTTTCTTAAATCATGTTCTCACACATTCAACCTGTCAGCTAATTTCTGTCATGTGTTATATTCTGGTTTTACTCATTTACAACAGACTCCAGATTATTTTTGCCATACCCAATGAGGTAATATGATTTATTAACTTGAATTTAGAAGTTTACAGTTAGAAGCGCTTCTCAGCGCTCAGTGTCACGCTCTAAACTGTCCGTAAGGAATGTCACCTGTTTTACATTATAACACACTGCAGCCTGATGAGCTTTTCTATGCAGCTGGTGTTCCTTTTATTGGTTATCATATATTTGTGATGCTAATAGGCTGCATTAATAACTCTTTCTTGGACGGGGAGAAGAACACGATTCATCGATTGACAGGGGCTGCCTGTTGACGCACATGAGCCTTGCTTGTTAAGCCTGGCTTGAATCAGCGCGGATTGAGTTCACCTGAGCTTCGTTGGTTGAACCGAATGAGCCTGGAGTGAACTGTTACGCTAATTCAAGCGAGGATATTTCAAATGAGCCACGATTTGTTGAGCTCGCTACGTGCAATACCCCCCAGAAGACACTTGGATTTAATTAGCCTCAGCTGACTCATGTATGTTGTTTCTGTATTTTGAAAACAGGTCATCCATTACACCCCATTTCTGTCAGCAGTTCTGTTTGATCATCTGAGATATCTTACTGTTAGTGATGTAACATTTTATCCGTATTAAACCTGCTTGATATTCTAAATGTATGGGAACTTGGCTCCAAATGGTTAATGGTTATAGCCAGCATTTTATTTAGATTAGTTGTTTTGTTTTGTATTTTAAATAAAAATGAGAATAAATGTTGAGAACTACACCCTTCTCCAGTGTTTTAGAGGAGATGTTCGAGTTTTCATTAGTAGCTTCTAAAATTTAAATTCTTGTAAATGTTTCTGGAGAAGTAAAGTTATCCAAAGACTTTGAAGCAGTGTTATTTATTTATTTATTTATTTATTTTTGGTCAAAATACTTCCCTTTGGCAATACAAAATGGTTACCAAAAGCCTTTTGAATGTAATCAATGTATATTCAAGTGTTACTGTTTTACTTGCTCACTGTGTGTTGTACTTGGGCTCTTCATTTAACGTTTAATATGTTATCATGGCTATACCACAGCAATCTTACCTGCAAGTGCAATTTAAAGAGCCAGGAAATATACAGTTAATTTACAATGATTTGTTTTTGGTCTATGTATAGATGTACAAAGGTGCATCCTTTTCAGATTCTGCTCTAATGCAAGTGAATAAAATTGAGTGGATCAAACAGATTTGTGATTATCATTTTGGTGTCCAGGGGATTGAGATTATATGAGTTATTTGAACAAATATAGCTTCATTAAATGCAAGTACATTTTAGCTCAAGTGAATTCAATTAAATTGAGTTGAACCAACCAAAAATGTTTACATTTCATATATTTAATATTTTCATTTCAAAGCCATTTAAAAAAAAAAACAGTTTGAATGACTCAAACCACTTACATTGTCCAGACGCACGTGAATTTGGTTCAACAAGCATACATTTATTGATTGGAAAAACTGGAGTTAGGCCAATTAGTCATTTTTATGAGTGTACAATCAAATGTGTGTTGTTTGACTCATGGGTTACTTTAGCAGTTGTGGGGAAAAATATGAATTGCCACCTTTTTTATGTTATTAACTTCTAGGGCTCAAATCTTAATACTTTTTTCTTGGGGGGTTCATCTACAATAATGTGCATGTGCATAAATATTGCAGATAGATAAAACATCTATTTGTCGACTTTTCTGATAGTTCTGGTGCTCACAGATGTGCTTTGCTGGCATGGACCCCTAAGCAGCTGCAGCAGGTTAATCTTTTGTTAATTCATGAGTTTGTTGGTTTTTATGGTGAAAAAAACATATTTTGCTATATTTCTTACAAAGTTGGAATTATAATTATAATAAGGTGAACACAGAATTAAATGTGAAAATTAAAAATTATACTATAAAAATTAAACTCACTGTGCATATCACCAAAATGTGAATATGCAAGATCTGGGTTGGACTTGGACTTTCTACATTGGCAATGTAAAAAGTCAAGTTCTGTGTAAAACCATGTCTAAACTTCATCCCGACAAATTGCACAGCCCTGGTGAATGAAAGTAGAAAAACTTAATGTCATAACATTACAAATTGACAGAGTTCCTGTAAAACTTGTTTATATAAACTTGTTTATATAAAGTTTTGGGAACAACAGTTAGAATAAACGCTCCAGCGAATCTTTGAGGGCCACCTGAAGGTCCCGTTTTTGGCTCAGTAAAAAAGAAAAGGACACTGGAAACTGGAAATGGGGGGAGAACCGGAAACGGTCCACATTTCCTCATACAGGATACTCTGCTCCTCCAAGAGGCATCCTGGCTGTCTCTAAGGCCATGGCAACTTTTCCACTCAAACAAACCGACTTTGAGTGTCACTTTGTAAAGAAGGAACACACACTGATGACTGGTTGAACTGTGACCTGCAGCTGGGTTTATAAATGACTTCCATTTATATATTTGTTTAGGTATACATTACAAAGTCTTTATCATCCTACAGTTCATGAAGCCTTTTGTTTTTGTCTGTTTAGGAAAAAAGAATTATTGACCATTACTAGCATGTCGGAGGGCGACATTTCTTGGCACACACAGGATGCTCATTTCCCCTTATCAGTTGCCACAATACAGCAACGTGTATATAGTAATCTACCCCTGTATTACTTGGTTGTGTTTTATTATCTACTGAGGTAGAGATACGTTAAGGATGAGCATTGGTTAATGGTCATCATGTCGAATGATGGCATCAAGACTATTTTATTTATCTAAATTATTATTAATTATTAAACTTTACTGATGATGGGCACAGGCAGCCCCCCCAAGATGCACAATCACCAAAAAAATAAAAAAATCCAGAAACCAATAAATCTCAAAAAAAGAGCACTTGGAGCACTGTGGGCATCATAGAAGGTGCAAAAGAACGCCACTAGTGTGAGAGGTTCTCAAGAGGAACAACCAGCTGCTACCATTTCAACTTTAGGACAAACTACTCCTGTTTACTTTGGCAATGCATTTGGGGTGTCCTCCCTCTGTGGTCAGCTCATGGGTTCCCTGACCGAAAAAAAAAAGGAATGAAACTCGATGGAGTGATAAAAGTCATTTTCTGGACCCTCATCTCATCTTTTTACTTTAACTTATGCATTTCTGCCTCATTATGCAAATGAGGAGCGCTGCCCTTCTTGGCCAACTCCTCCATGTCAATAAACAGGAAGGAACTGGATCCATGTGCAGATCGATTTTGCATGCCAGCGACAAACCACTTCCTCCAAAATCAGGAGAACTAACAGTTCAGTTTAATTACCCGTGTCTGCAGCTAACTGGAGTAGCCTCTCACTCAAAATTTCTATGCAAAATGATAAACAGTCTTTACTGAGTGTATTACTTCCAGCTAAGATAGCAACGTGCCTTAATTTTCTGCAATCTTGTGAGACATCTCTGGTAGGACTTCACTTCCTATCGAACAAGGCATTCTCATGAAGCGGTTAAAAGCGCAGGTCTTTCCTGGCCACTTTCCTTTTGGACAGATTTGTAGAGGTTTTCTCCATATGCTCTTACCTTCATCCTGGAAAAAGGATGTAAAGTTTGTTAAACTCGCGCTCATTTTCCTTCTTCCTATTCAGCCTGAGTCCACTATGTGTTTTCACTCTAAATCTAAAGCAACTTTTTCCGCCTGTTGAAAATTAGAGCTATCTCAGGATCAAAATGTGTCTTTCATATTCACGGACATCATATGTGAAAACTATGGAACCTTTCAAATGGGATCAGAAAATCACTTTTATCGTAGACTGCTATAAATTTTTATGTTATTTTCTATTATTTCTTATGTTATATATTTATAGGGGCCCCCTATCGCTTTGACATTCCTTCAGATAGCTTATGGGGAGTCTACTTCTGTCCGATGGAGAAGTATAAAGCCTAGTTTATACTTCTCAGTCAGCACACACATATTCAGGGAAACCTTCTCCTTGATACTTCTTCGTTGGTGTGTCAGTGTTACAAAGCAATTCCCCACCAGGACAGCATGTCTCTGGTCAACAACAGTTTATTACTTCAACTTGTAAACACATTTCCACTCAAAGAGTAATGGCCGACAGAGAGCAAGTTTTAGTTGAGCTGGAAATGTATTTATTTTTTACCACAAGTTTACTCTACAAAATGCATTTAACAAAAAAACAAAAAAACACAGCTGTCTTTTTTGCTGTTCTCTACACCTTCTGGTGTTCAAAATCACCAAAATACCATATTGGGGGAAATAGTTAAAAATCTATGCTTAGATATATCTTCCATTCAATATGACTGAACATACAAAACATACAAGCATTTCTATCTTTAGATCTGGAAACCTGGTAGACATGCCTCAAAGCTTTTGTTGGCAGCATATATTGCATAAAAACCCAAGCCTCCTCATATTTCATCTTACCTCCACTTAACATCTATGCCTTCATATATGTTGTAATGGGACAAAATATGAAAAACACAGAAACTTCTTAAGGCTCTTATGTTCAAGCACGTCAACGTCTTTGGATCTGCTGCACGAGCTATGGCGCCCTCTCTAGACTCAGAACTTGAAGTGACAACGGAACCATGAACACTATCTCTCTTTTCCAGGGGGTCGCTTTTCTGTGTTGCACAAAACAACGCACAGCAGCGCTCCAACATGACTTGGAGCTTTCTCAGCTTTTGTCTGATAGATACTTGCTGGTTATGTTTGACTCTGTGTTTCCTTGTAGCTTTTAGCGTTCACAAAGCCTCAGCTCAGCTCCCGGGAGAGTTCAGGAAGTCCACTTGGTTTTCCTTGTTTCAGGATCTGATTCGCTATGGAAAAACCAAACAGAACCAACACAGAGCAGAATGGCTGCGAGTGTTTGACGTCCCGAAACGGTAACAGACAATTAATAGGGAAGACTCTGTTTTGTATGTATAGAAATAGTGTCTTAGTTGCTAGTTTACTAGACATAATAATAATTATTATGGGAGTTTGAGCAACCACTAGCTAATAAAATTCAGCCTTTACCCTTTTCTGTTTGTTTTTGGGCGTTTTTTCATCCAGGTGGTTTTGGCACTTTTATGCCATCTCTGTATACTGGAATGTTTTCCTTCTGCTGTTGTCTTTCAACTTCATCTACCGACAGCATGCTTATCCATCATGGCTGACTGGGATGTTGGAGATTTTAACAGGTGTGCCCAGCTATGACGGCCAAGGTAAACCGCCTCTGCTCTGTTAAAGTCTGTATTTCTTGTCTGATCCCTGTTAATGGTTTCCTCTCTGTAGCCCCACAGCTGTCTACGGTCCTGGTGCAGCTGCTGCTGTGTGTCCACTCCCTCAGGAGACTGCTGGAGTGTCTGTTTGTCAGCGTGTTTTCTGATGGGGCCATGCATCTGGTGCAGTATTTGTTTGGTCTGGGGTATTACATTGTGCTGGGATTGACTGTGCTTTGTTCGGATCGCATGACAAAAGGTTAGATCCACTACTAATCCCCGGTTTATCCTATCAAATGCTGATCTGCTATGATGCCATAAATCCCTATGTTGCTTGTGTAGGTCCTGGGACTCTCCCCTCTCAGCTGGACTGGATTCATGTGGCTGGATCTGTTCTCTTCATTGCAGCCTCTCTGCTGCAGCATCAGTCCATGGTCCTGCTGGCCCGGCTTCGCACAGGAAAATCAGGTCAGTCTGTGCCGGTGTTAATTTAACTCTACCACTACTGGCACATCGTAAGCGATAGAAGAGACTTTAGGTGTCAGTGAAGCACAGTCGTATGTGGACGTAGAGGGGTACGAGATGAGGAACAATACCTTTTAATCATAGTATTTAAACCACTTTAAACTGTATTGTATAATTATTCCTACTGCTGCTGAAATAATGTAGTCAGTACAGTTGCTGTCTCTAACATATTTTTGCCCTTTTGATTTTTAGAGTGAAATAAACACTACTTTATTAAGTATTAAAGTGTGTAATGTACAAAATACTGTTGTTTTTAATACTTTATTTAAATTCGTAATGAAGAAACATCAGGGACCTGTTTAACAATGAAATAAAAAATAAAAATCTTTGTATGTGAAATATAGTTAATATTAAGATGAAAATAAAAATGTTCTCATTCAGTCACTGCCAGACTGCCTACCAGATGGCTAGCTTGATAGATTTTACTATAGATCTGAGCTGAAAGCTTCTTACTTTGAATTATCCCATGCAACTGCTGTGAAAATTGCAATTACATAGAACTTTAAAGTGTTTGTCTCTCCTTTTAGGAAGAGTGGAGACTCTGGGTCACAGGGTGCCAGAAGGAGGTTTGTTCGAGCTGGTTTCAAGCCCACACTACTTCGCTGAGCTGCTGATTTACATCTCGCTGGGCTTTGTACTTGGTGGTCTCTCTTTCACCTGGTGGCTCGTGGTTTTTTATGTCCTCTTTAACCAGGCATTGGCAGGACAGCTTTGTCACGACCTTTATGTTAGCAAGTATGAGTCGTACCCAAAGCACAGAAGAGCATTTATACCTTTTGTGCTCTGAACATTCTGCAACTGCAGACAGACGGCAAACATTGATGTTTAAAAAAAAAATACAAGGAATCAACATTGATTTGCGCTGTCAGTACTATCAAAACCTGTTTTCTACATTACTTTTAATTTATGTCAACATATCTTTGCTTGTTACAGCATTCCATCTTATTATGGTTTAAGTTTAAGGTTATTTAAAATATGTAAAATAACTGTCATTTGTATGTTACAATAAAATGGTAAAACACAAAATGCCAAAGAACCATAAAATATTTGAATGACCGTGGGGAAAGTGAATTCTTCTTTCACACAGAAAAAAAGTAAGCAAAGTTTTGAGCCTACATGTTACGCAGGAAAAAATGTATTCTGCAGTTTAGCAGTTGCAACTGGGAAGTTTTCTGCCCCAGTCTGGACAATGGTACAGATCGGAGAGATCGGGAGAAAGAGTAAAGCTACAGGAAATTAGACCGATATACACGACTTAGAAACAGGAAGCCAATAAAGAGAAAAAATATATAGATTTATATTAATTCTCAGCATTTATAAAACACAAATATTCAGAAATTTCCTCTAAGTATTTATGTACCAAAAATCAACTTATTCATCCACGATTGTAAGATCCTTCTCTCTTTGTTTTGCACCTCAATTTAAGAAGGGGCCAGGTGAGGAATTACAGACATTTGAAGCAAGTTTTGTTCAGCTATTTGAGATATGTTGCTAAGGAGCTCAGCAGCTAAAATTGGGGAAATTAGAAGTTGTCAAGGCTTCATTGTCTTAAAATATGGTCAAAAGTTATACCATTTTCTTGAAACGGAGCACAGACGGTGCATGTATACGCAAAATAAAACTTGACCAAGTAACTAAGGAACCTTGATGAACACTCCTAAAAAAAAAAAAAGAAGAGGGTGATCTGAAGGATCACATTAACTATCAAATAGGTTGGATCAGAATTTTACTACAGTGCCACATTAGAACCTCAAACATCTGTCAGGAATTGAGGTGTGATGGATGGACTCAAATGCGAGTCGGGTGGAAGCCCCTTTGCCTTGACAGAGATGGGTCCTCCTTCACCCGGTTGGGGGCTCTGGAGACAGATAAGAGCAATTTAGTGCAAGAGTGTTAGAAAGAAAGAAAAAGTAAGTCAAACAGCTGTGAGGTCTTAAAGCAATAGAGTACTGAGTCTACTAAGTTGTTAGCTTGACAAGATTAAGTCGGTTTCTCAATTTATACAAAAAACGTTGAGAATTTTTTTTTTGAAAAATAAAAATTCAATATACAGCAAATGTTTTTCGAAACTTAGCCAATATTGACCTTCATCAGGTACCTTAAAGGTAAATACATATAGATATTGCATGCCAGCTCTGTCTTTACACTTAAAACTAAGAGCATTAACAGAGAGCTGTTAGTTCATTTACACCCAGGTTTATGTGAAACCGACGAGTAAGCAGAGCTCTCTGACTCATATGTCAGTGACGTTGTCAGAGCTGAGGGATGACTGAACGAGAAACAGGCCTCTCAGGTCAGACTAAACTTTCACGCAGCGTTTTGAACATCTATACTGTCACCGTTGTGTCGATACTGCATAGATTTCCGATGTAAATGTTATTTCTCAAGTTAATTATTATTTTGAAATAAAGTATCCCGTACACAGGGTTATTAATATTAACAAGGATTGTTCCATATCAACTTAAAATGTTAGCTTGTTTTGTGCCATGTTTTATTATGGCAACCAAGTATTTAGACCTATAACAGTCTTTTTACTTATACATATTTCAGTGTATGCAGTCCAAGGTTTTAATAATTAAATACTGCTCAAACTACAGACTGTTGTCAAATGGGGCGATAATGCTTAATATTTAAGCCCCAATCACAGCATTTATTAATGCTCCAACAGAATACAATAATCCTTTATTGTCCCACAAGGGGGAACTTCAGCGGTAGCAGCATCAAAGTGACCGGCGATGACAGAAGCATTTAGGATCACACAAGAAAGGTAGAAAAAGAACTAAAAAACAGAGTTAAGAATAATATACGTACATTAAGGAATATACTGGAGCGCCCCCCAAAGTCGATTTTTTTCGGGGGGGTCTGATTTTGCCTTTCAATAAAGTAATCATCAGCAATACAATAATTCTCCATCCATATTTTCACTTGCAAACCAGTGATGTTATACTCTGAATTTTACTTTTTAATCGCGCTTTTTTTATGGCATTAGAAAATAAACTGAACAAGATGGATTTGCATTTTTTGTAGAGAAATAATATTGATTTATTTTCTTTGTACTTCAATAAGAACATAAAAAGACGGAATATAGCATTTAAATATCCATGCGTATTGAGGGGACATTATAATACTATGCTTAAATAATTGACTTAGAATTAAAATAATTTACTCTTTAAAAATTATGGAGTTTTTTTGGCTCAGTGCTTTACTGCAAATTTAACATTTTATTTAAATGTATTACTTCACTGTGATGGACTGGCAACCTGTCCAGGATGTACCCCACCTCTTGCCCGTTGACAGCTGGAGAGCCCCCTGCTACCCCTGGAGGACTAAGCGGTTCAGAAAATTGATGTATTACTTCAATGACTTTCCTTTGACTTAGAAACCCTTAGTGCGGTAAATATAACAGAAATAGCCAAAATAAAAAACAAAAATCAAATAGGAGAATAAATCTACTTTTGTTGTGAAATGGCCTTAAAAAAATCCAGTATCTCTTTGCTTCTCTACTTGGAAGAACCTTTGTAGTTTTGTTTCTAGTATTGCACCTAAAGTGAAGCAAGTGAAGAGTGTTAGTTATTACTCAAGAGGGTGTCATAAGATGAGGCTCGTTTCAGGCAGGAAGGCTGTGCAGCAGGTGATTAAAACTGGTCAGGATATCACTGGTACCTATAGGCATCAGGGCCCATATTCCTAAAGATTCTGAGAATCCTCTCAGAGAGCTCCTAACTTAAGCTAAAAATTCCTTGCCAGGAGTTTTAGCTTAGAAGTTATTCCAGAACATTTTGAGTGAACTCTGAGCAAGGAATGGATTGAAAATCCTATCTTAGTGAGGAGCTGTGGTTGACCCCATTGCTAGGTGTGAGTCATCATTTCAAAAGCCGTGATTGGTTGATCCTAAGTTTGATGAAAATGAACTTTTGGTCATAATGAGCAAAGGATTTACCCTCAAATCAATAAACATAATTATACACTCTTGTGCAGACTGTAATTGTAAATAATATTTCACATTCAAGAAAATATCCGGAAAATGAATAGTAAGCTGTAGGGGTTATAGCCTAACATTAGAATCTAAAATATGGTTATATATATATATGGTCATTACACCCTGTTCAAATAATGATTTGTGTCTTATTTGCTCATATTAATATCCTAGCTGGCATATTTTGTACTTTCACTCCCATATGGACCCCATTGAAAACAAGATGGCCTATCTCAAGGGGCTGTCCTTAATGAAGTAGAAAATGCAACGTTACAACTCGGTGTGGTCTTAACGAGGGTACCACGACTCAGCTTTTATCAATGTATGTGATCGGTAGCTGGTCTATTTATGAAGGTTTGTTAACAAATATCCTACAAACACAGCTCCTTAGGGGAACTCCTAAGCCACTAAAAGTCCTCTTCCCTGCTCTTAGCAGATCTCGCCCTAGGAGCCCTTTTAAGCGCTAGGAATCTTGAGGAATAGCTTTTATATTAAATTTTCGTGTCACTTTTAGCGGAAATTCTAAGAAAACATCATGACTCTGAGAATTTTCTTAGAATTTGGCCGCTAGGAGCCACTTTTTGCACAAAAATTCTTTAGGGATACGGGCCCAGATCTCTTGTCAGATTGTCTGTCCAGAATTTCAACAAAGAGAATATTTGATTTCCCTGTTAGCTGTTGCTGGTTTATCTTTCTACTATCTGGCCAATGATATAGGAGTAGCAGAACCCCTTCCAACAGACTCAGGAGCAGTTTTTTAGCTCAGACTTTAAACTACTGAACTGACCTTTATGTGTTTTGCTAACATACAATATTTGCCACACTGAACAACATACCTACTGCATTATATATATATATATATTTTACAATTATAAAATACCAGGGCTGTCAATTAAGAGGATCCAACCTAAAGAACTTTATAAATAAAGTTTGATTTGATTTGAAGTAAGTGTTTAGAATTCGCCCCGGTGCAGAGCTTGCTCAGGAATAGCAGGTGCAAGGTGGAAGTGTTTCTGCACACACACAATGGGGCAGCAACTTTTAGAGAGTGGTCTAGTATCAGGTGTGGTTTTTGTTTTTTTTATGGTGAACGATTCTCTAAGGAATAATTATTGCAAAAAACAAGGAGGAAATTATTTAATGTGGCATCTTGATAAATGAACTGTGCAGAAAATAAACTGTTAACACTATCATAAGGCGTGTGTCATACTGCAAGGCTCTTGTCCAAGGGAGGTCCACATGCAGTTTTCTTTCATGTTCCTCAAGAAGCTTCACCCACCAATGAAGGAACAATTTAGAGATGTGCATGATGGCGTCACATCTCTGAAGACAAAAATAAAGGGATAATAGTAATTTAGAAACTACTATAATACTACACCCACCTCTATGTGTTTCTCAATAAACGCCTTTGATATTTAGTATTCTGCTATTTAAATTATTTATGAGCCTTTGGTTGAATAAAGAAGAATCTAAATATTTTTATTTGTACATCGAAGTAGAGGTGGGCAATATAGAAAGGTAGAGGCGATATAAATTTACCCAAAGCTAGAGATTTTGGCTTTTACCACCATATACCGTGATTACTTTTGATATCATCAAGCTGATGTGCTTACATACTTCATGTATGCAAGGAGGATAAATACTGATTCTCACTGTGTATCTTTACTCGAGATATTGCAGGTTTAATTATTTATTTTTTTCATAGAAACCTGATGCTCAGAAAAGTTTTTAATTCAAATATGTGCAGGTTTCTTGTTGTGTGATATTACTCTAAATCTGTAAATAAGTAACCAGGAAAGCAGGTAATTGTAAACTTCATTTTCATAACATTGAGGTCCTTTTTGATATAATACATCTTCATTTTCATGATGAGAGAACTTTTGTGTTGCATTATTTTGGAAAATGATCTGAATAGGCTATATTTCTATAAATGCGTTTCGTACAATAAATCTTTCAGTGGCATTCTAAACCGTTTTAAAGTTTTTTTTTCTGCTGCAATGTATCTGGAAAGTGATAATGTTCAAAAGAAGTAATTTTGATTAATCAATTTCAGAAAAGGATATCGCTATACATACTGCGATTATAGGATATGTCGCGATATAGATTTAAGGCCATATCACCCAGTCCTAAATTGAAGGTGACTTTTTTTTTTTTAACAGGTTGCCTTTTTTGATGATATTCTATTATTTTCTCTTTTAAGGAAAACACTCAAAACAGATAAATACATAACATTGTATCCCTCTTTGTACCTTCCTTCACTCAATTTCCATGACAATTTCCCTTTAAATTTAAGTCGATACTGACAATGAAATTGTCCAATCACCGAACTCTCCACTCAACTCGTCAGACGAATACGTAGTTGGTGATCCTTTTGGCTGTCCAATCAGGTGTGAGCTGTGTTAAGTGAATGCGGGAACGACGTTACAACTTCCCTTTTTAGTTAGCCCAGTTGGTTTTACTGTGACGTGTAACACTGATGAGTCCGTCAAACTGACGGACGTCAAACTCTTTGTCAAAATGAAGCTTGTTTGATTTGTTAAGTGTGAAATGAAGTAAGTTCCGGAGGAGAAGACGGTCTTACATCTCGTGTGGGGGTCGCTTCTGGAAGCAATAATGCCTGGGTTGGTGGGAAGAGGAGGAGATTTGGGAGCTAACAGGAATCTGCTCTTTCCGCTCGCCGCGGTGTTGCTGCTGTCGGTCGGAGTTGCTGCCGTTCAGGAGGAGCAGAAAGCAATACAGGAGCAGCCCCAACAAGAGGTAGAAATGCACTTTATCGTGTCCAGTTATACGTTTTGCCGTGGTCTGTGGAGAGCTTCTCTGGGACAGCTAGCTCCCCTGAGTTAGCGCAAGCTAACCCATAAAAATCAGCGTTTTCTGAGTATAATGGGAACAATTTTCTCAGTAGTTTTATGTTAGTATCATTAAAGCTGGTGCTTAAAGTACAGATAAACGAGTTATGTTGGTTAGAGATGGCTCTGCCGATGCCCGCAGTTTCGCGAGCTTTGTTTACCATGTAAGCTCTCATGGCTCTCATGTGACAATGATTGTGGGCAGTATTGATTTACACTTCGGTGTATTTCACAGAAACCCTCCACTCCCCATCCAGTAGGACCGATAATCACTGCGGATGGCTCCAGTAAAGGAAACACGGGTTTCATCCATGCCTTCGTGGCCTCTTTCTCGGTCATCATCGTCTCAGAGTTGGGAGACAAGACGTTTTTCATCGCAGCCATCATGGCCATGCGGTATAACCGCCTCACCGTGCTGGTCGGGGCGATGCTGGCTCTGGGGATCATGACTTGTCTGTCAGGTTTGTATCGGCCTTTTTATACCTTCACGCTATGCTGATTTATCGTATAGTTTACTAAATAGTAGTACATTTGCTCTTCCCTATTCTCTTCAGTACTGTTTGGCTATGCCACCACCATCATCCCCCGAATCTACACGTACTACGTTTCCACTGCTCTGTTTGCCATCTTCGGGGTGCGCATGTTGAGAGAGGGGCTGAAAATGAGTCCAGATGAAGGGCAGGAAGAGCTCGAGGAGGTGCAAGCAGAGATCAAAAAGAAAGATGAGGAAGTGAGTACGATTTTCCTAATCAGAAGAATGTATCAGTAGCATGCACATTTTTGCAGAGCTAGTCACTTTTTGTGGAATAAGTTGAAAATAATATTCTTGGATTGATGTTTTCTTGATTAACCTTAATTTAATTGATCCGTTTTTGTTATTTTTACCAGAGGTGAAACGGTCTGTGCATAAAGCTTTGGTCTTCTGATAGAAGTTTTGGTCCAGTCTGATCATTTATAGCATGCAGATATCTTTCTCGTTTTTAACCACAGAGAAAATACTTTGGAGTTAGCCATGAAAACAATCATTCACACCTTTTTTTTTTTTAAATCACTGATTGGCACAATAAGTAGATCCTTAAACAGAGTTTTCTAAAAGGCTGGCAACATTTCACATTTTAACATAACCCGTAATAGTCTGTTTAAAAGGTTCATTTAACCGTTTCCTGTGGTCCCCGCAACAACACAG
Organism: Apricaphanius iberus; assembly: GCA_028564705.1. NCBI lineage: Eukaryota > Metazoa > Chordata > Actinopteri > Cyprinodontiformes > Aphaniidae > Apricaphanius > Apricaphanius iberus. Next base: position 1,181,505 of record JAPXFQ010000256.1, read on the forward strand.
CAATGTCAGATGATTGGATGACCTGTTCAGCAAGCCATCTTATACTGCAGGACAGTAGATCTCAAGGAACAGGGTTGGAGACCTCTGCTCTACGTCCTCCGAGATGTAGCCAGTAATATTCTAATGCACTCAGCTGCCAGTCACCAGATTGAGGTGTTCTGTTTGATGCTAATTGTACACGAGTCGTGGGAATGTGAGGATTCGATCTGCTGGATGGTTGCTCCGCACGGATTGTTTCCTTAAAGTCATTGTGAGAAACCTCTTTACAGAGTTGGATGCGGAGAACAGCTTAGTATCGTTGTTTTGTCAACTAACAGTAACACAACCTCATTCAGCTAAAGCCAGACAACTTGTTTACTACTCAACATGTCTGCAGTTGTAACTCCAAAATTACTTACAATCTTTGGGATTGTTGAGCATACTCAGTGGCGCCCAATGTTTGGAGGCCTCGGTCCTCATTTGCAGAATGTCTCTCCCCCTTTGTGTGCTGTCCACTTCAAATAAAGGCTGCTGTTTTTAGGTTTTGTTGCCCCAAAACCTAAAAAAAAGAGATACTTTAGTGTTCAACCCTTTAATGCTGTTTTTATTATTTCAGCTCAGACAGCAGTTTAAACCATTAATTAACTAGTGACTACAGTGGAAATGTGGAGTAGCTGTTTTTATTGGATCTTTTTTTAATATCTTTATTTCTGTCTGCAGCTTCAGCGCTCAAAGCTGGCTAACGGCACTCCAGACGTAGAGGCGGGAACAGGAACTACCCTACCTCAGTCCAAGTGGCACAAACTGATTTCACCGATCTTTATCCAAGCCTTCACTCTCACCTTCCTGGCAGAGTGGGGGGATCGTTCACAACTGACCACCATTATTCTAGCTGCCAGAGAGGTTGGTTACACAGGGCCGTAGTTAAGGGATTACTGCTGTGCTGTTTCCTAACTTCATTTTAAGTTTTTGCTTTGATATTTAATTACCAGGATCCATTCGGAGTGGCAGTAGGTGGGACGGTTGGGCACTGCTTGTGTACAGGACTGGCTGTGATTGGAGGAAGAATGATTGCCCAGAAAATATCTGTGAGGACGGGTAAGACGGTTTTTTGTGTCACTTTAATCCAGTCTGAGAAGCTGTGATGTGATGTTTCCAACAGAACGCTTTATTTTCTGGAAATGAACAAAAAAAAAAGTTTTATTCGATTATATTAAAGGTAAAAACCTGTACCCTGTACAAATTTGTTTGGCCCATTATTCATTTTACTCTTTAAAAAACTTTTAAAATTCGTTTAATTTCATCATTGATTCTGTCATCTTTTGCTCTCCAATTGAAATTTTTTTGGTTTTTCCACAGTTACCATCATCGGAGGGATTGTATTTCTGGCCTTCGCCTTATCTGCCCTGTTCATCAAGCCAGATGCTGGACTTTAAATATAAAAAAAGGAACCATTCTGTAAATAAGTGTAGATATGGCCAATTTGCTGTAAAGAGACTTTACGTTAGACTCGGTATTTGTTCAACTTTGAGGTGTCTGTTTCTGAGTCTCAACAGCTTTTTGTCTGTATTGATTCTCAGTTATTTACATCACAGTAGTCCAGGGTGCTTAAACGGATAACAGGATTTCTTAAGAAAAATGGAAATCTTCTCATCTTTTGACTTTGCAACTTGTCCAACCTGTTTTTCCCAAGAACAGATTTAGGAGTGTGTTTCTCCACGATTTCAGGCATCTCAGAACAGAAACCTCTGTTACTGCAGCTGGTGGAACAGGCTGCAGCCTACAGACGAGTAGTTGTGCGCACTCTGAGCTTTATTCACATAATTGTTGAAGAAGCACTAACTGAAGCTGATAGTGGACTTCTAACTTTATACATGTTTCTCTCAAACTGAACCCGACATGCAATACTTTCCCCACTCTACAATCTCATTGTTGGCACTCTTTTTTTTAATTGCACGGTACAGTACAGACCTAGTGGACCTCCTTAGTCCAAGCATGGTTCTGGTCAGCTGTAAAAATAAGAATCAAGTTATCAGTTGTACTAAACTAAAATAACCAAGCTGTACTGTACAATGTTATGTAAAAATCATTTGCTTTTAAGTTTCTTTTTTTAAGGTTTAAATGAGCTATTGTCTGTTCTTTTATAGACAAATCTAGCATTTTCCTCTTTGGTGTCAGACATCCCCTTTTATTTCTGGCTTCCAACTACGTTTTTTTCCCCTTCAGTCATTAAAATTCCTTAAAACTGACACTGCAAAAGTTACCAGTGGCAGCAGAAAAAACACTCATGTTGAAGCCTGTTCGAATTAACTACAGAACTGCACCACTTTAATGCCCATCATCCATGCCCAGGTTTGCATTCTTCAATATAGTTTCATTTCCTTAAAAAGAACATCATGCATTCTTAAAGTACATTTTGTTTCTGATTGTCAATATGAAGATGAAGAAAATGAGTTGATGCTGAAGAATGGCCAGTCATCACCTCCTTGGAGTTAATCTAAGCGTTTGTATCACAAATCAGTCAGTGTAACCGAGAACACATCAGGAATAGAATCAGTGACCCACTACATCTTACGCACCTACAAATCATCTGAACCCAGACAATGCAGTGTTGCTGCATCAACACAATTTAGTTCCAACATTTTACATGTGTAATTGTGTATTTATTTAGCTTTCTTTCTTTTAGTCATGTGTTCTGTAAACAGAGTGGGAGAGGTTTCTGTAAGCGGGGTGTGGTTTATTTCATTTAACTGAACGGGTTTAAGTTGTCAATATTTGACAGGCTCTACCCAGCTGTACAATACTTCTGTTTGTCCTTTGATTTGATGAAATGTCAGATGGATTAATAAAAGTCTGTCGTCTCATTTTGGGGTGGCAAAACAGAATGTCACAAGAGTTGTTCCTCAAGGCTTTGTGATCGGGCCAAAACTTTTTTACATCTTACACACCTTTCCAGTTAATCACACAGCTTCTTTTTTTTCACCTTTAAGTGATCTTCAACACTGAAAGAAACAGGAGGCTGCTTGTTTAAGACATTCCTGATGCTCTTTTGTCTACATGCATGTTCATTTACAAATCAATGACAGGTTTGTATGTTGCTCAGGACAAAATATTTAAACCTTAACAGATTTCAGAAGGTGTGTAGAATTTTTTTTTTTTGGGGGGGGTAAATAATAAAAAAAAAACATTCAAATTAAGAATTGTAACAACTTTAAATCCATCTTAGGTTACATACTGTTGAGAGAAAAATACATATATTTATTAAATATATCCTCTGCTTAGGCTACTGCCCCCGCGACCCGACCCAGATAAGCAGAAGATTATCTGATGGATGGATGGATCCTTTTTTTATGTGAACTAATTTCAAATGGGTTTTATGCAACATTCTTGGCAGAAAACCCTCCCATTTACACAACTATCTAAATTACCTCCAATTCAAATCTGTTTAATTCGGATTAATGGATGCTCCTGTTTATAAAGCTTTATTTTTGTATTTTCCTTACATTTTTAGTTTTTTTTTCCCATTATGAAATATTTTACAGGTTTATTTCTGTTTTAGGACAGCAAATGAAAAGACACATGCGACTGTTCACTATAAAATGTAATATATGGCATAGAAATAAAGGGTTTTGTCAAAAACAATATAAAGGGTACAAGTTGTAGAAAGCTAAAACACCAATTTTGTATTAGCTGGCTTTTAAATAAGGGTATATTGTAGTATTTTTCCATACTTTTATTTCTCTCTGGTTTTGGTTTATTGTTGTTTCAACAGTCTTCCCTACTGTGTGAAGCACTTTGTTCAGCATTTGCTGTTGTAAATTTGACATTGAAAAAAGATTACAGGTAGATGACTTAGAAAGTGCTTGTTAGAAGCACAAAAACATTTTTCTTTAATTTCGTTTAATGCTTCAACTTTATTTTGTACTGCTACTTTTTTTATTTCAGACAGAATTAGTCCAAATCCTTTGAAAGTAAGCGTTACAATGGTGTTTCGTTATATATTTATATATTCTATTATGGAGATTACAGCCTTCAAAAACAATCTAAAACCGCGGCAATGAACTGTGTTAAACTCCAGTATGAACAGCAGGTGGCAGTGGTGGCTCAATAGAAATGAGCACATTCGCCAACGGCTCCATAGACTACTATCCATAGTGTTCTCACTGTTGACCCCATGAAAGTTAAGGATTAGTTGCTAGTGTTAGTGCTTAGAGGCTAACATTCAGTGGTTTCAGATGCAGGGTTTGTCGTTTTGTGTAACTAAGTTACTTTATTTTGTAAAAGTTGTTTGGGGAGGAAAAATGGTTGTAAAAAAAAAAAAGTAGTTTCACCTTTGTAATGTTGGCCTTCTTGAATTTAGGTTATGGAATTTAATTGTAGGGATTCTTGTAAAGAACAGGACCTTGCAAAATTATTCTCATCCTTATGTCACTTTACAACCACAAATTTCAATATATTCTGTTTTTCTTATTTTTTTCAAATAGAAATCTGAAAAGTATGGCATGGCTTTGTATTTCAGCTTGTACCTAACTTTTATGTTTGAGGTGTTGAACTGCTGAGAGAAACCACAAAACAATCCAGTTAATTTTCTCTTTGTGATGTAAACCATCCTCAGAAAATAAATGAGTGGATTATTTTCATATCAGCTTTTTTGAAAAAAAATCTCAGTTTTCAAACTAAAGACAAATGTATACCATCTTACCCAAAAATGTTGAGTCGCCGTTTCTAATAATTGAACTCAGGTGTTTCAGTGTATTCTGTGGCAGAATTTCCTATTGATATCATGTGTATGAAATCCACCATCTACATATGCAGGCTCTACGGACATTTGTGAAAGAATAGGCCGCTGTTAGAAGCTCAGTGACTTTACTGTAGGAGGAAGTCACCTGTGCATTATGTCCAGCCATGAAGTTTACTTATTAATAAATATTCTACGGTCTTTGTTTTTTACATGCAGTAAGAAAAATACAAATTATTGCCTCAGTCCGAATGAAATCTGACTTTTTAAATGCATGTATTTGCCCTAATCTGGCTGGAGTTGAACCAACCAGTAGCAGGCTGTGTGTCGCCACATGGCGTCGTACAGTCCAAAACACTTCATTCAATAATTTGATTTTCTGAGAAAGATTTGTAAACTGGGATAAAGTCTCCCATTCTCATAAAGCTATTAGCTCTACTTTTGGCAAAGGTTGATTTACATGAGTATGTAAACGTACCGAGTCAGTCTATTAGTGGTGTAGTAATAAAGTGGAAGTGAACATCAGCAACTCTTCAACAAAGATGTAGGCCACTTGCACTCACAAGGCGGGGTCAGTCAGCACGTTTACATGCACGTAGAAATCAAACTTTTGGCAAAAATCGAGCTAATACCTTAAACAGAATTGGAGCCTTTATCCCAGTTTATGTCATGGAGGAAATCGAATTACAATACAAATCAACGTAGGTGATGCAGCTATTCGCATCAGTGTTCTTCTGTTGGCCTATAGCGTCACACAGATAGTAAAGCAATGTTGACAGCAGGGAAGCAGACAGAGTGAAAGCAGTATTTGCACAATGAGCGAAGAAATGGACAACAATGCAGCAGCATAATATATTTTTAAGTACTCCAATATTTGATTGTTAGTACTATTGCTGCTGCTGCTGTTTTGTTGTTTCTGTTATTCCCGCTTCCGTGGTCTCAACACTTGTCGAATGGGGACTGCTTAGGATGCTAAAAGCTCAGGTAAGCTGTGGGCATTTACATGCAGAGAAATGTGGTTTTCTCACATTACATTACTCCGATTAAGAGAAGATCACTTCATTTCCTCTCTAGCAGGACTAAGAACCTGAGTGGTCCACACAAACTTCTGACCTCAACTCAATCGAACACCATTGGGATAAATTAGAGGTGACTGTGAGGTGGGAGTTCAGGGATGCGATTCTTGAACAATGGTCCGTACTAACTATAAACACAAGCGTAATTCTAGTGGAAAGCCTCAGAAGTGTTAGTTATAATAGCTGCGAGCCAAACCCTATGGATTAAGAATAGGATGTCACTTATGTTCAAATATGTGTGTGAAGGTGGCCCAGCAGATATTTTTTTGCAATATAACAGTGGTACACTACTTTCAGAGGATGATTTAAGGTCTCAGAAGACATCTTGGAAAAAAGGTTAAACACTTTGTGGCTATTCACTACGCTCACTTCATTAATCCACGTGACAGAAGAGGCCACATAGCAGCGAGTTACATACCATCTGTTGGTGAATAAGATCAGATGGTGAGGAGGCTGTGGGGATCAAGCGGAAAGAGCCAGAGTGATCCCAGGAACCCAGGAGGGAGGAGTCGGTAAAGGAGTTTCATCCGTCTCTGCTGTGTGAGTGAGTCTTGATGTCTTCCCCAGCCTGATGACTCAAACTGAGGTGAACATATTACAAATACTGACCAGACTGCAAATGAAACCCCATTATCCTGGGCAAAGAATGCTGTGCGATGTGACTGTGGACTTAATAAAGCAAAGTGGACCAACACCAGCAGATGACATGGGTGAATGTAGAAACTGGACTTCAAGCATCTTGTATTGTGTGCCTCTCCATTCTTCCTCCAGATTATGGGACCTTGGCTTCCAAAATAAGATGCAAAATTTGCTCTTGTCAGAAAAGAGGACTTTGGACCACTGAGCAAAAGACAAGCAGAGGCTTGACAAGAAGGAATACAACTGAATCCCATGTCCAGGATACGTCTGTGTGGGGTGGCTCTTGATGCATCAACTCCAGCCTCAGTCCACTCCTTGTGAAGGTCCCCAACATTTGAATGTTGTTTTCCTGACAATCCTCTCCAGGGTCCAGAGAAATAGAAAAGACCACTGAGCATGCGCAGTCAACCCAGTGGCAAACGTGACCAATCTAGCTTCAGATGAGAGCTTTCTTCAAAAACACATGGTGTTATAATGTGGATAAATTTTCTACTGCTGGTGATACAGGAGGGACATTAAATCGTATTTTAGGATTCATATTAAGTTCAGCATTTGGTTTATTAAGACTGCAACGGCATCTGCCGGCATGTTTGTTTACCATACAGTTGCCATGTGCGTTAAATATAGGAATGGGGCAGGGACGTCATCCACTCAGAAAAAATGTCTGAGAGCTCATAATCGCTGAGATAACTGAGTTGGTGTCGTGAGATTTCTCCCCTTTGGGACCCAGTTTCAAACATGATCATTTACATTGTCCTGAAACAAAGGCTCCTTGTGGATAACCCATTAAATCCCATTAAATATTTTTGCTGCTACACCTGGTTTAATCTCCGTGTAGATAAGGCCTCAGAGACCATTTAAAGGCCCAATCCCAGACGGATTTTAGTCCTAGCCCTCGTTCAGTCCCATTTCTTTGTCGTCATTATACTGCCTCGCTGGAGTTTATTCTATAGAGATGAGAAATAGCTTGTTATTAACAGAATTGTCTGAAAACTTACCAATAAGAATAAACCTATTATAATGTAGTATTTGTAGACGAACAAAAAAGGTATCAAAATGAGTATAAAATTTTAGGTATAAAGTTTGAGGTATTTTGTGTCCATTATAAATGAATAAACTTTATTCTTCTTTTCTTTATGACTATAGAACTACCACTACTAATAAATAAAATAAATCATTTTAATTCAACTTTAATCTTAATGCAAAATCAATCCGTAAGTATATATGAAAAAATATTGCAATACTTAGCTTTGGAACTGTAAACCTTGGGGCTATATTCCGTCCAAAACTTTTTTTTTTCAATTAGCCCCTCAAAAGCGTTCAGTTAGCTCCTCTCTTCATGGTGCTTTTGTTCTTTAGGGTATTCCAATTTAAGGGAATCAACTAAGGTCTAACTTTTTTTGCTTTCTCCTTTTGGGAGGAGGAGAGGCAAAAGTCAAGCGTTGGTGGACGGGCCAGCAGCAGTGGACAGGGCATCAACCTGTGCCGAGGACGGAGAATTTGTTTGAGAAGTGGATTCAGCAGCAGTCGGACCTACTTGGGAGGAAACTTTGCAAAAAAATTAAAAATACACGTATTCAGTCAAGTTTACATGATCACTCTTTTTATTTTGTAGATAGATTTGATGATAGGCAGGTAAATATTGTGTCAAGTGTAACATTTGCTCTTTATACTTGCATTTCATTTATGTTCGCTTTTAGTAAAACTTGTGATTGTGCACCACTATATGCTGTACTTTTAATAACTGTGCATATGACAAAGAAAGCATACCGTACTGAATGATGACGTGTAATCCCTAAACACAATCTCACAGTGGGAAAGTGAGCAGACGTTTTATGAAGTTTTATGATTTAACTAATCTATACTAAATTAATATAGTAGTTTAGATTTACCACGAGGATTGGTACCTGATCCTCATACGCTGGCCCTACCACTGGAGGGTCCACAGACAGTCTGGCACCCAGTACCTCATTGATATCCTCAAAAAATGCCATGTTGGTGCTGTGGTCTCCCCTCCATCAGTTCCTAACCCTATCTTGGACATTTAGGTCCTAGAAAACACAATATACAAAAAAGGAATGTTATAATGGTGGAAGTTAACTTTTAGTTATAACTGTACCCACATTGCTTACCTTATATTCTTTATCAAGTTATGGCTAGGTTAAGGCTTCCCATGTCTTGCAAGCCTGCTGGGTGGTAACTTTTTCCTCCGACTTAATGTTTTTAATGAATCCCCTTAAAATAAATGAAAAGGTTGATATTGGCTGACCCTATGTAGAGAAGCACACATCCAACACATTAGATGGTCACAATAAATCATATATTATATACTTGCATATGAGTAAACTAGTGTTGTATCAAACCCTTGTAAAAGCATAGCTATGTTGATATGCCGTGTAAAAACACGTTACTGTGTGCATTTGAAAACTTGTACACAATATTTTAAATAGAAAATATAAACCATACATAGTATTAGCGCTGGGTATCGATTCAATTCTGATTCTTAAGAGTTATAATCGATTATCACAATTCGATCTGATTCGATCCGATTCAACCTGATATAGATATGGGTCAATGCTTTTAAACATTTTTTTGAGCTATTATCTTAATTATATGCCCGTAATTCAATATGCCTTATCACTGGATAACATTCTACTGGGGTAAACTGTATTTAACCTTTCAGACACAAGACTTAAAAGGGCCGTCTGGACTTTACCTTCCAATTTTAGTTGTAGAAAGAGCAAACTATTTCAAAAAATAAAATCGATGTTTGAAATTCTGAATATATTCAATTAGATTCCTCTGAGGGATCGATTCAGAATCGATTTTATTATTCTTTTCCAACACAGCCCTACATAGTACATGTATATTATGAGTAATTAAATTCCAAGTTTGTTGAAAAATAAAGCTACGTTGAAACGTTTCCACATATTTTGAAACAGCAAAGTTATAGATAACTTAAGTGACCACAGGGGATAGTAAACTTAAAAAAAACTCTCCTGTGTAATTAACAGTCACAAACAATGCAGATATAACTTACATTTCTGTTGCTCCTTCGCTGCCAAGTTGTTGGACTTGTGTCAGAAGCTTAGGAAGCTCCTCACATCCCTCCATTTTGAGTCTGCATGTGGAAAAGCTTCATTTGAAGGAGTGTACAGCCCTCCTCCTTACCCCAATATCCAGGGCTGGGTTATGCTAGCTTCAGGTTGTGAAGCTAAGAGCAGCGTTGTCCAAACAGGTTGGTTAATTTACTCATAATCATCTGTCACAGGGTGACAATCGGTATGTGTGTTTGTGTGGTGTGCCTGTCCTCCCCTAATTAACACACCTTCCAGAATACATGGCACCTGGGTAATCAAGCCACAGGTGTGGGTAGTTGGGACACTTCCTCCCCTGGTCTGGGTGACAGACAGGGAAGTGGTAAGAGAAGGAGAAGATAACTAAGGAGAGAGGGGACATACTGACTAGTCGGTTTTCGGTGGAAAAAACAAAAATGTTGTTCTTTACTGAAAGAAAAGTGAGTGAGTCTTTGAAATTGAAACTGTATGATAATGATATTGAAAAAGTGAGCTCTCTTAAGTATTTAGGTGTGCTGTTCGATTCGAGACTGACACGGAGGGAACTTTTGACCGGATTGAAACAAAATGCAAAAAAGTTATTAATGTTATGAGGTGTGTAGCTGGGAGAGATTGGGGAGCGAGCCGTTCTGCTTTGAAAATACTTTATCAGACCTTAATTAGATCGGTATTTGATTATGGGTGTGTGGAATATGGCTCGGCAGCTTCTTGTATTGAGAAGATTGGATGTTCTGCAGTCACAAGCCCTTAGAGTGTGCTCTGGAGCTTTTAAAACATCTCCAGTAAATGCCCTACAGGTGGAAATCGAAGAAATGCCTCTAGATCAGGAATCCTCAAGTCCAGGCCTCAAGGGCCTATGTCCTACCAGTTTTAGAGGTGTCTCTGCTCCAACACAGCTGATTCAAATTCTCTAACTTCCTCCTCAGCATTGCAAAGTTCTGCAGAGGCCTGCTAACGAGCCATTATTTGATTCTGGTGTGTTGAACCAGGGAAAGGACTAAAACCTGCAGGATACCGGCCCTCGAGGCCCTGAGGTGGGGATCCCTGCTCTAGATTTTAGGAGGAAGCAAATAGCTGTAAAATACTGGGTTCAACTTGGTCGTCATGAAGATGCACATCCAACAAAAGGAGTACTCTTGGAATGTTGGGAGTATGGAAAAAGTTAAAATCATTTTGGAAAGATGGGGAATCAGTGGGCTAAGGAGTGCGAGGTGTTTGACCTTAAAATATGTCCTGTAATAGTGTTCCCTGTTGTTCCTTTATGGTTAATGGAGACCCCTTATGTTGACTGTTACTTGCTGGACTTGAGAAGAATGGATCTTGTTTCAGCATTTCATTTTCACAGGTTGAATGTATACTCTGAATGTATTTATGTATACACAGATGGTGCTAAAAATACAGATTTAGAAACTACTGGGTTTGGAATAGCGGTCCCATCCAAAAAATTGGAATAAACAGACGAACTTCGGATGGACTTGCAGTGGATAGATTGGCCAAAGGTGCTTTGAATAAAAATAGGATTGAGATGGAAATTAAAAGCAGCAAATAAGAAGCAAAAAGTGTTGTTTGGAGGCAGATTGTTAAAGTTTAGCAGAAGCGGTGGGATTCTGGGAGTAAGGGCAGGCATTTGTATCATGTTAAGAAGGAGGTAACAGGGATTTGGGTACACAGGGGTAATAGGAGAGAAGCGGTGGTCATTACCAGGCTTAGACTGGGATATTGTGTACTAAATAAAACGCTACAGTTGATAGGAGAACATGAGACAGGAGTTTGTGAAGTGTGTCAGGAGAAGGAGGAGACGGTAGAACATGTAATATTGAGGTGTAAGGGTTACAATTGTGGAGAGAGAAGTTTTCCAGAGTAGAATGATGGAGCTGGGAATTAGGGAATTTACTCTGAAGAGTGTGTTGAAAAGTAGTAGGGAACAGATAAGGGAACTGGTGGGGTTTCTAAAGGGTATAGGGGTGTATCATAGACTGTAGAGTTTTTGTTTTTTGTGTGCTCACTGTTTGTCCCATACTCCGGAACAGTAGGAGGCGGTAATGCTCCTTTAAGCTGGTTGCCAACTGGCGTTAAAGAAGAAGAAGATACTGACGAGACGCCGGGGAGAAGCGCTGATCGGATGGTGTGGCCACCCAGACATATTGTCGAAGGCGCTGGTCCTAACAGGTCGAACCTGTTGGATTTCCTTCGCCTTACTTAGCTTATTTTATTTTTATTCCCTACCCAAAATATTATTGTTCACTCTGACTTTGATAACAGACATTGAGAGCTTACCGATCACCCTGACTGATATCTACCGTGCTTCTTTCCAAAGGGACTGGCCTCCACCTTATTTGGGACCTGTTGGAGGAAGAATTACTTGGATGGCAGTGGACGGACTGGACTTTTGTTTTGGATTATTTCCTTGAATATCTTTTTATATTTTGTTTAGCTTTTGTAAGAAAATACTATTTTTATTCAGCAAATCCTCCCCTAGCATTTTGTTGTTTGGTGTTTCTACTCCTAAGCAGAAATCACTGGGGCTGCTTTTGGTTGCACCCCTACACTCTGTGACATTTGGCATTGCTGGCATGATTTCTGTTGAGTTTGAAAGATTTCACCTTGCAGCATGCCTGGAGAGGAACAGTCAGCCGCAGAACAGGCTTCAGGTCGGCAGGCTACCATGATGCCCTTTTTTATGGGAATGCCATGGGTACAGAGGTTTCGTGGTTCCGATTTAGGAGTCAAACTGGGAGACTGGCAAACACAAATGGAGACAATGTTAAGCTCTCAGCCACTCAATGATGCTCAAAAAGCGGACTTGGTAATGGGGTTTTTGGATGGGGAGGCGAAAAGAGAAATATTGACTCTAGAGCAAGCTGGCAGAAATACCCCACAGAAAATATTTGCTGTATTGTCAATGCTGTATGGTGACACCACCCATGTATCTGTTTTAAGAGCTCAGTTTTTTTAATTGCAGACAAGAACCTAACCAGTCCCTCAGGTCCTTTTCCCTCTGCCTCAGAGAACTGTTTCTTAGATTGGAGCGTAAAGATGATGCAGGCCTGGAATACAGTGATATCCTTCTGCGTGACCAGTTCATTAAAGGACTTTGAGAGAGGCCCATCAGGCTAGAGCTGAGGCGCCAAGTAAGGAGACGGCCAGCCCTGGTGAAATTAGAGGTGAAATTAGAAGCCCTTGCATTACAAGAAGAACAGGGTGATAAATGGTCAATAGAACCCTCATGTTTAGCTATACATGAGCGTAACCCTCTTCTACCAAAGGATGCTATTGACTGGAAACAGGAATTTCGTAGAGACATACTTAAAGAGGTGAAAGAACTACTGACAGAAACAGCAAAGGTGCTTGTGAGTGAAATGCGAGCAGAAATGAATAGCGCTCCGGGTCCCCCTGTATCCACATTTCGGCCTAGAGCCTACTCAGATAATCCTGGTAGGACGAGGCAGAGGTTCAGAACCCCATCTAGTAACCAAGAGCTTAAGTGGGATGAACATGGCCGCCCCATTTGCATTCAGTGTGGGGTACAAGGTCATATCAGGTGTCACTGCCCCCAGAGGGAGGCATCACAGGGTTTTTAGTTCTGCCGGCCACTGTGGGTCAAGTTACCGGACCCCCCAAATGCAACCCTATCCACAAACAGAAGCCATCATTGCTAGAGCTTGTCCTGTAGCAGATGTTAAAGTAGACCACGTTGAATTAATATGCTTGGTAGACACTGGTTCCCAGGTCAAATTATTTAGCGAAGGTCTATGTAGAGAACTCTTTAAAGATAAACAGACTAATAGCAGAGACCTACCATGGTTGATCTTACGGGCTGCCAACGGACTTAAAATCCCCTATGTTGGATATATGGTTGCAGATTTTATTGTTGGGGGGGATAACTGTACCATCACTAGGGATTGTGATAGTGAAAGACAACTGTTTGGGGGAGCATAAAGCCCTCCTGGGGATGAATCTGATCTGGGGCTGTTGGGACCAAATATTTAACAACAGAGATAGACTCTGCGCTAGTTCTCAGGTACAGAACTTTGGGAAAGAGTGGGAGAATGTGTTTGCAGACTGCAGGAGGGTCCAAGCTGCTGAGGCAGAAGAACAGTGGGAAAGCACAGCTAGGGTTGCCTGCCGCTATGCAGTGACTGTTCTAGCCCATCGGCCCTCGAGAACCGCTGTGCCCTTGTGGAGCCTTTTTGGGGGAGACATGGGAGTCGAGCTATCCAGGGCTCTAGTAATGGTACAAGGGGGGAGGGTTCCTGTGAGGGTGTGTAATATTAACCCCCACCCAGTTTCCCTATACAAACTCCAAAAGTTTGCAATGGTCTCTGCTATAGATCCACTGAGTGTGAAGGAGGGCTCTGATTTCTCCCTCATGGAAGTGAGCCCTGGGGTAGTAGAAGTGAGGGCTGGCCAGGAGTGGAACTCAATGGAGGAAAACGAGTTGACTTGTGTTTTACCCCGTAGTGACCACCTGAGTGAGGAGCAACAACACCAGTTCGACCAGCTCTTGGCTAAGTGGCAACATGTATTTTCTGCAATTTAAAGTTTGCCATAATGTGATTGTCAGATAATACCAAAATAAAATGTTTTGTTATAAACACCATTTGCCATGTTTGGAAGGGGAAGAATGCTGATTTGAATCACAAAAAAACTACTCACTGAAGCATGGGCTTTGGGGGCTGCTTTTCTGCAAGGGGACAGGACGAATGATCTGTATGAACAAAGGATGAATATGGCCATTTGGGCAGAAACGTCCATCAGTGTGAGCGTTGAAGATGAAAAATGGCTGGATCTTTCAGCATGACAGTGATTCCAAACACCAACAGGGCAACAAAGAAGTGGCAATGTAAAAATATTTCTAGGTTCTGTAGTGGCCTAGCCAATCTCCAGACTCAATCTAATATAGAATCTGTGGAGGGAGTGTAAAGTATGTGTTTCCCAGCGAAAGCCCCAAAACATCACGGCTTTAGAGAAGATCTCCATGGAAGAATGGGCCAAAAGACCAGCTACAGTGTGTGCAAACCTGGTGAAGACCTACAGGAAACATTTGACCTCTTTCAATCCCAACCAAGGTTACGTTACAAGCATTGAGGAGAACTTTAGTTAACCAAATACTTATTTAAAAATCATACCATGTGATTTTTGTTTGACGTTCTGTCTCATACAGTTGAAGTGTAGCTATGATAAAAATAAGACCCCTCTCATCTTGTGGGACATTGTGGCTGCCAAATATTTTTTTGCTCCACTTTATATAGCACACTTCAGACTTAACCTAGAAACAACCTAGAGAATATAGGAAGTATGTCTTGATGTCATGTTGGATTTTTATTTAAAATCTTACAATCATGTCAAGATGATAGACAAAGTTGCAATAGGAAACATGTTCAACTTCAGACTAATAAGCTACCATTCAATAGTGAACATATTTCAATTTAATGATTCCTCAAGTCTTTTTTGAGGTTCGTCTCTAAGCTTTTACTCATCTAATTGATCTCATGCTCTGTCAGACTGGAATAAGAGCATATGTAAACATAAATTGAAAGCCCATAAATGGCTTTTTTTCCAAACTTGCCCTATATTTGGCTTCCATTTTTCCAATAAGTCTGACTAGCTTAATTTAAGCATCCCAACAGCAACATTGTGGCTCCTAGTCTTTGCAGGTTATCCAAAATGTTGCATATTGGGCTTGTCTCATTAAACCACCTTCTCTTTGGCCTCCTGCATAGGATGTTATCCTTATTTTTACCACTCTCCTTCAAAATACATGAGTTGTGATATGCTTCAGTAATCGTTGTCAACATATTCTCCCACCTGAGCTGTGAATGTCTGCAGCTTCTCCAGAGTTTCCACAGGTTCCTTGGCAGCTTTTCAAAATCAATAACCTCCCTGTCAGGTCTGTCAATTCAGGTCAAGCATTTATGCTAAGGGGCTTAATCTACGAGGTAATGGATGGACGAATGCGCAAATAAGAACACTTTTTGAGGAGTCCATTTTTCCATTTGATAAATCAACTCGAAAAAGATCACAGGACAGATTTTCCTTCTAAATATTCTATATATTTTTTAGAAATGTGGAACAGAACATTTTGAAGGATTATACAGACAGAGACAGGAGATTGAAAGATCTTCAGAAAAGAAGAACTGTGACAAATAAATTATGATATGAATGACTGAAAAATCTCACTGCTGTATTCATTTAGCTTCATCTTGGTAGAAGGTAGTTTCCATTTCATGAACAACACCTCAGGTTTACAGTTGTCACTGTTTAGATGTTTAGTACACCTTTAAACAAAGACAAATGTCTGCCATTTATTTTTGTCAGAGTTGTACTGAACTGAAAATTAAGGTCAAGGATTAAAAAAAAAGACAACAAACAGCATCGCCATTGTCTGCTATGCAGACGCACAAACACCCCCGCAAGAGAGAGCAAGTCATAAAACAGCCACTAATCATGTATTATATATTTTTTTTTTAGAGTCCTTCAAAAAAAAAAAAAACATATTCAAAGCGGCAAAAAACAACTATGCATTTCATGCATCATATAAAATATTAGGTCTTTCTTTTTCTGTATATATACACTATATATTACACAATATTCTTTACAGTTAAATGCCATCTATACCACATTCATAAAAATATTTTCTGACCCATAATTATTTTTGATACAGAAAAACAATTAGAGCAAAAATAAAATATCCAAACCGCCTGACCTTCGGTTGTTCTGTTTGAAGATCAAGTCCTAACTCCATAGCCGTCTGAATCTAAAGGCGGAGTCACAGCGAGCCCTGTCCCGGTTCTCTACAGAAACTCCTCCTGTTAGGAGTTTTTCTTTTACAAAACAAGATCCTTGTGGCCGAATCAGTCTCTTCTCTGCCTTTAGAGGCAGCATCTCCCTCTGTTTTCTGCAGCACTAAAGAGTACACATTTGTTTAAAACCCTCCATGTCGTAGTTTGACCAATCTTACTTCAGTCAGCTACTGTGGTTGAGTAGATTGGCGGTCAGAAAGACTGTCTGATCGGTGAGCAGTCAGTTGCTGCTGCTGCTGCTGTTGGGCCGCGGCAGTGAAGGTGCTGTGCTGCTGCAAAGGGAACGCTGGTTGGAGGATAAGCTGGGTGGATTGGTTTCCATGTAGGAGCCGAGGAGCCTGGAGTGCAAGATTTAGATTGGTGTTAGCAGTGTTTAAAACAAGATGTTTGATTAATGAACAAATAAAATAGCTTGTAATCAGCTGAAAAGCTAATCGGGCTCATCTGTTGGAGTTGAACATAATTTACTCCGAAACGTTTTAACAGGCATACTGATGTCAAAATTATTCTTACCCTTTAAACTTTTACATATTACTACATCCCTTATGTACACTGTTTTGGCTTTTTTCTGACAAACACAAAGTAGAAAATGACTGAAAAAGAACATTAGTATGGTGTATATTTACATTTAGTCCCCTTTGCTCTGATGACCCAAAATATAACCCAATGCAGCAGACTGCCTTCAAAAGTCATCCAATTTGTAAATACAATCCACCAGGGTAATCTAAGTATAAACCAAGCTTTTCTGTGAAGACCTAAGAGGTTCTTTGGAGACCATTAATGAACAAGCAGCAACATGAAAACAAAGGAAACCAGCAGACAGCCCTGGGAGAAAGTTGTTGCTTTAAAGCACATTTAAGGCATTTCTCCACTAGTACCTTTTGCCGAGCCGTACCGTTACTATCTGTAACGCGACTCGACACGGCCCGACTCATCAAGTGTTGCTTTACAGTTGCAACAAACCAGAGCGTCTGAAGTGAGCACGTGCATCATATGGTGGGCGGCCCCAGAGTACGTAGCGGGATGTAAACAAAGGCTCGGAGAAAAAAAAAGAACAATGGCGACCTCACTAGCGATCCTGAGCTTTTTGCTCAGTTTGTGGATTTCTGTAGTTCCACGTCGAGGAGAAAGCCTCTCTCATTGAAGAATACAGACCCCAGAAAAGCTGCACACTGCAAGGAAAAACATGGTGGAGTAGTACAAAAGAAGTGATGAAACGTGGGTTTCACCGAAGCTCAGTGGCTGTAGAACTTCAGGATGTAGGAAAAAATCCATCTACATGTGCAGCAAACTAAGTCCTGCGCCGGAGCGACACGGCTTTCTTTTCGCCTATGTGTCCCCTTAAAGAACGGAGTTGCCATATACATGCTATGAATTCTATGAATTAAAAACCACAGCTGTCTGTTTTGTAATAAAGCTGTGTGCTTTGAAAATGTTTTCAGATTTTTTAAATCATCACTATTACAATGTATTTTACAGATATCCCATCATTGAGTAGGCTTCGGCTTTTCATTAGCTTTCAAATGTATGCAGTTTACTTATTTAGCAGCGCAAGTCCTTTTTACTTTTAAAAGCCAGAGCAAATGTTGCTATCAGATTTTTAAAATGTTGCTGGAAGTTGATGCCAGACATAATATTGTAAAATGATTCCACCAACCAGCGTGTAATGAAACTGCAAATGATAATACAAGCGTATAGCTTGGACATTTTTATTGGACAGGTATAGAAAAAGTTCAGAAACAAAAGTCCAGTTGCACATGTCTGTGGGTCATGGTTTAGTCTGCAGCATCCCAGGAAGGTTTGATTGAAGGCAGATTGAAGGCATCGCGTCATCTCCACCCTCCGTAAGCCGGTTTCCTGCTTCTGCTCCATCAGAAGGTGATGATCCCGCTGCAACAGATCGCAGATATTTTTTTAAAGTATTATGCTTACAGTGCATTTAAAACATACACTAAGAATTATAATTAAGGAATAGAAACAAATGTCTCTCTGTGCTGCAGAAAACGTAAGTAGGTCGAATTCATATTTAAAAAAACAAAAAAAGGCATCAGAACTAATTTGGATAACTGATAATAAAAAGAACTGTCATACTGAAGATAATATGCAGCTGAATAGGTTAATATTGTGAATAAAATATACCAGAGGCATGAAATTTCTCTTCTTACCGAGAGTACGAGACAGCTAGTTCAGGACTTCGGCGTTCTCCGTTTCTGTGCTTCGGCCTGCAGGTGAGAGCCATCGGTTCTGAAACACGATCAGCTCCGACTCCACCTTGATAACCTTCTCACAGCGAGCAGCTCCATCCAGCTCACACTGAATCTTGTCTTCAGCCAACAAGCTCAGAAATGCTGAAACTCCGTTTGGATCACAGCACTGGATTTTAACATTGTCTTTGGTCTTCAGCAAACACTAAACACATCCACTGGCTGTAGCGAGGTTTCAAACTGGCGGTCAGTTTGTTGCTAAAAGACGCTGTCAAGTTACTGTCCAGTGACTCCGCCCTCCAGCCAATCAGTGACCGACAGCCGTCGCTTTTCAGTACCAGTTCAGCACGGATGGAACCAAAGCTGAGGTGGTACGAAAAGCAGCATCGGCTCAGAGCGGCTCAGCCAAACTTCTGCTGGTGGAGAGTAAACAGTACTGCAGCCGAGTCGATCCGGGCCAAGTCGAATCGTACCGGTCGAGAGATGCCTTTGGTAAAAAATCCCTGTCCCAGGCTTTGGACGGTGGGTCAAGAACAATTAAACTAAGTTATAATAAAGAAATATATGATGAAAGAGTATGGACCAACTGCAAAACTACCAAGAGGTCAAAGGCCATCCACCTACACTGACCAGCTTATTAATAATCAGGAAAACAACAAAGAGGCCCACGGTGACTGGAGGATTTGCTGACACAAGCAGCTCAGGTTGAAGAACCTCCAGACAGGACCCCTGCTAGATATGCACTCCACAAGCCTTCTTTATGGAAGAGTAGCAAAAAGAGGTTTTGTTTGCATTTTTATTAAATAAGAAGCTAATAGTAATTCCAGTGGTGTTGCAGTGTATACCTGGAGAAACTGTGGCTGCTGCAGCGCCAGTGGAGAGTGTCCTGCTTGCAGGGTTGAAACCTGGGACTGCACCTGCTGCTGCTCCTGAGAAATGCTGATGGTCTGAGTCTGGCCCTGCTGAGGAGCGAAGGCAGTCACAACCTGACCCATAAACATGGATGTGGGGACCATGAATGCACCACATGGAATCTGTCCCGTGACCAATTTAGTCAGCAGCTGAGGAGCTGTAGGAAACCTGTGAAGTGGGAGCAGATCAGGCAGCATTAGCTCAATAGCCAGAAAACTGGTTCAGAAAAAATATAACTATGAACACTGAGCTCCAAAGAAGCTAACTGGCAATTAAAGGAGCAGATCTGACACCTTATTTGAGCAGCACGGTCCTGTGCAAAGGTTGCTACAGCAGGAGTGCTGGTTCCGGTATTTTGTGCCAGGCTTGAGGATATCTGAACCATGTTAGCTGGACTTTGCTGCGGTATCATCATAGTATTATAGATGGATCCAGGGAGGGGATTTTGTTGAGGCTGCAGAGTCAGTGTTGAGTGCTGAGACTGAAACACATTTCACATTTATAGAAGGAATAAGCGAGAGGCTAATTTTGGAAATATATTTAGCCTATTAAACGTTTTTAAGTGCATCTGACCTGTGACAGCGCCATGCTCTGCTCACTCAGAAGTATTTGCTGCTGCTGGCTCGGGACAACCTGCTGTTGTATGTTGTTCTGTAGAGCCGCAGCAGGGACCACCTGGCCTTGCATACTCAGTGCTCCCCCCTGCTGGCCAGCACTTCCATGGGGAGTCTGAGCAGAGCTGATGTTCAGTCCGTCATCCTCTTTCTGTTGGAACATCTGAGATAAATTTCTCAAATTCAGATAGAAAATGATAACGATAATTCATGCCTTCAAACTGAAAACTAAACTATAAAAGTACATGTAGCTGCTTTTTCCAACAAACTTCAAAGCAAAACCCAAGCCGCACCTGTAGATTCTGTCCCTGGACCCGGTCAAGCTCCAATTGGATCTGACGCAACTCATCCAACTGCCGCTGAATGTTGTCCTCGATCATCCTGGTCTTCTTCTCCAGCTGCTCCTTTAGGTGCTGCATGGCTTCTAGCTGGTTGGAGTATTGCAATGACTGTCAAACATGGGAACCCGCGTGAACATGGCGGAGAGACTAAGGCACAAAATAATAGTCAAGTTCTATGAAAACTAACAGCTGAAAATTCTTACTTGGTTGTTTTGAAGTTGCTGCTGCTGTTGTTGAGGCTGCTGTTGTGAAATCACGGAGTGTGCCACGTTCTGGCCCATTTTTTGGGAGCTTATTGACTGCTGAAGAAATACAACAGACACACGACCATTAGAAAAGATCAAGTCCTGTAACTCAGGTCAGATATAGGATATGGTAATAGAGAAATCGTATACTTCCTATGTATCCTAAGTACATCCTATACTTTCTGCTGACCTGACTGCTAACTGATGATCTTCGTTGTGATGTCATTTCCACGGCTGAGACAGACTGACGACCTGGTGTGCTTCTATCTCCCTGAATCTTCATCTGTGAAGCTGCAGGAGAAATATGATCAGATAAACAGAGACCCATCCTCCTGGATATCTTGACTGAGGATAACCACTAAAGATAAGTAAATGAGTGATGAAGGTAGCTTACAGGCTGGTTCAGAAATGGCAGTATGGGAGGATTTGCGCGAGCTGCGCGATGAGACCGAGGGGGTCCGGCTGTGGTTAAAACGCTCCAGAGGGTCATTCAGCTGGGACTCCGAGTCTGAATCCTGGGACTGGGGTTCCAAAGCATCGTCGGAGGTCAACGCTCATCTTTATCGCTTAAAGAATGGAACAAATGTTGAGCAAAAACATTCTCACCTTGTCAGCTGTGACCTCAGGGGGAGAATCTTCGATTCCAAGCTCTCTGCGTTGTTCTGCTCGTACTTCAGCGTAGCTGTAAAGCAGAGATGTGGGATTAAATCCTCACAAGAGTATTCGAATCCTCTGAATTTATTCACATGCCACATTACAACCACAATAGTTAGTGTGTTTCATTTGGCTTTTATGTAACATACCAATACAAAATAGCACATATTTAAGAGTGATAGAAAAATTCTACATAGCTCTCTTTTTTAGGGATGTTGCTCTGCTGGAAAAGTAGTCTCAAGCAATGTTCCCCCCAAATCCCTCCCTGAGCAGTCCCCTGGACCACTGTGAGCAACATCAGATGTGTTAACTGCGATCATGCCAGCATCACATCCATTCAAGTTACATGGTTTATTAAAAGAATCATATTATAGAATTTACATTTCTGTGAGAATACTGTTGAGTTTTTGCCTGGTTTTTTCATTTTAAATTTTTTCTCTTTAAACTTGAACCTGGAAAAGTCTTCACTTGCAGACCACACAATATAATCCACAGTGTTCCAGATAAATGTTACACATATTAACATGCGCTATTCAGTTGTGAATATATTTTGCATGTTGAGCTGAAGAAATTACAAACAAGTAATAAAACGTGTAAAGAAAAGAGGAGGAAAACATTCTGCAGAACCGGTTGCAGATGCTCCATTGGATTAAATTTGACATGAGCGTTCAGACTACAATTTTTGAAACATTGGACATATTTCTAAATTAGTACAACATCTGGAAGTGAAATTGGTGGGCTTTGAAAAAGACAAAAATTGGAATTGTGTTTTTTAGATGGTTTTTCAAAAATCTGATATGCAAATTTCAAGTTTGAACTGCAATGGCTTCCTGTGTGAACAAAAGAAGATGTCTTACATTTAAACCAAATCACATCACAGCAGGATGGCCATAACAGCTATACAGTTACTGTGCTGTGATAGTGGGTCGGTCTCAGCTGCGTTGATGTGGAAATAACCATGGACAATGGGTACAGGGAAGTATGTGTTTTTGTAATTGGACCGATGCAGGAGCACCCACTAGAACTTTAAATCGGTACATATGCTCATTGGCTCGCCTTGCAAAATAACAGAAAGAATTAGACTTTGGATTTTTTTTTTCTTATGGAACACAGTGTAGATTTTCTGAGCGCAAAGACCTTGTGCGGTGAGCAATTGTGCACGTGCTCGGCTTAAGTCTTTTGCAGCTTATAACAGTTTTCTTTTCCTAGTATTCCACTACTTTCACTTTCCCCCACCAGCTCTCACCCCCTTCCCTGTTCCTGCTGAAGAAAAGCTTTTCCAAAGCATAATACCGCCACCACTATGATTCACAAGACGATGTTTTGTTCAGATGATGACAGGCTGAGAATAAAAACACATTGAAACAGAATCTCAACGATTCTAGTCTCCACTAACTTCACACGAAGTGACGTTTGAGAACTTAAATCTTATCTGCTGGTTTTAAAAAGTGCTTTGAGATGTTTGCTGTGAATGTGCGATATTTAAAATAATAAAATATTCAGACCAACTTGATAATGAGATTTTACATTTAAAAGTATTTCCTGGTTAAATAAATAATTAAAAACAAGATAAAAGAAAAACATAGCTGAACTAAATTTCTGAGGCCACAAACAAACGCATACAAAAATATTTATGGAAATACATGTTTTTTTAAACCTTCCATTTCACAAGGACTCATTGATTCGTGCTGGTCTATTGTAATAAATCCCAGTAAAATACACTGGAAATATGTAGTGATAACATCACACATAATGAAACAGGTTAAGTGGAGCTATTTTGGGAGTGGGAATTAAGCAACAATCCATATATATATGTATAATTATACTTAGTGTAATAAAAGCATGATGCTCTGACATACCTCACGACAGTGTGTGTGCAAACGATAAACTCTGGCCTGGAGTTCCACTGATGATAAGTAATGTAGTAATGTGTTTGCAGCCAAATCCACTGCTGGCCTTTGGTGAGGAACCTGTAATAGCAGGACTTTCCTTTCCCATACTGCATCACTGCACAGAAACAAAGAGATGACATTTATTCTCCGAGCACTGCAGAAGAAGCTGATAGAAGGCGATCAGGATACTTCAGTGACTGCAGGAAGAGGAGCACTTACAGTGTTCGTGACATTTGGCCAGTGTCTCTAGGTCATCTACATGGTAGTAGTCATATCCTGAAGTACCCAAGACTTCAAATGGGAGGTACCCTATAATGGGTGGAGCTCTGGACAAACCACAGCAGTGCTAATGTTACTGGGAGGAGTCATTTGCAAGTCATTCTGTAAACCTACATATAGCTAAACTTAACACTTGGTCCAAATATTGACTATTGTCAGTCAGAAGCCATAATTCACAGAGTAGCACAAACAAAAGCTTGGGTTAAATGAAGAAATCCTCTAAGGTGACACATATGCGGGTATAATAATGATTTGGTCTTACATACAGCATCATATACATACAACAGATCCTATGCTGCCATTATTTGCTGAACAAAGAAGCTAAAATGGATAAACAGTGAGAGGAAAAACTAAGTACAGCCCATGCCCCAACAGCATGATGAACCACCTCTCAGAGAACTAACTTTGTCGTTTTGTGTTTGACCTCTGAATGCAGGGCGCTGTTAAGCTTGTTTTAGGGCTGCATCAGAGAAAACACTGTGTACTATATCCATTTACCTCTTTCTCCTCCTCCTTTTTCTTAAATCTTTATTTTAAATTGGCACATTCTTGAATTACTTCCACCAGCTGCAATGTTTGTTGCTTCTTCATTTAATTACAGCATAGATAATACAATGTCCAAAATAAAAAAAATGTTCTAAATGAAGGCTTGAACCGTTTGATCAGACTAATAACAAATTGGCAGATAATAAATTCCCTTTGGAAAACCTCAAATTCTCTAAAATGACTTTTTGTTTTTCAGATATTCTGTAAATATTTTATTTCTGTTTTTCTTTGTCCTTTTGAATGGTGAAACTATAAACAGTTGTGTTATGTTATCGTCTTTCTCATAATCCTTCACAGAGCATGGGAAGGTTCTATATTCACATCTTGTCTGTTTTTTTATAAATTTCATGTAAGATTTCAAAAGTTTGAAAAGGAATTTGTCCGTTTACAATTTTAACTTTTTCACTCTAGTGAGTTTGCACAAATTTGATGTCCTCAGTTGGCTTTAGTTGATTTTAGATGTCACTGATGTCTTTCAACCCAAATATTGTGTTAGGACACACCTAAATGCTACAGAGCAGCAAACCGCCCAAACTTCTGCCTGTAATGGTAGTCCTAGCACTTCACTGCAATCATTTCATCACATGCATTTAACAAGCAGCCCCTGGCTGTATGTAGTTTTTCAACACAGAGCTCATCTACTCTGGATAATTTCAGTAAATTATGACAGTGTGGGATCAGTTGTGAGTGGGGTTTTTTTATATTTGTGGTTTGATATAAATAATGTTAGCGGTTTGTAAGTACAAGATTTTTATTATCCACAGAAAGGTAGTACCCTAGAATTAATAAGAGCACTTTACTCCCTTAGTTGGAGCAGCAGCTGGTTATTATATTATGAGTACATAAATAAAACCCCACAGCTATACAGCTGACTTCATGTTATGATGATAATAAATCTAGTTTTTGGCAGACAGACCAAGAACGCTCAGCACAATGACACACAGCCTGAATTGTGAGCCGTTTTGATTATGTTTTTGTGCATCATCTTCGCCACATGAATCACTGTGGAAAATTATTCATCAGTGATTTCAGGTCAAGCTGTCCCTACTGTTCTGTTACTAATTTAATTGTGTTCGCTGGAAACACAACACGTGCATTATGAGAAAAAAGGGATGCCAAAGTTTGTAAACTAGGGTGTAAAAGCGCCTCATGCATGTGATAATAAGATAAAAACGGGTATAAAAAAAGAAGTTCAGATCAAAAGTCTGAAAACAAATAAAACAAGTTTAAATAATTATACCTGTGGTCCAAGAAGAGAAATTTCCACTCTAAACTATGCCTAGAGGTGAATTCCTCATTAGGCTCCTCAACAGTGCACATCTCCTGTTAGAGAGAAGAGTAAACCAGAACATTTAGAGCCTTTAATTAGCACAATTAGGTCAGAAGACCTGCAAGTTTTAAAAGACATTTATGGTGAAAATAACAGAAAATGAGGAACAGACATTGGAACAGATAAAGATGTTCAACATAGTCTTAAAACTTTATCACAACATTTTGAAAATAGACTTTATAGCTGTGGCTGCATGTAACTACAGTCAAAGCCCCGCCAACATACAGTAAGCAGTGATTTAAAAAAACATAATGGTTATATAAATATCGCACAATGCAATGAATAACTCAAATCAAGTGCAGTTTTTATTTACATGCCAAAACAATCAATTGGAAGCTAATAAACACATTCAAAATACATCAAATTATTCAAAACAATCACCAGAAAAATGGTGTTTACCGTAACTTTATTCACTGATCTCAACTCTATTCTACAATTTCATAATTATTACGTTGTCTTGTTCTGAGACGCTGTCAGAATCTGACCCGCTTTCTGCTGACCAATTAGAATCAGAATCAGAATCAGCTTTAATGGCCAAGTATGACACATACAAGGAATTTGACTCCGGCAACTTCTCTCTCCAGTACAGAACTTAAATAAGTGAAATTAAAAACGGAAATAAAAATAAATACAAATAAAAATAAAGGATAATATATACACCAAACCAGGGTTATTGTACAGCAAGTATATACAGCAGTGCAGAGTTTTAGTTTATTGTTCATGTAAGTGGACTCACACTCTGTGACTATTCAGAGTTCATCAGAGCGACAGCCTGGGGGAAGAAACTGTTCTTGTGTCGGGTGGTTTTGGCGTACAGCGCTCTGTAACGCCGGCCTGAGGGGAGGAGCCTAAACAGATTGTGGCCAGGGTGTGAGGGGTCAGTGGTGATTTTTCTGGCCCGCTTCCTGACCCTGGCCCGGAATAGGTCCTCAATGGAGGGAAGATCAGTACCTATGATCCTCTCTGAGGACCTGACTGTTCTCTGCAGTCTGTCCTTGTCTTGCCTGGTGGCGGATCCGAACCAGACAGAGATGGATGAGGTTGCTGGGCCTTCTTCCTTATAGAGTCAATGTGGGAGGTCCACTTCAGGTCCCGTGTGATGGTGGATCCTAGGAACCTGAAAGACTCTACTGTGGGGACTGGCCTGTTGGTGATTATGAGAGGAGATGTTGAAGGGGGTCTCTTCCTGAAGTCCACTGTCATCTCCACAGTTTTGAGCGGGTTTAGCTCCAGGTGGTTCTGACTGCACCAGAGGACCAGCTGTTCCACCTCCCTTCTGTATGCAGACTCGTCGCCGTCACGGATGAGTCCAATGACGGTGGTGTCATCTGCAAACTTCAGGAGTTTCACAGAAGGGTCTCTTGACGTGCAATCAGTGGTGTAAAGGGAGAAAAGCAGTGGGGAGAGAACACATCCCTGGGGGGCACCGATTATCATCGGTTTCCCTTCTCCACCCAAATCAGCATAATCAAGTATCTCTGTAAAGTCTGTTTCCCGGACTACTCTCTTCTAAAAGCCATTTTAGCAGCAACTTTGCATGGAATATAATCAGAATGTAAATATGGCATCTAGAATGTTGAGCTGACAGGCCGATTGAAGGTTATTGGAGATAAAGGTAAAAATAACGTGCATTTCAATGCTTTATTTTATTGCAATAATAATATAAAAGAAAACATATAAGTAGAAAAAGTCAGGAAACAATGACCACATAAGATCAGTGATATTTTTATGCTTAAAGTTATCATTTAATATGTTCTAATCTTCCTCATTGACATGCTGTTCGTGCTATAAAACCTACAAAATATATGATAGAAGCTGTTTCTGCTGTAAACTCTACTAAATATGGTGGTGTTAATCTGATATGTTTATCAGATATGCCTAATAAAATAGTTGCGCATAGGGGAAGAAGCTGGAGTTTGAGCAAAGATACGCGCTTGAAAACATTACTGCTCTCTCCTCCTTTGCAAAGACAACCTTCTGTGTCTTCCTCATTTGCATGTGTGGGTTAAAAATACTCAACATTCAGTTTAAATAAAGTTATTAGACCTCAAAATATGAAATTATAGTAACTAATATGTTTCTAGAGTTAAACATAAATTAAAAAGTCTGAATCCTGTTTTATTTTTTCAAACACTGTTAAAAAATAAATAAAAATAACATGTAAGGAACATTTAAGAAATTTAAATTTTATATAATTTTAACAGGATAGGGATGAGCATAAATTGAAAGCAGCATCACTTATCTTGGTGAGATGGGGGTGTTACTGAGATTTTACGAAACCGTTTGTCTGTGTTGAAGACGCAGATAAACTGTTCCCTACTGCAACGTTCAGTATAATCACACATGACGAACTGAAGTGTTTCAGATATCTTCTGGATTTTCCTGCTGTAACTAAAGCAATAAGCGGAATTCGGGTAAAGTAGAAGAATAGATGATAGTTCTCACCTTGAGGAACTGTGGTTTTGCCAGCCTTACAGTTGCAATCAGACAAACTCTGTCCTCAAACGCAGAGAGAAGCGATCGCTGGATCACTCCTTCAAAACCGTTTCTGTTGCAGTTAGGCACTGTTTGCAAGAAGGAAGAAAAGTTCAAACAAAAGGGGAAAAAAACAAGATAAAAACAGTAGACAGTAGGGCTGAACGATTTTGGAAAATAATCTAATCGCGATTTTTTTTTTCTTCAATATTGCAATTGCGATTTAATTTGAAATTATTTTTATGGGGCTTTTCACATGCATTTTTTAATTAATGCAATCAAAAATATTGTGTATCCTAAAGAGATTTTTTTATACACGGTGATCGCCGTCGTTATGCAATCAAGGTTTTCTTCCTATTGATCCCAGCTGGTAAGCCCCTCTCAGGCCGGCTGCAATGTTTTCCTCCGTGAGGTTATCCAGGAAGTAGGATGCTTGAAGAAACAAGCTCAAATTTTTTATTCTCCATCGATCTAATTCATTTTCAGACCCTGGTATGACTCCATAGTGCGGTTGGATCACAGGTCAGTTGTTGAAAAATACTCTGTTTTCGGTGCGGCTTTAACTTTCTCTCTGCATTTTTTATACAGCGCAGATGTATAAAAAATACAAATGTGGCTAAAATGTGTTTCTGAGATTAAATCCTAGGTTATTCATCATGCTTATCAAAGCATGCCATTGGCTATGAACCCCATTATAGCACAAATTATTTCGGTGTGCCGTTTTTTATGTTCGTATGGAGAGATTCTGTCAAAAAGCTCGGTCAGCGATCCCGGTCGGCTGGAAATTTGTGAACTGGAAATTGAAACGCTGGTTGCGGTCATTTTAGTAGTGCAACTCTCATATATGGTGGTGTGATGTTTTTAGTTGTTGATAAAAGTTTCGCAGTGTACCTCGTGAGGCAGCAAGGCGGGTTCTTCATAATACCTGCCGTTGCGCAGCATCAACATTTTCATAGCCGATATAATTTCCCACAACTGATGTACTGTTCCTCTTATGCACCAAATAATGTGCAGCATTGGATTCTGTTAAGCTTTAGGTCATTTTATAACAGGTTAAAGTGCAGCGTTTCCTTCTCTCCCTGCATTGTTTGAGCTGTTTGCTGTTTGCAAGTCAACCAGATATGTTTACATCAACTAAAATCGCAGCATTAGCGTAGATAGTAACGTGTGGCAATGCTTTTTACCATTATTCAGGGATTTGAAGTTTCCTATGAATTTGACATGTTCATACACAGGAGGCTCTTTGGGATTGATTTTCCCTCGAAGCATATGGCAACAGAACTCAAGCTGATTCTTTGCTGCAAAAACAAGGCAGAGAAAAAAAAATCAAGTAAAATAAAGGATACTGAAAACAACCAATTAAACAAAACAGCTTACTTTTCAGATACTCTGGCGTTAGAGTCTCTCCCTCTGTGACATGTGAGGACAGAGCTTTGCACACATCAGATTGCTCCTCCGGGGGCAGAAAGTTCAAAAGGTTCTGATCCACAAGATCAGACTGAAACACACAATTTTATGTAAATGGATGCAGTAATCGAATGAAATCAAGTTAAACGTTTTTAGTGTGAACGGTTAACACTCACAGGTAAATGTTCTAGAAGAGACGTCACATTCTCAGAAACATAGATTATATTCCCGTCAGTCATTATTGCCAGGAAAAATCCATCCAAGGCCTGAAGAATTAAAATGTCGCTTTATTTAGCAAATGCCTTTTCTCCTTAAAGAAACGTTAAATAACCACAAAAACAGCCTCACCTCCAGCATCAGCTGAGTGAACTCTTCATTACTAAGAAACGGAGGCTTCCAGTCTTGTCGGATCTCCGTCGATTCAGACTGAGCAGCAATTTCTGTTCAGGAGACGAAACATGCGGCTCAGTGAAGCTCCCAGCTAAACCATTTCTTCACCATTTTCCCCGTCACCTACCCTTGTGTTTGTGCAGGAAGTCGATGCTTTTCTGCAGAACAGTAGACTTGTCCATCTTGCGGGTGTTGCCTGGCAACATGGTGCCCAACTCCTTAATGAGAACATTGAACTGGTCTCTGCGCTTCTTCTCAGACTTGTTACGGGACACGCTGTTAACAAGAAGATTCTGGATTCATAATAATACTTGACTGTCGTTTAGAGTTACCGTAAAGGCTTCAACTGTGGCTTAATTGTGATCCATGATAAGAAGCTCCACTCCTGCAAAGATAATTCTATCTTCAAATGATTTATCATAAAACCCAAGTTCACAAAAAATAGACTGCATTCCTACATTGTTCATTTGCGTAAAACTTTATTACAGTTTGACAAAAGCAAATGTCTTTCACAGAGCTAATAACATCACTGCTATTGATGTAAGTTTTACATTATAACAAGAAAGGAGACATGGCTTTCCAGTCAAGCCTATGTTTACATTAGGGGTGTCATGATTCTCCAAAACTTCGACTTTCAATTTTAGGGTCACGATTCTTTTTTTCTTTTTCTTTTTTCTTAAAGCACAGAGGCCTATGCCATTTTTAGACTGGTCTGATCTACGATCACTGGTTTTATTCATAACATTTTATGTACTACATCTAAGTGATGACATTTTCATCATTCTTGTGTAATGTATCACATTAGGCACTAATAGTGTAATTAATTTACAATATAAATGTAACAATTTTGCTCAATCAAATGGAAACTGCAAACTCAAACAATGAAATAACAAAAATGAGTATTCACAGAGGGTGCCTGCCTCTGGTGACTCTTTTTAATTACTGCAGCGTGCACAACCCATAGTCCACCGGCAGCTGCGCTCGCACACACTGGACTTGATGGAGATGGCACTCCGCTCCCAGATTCTGGATCCTTCCACCGGTGCTCGACTGAGTCTTCCCCCCTCCCAGCTCCGCCAGAAGCCAGGCTGAACATTTAACGCGTTCAGCTCAGAAACCAGAGTCGACTGGGAGCTCCCGGGGGGTCGGAAGAAGGAGGCCGGCCGACTGCTACGCAGCGGTCCTGGTCCGGGTCCTCCCACTAGTTGAGTAGTTCCAGTTTCACGCGTGTGAAAATGGCATATTTTGAAGCGCGACCAGTTCGCTTTGGACACACTTTGAGGTGCGAATGCTCAAGCGTCCCGCAAGGTGCATGCAGTGCTTTTTGGTCGCATTTTGTGTGAACGCTGCCCAAAACGTCAACGTACAGAGCGGCAAGATCACAAGTTAAAGTTATGGTGGAGGATCTTTTTCTTCCAGGTGGATTATCTACACTAATTGATCCTCATTCTGAGAGTGTGCATACACATCTCAGGTGTTTAACTGTAGCGCTACATTATCATCCATTCATTCTACCTTGCAGTTCCCACCAGGTCCTTTGAAAATGGCTATAAGTTGCAGAAGGAAAAAGTATCTTTGAGGTGTATGAGAAGAAGAGAAAGGCCTCAGAAGAGAGGAACAAGAACAGAGTGTTTTTAGGAGATTCTTTCCAATGATGGCGTGTGTTAAAAGCACAGGTCGGGCTCACCACTGATGCCTCCGTCAACAAGTTTCTACTCAACAGGTAGGCTGAAGTTTAGCATGTTATTTGGAGAAATACATTTCAGATTACTGCTAGCAAAAGTTATCTACGTCTATGTGGTAACTTTCCCGGGAAGATTTGTTGTTGTGAAATCGGCTTTTTTTTCCACAAAAAACATGGAGAGGGTGGTTCTTTCCTAAAATTCAGAAAAATCCTCCGCTATATTTTTAAGTCTATGGTTGAAGCTGTCAGAGTCCCCATGGTGCTTTGGCCGCAACAACTTTTGAAACTTTTTCCCTGTCCAAGCTTCAATGCGGCAAAAGCCAACAACGCAGAAGCTAAGCTAGCTGAACCTTTGGCACCGTCCCCGGAGCGTCAACCAATCAGAGCATCTCACTGTAGGGACGTCACTACACCCAAAATTAACATTGTCTAGCTTTATTTATCAAACAAGGCACTTTGTAAGCGTTTTTTATCGCGACATAGCTTGCGGTGTGAAGGCGGCAATATTCTTCTCCGTTGGCGCGTTAGTATTGCAAGTCAATTCCCCACCAGGACAGCAGGGAATGCTAACGTTTTCTGGCAGATCTGCCTACCATTGCGATGTCAACTAGAGTTTATTTTCACTGGGGCGACCGTGGCTGAGGAGTTGGGAGTTTGTCTTGTAATCGGAAGGTTGTCGGTTCGAGCCCTGACTGGAACTGTCTTGGTTGTTGTGTCATTGGGCAAGACACTTCACCCGTTGCCTACTAGAATACTCTAAAAAGACATATAAATAAGTTCAGCAGTCTGTTTTGTTGTCCTCTATACATCCTTGTGCTCTAAATTGCCAAAAGATCATATTAGATAAACTTGTTTAAATATTTCCACACAGTGATTTGAGAGCAGCAGGAACGTCATTAAGCTCTGGTTCCGCTGCCTCTTGTTCTTCATCTGCACTCGCAATGGTTTAACTTTAGCTTAGCTAATAGCTACTAGCTGGCGTCAGCTACAATGTGCTCTGTTCACAGAGATGCTCTTATTGTGATACAGCAGCTATTAATGTTACCAGTAGCTGTGAGTTGAAGTATAACTGGTTAAAGTTACTTGTTAGGAAAAATGCAAAGCGTGACTGTAATAATAACCAATTTGGGAGAAGGAAATAAATTTCAGTTTTGAGTTAATAGATGGTTGCCTGTTAAAGTCCAAGTGGGATGCTAGTCATGCTACAGGATGCAAACCTGGGGGGAAGCGATGTGGATCCTCTTTTATACTGCATTCCATTTTTCTCGGAAACTCGGGCGTCCGAGTTGCTGTGAACGAGAATGTGACGTCATTCCCGACTTAATGCATTCCAGTTTGTCTCGCTATACTCCGAGTCGGAAAGAACATGGACGCTTTGAGGGGATCAGCTGTCGAGGGGCGAGCTAGTATATTGCTATTGTTGTTAGCGGCATAGCATCTTCAGCAGACCAGCATGAAAAACAAAGCTGTACATTGTATTGCACGCACAGCAAGGCCGTGCAACGCATAAATTCGTGACCGGATTAAAGCAGAAATGTAGTCAAGTGTGTAAGAGCATTTAAAAATGACATTAAAATGACCAACAGTGCGAATACAAAGAAAATATATCAACTACGGGCGCAGCCATCTTTGTTTCCGACTTGCACCCCCTCTACTCGGTCTACTCTCAGAGCTCCAATTTGGAGCTCGTATATTCCGACCTAAAGGGGGCGTGTTACTGTGAAATGACACGAGACAACTGCGAGATTTCCGACTTTCTGACTCGGAAAGGTTAACTGGAATGCAGCATTAGATCCAGATGTGAAAGATTGTGACAGGATTTAGATTGATTTTGATGCCATGTCATTTTGAAAAAGCAATGTTAAATGGATAGATAAGGAAATGGTTTTGATTCTCTGAAGCCATAAAATCTTTTCATATCTTTAAAATATGTGTGCCACATAGTGCATGTATATTGAGGAACAATGTGATGGACTTCACAGTGTTCGACTGTGTCAGGACTGTTACAGCAGTTTTTAGTGACATAGTCATCTAATTTATTTATTTTTTTCATATTAATGAATCCACTGCCCTAATGAAAATTAGATTTAATTTATCTGTGAATCTGCCCATTTATTTTACTTGGTGATCAAGAGCACCATCTAAGAGGATTCAAAAGGAAAGGAATATTTAACCCACTAAAAATGTGGCGATACCATAACTGCAAAAGGAAGGTTTTAAGACATTTTGTCTTCATAATATACAGAAGAAAAAAAACATTTTCAGTAGTATTACCAGATGCCTAATGCTAACTCAGTGAAAATTAAAGCTATATGTTTGCTGGGTCTGTTCAAACTGAAAGACAAATTTATTTCTGACCAGATGCGTTATAATATCAGAAGTTTGG
Source organism: Apricaphanius iberus (assembly GCA_028564705.1). NCBI lineage: Eukaryota > Metazoa > Chordata > Actinopteri > Cyprinodontiformes > Aphaniidae > Apricaphanius > Apricaphanius iberus. Next base: position 1,215,176 of record JAPXFQ010000256.1, read on the forward strand.
ATGTGTTGGTAAGAGAGACAAAATATGAATGTTACAACAGCAGGTACTACAAATAAAAATAATCTGTTTCACTGAAGTTGAACTGACAACTGGTGAAATTGCACAGAATTATAACCATAAAAATATTAATTATGTTACTAATATGTAGCAAAGGTCCACAATATACATTTGTACTGTACCACATTTTTCATGGAGTTTTCTTTTTTACACAAATATGTATTTTATACTGAGAATCCTGATTGTGATCTTTGTGATAATTTTTGATATTAGTTTTTTAATTGATGACCCCGATCAATAACCGTTCCCTGAAAGGCTAAACAACTGTGTGATGGAGTTTTTACCGTTTAGCTTTGTCTTTTTCATCTTCTTCCAATAACCCATCAAAAATGCTGCTGTCATCTCTAAACAGTAGACAAGAAAACAGTAGTTTAAACACTACAACCAACAGGAACCCAAATAAGGCTTCTCAATTACAGTGGGGCACAACAAATTATCATATCGTTATAATTAACTATATTTTACTTTTACATTGTAACTACAGCATAACTGAATATGTTTGATATAATGTTTGATGATTTACAGTTCTACAGAAATACATGACAAAATGAAATTTGCACACAACAGGTCAGATCGTGAGAGATTAGATTGATCTTTTTTTACTGAAAACTTAAAATATGCAGCCCAGAGTCATTACGGGCCACCGGCAAAAGACATTTAAAGCTTTCAGCAATACAATTACTGATATTTTGATATAATCAGTGGGAACAAATAAAGAAAATACTAATTTCCATTATAATCAATACAAACTGATGTGTTTTCATATGTAGACACCCAGAGTCTAAGCCCCTCCACTCCCTTAGCGATGATACTGTTATGATGACTGTCAGTACGTTTACATGCACATCTAAATCAAGCTTTTTGGAGTAATCGGACTAGCGGTGCATTCCCACCGAACGCGTTTGGAGCGTTGTGGGCATCAGGTTAACATGTAAAGTCAATGGAGAAGTGTGTTAATGCGCGTCAGGGGGTCCCGCATTGCGTCAAAAGCAGTGAAAACATTTTCTGCCTCATTTGCGTATTGAGGCGTTTGGCCCGTGTCAGAAAATTAGCGTAATTTCATGTGGTGTATTTTGTGCATACGCACATCACAAGCATTTTTGTGTCTGCTGCTGAAGTTGACAAATCTGAACTTAGCGCAGCGTCTGTGACTCAGTCACAGCATCAGTATGACATGGAGTAAATACTGATAAGCGCCATGGCTAACCACCCTGAGCTATATGACACAAGCTGTTTTCAATACAGAAAAAAGAACAATATATAAGTGAGATAATATATCCATCCATTTTCTGAACTGCTTAGTCCTCAAGGGGTCGCGGGGGGGCTGGTGCCTATCTCCAGCTGTCAACGGGCGAGAGGCGGGGTACACCCTGGACAGGTTGCCAGTCCATCGCAAGAGATTATATATATATTTTATATCAATATATATTATATATATATATATCACCTCGATAACAGTAAGTCGACAATAACAATGACCACATCATCCAACCGCCCGTCCTTTTCTGCATTCAATGTCCGGTAGTGGCCAAGCTTACATAATGTTCTTTAAAATGTGAAAAATTTGTAAAATGTGTCTGGGTTCTTGTTATAGAATGGCTTCAAACAGCCTTTTAATTCAGTGTTTGATTCCCACTCCTTTCTGTATTTCTTAAGAGTCCAGTTTAAACTCAGAAGTGATCACACAGACCAGATGAGGTTAGAAAGTGACGAGGGATGAGCAAAATCTGTGATTTTAGTGTGCAGTCGTTTATTTTAGACAGAAAATATTTTACATTGGAGCACAGGTGGGAACAGAAGGCGGCGGCTTCAAGCGGTATAACAACAACGCAGTGATGTTAATATCTGTTCCGCCGGAGCTGGGCGGGCGGAGATGTTGGGCTAGAAATGCTCCGGTTCGGCTGCAGCTCCATTGCTGAAGTAACAAACATACGTCCTCCACATTAGAGTCCAAGTATCCAATGACATAATAAAAAGTCGCTGGTCACATTTTTCTGAAAAACAGTTGGCAGAAGAGTGAGACTGTGTGCAGTCACGTGACTCAAGGCAATGCTCATTTCTTAAAAGGTGCAGGAACACTGCTAAACTAAAACACATCTTTTCTTTTTCTTTACATATCGAATTTACCGGCACGGGCAAAATGACGTTGGTAACGGTCATAAATTTCAGTATCTGTAAATTTTCGGTAAACCCCCCAGTCCTAGGTTAAACTATTTAGACAGGAAAGCTCTTAATAGGTATGTGGGTGGCTCTTAAAAGAACCGTTTGGCTGCAAAGGCACTGCTCCCTCAGCTGAAAAGTGAACCATGCAAAGATTCCTCCCCCAGACAGCCCCCCTTGGAGGAGTTGCTCACCCCAATACGATCCAGGCCTGCAATGGCTCCACCACAGCACGTCCCATGCCGCTCATATATTATTGGACAGCTACTCAGCAGGTGGGATTGACCACCTGTAGTTTGTGTCTTGGTGAGCGATGCTTGGACCTACTTGGGACAACATCCCCTCAAGCTGGGCAGGTAGGACGGGTTCCCCGACCTGCTGAGTGGCCGGGTCCGCGGAGGTGCCACTCGACTGGGTCTTTAGCTCCCCTACTCCCGCTAAAGGAGGCTCAGCTCCCCTCTAGGCCAGGCTGCACATGTAACGCGGTCACCTCGAAGACCAGAGTCCTCCGGCTGCCGTGTCAGCAAATATGGGGTTCAACAGAGATGGCTCCTTCCTCCTGGTCCTGGAGAGTCGGGAGCGGGAGGGGAAGGGGGAGGCAGCTAGTGGACGGTCCTGGAGCAGTCCCGGTCAGAGTCCTCTCACAAGTTGTGTATTTCCAGCCTTTGGACACACGTCGAGGTGCAATTGTTCAAGCGTCCAACTAGGCGCGTGTGGTGAGAGCTAAGTAACAGTTTACATGTCACTCAGAAAATCGAATTATTAAATTAAGTACGTTCAAGTCCCTGACGATAGTTGGTGACACCCGTTTTTGTTAGCCTCATAGCGGCTAACCTCGATATGCACTCAGGCAGTAAACAGAGGCTGGCGGGAGTGAAGCATACTGACTGAAAGAAAGTTATACACAATCAAAATTCATTGTCTCTTTGTTAGTCCAAAAATGCACTGACTGTCCGCTTATGTTGATCTTAGCCGCCATATTCTTCTTATACTACTACTGTGGAGGTGCGTGAGTACAGGCGGGGGAATTGATAGAAGAGAAGTTTGATTTCCAATTGCATTATCAGGGTAGAATAGTCAGATTTGTGAAACTCCAGTTGGGTTCGAGTCAAGCCGGATTAAGGTGCATCCATACATTTCAAAAGTCTGATTTCAGTCACAGTAAGCGATTCGTTGAGTTACTCGATTTACTCGAAAACTCTGCCTCGAAGCCTCATTAAATTCTTACGACGCGCACCATAGGAATCCGATTGTTCCACACGGACCGTTGTTTTGGATGCACCTGTGCGAAGTACAACCGTAATGCGTGATGCAGTTTGAATTTAGTTGGCGCGATAGCGGAGAATAAAGATGCCCACAAATGATCTCAATGATCCAGTCTCAGAAAACATCCACAAACTTTTTCACCAAGCATCGCTGAAACAAGGTAATGTAACGTAAAGCCTGTAAATATCGATGTTCGCTAATTTTAATACTGTATTTGTAGCGATGTCATGATTTGGTTTGACTGGATATGTTTAGCTTTGATGTTTTTCAGTAGTAGACTTATTCACGTTCTATCTCAAGAGAGCCTTGTCCAAACGTTAGCCGGGTATCTCACAAAAATGGAGATATATTTCTACAGTTTGGCCTATCATCCACACATAAATGCAGATTTTCTGCAAAAACAACATCTCTTTTAAAAAACTTCAGCCAAAGTGGAGAACTGCATTTTCACTGTTTTCAGTATATGTGTGGGATGGATGAAAACAGTAACATCACTATCTGTAAAAAAAAATGCTCCAACAGACTTAATGCTGCGCTGCGACCAACGTAAAAAAAATTAAAAATACTTCCTCACTCTCTCCTGACAAAGAGACTCCGGTGAGTTTTTAGAATGATTAATAATTTTAAGTGCTGCTGAGCAGGGGTGTATCCAGGAGGTTAATAAAGAGGGGCTAAAAGGGCCCAGGTTCGGTCTGGGACTGTAGCACCAAAGCAAAAGCAGAGATGTTCTTCTAGAGGGGACCCAATCTGAGCTGGTCACATTTTAAAGTTTTCATCTGTTAAAATTACATTTAAAGGCATTTTATTTTGATGAGGTTTATGTGACAAAGTTGTCTCAAACTCTGCTTGCTTTGCAAACAATTTAAGTGATTGGCGAAGAAGAAAATCCCCAAAACATTGCAACTTTTCACAAAAGCTTTTTCACTAAAAAGTGGATGTACAATTTAGTTTATTAACTCACATTATTGCTGATGACTGTTATTTAGTCAAATAAATAAATACTGTAAATGGGCTTAGTTTTTGGAGCCAAATGTTGGAGTTCTATGTTTTTTTTGAGAGATAAAATGAAATTGCTTGATCATTTTACAGCCATAAAAGTTTTCGTTATGCATGATTTCTTTTGGTTATTTAAAAACGTGATATAATTATCCGATTAATCGAATCGATAAAGGGCTAGATTAATCAATTGCAAAAAGAATCGATAGCTGCAGCCCTACGGGAAGGTAATAATTCGATGTTCACTTGCTGCATGTAATTGTACTGAGTGAATCAATATAATGTGTAGCTCTAATGTCTACTAATTGTTATCTTGTCAACTGTTTAGCTTTACAGAAAAACAACACTTTTAGATAATTGGGTGCTGAATAAACAAAACAAGCAAATATCAAAATTATTAATTAGTAAATTAAGATGGTACTAAGTATTCACACTTATGTCAAGAATTGAGCTTGAAATTTTAGTATTCTGACAGTTCTTCTGGTAGATAATTAACTGCCACACAAAACTGATGAAGACCATTTAATACAGATGGATTCTGTAACTGCAAATGCCTTTTTTTATTTAGATAATGAAAAATATCAAAAATCTTGATAGGGCCATCACTGCGTTAAACATCTGGACTGTTCATTAGCAAACAAACTAATGATATTCTGTATAAAACAAATATTTATAATAGCCATCTCACCGGTCAATGCTCGAGGTCATTTTGTGACCTGTTCAGGGTTGCAGAGTTGGAGTGTAGTCTTTTAATCGTGAGGTAGACATTTGTGAATGAACCTTTCAAAAAAATAGAGAAATAACCCCAAACAGTCTTGCCGAAGAAAAACAAAAGTATTGCCAAATAAAAGGTGCTCTTGGCAAAGCAAAAATCGTATCCTCACCAAAAAAAAAGCCAATCCTATGAGAGGAAAGTGTGTCTGGACGAGTGAAGGCTCTCAATGGGTGGGCTGTAGCAGTGGTTGCTGTTGGACTTGAGTCTTGGAGGAGAGTCACTGAATATTTCTACAATAAAGGAGCTGAACGTTTGTAAAAAGTCTTCAGTCAGTTGAGTTTCTGGTCTCCTTTGGATGCAAGCGTTGTTGTACATGGCAGCAACATCTGTTTCTATAAGAGAAAAAGAGAACATATCTACATAAGATGTCGTAACTTGCCAACATCTTACCTTCATAGACATTACAATAGTTGAATGCATGTGATAATTACAAGAAATGTATACACCTTATAAAACACTTTTACAACTAAATTGAAACCTGAAAATGTGCTGAACTATTTAGGAATACAGTTGGAGATCTTGGTTAAACCATGTTTAGTGAAATTCAGCTACAACCCTCCTTGACTTTGTTATTCTGAAAGCTTAAAGGATTCTGCAGTAAAGCAGCAGGAATCACTAATGTTGGGTTTGCAAAAATCGCAGCTTTAAAGAATTGCTACTTTGTTAAAAGTCAGAAAAGCAAACAAAGCCGGTAATAAATTATGCAAAATGCCACTGGCTTACATGCTACTCCCTCATATATGTTGAATAGAAATGTTTTACCATCAAAGTAAGCAAAAACTACCTGATCAAGCAACAATTTAAAAAACATGTATTTTTGAAGTATGAAATTAGAGACTTTTTCCATTTGATTTAAAATAGGAATATTTTAATAATTTGAAATAACAATAGGTAGGAAACAGGCACAGTCAAAGTACTAAACTGTGTACGTAATGAAATCCATCAACTCAATGAGAAAATATTCTGCAGCGATTCTAAAATCTTAGCATTTGGATAAAAGTTGAATTTTAAAATAATGCAAATGAGAACAATACAAGCCCTTTAGGATGAATTCATACTAGCCCTGTTGAATAAGTCCTGTTCATTTGATAAAACTGCTTTGTGAAAGCAAACTCAGATGCAGCAGAATGGGAGAACCCCAATACTGATCCCTGAATTCTACCAGGTCCACCATTTAATTAGCCTCTTAATAGTGTAATTTTCACACCATGCTACCAAAGCTGTAAAGAAACTGTCAACAAGAGTTTAGAGTTTTACCAATGAAATGTGGAGCTCCGATGTTTGCTTTGTGCCAATGTTCAGTGGAAAGAACCTAATCTAACATTAGAAGGGAAATATGATCCAAATGTCATTTTTCCCCCCATCTTTGTGTGTTGCCATTTGGGTGTGCTGCACACCCACCATGAATAAAAACCATCCATTCTTTTTTTTTTTTTTTTTTTTTGCTGTCATAAAGCTTATTTGGCTTCTTGATGTGACGTCACAATAAGTGGGGTTTGCATATTAGAGCTTGTTTAAAAAGAAGCATGATGTGTCCCCTTTAAGAGGCCGGCCTCTAGGGTTAATACTACCATTCTTGATTAAAGTTTTAATTGTCTATTTATCTTGAAGAAAATATTCATACCCCTAGCAGATTAAAGTATAAACTAATATTTTTATTTCACCATGTTTTTTTTTTCTAACTGGAAGTAATGTTAACATTTTAGGAGTGGCCTAGCCAAAGTACCAAATTGTATTGAAAAGACTGAATCTGTGGAGGGAAATGAAGTTTAGAGTGATGGCTAGGAGGGCTTCCAGCCCCAACAGCTTGGAGCTCATCGTCAAAAAAAACGTATGAAAACATGTGAAAAGCTTGTCAGCAATTACAGGAAAAGTTTAATTGTAATGCCAGTTAAGATGTAACTATTAATTCTTGATAAGTACATGAACACATAACCTGACATTCAATCATTGTTATTCAAGTGTAAAGAGAAACATACACTTTACAAATTTATACTCCTTTTTTATTGTCTTAATATTTTGAGAGATGCCAATGTCATTTTCTATTAAAAATTTTCTTCTGTTGGATAATTTTTTATTGATTTAAATATACATCTGTCTGTGGTATGAATCATTTTGTTTCTAAATACAGTGGGGAGAACAAGTATTTGATACACTGCTTATTTTTGAAGTTTCCCCACTTACAAAGCTTGCAGAGGTCTGTAATTTGTATCAAAGGTACTCTTCAACTGTGACGGACAGAATCTTAAACAAAAATTCAGAAAATCACAGTGGATTATTTTTAAATAATTAATTTCCATTTTATTGCATGACATAAGTATTTGATCACCTATCAACCAGTAAGACTTTAGGCTCCCACAGACCTGTTCTTCTTTAAGAAGCCCTCCTGTTCTCCACTCACCTGTATTAACTGCATATAAAAGGAACCTGTCCACATACTCAAACAAACTCCAATCTCTCCACAATGGCCAAGACCAGAGAGCTTTGCAAGGACATAAAATTGTAGAGCTGCGAAAAGGCTCGGATGGGCTACAGGACAATAAGCAAGCAGCTTGGTGAGAAGGAGAAAACTGTTGGTACAATAATTAGAAAATGGAAGAAGTTCAAGATGAAGGTCAATCTCCCTCGATCTGGAGCGCCATGCAAGATCTCTCCTGGTGGGGCATCAATGATCATGAGGACAGTGAGGGATGAGCCCAGAGTTACACAGCAAGACCTGGTCAATGACCTGAATAGAACTGGAACCACAGTCTCAAAGAAAACCATCAGTAACACACCCTGCCATCATGGATTAAAATCCTGCAGCGCACGCAAGGTCCCCTTGCTCAAGCCAGCGCAAATCAAAGCCCGTCTGAAGTTTGCCAATGACCATCTGGATGATCCAGAGGAGAAATGGGAGAAGGTCATGTGATCTGATGAGACAAAAGTGGAGCTTTTTGGTCTAAACTGCACTTGCCATGTTTTGAGAAAGAAGAAGCTCCAAGATCACCATCCCAACTGTGAAACATGGAGGTGGAAACGTTCTAGGCGATGTTTTTCTGCAAAGGGGATGGGATGACTGCACCGTATTGAGGGGAGGATGGATGGGGCCATGTATCATGAGATCTTGGCCAACAATCTCATTCCCTCAGTAAGAGCATTGAATATGGGTCGTGGCTGGGTGTTCCAGCATGTCAATGACCCGAAACACACAGCCAGGGCGACTAAGGAGTGGCTCCGTAGGAAGAATCTCAAGGTCAAAAGACAGACCTCTACATACTTTTTAAGTGGGAAAACTTCAAAAATCAGCAGTTTATCAAATACTTGTTCTCCCCACTGTATATATACCAGTAATCTATCACTTTTAGCTCATAAAAGCAAAAAAAGTGCCAATAGTCTTCAAAAGTTTCTGAAAAACAGAAGTTAACCTAGAGTGAAGCAATGAGTTTATGGAGGCCATCCACGACAGAAATAAAAACATGTATGACTCATATATAAACCAGAGAGCTGGCCATTAGGCTACTCAATGTTTGTATCTGCAGAGCAATGTTTTAATAGCAGCAGCTAATTTTGTGCATGACTCATGAGGAAGCACTGGCTAAAAGAAATGATTTTTAATAACTATACATCAGTGAGTTCCAGAAGAGTCTCAACAATTTGATTCTTTTGCACCATTTTCGATAAATAAAAGTTCTGGAATTTATTTAACAGACTAATGTTTTTGTTTCTAAGTAAGGTTCAGTAAGAGTAAATGAACACGGTGGAAAATAGTAATGGGCAAATGAAACAATATGTTCATCACAATATTTTGAAGTATTTATGATTAAACTAGGAAAAGTGACTAGATCTGTCATGCTAACAAATTTTGCAGGTGCAGTACACTCTCTAAAAAATGAATAAACTTTCATTTCTAAAGAATTTTACAAGAGCAACTGCAAGACAATTTTAATATCCATTATAAATTAACTAAACAACCAAAACAGTAAATAAATTGTTGAACTCTACCTTAAAAAAAAAAACAGTATTCTGCAGTGTTAGATGTTGTTCATTGTTGTTTTTATGACTTCCTGGTTTAATCGTAAATGTGCTCTTGGAGTCATTTTGGTACACCAGTGTCTCCTGAGAAGGTTTACCACTTCCAGTTCACTGGCATCCCTAAGTCTTAGAAATTGCTTTGTTAATGATTTTATTTTTGTCTGCTCTTTATGAAATTGTATTTGATTTTTCAGCCATTAGAGGGGTTCTATTAAAATTATGTGTTATATATGCAGATCAACTAATACTTATGCCTTGGTTTAGCTGGTAAAATTGAGCTCAGCTCAAAAGTTAACTCACAAATTAACAAGGGGAAATACTTTTTTTCCTTTTATATACACTCAATTTCTCTTTAACTAAATGGAAAAAAAATACTTTTAGTTTGACAATAAAGGAACTAATGAGAGAATACTTTTTCGCCCCATTGTATAAGAGAGAAAAATTACAAAGTTATTATGAATTGATATTTTATTACACAAGCCGTGACTCCTGACACAGATCACAAGAGCTTTATCTAAAATAACAATGTTGTCAACACAAATGGCCAGCGACACATCAGTATACTACAACAAGAAGTTTGAGACTCTGTTGAGACGAGAGCGAAAAGCTGCCTGCTTTTGTCAGGAGAACCAGAGTGTAAACAGTCGAGCTGACTAGATCACAAGAGATTAGAGAAAAAAAAGCAAGGAAAATACCACACGCAAAAAGATTCTATAAAAACATCAGCAAAATAAGGTAAAATTAAGTTAAAGAAGGAAAATCATAAACATTTTCAAAGCAATATTTTCAATATTGAGAGAGTGTTGTGCAACTGAGAGAGCGAGGCTTGTATAACCATGATGTCATCTGTGATTCACTGACCTGCTGGCCGATTGACCTACTTTCCTCCTCCTCCTCTTCCTCCTCCGATCTAACTTAATTACTGCTCCAAAAGCAACACCTTCTACCTTTCAGCAAATAACATGGCACACCATCAACATGAAAGCCTTTAAAAAGGCACACATTACCTGGCAAGTAGCCCTAGCCATTCTGCACCATGTGTCGCCATTAAACAACACAACATACAAAGACTTCTTGGTGTCTCGAAACCTCCCCAGGAACAGATGGTCAGGTAAGTGATGACGACATGCCGACTGTTTACAGATCAACGAGCAAATGATGATAAACAGGAAAAATATAAAGAGTATTCTTCCACCTAAAAGACAATGATTTGTTTGTCTTTTTTGTGCGGGCTCATCGAACAATGTGGGATGCTTCAAGTGTGTTTGCATGTATGTGGGTGTGTGCAAGCCTGCTCAGATTTAGGGCAGCAGAGCTCTGAGGATGTGAGTCACTGAAGTGGACCCGCGGCGCCTCTCGTCACGCACCGCACCACACCCAGAACTGGGATGCCAGCACAGCAACCGTGCCAACGGGCAACACCACAGCAACCAGACTCGCTGCACAGAGTAAAAATAACCTGGATAAATTCCTCCACAGCTGATGCTCCCTCTGTCTTGCAAATAAAAATGAACAGATCACAGGGATCCACACTGTCTTGTCATGAACTTGGGTCACTCCGTATTAAATACTGGGACACTGCGGCGGCACATGTACTGCAAACACATGGTTCTGTTCTGTCACAGAGCAAATGGTTTCCCCATCTTGTGGAAGTAACCAACTATATGTACCTTTGCTAATAAAAACAGCTTTTCTCTGCAAGACGTAGTGAGCATGGAATCCCTGAAAAACTGTCTGTAAGGTCCATAATAGTAAGTAAGTAAGTAATATTTATTTGTATAGCACCTTTCACGTACAGAGGTCACAAAGTGCTTCACGAAAATACAAATAGAAACAAAAATACATTTACAATCACAAAACATGGCGGTCATAAAACAACCCCTTTCCCACTGGAATTAAAATGCTTTTTCAAACAAGTAGGTTTTAAGTTAACGCTTAAAAACATCAACACAATCAAGTAAGCGCAAGGAAAGCACAAGATCGTTCCAGAGCGTTGTCACAACCACCTGGAAGGAGCGATCTCCTCTCGTTTTGTAACGAGTACGAGGGACAATGAGAAGGTTCTGATCCTGAGACCTCAGCCTCCGAGAGGGAGTATAAGGACTCAACACGTCTCTAATGTAAGAGGGAGCCTGACCATGCAAGGCTCTGAAGGTCAACACCAGGATTTTAAAATTGAAACGAAAAGTGATTGGTAACACATCAGTAACACACTACGCCACCGGGGGACTCAAATGCTTCAGTGCCAGATGTGTCTCCCTGCTTAAGCCGGTACAGTCCAGGCCCTGAAGTTTTCTAGAGAGCATTGGGATGATCCAGAAGAGGATCAGGAGAATGTCATATGGTCAGATGAAACCAAAATTTTTAGGTAAAAATTCTACTTAGGTTTGGAGGGGAAAATAATGCTGAGTTGTATCCAAAGAACACCATGCCTACTGTGAAGCATGGGGGTTGAAACATTGTGCTTTGTGGCTGTTTTCAGCAAACAGACCAGGACGAGTGTAAAAGACAGAATGAATGGGGACATGTATCATGACATTGCGTGAAAACGTTCTTCAATCAGCAAGAGCATTGAAGATGAAAGATGGCTAGGTCTTTTAGAATGACAACTATCCCAAACACACCATCCTGGTAACAAAGGAGTGCCGTTGTAAGAAGCATTTCAAGGTCCTGGAATTCCCTAGCTAGTCTGCAGATCTCAACCCATACAAAATATTTGGAGGGAGTTGAAAGTCCGTGTTGCCCAGCAACAGTCCCAAAATATCACTCATCCAGAGGAGATCTGCATGGAGGAATGGGCCAAAATAGCAGCAAAAGTGTGAAAACTTTGTGTAGACTTACAGAAACAGTTTGACCTCTGTCATTGCCACAAAAGGGGGTAATTAACTTTTACTGTTGACACAATACGGGCTGCACAATTGGTAGCACTGTTGCCTTGCAGCAATAAGGTTCGAATCCCAGCCCAGGATCTTCCTGCATGGAATTTGCATGTTCTCCCCTAGGCATACGTGGGTTCCCCTGGGTACTCAGGCTTTCATCCACAGTCCAAAAACATGACTGTTGGGTTAAATAGTCTCTTTAATTTAATTATCCGTAGGTGTGTGTGTGTGTGTGTGTGTAGAAAATGGATGGGTGGAATCTGCAAATAAATTCTTTAAAAATCAGATCATGTGATTTTTCTAGTTTTCTTTTTTCTCATTTTGTCTCTCATAGTTGAGGTATGCCTATAATAAAACTTGCACATTTGTTTGGCTGATTAAACACTTTTTTTGTCCCTCTTTAATTCAAGGCTGGATTGCAGTGAGAACTACTGTTGTTTGGTAGCACAGCAACCCCTATGTTCTCTCCATGATCCACGTCATTCTATGATACCTGAGACCTGGGGATTTGTGAACTCCCAGCGAACCTAGGTACAATAAAAACAAACCACAGTCCAGCTTCTAAAATGTAAAACTATACATGTCCTGATTAACATCTTCCTCCAAAAAGATTTGGTAATATCCTGGATTATTAACTGCATTTATAACAACCAGTAATCAAAAGAATATCTGCCAAGGAGATCACGATGAGGTAAAACACTTCATTTATGAAGTACTTTACTAATGAGGTCATGTGAGAAGAAGGTTCAAGGTCCGCATACCATATTGGCTTTTTCAACAGATAGGCGTTACTCTTTCAGGATACATCTGCCAATACTTTTGATGTTTGTTTTTGTTCACCAAGCCACAGATCCACAAGTCTACCCATAATCCACCATCCTGCTGAATGGTAACACTAAGCTTTAACGCTGGGGAACCAGCAGTGTTTCCACTCCTTGCACACACCTCCACAGACCCAGAAATACAAGAACAGTCTTTGTTTTGCATTTTGAGTCTGCGGCATACAGACAAGAGCGGTCTAGAAGGCAGCAGCGGTGACTGACGAACCCCTCTGGCCTGCTGTTGGCTGCCTGTCTCAGAGGAGCAGGGCCTCCACCAGGGGCCGCATCCTGAGGTCAAGTGGGTCAGTGGAGTTCAGGATGGCAGGCTGCAGGTGGAAGGCAATAATGACTGTGGGTTAAGATCCACCTAAGACTATTATCAAAAAAGAAACATATTTTTAACCACCAAACTGAATCAAACACAGAATGATCCCACTTAGAGAAGTAATCAACCAGCAATCAACATCAGAAGTTTTGGAACTAACACCTAAAAGAGTTCAGTATCTCTGCAGCTTTTGCATTCTTCCGGTAGTTTGTTGTTGTATGAGGAGCATAGAAACTAAAAGCTGCTTCTCCTTGTTTGGTTCTGGTTCTAGGGATGATCAGTAAACTAGAGCTGGAGGATCTAAGTGATCTGGATGGTTTGTACCGTGATAGCAGATCCTTAATATACTCTGGTACTAACCCATTCAATGATTTATAAACTAATTTAAGCACTTTGAAGTCTATTCTCTGAGCTACAGGGAGCCATTGTAAGGACTTTAGAACTGGGGTGATGTGTTCTAGTTTCTTGGTTCTAGTGAGAACACGAGCAGCAGCGTTCTGGATCAGCTGCAGCTTTCTGATCTATTTTTTTAGGTAGACCTGTGAAGATACTGTTACAAGTGTGTTTGCATGTATGTGGGTAAGCCTAGAGATAAATGCATGGATGAGTTTTTCTAGGTCTCCTTGTGTCATCATTCCTTTAATCCTAGAAATTTTCCTAAGATGATAGAAAGCTGACTTTGTTATTGCCTTTATGTGACCCTGGAGGTTCAGGCCTGAGTCAGTCGCAGCCTAGGCAATTTCGAGATTTGCAGGCATGACTTCAACTGAGGTAAGCGATGTTACTGTTGTGCACATTTAGTTGGGGTCCTGGCTGGAGTTTTGCTGGTGCCTGAAGCCGCTCTCTTCTTATGCTCAGCTGAATCCTTCCAGCTGTTAAGTTACCTCTCACTCAACGCTTGTTTATGATGGAGATAGCGACTGCTACACCTGAGTGTGACGCCACTACGCAGGCTGCTCTGGAAAGCAGTCGGGAAATCTGCTTTTTCCACCTGAACACTCATTATTTAAGTGAATTTACAGGCATGTAGAGGCAACCGCGGTGAAAAGGCCGGGGCTCATTCTACTGACCAGGGCATTACTGATCAAAGTCTAAAAAAAATTTTTTTTTGATTTTTAATATTAATACAATATGACATGATAGTGTGATATAGCAGTGTAATCAGTATTTCTTGCATCTCTATTTTGCACTATAAACTAATTTTTTGCTTGTATTTGTGACAGGTGAAGCGGATTGGTCATGATGTAATAATTTCCATGAAAAGAAAAGTTGGTATGGTCAGCCGTTTGAATTCAGTTTTACAATATATTTAATTTTAACTCAACTGTTTAGCAGAATATTGACTCACTAATAATCTCTTGGGAAACGGCCCAAATGCATTCCATTTCTAATCAGAAACAACTTCTTGGTTGAGTGAAAATAACTGTCACACTAAATCTCTCTTAACTGCAACAAAACTTGGCAAAAGGTGACAGTTGTTTACTATAAATACAAAATTGCTGCTTCCTTTTATCCTTTGAGTTTAGTCATTTTAATCTAAACAAAAGAAATCCTACAAATGAATCCCAAATGCATCTCTTAATAAAAAAAAAAAACAAATATATTGCTGCCTAAACCCTCCTGAGAGGCAAAGCAGAAGCATGACAAGCCTTGACACAATCGAGTGCCCTATAAACATCTGAGGAATGATTTCCATTATGTAGATGGCAAGAAAATAAATACAACATCCGCTCACAATCCAACCTTTGGAAAAGTCTGGTTTTCTTTTTGAATTGTTATCGAAAGCAGATTCTCTCTGCTGCGTTATTGCATTTTTATCAAGTAAATTATAAAAGCTCTGTTATCAGTGCCATGCTTTAAAGTTCAAGGTTAAGTTCAATTTGTTGTCATGCTGGGGAACTTAAGTGCAAAGACAACACAAGGAAAGGGCAATACAAGGACCATGCTAAAGCTGTGTGGAGCTAATGCCTTCTGAATCAGATTCGATTCCTTAAAGCTTTGCATCATTCTAAAAGGCACTTTATATTATTTCTGCAAGATACTGACTTATGATTCTGCTCTAAAGCAGATCGTAGGAATTATCGACTCCAAAACACATAATATTCAAATGTTCTTATGTGAACCTTTAGAAAGCATAAAAAAACATGTTGACAGCTGAAACTGACTAGCAATAGTAATTATACATGATGTTCAGCCTTATTTCAACTTGGGATCATAGAATACTGATACATTTCCCTGCTTCTTCACACAAGAAAACGTGAAGCTCTGGTGACTAAGTCAACAAATCATTCTTGGATTCATATTCTTTATTTTCACAGCGACAGATTGTGGAGAAAAAATAGAATGCAATGAAACATGGATGAATAGCAACTATCACAGCAATTGACGAATTAGGTTAAAACAGCCTTATTCACTCAACCAACAGCAGTATTCAGTAAGCTGTTGTTAAACAGCCAACTCTTTCACCTCATAATAGATTATTATAGTCAGTTTTCTTCAGATTTACACAAGCTCAATATACCAATCGGAGCAGAGGTATAAGTAGTACTGAATCAGAACCAAACAAAACATCTGGGTCATCTTGAGGCTCATGCAGCGCTGCAGACGCAGAAGCACAGCTCCGATTCCTTGATGTTGTTCACACACATCTCTATTCAAACCTCATCTGCTTCCAGACCATAACCATTTCCAATAAAATAAACTTGCCATTATTATGATTCAGTGTTCCACACTAAGCATAAAATTATGAATATACCACGATCTTTGCAACAACCTACATATTAGGGATGTGTATTGGCAAGAATGTGGTGATATGATATACATCACAATAAGGGGGGGTACAATATATTGTGACACTATGAGTAAGGCCATATATTGTGATATTTAAAAGTGAATTTAACTGTAGAAAAACTTTCACGGCACTCTGAACACTCCATGTTTCATAGCACATCCAGATTTATTACCATATTGAGATTATCAAATGGAACAAAGAAGTTGAAAACAGCCAACACCTACCAGTGATACTTTTAATTTTACGACAAAAATACTGTAGTCATTAATGGTTCCAAATCTAAAAAAATGCAATACATATTTATATATATTGCATTTGAATATCGATACAATATTGTGACATAAAATATCAAGCATATTGATATTTTCTTTCATCCCTACTACATATTATTCCTTTAGGTGCTCAAAGTTGCATTCCAGAGAATTTATTTATTTATTAAAGTTTTATATATCTTTAAAATTATGTGGGGTTCAGTACTATGATGAAAGACTAGTGCGCCACAATATTTGTTATTTTTCTTAAGTCCCTCCTTCCTCCCATAGACCCCTATGCAATTCAGACTGACCTGATACTTTTTTTATCCAATAGAATTCAAGTTACTGCCGTGTCGACTGTCAATCAATGTGGATGCGCATCACAAAAAACCAGGGGAGATGAGACCGTGCAGACAGGCATCTCACCTGGTTTACAGTCACCATAATGGTAGAGAGCGGTCGTGGCGAAGTCACAGCAAACTTCTGCTAAATAGTTAGCCATTCCCCGGCTACCGAGGGCTACATCAACTTCAGAAAAAAACAATGAGAAGTATGGCAACAAACTCAAAAAATGTCTTAGAGACGGGAGAAGGGTGTTACGTCGATATGTGTCCCCCTTCGATTTACATCAGAGATGCTTTTCAACATGGAGATAGGCTACCATCGAATCTTAAAGCAGCTTTGGACACATTTCTGCTGAACAGGTAAGACAGTCATATATTCAATAAAGCAAATCAATATAACATTTTATAGATAAAGAACACAATGACAAGCTGTGCAATCACAGGTGATGCGCATGCCCAATTATATAGGGGGGTAGAGGGAGTCGAAAGCTTGTGGGGTGGTGGGGGGTGTTTTTAGAGGGGCCTTCGTGCGTTGGTTTAAAAAAAAAAAAAAACTCACTCGAAATAATCCGTACTGCGGCTTTAAGCACAGCGATTCCCAAGCCTTTTGACATACTTTTCTTGTTTTAATGTGTCCTGTTTTCTTTACCAGAACACATTATTGTTGGAAAATGTAAAAAGTTAAAGTAATTTTGAAAAACTACTGTTCATAGATAGTTTCTTCATCAAATTAAGTATTTTGTTGTTTTAACACATTGACCTGCTTAGTCAGAAAAGAAACTGTGAAAATACACCCTCACTGCAATCAGCTTCTTCCTGTTAACAAGAACCACAATTTCCTCGGTTTCAAGATAAATGCAAGAATTTTTCTAATATCCGTCGTTAGAAGTAAAGATCCAAACACATGGAGTACAAGCACAAGTAGAACTCAGAGTAGTACTGAAAAATATATACACCACTCAAATCGTGTCAAAATTTGATGGCAAACAACAAACTACACACAACACAACCGATTTTAATGAATTTGTATTAATTTAGTTAAAGAATTGTCTTTTAGAACTGAAATGCTAACAATGCTGCATAAAGACAAAAGAGTTGCCGTTTGTCCCCATTTTCCTTGAATATCAAGGAATAACTGCTGACAAAGTCATTAAGCCATACTTGTTATGTCTTAGAGATCAAGAAGATTCTCTTAGCACTCAGAAAAAGGTCAGCCTGACACAGACGATCCCGTGTGACAGAGGGATTTCTCTGCTGCTAAAGTAGCCATAGCATAATGAATCCCTCTCAGAGATTCAGAACGTACAAATCAGGAACGATTAGAACAGTTAACTAAAGTGTTGTTTACTTAAAGGTTAGCACAGCATATTAAAAGATGGTCAATTTCCCCCACACCCACAGTCAGACTGTTTAATCTTTGCCCAGCACCAACATATAAGCAAACTGAGCAGTTGATTAAGCGCTCCCTGGTGAATAAGGTTTGACACATCAATTGTATTTACGATTTTTTTTTTAACCATACATTTTTAAAAATATGCAAAGTAGTGTAATCACGCCAAAAACTTTCTTCTAAGTAAGACATTTAGTTTTTGTAGGTTTAGGTTTTAGAGGTAACCTATCTATCTTTAGGAGACACCTTTAGGGAAAATTCGGATCTTAAATTAAAATAGTCTGGAATCATTTTTCTAAATATACTTACCTTTTGTTAGAACATTTTCATCCTCCACAATGATATGCAAAATAACAGAAAAATAGAGTTGTGACCCAGACTGTACGCTGACAATACAAGCAAGGACTAAACCAAAATTATGTGCTATATCTGGATTTTACCTATTTGTATGCGCTGTTTTTTGTTAGGTTTTTTTATCTCTTCTAAGATCTGTAACATAAACTTGCTTTATCACTGAGATGTTTGATATTTAGTTCAATATATCAAAAACATGTGGAGACATCTAACTTACTGGTCCCCATCACAGTATTAGATAAGTATTAGATAATCTACTGATCAGAATTATTGTGGAAGATAGCATTTTTATTGGTTTTCCTACCAACTTGAATTTTTAACAACTTTTTTTTTTTCCACCCTAAGCTGTAGACTTTTAAATCTTTGTGGCAGCTTTCCTGATAAATGTAATAGCTTTGACTCAAACAAACAAAAAAAAAGGATGGAAATAGCAAGATCATCAACATTAACTAGTAGTTCTTAATCCTGGTCCTCAGGAATCACAGCCCTGCTCGTTTCATCTCGGTTTTCACATACCTGCATTAAAATGAATGGGGGATTAACAGGTCTCTGTAGCCCCTAATAACAGGAGGTAGTGAAATAATTTGAATCAGATGTGCTGGGGCAGAGAAGTGTCTAATGCCCTGTCCCAATACCCGCACTTGACCCTTGTGCACTTCAATTGTGCGTTCCCGTTGAGGGGCGCAACTGCGTAGGGTGTCCCGAATCCGGCCCCTGGCCCCGCCTCTTTTGCGCCCTTGCTCCGCACTTCGCTGAAGCCCGCATCGGTGGGGACTTCAGTGAAGGGTATTACCCACAATCCATTGCTACTAGGAATTATGTGACAAAACGGCAACAAACGGTTCCAGCTGCTTCTCCTACAAATTTATTTTCAGGTTTAAGGGCGTCAGTTAGTTCTTAAAATTGCCTGAGACAATATCAATAAACCGGAGTCTGGTTGTAAGATTGCTATAGATGAAATATTAATTAATATATTAGCTATGTTTTCATCTGATTGATGTTTCATTACAACATCCACTGCAGTGTGTTAACAGATTTAGGAAATCGTATCTTCTTTCAAATAGTAAAAGTTAAAAGCCGCAACTTGCATGTTTTGCACTGTTTTTTAAATAACTCTTAAAACCATCATCAGGCTGCTGGCATAGATGAATCATTAAAACCAAAATCGTCACACAAACAATGATGGGCTGTCGATCCGTCCAGGCAGTACCCCTTCTTTTGCCCGTTGACAGATGCAGATAGGAACCAGCCCTCCCCCGTGACCCGTTGAAGCTAAGCGGTATAGAAGATGGATGGATGGATGGATGGATGGATGGATGGATGGATAATGATCCTGAAACACTGTGGATCAGCTGCACGCTTGAAAACAAAAAGAACAAATAGAATTTCAAAGGGTCCACCTGAAGTGTCATTAACGTGGTTGGGTTGTGGGTGAAAAGATTCATCCTGAATTTAAATGTATTATTTAAATATGTACCTATAGCGGAGCTTCATGCGTTTCAAAACTATCATCACAAAATACTGATGGGGAAATGTCCACAACACCCCCGCCTATTGATGCCTATTGAATGATTTATCATTGTGTACATGAGTAATTAATGAGCTGTTGGACATATCTGTTGAAAAATATTATTTACTAATAACGTTGTGTGTATTTTCGGACATGATAGGCCAAAAATAATATTCCCTCTGCGTTTTTAGCAAGTCATAAAACAACGTAAAATTCTAAATAATGAATTAATCTATTTCTCTGCATTTTAAATAAAATTGCGTTTGCATACTTATTTCTGGTGAAAAGATAATCTCCTGGCATTCCAGTGTCTGTTCATTTAACACAGCAGATATGACAAATATATATAATACAATAAACACATTCTATAATCAAAACGCTTTCTTTATAGCCAATATTTTCTGTAAATAAATGACACATATATACAATTGGTGCCTATTGGTGATTAAAATACAATATGTTCTATAATTTTGGATTTTATGCTATAGAATTTGCTAGATTTTTTTTTTAGATTTTGTATTTATCAAACTTAGATTATTTTGTTTCAGGGGGGTTGCAGGAAAATAACATGAGCTGCACCTCCATTTTGGTTGTCATGGAGATACGGTACATGGTGTCAACGTAACCCTCTGATTATGGGGGGAGGGGGTATTTTTTGGCATTTACAATTAAGATTTTATTTTTATTTAAATAGGGCATTTCCATTGTATTTTATTTTTCTTTTCTTCATCTATTAAAGATTCATGCAATCAATTTAGGGCCTAAATTGAATGAATGCATTATATTGTGTTCTAATATTACTTTCCGGTAAATTATGTTAGACATGTTAAGTATAGGTGATTAATGGTAGATGGAAGCCCCCTAAATCAAATCCAGATTAGGGCCCCGTACAGTTTTAGACCGGCTGTGGATAGCAGACGATTAATTCAATCAAAGGACCGGACAAGAAACACCTGTTTGGACAGATTAAATATCCTGACGATTAAAGTAATGTGATAATTTACGGTGTGCTGAACAGACGTAAATAGGACTTTTAGGAGGCAAAAAAAAAGAAAATAAGAATAAAACGGAGCTGTAGATAAATTACCGTGAGGGGAAACATAGTATTAGTATTACATTAGTAACTATACATATAGGAGTATTGAACAGTTTGAAGTCTGGTCTGCCTGAAAGTTTCCGATACAGGTGGTGCAGCAGATCTCTCCGTACGAGCTCCGATGCCGGCCGGCAAAACCGGGAAGAGACAGTATAGGGGCTGCTGTCGCCACTTAGCTTACCGGCTAACCTCATTTAAAGCAACATAACAATAGCTCCATAGTTAACAACACTGTACAATATGACACGCATACGCAGATATTATTTGAAAGGGAGACATTTTACAAGTGGTGAAGAAGGTTACCCACGTAAACATATCGCTTCCGTTTAATTCGTCCGAAAAAAAGCTGCCGTGCTCCAGTTAACCCAGTTTTAGCCGAGGCTAGCTAGCTAACAAGCAACATTAGATAAGAATGTGGGTCACCGGGGCTTCAGCCGGTCTCTGCTTCTGAACGGGCACAAGGTGGACTCCCTTTAAGTCTGTTAAAGTATGCACGGAGCCCGTCGATATGGACGCCACAGTCCCACCGGTATTGACACAGTGACACTTACCTTCGTGGAGTCCGGGTCTTTCATCGAGATATTCCTGCACCCAGTGGCGCTGCTGGCGGTTGACTGCGCAGACTGAGGAGGCAGAGTGAGTGGAGTTGGAACCGGAGCCCAAACGGCCTGCCGCTGTCCTCCAGAAAGCACAACACGCCCCGGCGAACCGAACTCCCGAATACAACACATTTACATTTTATCAGACCGATTACACCTTCATCATTTAACATACAATATACAGCCTACAGGTAATACATTTTAGGCTACTTTCAGCAAACAATTAGCAGACAAATAAAAAGGATTCCACAAGTTAATTTCTTTCTTTCTTTCTTTCTTTCTTTCCTTCTTTCTTACATAATCTTTAGTTCTTTCTTTCTTTCTTACTGCCATGCGGTAAAACAAAAATAGTTAAAGACAAACAATATACAAACTAAATATTTGTTCTGTGAAATATTTTTTAATATAAATACGTTTCTAATATTATTTTATACTTTAACAGAGTATGTTACTTTATGTAAGTTAGCTATTTGATTAATGATAAACTCTGTTTGTTTTCCCATCTTCGGCGTGGTACCATCACCATGGTAACAGAAAAGCGCAAACAGGCGCAGTACTTTGTTTGACCACAAAATTAAGTGGATATCAAATGTGGCGCTATTTGTACACTTTCAGAAAGCTTTGAGGCTCTTGAGAAAATGACGCCGCCATAGTTTAGCCATTTTATTTTCCCTTTAAAACTAAGATATATTTATATTCCATCTTTAGAGCTTTCCTTTATGCTTTTACTTTTAAAAGGTACGGACTACATTACTCTGTCACCACGTTGGATTGATTTATATCCATGTAAAAAATCTCTGGAGGAAAAAAAACATTTTAATTCCATATAATCCAAACAATGTTGAATTTTTGTATGTGTCAAACAAACAAACAATACTATATATTATATTGAGGGAAAACTGAAAAATATAATTATATTATTAAACAAATGTGGCTCTCCCTACTTTCCTCTGATTTTTATCAGAAAGCATTTCTATAAAAACAATATATTTTTCAAAATACTTAATAAAAAGGGAAAGAGAGAAGTCAATAAATTGTAAGGTACACAAGCCTAATCAGTAACATAAAACCAAGACTCTCCCACTGAAACAGTGTACATCCAGATATCAGAGATTTTCTTTCTTTCTTTCTTTCTTTCTTTCTTTCTTTCTTTCTTTCTTTCTCCTTGCACTTTTTGATGTGGCAAACAAACTTCTTCATTATCACCTTGGCCACTTCAGCCTCCTCATCTCAGCATCTTCAGCTCCACCATCAATAAGACCTCTTGCTGCAGTTGGAATATGTTTGGAATGTGTCCCCGCCACAATTGCATGTCAATATACTCAAATTTTCCAACATAGCTCAAACTAGATCAAATAAAGACCACATGTGAACAGATATTGTCAATTGTTGCCAAAAATCTCAATAACAATTAGGATAATTCTAACTTGTGAATATGCTTTGATTTAACCATCTAATCTAACCTCTAGCTGCAAGTTTAGGGTTGTTGGCCTGCTGGTAGGTGAACCGCAGTCTGGTTTAGTAGGAATCACAATCATTGGGAAGACTGTTGGCCTTACTGTTGTGCAGGAAACCATCGTTCTTGAGGAGGGAAAGCCTCAAAAGGTAATTGCAAATGAAGTTGGATGTTCCCAGAGTGCTGTATCAAAGCACATTAATTGAAAGTTATGTGGAAAGGAAAAGTATGAAAGAAAAAGGTGCACAAGCAGCAGGGATGACCACAGCCTAGAGAGGATTGTCAGGAATAGGCCATTCAAAAGTGTTGGGGACCTTCACAAGGAGTGGACTGAGGCTGATGAAGAGCCATGCACCACACACAGACAAATCCTGGACATGGGCTTCAAATGTTGTGTAATGGCTGTTAGATAGGGATATTGTAATTTGAAGGAGGCAAATGCCATTTCTTTTGTACTTTATTTTGTAATCTCCGCTTAAAGGAAATGTATTTTATTTTGAAGGACATGTTTGGTTACCTGAACGGAAGTACACAAGAAACCCAGATAAAGTAAAAAGAAAATCACGGTGAAATATAAAGTTAAAGGTTTTAGCACTGGTCAGAAAGGAGCAACAAGGTAACGAAATGTGTTATTGTGTTTAGAAAGGGTGTCTGCTTGTTTCTTATAAATATAAGGTATCGTAATTTGTTCTTTTGTTTGTGTGCCAATTTAGCTCTTACGTTGGTTGAAGCTTCAAAACAAAACAGACACAATTCAAATAAAGGAAGCAGCTAAAACCATCAGTAAGGCTCATCTTTGTCTGACTGGGAGCTACAGTAAGAGCTTGAGCATTCGGCACGTTATTCCACCACGAAGGCTTGACGTGCAGTTACAACGAACGGACAGCAGAGGGCAGAGACTTCTCTAATGGAAAACCATGGCAGACTGTAAAAGAACACAGGATTCATCCAGCTCTTCTGTGAGTACAGAAAGCCTTGAAAAACATTGTGCTGATCCAGAAATTGAGAAATGCAATGACAAGCCACTCAATGAAAGCACAAATATAAGCACAGAGAAGGAATTGGACAAATCAGTAAAACACAAAGAAAAGGTAAAAGATTTGCAGGCAGAAACCCACACTATGCCAGAGCAACTACGTCGTTCTGAGCGCACTAAAATGCCGACAGAAAAAATGATTTCCTACCAAAAAGAAGAACTAGACAAAAAAGAAAAAAGGCTGATCAGCTTATATGAACAGTGGAAAAAGATTGCCAGAAAAACCAGAGAAGAATTAAAAGCAGACATTACAGAAGCGGATATGTCAGCACTTGCAGATAATTTAGAAAAAAGAAAAAATGACATAACAGAACTTTACACTGAAATAAGAAATCAGGTCACTCCACCACCAGATTTGAGAAGAAAAATCGACGCTTGCGAAGCTGTGACCCGAGACATCATTAAAGTAATCCATGAGAGAATAACAGGAATAGATGGAGATTTTGAAGCTGAATATGAGCAACATCGTCTTAGAGAGTTACTAGATAGAGACTATGCGTACTCCATTTATGGTTCTACTGCTGCTCGGTCCCACATCTCATATCGCTCTTCAACTTCCCATACTATAGCTAAAAGAGCAGATCTTGCTGCAGAGGTGGCGGCAAAAGAAACTGAGTACAGAATAGTACAAGAGGAAAGAAAACAGAAGGAAAAAATAGAAGCTCTAGAAGAACAACAGAGAAAAGAACTCGAAAAGCAAAAAGCTGAACTCGATCGCCTGCATGCTGAAAAGGAAATGGAGACAGCTCGGGCCAGACTTCAAGCCTATGATAGAGAGATAAAACAGACGACTGACCCACACCATGATCAATTGAACCAGAGTCCTACACCTCAAATGTCTTCACAGCATTCTTCTCATGCAGCAGTGTTATCCACCCCAGTTACTGTGAGTGAACTGACTCAAGCCCTTCAGGATAACATAACAATAAATAGGCTTCCCATCCCACAACCAACAGTATTTGAAGGAGAACCTCTTCACTTTATCGAATGGAAAAAATCCTTCATGTCACTGATTGGCCAAAAGGCAATTCCTGCAGCAGACAAGCTATATTATCTGAAAAGGTACGTCAGTGGCCCAGCTCTCAAATGTTTAGAAGGAACCTTTTTCAGAAATGATGAATTAGCATATCAGGATGCCTGGAAAAAACTCGACCAACGATATGGCCAGACATTTTTGATTCAAAGAGCCTTCAGAGAGAAATTGACAAGCTGGCCAAAAATACACAGTAAGGACGCAGAAGGACTCAGAAGTTTTGCTGACTTCATAAGCGCCTGTGATTCAGCGATGCACCATGTTAAAGGCCTTGAAATATTAAATGATTGTGAAGAAAATCAAAAACTGACACAAAAGCTACCTGACTGGACAGCTGCCAGATGGAATCGCCAGGTTACAAAAGCACTAATGAATGATCAAGAATTTCCAAAGCTGAGTGAATTTGCTGCATTTCTACAAGAGGAAGCAGAAGTAGCCTGTAACCCTGTTACTTCAATCCATGCGCTTCGTGCCTCTGAATCGTCTACTGATAAAAGGGTTTCAAGAGACAGTAAACGAAACATGGCAAATGTTTTAAGTACAAAGACTGTTGTGCAATATGACAAAGCATCGAATGCCATTCTCCAATGTATACTGTGCCAAAACTCACATAGACTTGACCAATGTCCGGACTTCCTGAAAGGGCAGCTGGAGGAGAGACGAACATTTGTGAAAGACAAAAAACTATGTTACGGCTGTTTAAATCAAAATCACAGTGTAAGAGAATGTCATCAGCGCCTCACCTGCGAAATGTGCACAAAAAGACATCCAACCTGCCTGCATGATGACAGCTACAGCAGAGAAACAGCGGCAGGAAGACAAGTAAGGGGTCAAAATACATCACAAAGGTGCATATCAGAGCCAACAAATGCTATAGCACTGAATGTTGCTAGAGAAGGACAATGTGCCACTGCAATGATCGTTCCTGTATGGGTGTCATCCGCCGCTAACCCACGTGTAGAGAAGCTTGTCTATGCTTTATTAGACACTCAGAGTGACACAGCTTTTATTGAGAAAGACTTAAGTCAGAAACTGCAAGTTGAAAGCTATCCAGTGAAACTTAAGCTAACAACAATGATTGGAGAAAATGCTATTTTACATAGCTGCAGAGTAATTGGTCTTCGAGTGCGCGGTTACAGCTCTGCCACACACATTGACCTTCCTCCTACATACACAAAGGATCACATCCCAGCCAACCGAGAACACATACCGACTTGTGACACAGCTAGGCAGTGGGATCATCTAACAAAACTCACAGATGACATACCTCCCCTCCTCAGTTGTGAGGTAGGATTATTGCTAGGGTACAACTGCTCAAGAGCCTTAGCACCCAGGCAAGTGATTTTAGGCAGAGAGGATGAACCATATGCTGTCCAGACAGTTTTAGGATGGAGCATAGTGGGACCTTCAGAAAACTGCAATCATACAAGTAAAGTTAAAAGCATCTCTCATCGTGTTTCCATCAAAGAGATACCACCAATGACCCCGTTCGATGCAGTTTGTGCTCTCGAGAGTGACTTCAAAGAAGCAGCTGGAAGGGATAAAACTGTCTCACAGGATGATATTCGCTTTCTCCAAAAGCTTCAAGAATCAATAAAAATAAATGAACAAGGACACTATGAGATGCCATTGCCCTTTAAGGAGAGGCCATGCATGCCAAATAACAGAATGCTTGCAGAGATACGTCTTGACCAGCTCAAAAGAAAACTCTCTAAAAATGATAAATACAAGGAAGATTATATTAAATACATGTCAGACATTATAGAGAGAGGAGAGGCTGAAGAAGCTGTAAAGGAGGCACCTACTGGTGAAAAATGGTATATACCACATCATGGTATTTACCACCCAAAAGAAATCCTCTTCCCTAAAAAGGAAATAGTGGAACTCTCTGTCGGGGACCCAGAAATTAAAAGGGTACAGACATTACACACTAATGCTGCTGCACACTTTTGTCTTGCAGACCGTCTAATAAAGTTTTCCTCTTGGAGTCGGGCCGTCAGTGCTATTGCACGTCTCAGAAGACGACTCCTAAAATACAAATCCACCACTCATTCCACTGCAAAGGAAAAACAAGAGGCAGAGATGGTTATTATTAAAGATCTCCAAAAACAAGAATATCAGGAAGAGATAAAAACTCTGAGCAAAGGAAAACCTCTCCCACACAACAACAAACTACATCACCTGGATCCCTTTCTGGACACCAAGGGTGTGATTAAGGTGGGAGGAAGACTGAACAGCTCAACTATGCCTGCTTTATTCAAACATCCAACTGTTATTCCTGGACGTCATCATGTTGCGAAATTAATCATTGGTCATTTCCATGAAAAGGTTAAACACCAGGGCAAAGGCTTCACTATGAATGAAATCCGAGCTAATGGATTTTGGATTTCAGGACTAAGTCAGTGTGTCACTTCCTACATCCGCCAATGTGTTTTCTGCAGGAAGCTGAGGAGACCTGTGGAACGTCAGAGAATGAGTGATCTACCAACAACACGGATGGAACCATCTCCTCCTTTCACAAACTGTGGGATGGACTGTTTTGGACCTTTCCTGACAAAAAATGGACGAAAACAACACAAGAGATACGGTCTGATCTTCACCTGCTTCAGCTCTCGTGCAATCCATCTAGAGATGTTAGATGATCTATCCACAGATGCATTTATTAATGGTCTGCGCTGCTTCATTGCACTGAGAGGCTCAGTAAAGCAAATTAATTGTGATCAAGGCACCAATTTCGTGGGTGCAAAAAATGAACTGAATGCTGCTCTACTGGAAGTTGATTCAGATAGATTGACAGCTTTTCTTTCTGAAAAACAGTGCGAATTCATGTTCAATGCACCTCAGGCAAGCCATGCTGGAGGAGTATGGGAGCGATACATAAGAACTGTAAGGAATGTTCTCAACGCCACTTTTGCACTTTCCCCGGGCGGTCTCAACGATGCTTCTCTGCGAACCATCCTATATGAAGCTGCAGCCGTCGTGAACAACCGTCCTCTCACAACAGACAATTTGAGTGATCCAAACAGTTTGGAACCTCTCACTCCTAATCACCTCATTACTTTAAAGGCCACAACTGCCCTACCCCCTCCAGGCAACTTCATAAGAGAGGATTTGTATGGAAGGAAAAGATGGCGTCAGGTGCAGTACATGGTTGAACAGTTCTGGAGTCGCTGGAGGAAGGAGTATCTTCATAGCCTAATGCTCAGACAACGCTGGCATACACCTAAGAGAAACATCAAGGTTGGTGATATTGTGATAGACACAGAAGAAATCCAGCCCAGATCAACATGGCGACTGGGAAGAGTTTCAGAGACTTTCACAGATAAGGATGGACTTGTTAGAAGAGTTAAAGTTATTTTGGCAGATAAAAATCTGAACAACAAGGGTCAACGCATCAACAGATTTTCTGTAGTTGTGAGACCAATTCAGAAGTTAGTTCTGCTATTAGAGATGCCATAAGTATATTGAAGCTCTTAAAGCTCATGTTATTCATTGTTCTACAGTAAAAAAGAAAAATTATTTGTTTTATTTTACAAAACCTTCATAATTTTGGTGGGAGTGTAATGGCTGTTAGATAGGGATATTGTAATTTGAAGGAGGCAAATGCCATTTCTTTTGTACTTTATTTTGTAATCTCCGCTTAAAGGAAATGTATTTTATTTTGAAGGACATGTTTGGTTACCTGAACGGAAGTTACACAAGAAACCCCAGATAAGATAAAATGAAAATCACTGTGAAATATTAAAAGTTAAAGGTTTTAGCCTGGTCAGAAAGGAGCCAACATGGTAACGAAATGTGTTATATTGTTTAGTACATAATAACAAAAACCCTACTTATAGAATATAAAGGTATCTATATTTGTTTCTTTTGTTATGTTTGCCAATTCCAGCTCTTACGTAGGTGTGATGCTTCAAAAACAAAACAGACACAATTCAAATAAAGGAAGCAGCTAAAACCATCAGTAAGGCTCATCTTTGTCTGACTGGGAGCTACATGTTGTATGCCTCTTGTCAAGCCTCTCCTGAACAACAAGCAAAAAAAGTGACTTACATGGGCTTAAGGAAAAGAACTGCAAATTTTGCATCTCATTAAAAAAATAAGGTCCCAGAGTCTGGAGGAAGAATGTAGAAGCACACAATCCAAGATGCTTGAAGTGCAGTGTGAAGTTTTCACAGTCTGTGTTGTTTGGGGAGCCATGTCTTCTGGTGGTGGTGGTCCACTGTGCTGTGCCGCACGAGGCAGTAATTGATACAAAAGGGGCCCAAATCAAGTATTGAGTACATTTGCATGATTATACTTTACAGAGGGGAAACACCTCTTTATCTAAAATCCTTGTTTTCTTGATTACATGTAATATTCAAATTTCCTCAGATCTTGAATGTAGTGTTTACATAAACTGTAAGTCATAATAATAAAAATGATATCAAATAAAGGCTTAAAATATCTCGCTTTGCATGTAATGAGTCTACATCATGTATTACTTTCAATTACAAAATAAATAGATTTTGCACAACATTATATATATATATTTATATACATATATATATATATATATATATATATATATATAACTGAAGATGTAGAAAGTTGTTTAAAGTCATGTGAACTTACATTACTTGGCCAGTAGATGACAGCATTGGGCCTGTGCCGTGACTTCCACAGCAAGAGAAGCGTTGTGTTTTTTTGTTTTTGTTTGTTTGTTGTTGTTGTTGTTGTGTTTTTTGGGGGGAGGGGGGGGGATTGCAACTACTTCAGAAAGTACTAAAAAGCTTAACAGTAAGTCCAGGTTCCAGTAGAATGATTTTTTCTGTTTCGTTTTTTCAGATTGTTTGAGTTATTTTTTATCTACAAGAAAACTGCTGAAACAATCTTATTTTTATTGATAATAAAAAAACAGAAATAAGAGTTGTTAACAAGAAACTTAAAAACAAAATTTGCCTAATAAATTGACTGAATAATGCAGTGAGGATTTTGTCTATTTAGTTTATATAAACTGCCACATATTTTCAAGATGTTTCAGATTTTGAAGGAGAAAATCCTATAACATGAATAGGGTTATCTTATAGGTAATAGGCTTGCCCCCTCTTAAAAGGTATCACTATTTCAAAAACAATGGCAATTCTGCTTTTTAAACATTTAAAGGGTTATTATCTGTTACGCTTTGTTTACATTCAAGTGACTGGAGTTTTTCATACTGTAATATTTTTAAACTGTAATTCTAAAGACCTTGTCCAAAAAGTAAAATTGCTTAGCTTTGATCAACAGACATAAAGGTCAACAAACAGTCACTTTTTAAGGATAATCCAACAAAATCAATAATTTCCTGATGCAGTGCACTTTAAAACGTTTTAATACATTAACCCTGCAAACTTGCCAACTAAATATAATCAGTTTTTAAAATTCCAAAAGCTATTTGGTTTATCTATTTTGTTATGAGCAGATTTTGGAGGATTTTTTTTCTACACCCCTTTGAGTGCTTAATGGTGAAGATTTCAAAGTTCAGACAGTGAACTCTTTAGGATTGCGTAGGTCCCTCACTTTGGAAACTTACTTCTCTGAATTTGCTGCCAAAAATGTTGCTGCAGGTGTTTTGCAGTTATTCCAGTGTTTTTGACCATCTGCTTCCTTAGGAAGGAGGGAGACAATGAAAAGTCCATCCTCTGGCTATTTGCAGCCAGCATAATGGCTGCTCCTCAAACTTCAGATCACACTTCAAACAATATCTCACACTGCATTTTTAAATTGAACTGTCAGCAGAGCAGCTGTTCAAAGAATGCTCTGTCTGCACCTCACGTTTTCCAAGGACTTTTCTGAACATGTCTTGAATCAAAATTGCATAACCTAAATAAATCATACAAAATAAAATCTGGACAAATGAATGGTAGTTTAATTGGTATTCATTGTATAGATTCGAACATCACTGTATAGCAGAGGCAAACAGCTGTGGTTGGAGTCTGGACCACTCGGTCATCATGCAGCGGCTTGGGTCTCGGGGGTTCCGTGTCTCCGTACACTGGCAGGTGGAGATTCTGCATTGTATTCACAAACAGAATTATGACATAATAAGAAAATTACCCATAGGTAAAAATCTGCCATAACTGTTTTTTTTTTTCATTGATACCTTTTGTTATTCATATTCTAAGGACCGTCTTCCATTTCGTGGCTGTATGAGAAAAAAGAGCTTTATTATTTTCTGTTAGGGAGACCTTTACTTCCTGTTAATACCTGACAGATACATACCCGATAGAGAAAGTAACCTCTGCTTTCGATTCCCCCAGGTCCCTGGAGTTCAGCCTGTGTGGAAACAAAAAGCAAAAGTTCCTAATGAGGTTGCTCCTTTTAAAATTGTGAACTCAAAACTGAAGCTGAAAGCTAATTTTTGGTTAAAATTTTTTTTTTTTTAAATGAGACCACTAGTTCAGCCATATAAGCCTAAACGTGAATAGTAAAAGAATTGGCCGCGGGTGCTTTTTCATATGCTGAGGGGAAGGAATAAAGACACTGTAAAGGTACTGTAAAATGTTGTGTTATTGAAAACAGTGCCAATAGTTGTTAAATTATTCTTTTTTTTTCAGTTATTGACTCTGTTCTGAACAATTCTCCAGGCTCTTGTATTAATAGCTCTTCAGAAACCAGGGAAAGATTCTTGCAGTTTTTAATTAGTAGGATAAAACAGCTTTGATCTATGATCACCATGCCTTCACATGATATTTCTAAAACATCCAGCTGGTCTTCTGTCTTTGATCAGTTTGAGCTTGTGTGTTTTGATCATGTGGACAAACTGTGTATGAAGACATCGTCTTGTCCAAATGATATTTTTTCCAGCACATTTCCTCAAAAGTTACCAAGTTTACCAGCCTGTTCTAAACATACAGTTGTACAGCACAAAACCTAACACTGATTCCTTTGTCCTCTCAAATGTTCGGCCTATTTCAAAGGTCCCTTTCCTGTAAAAAATAAAATAAAAATTAATAAAAGATTGTATTCATTCGGCTGGGGGGGGGGGGCTGACAGCTGCCTTTGATGGTGTTGTTTGATAGTGTTGACCACAGTGTTTTGAGCACACGTTTGGAGCATTTGATTGCTTCATGTCTTATCTGTCTGACAGGAGTTTCTTTGCGAGCTTTGCAGAGTCTATGTCTTCCTCAGGCCCCCTTAACCTGTAGAGTTCCTCGGGGATCTATTTTGGGGCCAGTTTTATTTTTCGATTTACATGCTGCCACTTGGTCTCATTTTCAGAAAATATAATGGGTTTTTTTCATATGTTGGTGAAATCTACCTTCAGCTGAAGGGTAAGCTGGTCTGCTTCACTAGAATCATTATTGCAGTGTCTTGATCGAGTCAAAGCGTGGATGGGCACAAATTTCCTTAATTCTAACGACAACAAAACTGAGATGATAATGTTTAGACCAAATAGTAAGCCAAGCACTTCTCATTTAAACCTGCTTAGCCTTTACCCTATTTTTTAAGCTGCACGCTAAAAGTTTGAGGGTTATATTTGACGTTATATTTCACCTTGGAAAAACAGATTAGCTTGGTTTTTCAGTTTATTACCTAAGGTGAAATTATTTATATCTTTTAAAAACTTTGAACGGGTAATCCATAATTTTGTTACATGTCAGCGTGTCTATTTTAATTCTTTATATGTGGAGTTCAGCTGGTCCAGAATGCTGCAGCTCCTCCTCTGACACAAAACAAAAGGCGTAAACATATTTACCCATTTCGCCCCTCTCTTCGCTGGCTTCCTGTTCAATTCAAGATTGATTGAAAGTTTTTGTTGTTTGATTATAAAGCACTGAATGGACAGGCCCCTGAGTATTTAACCTTTTGTAGCAATAAACGCCCTCTAGAGCTCTTAGATTAAATTATCTTTTAGTTTTAGCTGTATCAAGGTCCAGGCTGATTCTCAGAGGTGATCAAAGGTTTACACATCAGACAGACTCAAACTTTAAATCTGTTTAAATCTCTTTTAAAAGCACATTTATATTCATTGGCTTTTAATATCATATGAGAGTGACTGGGGGACTTTTACTTCAGTTTGTGTTTAGGTTTTTGTTGCTGTTTTATTTCTTCTGGACGGCACTTTGGTGTTGTAATTAAATGTACTATATACATTAAATCAACATGAACTTGAACAGGATTTAACTTTGCACACAAAATGATAATGGGTTTTGTTGACGTATAACACAACATCCGTGCACCAGCAGAGGAAACAGCATACACCCACTTAAACAGTCACTCCCAGACAAACAGCGTCCACGTTTCTCTTCCACATTTGCTCTTAATCTGCTTTGTTTGATAGCAAAGAGGGATGTGTTCCCCCTTTTCAGCAGCACTCATTTTTAGACCATAATTACACTCAGCTTGAAAAATACGACTAATGCAGACTGAGCGTTACTACTGAGTAAGGACAGAGAAAATGCATTTAAGTCCACACCAGATTAAAGGACATGCCTTTTGGTATCAACATCTGCTGGCAGCTCTGAGTTATTGTCGAAAAAACGTGAGACAGCTGAATCCCAAAAACAGAATAAAATAAAGACATATTGGAAAATAGTGAAAAGGTCATGGAGAAGTATGTAACCTCCGAAAATCTGTCTTAATTTGTTCAAAGAGGTAAATGTGAAAAAATTTATTGCAATCAAGTAAATAAAATGAATTAAAATGAAGTGAGGTGAGTGGTACATACGCTCATTACGAGTCCTCTCTCTCTTCTGGGATGGAGCTGAGAAACAAAATGCAGAAGAGGATGCAACTGAGAAGACTGAACAACGCACACACAAACACAGATATGTGTAGAGAGGCGGACATGCAAAGATCAACAACAGGGGGAAAATGATGACTTGGAATCTACAGTTTTCCTCTTGTCTAAACAAAAGAGTCTGTAATACAGAAATGCAGATGTTCTGGATCTACAGTGATAGAAGAAATTACGCTCTGTCAGGGATTTGATTTTACTTTTATTGATTAGAAGGAGGTACGTGAATGTGCAAATGTTCTTGGAATGGTCCTGACCTAGTACCTGTTTAGATCGGTGGTTTACTAGTATATATGGACGAAGGTGTGACAGCTAAACAAATAGAAAGGTCTCTTAAGTGTGTGTACAAATAAGCAGGCCATAAAATGTAACAAAATCATATTTATCGAGGATTTAATCTCTTTCCTCTCACTTATTTAATTTTTATTTCACCAATATTTCTCAATGTGAATAAAAAGGTGTAGCCAAACCCACCGAAACTATGGAAGGCCTGAAGTGCTACGTAAGAACCAAAAGAAAACATGCAAACCCTATGCAAAATGAGCCAAGGTGGAGATTTAAACCCGGGACCATCCTACTGCAAGGTTCATTCCTGTCCATAGTAGGTGGTAGTTATTCATGCAATCGCTGAGGCGCTACATTCCGGCACAAAATGTTGTCCAACATGCATCGCACTAATAAGGGAAGGAAAGCGACATGAGAGGATTTAATTTGCATTCTGTGCATAATAGTGCTGTGTATGTATCACCATGGATTCTGCAGCTGTACTTTTATATGATACATGCTCTGGGGGGAAATAATGTCCAAATAATTCAAGGAGTTTAAAATAATAGTTGCGGGTACCATATAAAGTTGTTGTTGTCGAGCAACCCTCTGTGGCAGTGCAGTTTGATCTACTTTTTTTTTTCTTTCTACTTAGCACCCCCTGTGACAAGACAGAGCCTTGTGGTCTAAAAAAGTGAAATCAAATCTGCACAGACAGCTCAAGTTGTTAACCTCACATGCAAACCAACACTATGGTTGTAGTTGGTATGTGGTTGGGGCTATTTTGAGGGGAAATAAATGTCATTAACGTACCCTTTCACTATTGTCTTGAACTCTCAGCTCCTTAAAATGTATTAATCAGATTACATATGAGGATATGATACAACTTGACAACGCATTTGGAGATGATTTGAAGCCAGTACATGATGTGATGTAAGATACCTTGGACTTCTGAACCAGCATCAACAAACAGAGCTCTCCTATGACATCTGATGTCTGGAAAATAAATATGGGAGCTTTTAGAAATTATTTTATGTAAATATAAGATGTAATATTTCACTCTGATCCGAGCTTGCTTTCAGCAAGTTGTTGCAGACCTTACTCACCCAGTACTTCAGGTCTGAAGAGAGGTAGGATGAGCAAACACCATCTATCTGTGGAGAGCACAGAAGATGACGGAGGACTGCACCAAGAACACACATGCAGAATACCATAAAGCACAGTGTACCTGGCGAAGTAGCTGCCTCTGATCTGTTGTGACCAGCTGAAGACTGGCTGGTGCGCCTTTCATTTCACAAAACAACACAAAAACACACAGTTAACACTTAAACTGAAGCATCGCACTACAGTGTTTTCATCCAAAACACGATAGTATGCTTTTTATTGAGAGAGCTAAACAACTGCATTACAGCTGTGTGGATGCTGCAGTTAGAGTAGTAATGAGCAACAACATTTTTTCCCCAGTATTTTTGGACATGATTACAGTGAAGGTCCATTAGCAGGTTAAGAGCTTTACTGTCAAACACATGGGGAGATATTATCAACATGACACAAAATTATATCTGCTTTTTATATATATATATATAAACTGTGTATCTGAAGACAAAAAAACTTCCAAAGTTGACAATGATGTTTAACACCTAAAGCATAAACATTCTACAGTGTCAATCTACATTTGTACTCCCTTCAGTCATTTCTGACTTCCTATCAAAAATAAAAAGGGAAACTGTCTTAACTTGTATAGACAGACAGATAGATAGATAGATAGATAGATAGATAGATAGATAGATAGATAGATAGATAGATAGATAGATAGATAGATAGATAGATAGATAGATAGATAGATAGATAGATAGATAGATAGATAGATAGATATTTTTATGTACATTTACAATCAATTCTAACTATTTTAATGTCACATGGCTACTTGATTAAAAAGTTTGTAGATTTATTTATTTACTTTTTTCAACAATAACAACAACATAATACATGCATAAAAACACAAATGTTGCATGTGCAAAATACAAATCTGTCTTAACCTACTATTACAGGCTGGTATGGTGAGGATGAGCAGGACTGCCAGGGTGATGCTGGCCGTGCTGAGGGGACTCATGGCGCTGCTGCTGATGATGTGCAGGGTGCAGAGGGCTCCGCGCTGCTCAGGTTGGCTTTGGCTTCTGAAGGTCTTCATCTCCCTCACTGAATGGCCTTTCTTCTCTGTTGTGTGTGTTTTTTTTTCTCCCACTTCCCGCTCTTCTGACACTTTTTGTCTGGCGTCAGACAAATATGAAGCCTCACACACCCCGCACCCTCCACAGAGGAACGTGGCTGCGTCACTGGGAAGGGAGCCCCTCGTGCGTGTTAAGCTATTAGGCTTAATTAACAAGTTGGCGGATGTATTAGAACAAAATGGTGAGTACGAGAAGTTTAAAATACGTCCAAACATTGTTTTTGCTTGGACTTTCCTATTGCCAATTAAATGTGAAATAATTTCTAAAGTCCAGTAGCAAGGGTATTATTTTAATATG
Source organism: Apricaphanius iberus (assembly GCA_028564705.1). NCBI lineage: Eukaryota > Metazoa > Chordata > Actinopteri > Cyprinodontiformes > Aphaniidae > Apricaphanius > Apricaphanius iberus. The sequence continues at coordinate 1,251,882 of JAPXFQ010000256.1, forward strand.
AGTGGGCAAAATATATATTACTACTCATTTCTAAATTCAGCTAAATGACAGTCCTTTTAGTATTTCTTTTATGCAACTGTACACCTCTTTACATTTATTAACTGTCATGTTTCCCCTGGACATATCCACTTCTTAGATTGGTGAAATTATCCAGGGTTTCATAGATTTTCCAGGGACCAACAAGCACCGACTGATACAATGCATGGAGTAGGACAGCCTTTCTCCCATCAAATGGCCTCCTGAGCTGATGCCTAGTGCATGGTTCTGATCTGTTGATATATGGAACAGACAGCAAGTAGTGCGCTGCTTGAATGCGCATTGTGGCTCCTTGCGCCATGTCTGCTCCATTGCAGCAGTTTTCAATGTGTCAAAGCAGAAGCGTTAATTTATGGATGAAAACAGCTGGCATGTGTTCCTGTTTGAGAAAAGTGGTAAAGATCGTGTGGATCATATGGGCACAAAAACTATTATAATAAAAATGCTGTGAAAAGTGAGTGTTCATCTACATACAAGATGAAAATTAAAGATTGTAGTATGCACTTTGAGTCCTTTTGAGACTACTGCTTTTGGATTTGATCGTTTCACAAAAAAATAGTAGATATACTTGAATTCTCAGATATTATTTTGTTTGTTTTTCTTTTCTTTTGTTTTGTTTTTTTATTTAATTGTTGTTCAATATTAATGAAAAAGTGTATTAATGCTACTGGTAAAATTTCTACTTTGAAAAAGTAACTATTTTATTATTTCCAGATATTTTAAAAGTAATGTAAAATCACAAACCAAACGGAGGATACACACTTTATACATGTTAAAAATCTAAAGTCTTGACCAACTCCCGAAAGTGTTTCAGTACCAAGTGTCCGCTTTTTTGGACATCATATTATGGACATCCGACATTACATCATAAATATAGTGATGTCGTAGCACTTTTGACTTTATATATATATATATATATATATATATATATATATATATATATATATATATATATATATTATTGTTCTCTGGTGATACCAACAGTATATCCATTTCTGTTTTACACTTTGTTTTTAATCGAATTTGATAAAATGTATCATTCAGTAAAGCATTTGAGCAGTATTTGAGCAAAACGTATTTTTATTAAATTTATGAACAGGGGAAAAAAAGTTTGTCAAGGGGACCAAGGTAGATTATCAAAGGACATCAGCTCTCATTTCATTGAGAGGATTTTGAAGGCCCAGTTCTGCAGGACATCTGAATAACAGCCTTTCCATATTGAACATGATGTCCAGGCAGGCCATCGTTTCAGTCAAAATTAGAGGGAAGAAGAAAGAAAAAAAAGTTTTCTGCAGTCAAAAAGACAAATCATTCAGATAAACCACTGAACCCGAACTCTTATTCAACTAAATATCTGCTATGACAAAGTAGTGAGCTTACAATTATATGAGGGAGGCTCAGGACTTATTGTATAGCAGTGATGTGTTGTTTTAGAAAGTAATGGTCTTCCCATTTTTAGGTCACACCACCAAACAACTATAAAAATATATAATTGCATTATACCTTTGTTAAACTTGTTATATATTAAAACGACTTCATTATATAGAGACTCATTATCAGTAATTTCAGAATTACCTTGTCTCTTAGCAGTCAGGTAATTTGTTGGCCTTTGTGAAGCTATCTGTGAGAGTAGAGACACTCTCCAGTAGTTCTTTTTATCTGGATCTTTTACGATAAATCAGAAAACATAATTATATATATTTAGAAGAGAAAAAAACCTACACCACTGTGTAGGTGTCTCCAGCTGCCCAGGATGAATTAATAGATGAACACAAAGTAAAGTGGATAAAGTTTCAGTGAAAATGGCTTGACTAAAACAAGGGATTTTGGATTTTATTCAAGTGCCATGAAGAGGAGGTTTGGGAGTTATGTTGAGAAGTGGGTAGGAGACAGAAATGCTGCAAGATTTACTGGATAAAATGTGGTTGTTCCAGTAAGATTTTGTATCTATGGTAATGAGGTGTGTTGTCAGTTTTAAAAACCCATTTCATCAACTAATGTCATTGCCTCTATGGAAAGACAGATCTGTTTAAGCGAAAACAAACTTAAAAGTTGTAAATGTAAAAACACGACTTAGTTGATGGAGGAAAGCTGTCATAAGTCCTCCTCCCATATTAGCTTTAGTTAAGTGGAGCATCTCAATCAAGCAGCTCCCTCCCTTGTCATCCACCTACACTAATCCCATTGCCATAAATTATGTTCAAACAGTGGGTTAGCGTGCATGGGGGAAATAACAACAGTTTAACAAGTTACTTGCTTTTCACAGGTCAGTCACCACATGCAGGGATTCATCAAGTAAAGGAAATGTTTGTTTGTGTCATCACATTGTGTGTATGCTGCCTCCTGAAACCTTGGAGGAGGTGGTCCATCCTGCTGGAAAACACTAGAAATGTCATGACCTTTAAAGAGTTAGGTTGCTGTAAAGTTGCTTGGTATTTACATATGCTGCTCTAATTAAATTCATATTATCATTGCTTTATTGAATAATTAAAACCAAAAAGGGAGCCTCCAATGGGAAGGTAATTTATGCGTGACTGAGACACTATTACACCTTGAAACCACAACACAGATTATGGGCTTCATTGTGATCAGTTTATAATCCTCTTTCAAAGACGGGTGCCAGAAAAAAACTTCTAAGACACAGCTGGAGTCAAAATTATTCCTTACTAGCTTTAAAATTAATCAATGCATGGATCGTGCCTTTTTAATTATTTCTATTTATAAATTCTATTTTCAGAGGTTAGAAATATCTTGCAGTCTATTTGCTTTTTCTCTGCATACTTTTTCTATTTGTATTAATACAATATTCACAACATTTTGCAGCAAAAATTCAAGTACTCCATAAATATGAAGAAATAAAGGCAAATTACTTCATAAACTATAGTATGGGTAAATATGACAGGTATCGACCAGATTTCCAGAAATGTATTAAGTACATAGCTAAAAATCCTTTTTTGGAATGCAACTCCAGACAGCTTGTTCAAAACCTTTGCTGTGAACTTAAAAAAAATCTTCAAAAGAGGAATCCTTTGCTGCATTCAGACCGCAGGCTTTGTCAGCGTCAGCAACGTCAAGATTATATTTTAACTCTATGGTGGAGACCGTTGGAGGAGGGTCACGGTCTTTGCCGCGCTTTGTGAGCATTGGCACTGTCAACTTTTCAAGCTTTTCCCGCGATTCAAGCTTCAAAGCTCATAACGCTAGCAACACAGAAGTTCAGCTAGTTGAACTTTTGACGGTCCTAAAGCTGATGACGCAGCACGGCAACCAATCAGAGCGACTCACTGTAGTGACGTTGCCCGACGTAGATGCTGCCTTGCCAACCACGATCCGCGAGTGTTTAAAACATCCAGCAGAGAAAGGCCCGCCTACGAGCTTTGCTAGCTTCAGCTTAAAAATTTATCTTCTGTGTATATGCGTCGAACAAGATGCTTTATGAGTGTTGCCTGGCGCTGACAAAGCCTGCGGTCTGAACGCATGCCTTAGGCACTGAATAGACGTAGAAGCCATGGTGGTTGAATTTTGTTGCTATTTATTTATTTATTTATTTATTTATTTATTTATTTATTTATTTATTTATTTTAGAAAAACATACCTTCTATTTCTATTAGGTGCTCTGCACTTAACCTAATTACTCACCTGAAAAAAACTGCTGATTGGAGATATCACTGATACTAGATAAAAATCAGCTGTAGTCCAAATCTGACGACCTGTAGCACTCAGTTAGCTGAAACTGGTGTGGAATCCAAGTTGGAGGAATCGTCGTTGAAAAAAAAGTATTTTTACCAATAGAAGCATGTTTCATATGTTGCATTCAAGTTATAACTTAAAAGGTTTGCCATATTTTATGATGATATATTGTCGAAACAGCAATAATAATGTCTTCATGGTTTGTTAACATTTGTTAACATGTGGTATAAACTCATAGAAGGTAGATTGTTAACTGTTACATCTCAAACTCGTCATCAGAAAATCGCTTCAGTATTCAATCAATTGATTGACGTAATGTCATCAGTTCAGATACAGAGTCAGATCCACCAAAACACATCATGACGTTCATGATTGGAAAATGAGCAGGATGAGTAACTCATTTACAAGTCACATCCTCCTCCCAGCCCCATTTGTTAACTTTGTAAAATGTCCTATGCCCCCTTCTTAATCGTTTGTCCAAATTGTGAAAATTTATTATTTCTTGTTGGCAGCAGCTTATTATGTCACCAACATGCTGCAAACTATTCTATTCCCAAAACAAAAGGTTCCATACAGTTTTTGTACAGTTTTTATTTAAAAGGAAATACGTTTCCTAAAAATTAAATGCATTTTAATTTCGTCTAACTTTTGTATAAGATGGAAGTTTGCACTATTGCTCCAAAGCCTTGCTGTGTGTTTCACATTTAGTGCAGTTCATTTTGCAAGTCGGTTCTGTCAGCTAAATGGACGACAGTAGTGGAGTATCAACGTTTTTAAACACTATTAAATATGATTTGCACACAACAGCATATTTGACAGCAATTTTTTGCTTCCTGTAATTTCCAATTACAATCAAATTCAGATTTCACTGAGATCTAGGACAAGCTTATACAAACAAATTTGGTGATTTACGAAAATCAAAAGAGTATTCTATTAACAAACTGCCTGTATAAATGTGTAGAACCTGCAATTAGAGACGGAAAGCTCTGAATGCTGCAGTGTCCTTTGATTTCCTGTTAATGTGATTAGTTATCGCTTTGAGCATCATTAGTTAATGGACATTAACACTGAGTGATGTCATGCTGTGATTTTTGTGGCACCAGATTTGCTGAATACCCTGCAATGTAGCTATTCCAGACAAATGTAAAGAGTGACGCGTGTTGCATTAGAGGAAAGCTCTGACAATTAACTGAAGAGCTGCGTTTTTCCTGCTTTAAACTAGTACAAATTGACTGTCAAGAGTAGTGATTGTGATTCTTTGACAGACATATAAGGCTCATTTTTGTTGTGCTTTGCTTTCTAGTCTACAAAGATCTAAATGACTGTTTACAACGATACTTGAAGTACCTCGCTGTGATTATTAGGGAGACCAGAGAAGGAGCCTTTTGGTTATGAAGTTTTGCCAGCTATAGCCTGAAAAAGCAACAGAAAACCTTCTCCATATGAGGAGAAAGGACATTGAGATTAGGCATCAAGGGAGTGTGGGTCCCCTGGGTGTGCTATTTCCGGTGGTCACAATGTAATCTTTAAACCTAATGGTAAATGCACTTTGTTAAGATCCAGGACTCCAATTCGTTTTACTCTACAATTGGTCTTTCACCCATTCATACACACCGATGGTGGTAAACTACACTGTAGCCATAGCTGCCCTGGGGCACACCGACAGAAGTGAGGCTCAGTTCACAGTGCCACAATGAAATGTCTTGCCCAAGAACACCGTAGCAAAGTGGTAGTGGGGGTTTGAACTGACAACCCAATGGTTACAGGATGAAGCCTTAGCCACTGCTCAATACCAAAGCTGGAGATTGGTTGATACCAGATATAAATTGTTTGACTAATCACCCCCCCCCCATAAATGCTAAAATTGAACAAAGACTACGTATGTTAAAATTTATGAAAATGTGAATTTTACATTTCATGTGGTTTTGCTTTGTGTGTAGATGATTAAAAAAAACTTTAATTTGTTTTGCAGTAACTACAACAGCTTCTTTGTAGCTAATTATTTTGTTGCTATTTTTTAAATAATTCTTTTTTGTTTTAAAAATGAAAAAAATATTTACAAAAAACATTTTAATTTAATACATTTAAAGGAATAAATGTACCTTTTAATTTAGAAAAAAAGTCTAAATTACAGTATATTTAAAAATTTGAAGTAAATTAAGAATCATTGTTATTAGTTTCCTGGAAAGAGTGCCATCGTGAGCCGTAATGGATCTGGAGAGATGTGGTTGTCATGAACAGCCTCATCTACTGGAACACAGGTAGTGTGCTGTTATTGAACCCCTGATCATGTTTGTGGTGTTAATGGACAGATTCTCAAGGAGTAGCCATGGAAAGAGGATGTATGGTTTGGGATCTACAATATTTTTTTTTGCTTTTTGAGATGAGATGTTACTGTTGGCATCTTATGCCTAGCACAGACAGAAGCCGTGGAGAGCCTATTGCTGGTAAGGAAGTTGGTAGCTGGTTACCAGCACATGACCAGGAGGCCTCTGTGGTGATCAGGAGGTACAGGGGAGAGTCGATTGGGTCGGGGTGGTAGGCTGTGGAGCTGGTGTCTCAGCAGTCTGGATCATCGTTGGAAAGGTCGGTACTGACGTAATGAACAGAGATCAGGAGCTGTAGTCATGAAAGGGTCGATGACTGGGAAACATAAGGTGAGTCAAGGAGTCTTTCAACTCGTGAGGGGGGCTGGGATCCACCCAATGGAGGATAGGAAGCCACAGCTGATTAGTGTTGGGAGGGATGACTTCCTGATAGCTTCAGATGATTGCAGTTCAATTGAAATTAGGTCTTCTGAAACAGGGAAACATCTAATATATGCAGGGTGGTGTGCTTTGAAAAACAGGGCTGAAAAACTGTGCTCTAACACATATATAAGGCATGCAAGTTTATACAAATTGCCCTTTAGATGACTATCTTTTTAGGAGAAATTAAGCTTTATTTTAATGAGTTTTCGATCAATACCAACAAATTTGTTTTATGATGGAAATGGTGATCTAAGTCTAATATTTTGTTTTCACAACTGCTCTTTTTCTCTCTTAGATTGTATAATTGGTTATTTATCTTTTTGCCTCGACCTTTGGCAGTGTGGTCAACTCTGCTGTGCAGTCTGCTACATAAGAAGTCCGTCATGATAGTTGCTCAGTAACTTCAGTCATAAAGTTCTGACCTCTGACTGAACTGCTTCTGGCTTAGTTTGTCCATGTGCCCTCTGACTAAAATAAGTTCAGTTGGCCACATAAACAGTAATCAGTGATGCACACTTTAAATTACATGATTACTCTAAAACCAAATCACACATAGGACTGACTGCTTCAGCAAGCTTTTTGTGTGCTTTGTAATAGCAGCTCTGGAACCTATTTCATTTCCTATAACTAGTGTGTTTTTTTTACCTTTGGTGTAATTTGCAGTGATGACCAAAGACATCCCGTCAGAATGCCATAGACAGGTGGGCTGGTCCTAGTTTTTTTATTTTATTTTTTTTTACTATTCAGAGGTGAACTTGTTTGTGTACTATCTTACAACTGAGCTTCTTTTAAGATAATGAAGTTAACGAAGTGATGTTTGGATATTCTTCTTTCGTATTTTCTGATAGAGAGCAGAATTCAAGATGTCTTCATTTATAGCAGGTTTTCCACATCCTGAAGCAGCAAAGCAATACCAGACCATCCCACTACCACCTCCAAGGCTGTCAAAATGGTGTTCTTGTTCTTTTTGTGAAATACTGTTAGTGTCACAGCAGATGCAATGAGATGCAAAGCTCCCAAAAAGTTTCCCTTTTGTCCCGTCAGTCCAGTGACTATTTTCAGGTCTGGTTGTGGTTAGTGAAATTAAAAATCATCATTGTAACTAGGAATACCAATACTGGTATCGGGTATTGGCCCCTATACGTCTAATCTACATGTATCGGTATGGGTTAAACTTAATCGATACGATGAACCGATACTCAAAATGTTGAAAATCTGCAATAAATTCACAAAAAAGATTATTTTTTCACTTAAAATTTTTTTTTTTGGTAATTTTATATTTTACAACTGTTTTTTTTTTATCATGTTTAGTTAGTAAAGTCTGGTGCCTTTAGTCTCTTCAAGAAATTTATAAGGTGGAAGTTATACAGTTTATTTCTAATTAATTCAACAATAGTATCAGATCGGTTTTGCGAATTGACAGATACACAAAATCCAGGCATCGCATCGGTATCGGGACAGAAAAAGTCGGATCGGTGCATCCCTAATTGTAACCTTATCAGTTACATAAAACTATGTTTATTTTATTTGCTTGCAGTAGTGGTTTTAGATTTCCTGAAAACTGAATTCATATAAAAACTTCAGCTTGCTAGTATGAGATATTTTTCATATTTTAATTTCAAGTGCATTTTTTTTCTAGTAGGTATTATTTATAGTCATCTTTATTTTTTTCTACTACTTTTTATTTCAAAACATATTTTCCATGAAGTTAGCTTTCATAGTGTGTTTCCCAGGGACTTTTTTTTCAAGTACGTTTTTCAATTGAATGAGTACATCTGGCAATCAGCCTCAGAGTATGAGACCTGAAAGTATTCTTTTATTTTTTTCCCCAAAGTTCACTGTCACATTATATATTTGTCTGTTGTTTATTTATTTCACAAGGTTTTCTTTATTTATTTAATTTTGAGCAATTTTATGTGTTAAATAATGGAAAGCCAGATGCACCACAATTCGATGAACCAAAAGGTTCCTAAGTTGTTATTTATACATATGATAATTTGTATAAAACTTATCCAAATAAATGTGTTTTTTAATCTATAAATTATTTGAAGTTTTATTAACATTTTTATTTCATTGCTATATGCTGACGATATCATACATTTCTTTTATCTGTTGACTTGAAAAATCAAATTCCTCAGAGTATCTAACACTACTATTGAAAAGTAGAGTTAGCTTCCTGAGCTGCTTTGATCTCACATTCTACCCCTAAGTAAAAATGTGCATGCTAGTATTTCCCACTCACTTGGTTACAAAATGCTTTTTTTATCACTTATCTAATGCTGAGCAATATGGCAACAGACCCTTTAAAGCTGTACCTGAGTTTCTCTTGAGTTAACCAGTCAGATATGAGGGTTTATTTGGTGAGACACAGCGTCAAGATTAATTATTCCATAATGTAATTTATAAAATTTGTTTTATTAGCTAAAAGCTATGCTATGGTCGTTTCAATGTTAATGTTTAATCAAAACATCCCAGCAGCAGCGTCTCAACAGCAAAATCGTTAGGTTATTGTATTGTCCCGGGTATAGGATGAAAATGTAAAAATGTGGGGTTGTTTTATAATTCCGGGTCTAACCATTGACACCATTGAATTTGATTCAAATTCAAATAACAAATACTCTAAAATACATCTATATGTTTTTTATTATTATTTTTCATTCAGTTATAAAAATATTTGACCTTATAGATATTATAGAATGTGTCTGTCTTATAGAAATTACATCACAGTTACTTGGCTGAGTAACTAATTACTTTTACAGTAAAGTAACTGAGTTACTAACTCAAAAAGGTCATTTGTAACTATAACTAATTACTTTTTAAATGTAAGATGCCCAACACTGGTAGCAAAGAGGGAACAGCACAGCGCTGAATTCCTGTCAGACTCCTGTCTGAGTGGTGGGCGTAGAGAAGCTTGCCAAATGTAGCTCTGGCTCGGGAATCAGTGTGAAGCTAGTAACAACCCCGTCGTGCTGCGGCCCAGTCTTGCTTGGGAATGTGGCCTAAACTGGGTGGTGAACTCCATCTAAGGCCAAAGCATGATTTTTGTTTTACATTACACTTTCCTGATTCTAGTGAGTATAGTGTCAGAGTTGGTTGCAGTTAGCCAAGCAGGGGATAGAAACTTTCATGTCACTAATCCTAATGAGCAAGCCCCCAAATCATGCTGATTCTCCTCCCCCACTGCCGCACTGAGCTGTACTAAACTAAAAATTGTGAGGAAGGTTTTTTTCACACAAACAGACACAGACAACATTCTTTCATACCATAAATTGCAAAAAACTCTTTATAAAAAGTAAAGTAAATGAGACCTTCAAGACTTGTAAGATTGAAGCTGTATGCAGAAAAATAAAAAAAATATACAAAAAGTAAATATTGGAAATACATAATCACACACTCTTCATTAAAGTGCAAATTTACAGACAGCTGTGGGCAAAATCAAAAAAAGGAAAATCTGTCCATTAAGTTTTGCAAATCTATATATCTGTAATACTGTAAAATAAACAGAGCACTATCCAACTGGTTGTGGTAAGACATTTTAAGATTGATTTTGTATCACCTGGTCACATGACCTGGAAGCTATTGGAGGAAAAACCTGAAATATTACAGTAAAATTATTAATATAAAATATTATATCCGATCAAATGTCAAATGAATTGTTGTGTCTGGTTGTTTAGATGTAGTAAGGCATTTCAACATTGATTTGGTGTCACCTGCGGTCACATCAACTGGAAGCTATAATGAAGAGTAATATCACATATTTTACAGTAAAATATTAACAAGAAAAATCTGTGTCTCATGTTCCTCGAGTGTCGAGCAAGAATTTATTAATATTTTAGGTTTACTTTATGGTTAGATCTCACAGGTATTTTCTGGGATGTATGGAGATGAATTGAAAACCAAACCCACTGTCTTCAGGAGCAAGCAGGGATGCAGCGGCTTTATTAGTGCAGTTCTGGGTGAGACATTGGAGGGAGTGTCTGCTTTAATTAAATGAATGTCCGTCTAATATCCAACTTAAAACTAAGTTCACAACTAAGTTTCTTACTGCATGCAGACAGCAAAAGCACTCAGAGTATCTGTCCACTCACCAAATCATCATCACATTTGTAGCTGCGTCATCATCACCGACAACTGCACTCTCTCCCTGCAGCTGAAGTGTCACTGTCAGAAATGCTGCGCTTCATTTAACCATATTGTAGTTACGCACCACTTTGCATCCCCAGTAACGGTAGCGGCGTTGTAATTATAGGAAAAGTAATTAATGATGTGATTACTGTATTACCTAAAAATTAATGGTAATGCCTTTATACCTAAACGCCGTTACACCCAACACTGTTTGCTACTGAGGTAAACATTATTTGTTTCTTTTCCTTCGGTTAGTAAGATGTTTAAATTCAGCAGATCGCCTCGTCTGATCTGCAGACTTTACGGATCAAGCACCAGCTGACGACCAGGGAATCTCACTGCGAGCTCTGTACGCCGGGAGATTTGGCTACCGGGAGATTTAGCTTGCTATGTTACACTTGGTTTGAACATGTTGTTTGAAGCTTAGGTTAGGTTTGAGGATAGTTAAACGATCTACATCTCTGGGTGGATATGGTCACAGATATTAGGGTGTTAGCAAAGGTACTTAAAAAGTGAAACATTCGGTGAACAATTTTGTAATTAACCTACAGTAGCCGGTGTAGAGCTGGTGGTCTGCCTTTTGGTACAGATCCTGGTTTTCAGTCCAGTTTCGGGGCAAAGCCAGTACGGTTAGGTCTGTAGCTATGAAGTCACTGTGCTCAAAGTGACTGAACAAATCACTAACAGAACCTCATATTTTCCCTGTGGTGCACCAAAAACAAATTTCAACCATTTCTTCTTCAGCTCCCTCTCTATGGATAAAAAAAATCTAGCGTTGATGTGTTATTTCTACAAGTATCGAAAGTGTTTTGCCGTGTTGTAATGTTGCTAACTGTTTGCTTCTCTGAGCTACAGCAGGGCTACAAAACAATGCTGCCCTCCAGTGGGCAGTCCCATTGAAAATGACGTTAGAATGAAATAGTTTTTTTAGATTCAGGCGTTTTTTTGTGCATTTTGTTTCTCTAACTGATGCAGGGAATTGAGTTTGGAGAAAACGTTCACATGCATCATGGTTATACAACTCATAATGATTGATTGTATTGGAAGAAAAAAAGTTTTTCATGATTTTCAGTGGAGACCTTTAAGGTGGGCAACGGTACGGTGTCATCGTTGTTGCGTTGTACGCATTAAAATGTGCCACAAATTCTCTATTTGAGACAGGTCGGGGACATTAATGGTACCATTTTACAGTTCTGGTGCTGTTGGATAAAATATAGTGGTTGACCTAGAAAGAATAACACACAGGTGTCGGAGAGAAATTGCAGTCAAGGAGGTCTGCAGAGGGAGATAAGATGAGCTTTGCAGAGGGAAGCCAGGATGAATACTGTGGTTGACCGTGTCTCTTTTGCTCTCAGCTTCTCAGCTAGTCTTCTGATCTCACAGCTCTGTCTCCTGGTCTCAAAAGCTCATCCCCTTGCAGCCTCCCTTTATTTGGTCACAGTTCATTAATATATTAAAAGAACAGGATGTCATACAAAGGAACATATGTCTGAAACCAAATGACATTTAAAAAGTACATTTAAACTATGTGATAAAGAAAGACACCCTAAGAAAATAATAATACAACATTATTATTTTACCTAACATTTCCCTAACAGGTGCCATCACAGAAGGGCAAGTTAGCTTGACACAACCCTATACCATGACAGACCCTGGTTTTTGGGCTTGTTGCTGGTAACAGTCTTGATGATCTCGTTGTTCCTTAGTCCAGAGAATAAATCTTTAATTTCTACCAAAAAAATACCTGAAATACCAATTCATCTGACCACAGTACATGTTTCCATTGTGTGATGGTCCATCCCAGATGCTTCAGAGCCCTGAGAAATCAACAGCACTTCTGGACACTGTTATAGGGATTCCTTTTGGCAGAGTAGAGGTTTATATGGTATTTGTGGATGTAATTATGTATTGTGTTACTTGACAAAGGTTCACCAAGGTAGTCTTGAGCCAATGTGGTTATATATGAATTATGCTTGTGGGATCGGAGATCATGGTTGTGCAGCTTAGGCTTGCCCTTTGTCCTCTACGCATTGAAATTCCTCCAGATTCCTTCAGTCTTTTAATTATGTTATGCACTGCCAAAGGTGAAATATCCAAATCTATTTCTATGTTTATTTGAGTAACATTATTTTTAAACATTTCAGTAATTTTTCCCATGTACGTGTTGGCAAATTGGCTCTCCTCGGCCCATCTTTGCTCCTAAAGAACTAGACCTTTCTTGGTTGCTGCTTTTGTACCAAATCATGATTGCAATCACCGGTTTCAAACCATATCATTATTTAACCAACTTAGCTTATTACTACATCTCAATTACTCCTGTCCCAATCTTTTTTTGGAATGTGTTGCAGGTCTGAATGACAGGAAAGGATGCCGATTTACAAATGGAATGAAGTTGTCCAGAAAAACATAATTTGTGTTCACATTGTCTGCAATGAAAGACAAGTCGTCGTAAATTTAGAAATCACTACTTTCTGTTTTTTATTTGCGTTTTCCATTCTGTCCCAACTTCCTCTGATTTGGATTTGTATGTGTGACAGACAGAAAAAACAGAACAAGTCTGTAAGGACCAAAAGCCTTTTTACAGCACTGCTGGTTGAAATGTTTAGTGCAGAACCTACAGTCAGGTCCATAAATATTGGGACATCGACACAATGCTAACATTTGTGGCTCTATACATGGATATAAAATGAAACAAACAAGATGTGCTTTAACTGCAGACTGTCAGCTTTTATTTGAGGGTATTTACATCCAAATCAGGTGAACGATGTAGGAATTACAACAATTTGCATATGTGCCTGCCACTTGTTAAGGGACCAAAAGTAATGGGACAATTGGCTTCTCAGCTGTTCCATGGCCGGGTGTATGTTATTCCCTCATTATCCCAATTACAATGAGCAGACAAAAGGTCCAGAGTTCATTTCAAGTGTGCTATTTATATTTGGAATCTGTTGCTGTCAATTGTCAAGATGAGATCCAAAGAGCTGTCACTATCAGTGAAGCAAGCCATCATTAGGCTGAAAAAACAAAAGAAACCTATCAGAGAGATAGCAAAAACATTAGGCGTGGCCAAAACAACAGTTTGGAACATTCTCAAAAAGAAGGAACGCACCGGTGAGCTCAGCAACACCAAAAGACCCTGAAGACCACAGAAAACAACTGTGGTGGATGACCAAAGAATCCTTTTCCAGTTGGTCATATCAAGAACACTCTCCAGGAGGTAGTTGTATCTGTGTCAAAGTCAACAATCAAGAGAAGACTCCACCAGTGTGAATACAGAGGGTTCACCACAATATGTAAACCATTGGTGAGCTCCAAAAAGAGTTTGCCAAACAACATCTAAAAAAGCCTTTACAGTTCTGGAACAACATCCAATGGACAGAGGAGACCAAGATCAACTTGTACCAGAGTGATGGGAAGAGAAGAGTACGGAGACGTAAAGGAACTGCTCATGATCCTAAGCATACCACCTCATCAGTGAAGGATGGTGCTGGAAGTGTCATGGCATGGGCATGTATGGATGCCAGTGGAACTGGTTCTCTTCTCTAATTCTGAGAAGCTGAGAAGATGTACGTGGTATTTCCACGAAAGACTTGTCATTAAGCGATTCTAGGAAATGTTTTGCTCCCAGCTTTTCTGGCCTCTTCAGAACCAGACAAATAGGCGCCTGAAGATAAACTAATGTCAGAAGCCAAGCGGTTGCGCTGGCCAAGAACACCAGATGTTTCCCGTGGGTGACGCAATGATTAAGTATAAGAGATAGGGCTCCTTTTAGAGGAGCGAGGGTTTTCGTTGGTCTTTCTGGGATCTCAGCGTGGAAGATAGGATGCTTTCTGCTCAGAGATAAGGTATGTCAATTGTTAACAGACAATGGATACAGAATGTTGGATATCGAGGTCAATGACCTCTGTAGCATTGTATTGAGGACCGAAGATCCAATAAAACCCGGCTGAAGCTACATTCTAGAACAGAAGCTGTGTTGTCTTGAGTCTTCATTATAGCTATATATCTATATCTATGTTTTGCATGTAATGAACACCAACAACAATGTGACTACTGACAAAAGCAGCAAGATGAATTCTGAAGTGTTTTGGGCAATATTATCTGCTCATATTCAGCCAAATGCCTCAGAACTCATTAGACAGCGCTTCACAGTGCAGATGGACAATGACCCAAAGCATACTGCAAAAGCAACCAATGAGTTTTTGAAGGGAAAGAAGTGGACTGTTTTGCAATGGCCAAGTCAATCACCTGACCTGAATACTATTGAGCATGCATTTCAGTTGCTGAAGACAAAACTGAAGGGAAAATGCCCCAGGAACAAGCAGGAACTGAAGACTGTTGCAGTAGAGGCCTGGCAGAGCATCACCAGGGATGAAACCCAACGTCTGGTGATGTGTTCCAGACTTCAGGCGGTAATTGACTGCAAAGGATTTGCAACCAAGTATTGAAATGTATAAGTTACATTTATGGTTCTTATTCTGTCCCATTACTTTTGGTCCCTTAACAAATTGGAGGCACATATGCAAACTGTTGTAATTCCTACACCGTTCACCTGATTTGGATGTAAATACCCTCAAATAAAAGCTGACAGTCTGCAGTTAAAGCACATCTTGTTCGTTTCATTTGATATGCATTGTGGTGGTGTATAGAGCCAAAAATGTTAGCATTGTGTCGATGTCCCAATATTTATGGACCTGACAGTATGTGCAGATATTATTATTCTCATGTAGATGCTGAAAATATAACAAATAAAGTCTAAAATAGCACTGATGATCTCTTCCTCTATTATACTAAGGGCTGGAGAAAATGCCACCCAGATATCAATTCCAGTGTTTCAGATTCTAAACAAAATTAGTAAATGCTATCTCCCTTTAATCACTAGCATGAATGTCAAACTTAGATTATTCAGATGTAATCACCTTTCCCTGACTCTGCAGCACATGAGTGAAATGCTCTTTTCCTCATGTGTCACATCTGCGTGTCACGTGGCATGCATGTTACTGGGGCTCTCGTGTTGCTCTACTGGCCTAGTGATGCGTCAGGTTTATTTAGAAGGGAAATCTCTAAACCTGCAGGAGCTGCTCTGTTTGCCTCCATCAAACATCAAACAAACACAGTTTGTAAAGTTTGATTGGTGTCTGAATATTATTTTTTTTAGATGGGGGGATGCAAAATGTCACCACTGACACTATCAGCTGTTGTTGGACATTACTAAAAAATGCAGGCACATTTAGACATTTATGTTTCATACTGAGGTGACGATGTTTTGGCAACCCTTATAAAGGCAAGATGAGTTTATTGCTTTTATCGTTGTAGTCTACTCTAACTGATTTTTTTTTTCTTTTTTTTTAATCCATCTTGTAATTTGAGCAAAGTTATTTGTTGTTTAAAAAGAAAAATCCACATTATGGATTTGCATTCTAGGAACTTCTAAATAAAAATCCACAATGTTCTGTTCCCCTGGGGTATAAATACGACTTCAAATGTCAATTTCTCTGGGTTGGAAAATGACATTGATTCATCTTGCAACAAAAACAAGTGAGATGGTTCAATGTGTAAAAAAAAAATCCCTTAAGTTAACTATTAGAAATCTGCAGCATCTAGCGTTCACCAAATCTCCTTAACAACATGTAGACCCTATTAACATACCAAAAATTTTAGCGTAATGTCATAATCAAAAGCCCTACTAACCAACACAAACATCATTTGTGGAGTTTAATAAATCCTAGTGAAGTTTTAACTAAAATAGTGCATCTAAACAGTTTGTAGATGAGTATAAGATTGAGCTTTTAAGCAACAGACAGTACTGTTGGGTTTGGTATGAAACAAGGGATGAGGCTGTGGAAAAACCTATCCCATTGGTGGAGCAACTGTATAAGGTGGGCCTGTTTTCTCCTCCAAAGGTTCTTGGCACTTTGTTAGCGTGCATGCCACTACGAAGTCAAAACATTGTGTCATTATTGGCCTTCAAAGGAATTCATTTTAGATTTCTTTTTGATCACATGGCTAAGCAACACAGAAAGGATTCACCAAACAAAAAAAACTTTCTTCCATTGCTTTCTCTAAATATTTTAGAAAACCCTAACCCAGGGTAACGGCTGGACAGGGCATCAAATAGACAAAAAGGACAGGCAACCATGAATCGTTACTTATACCGAAGGGCAATTTCTAAGAGCCCTGATAAACAAACAATTGTGTGTTTGGACTATGAGAGGAAGTAGGAGTTTGTGTACCAAGAAGATCCTTGGATTGGAACCCAGAAGCTTCCTGTTGCAAGACGACAATGTTACCAACAGTGCCGCTGAGAGCAAATCAATTTATTTTTGAAACTATGCACATATTTATCAGGGTGAAAATGAATGAATGTTTTAGAATGTGAATGGAGAACATGTGAACATAAAACCCAAATCAAATGCAGCTCTCACCGTTTTTTAATAGGTTTCATAATTGGCTTTGGAGAGAATACTTTCTTTGAAATCTATTCAAGTACGTATGTATGTCTGCTTTATATTATGAATTTGGTTGTCCTACTGTGAATTTCAAATCCTACCACATCATCGCTATATTAACACCATAAATCTGTTACCGGGTGTTCATGTTGGTGAAATTTAGAATTTATATAAGCTACATTATGCCTCCACGTCCCTAAGCAGGGGAGGAAAATAAATGGAGTGTATTAAAAGACTTTTACACTTAGGTGATTCTATTGTGTTTGAATTAATAACGAATGATCTTTATAGTTGCATCTTAGACATATAAAGCTAAGATTACTCTCGATGGTAAGCACAGAGCATTGAATAAAACATCACGTTTTGAAATATCTCCACTTTGGTACCTCGTTCGTAATCCAACATCACATGCAGGAAGAAACTTTGACTCTAACCTCATGTGACAGAACATGACACGTTCATCAACTGGGAAATCTAACATTGTCTCTGCACAATAACTTCAAACACAGAAGTTGCACCTCAAGGCATTGTGCGGAGATCACTGGTTAATCCCATATTTCAATCTATAGCATGGGATGACTCACTCTGCTGAGACTATGTTGACTCCTTCCTGTGGACTTTGACATAAACTTGAAACTATTTCATCACTTTTTACTGTCTCAAACACATGATGCATGGATGGAAAATCAACAACACATAAACGAGTGATAAACCAGACACGATGTCAAGAAATACTGATAATTTTGTGGATTAACAATGCCACCTGGTGTTGTGAAAAGATCATGTTTGTTTGCCATAAGATGAGCTTTACTTTTATTAGTTACATAATCAATGACAAGAGATCTCCGATTTTAGATAGAAATATAAAACAAAAATGATAAACCTGGAAAAAAATCCCAGGAAAAATATTTATGAATTGTGTCCTGAAAAAAGGTTGTGATGTGATCAAGACAACTTCTTTATTTTTATTAGCCTGATCTGTATGCTTCTTTAGTCATTGTGCTTTACTAAAGTCCTGCCTATTTGAATCAACGTGTACATTATTTGATAGGCTAGTGTATCGTTTCAACCCCCGTCTATCTTAACACTCTCAATCAGACTCCTATACACAGTCTCTAAACCTTCCTTGCTGACCCCATATGAGTTCAACTTTTTAGGTAAAATCTACTCAGTGTTTTTTAGTAAAATTTAGGGCGGAGTCACAGAATCTTCCTAAATATTTAAACTCCTCTGCCTCCTCTACATGTTGGTCATTAATTACAACAGGTATAAGGTAATGGCAGGATTATTTCTGTTTCATTATTACCATCTCTTTTGTCTTCCCGTCATTAATGAAGAGGGCACCGTCATGGCACCAGTTGATAAGCTCCTCAATACAGTTAAAATGTGCAGATTGGTTGACTGTGTTCCCTGCCTGCATTAAACCAATTACAACCATATCATCAGGATGCTTATACAAGTGACAGGTAGAGTTCATAATGTGTATTTCATTGATCTTCAAAGAAAACAGGACCGGACAAAAAAACGCAGCCTTGCGGCGCCCCAGTATTTAGGATTACAGTCTCAGAGGCAATGCTGGTGCACACCGCTCTTTGTGTTCGGTCTCACGGTCTGTAAGGAATTCCTTTTTCCATTGAACAAGAAAACTTTGTGTTGATATAACACCGTCTTTTAACTAAAATATGTTTCTGCACTCCTGAACTAATCAATAAATAAGAGTCTTGCGTAGTTTTTTGGCTACTGTACGTGTTTCCTAACCGTATTCATCAGTGTCAATGTTGTGTCACCAGTGCCCCGCTCCCTTTTATATGTGAAATTGGAGTGGGACAAAATGTTCATTCAGTGAGGATAAAAGATGGTCAACTATTACCCTTTCCATACACCTGCAAATGATACCTATCAAAGCAACTGGTCTAAAATCTTTGAGCTCTATGGCTAAAGGTTTCTTAGGGACGTGAACTATATGTGTTATTTTCCATGACTTTGGTACGTGATGGTTGTTCAATAAAAGCTGAAACAGTTTTGTGAACACTGGAGTGAGCTCAAACCTACATGCCTTAACCACTCTGGCCTTAAGTCACTTAGATACATTGTTCCAGTCTTTCTTCTGAGGAAGCCCTCTGCCTCAGGGGACGGTCATCAGCTATGGCTGCCTGGGTGCTCTCCAGATAGTGCTTGGGTAAAGGTGGGGGTCCCGGCCTCCCCTCCTCTGGACGCCCTGGATCAGTGCCTTGGCTCCTGCTGTCGATCTGCTGCTGCTGGTGCAGATGGCTCCCTTGATGGCGTTTCCTCATCTAACATGGCTCATCTGTACTCAGCCCAGTGTCCATTTTATTGCTAATTTTATCGTCTATTTTAATGTTGTGTCTGTTATGTCCACACATGGGGATAGTATTGGGGGAGGGGGTTAGAAATGCGAACATGTTTAAACTTGTGTATGTGTATATGGGGTGGAGGGGAGACATATGTGGGGTAATTTTTATTCTGTAAAGCACTGCATTTCTTTTTGTATGAAAAGTGCTGTATAAATAAAGTTTGATTGATTGATTTATTGATTGCTTTATTGATTGATTGATTGATTGATTGATTGATATTCTCTTGAGAAAAAATATCAATACCAGAACTTTCAATAAGCAACCATCTGCATCCTATAAATTAAATAAAAGATTTAAAAAACAGGACTTGAATTGATTAAAGCAAATTATATTGCTCAAGTTATTGGCTTTTAATGTTGGTTATGTTGCCATTGTACCACTTTTTAAGTGACTCAGAAAAAAATGCTTGTATGTTCCTTCAAAAGTTGTGGTCACGGGTCTCTTAAATTTTAATTTTCTGGGTCCAAGACTGGAAAGTTTGGGAACCACTGGTCTAGAAAAACCAGAAAGCCATGAATTAATAATCATAAGTTACTCCATCCTCTGATTAACTTGAGTCAGATTGTATGCTAAAAAATAATAATTTCTTACTGAGGGATTTCCCCCTCCATTTAATGGATGTATAAGGCATAAAGGTTAGTTTGAATGTAGAAAAATGTCAGATTACCACAACCTTGCTGAAAAAAAAAATGAATCTTCAGAGTGGTGAAAGCCAACAGCTGATCAGATATAAAATGTTTGTTTCAAATTCAAAGACAGAATCCAATATTAGCAAAAATGTACAGTCTACAATCTCTCAACAGACCGTAGCTAATTTATTCTGCTGGCCAATGTCCATGTTTTAATCTGGGGATATACTGGTTGGACTGAGCTCACCAGCTGTGTTACCTGCTGTTATTTCGACTATTAGATTTGTTTTCTATGTGTTTTTCTCTCCATAGAAGGTACACCTAGTCTGGCATCATGCTCAGCTGTGATGGAGTGGGGCACCAACAGGGATGATGCTCCCAGTAAATGAATGTTCTCTGTGACCTGTGACCAACTTTTTACACAGAAAATATTGCTACATACTTGCTCAAGGATTGCTTTGAAGTCAATAACACAACTCAGGCAACCGTCTACTGTACCACCTGTTTGTTTAGGAGGAGTGAATGCTGCAGTTCAATGACTCAAAGCAATCTTCTGGGTTTCCTTAGACAGAAAACTATTAAACTTAGATCAATGAATTAGTATAAAAAACTGAAGAATTAGTTGGAATGTATGTACAACTGAAGTGAACCTTTCTTTTAAAGTTCCTTGAATTTAATTTAATTGAAAATCTACCTCCTTAGCTGATATGGCTGAAGAGTTTATCCTAAATATGCTGGATTATTTTTCAAATAGCTATGAGACTACAGGAACATATGGAGAAGTCGCATCCGGATTAGTACAACCTGTACGCTCAGCTAATTTAACTTCAAAACACATGTTATTTGAAAAATGTTCAACTATTTAAATTTTTTTTTTTTTTTTTTTGACTGATTGTATGATTGTTTTTTTATAAATAAAGTGCTAAAACTAGGTTACAGTGATATATATATATTAATTTTTTTTATTATTTTTTATTTTTTATTTTTTATGTCCCTGTCTAGCAGTGTGACTCTCGGTCTGATGTCTGAGTACCAAAAAGCCCAACAGAAATACTTTCACAGGTGGAGCACTACAGCTATTTCAGTACATTGTTTTTTATATATCTTTTAGAATTTTTTTGTGTGACTTAAAGTATTTCTTGCCAAGAATAAAAATGAAAGAAGATAGATATAAATTGTAGCCTAATGTTTGAAAACAGTTAGAAAAAATACCCTCTAAAGTGACAATCTTTGGAACACCCTTGAAAATTAATTTCATATGGGAGTTTTATTTTTGTGGTAGTGTCAGTGGGGCTGGCTGTAAGTCACATGACAGCTCCGGCTGGCAACCAGGAAGTGAGAGGGCGGTGCTTCCAAGGGGCTGGTGGGCTGATAAAAAATAAGGTAAACACTGCGTTTGGTTTATTTACTTTTTTTTAAAGTGAGAAATATGTGGATTTGTTCGACAAAATTGACGGAGCTCTAGATATTCTTGCCAGTTAAATTGGCGCGGTCGGCTAAGTATCTGTAAACTGCGAAGCTAATGCTAACCGCTGTTAGCCAAGTGAAGCTAGGAGAAACATTAGCAAAAGACAGCTCCAGCTGTGTTGTTGAGGTCATGTACAAAAAACGGAATCTTACATGTTTTAAATCCTCCATTATTTTGGCTTTGCGGTTATTTATTTCCACTTACTGTGCTGTCTTCTTTAGTCTTTACCTGATACACCGTAATACAGAAGGTAGCGGAAATGTACCAGATTGATAATATTTAGAGTTTTTTCTGTATCCGTGAAAAGTACAAGGATCCAATACAGCAGATGCAGGGTAGTTACTTTAACACCCATTTCACGATGTATTACTTTTTAACAAAGCAGAAATGTTGGTCCTGTATTACAAAGTCACTATTATTATGATAATTAATTAATGATTATAAAGAAAGGACCCTAGTGTTTGACCTACCGACCAGTTTTCTAAATAGGATCTCATGCTGATTGACTTATTGGTAATTATTTCGAATAATGACATTAATGGGGCGGGCTAGCTAGCTGTGTGTGTTGTGCATAACACTCAGGGGCTTGTATTGATGGACTCACAGTGGTTCCTAGTGAGCTGTTTGTTCTGTATGACAGCATCCACCATGACAGCCATCAAGCACGCTCTCCAGAGAGACATCTTCACGCCCAACGATGAGCGTCTCCTCGGGATCGTAAACGTCTGCAAGGCAGGAAAGAAAAAGAAAAACTGCTTCCTGTGTGCCACAGGTAGGAGTACTTTCTTTGAATAATGAATTAATATAAGAGAAATGACTTCTAATAAATAAAGTGTGTTCTTCCAGTTACCACAGAGAGGCCTGTACAAGTTAAAGTGGTTAAAGTGAAAAAATCTGACAAAGGAGACTTTTACAAGAGGCAGCAGACGTGGGAACTCCGAGACCTTACTGTGGTGGATGCTAAGGATGCAAGCAAGGTCCGGCTCAGCTCCCATTTAGTGCTTAAATGTCCTGATCATGGTATCGGAAATAATCTACTTTGTTTTACGATTTAGGAAAATCCTGAATTTGATCTGCATTTTGAGAAGGTCTACAAGTGGTTGGCTAGCAGTACAGCAGAAAAGAATGCCTTCATTTCCTGTATTTGGAAGCTGAACCAGCGTTATCTGAGGAAAAAGCCGGAGTTTGTCAATGTCAGTCCTCAGCTTCTTGAAGGTTTGCAAACCACTCTGTTATCGGCCGTCGCTGGAACCACAGAGCCTTTTTTACGGTTTAAATATTTTTTCTTTTACAGTCGTGTCTTTGTCCCAAGACTGTTGATTTGAATTAAAATTCACTTTACTGTTTCAGTTTTAAAGAAAGGGGGGAATATTTCTGGATTATGGTTGAGTTTCTTTATTTGTAGTATGCTTAACAAATCTTCTTTGTGTCTCAATTTGCTTTTTTTTTTCTTTTTTTTTCTTTATTCTTACTTCTTTTCTCTTTAACTTCTCTGGCCAGAACTTCCTAAAGCGGAAGGTTGGTAGGACAAAATTTCCCCTTCCTCATTCCTTTCCACTGTATTTTTATAACGTCAAACCATCATCCTCATCAGAGACCCCTCATCATCTTATAGCTCCAGTAATTTGGGATATATAACTATACGTGGATGCTTTATTTATTTTTATTCATGCGGTTTGTAAAATAAATCTGATGTAGAGTAACTTCATTCTTTTGATTACTTTCAGCTATTCTACCATTTCACCTCAATTATTAGAATTTTTAGTGGTATATGGTCATTCATGCATTATATGTTTAGTTTATTCTGACATAATAGTTTAGTTTTTAAAAACATTCGAAAAGATTCACTTTCATTCAGACTTTTAAGCTAAGCTTTTCCTTCTTTTGTCCTCTTACAGTCACAAACTCTTTTGCATTTCATTGGGAATTTAATGATAAATTAATAAAAACGAAATATTTGTCCTATTTTTCTTTCAAGTTTGGTCACGGATTGTTAGCCGGATTTATGCTTAGACTTTTTACGTCTCTTCTACCTATGTAGTGTATTATTTTCCTCTTTATGTTGCTCTGTTGCATAAAATCCCAATAGAATATAGTAAAGTTTGTGGGTGTGAAGTGACAAAATGTGGGAAAAGTTTAAAAGACATGACTATATTTTCAAGGCCCAGTGCAGCTTTTTTCTCGCCACTAGCAAAGATTGCTTTCCATTTTACCGTCCATATTACTCCTACATTTTCATCACTGGTAGTAAAAATGTTAAACCAAACGATAGTTTAAAGGAACTTAGAATAAATGACCTTGTTGTTGTGCTGTATATCAAGGGCTTGGAACCAGAGGGGGGTAAGTGGCACTTTGGGCTAACATGAGTTCTATATATCAAATTAAAGGTCTTGATGAGCTCTATCTAGTTGTGCCAAATACGCATGACACATAAACCTGTATTGAATAAAAGCAACAAAACAACAAGGACCTAACATAAAAGATTGAGCATTGCTTGGAGCCAGAGGGGCATATGTCCACTTACGCCCTTCTGGCTCTAAAAACACACATGTATTGCCTACACATTGTTTGGAGCCAGAAGGTCACAAGTCCACTTACGCCCTTCTGAACAACATAAGAGCCTGCAGTATTTTTCAGAGCCAGAAGGGCGTACTCAGCAGTCTATCGGCAGATACGCCCTGTTTCTCTTTAGAAAAATAGGAAATGTTTGCTGCCGCAAAGGCGTATATTATGTTTTTGCCATGTTTTTAAGATTTTACAAGGTTTTACAATATGTTCATTGTGTTAATATGCCATAATATTGTCACTTAACTACTTACTCTGTGAGTATGCAGGCCTACTTATAGGCCTGCATACTCATATAAGTATGCAGGCCTATGTGGTTGTAATGTTGTGGTTGAAGGTTAATAGATACAGTTGATTGAACTGTGGTCAAAATTTCAGTTTTGTCTCTCCTGTAAAGTTTACCAAATGCCACTTACGTCCCTCTGGTTCCAAGCACTTGATATATTTATTTTAAATGCCATACTTGTTCCCATGGATTTCGTGTCCTTTTTTATTTTTATTATTTATTTTTTTTCATGACCGCTTCAGAGTCCGTGCCAAGCGATGAGAGTCAGAGCGTCGCGGGAGGCGATGAAGACGCCCTGGAAGAGTACCAGGAGCTCAGCGCGCGCGAGGAGCAGGACATCGAGAGCATGATGGAGATGTGCGAGTATGCCGTCTCCAACGCAGAAGCTTTCGCAGAGAAGCTCTTCAAGGAGCTGCAGGTTTTAGATGGGGTGAGCTCTGGTACTTTTTGTTGGAGTCTGGGACATAAAACGAGTCTTGATACGGCAATCCAGAATATTGTAACTCTGTGTATTATTATATTTGCTTCAAGGCCAACATTCAGTCCATCATGGCGTCAGAGAAGCAGGTCAACATCCTGATGCAGCTCTTGGATGATGCTCTGTCGGAGGTGGACACCATCGAGGGAAAGCTGAGCAGCTACGAGGAGATGCTTCAGAGCGTCAAAGATCAGATGGACCAGATCTCTCAGAGCAACCGCCTCATTCAGATCAGCAACACCAACAATAGCAAGCTGCTGGACGAGATCCAGTTCCTAGTGGTGAGTCACTTTAACACACTCACCACTTGGGCTTTTAAAAAGTAATGGTCTGAATCTGGTTTGACATTCAATATTTCAAAACAAAGGTTTATGTCCCAATCTGATTCTTTCTGATTGTCCATCTGTAGAACTACATGGACTTGTCAAAAGGACACATCAGGGCCTTGCAGGAGGGGGACCTGACCTCTCCTAGAGGTATAGAGGCGTGCATCAGTGCATCTGAGGCTCTGCTGCAGTGCATGAATGTCGCTCTACGGCCAGGTCGGTTTCTTCGCTAGGCAAACAAAATAACCAAATCATCTAGTAGTTTGCCTTACATCTAATCAGTTGGAACTGTTATTTTCTTCCTTTAGGTCATGAACAGCTGGCAGCTGTTAACCAGCAGCAGAAACTGTTCGCCGAGCTCAGGGACACTTTTGCCCGTCGCCTCACCAATCACCTCAATAATGTGTTCGTACACCAGGTAACGGCCTCCGTCTTGTTTAAACGTTGCAATCGGTTCAGTGTAAGGTGACCTGACTACTCGGAAAGATTTATTTAGGTTAGGTTTTTATTTGTGATATTTGTGTGAAATCTAGTCCGACAAAGAAAGCAAAGCAACTCGACCATAACCCTGCAGCTGGTCAGCTGATGTTTGACATAGAAATGATACTGCCCCTTTGAAGTGTTGCGTCACATTACAACCACAAGAAGAAAAATTATTCGTGTTTTTTGAAACTTTTCTTGCAAATGAAAATCTGAAACGTGTGGCGTACCTGTGTTTTCAGGATACTTTCATCTACCACCCTCAAATACAAAAAACCCAGTGTTACCCGTTTCCTACAGAACTCAGCTGGTTAATAAGCATTCTGTGTAAAACATTCCATTTCTGTACGAGTTTTTAGGTGTTCTTTGAACAAACACAATGAAGAAACACAGTAGAATACAATAATTAAAGTTAAGATGCTTATAAAGGGATTTCATTATAAAAAAGCATGCGAAATTTTGAAAATCATTACAGAAAGAAACAGTCTGGGTGAGCTGCAAAGATCCACAACTCAGGAGGCAAAACAACATGAAAACACACGCACATTCACACACTAATGATGGCAAGCCACGTTGAAACCACATCTGAAGTTGGGCACACCGACAGAGGCGAGGCTGCTGGACACTGGCACCCCCGAGGCTTCTGACCACCACCAGTAGGCAATGAGTAAAGTGTCTTGCTCAAGGACACAACAATTGAGACAGTCAACGCTGGGGCTCGAACTGGCAACCCTCCAATTATTGAACATATTGAGAAACATTCTATCATTTCCTTCTGCTTTGCGCATCACATCACACAAAAAACAATGAGGCTTTTGGTCGGAGAGAGAATTTTTGTTTTTTTTGTTTGTCCAAATGTAATGAATAATTTTGAAAATCACTGCACATAAGAAGTGATGTGAACAGAAAGTAACTTTATATCTGTGTGTTTACTTCCTTTTCGATGTATTTAAACTAGGGGTGGGACATTAACGCGTTAATTACGATTAATTAATTACATAAGAATTACTGCGTAAAAAAATTAACTCATTTAATCGCAGTTTTCATTCCAATCAATGCAGAACATTTGTCTGTGCATGAGTTCCTGGGACGCGGATTACAACAACGCACAAGTGAGGCTAGGGCTGGGCGATATGAGCTTAAATTAATCTCACAGTATAATGAGAATTTCACCAATGAGTATCAAGTCCCACCCCTAATTTAAACGTGACAGCAAACAGAACTATGAATAAAACCATGGGAAGACGAATCCATATTTGTGGTTTCTCCACATCTACCTTGTGTGTTTCAGCTTTGAAAGTATGGGCCATAATTTCCCCCTCCACTCCTGCTCTTTTCCAGGCTCTCTTTCACCGCTCACGAACGTCGTGTTTAGCGAGCACGCTCTTCCTGAGCTCCCTGCGTTGTTTCCAGCTTGTTCTTGACTCTGTGTCTTGCTGACTTTGAACCATCCCACTCTGCTCTCTGTCTCTGTGTCAGTTCAACCACTTCAGTTACTTCAAAATGACCATCCCTCAGTATTATAGGTCTTCCTGTCTGTCACTTCCAGTGAGTACCCTCACAGCAACCTCACTAACCGCCCCCCCCCCCCTTCACTTGCCCTCATTTGCTAATGTTTGGCCTCTCACTATTCACCCCTAATTTACATGCCATCAGATTTTCAGGCTTTTCCCTCCACACAGCATTAGTTGCTGCATGGGGTGTATTTCTAACTACTTATCTCTCATTCTGAGCTTGACGCTATAGAGACTCTGTCCATTTTCCTCCACCTCTACCAACTGACTTGGCCGAGGGCTTCTCGTGTTTGGGTGCTCACATTAGCTGACTTGCAATGAACTCATATCATAAAATGCTGTGCCTGTTTTATGCTGTGTGCATGTTCTGCAGTGAAAAACAAACAAACATGCTAACAGACAGAAGAAGAGATGAGGTCATAAGAGTTAAACGCCTTAAAAGAAATTATTGGTTCAAAAATTTGAGATTAAAAGCAATCGGTGTTATGAGGCTGAAATGGGTCTCGAAAGCAGGATTTCCTCTCTAACGAGGTGTTGTTGTTTGTTTCCTCGAATCCTCTCCTCAGGGTCACGATCAAAGCTCCACGTTGTCACAGAACACGGCAGAGCTGAGCCTGCCCAAACACAGCCCCCTCCACAGGGACCTGTTGCGCTACGCCAAGCTGATGGAGTGGCTGAAGAACACCCAGCGGGAGAAGTATGAAGGCCTATCCAGGGTCAGTGCATCTAGAGATATGTGAAGACACCGTTTGAAATGTGAAATGGGTATGGGTATCGCCTATTAATCGGGATAGTTTAAGATGATGTTGAAAAAGTAGAAGTTTAGTGCAGAAAAATACTTCCACCACTGAGTTTTAGGTGGAAGACTGGTGACAGGATTGAAAGCGCTACTTTTAATCCACCATATAGATGTATGTGTTAATGCTAGCTGAATCCTTGGCTCGTCTGACCAGCATCTTGTGGTTGATGACCATTCTCACTTGTTCAGCTGGTATCCTCAGTCTACTTGAAGTTTTCACTTTGGATCCGAAACCTTTAAAGACTACAGATTATATTAGATTTTTGTATTCTTTAGGGTACAGGTTGGGCTGCTTTTGACCTATTTAACTATAATAAATGTAAAAAATTAATGGCACAAGAGGCCTGCTGCCGAAGTCATTCATTATTACCTACGGCTGCATGATGTAGAAAAAGAGCATATCGATAAAGGGAATAGTCATGTTGATTGATATCGATAATTATCCATAACTATCACAAAATGTAGAAAAGGTATTTTAAGCGCCTCCCTCGTCATTGCATTAAATCAAGTCATTTTTCAAACTTAAAAAAAAAATCATAACTAAGTTTTTAAGACAGAAACAAAGTAACATCAGTCAATACAAAGAAAAGTCATGTTATTAGGCATTATGTTAACAATTTTTTAAAAATTCTGTTGAAGGCTTATCATAACGCTTTTTAATCTTTTAAAAATTTTGTGACACTTTATTGACAAACTAAACCAAAGGTTTAGCCAGTAATATTATAAAGCTTATTCAAATTCAGTTCAGACGTCACTCTGTATTTTTATAATATGAAGTTGTTGTTTTTTTCAGTTTTTGTGTAAATAATGTCAAATTGTAATATTATGCTCTCTCGGAGCCAATACATTTTTGAGAGGCTGCTGTTTGCTAAGTTGTCATAAACCGCTTCCCCAGAAACCCTTTCACTGTTACAAAGCTGGTTGTTTCTCGACATCTGCTCACTTCCCTCTGAGTTACAACCAACCAGCATGAATTACCCACTGCTCCCGCCCAGGATCTACTGGTCTATTTCAGAGTAAATACCCCCAGACTGGTCTCTGGTTGTTTCTGAGATGAACCTGTTGGGCTGGCCTGGTGTAGTGGGGACATACTGTGATGGTCCGATAAAATTACCCTGAAGTTCTGATAGTGGACGTGTGCCTATATTTATCATACAGTAGACATTTACCAGTATACTGTAATACAATAATAAAACTGTTGTATTGTGTAAACTTCTTTCTCACATGGAGAAATGTCCCTACTCTTTATTTCCAGACTTATGTCGATTACATGAACCGACTGTACGAGAGAGAAATCAAAGACTTCTTTGAAGTTGCAAAAATAAAGATGGCTGGCACATCCAAAGAAGCAAAGGGCAAGTTTGGTAAGTGCTTTTATTTCCCAGTGCTGTTGAAAAGGTGACATGAAGCATGCTTCGGTTCGGCCGTGAATGAAACTGTGTGTGAGTGGAAGTCTCTTCTTATCTTTTAGTCTCTAACAAAAAAAAAAAGAGTGTGATACGGATGTGGAAGGAAATGAACATTGCCTGACTCTTAGAGTTTTTTCTGCACAAGTTCTGTTTCTCGAAGTATATTTCACCAACTCACACATGCTGTGTCAGGAGCTAAAGTCTTGCTTTGTGTTTTATCTTTTAATAATGTCTTCTTTTCCTTTTGCACAGGCTCTTTTCATGCTCTGCTCTGAATATTTAATATCTGCATAGGACCCTCGGTTGAGCTTTGATTTTGGCAGACATGTACATCTCTGCTTTCTGTGCTCTGTATTAGCTTTTGCCTGTGAAAACAAAAAAAGCAAGAATTTGTTTTCAAAAGGTTTGTCTGAACTAAAACCAAAGGCACTGCATTGTTTTCATGAGCGTTACCATAAACTGGTGCCCCTAACACTTGGCCTCCCTTGTCCGATGCTGCATGTTTTAAGCCTAACCTATGTCTGTCTTTGATGCCTGCCTCTCTAACTGGCTGCAGCCACGCTTCCTCGGAAAGAGAGTGCGCTCAAACAGGAAACAGAAAGTAAGTATGATATTTGGATTCAGCTGTCTGTTACAATGTGTGCTTTTAATCCCTGCATCTAAAAACAACACTCAAATCCTCTCCACGTAAAATAGTCCTTCACCTCACTGTGTAACTGCTTGGTTTGTCTCAGTGCTGTTTAATCCTTCAAAATCTGTAATTCTGTGGTTAATGCAGAAAAAACGATGCTTTAAAAAAAAAAATTGCAACCTGAGTTGTATTTTATTTTTTTATTTTGTTTTGCATGTAGAACTCAAGTTTTAGAGTTTTTCTTACTAAACAACTTACACTGTATCATGTCGATCATGGTTAATCAGGCCTGCATGGAAGCTCTGGAAAGCTTACAGGCTCCACTTCAAGTCTGAACAAGCTGACTGTACAGGGTTCCAACAGCCGGCGATCTCAGTCTTCTTCCCTGCTGGACATGGGCAACATGTCTGCCTCCGACCTGGATGTGGTTGACCGGACCAAGTTTGATAAGGTGATGTTTAATTTTTGGTCTACAACAGTCTATGAATAAATGTGAAATGTTATCCTTTGATGCAAATTTATCTTGGCTGCTCAGATCATCAAACACATAAATAGTTTAAATTATAACTGCTTAGCTATTAGGGGTATCACGATTTTTATTTTATTTATTTTTTTTCTGTACAGAGCCCTATGTTATTTTTAGACTAGTTTACGATCATTGGATTTATTCATTCAATTTTGTACAGTAAATCTTATTTCAAAAGACAGAAGTGATGCAATTTGTATTATTCCTGTATCACATTAGGCATTAATGGTCAAATTGAAATAATTTATTTACAATATAAGTGTAACAGTAGTGTTTAAATAACCGAAATGATTAGTAACGTAGGGTGGCTGGCATCTAGTGACTCTTTATAGTTACTGCAGAACGACTGACACAAAGCCTCAGATAGCTCATAGGTCCGAGCAAAATGCAGCTAACAGCGGTCTTCTTGTTTACCATAAAAATGTGGACTCAACAGTGATTTGAGACGAGAAGGAGCGGCTTTAGCTCTGCTCCCGCTGCTTCGTCTATCCTAGCTATGGTTCAGCTGTAGCTTAGCCAATAGCTACTTGCTAGTGTCAGCTAAAATGCTCTGTAGACGTGTGCTCTGATCACGGGGAATATGATACATGCAGTTAAAATGTTACCAGGAGTTGTTGTGAGTTGTATGAGAACTGGTGAAAGTTACTTGTTAGGGAAAATACAATTTGTGGTTTCTTGTGATGAGACGGTTGTCTGCTAACTGTTCCTACAGAGTCCTGAGTGGGAGGCACAATAAACATAGTAGGAAGTGGTGATTGCGATCCTCTTTTGGATTTCGATGTGCAAGGTCGTAAGCTAATTTCGATCGATTTTGATACAAAATCAAGATTGTGACACCCATATTAGCTATCACGTTTTAGCATGCACCACACAGTCTCCTGTTTATTCAGTTGTGGGGGTAACTGTCCCCATTTTCCCTGCCGTGAGCGTGTCCATACGTGTCTTCCTAGTCTTCCTCTTGCCATTTGATTCAGTCTAGATACAAAAGTATTAAAGCAGCTAGCACGTTTACTTTTCCTTGTCGCCATTTTGCCTTTTTGTTTGTCGACTTTCAGTAATGTATGCTTTTAAGCGGTGATGTTGGCTTTTGGCACGTCCTGCTACAGCTAGACGTCGTGCAGTTTGACCATCTGAAATCAGTGCGGCATTAAGGAGTCTTTTGAGACAGTCGAGACAAACACAGTTCGAACCCGGCTTATGTCTGATCCCAGCTAACATAAAGAGAAGCTCATTTTTGACACTTGTATACGAGATCTCGTTCTTCATAATCTATGTCTAATGACCATAGATGAGGGAATTGAATGCAGGCATTGCATTCAATTGGCTCTTCTTTCACCACAGCTGAGCAGAGCATTACCCACATTACTGCAGATGAGGCCTTAATCTTTCTCTACATTTTCTTCATCATCCTACCAGGCCTTGTGTGCAAAACACCAAGATACCTGAACTCCTTGGTATAAAGCAGAGACTGAACCCTAACCTACCAGGAGCTACCCCCAGTTTACTGGTTAATGACCATGGCCTATGACTTGGAGGAGCTGATGTTCAGCCTGACTGCTTCACATTAGCTGGGAAGCACTCAACTCGTTGAGAATGCAGACACACCTTTAGCTTTGGTTATACAAGGACTCGATTGTGAGGCCTTTAAAGCATCTCCATCAAGCTTTACATCTGTAGCTTCCTCTGCAAGATGATGCATTTTGGGGGTGGTAGAGAGAGTCATGGAGAATCGACCTCCCGTGATCCCCTCCCCTACCCAGCAAGAGTATAAATCTGTTCCTGCTGTTTCATGACCAGAACAGAGGGCACACCCCTCCCCCTGAATGAGAGTTTCACAATTGGTCAGCTTTCCTAAAACCTGGGACTATCATCCCAAACTGTCATTCCACAGGTTTAGCTCCAGCCCTTCACGCAACGATAAAATGTGTCAACAACGATTAGCCCTCATTCCCAATATGGAGGTTAACTATCGTAGTGACCTCTGCCTTAGTAATGGACTTGCACTCTCTTTAATTCTCTGATTAGTCCTCCACAGAGGACCAGATTGAGATTGTCCTCAAATATTTCCTTCATAACTTAATACTATGAAATACTCAATAAAGAGGTGACTTTAGCTTTTCAGAGAGTGTTTCTGCATTTAAAATTGGTGGCCACAAACAAAAACCATGAAAAATAACGTCATTCTGAGGCAGTGTTTGCTGAATAAAACAGAAGAAGAACCAGAGCATGCTTTATTTCCCACATTTATCTTTGCTACTGCATCTTGTTTCACACTGAGATAACATGGAGACATCATGCTTTTGCAGATATTTGAACAGGTCCTCAGTGAGTTGGAGCCTTTGTGTCTCGCAGAACAAGACTTCATCAGCAAGTTCTTTAAGTTGCAGCAGCACCAGACTGTTTTGCCCCCTCTCGCACAGGTAAGTCTGATCATGTAAATTAATGACGTTAAAGCCAACAGCAGCATTCATGTGTTTTTTTGTTGTTTTTTTGTATTCTGGGACATTCATCTCCTCTGAAAGCATAGACTATGGCAGTAGATATTGCCCTGTTTGTGACAACATCATTCATGTACGTGTCACTAGATGCTTGATAAGACTTGTCATAGTTTTACTCTTGCTTGTCCTGTCAGCCTGAAACAGAAGAGGCTGATGGAAATGTCCCGACAAGAATGCATCCCCAGGCTGACCACCGACACTCCTTATCATCTGAGTGAGTACTCTGACATGCTTAATGACATTTGTAGTAAAATATCTTCAATCCTCTGTTAATGTATCGGTGTCATGGTGAGAAAGTGTTACTTTGATGTTTAAAAAACCAGAACAATTTATTTAAACATTTCCTAAAGTATGAAGTTATCAGTAGGAATTTAAGTGTAAATAGATCTCCATCATTTGTCAGTCTATCTTATTGAAGACGTTACAGTAGCAATTATGCTGAGTATTGCAAAACGAGATAATTTATACCTTGGGCATTTGATGCTTTGCGTGATAATTTATTGCTTTCAACCATAAGGTTTTATGCAATGAGCTGTTTTCTAAATGTGGTTGAAGCAGTGTTTGATTAACTGGTTTAGGAGAACACTGAACATTAAAGGAGGAGACCCACAAGGATCAGCTTTGAGACCCATTCTTTTTCTTTAATACAGGAATTACATTTGTGAAGTGTGCATATTGTAAACTACAATTTATTTTTTTGCAGATTAATAACTGCCTTTTGCTTTGGGAAGATCGTAAAAATGAGAAAATATGGTTTATTTAGTAAGTCTTTAACTCGAATATAACTGGTCTTATATTCTTTAGTAATGGAAAAAAAAATCCTTTTGCCAGTAGAAGGAGGTTCAGAAGAATGGATATCAGGTGTTAGACAATTAATGGAAAATTATGAAACTAAAATATTAAAGAATTTAACATTTGAGTAAATTCATTCAACACCACTTCTTCATATTTTGTATTTTTCTCGTATTCTTTTATTATTCACCTGCTGCTTTTGGAACTTGCGTAACTACGAAAACCTTTGTAAGCCGTTAATTAAATCCAGCAGGTTGAAATGTGAAGCTCTAGTCAATTTAAAAAATATATTTTGAAAATATAATTTGCAGAAGCCTCTTCAATCAAATCTGATGACAATGATCAGAGGAGAAAATCTATGGTGTCGGATTACTTTCTCTAATTTCAAGGCGCAATTAATGCCAACACTAGTGTGAAAACTGGTTGCTGAGAGGGTAAACTGATATTGTGGGGAGTAAAACGGTTATCACGGGCAGAATATTTTTCTACCAAGGTGCATACAATTGCATTTTCTGCTCACATTTCCAAAATCTTTTCTTACTTTTACAAAACTCTCTGTTTTCTCTTCCCACACTTACGTATCAATGTACATCCTGTCACTTCTGAGGACTGCGCCCCCTCGCTTCTCTTGCCTCTATCCCTGCACTCTGTTGCTTCCAGACTTGTCCGGAAGTGACGTCACAGATCCAGGCTGGACTAGAAGATGCAGAACTTTGCTTTCTGTGGAAAAAAATGTGATCTCCTTTTTGTAAACTACCTTGTTGTTAACAACCATTAATGGTTACCGTATCTCTGGTTGAAATGAAAAAATCAGATTCAGATCTTTTCAAAAAGAAGGATGTCTGTGAAACAAGGTAACATAAAAGAGTTCATCCAAGTTAGAAAATAACTGATTACAATTATTTTAGGATGACCATATTTTGTATTCCAGAAAAAAAAGCACACCTGGTGCAGTGCTCACACACTTAAGTCATACTCTATTGACTTAAAGAGGACATTTGGTCTTGACAAATGAAGGTATTCCTTCTCAATGTGGCATAGTTAAATAATATTTCAGACTTTCTGGCTTTAAAAGGTTCACCATTACAAAACTGACCTTATAATCTCTGGAAATAAATGGGTTTATAGAAATAATTATGTGTTCTGTATTAGAAAATTATACTGTAACAATATTAGCTCCTGTCATCTGGGAAAGAAACTCCACAAAAATCTGACATTTTATTTTATGAAAAGAAGTATACTTTTCCTTTAAATTAAAACAAAGCAGTCTCACAAAGCAGCTAAAATAAAAGTGTATACCCCAGAATTTTGTTTTCTTCAGCCAGTCAAATAGATGAACTCTCGCTTTGCCCTTGTCTTTCTATAGTTTGTGTGACTTACAGGATGTTTGCCACCTGTCATACACCATATAAACATATATGCCAGATCTGAGCATGATGCACTCAGCCACACATTTTATTGTGCACAAGGAACACTGACCAGACACACAGAAAGTAAAATGGTGCATTGTCTTGTCTAGTCTGGATCTGTGACATTACTCCCGGAGAAATCAGGAAGCCAGAGAGTGCAGCCCTCAGAAGAGGGAAGAGAAGTACATCAAATAAGTGCAGAAACTCAGAGATATTATTTTGCAAAAGATCAGAAAGGGTGTTGGAAATATGAGGACAAAATGTAATTGTACACCATGTGAGACAATTCTTGCGCCAAAGAATTGTTAAAGGTTGTATATGGAACATATTCATAAAAAGATACATTAAAAAAAATAATACATCCACAGGGCTTTTAGAGGGGCGCAGAATGAAAGTAGAACATTTTCTTAACAATTTATATTTGAATTAAAATATAATAAATTGTACATTTAAATCGTGCGCGACAATGACATTATGTTTACAGCTATCAGCCAGTAGCAGCCGCATTTTGCGGATTGATAGATACGGTCTGTATGGTCCACAAATATGCTCGGCACTGCTAGGCTTACACTGGGAAAATGGAGTCAGCTGGTCCAGAGACCCAGAGAGATTTATTTATTTATTTGACAAGGATATTGCACAACAAATGTGTTGCACAAACCAGAGATAGCAACATGCTCATTTTAATCTGTAGTCCCTGGGTATAAGCCAAGTAACAGCACGGTTATACAGTGGCCAATGAGCAATCCATCTCTGGAGAGGAGTGACCGCAGAGTAACAGAAACTAGAGTAGTTTTAGCGGAAGCCTATACTAGATGTACCCACATAAAACGTTTCCACGGCATCCAACACACACGTGGAAACGTCGACTTTCCTCCTGGATCGGTAAGCTAATTCATTTGCTAACTTTGTGTTAACGTTGGCTGTCAATTAGATTCTTCTAAATTACATTCCTCACTGGACACGGTTCAGGTTGGTCACTGGGCGTATCGGCAGCAAACCAGGCAACCCAACAGCTGGAATGAGGTTTTTATTGTCCAAACTACAACCTAGATTAACTAGATGTCGCTATCATGCTCCATATCCATTCTTCAACTGAACAGTTTTACTCTCCACAATATAATTTTCCCCTTACCTAACATGTTTACATTTTTCATGCTAGTTTTGTAAATAAATAGATTATTATTTGAGGGTGATGATGTAACCAGTTTGGGTTTTAGAAGTGTGTTTAAATTTGGACAATATCTGGATTTATTCTGTTTTTATCTTAATAACAAGACAGAAAATTTGGGGGGAGTTTTTTCTTCTTTTTTTATTTAATTTGGTATGTTTTGTATTTGGGAGAGTAAATAATTGTCTGTGTGTCCAAATATTTGATGAATCAAGTAAAAAGAGATTAATTAGAATATTTTATACCTTTGGTTAAAGGAAAGACATGGTACGGCTGATGATGAATAAAATCTTCCAGAGCATTGAACCCGAGCTCAACAGCCTGATCGCTCTGGGCGACAAGATTGACAGCTTCCACTCTCTGTACATGCTGGTGAAAATGAGTCACCATGTGTGGACAGCTGAGAACGTCGATCCAGCCTCTTTCCTCAGCACTACCCTGGGAAATGTGCTGGTCACTGTAAAGAGGAACTTTGACAAATGCATTGTGAGTAGAGTCCATACAGGCAGGAACACATTTCTATTTTTTTATGAAATAGAAATGTGTCTTTTGTGTTGTAGTACACAAGTACACGTTGTGTAACTTGTACGTTCAAATCTGTCTTCTTGATGCAGTCGGGTCAGATTAAACAGATGGAAGAAGTGAAGATTTCTAAGAAAAGCAAAGTTGGGATCCTGCCTTTTGTCACAAGATTTGAGGAGTTTGCTGAACTTGCTGAGACAATCTTCCGTAACGCGGAGCGCAGAGGGGACCTGGATAAAGCCTACGTGAAGCTTATCAGAGCGGTTTTCATGAATGGTGAGACTTCTGGGGCATTTAGAATAGAAGAAAAGAAATCTGCTTGTATTGTGTAGAAACAAAATATCTAACATTAGCTGTTATTTCAGTGGAGAAGGTTGCCAATGAAAGCCAGAAGACGCCCCGGGACGTCGTCATGATGGAAAACTTCCACCACATCTTTTCTACATTATCACGTCTAAAGATTTCCTGCCTGGACGCAGAGAGAAGGGAGGCCAAGCACAAATACACAGACCACCTGCAGTCTTATGTAATTAACTCCCTTGGTCAGCCACTGGAGAAACTTAATGTGAGAAGAACAATATTTCATTTCTGTAGCAAAATGTATATCCTCATAGTTATTATGATGGGTAAGTTGTCGTCTCTCTTGCAGCATTTCTTTGAAGGAGTTGAGGCACGTGTGGCTCAGGGAGTACGTGAGGAGGAGGTGAGCTACCAGCTGGCGTTCAACAAACAGGAGCTGCGCAAAGTTATCAAAGAGTATCCTGGGAAGGAGGTGAAAAAGGGTCTGGACAACCTTTACAGAAAGGTGGACAAACATCTGTGTGAGGAAGAAAGTTTGCTGCAGGTGAGAAACGGTCAGCTTTGTGAGATGTGGCAAGTCTTAAATCTATTCTTCCTCCTAATTCTAAACTGTTGCACTTTCTTATCACTTCTGCCAGGTGGTGTGGCACTCCATGCAGGATGAGTTTATCCGTCAGTACAAGCACTTTGAAAGTTTGATAGGAAGGTGTTATCCTGGGTCTGGAATCACCATGGAGTTCACCATCCAGGACATTTTGGAGTACTTTTCCAGCATTGCCCAGTCTCATTAGTTTACCTGAACACTGTTCTTTAATGATTCACTACTGCCTCACTTTGGCTGAATATTCATTAACTATTGTGCTTGAAGTATGAACATTTCATGTGTGTCTTTCCTGTATGTTCCTTAAGCTGTTCTTCCTTACACACTAAGCTTTTTGTCACATTTTTATTTCAGCATGCCATGTGCATAAAATAAATTTGCACTTGAAGTATCTCTGAAATGATCTCAAAGTTGTATCATAAACATAGAAGAGCAGACCTTTCATTGGTTTTGTTGGCCTGTAAAAATGGTAAGGCAGCTGGTGCACCATATTTAGAGTAGAAAGCAGTAAACGTATGTTTAAGAAATAGCTTTTCCTAATAAAAGAAATGCCTAAGTTTAAGTTTAACATTTTTATCGTTTTGTATTTTAACTAGTAGCCTATATTTACAGTGCCTCTGACATGCAAATGACAGTGAAAAGGGGGGAAAGACTGCAAAGGTTCTGAGGTCATGAATTGGAGATGGCAGTTTCTAGGGCTAACAGCCTCTTTACAGGGATGTCAAACTCATTTCCATTTTAGGCCACATCAAAATCATGAATGTACTCAAAGGACCGGTTGTCACAGAAAGCATTAATGTTACTATATTTAACGAACCTTTATAATAAGAAATGTCCATCTCAACAAATAGTTCTTAAAGTAAATACTTAAGATTGTTTCACAATATAATTTAGGAATAATCAAATTAAAACTGATTTGAGTGAAAAAAATTGTATTTAGATGCACATAAATAGAAGTTGAAGGTTCTATTTGTATGGTCCTCTAGCATTAGAGGGCCCATGGTGGGCCAGATTTGGCTCACAGGGCTCGAGTTTGACGTGTGGTGTACGGCATCCATTCTACTCTAAAATGAACTAACTTTGATTAGATTTTTTTATATATCATATGTGCTAATGTTAGTACTGCTAAAGGTGATCATTGAGATAGAAATGAACAATATATTCAAGTTCAGAATAAGCCAAAAAACCTGTAACCACAAACATGTAAGTGTGGCGTCTTGAGAAAAAATGTCAATACCAGAAATGTTAGTGAGCAAGCATTTACGTTCTATAAACTGAATAATAGAAAAAAAAATTGAATTGATTAAAAAAAAAAACATTTTGCCCAATAAATTTGTTTGATGTTGGTTTTTAAGTGACTCCGAAAAATGCTTGTACGCTCCATCAAAATTTGGGTCACGGGCCTTTTTATTTGTTTA
Organism: Apricaphanius iberus; assembly: GCA_028564705.1. Lineage (NCBI taxonomy): Eukaryota > Metazoa > Chordata > Actinopteri > Cyprinodontiformes > Aphaniidae > Apricaphanius > Apricaphanius iberus. The sequence continues at coordinate 1,291,129 of JAPXFQ010000256.1, forward strand.
TTTACTGGGTCACACTGGAAAGTTTGGGAACCTTTGCTCTACTGCATATCCAAGGAAAGAGTCACCTAGAAACTTTCACAGCTTGACCTAAAGCTCTTGAGCTGATTTTCTTTTCAGCTTTTTTTGCAGCTAAAATAAATGTGCCAAAATAAAAATCTGTGATTTTTAACAGAACCACTTTTATTTCAAACTGTATCTTGCATCTATATTCCTTCCATCACAACAGAAATCCCACCCACAACATGGCTACAAGATTGATGTAAGAGCAGTCTCTCATAATGAACAATAAGTAATCCACCCCATCTATTTTCTAAGTGCCCATTTTTTATCCTTTTTTTGGAAAGAAGTGGACAAATTTCTAGCTAAAACTACAGCTGGGTATCACTTTGACGAGAAAATTATTATTTTTAGTTCCTCCTCTCACAATGATAAACTTAACATAATCTCTTCACATTAATAGGTAAATTTCATATTCATAAAGACAAAATGTCATATGCAAATCCGTTATTTTTAATTGAATTAAAAATATATTTTGAGTATCATATGTTGAATCCAATGAAAAATGTATATCAGCTATTGGATATTATTCAAATTATATTTAGCAATGTGTCTACCTTCTTTATTCCTATTCTAAATCTTTAATTTTAAGGTCCCTTTTATTTATTTGTATTATACCTATTTATTTATTTAATTCAGTAAATTATCTCATCTCCATATTTCTTATATTATTTGCTTACCATATACTATTTATTTCAAGGTTTTAATGTCTTTTTATATTTTTTCTCTATGTGCCTTTTTACAGTCTATGGTCATGTCATGGGACGTCTGTGGCTTTGGTTTTTCTCTTCATTCATTTGTTTATTGTTGCTATTGAACAATGAATAAAGGTTTTAAAATATAACTAATCCACCCTCTGCCGGGGTGACCCCATTTGACAAAACAAGCGCTTCTCGTAAGAGCTGGCCTTTTACTTCCATGGTGACGAAACCAAACCAGATATCAACGGCGCTCTTTTCAAACCGCTTTACCGCGGAAAGCCTCTCAATTTCTACACGTTAATACTCATTTAACGTAGTTTGTCAATGATATACAACCTTAAAATGAAGCTCAGACTAGCTAATGACGCGACGATGGCACCATAATGGGTAATGTAGCGTTATGCTGACGTTTATTAAGCTAACATTAGCCGCAACCAGAACTGTTTACCAGCAGCTAGCTAAATGTGTTTTTAGGGACCGACCAGCTGGCTCATTGTTTTACACAAAAAATGCTACTGTTTTATTAATTTATATTATTAGTGGTAACTTTATTTTTTATATCCCCTTAATTATTCTACACTTTAGTTCTGCGTTATAAATGAAGCACTGGTTGAGTTAATCACTAGTTTGTGAACGGCAAGCATTTTAAGCATGAACAGCAGCGCTGAGAGGAAATTTGTCAACCTGCGGAAACGTCTGGATCAGCTGGGCTACAGACAACCTCTTGGAATAGATTCGCTGCCGCTAGTGGAAAAACTGTTCAGGTGACAGACCCTTTCCCTCTGTCATCCTTTATAACGAACGTCACCCAGTGACTTCTAGGTTTTAAAATTATTTTTACCATTGCGTGTTTTTGCAGCGACTTAGTCCACACAACCGAAAGCCTGCGCAATGCCAAACTCTCAGCAGGAAAAACGGAGAAAGAGAGCCGAAATGTGGACGCTCTGCTGGAGCCCTACAGGGCAGAGAATGCCAGAGTGGTCAGGGAAAACAACGACCTGCATCTAGAGCTCCTGAAACTGAGGGAGGAGAAAGATCGTGTCACTAGAGGTAAGGATTGATTCCTCGTTTTTCATTTTCCCTGTATAAAAGTTGTTCACTATCTCGTTTCTCCCAGAACTCAAAACGCACATCAGGAAACTGGATCACGACACGTCTGATCTCAAGTTTCTAAATAATCAGTATGTGCACAAGGTCCGCTGCTTGGAGAAGGACAGCAAGGCTAAAGCCGAGCGGATCCAGCAGCTGCAGGAGAAGAACATGCAGGCGGTGGTGCAGACGCCCGGTAATCTCTGCTCTCTGTCAGCATTAACTAAAAGATATTTCACATGCTTATAAACACTTTGATCCCTTTGTTTTGTCGTGCTGTCATGCTTTACCCAGGTGGAAAAAAGCGCAGTATTCCTTTTAGACGACAGAGGATGCAGATTGACGAGCTTTTACCTTCGTCCTCCCAAACAGCCTACCCTGTCCCTCAGCCGGATGACCCGTATATAGCTGACCTACTGCAGCTAGCCGATGGAAGGTTTTTGTTAAAGCTATTTTTACTTTTTGCAGTAGTTTGTTGGTGATATCTGCATCAACGCCTCTCATCTCATGACATTGATTCGTAGGATACATGAACTGCAGGAAGACATCATTAAACTCAAACTAGACCTGGAAAATGCACATGAGTGTATAAAACATATGAGCACTCAGGTGAGGAAGGCTAATTTATGCTTTGTGTGGTGGGACTGTAGTCATTTATTGAAAAAGAGTGTTTTTATTTTTATGAAAGGTGGAAGAAAGGGACAGAGAGATTGGGCGTTTGAATCACGTCCTTCAAGGAGGACGACCTCATGATGTCATTTCTCTGGAAGCCCAGCACGTGAGCAACGAAAAACTGATCGGCCATCTTAACCTTCAGGCGAGTTCAGCGATCATAACCAATAAAATACGTCGACATAAAAGCAGTTGTGAAAAGCTGTAGGTTTTTAGCGAGTGTTGACTGTTGCTCTGTGTTTTATAGATCGAGTACCTGCAGGAGACCAACAGGACCCTGGAGCAAAGGATAGAAGGACTGCAGCAAAAGAAGAAGGACGCCTCCACCGAGGTGGCAAATCTCTCCCTGAAGAACCTGGAGCTCTGTGAGGAGCTGACGCACATAGATCACCTCGCCAAGCGCATGGAGATGGACAAGGAGCGCGTGTTGGAAAATGTTGACAAGGAGCTGCAAGAAACTAATGTAAGAAAATGTCAAAGAAGTAAATATGAAATTAACTTTAAATACCTCTTGTTTTAAAACAAAAATCATATTTTTTTTTCTGGATAGAAAGAAATTCAAAGGCAGCAGAAAATCATTGAAGACCTGGAGGATATTATCACAAATTCAAGAAGGGTCTGTAAAATACATGTCATCACGTTGATTTTAGATAGGGATGCAACGATACCACAATTTTTTTATCAATACGATAACGATATTTGGATCTGAGTACTTGCAGATACAGAGTACCAATGCTTTACTTCTACCACAGTAATCCATTCAATGATTGTTACAACAAATGATAGTGAATTAGATAAAAAATAAAATATTAATAAAAATGACCATAACACTAAAATTTAAAGTGAACAATATTTTCTGTGAGTATCCACATTTTAAGTATCGGTTAACTAACCAATAATCGATTAGAACAGTATTGGCTCCGATCCCAATATCTATGCATTCCTAATTTTAGTCAATTTTTTCCTATTAATTTTTGTAAATATAAATGATTTCATGTAATAAATAAATGAATCCAGGAGCTGTCTGAAGGAGAGTTTGAAAGGGACCGCTTGAGAGATGAGCTGGTGGAGCTTAAGGAGCAGAACGAGAAGATGGAGGGACTGGTGAACTTCCTGGAAGACGATAAAAAGAGGCTGCAGGAGAAAGTGGAGAAGATGATGGCAGCTGGTAGGAAGCAGTTCTAGCTTTTAACTGAACCTCAGATGACGTCAGATCTACATTACGGTTTTTGTTGTGACTGACTTGATGGTGTGTTTCCCAGAGAAAGAGCTGGTGCTGGAGTTGGAGGCTTCGCGTGCAAAACACGGTGTCTGCGGTAGAGAGCATTCCCCATCTCGTCTAGACGCCTTTGTCAAGAGTCTGGAAGAGGAGAGGGATTTCTACCGTCATGAGGCTGAGCGCTACAAGAGAGCCAGAGGAGCGGGTGGGCCGGGCTTTAGCCCCAGTCGCAGTCCGGACAGAGGTAGGAGTCCCAAAGGCAAAGTGATCAAGGTAAGAGACACGCGCTGCCTCTAGCAACATAATTTTGATTAATTTATAGTTGGGCTAATCTAAATGACTGTTTTTTTTTCTTTCAAAACATTAAACGTGATGTATGGCAGCCAAATTTGGTTTTATTGTGTACTACTAAATAGAGTGTATACACATTAAAGTAAAGAATAGAGGTAGAAATTCCAACCCCTCATGACAAAAACAAATTAAAGACCTAATTATTTTATGTGTTTAAATATAAATTAGCCTGGATGGTCAACGTGCATTGAATATAATGAGACTGAGGAAAATATACAAAGATGGGTTTCATTTAGTCAAGAAAAATAATTTGTTCCATTAAACCTTTTTTTGTTAAGGATTAATAATAGAGACTGTCTAAGTCTGTCTTGTTTATATACTTGAGACCAGAGGTTTACACACACCAAATATGGACATCACCGTAGTGGCCCATGATAATTATGACCAAACACGTCCTCATCAGACCCCCGCGTGTGTACAGCATGTTAACCAGCCACGGCTGACAGCGTAAATGAGGATTTCATTCCGATGTGAGAGTCCTCATCAATTGTATGGAACTGTTTTGGTTTTTTACCAAACGACAAAGAGCAAACAAACATCGATTTGCAAAGTTAGCACGTAGAGCATCAAGGCAAGTGATCGCAGCATCATAAACTTGTTTGATCACTTGAAGAGAAAGCATCGCAAACAATACAGTGAGCTAGTTGGCAGCTAAAGCTGTAACCCCGACTACGGCAGCAGCAGCAGTGTCCACGCGGCGCTAGCAAAAACGATCACAAACCTTACTCCCTACGACACAAACGGCAAACAATCCGCGCTACAAGTTGCCCAGCTGCAATTTTTTTTCAGACACTGCCATTCCATGCATGGACGCTGAATGCACAGTTGCACAGAATATTATGAATATGTTTTGATGGATGAAAGAATAATTAGACCTGCTTACACTGCACTCTACCTTCATCAATTTATGTAGCAGCAGCACTTTGTATACCTCTGTGTTTTTACACAACATTGTTAACTCTTTAACCTTTTTATTAGGCAGCTTTATGTGTGTCTTTTCTATAACCTCAGCATTCTGGATATGTTAATGATTGCAAAAACAAAATTGAACCAGTTAAAGCTGTATTTCCCCCCTTGTATGAGGATTATTTTTTGGCGTATTACAGATTGCACAATACATCTTGCATTATATTTGCTGCTGCATATTAGTTTTAATTCTAAAATATTTTATATTTTATTTTATTTGCTCAATATCATATTTTTAAACTAAAGTATGTTAATGTGTGCTCTCCATTTTCTGTTATTTGACAATTTAAGATTAAAATGTTATAGAATTGCATTTAAATACGTTTATTAAATTGAGGTATTTTTCAATTATGTTGTTTGAAAAACATAATCTCTGGTGTGAACAATATACATTAAGTATTTCAGCATTAATTTGAATGAATTTATTTATTCAATGTTTCTCTTTTTCAGTATGTAGTTCAAGTTATGTTGTTTATCATCTAAAAAAATCGTGATGAAATCGTGATAATTTAATTAAAAATCATGATATTCTATTCTATTCCATTTAATAAATTCCTTATTCTGAAACATAAATCTCCACTTGTCTTCAGTCTTTCTCTAAGTTTTTTCCGACTCTTTTAATATTTTGTGCAGTAACAGAGTACATGTTCCACTGTTTCTTTCTGTTCCACAACTACAAAATCCTGATGGATGCTTCCCAATTAAATGTAGCATGCTATTGAGTCCTGTATGTCCTTTTCTCAACCTTGATGCTATTTTTTGATCCTTGGAATTCATTCTTACATTATTCCATCTTCCTACTTTTCCACTGTTCCTTTCTGGATGGGATGAAGTCACATGACTACGTAGTCACATGAAACTCTTAAATAAATGATGAGAGATGATTCCCTCAGATTTATGGAGGTTTTATAACAACTTGTTTGATCAAGCCAAGGAGGTACAGACATTTACATTGAAACTTGTAAACTACTGACATGTCTCAAAATAACTAGCACACCCTTTTATTATTTAGTTAACCTTACTATTATCAACTTCATATCAGTAGACACTTGTTCAGGGTGAAGTTGGTAGACTCTCAGGCGTTTTCTGCTGATTGGGAAGCCAAAATCTCGTAGAGTGTCAGGATGCCCGGTGGAAGAGGGTCGTCTCCACGGCAACGCATGATGCACGGAGTTCATTTAACCTGACATAAGTCGTGTCATTCAGTAAGACTAATCACTATAATAAAGAATTTAATGCACAGAACAGATGATTCTTAATCTTAATTTTTCCCACTACAACATATTTAATTTAAATGCTTCAAATTCAACAGGTTTCTTTTCCGTTAAATAGAAATCAACATATTTTGCATTCTAGTGTGAACACTGACTTTAAAATTTGCCCATCTTGCATACCTGGTACAGAGTACAGCTTGTTGACATCATGAAAATGTGCAATTACGCTATGCCGGTATGGTCAAAATCTCTACTGTTGGCTAAATTTATATCACTTCTACCATTTATATTGCCCACTACTAGATGAACATTCCCTGTATCTCTATATTGGCACACAAATGTTTGAACAGATGAAGCTTTCAAGCATCTGGACATTATTCCCAAGAAGGAGCCAGGCTGGTGCAGCACCACAAACCTCTTCGTGATATCTTGTCTTGGCTCATTTTTTATTTATTGTTATATTTTGTTTTTTAATTTCCCCGAGTCAAACAAGAAAGCATTGTGTTCTAGGTATTTGATTAAAATAGATCTACAGGTCTGCCTCCAAATAACTCAAATGTGCTGGATAACCTATCAGGTTTCCACAGCCATGATCTGGACCATTATCTTGGGTTTCTCTAATTGTTTAAAGAGGTTGTAAATATTCTAATCTATGTTTTTCTCTCATTATTGTGACATTTAGCTAATAGAAATATTTTTGGTAATTCTAACTGATCTAAAAACCAGAGAAGTTTGGTCTGATTTAAGGTCAGACGGTGGGAACAAAAGATGTGTGTGTCTTTTCATTAGGTGCATGTAAAAACATCAGCTTTCAGTTGAATATAATTAAATTCTTCCTGTTAATGCACATGAACTCAGTTAATTAATCAAACCTGAGATTGAGCGTTTCTTTGCACATTTATTTAATGCCAGATCACAGCAGACAGGCAACACACTGAATTTCACAGAAGGCTTTCATCTGCTCAAAAAACATATATTTTCTGGTCAGTTATAATTAACACCTAAACTACAATTTTAGACTCCCCCAGATCTTTGAAACTTTGAAAAAAAACTCTGGGTTTGGAGAAAAACTTTTCGTTTTCTTGAAAAGCTAAAGAAAACAATAGAATTTGTAAATTGCTGCCAAACGTCTCCTAATATGCTGATATTGTTCAGGGAAGCATTCCAGGAGAAGAACTTATCCGCGTAATCAAGGAAAGGGATGAGCTGAAAGCAGCTCTGGTGGACTTTGAGAAGCACATGGAGGACATTCAGAACAATGTGAAAGCCCTCAGTGATGAGAAGAACCATTTCAAAATGCTTTATAAGCAAGTATGGTTGAAATACAAATATATCAGAAAATGTCAAATAAAAAAAACAAAGATTCTATACGCTCATGTTCCTTTGTTCTTGCAAATGAAGGCCCAAGAAGATCTAAAGTTGACCCAGAGAACAGATTTGTCAGCGGAAATCTTGAGACTGCAGGAGGAAGTGAGGCGAGCAGAGGTAAAGCTTGAGCAGGTGACCTCTGAACGCAACTCGCTGATGGAGAGGTTAAAGGTAAAGATGAGTTGTATTTAAAAAAAAACTCTAGATATAAACTAATAAAACAATGTTCTCATTAATCCCTGTTCCATTCAGTCCACTTGTTTACTCGCTTATAAGGACTCCAACTATGACTGTTACTGATCTGCAGATTGCCCAGACGTCAGCTCTCACAGACAGACAGGGAGAGGAGAGGAGGATTGTCGACTTGGAGAACACTGTCAGGAGTGTGAGTGCGATCCTTTTTCAAATATTTTCTTCCATCAACGATATTAAGTACTTGGCTTTATCATAAATGGAGTGCTTTGGGGTGCAGCTGGAGCGGGAGAGGTTGGATCTGCGTTCTCAAGTGTCTCTGTTGAAAGAAAGCAAAGAGACTGTGGAGGAAGAGCTGAAGGTTCGCTCCACTGCTTCGGTCCGAAACGCGGAAGAAGTCTCCCAGCAAAGGGCGGAGGCGAGCGCTCTGAGGTGCGATGGGTGATTTTCTGTTTATTCTTGCTCTGTTCTTTTCTACTGTAGGGTTTTTTCTAAAAGACTTGAACACAGTAGTTTTACTAAATATGCTAGTGGGCAAGAAATGTATTTCATTTTTATGAAAATATATTAACACTTGTCTCTAGTATCTTTTTTCTTTCAGATAATGATTTTTTTTTTTTTTAAAGTCTGACCTGTTGATGATTCCAGTCTTAATGTTTTCTTATCCATTAAAAATGTAAAATGTGCTGCAGGCTCATTAATTGAGGTGTTAATTTTGAATAGCACAGGAAAAAACAATTACACAATAATCCCCATTTATGCATAAAATAATTGGTCTATTATCTTTATTTAATTTCTAACAATTTTCCTAAGCAAACGTAAGGTATCGGACTGCATGTGGTGGGGGACTCATTCATAGACAAAAGATTGTCTATATTTGATGAATTTATTTATTTATATTTATTGAAAAGGAAAAAACATTTCTAATCAGAGCTAGTCAAGAGAAAATGTGACCTTTTTTTTTTTTTTTTTTTTACTATCTGGCCGTTTGATTGGTACATCTCCCCTTAATCCCTCGTATTTCCAAAGTTTTTGTTAGAAAAAACGGGATTTTTCACTTTATTCGGCATGTTTTTGGCTGTTTGTAGGATGCTGCAAGAACAGATGGAGCAGACACTGTCCGATACCCAACGAAGGCTCTCGGTGAAGATGAACGAACTGCATGTGGCCCACGAGCAGATTGAAAAACTTGAAGAGAAATTAGGTGATTGTGCTGCTCTAGTAGATGTTGCAAACCTTTGATTTCTTGCTTTCTTTATTTCTTTCTTGCTTAAAAGTTGAAATTTTTTCCTCTTCCTATTAGGGGAACTCAGTCGGCAAAGCTGCAAACACACAGAGGAAGTGGCTGCTCTCCACAAGTCAATCTCTGTGCTGGATAGGGAGAAAGATGCCCTACAGGATGAGGTGGATCAAAAGACAGAAAGACTAGTTGCTGTCCAGGATGAACTGTCCCAGAAGGTAGCAACAAGTGCTTAAATGTTTTTTGTCCAAAAATACCTCTTTTCATTCTTGAAAAAACAACTCAGATACTCATATGTACAGCTCCAGCCAGAAGTTAATACACACTGATCATGGGCATGAATATAATTTCCAGTCTATGATTAATTTAAATGTTGTTGAAATAAAAAGTCAGCAAATAACAAACACACATTTTTTTTTGTGGGTTTAACAAGCCTTAACAAGCTTCTGGCATAATTCCAGTTTTCTTGTAGAAATGGTAGAAGTGAGTCTAGATAAATAGCGTCCACAAAAGGATGGTGAAGTTAAGACTAATCCATCATTATGCCAATTGACCAATCCAGTCAAAGCCTAACCCTATCCAAACCATTTCCAGACTAAACCAATCTGCAGTGAAAATAATTGCGATTATTTTTAGAATCGCCTGGCCCTACAAATAAACTATCAAAGGATCGGGGAAATGGTGAAGTCCATTATGTCGATCTTATGGTTTTATTCTCAGTTTCAAATTTGTTGGAATTTAGACAGGTTTGGGTCGAATGATCACAAACGCACACATGAACTGCTCTTAGGCCAGATACAGCATCAGGAATATCCACTCATGGATGGGTTTGGTTTATATGTGCGACAGCATGCATCTTGAATGAAATCATAATCGTGTGTGGTATAAATAATAGGCACTGTTTGTGTGAAAACGTATTGATTCTCATATTAAGTGTGTCGTTGTTAGCTAGCTTGTTAGCTACAGTATTAACTATCAAACGTTTCAAAGCTGAAATCATTTTTTGAATTACATATATCTGTAATCTACCAGCTCATCTTTGTTATATTTCGTAATCATCTGGGCTAAATACCGTAATTTGTAAATGTATCTAAGTGGGTTGTGGTGAGTACTAATGAGCAATTCTTTGGCTTCTTCCTAGGAAAAAACCCTTGAAGATGTGAGACTCACTGTCAAAAATATGGACAGTTCACTAGCGTGAGTACTGCTGTTAACTGAGCCATATTTCCTCAGTACAAAACAACAAAACTCTGCAGTAGGTTGGTGCAGGACCTGATAACCCCCCCCCCCCCTTTTAGTCAGTTACAAGGAGCGCTGAAAAGCCGTGAAAGGGAGATCAGCAGTCTGAGGAGGCAGCTGGATACGTCTCAGGAAGAGCTGCCTGCTCTCAGGAGAGACAAAGAAGTCCTGCTGAGAGAAAACCGGAGGCTGCAGGACGACCTGGCCACTATGACCAGGGAGAACCAGGTAGGTGGAAACATCGGTCTGTTTTTGTCGTTCGTGTTACGAAATACGCAGAACAAAATACAAACCCATTATATTTCTCTTTCTCCAGGCTGTAAATTTAGAAATGGAGGAGGCTTTTCACGAGAAGGACGAGTTGAAAATGAGGGTCCACTCCTACATTTCCGAAGTGGCCAGAATAGAGAAACTGATGGCCACAAAGGTAAAGGGGACGCTCTCTCATTCCTGTAGTTTTGCTGTGTTCTGTTACACTCTGGAGAGCGTTTCTGCTGTTAACCGGTGATCCTCCCCCAGGAACAGGACAACAGGGATTTACTGGAGCGCTTTAGGATGGCCCACTCTGGGATGCAGGAACAGGAGCAGAAGCTGCACCAGGCTGAAAGCCTCAACAACTCCATCCGCCTGGAGCTGCTCTCCTCAGACACAGAACGCAGGCAGCTCCGGGACGCTGTCGGACAGAAAGACCGAGAGATCCAACAGGTGCCGAGAAGCAGTATCCAAATTTGCCCCTAGCTTACATTTATTTATTTTTTTAAGATCAATGTTTTAGTTATCAGTGTCTTAATGTAGCTTCCCTCCCTTCTTGTTTCTCCCAGCACATGCAGGCCCTGCAGGCTTATGAAGCCCAGGTATCCTCAATGGTTCGCGGGATGTCCCGCTTAGAGGAGGAGCTGCACAAAGCCCAGGAGGAGAAGACTGCTCTCCTTTCTGATCTCTCCTCCGTCAGAGAGCTCTGTGTCAAACTAGACTCTGGGAAGGACCTCACTGCCCGACAGCTGACGTCCAAGAGCATAGAGCTAGAGAGGGTGAATAAGACTTGCCATGGTTTAAACTAGTTTTATTTCATTTTTCCTCAACACTTCCTTCTCCCCTTGTTGCATTTTTTTAGTCTTGTTCTGCTTGTAATGCTGTTCTAAGGTCACTGGTGAACTGGAGGATGTTCGCTCAGAGGTCGAGGTCCTGAAGAAGCAGCTAGCCAGTGAGAGGCTGACGGCACGCAACCTAGAGACGCTACTGTCCACCAACCGGCAGAAAGAGTTCCAGACACATCTGACCGCCACCGAGAGGGAGTCGGAGCTAAAAGTCCTGCGCGACAGGCTCACTCTAGCTGACAGCAAGAAGTAAAAGACAAATCCAGTTCTATTTACTGGTTTGAGCTCAATAAAATAGATTTTTTTTAAAAGAGGAAGTTGAATACTTATTTAATGTGTGCATAAAGTGCAGAGCATGCCAGAGAGGTGTCCCAGCTCCGTGGGAAAGTGTCTCAACTGCAGACAGAGATGGATGTCCTGAAAAGACAGCTGACCACAGAGCGCTTTGAACGGTGAGTTTGTTCATATCAAGGAGAAAAACGTTCCCTCCCCGTTTTTTCATCCATTTTAGAGCAGCTTCAATGTCCATCTATTTATTTCTATGTCAAGCTGTGTATATACCAGTCTGTTCAGCACTCTCTCCATCTAATCATCCATCAGATCAATCAAGTCTTCTATCCATATGTTCATTAGTTGATTTTTCTTCCAAATTCCTTGATTTTACAGGTTCCATATGTATAGTCTTACCACTGAATAAATATCTGCAGTAAATTTTTAGTGAAGCTTTTAATTCACACTTTAAAATGACTTGAAAAGGACGGAGAATTCTGGAGAAATTGAATTTTAGCATGAAAAATGTGACAAAATCCTGGAGAAAGAAAAAAGCTATTAGTCTCTTCTTTCTCTTGACCACTTGTGTAATTATCAAAGCTTCTGAAGTTTGTAGGTGATTATTTTAACCTGACAGTTTCGCTTTTAGTTCAATTGATTATAGAAAAGCGTTACTGGTTTATTAAGAAAATTATCTTTTTTTAGATGTTGACATCAAATAAATCCCTGTTTAGGCAGCAGAAGGCACTGCTGCAAATTGAGGAATTTTTTTTTTCTGGAAATGAAGTTTAAACTTGTTGCAGAAAAAAATCTACATTCAGTATAAAAGCTCATTTAACTTGTAGATGCATCAAATTTAGGTATATAATTATAATAATTATTGTAAATAATAATTATAATGTAGAATTTATAAAATATAAATAAATAAAATAAAATGGGTCATCTTGGAAGATTTTGATGGAATAGCACATGCATAGGTTGCATCAATTTGTACTCTATTACAATTTCTCTTATTACAGAGTTGTTTAAATTTTAAATGTTTATTTTGTTAATAATAAATCTTTATTTCAGATAAAACAAGCTTTAAAATGGAATAAAATTATACGTTACTCAGCTGTAAATTTAATTTGACCAGTCAGACCTGACACCAACACATGGCAAATTCACTGATCACTTAAGATTGTACTCTTAAGATCCTGATTTTTTGCTCTGCTAACAAGGATATGCAACTGCCTGCGTAGGACTCTAAATATGAATACATTTCAAAGATACAATCCTAACATCCGTAACATGTTCCTTTTCTCCTCAGTGAAAGAGCGGTTCAGGAGATGCGCAGACAGGGTTTGTCGTTTTCATCCCTGCAAAGCTCATCTCCCCACAGCCTATCCAGCGCCTCTCAACACACTTCTGCAGAACCCTCCATCCTCCAAACTCGTGAACACTCCACAGACAAGTACGGTTTGGTCATGAAGATAAACTTTTTAACATTTATTTTAATAGAAAATTCATTGTTTCAAACTGTAAACGACAAATCTGTACTTTTTTTTTTTTTTTAAACCTAAACCCTGACACCTCCTTTTTCTTCTCCCTTTTAGGAACGTTAGCTTCAAGGATTAACATCTAAAGACAAAGTTGCAGTGAGTCAGATAAACACTAAAAGTTTTAAGTCTGGAGATGAAATATGAAGGATTCCACAGACCTTGACATGAAGTAGCCTGAAGTATTCCTTAGAGTTATTAAAGTGTACTACCAAACAATGTCTCAAGGACGGGAGGAAAATTGTAGAACTTAAAAAAAAACAACCTGTTTTCCTATTTTTAATTCCTATTTCCGTTTTCTTTTTATCGCTCTTCACACTGTTTTGGGTACATTCACAGATCAAACGGGTCTAAAAATTATTTTTATTTTCATCATTGCTAACCTCAAACATTTAACTAGTGAAATATTACATATTTTGGTAAGTTTTGTGGTTTATACTTAATATTTTTGTGTATATATTTTTATAAATTATTTGTAAAATAAAGGGACTAAATATCAAAAGAATTGATGTACATGATTAAAAAAGCGTTTCTCAGTTTTATTAAGTGGAAAATGTGTGTTACATGACAAAAGACAAGTAGAAAAAACGTCTCAATCCAATATCAGGACAGTAGATTGACTTAGCATGAATGTCCTTATTTTGGGGTTTTAAATGGTTGATTTATTAAACTTGTACTTTTTTCTGATCTACGCATGTTTATAGTTATATTAAATGCATACATAGACCCTCAGTAATATTTGGTTAAATGTCCCTTAGCAAGCAGCATACTGACAACAGGGTTTTCATAACCATTAAGATGGTTTGATTTCTCTTACTGATCCAGCTTTCAGGCATATTCCTTAAACTTTCAATAGGGTGGATGTTGGAGCCATTCACTATCCATTATTTCTGGTTCATCCACTTTAAATCCAGTTTTGGTGTGTGTTGGGGATTGTTTGCCTGAAACACCTTGTTGTCCAATTAAAATTATTTGACCCAAACTTTCACTCAAATGGAAAGAAATTAGTGAGAATGTTCAATGACAACCCAGGAACCACCAAGGCCCAGACCAACCATACAGTGGAAACTCAAGGAACACCAGTCTCTCTGTCCACATTCAAACCAGTTTTACATCAGCAATGGCTGAGAAGGTGGCAACTAAGAAAGAAGTCTCTGCTCCGTAAACAACACATTACAGCCTAACTTAAACTCTCTTGCTATAATGTCAACACGAAGGAATCAAGATTAGGCTTTCAACCCAAAGAACACAGACATGTCGAGCATGGTAGTGGTAGTATAATACTAAGGGTCCAGTTTGCTGACAGTGATAATGGTGCATTGCTCAAAGTGGATGGAATACTGATAAAGGGTGAACTACCTGCAAACTAATAAATTCCTCCTCAGGTCGACAGCTAGATGTTTGAAACTTGGACCCAACCGGGTGTCCCAGCAGTACAATGATCCAACCTCAACCCTAATGACAGTTCTTGGGATGCTGTTGAAAACGGATTTATGCCAGAAAACCAATTTAAATCAACTTCACAAGTTTAGGTAAGAAGTGTGTATCGTTTTTAAGCATTTCTCATGCCAGGGCGGGTCAAAGAAAAACCTCTAACTTGTCCGGCTAATTTCTATTCGTTGAAATTCCGTCATCATTCCACCCTTTTGAAAAATAACAGCTCAAACAAATCATTAAAAGAACTTAACGAGATTCATGGGGACGATGCTGAAACTGTTTTAGCCTGCTAAACCACAGAATGTCCTCAGAAACTATTAAACATTCACCTTTACCAAGGTCTGAAATAAAATAATATTTCTATCACTATAAAAAGAATTTGTCTATTCAATGTAACAGTTCATCTGTGGGATTCAGGGACTTTTCATGTGTTCATTTTGAAGCTATGATGTTGTGAACTGTTTGTGCAACATCTAAACTACATGTTTAACATCTCTCAAAATAGTTTTTTCCCCCCTCAGGTATAAAAATAACAAAATGAATAAAAAAAAATGTACAAATTGGAAACTTGAGCTTCTATTAATGCCGGCAGTGTTCAGTGGTTGTATTTGGGAGGGGGTACGCAAATAGAGAAAAGTCTAAAATGTACTTTGGTAGGAGTTCCCTGAGTAGCTTCTGTGGCAAAGTGCACAGGTAATAGTGTAACGTTTCTGTGGTGACGGGCTTGTACCAGGTTTGCCTCTCTGGGAAGCGAATAAAAGAAGGCGCACGGATGTGCTGGAGCACATACTCAGAGTCCCTTTCCAGGTGCTCATAAGAGCCGATGAAATTATAAGAAACGGCACATGGCTGGCAAAGGTTGTAAACGGGCATCCAGTGCTCATTCATGCGTTCCACATCCTCATCCAACAGGTAACGGACAAACTCTCCGAAGGTCACGTCGTCTCCTGTCACGGACGCATCCTTGGCGTGGCCCTTCCTGTATCGCCTCACGATCTCCACTCCGTACTTTTTCTGGTAGGACTCGATCTCGCCGAACTTGTTCCTGTAGGCGGAAAGCAGTCGCTCCATGGGTTCGCGCACAAACATGAACTTGAAGTAGTGCTTGAGGCGGTAACGGATTTCTTCCGGCTTCAGGGAGGACAAAAAAACCAAGTCGCTGCGGTGATCCATCTTGATGTTGACGTCCACTCTCTCCAAGGCGCCGCTCAGGACTTTTAGGACTCTCTTCCAGTTGGAGCAGGCCACCTTGGGGACGTAGCAGTAGAGGAAGCGGTACTCGTCGTTTACCAGGATGTGCTGCAGCACCGTCTTCCTTTCCAGGGGGCTCAGGGACCAGATGCTGTGGGGCATGTTCTTCTGGCTGCACATAGTCCTGATGGTGCGGTTCCGGATCTCCTGAAGGATCTAAATGCAAAATAAATAAATCCAGGTGAAATAAAACCACCTTCCACCAGTGTAAAATACCCTGAAAAAGTAGTCGTACCCATGGAACTTCCGTAATTTTATTTGCATTTTATGTAAGAAACTCAAAACAATTTGAAATGGAAGGACGGGGGAAATACAGTTTTAATAAAAACCTGAAAAGTGTGCTATGCATTTTATTTACCCCATGTCTAAACTTAGTTAAAAATAAAAAAACAACCTTTGGCTCTATTTACACTGCAGGTCATTTGCTTTGCAGATCTAAACACAGAAACATTTTCCCATTCTTATTTTCAAAATAGCTTCATCCCAGTCAGATAGGATCTGTGAAGAGCAAATTTAAAGTCCTACAGCTCCATAACTGTATTCATTTCTGGACTTTAGCTGTTTCATTCTAACAATATGTTTGGAGAAAAACATCCCATTGCAGCTCTAGCTGTATGTTTAAGATGAACCTCCAACTCTCCAAATCTAAAAATATTTTGGAGCCTCTAAGATTTTCTCCTTCAGGATTTCCCTTGTATTCAGCTCTCTCCAAAGTGAAGTTTCCCCACACCATGATTCTGTCACCACCATATTTCACTACAAGGACTGCCATTTCAGGGTCTTCTACCATGTTTTTTTTTTTTTTTTGCATTCTGGCCCAGAAAGAAAACAATAATTTTGTCTTTAAAATGTAGAGCCAAAATTGCCACAAGCCATAAACTGTAAAACACCACTCTAGCTTTTGTTTAAACAGTGGCCATGCAAGCCAGATTTGTCAAGTACACAATCCTTTGGTTTTCATTTTGACTGTTCATTGGCTGTTTTTCTGTCAGAGAAGATTACGTTATACAAAGCCAAACTTAATAATGCTGGGTACATACAAACAAATGGTATACTTGTTTTGGTGTATAAAATACATGCCAGTGTGTGGATAAGGTTAATTGGTGTCATATAGAAGGAAATCTTAGGACTTGTCGTTCCACTGAAAATATGATCAGGATTCATTTTGTAGAGCTTTACAAAAATATAACTCTCCACTGACTGCCTGGAGTCTGTTTGGAGAGTTCTAAAGTACCTGGGAGTCCACGTCCACGCCATCTGAAGTCTGTTTCCGGGTCTCGCTGATGAGCTCCAGCCGCCTTGAGCTACCCCTAGGGGAAGGTGTCTCCACGCCGTTCAGCATTCCTTTCTCTATCATGAGCAGCAGCCCCCCAGAGGCAACGATCACCAGGAAGGTTAGCACCGAGGGCAGCATAGCGGAACTGCGGCGGACAGAGCCCGGGCTCACCGACGCGCTCCTGAAGTGTATAACGGAGCCGCTCTGCACTCCGTCGCTCCGTCTCTTCCCGTAGTCCAGCTGCCTGCGTGGAAGCATCATGGCCGTGTCCTGCTCGTCTCCCCGGTTTCTGCCAGCTTTTAACTTTTAAATGCTGACAGTTCTTGTGTGGAAGTTTCCACTCTGTAACTAACACGTATCCATTCCAAGGCTTTGAAAGTGTTTAGAACCCACTGTATTGGCAACGTCCGGCGGAGACTATCAAAATAAAATCCCGTAAAAGTATTACCATCATCATCAGACGAGAAAACGCTCTCCAAATACATACTTTCTTTTTAACAGTCCATGATACATACGTTCAACGTGGAGTACGTCTCAAATTATGTTTTCTCGCGGTTCACTTTTAACGTACCCACATAGAGGCTTTCAAAATAAAATCCCCCATAATCTTGTTATTAAACTATGCTAAACTTGTAATAATGCATAGAAGAACGTCCATTGTGTTTACGTGCTTGCGGTCCGGATTGCTAACATTTGAGCAATAAGTTAGCGGCAGACTAATTGTAAACAGCATTTAGCAGAAATTGTCATTCCAAAGTTCAGTTTAACTTGGTTAAAGATTCATTGTGACTCTACAAACTCAGAGAATTAAGATTAGAGACATTTATGTCATTAATGTATGCTTTTAGATCATATCCTGTTTTGGCATATTATAAAGTAAGCCAGAAACATGTTTGAGCATGATGCATTTCATTTTTTTTTACTGATTAATTGGATTCTTAACCACTGCACTCAATTGCATTACTTTAATGTGCCTGTCTACATTTCAGAATAATGTTCTTTATTCATTAAGACTTGCTTATTTATGTCAAAATCCAGATTCAGCTTCATTGTAAAAACAAATATACAGACGTGGACAAAATTGTTGGTACCCTTCATTAAATAAAAGAAAAACTCATAATGGTCACAGAAATAACTTTAATCTGACAAAAGTAATAATAAATAAAAATTCTATAAATGTTGACCAATGAAAGTCAGACATTGCTTTTCATCCATGCTTCAACAGAATTATTTAAAAAATAAATGCATGAAACAGGCCTGGACAAAAATGATGGTACCCCTAGAAAAGAATGAAAATAATGTGATCAAAGGGACATGTTAATCCAAGGTATGTCCACTAATCAGCATCCTAGGTGTCTACAATCCTGTAATCACTCAGTGGGCCTATATATAGGACTCCAGGTAGTCACTGTGTTGTTTGGTGACGTGGTGTGTACCACACTCAATATAAACCAGAGGAAGCAAAGGAAAGAGTTGTCTCAGGAGATGATAAAGAAAATCATAGACAAGCATGTTAACTGTAAAGACTATAAGACCATCTCCAAGCAGCTAGATGTTTCTGTGACTACAGCGGCACATGTCATTCAGTAATGTACGATCCATGGGACTGTAGCCAACCTCCCTGGACGTGGCTGCAGGAGGAAAATTGGTGATAGATCAAAGAGACGGATAATCCAAATGGTAACAAAAGAGCCTAGAAAGACTTCAAAATAGATCCAAGCTGAACTTTATGCTCAAGGAACATCAGTGTCAGATCGGAACATCCTTCGCTGTTTGAGCCAGAGGACAAATCATTTAAAAAAACAGACTGGAGTATGCCAAACTACATGCTGAAGAGCCACAAAGCTTCTGGGAGAATGTCCTGTGGACAGATGAGACAAAAAATTTACTTTTTGCCAAGGCACATCAGCTCTATGTTCACAGACGGAAAAATGAAGCATATCTAGGAAAAAATACGGTCGCTACTGTGAAACATGGGGGAGGCTCGGTTATGTTCTGAGGCTGATTTGCTGCATCTGACACAGGGTGTCTTGAATCTGTGCAGGGTACAATGAAATCTCAAGACTATCAGGGGATTCTAGAGAGAAATGTGCTGGCCAGTGTCAGAAAGCATGGTCTCAGTCGCAGGTCACGGGTCTTACAACAGGAAAATGACCCAAAACACACAGCTAAAAACACCCAAGAAGGGCTAAGAGGAAAACACTGGCCTTCTATGAGCCCTGATCTCAATCCTATTGAGCATCTTTGGAAGGAGCTGAAACGTGCTGTCTGGAAAAGGTGCCCTTCAAACCGGAAACAACTAGAACAGTTTGCTCATGAGGAGTGGGCCAAAATACCTGCTGAGAGGTCCAGAAGTCTCATTGACAGTTACAGGAATCATTTGATTGCAGTGATTGCCTCAAAAGGTTGTGCAACCAAATATTAAGTTGTGGGTACCATCATTTTTGTCCAGGCCTGTTTCATGCATTTATTTTTTTAAATAATTCCGTTGAAGCATGGATGAAAAGCAATGTCTGACTTTCATTGGTCAACATTTATAGAATTTTTATTTATTATTACTTTTGTCAGATTAAAGTTATTTCTGTGACCATTATGAGTTTTTCTTTGATTTAATGAAGGGTACCAACAATTTTGTCCACGTCTGTATAGCCTAGATCTGATCAATAATATGTTTTAACTAAGAATTAATGACTTGCATGACTCTCACCCTGGAGTCATGCGGTCATATCTCACCCGGGCGCTCACTGTGCGCCTTGTCTCAATTTTCTTTCAGTATTATTGTGGCCATTATAACATTGCTCTTTGAATATGAAAGCTATGACGATGTTACATGTACAATTTATTTATTTTGATTTTGGTAATAGAACACTTTTGGTAATAGGCAAGATGTTCAAAGCCTGATGAGTAGTTTTAAAACAGTGCTACGCATTAAAACTGATGTTATGCTCTTAGTTTCAACAAAAATGACTTTTTTTTGTTTTTTGTTTTTTTTTAACTGTCAGAAATATGTACAAACAGCTGAATTTCTGCAGAGGGAAAATTATAGTGGCCCACTTTCCGTCAGCTGATTATCATTGTGCAGCAAGACACAAATTGCCACAGAAAAGAGGTCAAGGTTACATTTATTTATAAAGCACATTTATAGGCTTTCCACTCTCCTCCAGTGTTTCTCTCATGTTAGTGATTGGCTCTCCAGCAATTTGCTGATTTTAAAGGGACTATATCATGCTATTTCACAGCTTTCAACTTCTGGGATATCCATATATATGATAAAATGGTACCATTAGTGTAATACAATATAATTTGTCCTGAAATGTAACTTGTATTCTGTAGTTAATGTTAGACCACGAGATGAAACAGCTCGTTTCTCTATAAACCCGCCTCCTGCACCCCAGCTCTACGCTGAAACTGAAACTAAAAGTACTAAGCTTCATCACAAACAGTATTCTCACGAATAATTTGAAAAGCACAGAAAAACCGAGTCCATAAAGCCTATTTCATTTGCTAAATCTCCAGGCTTTAGACAGAGCTCAAACCAACAAAGCTGTGTCCACTAAGCAAATCTTTCCAGCCCAGTATAAAAGCCGTGGGTGTTGTTTGCACCCGTTTACTGAACATTCTGAGATGCTACAGATCAATTAATTAACCACACAATGCTGTTATAAGATCACAAAAGCACCTTGATAAATGGCTAGCCCACATTAGCATTAGCATATAGCCACTTCTCTGTCCGTCAGGCGTCTTTGTTCTTTGATCCAGCTGCTGTTCTTTAGGAATGTAGCATAAAATCCTGTTATCCATGCAGCCAAACGGGTGTTTTCACGGAGAAAGTAAGAAAATCCAACAAAAAAAGTGTTTTAAGCTGCCAAAAACCAAAGCAGCCATTAGCTGTGAGGATGAGGGTGTGTTTTGAAAATCTACCAGGGGTTAGCCGCTCTGCCTGCAGGGGTGGTGCAGACACTTCTAGCACTCAACTTTCAACTAGTGATGTCACTAGTTGACCACTCAGTCGATTTCTAGGAGAGGGAGGGGCAGCTGCTCAGATAGAAGAATTCAGGAGGATTACTCAGACATACATGAATTAAGCCAAAAACCACTCTGGTGGGGGTTTTTATGAGAAAATTTCACTACCATGTGGTTGAAAACTCCAAAAACGTGATTTTGCATGATATAGCCCCTTTAAATACTAAAAAAGGCAGAGATCTTGATAATCGCTCCTAGTCATCTGCATCCAAAAATCACTTGCCTCTTGACTCACGTGTCAAATCTATTTCCAGCTTCTGTTTTAATAATTGAAAAAACATCTCTAGAAGTTGACAGATGGTCTCCAGAATTGATGTGGAGAAAGTCATACACAGTTTTGTGTCTTCGTGCTTGGACTACTGTAACGCTCTTTTCGCCAATAAGGCACGGCAAGGCAATTTTATTTTGTATAGCACACCTTCAACACAAAGTAATTCAAGGTTCTTTAAATGATTTGGTAAAGAAACCGAACCTGATAAAAGGACAGAAAGTGAAAACGGCAGTTAGAAATAAGACCAAAAAAACAGCATAAAAGTGAGCATAAAACATGAAAATCAATAAAAGAAAACAGAGAGCAATTATCAAAACATTGATGGAATACAGTATCTAGAAGACTCAACATCAAACATACAGCCAGTTACAATGGAAAGGTTCAGAATAGAGACGCGCAGGTCCAATCCTTCAGAGCTCCCACCCTGCAGCTTTTATATGCTTCCCTTCTCCAACACCTCTCAATCAAATGAGGGGCTCGTCACCAAAGCCTATTGACTGCTGGTGAGAGAATTCAGCTATAGCTATAGCTGAACTCTCACCAGCAGTCAATGATCACGATCAGTCAATGATCACGATCAGTCTTTTTTTTAGAAGCATTCCTGCTGCAATCATATATATTTGATTGCAGCAGGAATGCATCTAAAAGTTGCAGTTTGTTAGCTCTTTAGGACTGGACTTGCACCACTGGTTTAGCTAGAAGCATATAGGTGTGTTACAATGTCTTTCAAATTGTAGGCCAATCATCTATTACATATGTCTTTTCTGAGCCTTGAGATTAAATGTTTACAGACGTTCTCTACCTGTTCTCATTGAACATGCTATTTTGCAAAACGAAATGGATGTTCCCCCCCAAAAGTTGCTTAACTGGTCTGAATCGAAAATAAAGACCTTTTTTTTTTCAGATGTTTGGCAAAAATGTAATCTTTTGTATAATTGTCTCTCCTCTTAAACATTCTGATGTTGTTACACTGAAGTTTGTGTTTGGAACATGACAAAAATGTAAAACTGTTTCAGTTGGATTACTTCTTGTCAATTCACTGCATGCAGATATGATGGCTCTTCATTCCAAAGTCATTTTGACGTTCATCATTCAAAATAAAAAGCCAACAATTGAACCATATAACGTTGTTGATATATTCCATATGAGCTTGGTCAAAGCAGAGTGTAGCTGCAGGGTTAAGACTGTGTTTATATTTTTCACCATTGGATGGTGGCTGGGTTTCCCTTCACCTCCTCGTTTCTTCAATGACTCTAGCGAAGCACGCGCCTCCGCTGTGCCGCGCTCGCATCGTGACGCTCAGCAGCCGCCGCTCGCCCTGCTCTCGCAGCCACACCCTCCCTTTCTCCGTCTCCGTCTAGTACGCGGGCAGCTGTGCGGGACCGTGTCTTGGTGCGTGCGTCTTGCCTGTCGTGCACCCGCAGCATCAGCAACACAAAAGGGCTCGGAGCTGCCGGGGTTTACCTCAGCGCCGATCGGAGGGAAAACCGCGTTCGCGAACAAAGGTGCTCGGATTTTCCTGTCTTCTTCCATATTGTTTGTGTTTGTGCTGACTAGTCTATCCATTTGCACGACGCTGGTGACCTTGTCACTACAGCCCACTTCTCATTTACAATTGACCTGCACTGATCTGCTTCATCCCTCCTACAGATGTGTGTGCGCACATGTGTGTTCTGTTAATGGGATGATATTTGCAATTTGCTGCGACCTGAAATGCGCAAACGCGTTTTGCACCAGGTCCATTTGCCATTTCATAAATTAAAGCAATTATTTTCATGTGGACGCTTTTTGAATCCCGTTTTTGACAGTATGCATTAAAAATAGATGCAAAATTCTTTGTTTTTGGTGCGGTTTTCTGGATGGCAATTAATAGACCGTTTTCCCCTGTGCGGCAGCATCCACTAATTTGCCATTAACGGTTCGGCTGAGTATTGATTGGTGCCTTTAGGGTCTACATTGATGGTCTTTCACGGAAGCAATGGCTGTCTTTTCACATGATGCTCAGTAGCAGCATCTGAAACGCTAGGATGTCGGCTCCAAACAACACACAGGCCGTATGGTGAAGGCCTACATGTTGGACAAAAATGAAAATATAGATGTGCTTTTCCACGGGTCATTTGAAGCATTTTTAATCACTGCTTTTATTGCTGGTCCAGTCAGTAGACTTTATTGCTGAGACATACAGAGGCAGGGAGAACAGATGGCAGTTTGCCAGTGTTGTATTCATGGGCTGCTGGTGTGTTCATCAGGGTGCTGGTGTTAAGTAAACTACCCTGTCTTTTGTCTTGAGGGATTTTTATTTGTTACCGGACTCTGACATGTAGACTCCGACTGTATCATTTGCTGGATGCTGTAGATTTTAAGGAATAAACCACCAATGTGCCCTTTAGTTGCTGTGTGGTTTATGAGTGGGCAATGAATGTAAAGACTCCCACAAGTCAACCAGTTTGAACCAGCCTGATGGTTTGGAGAACCAGATGCAGTGACTCTACCATACCTGACATTTTCTCAGGACTTCTCTTCTTGTTTTTGTTTTTCTTATAATAATAATATTAATATTAAAAAATTAACACAATCTCATTTATGTAAACTGTAAATTGACAGTAGACGAAAAGCATCTTTAGCTATTAGAAAGCTGTGCAACCTCACCTTTTTAAATATATTTCCACGATATAAAATTAAAAACATGAAATAAATGTATAGTTCAGTTGCTTTGGAGCTGTATACAGAAAAAAGTATTAAATGTGTGTCAATGTAAAAAAAAAAAGACAGGTTACATACATTTCTCCATTTAGTTCTGTTTTAGTCTACTCCTGAAAAAGAAAAAAAATACCCAAATAAAAAAGCTGGCCACATTTTAAGCCATTTGCATCAACTTATTCACGTTCAATACCTCTATTTTTTGCATTATCACTCTTCCACTTGTGTTCTTATTTAAGCATGCATCCCTTCAGGTTATGGTATATGCCAAAACATCCTTTCATCAAATCCATAAAATAAATAATTGGTTTGCAAGCCACTTCTGACTTGAGGCCTATCAAGTTTTTTCCCCCACTTAGATACCTTCAATGAAATGTCTTCCCTAGCCTAGAATATACAGTGCCTTGCAAAATTGTTCATACCTCTTTTTCCTGTTACAACTACAATTCCTAATCAATTTTTTCCTAGGATTTTTATTTGATAGACGAACACAAAGTAGTGCATAAATGTGAAGTTGAGAAAAAAGGATACATCAGTTTACTTTTTCTTTCTTTGTAAAAATCTTAACACTCACGCATATTTGTGTTTAGCTCCATTTCTTTTAATGCCCTTAAACATAAACCTGTAAAAGAAATTGTCATCAGAAGTCACCTTGATAAATAGATTCTAGTTTGTAAATTAATCTCTAAATGTTGACAGCCATAAACTATTCAAATCCATCATCCAAAACTTACTGCAGCACTGCAGGGAAAACACCTGATAGCAGATTGATAGGCGTGTTAAAGAAGAGAAGCATGTAAAACATTCAGGACAGTGTGCTTTGAGGACCAGGGGTGGGAAGTACGGATATTGGGGGTGGTCTGCAACCTTTAGCATCCAAAGAGCCGTTTTGCTCTCAATCCACCTTTAGAAAGACTTAATTGAAAATTTTTTATTGAAATCTAATAGAGTAAAATTTGTTGTCATTCATAGTCACCATTTTATTTCAGTTTTTAGGTTTTAAAAGAAAGAAAAACATAAACCTTAAGAAAAGAGTGGATAGATTCATCTTATATGAGTTTTGGATATCAGTGGCAAATTATATAAAATTTGCATAGTTTCAACCCTAATGACCACAAAAATGGATCTAAAAAGTATTAGTTTTTGTATCATTCTGTCATGGAAATTCCAAGCAATTATTCAACGAAAAAAATCTAAACATCTGCTTGAATTTATTGAAAAAAACCAAAACATTATTTGGTTTGTTAATATTTTAATCCAAAGTTCATGAGCGCCATTATAAAATGTCTAAAGGGCCACAGGTTGCAGACCTGGAAGACAAATACAGAAAAGTTCTGGGAGACAACCTGTCAGACGCTGCAAAAGACTGGAGACTAGGGTGGAAGTGTATCCTGTAGCAGGTCAGCAGCTCTAAGAATTAAGCTACAATGGTCAAGATGAAGCACAATTGCTTAAATAGCCTCAAACAAAGAACAATCCTGAGTCGAATTTGGAATCAGCACTCAAAAACCTAAAAAAAAAAAGAATCATTGAAACGTGTGGTTTTCAAAGTGAAATATTAGTTCCAGGCCTGTAAATGCTTTTGCAAGTCTCTGCTTGCATAACACTGTATTCCATGATATTCCCCAAAGGATTTTATCTATTTCAGATTGCTTTTCACAGATTTTTACTCCCACCTTTAAAGAATGTCGGTTAAATACATTTTGCTTAAACTATTTCCACAAATTCTCTGAATGGTGGCTTTTGTGTCGAGTCCGGCTGCCTCGCTGTCGCTTAGCACATCCCTGGCGTTTTCATTCAAATAAGCACGAGTGGTTGAGAGCCTCCGTCGCCTGTGCACGTGTGAAAACCTGCGACTAGCTGGTGCGAGGGCATGTTTGCGCCGCTTCGCCTGGTGTTTCTATTCCTGCGCATTGTCAGTCAGAGAGCCGTCTGTCTTTGAAGTGCTGTGCTGCTCTAATATAGGCAGCAGTCAGGGCGGTAAAGCCCCATCATTACCATATCCCTGTGAGGATACAGTGTGATCCTGCCAAAACTGGAGAAGAGAAGGGGGGGGGGTGAGCAGCCCTTACAGTTATTATGATTCAGATTAAATGGAGCTATATACCGTACCAAGGCTGTTTTTAGCTGTGAGCTACCAAGGATAGGAACCTATATTTGTTTCGTTATTAGAAACACATTGAAATGTGTGGCTTTGCTAATAGGCTGTGTTTGTTTACTGCAGCTAGAGGGCGGGCTCCAAAAGCTGGAGCATCAGAGACCTTTAATATACTAGACATTTGTGGCCATAATGCCGTCAAGCAGCTGTGGCTTGTTGTGTTAAAAACCATCAAATCACACGTGCATATTGCCGTGCAGCAACAATGAAAGCCTTTGTGTGCATCAGTCGGTAGAAATGATGAATGCCACTCTGTTCTCCTGCACAGGCTATCTGACGGGGAAACAAAGTGTCACTTTGTGCCTCCTCAGCACAGCGGCACTAACAGACACAGGAGGACGCCCATCTCTCCTCAGCCAGCAGACACACCTCCTCTCCTAAGACTGCACATGCGTTCCCCTCCGACACACACACACACGCTCCTGAGTCCTGATCGGAGTTTAGATTCCAATCGAAGTAATATTGTAATCAATTTAGTGGGAATCTGAGAATATTCAGAGGTGTTTACAGCGATGTTCTTCTGTATGCGTACGCACACACACACACACATGCACTGAAAAACACACAAAGACGAGCGAGTTCTTACTGCATCTGACACCTGACTCCAGGTAACAGCCCAGATCCACAGTGACAGCAGGCAGGTGGAACGGCCACACATTCTCACAGATCCCCTCGCACACAGAACAGCAGCAGAACGGTAAGAAGGAGCTCTTCTACACAAGGTTAGGTTGCTGGTTAAATCAAGCGGTATGGCGGACATCTTTGCATAAATCGGTTTGACATTTAATTTTCTGAACTACTTTTTTCCCCATTCGAACTAAGTGAATATCAAAAGAGACAAAGGTTGTTTAGCTTGTGGGCTTTTTTGTTTTCATGCTTGAACATTGTCACTAAGCTGTAAGCTACAGTGGAAAATATAACCATGGTCATGTGATACAGGTTGCATCTGACACCCAAATCCATTGTTTGCCTTTTTATTCACCCCTTTGGATCTCCGTAGATAGTGTCAATAGTGTATTTTAGGTTAGATTTTCCACCAGGTTCTTAGATCTAATTGTTTTTGTTTGCAATGTTTCCCTTGCACTTCTAAGGTTTTCAGCCACACTTGGTGTCATAGCTTAAGGATGGCAAGGCTGTTCAGGAAGGGACTTTTCACCTAGTGGTCCAGAGACAATGGCTCTTACTGACTTTGATTTCATAGCTAATTATAAGGATTATTTCATCTAATTACAGTACCAGTTTACATTGGTATTCAGTCCCCTTTGTTCTTAAACTCCTAAATTCCTGAAGGTGCCATAGGTTTGTTGAAGTAGTGAATTAACAGCGTCGTATTGACTAAGGAGCACTGCAAACAGGTCAGGAAGATGGTTGGGGAGAAGTTTGAAGTGGGGCTAGGCTTTAAGAAATATTCCAAGCTTTGTTCAATCCATCATATAAAAAAATAAACTTTTCTGCAAACCTACCAAGACTGAGCTGTGCACCCAAACTGGACAAGGAAAGCATTAATTCAAAAAGCAGCTGAAAGGTATGGTAACTCTGTAGGAGCTAGAGAGCTTGGACTTTAAAATCTGATGACAGGACAACTGTTTGTTGTGCGATCTGGAAATTTGGCCTGAATAGAGTCTCAAGAGGAAAGCTTTTGCAAAAATAAAAGTCATCGTTATTTTTTTTCATTTATATAGCGCCTTTAGTGACCAAAAAGGCATCCAAGGCCCCAAACAGAACACAACAATAAAAACAGAGCAGACAACCAATATGAGACATTCAAAAGAAATAAAAGGCAGAGAGAAGAAAAAAATGGGTGTGGGTTGGGTGGGTTCTTCTGGGACCAACAGGGTCTGGTGCCCCTGTAAAAACCCCCAACTCCACTGCCATCCTAGTCCATACCCTGATCACATCTCAGCTGGACTATTAAAACTCCCTTCTCTTTGGTCTTCCCCACAAGTACATCCATAAACTCCAATTGGTTCAGAATTCTGCTGCCCGCATCATCCCCAGGATCCCATCCATCAATTGCATCACACCTGTTCTGCACAGCTTCACTGGCTTCCGGTCAAATTTCGTGTGGACTTTAAGATTCTGCTCCACACTTGTAAGGCCATTCATAACCTCTCTCCCTCATACATATCTGACCTTCTCTACATCAACACTCCCTCCCGGACACTCAGATCTGCCTCATCTATCAGCCTCATTGCACCTCCTGCCCGTCTGAACACCATGGGGGCCAGAGCCTTCAGCCGCTCTGCCCCACGTCTCTGGAATTCCCTTCCACCAAGCATCAGGAACATTGACACAATCTCCCCCTTCAAATCAAATATGAAGACCCACCTTTTTAAACAGGCTTACTCCCTTTAACATTCTGGACTAGTATTTTATTCTTTTATCTGTTGTTATTGTTTGTTGCTGTAAGGTGTCCTTGAGTGCCATGAAAGGCGCCCCAAATAAAATGTATTATTATTATTATTATTAAAACTGGTCCTGGCCCCTTTTTTTGCCCCTGTACTGAAGAGCTAATACTAAATTAATTTCTCATGGTGATCTGGTCTGGCACAGAAACCATAACTGATTGGTCCCTCCTGGGACAAATTGCTTTTTTTTACCTTCACAATTTTAAAATATAAGGTATTGCACTATTAACTCTGGCTGTATATGACCTGTATAGGCTGAGATAGGATCACAGTTTTCATTTACTAGATCAGGGGTCTTTATGTATTCATTAATTTTGTTGATGGATCTTGCACACTGATGAACATCCATTGAAATATCAATAAGAGTTAGTATCCCAGATTAAAGCAATGAATGCTAATTTACGTCCCCGGTCCCTAGACAGGTCACACCAATATTTTAAAACAAGAAAGAAAAAAATTCACAGAAAAAGCGAGTCACAGACATAAGCAATGCATTTCATACATCAGCAGCAGCTCAAATATTAGTGGTTACTTTAACCTGAGACTAATGAGCTGACGTAGTCCCTCTAAAGTGTCCTAGGTCCTCCGCTGGGTCTCCTCCCGGTGGGACGTGCCCAGAACACCTCACCAGGGAGGTGTCTAGGAGGCATCCAGACTAGATGCCCAAGCCACCTCAACTGTTTCCTGTCAATGTGAAGGAGCAGCAGATCTAGTCTGAGCGCCCTCCGAGATGACTTAGCTTCTCACCCCATCTCTGATGGAGAGCCCTGACACCCTGAGGAGGAAACTCATTTCAGCCATTTGTATCTGTGATTTTATTCTTTCGGTCACTATCCAGAGTTCATGACCATAAATGAGGAACGTAGATCGACCAGTAAATCGAATGCTTTGGATTTCTGCTCAGGTCTCTCTTCACCATGACAGACTTCTCCAGCCCCCATATAGCTGGAGATCCCTTACCAATTTGCCTATCGATCTCTTTCTCCACTGTTCCTATATTCGTGAAAAAGACCTACAGATACTTGAACTCTTCGAATCAGGGCAGGACCTCATTCCCCACCCGGAGAAGGCACTCTCGTTTTGATAAAGCCTGCAAGGCAATTTTATTTGTATAGCATACTTTCTTAAACAAGGTAATTCAGTGTTCTTACAGGACCACATCATCTACAAAAAGCAGAGTCCCGATCTTGAGGCCACCAAAACGGATCTCTTCATCACCTAGAAATGCTGTCCATATAAGTTATGAACAAAATCGGTGACAAAGGGCAACCTTTGCAGGGTCCAACTCTCAATGGAAATGAACCCGACTTACTGTCTGCAATGCAAACTCAGCTCTGACACCGGTCGTATGGTGACTTAACAGCCTGTATCAACGGGCCTGGTACCCCATACTCCTGGAATACCCCACACTGGACTCACCGAGCGACACGGTGGAACGTCTTCTCCAATTTCACAAAACACATGTAGACCGGTTGGTCAAACTCCCATGCACCATCAAGGATCCTGCTGAGGGTGTAGAGCTTGTCCAGTGTTTTATATTAAAGCATATTCGTTTCCTGGAGTAGCACATAGATAGGCTTAAATCCAATGGAGAATCCAAACCAAGACTTTACTTTGTTACAACAAAGTATCCGTTTAGGAGAAAGGAATACAAATATCTTCACCTGGGTTCTGTGCATGCATGTTTTTATTTTAGCCACTTCGGCTTCTTAACAGTCCAAAACCATGATTGTTTGGAAATAGTTAATTGGTGTTTGTGGTTTTCCTTAGAGAGTGTGCAACAATCTTTGTCTTCAATAAGATCCTTTTTGTTTCCCTGAGATGGAAAGTCGTCGCAGTGTTGGGACCTAGCCCTCCCTGCAAAAATGAATAGATATACGCAATAGATGGGTGGATTTGGATCCAATTCATAACGTCTTTGCTGCACTTGACTCCTTTGTGTTAGTCTATCTAATAAAATGCACAAAAGTTTGACATTGTCAATGTTAACATTCAGGAAAAGAAACACATACTGTGCAGTCGCAGATCTGCAAGCTAGAGAGTTGACTGTGTGCTTTATTAGAATTTCTCTCTAAAGAAACCTTTATAAACTTTACATAAGAAATGACAGAGCTGAAAAATTAAACTATACTGCAGACAAACTGAAATATTTAGCATTCAAATAAATGTTAGAAACCTGACAGAAAGCGGAAAAGGAAAAGAAAAGTGGATTTTGAATCTCAGTGTAGCACAATCTGTTCTCTTGAATTTACAACTAGTTTCATTAGTAGAGAGCATGCACCGTGTTAAGTTTGACATAAAATCAGAAAGTTATGGATTTGATGTGACTTTTACATATATATGGTTTTACACTTTTACGTTAAGTAAGGATTGCTAACATACCAAATAAAACCCCATGTGTTTTGACGTGTAATTCTCTAAGCTATTATGCAAAAAAATTAAAATGGCATTTTTATTGTCAGGATGCTTATTCCCTGCAAATTGTCTTGCACTGAAATATTACAATTTTCTTTTTAAAACATTTCCAGCACTATCACTGTTGGTTTTGAGGTATTTATGTAACGACAATAAATTGGATGAGGGTCCTTGCTTACTCACTCATGCCTAAAGAACAATACTCTCCTTCTTAGGACCACAGGGGTATAGGAAATGTATAAAAGCTGCCGTTAAAATTCCTCTGGGACACATTTCTACCTGTATGTCAACTAAACATACTCACAGTTTTACATTTTTCAAAGGGATAAATGGAAAACTGAAATGCAAAAAGAAATTATATATATATCCATCCATTTTTTGAACCGCTTAATCCTCAAGGGGTCGCGGGGGGGCTGGTGCCTATCTCCAGCTGTCAATGGGCGAGAGGCGGGGTACACCCTGAACAGGTCACCAGTCCATCACAGGGCCACACATAGAGACAGACACGACAACCAACCATTCCCGCACACACTCACACCTAAGGACAATTTAGAGTGATCAATTAACCTGACAGTCATGTTTTTGGAATGTGGGAGGAAGCCGGAGTACCCGGAGGGAACCCACGCATGCACAGGGAGGACGATTCATGTCTTAATCTCGATTCCAATTTAACAAGATTCAGAATCGAGCCGAAATGTTTGAGAATCGATTCTCAAAAAATATGTTTTCTGAACCGTTTTACATTTTCGCTTCACGTAGTGTTTGTCATGCAACGGCCACCGTTGCATTAACAGGTCTGATGCGCCATTGGCTAGCTAGCGCTAGCTAGCTGTAGCCGCTAGGCTAAAGCTTCAGCATGAAAGACGAAAGAGAAATCCAGTCCGCCCCGTCTTTGCTGAAGGTAAATGTTTGGGCCGTCTAAAAGGTCTTCTCCATGCTAATGACACCCTTGGCTTTTTTTAAAATAAATCTGCAAGTATATAAGGGCGATCTTTCTTTATAAGCTACACATTAACATCCAGCAGCACTGCACACCTGTGGGGCTTTCAAGGAAGTCCGAAATTTATGCTGAGTTCAATAACGTTAGGACTTTTAAAATTTCTAACAAAAACAATGAAAATACTAACATAAGCCATACATTTCTGTTTAATGATAGTTGATAAGCAACATTTGGTGCATACTAAATATTTTCAACGTATTTTCTACTACATACCAAAGAACAAACAAAATACATATATATATTTTTTCTTCTTAAAATATATCAGCATTTTTTTTTCAAGACTAGAAATTTTGTTTAAAAGGTCTTGGATTTCCAGTTGCAATTTCATGTCTTGTTACTTTTGAAACTGTTCCCTTCTCTCAACATAGATTGTAAAATCCATTTTGTGTTGATGCCCTATTACATTCATGGCTCACTTCATCAAAGACACTTGGCAGATCAAGTTGTGTGTATTACAAACACAAATGATGAATGAAAGAGTATTGATTAAGAAAAAAAATTTGATTTGAATCGAGAATCGTTTCTGAATTGAATCGTCACCCCAAGAATCGGAATCCAATTGAATCGTGAGATGTTGCAAGATTCCCATCCCTATATATATATATAAAGATCAGTGTCTGTTTCTGCGCTAAATTCTGATAAACCAATAAGGCAGA
Organism: Apricaphanius iberus; assembly: GCA_028564705.1. NCBI lineage: Eukaryota > Metazoa > Chordata > Actinopteri > Cyprinodontiformes > Aphaniidae > Apricaphanius > Apricaphanius iberus. The sequence continues at coordinate 1,323,937 of JAPXFQ010000256.1, forward strand.
ATTCAGGAGCTGCTTGTCTGAAACGCTTTAGGAACTCACAGTTTCTGTTTTGTCACGGGCGAGCAGATGGTGATTATTCACAGCAAAGCACTGATGTTTCTTTTCCACATTTAGAATTACCCAGCCCTTAGCTAAATGTCAAATGAATTTACTTGCTGCCTAATTTTCACTGTGCTAGACCTGCAGCCGCTGCTAAGTGAACAGCGTTGTTAGAAACAAGAGCTGGGTTTATGCACGTGTGGGTGTGAACTATCGGAATCATTTCTGCTGTTTGTTGTGCTTAGGATTTGTTGTGAGGATCGTTTTAGTTTCGAGTCTGTCTGTTCTTGGCCTAGTGGCTGCGAAAACACTTGGCATACTAAAGACGACGGTGAAGAATTAGATCAGGATGGAAAATGAGGTCCTGAAGTAACTGTAGATCCTAAATGGGATCTTAAAGAGGTTATTGTTTGCAGAAAGTGTTTAAAGTCCACATATGTTGGGATCCTCCAGGGAAGATGAAACATTCAACAATGGTGGCTTTTATCAGTGTAGCAAAATCTTTCACTCAAAGCTTTTGAAAAATATGGTCTTTATTTTGAGCATGCTTATGTTGTGGGGATGGGGGTGTTGATTGTTTCAATTCCTAGGTAACCCGTTATCTATGCTTTACTTTTTAATGATGATCAGACTTTCTAGGAACGTAAGAGTGTTAATGGCTTTTTGTTTGCATTTAGTGTAAATATGACATGACATAAGTGACTATGTCTTATAGCTTCCTTGGTAATTGGCTGGATGACATTTTAACTTGAGAGTGATGCTGGAAAGTGTAATTTCATCACAAATCTAAACATGTGGAATTAGCTAATCTCTTGAACTCAGCTCTTCCTTGATCAGATAAGGCAACAAAATTCCAAATTAAGGTGGATTTAATGTGAAAAAAAGGTTGAATGTACTTTTCGCCTACTATTAACTAACACCAGCTCTTAACACCACACTATCTGTGGTGCTAGGAGCTGGTTTCTCTACTGAAACCTCTGAGAACCTTGTTACATTGCTTGACACATTGTGGTCATGGAAATATTAGGAAATTTTAAATAAAAAGTGTGTCCTCAGTCAGAAAACTGAAAATGGGTTATCAGAACATCTTTCCTAGATATTAGGAGCCAAAAACATATGGCAAGATTGACATAAAAATGGCCCATTGGAAACAAAATGAAACTTCTTTCATGGCCTACCCAGTCCACAGGTGTAAATCCTGTTGAAAACCGTTGGAGTGGGGTTAGGATTTCTAGCTCTGGACAGAGGAAACAAAAAATTCCCTCTTTGTGTGGAAACTGCTGTCTTGTTGGCAATACAGTTATTGTTTTTCTATTCAGAAGAGCGGGAATAAGCCATGCTTTTTCATCCAACATCAGTGTCTGACCTCTCGAATGAGCTCCTGGAATAATAATAAATACAAATCTATAAACACACTCCTTAAACTTGTGAAAAGTATTCCTAGCATTTTGAAGCAAACTCCAAAATGTGGGCAAACCTCACATTGAACTCTCCAGATTAAGAATGGGATGTCACTCAGGCTCACCTGTATCAAGGTGGATGAGCGATAACTTTTGGCTTTATAAAGCATCTTTAACAGGGGTGCTGAGAACTTTGCATCTCTTTAGAAAGGCTTCTTCATCCTCCACCCACTAAGTCGCCTTACATGCCATTTTCACATTCCTCGCTTTCAACACACTTGACGCTAAAATTACTGCTACAACCCAAAGCTGCTGTTCTGTCTCAGTTTCTTGAGTTATTCCCCTTTTCCCCCCCAAAAAGCCTCAGTGGAGACGGCAGCGGCATTCATCTGGGTAAAACGAGCTTTGTGGTAAAGAGCAGATCGATGTTCCCTCGGGTTTTACTGCAGTGGTGCACGGCCATTGCAAGCTGTGCTGCTGAAATAGGTAAACTATTTTTAAGGCGCCGCTGCGTTCGTCTGTCTGCTTCGTCAGCAAGCCGCTCGGCTTGTAAGGTTGTGACAGCTGCTGAAACACACAACCCACAGCATCCAGACTCTTGTAGCCGCATGGAACAAGGGATGTTGTGTTGCTGGGTTGTTTGTAAGATGCTGGATTGTGTACTGCCAGTGCCATACTGTGATGCAGTTGTATCCTTGTCAAAGAGCACATGGCTGCTCCCCATGCTTATCTCATCCCATCAACATCCTCTGCAGTAGTTCACACACTGCACACCAATAAACAACGCTTTAGGACTGGCGAGCCAAAGACACAAACGATAAAATGAGAAAAATCAACAGAATCCTGCTTGGCAGCAGTAAACACATTTTGCACAGTCTCTGTGTTCATACACTCCTACTACCAAACATGCTTGTTCGCCCCTTGTTCTGCTCGACTGGACAAAGAGCCTTTTTTGTTAGGAGACATTTCTGAGACTGTCGCTCTGTCGCCTTCAGGAAGGAAGCACAGTGTGTTCTGGTCCCACTGGAGATGGCAGACCTCTCCGGCTCTATCAGTACTGTCTCGGTTTTAGGAGGCTGTCTGTGATCTCCTGATGTTTGGCTGTGGTTGTTTTAGGGGTTTGAGGTTTGTCCTTAATAATGCAATTGCAGAAATGGTCATTCAGGCAACCTGTTGGTTTATGGAGCAGTCACTTTAGATATACAGTTAACGGGGTTGCTACACTGTCGTTAAAGTCTGAAATTCATGATTTAAAAGAAAATAAGGAAAAGACTGTGAAAACACTTTGTTGCCTTACAAATTTCCTCATTTTTTTATGTTTCACCAAACCTTTTGAAACTTATAACTTCACAGATTTTAAAACTAGAAAATAATGAAAACCTGCGTTTTTCGAAACCAACCCGACTGGCCCCGTGTGAAAAAGTAATTTTCTCCTAAACCTAATAACTTGTCCCACCGTTCACTGCCATCAACAGGAGGAATTTTGACCCCATCTTGACCCCACACTTTCTGGTGTAGTCATTTTCCTTCTGCATAACCGTCGCCAACCATTCTCCTTTAGGATTGTCTGGCTGTTCCACGGGTTGTCCAGGTTTTTAAATTTTTTTTTATTGATTCTCATGTTTTCTGTTTTTAATTTTCTACTATATCTGTTTTTACCTTCCATGTTTTTATTATATGCTTGGTTTCTTTACCACCAAATCATGTAAAGTACCTTGAATTACCTTGTAATGAAAGTGTGCTATACAAATAAAATTGCCTTGCCTTGCCAAAAAGGAAAGCAGCCCCAGAGCATCACACCACCACGTTTGATTTTGATGTTCTTTTTCTAAAATGCTGGTAATTTTAGGCCAAAAGTAAGACCACCTTCAACAAGTTCCACCTTTATCTTGTTAGTCTGCCAACTCTTTCCCCAAAAGTCGTGCTGATCGTCAAATGGTTTTTTTTGCTATTTTTGGTCCGTAGTAGTTTTCGTATTGGAACGCCATTTCTTATTTTTGAATCATAAACACCAACGTTACCCAAACAATCAACGACTGCAGTGCTTTAGATGTTGTTCTGGGTTATTTGAGACATTTTGGGTGAGACATTGATGGGCTCTTGTAGTAGTTTTGGTTGGCTGGCAACTCCTGGGAACTTTCACTTTTAGTGATATCACTTTTGGATAGCATCTCTTATTGTGGTTTACTGAATTCCCAAAGGATTAGAAATGGCTTGTTAACCCTGGTGTCGGTATTTGGGTAATGACTTGATTTTACCTTTCTGGTAGTAATCTGGCACGCAAAGGCTAGACAAATTCAACCAAAAAATGTGGTTAATGATAAATAATTCATCATTTAAAATAGGGGCGGTTATATTTTCATATTTTTTCCCCTTTAATTACGTTCAGTTGACATTTTACAACAGTGTTTTGTGTTTCTGCAGATTATCTTATTTCTATCTAATTTTAACATTTCTTTTATCTAAAATATTTTTAAAAAGTGGAATAAATGTGTAAAGGGGTCAAATACTTTTTCATATTACTGTAACCATTTGAAAACAAAACAAGCAGTCTAATTACTTTTTGGTCACCTAGACTTTCTTAAATGAGAGTTTCAAACTCAACTTGTGACTCTTAAACTGCAGTCGGGTTTAATTTTAAATTATATATTTTGTTTGAAAGCTTTTGTCATCATAAAATGTGTCAATCATGACAAATTGTGCCTGAAATAATATCTATTTACTGTGGGGCAGCCTACATTTGATAGTTTGTAAGCGAAGTAGCCATTTATCACACCGCTGAACGATAGGTAAACTCCAGGTTTGTTGTATTTCCTGACTTGTGAAAGAGACATCATAACCCAACAAGTAAAGATAAAAAAAATTAAAAAAGCATAATTTTATAAAAGCTGTCAGAAAACATAGAATTTTAGACAAGAATCAAATGTTCAAATGGAAAAGTTGTAAGAAGGCTGAGTTGACCTGAAAAGAAATGACCAAACAGAGTGGCCGAAAGAGTGCTCATGTTGCACTTCAAATAGCAAATGCTTTATTCAACCCCAGTCATCAAGACGCATCCTGCAACAGCTAACAAAGCCAACCTTTTCTGATAACAATGCTGGAGGCAGTGGAGAAAAAAATTAAAAGCAGGACTTAGGGATGTGGAGCAGCTTCTCTGCAGTCACTTTTCAGAACATCTTTCCCATGTCCCTCTCATTGTTTTTCTCTGTTAAAAGCTTGTACTCATGCTCAACAGTAAATAACAGCATCTTTTTTTTTATGTCCAATTTTTTTTTTCTCCCACTACAGTCAAGGTCTGCTTATAACCATGGCAATGAACACAACAGAATATAATCATGATGTGCTTTTAGAGGTAACCAAACCCAAAGGCCCAGGTAAATATGAACTAATGCGTGGTTCTAAGAGCTTTTTAAAGAGACACTGGAGTTAAATAAATGAATCTTATCAAACAAACATGTAATAGCCATGGATGAACATGTGAATGAGCAACTCGTGGCAACTCTTGAGTATTGTGGAGGATCACCTCTTGCTGTGTGGTTTCCTCTTTTCCAAAGGCCCTGGGAGGCTCAGACTACATGCTATCTTGAACTCTTTGAAATACTGGATGATTTTAAATGAAAAGGTGATGGATCCAATTGGAAAATCTAAAAACTTGTAGCTACTGGATCCAAAATATGTGGCCGGCCGGATCAAAAAAGAAATGCTTCACAAGACACAAACAAGCTTCAGTTTGGTTTACTGTCTCTTTAAGGGCTGCATGGTGTGGTGATGAGCTTGACTTCATAGAGGAGACTTCTAGGAGTGTGCTATGTTCAAATTTCCACTATCTTTCTGAAGTTTCTTCCTGCTTTTCTTTGCTCCTTGTAAGATGAATAATAGGTTGATAGGCTTGATCCGTGTTGGATAAATGATCAAAGATTAGAAATGAAGTAGGCTTTTATTGCTTTATCAGAAAGCTACTTTTTGTGTCCAAGTGCAAACGGCAACACAGCACAGAAAAAATCCCAAAGATCATTTATTTGTGTTAAATAATTGGTTAGGTCAATTCACTGCCAAATCACACTGTACGTAATTTGCTATTTAGAAAATAGCTTTTATAGAAAACATGGTTCCAGTCAACATGAGTCCTCAACATACATAAAAAGAGAAGAAGGTGATGTCTGATTGGGCTGCAGACTTTGGACTCTAAAGTCAGCCAAAATACCTGCAAACAACCACAAGCTTAGCTGTTATGCAATTGGAAAGTGTTTAGTCAGTACACTTGCAAGCATAACTATTGATAACAGCTCATTATAAGTCCATGTAGTGTGGGTCTGATTTTTATGGTTTAGTCTAAATTTATTAAATAGCCTAAACGTTTCAGAAAGTAAGTAGCGTTCTGTCTGAGCTGTTTTCACAGTTTCATATAGTGTAGTGGTAAAAAAAAACAACTGAAAGTAGTTGTACTGTACCAGTTTGTGTAGATCTCACAGGTGAAGTTTTAATCACTTCGTGTTACTGGGAGTACATCACAGTAAAAACAAACTCAGATTTCCACATTAAAACTGTACAAAAAATGTCACTAGTAGACTCTTTATAAAATTTCTCCTAAGTTCAATATACTTTTTAAAAGTTTAGAGAAATCATGGATAAAATAGCAGCCTTTGTTTGTTCAATATGCTTTATTTTATAGAACTCTTGGTTTAATTAATGGAATTCCTAGTAAAATTTCAACAAATGTATGCTTATAACAATTATGCTACGTATATGATGATACATTTTTCGCTTATCTTTAAATCGAAAAACGAATTAAGTGTCAATTCCTTAAATGGACAATAAATTATCCCTCATCAATGAGTCATAATGCAGATGGGTTGTCAAAATACACTTCACTGCGAGTTTATAGAAAGCAAGACTCAACCTTTTGATTTAGGTTAGGCTAGAGCTCTGTGGTGTCCTTTTGCAGCGTTGTCTTCTCTGCAGGAAAAAAAGTGTCCTGTTCGATTTCATGCATGAGGGTTTGAGTGTGCCCATGGCAGTACATTATGGGCTTTGTGCCACTGGATGGGCAGAGATGCTGGGAGAACATGCTACAGGGAAGCAGAACATCAGTGCTGTACCTTGATCTTATTTTGGAGGTGAGGTTCCACGGGCCGCTAAGCCATACCATCCATTTTCTCAGTAACAGAGATGAGAACGAAAATCCGAGATAAAAACATGAGTAACTCCTCCAGCTCTTTAGATATACTTCCGCCCTGGAAAAAAATCTCCATGTTAGTCATAATACAAACAAGGCAGTCATGTTCTTGTCATGCAGTGTGCTATTTCTATAAACACACACACACACACACACACACACACAAAATTAAACAAATCTATAGTTCCCCTTCATGAAACTTTATGATACTCAGTTTAATGTATGTTTTTTATGTAATATGACAGAAAACGACCAGATTTTTACTCTATTCCCTTTAACCTCTAGAGGTTTATTTCTATATAGCTGAATTCAAAGCCACTGTTTTGATATGGGATTTAAAAAAAATCGTATTTGGTAAGGATACTGAATGTCTTCTTTTATTTTTTTTTTAACCACTTGAAAATAAAGCTTTTCAGCACTGATTGTACAAAAACTAGGAATAGAATATTTGTGGATGTTTAGTTGTAAAAAGGCTAACACTGCTTGAAGGTTAAACATATGTATATCAGTAAGTACAATCACAAAGAGAATGTATCTATTATTTAAAATAGCTCCAGATTATTCCAGATGTGTTGAATGAGATTTGTTTTGACCCTGATATTGATCCAAATTATTTAAGATAAAACATTTGCTCATGCACAGTCCAATACCTGCCCTGTTTGTTTTTGGAAAAATACTGGTATAAAGTGCGGTAAAATAAGCAACATTATTTACCACCAATAACATTCTAAACACGAGTTGTTTTTTTTAGTTTTGTTTTTTTATCAACGCATACATCAACAGTCCTGAATAGATTCACACTGGTAAGGCTTTTGCTGAGAATTTGCTGAAGCACAAAGCGAATGGCAGCATCTTAACTTTTCTTTTGCTGCAACTCGTTGATTATTCAGCTCGTAACATACATCAATGCGAATTCAGTTTATTGTTTGAAGGGAAAAAACATTTTAAAAAATGTGTTCCTGCTTCATAAATTTTGCATCACAAAGCATAATAATAGGGTTTTAGCTGCCCTCTCCACTGTTCACCAACTACTCTGAGAACATTGCAAAGAGCTGGTCAAACGACAGAGACGTTAAGGACCAGCAGCCAGTTTAGTCTCGCTTTTGCTGTAAATTTCATTGCAAATGGTGGAAAGGATATATATATTTTAAAAAAATCAATTCAGTTTATTTATACAGCGCCATTTCACAACATCTAAATACCTTACAAGAAAAGTTATTTCAATTGAGTTCTGCATACATTCTAATTAATCTTTCAGTTAATTGTTCTAATCAGCTTATATGTTTCTGTTTAAGGAATCCCTGCAGAATGCATTAAGTCATTGACTTCTGAGACTCGTTATTAATATCAGCAAAACAGCATGGCTCACTTGGGGTGCAGAATTAACTAAATCACTGACACTAAACAAACAAACCAGGAGCTGATTTTAGTTAAGGACTCTGATATCAATTACTATTAACAAAAATGTTAGAGGCTCCAGTTCTTGTGGTATTGGGACAGCCCTTCAAATAATTTTTTTTTTTTAGTTTTTAAATAAAAATATGTTGTTTTTTTATCCTTAATAAAACTAGCATTTTCAATCACAGAATGTCAAGTGGAGCACTCAGTTTAAAAGTATTGCATTTTTAGATGCCGGGGGATATTTAATGACCAAACCTATCAAGGTATGGTTTCGTTGTTTGTATAAAACGACAAATGTTTTCTTTTTTAACTCTTTTTTTCCCCCCCATTTAACTAATTAAATGAACCAGGCTCCCTGCACTTAGAGTATTTCTAGGGACTAGCTCATGGGTTCTTAGCTACATAGTTTAGCTTACCTGCTACTTCACGTGACATAATTGGAAGGGAAAAAAAAGTCATTTTGATCTCAAAGAAAAATTAAACTTGGAAAGATAATTTAAAAAATGGTTGCTTCAAACATCATAAAAATGGAGAGAGCATAATTATAACTCATGATAAGTCACATTAAAATCCATAATCTACTGCTCATGCCTGTCCTTTTTTCCCCACAGAAAGATAGAGTTGAGGGTCAAAAGATCTAAGAGGAGAAATTAGTTTACTGTATCACTTCCCATCATGCGTCTGGGTTAGTGAGCAGGGTGTGCAGTGAAATCCCACACCAGTTTCTACTTATAGCTCCGAAAGGGATACCCACAGAGCCTGAGAACGCCTGTCGGTGCAGCGGTGTAGAGTAGCTTTGCAGCTCTGTAACTTCACCCACTTACTTCATTGTGTGCATCATTGCAGGTATACAGACACATGGGCGACAAACACACACAAAAAAAAGCAAAACACAAAGCAGGGCATTCGGTTGCGGGCTAACAACAGAGATTCTGTAGAACCGCAGGAATATTTGTAGCACACGTTTGGATGACTCATGATCAATACATTTGATATTTCTATCTTGACAGATGAGGAAACGTGTTTCTGTACAAGGAGTTATGACTTTAGCAGAGTCCAAAGTTAATTTCTTGCTTTGGTTTTGGACTCCCTCATGAAGCACCAATAAAAATTTTATTACAACTGATTTCTCTCACTTGACATGTCACGTGTTGATGCATGTTTAGGCTTAACAGCTCTTGTTCTTTGCTGACAAAGTTGAAGAGATTACTTACTAAGAACGTGATTAACTGTAATGTGAATGGAACATCAGGAAAACACTTAAATGCAGGTCAAATGTGAGATGAGTCAAACTTTTGGCACTGATTCTCGGAGCTGTGTGAATTACTGGGCTGTCGCTCTGACTTGTTGCTGTTTTCTCCCTCTGGATTTTGCTCATTTCCATAAAACCAGAGGTTAGTCAGTGAAGTTTTTCTGTCATTTCTTCCCTCACTTTTAAGGCTTGAGATTTATCTTTACCGCTCTCACAATTGGAAGCCAAGGTTTTCTTCTTCACTGCCATCTCACTTATCATCTTATCTACTATTTTCATTCATTTTATTTCATTCATGTCGCTTGCATTTCGTTATCTGCTCAGTCGCATGCTAAAAATGGCCTCAGGCATCATCCTGCTCGTTATCTTCGCAAAAAGGGAGATAAAGACGGATTGATGTGATTGCATGGAGCTGTGGTTATCGTCTACTTTCTTTTTCCCCACCCAGCAGAGCAAAGACGACAGGGCAAATTCCAGCCCTTCAGACGGCTGTTCGGGAAGAAGAAACGGGAAGCTAAAAGGAGCTTTGATGGAGTAAAACTAAAAGCAAGCTTTTCAAGCGGGGAAGTGTGCAGTGGAGTTGTATCTGAGAATGAGGAGTCTAGTGAAAATCTGAGGTAGGTGGCTTAAATATTTTATTACAAGGAATAACTCAGCGGTCAAATAGGTCATAATCTTTATGTAAATTGATGTATGTAAAATCCAGTTTGCTTTCTTAACACAACATTTGAAAGTAACTCATGAAGTTTAGGGTGAGACATTGCACTTTAGACAGTAAAGTGGAAAGATTCGTGATGTGATGATGAAACTGCCAGAGTGTATGAAGCTGATTTTCTTCATTGTGTGGTATGACTTTTAGTAAATGTCATGCTGCGACACTAAGGACGTTTTCCACCTTTTGCAGGGACTCAAATCCCGTTGGATATCGAGCTCTCTCTCACGACAGCATCTTTACCCCCGAAGAGCCGCTGAAGGAACTCAGTCTAGATCTCAGCATGTCCCAGGAAAACGTTTCGGATAAAGTTAGGAACCTGCAGGTGGTCCTCATGCAAATCCTGCACCTCTCTGTGCTCACCATGCATGCTGCAGAATATAGAAATGCATGCAGTGAGGGTTTGATGTTCGCATGCACTCATCATTTGCATGAATGGCAATAATATTGAGCTTTTTAGGATTTATTTGAACAGGTTTTTTGTAGTTAAACTACATGATACAATATTGGTTAAAAAAAACAAGAACACATGGGTGGACAGAGTGAGAGTTTTCATAGATTTTCTCTATTCCACATATGTTTACAGTTAAAATGTATCCATCCAACCCCAATAATGTTTGAATGAATGTCTCCTAGTAAGATGCATCTCAACACACTTTGTAGCCATCGACAAGCTTGTGTTGTCATTCTGTTTGGCTAATTTACACCTTTTCTCGGCAGAATTATCAAGCGATTATTGAATGGCGTCGGTTTCCTGATGCAGATCGAGCTATTAAAGTCTATACATTTTAAATTGGGTTGAGGTCAGGACCATTTTAAATGCTTCAATCTTGCTCGTTTTGTGTTCTGGGTTCTTTATCTTCATTGAACACCCATCAGAACCCAGGTTTCCGACATCTGGAAGGGAAAAGTGTTTACATTAGTCATTAATGGTCAAGAAATCACCAAAGTTTAACCTCGTCATGATCTGTAAGCTGGAAAATGAACTCGACCGATCAGAGTTGCCACATTTCCAGCCTTATTCATGCAAGAGCTTGTTGATAGCTACAAATATCTGTGGCCAACTTACACCTTGCTTACAGATATTTAACAAAATATTTAGGATGCAACGATACTACTTTTTTCAAACCGATACGATACCAATACTTGGATCAGATTACTTACCGATACTGAGTACCAATACCGATACTTTACCACCCAAAAAAATTGCAATGAACTGGAAGGCAGGTTTTATTTTCTTCTCTGCTTGTTACAACAAATTATGGTGAATTTGATTTTAAAAAAGAAACCATTATGTGTTATATAATTAAATATAATAAAAATGTCTTTGAAATTATTCCAGAGTTTCCAAATTTTAAGTATCGGTTCATGGTATCGGTTAACTTTAACCGATACCGACATGAGTAAAATGGACAGTATCACACCCGATACCAGTATCGGTGCATCCCTAAAGATGTTAATAATAGAATTCAAACCTGTGCACCTAATTCTGTGTTCCACCCAGGGTGAGGCATAGGTCCAAATTTATCATTCAAAGCCTAAAATATAGATCACAATACTGGCCATGATAAATGGATTAAATCATTTGACTTCTTCACCATATAGAGGCAGATTGCACAAGGTATAAAGTTTGGCCAGATGCCTCCTTCCCTTCGAAGAAGTGAGGAAGATGAGGGAAGCTCGGATGATGAAGAGATTCCACGAAGCCCTCTGACGGTTGTGGCCCAGGTAGAAGCTGAGCTGCCAAAAATGGACCCAAAGGTAACCGATTGATATTTCCTTTTGATTTAAAAAGTAAAGCTTACAGTTTGGGGCAAAGCAGGAAGTAGGATTAACTTTCTTTGATGATGCAATGTGTAGAAATCGTCTAGTAAAGAGCCCTTACAAAAGTGTGTTATTATGGATTAGATTAGATCTACTGGAACTGGAATACTCTTTAGCTCTTCATTAATTTTGTATTTTGCAAACACAAAGTGTGTGTGTATAATTGTAAGGTGGAAAGAAAATATATGATTTGTAAAAAAATGTTGTCCTGTCTTATTCACATGCATTCACATTTAATCCCCTCTGTATTAGCAATATATAGAGCCACCTAGGTCTCCAGGTATAGCTGAAAGTCTTTTGTGGAACGTATATACCAGCTTTTGACTGACATTCCACTGCAGTTTTGGGTTTTCTTTCAGGATAGCGCTGTATTTAGATCCAGCCATCGTCCAGCTTTCCTTTCCTTGCTGGAGAGAAGCATATCCACAGAATGATGCTGACACCGCTATGTTTCATGCTGGAGAGGCTGAGTTCTAGATGTTTTTTTTTTTCATACAGGCTAAGAGATTGCATTTTCCATCCACCCACAGCACTTTCTTCTAAACATTTGTGGCGTGGTCTCCATGATATTGGAGCAAACTCCTTGTTTTAGCAATTCAATGCTCCTATGACTTTTCTATAAAGGTCACATTGGTGGAGTACACAACTAAAAGTAGTCTTGTAAGCACTACCTGAGCTGTGGATCTCTGTTGCTCATCCAGAGTTACCATGTACCTCTTAGCTGCTTCTCTGTTTACTACTTGCCTTCCCTTGGTCGATTTGAACTCGTGCTATAATCTTTCAATTTTCAGATGTTGGATTGAACTGGCAGGGCTGCACGGTGGTGCAGTGGTTGTGGGTTCATAACCCGAGTTTGCATGTTCTCCCCGTGCATGCGTGGGGTACTCCGGCTTCTTCCCACAGTCCAAAAACATGACTGTCAATTATTTGGGGATATCAGAGTGGACGAAGACAAATGCCTGCCATTCCTAAGGTTTTTGAGATTTAGAAACCACATTTCATTTTCCTTCCTATTCACAAGTATGCCCTACTTTTACAGGTCTGCCAAGTAAACTCTCAATTAAACACACTGAAATGTGTTGTTGCAAAGTGACAAAATGATGAAAAGTCAGGGTGTGTGAAAACTTTTACAAGGCAGTGTAGATACGTTTTCTCATGTGATAAATGCAGGTCCAAGGAGCGCAATCATCTGCACAGCACAGCACGCCAGCAAAGTCCCCGAGGTCCAAGCGGGTTCTCCCACCAACCGGCACCATCGAGTCCATCAATCTAGACGCTGTCCCCCAGTCTGTGCCTCGACTGGACAACACCGCCGCCAAGCATAAACTCTCCATCAAACCGAAAAACCAGAGGATGACCCGCAAACACCGGCGGTTCACACTGGTATGGGAGACACAAACTGAGCGTGTCACACATTGACCTTGGCACATTTTCCCACTGCCTTCTGTGGTTTAGAAACTTTAAACCAATCCTGCATCTTCTTTCCTAGGACCTCCAGGAAGTGTCCATTCCTGGAGTAATGCAGGAGGACCTGGAGGCAGCTGACCACCGCAGAGCATCGCTGGAGTCATCCAAAGAAAGCTTGAGGAAACAGAGATTCTATGAGGAGGAAATACTGGAGGCCAGGAGGAGGAGGGAGATGGAGGAGCAAAAGTTCAGAGAGGAAGTGGAGGAGAGGAAGAGGAGGGCGGAGGAGCTGAGGCTGCTTGAACTGGAGGAAGAGAGGTGTCGCAAGAAACAGCAGGAAGAGCAAGAGACGAGGATACGAGAGGAGGCAGAGAGAAGGAAGAAAGAGGAGGAACAAAAAAGAGTCAGGGAAGAGGAAATAAGAAAGCAAGAAGAGTTTGAGAGGTATAGAAGGGAGGAGGAAGATAGAAGGATGAAAGAAGAGGAAGAAAGCAAGAGGCAGGAGGAGGCTGAGAGAAGGATACGAGAAGAGAGGGAAAAGAAGATGCGAGAGGAAGCAGAGAAGAGGAGGAGGGAGGAGGAGGAGAGAAGGAAAAGGGAAGAGGAAGATGAAGAAAGGAGGAAAAAAGAAGAGAAGGAACAAATTCGAAAGCTGGAAGAGGAAAGGAGAAAGCGAGAAGAGGAACTTCGAAAACAAGAGGAAGAAGATAGGAGGAGACTGGAAGAGCAAAAGCAAAGGGAAGAAGAGAAAAGGAAGAAAGACGAAGAGGAAGAAAGGAGGAAGCGAGAAGAGGAGGAGGTGGCAAGGAGGCAACAGGAACTTGAGGTGGAGAGGTGCAAAAAGCAGGAAGAGGACGAAAGAAAGAAAAGACAAGTACAGAAACAAAGGCAAAGGGAGATGCAACAAAAGAAACAGCTGGAAGTGGAGGAGCAGAGGAAGATGTTGGCAGAAGAGGTTCCTGGGAGCGCAGATGAGAGGAAGCGGAGAGCCGAGGAGCAACGCTGGAGGGAGATGGAGGAGCGACAGAGACCCTTTTCCTTCAAGGTTTCCTCTGGAGAGAAACAGATTCTCTTCCAGAAGGTCAACCTGACCCCTGTTACACCAGCCTCCAGCCACCAGAGCGCTGCTGATGCTGATCAAAGGGAACGAGCTACTGCTTCCTCCCTGGAAGGGCAAGACCCCCCCAACCTGCCGGCCTCTCCATATGTCCCCCACACAGCTATCCTGGTGACAGGCGCCCAGCTCTGTGGGACAGCTGTCAATTTAGACCAGATCAAAGACACCGCATGCAAGTCCCTGCTGGGTTTGGGAGAGGAAAGAAAGACACAAGCAACGTCTGCTGCAAAGAGCAAGAGCTCGCCGGACCGCAAATCTGGGAAAACCAAATCGCTCAGCGAGTCTTCGGTCTTGCCGGATCAGTCTAGCGCAGCGGTGCTGGCAGAGTGGGCAAGCATCCGCTCGAAGATATTTAAGGGGGTAGAGGACGGGAAATATGACGATTACCCTGACCCTCCGAGCAGGAATCAGCCTCAGCTCAGCAGTGAAGAGCAACCTCCGTTTGCTCATACCAACCTCAGAAAAACTATGTCCGCCAGTGCCAAGTTCTCCATCACGCCTGCAAAGAAGAAGTTTGGAGACTCAAACAGAAACTCAGAAATATTCGCTTCAGATTATAAGGATGGAGGAGAGGAAGCTGCTCAAACTGAGAGTCCCAAAGCAGCATCCCAGTCTCCAACCATTAAACCTCAAACCCGGACAAGCAAAAGTGTTCGGATTGTAGAGAGAGGCTCAGACGAGTGCATGTTTGCCAAAGACCTCCCGTCATTCCTGGTTCCCAGCCCAGGGGAAAGACCTGAGGGCTCCGAAGTAAAGAGCCCACTTCAGAACAAGACAAAGGAGGGGGAGGCGCAGGGACAGGAGGGGGAGAATAACCCCTCACCTTTTGGGATAAAGCTGAGAAGGACAAACTACTCTCTGCGTTTTCACAGCGAACAGTCCACAGAGAAAAGGAAGAAACGCTACAGCGCCGGAGACAGCTTTGACGGCGTCCCTTCACCTCTCACTCCAATTGAGCCCGACTCTGATGCCTCCTCTGTCTTTTATGACAAATCAAGTCCCGCATCACCTCAGACAGAGGGAGCAGTCAGCAAGTATTTACATGCATCTGCTTCTCCTGCCATAGCACGGGGTAAGCTAGGCAAACCTACCTGCCCCATCGCGCACAACGAAGGGGAGAAAGTCCTTTCCAAACCACCACCCTACCGCAGACCAACAACATCGCCCAAACCCTCTGGAGCAACCCCAACACCTCCTCCATCTCCACTACCTAAAGTAGCCCTCGGGTTCCCCCATGAGGACGTGAACGAGAGGACGGTAAGCCCAGATTCCTCCGTCCAGGAGCTGGCCAGTAGAGGCGGAGAACCGCCAACCGTGGCACAGCAGCACGGAGTTGGCCACAGTCATGTCCAATTGGAGGAGGAGCCAAAGGAGAAGAGGTCTTTTTTCCCCTCCATCAACATCCCCTGGAGAGAGAAGACGGACCGGAAGGCTGAGCTCATAAAGCGAGGTCAGTGTGTCCCATGACCAGGAGCTGGCTCAATGTTTTCTGAAATGATTCTGGGTTTATGGGGAAAGGCAATTCAAGGCAATTTTATTTGTATAGCATACTTTGAACACAGGGCAATTCAAGGTGCTTTACATACGATTAGAATACAAATGAGCAGTTACAATAAGAAAATAATCAAGAAAATACAACAATGTAGGGACAAATGAGTAAAAAACACAGGTTTAGTTCATTAACTGATCTTGATGAAGAAAGCTCACAGTTTTTAACACAAGAAAGCATTTACATAATTAAGACAATAATTTTTGTGATAATTTAAAAACAAACAAGTAAAAACAGTTACTCATAAGCGAGTCTAAATAGGTATATTTTAATTTTAGATTTAAAAGAGATCAGTGTCTCTGCAGCTTTACATTCTCCCGGTCGTTTGTTCCACATATGAGGAGCATAGAATCTAAAAGCTGCTTCCCCAGGTTTGGTTCTGGTTCTAGGGGACGATCAGTAAACTAGAGCTGGAGGATCCAAGTGATCTGGATGGTTTGTACCATGATAGAAGATCTCTAAATTACTCTGGTGCTAACCCATTCAATGATTTATAGACTAATAAAAGCACTTTGAAGGCTATTCTCTGAGCTACAGGGAGCCATTGTAAGGACTTTGGAACTGGGGTGATGTGCTCTACTTTCTTGGTTCTAGTGAGAACACGAGCAGCAGCGTTCTGGATCAACTGCCGCTGTCTGATTGATTTTTTTTTAGGAAGAACCTGTGAAGATACTGTTACAGTAATCAAGGTGACAAGAGATAAACGCATGGATGAGTTTTTCTAGGTCTCCTTGTGTCATCATTCCTTTAATCCTAGAAATGTTCCTCAGGTGATAGAAAGATGACCTTGTTATTGCCTTTATGTGACCCTGGAAGTTCAGGTCTGAGTCCATTATTAGACCTAGATTTCAGGCCTGGTTGGTAGTTTCTAGTTGGACCAACTGAAGCTGTGTACTGATATTTAATCGATCTTTTTTGGGTCTGAAGAGAAGCACTTCAGTTTTGTTTTTGTTCAGTTGGAGGAAATTATGGGACATCCAGCTGTTAATTTGCTCAATGCATTTTTTGAGGATTTGCGCAGGTTCAGCATCACCTGGTGACATTGAGATATAAAGCTGAGTGTCATCAGCATAGTTGTGGTAGTTAACATTGTTGGTGATTATAATCTGGTTTAGTGGGAGCATGTAGATGCTAATTAGGAGGGGCCCTAGGATGGAGCCCTGGGGGACACCACATGCGATTTCTGTGTTTTGTGATGAGAACTGGCTAATCAACACAAAGGGTTCCTGTTCTTGAGGTAGGATTTGAACCATTCGAGTACTGTTCCAGAGAGTTCGACCCAGCTCTCTAGATGTTCTAGTAATATATCATGATCAACGGTGTCAAATGCTGCACTGAGGTCTAATAGTACCAATGCTGTGGTTTTACCACGGTCAGTATTTGTATGGATATCATTGAAAACTTGGACAAGGGCAGTCTCTGTGCTGTGGTACCTACGAAAACCAGACTGATAAATATCAAACGGATTTCACTGTCTCTAGTATGCTGTTTGGGTAGCAGGAGCAGTTGTCTTTTAATCAAAGAGTTGTGGGTTAAATTCCAGTTGCTTCCCATACAACTTTAGTACCTACTTGGGCAAGGTTCTTAACCCCAAGTTAATGCTGATAGTATACATAGTGCTGTATGAAATTATATAACTGGGTTAATGTAACTTTGGTCCATTTACTGTAGTCATAGTAACAATCAAACGTGTGTTCTTCTGCAGAAAAACCCGCCTTACAGGCCAGGCACTCACTGGACAGCGCAAGGGTCCAGGAGAAGGAAGCTGGGCCCTTATGGATCACCCTGGCCCTGCAGAAGCAGAAAGGCTTCAGGGAGCAACAGCAGACACGAGAGGAGCGCCGAAGCCAAAGAGAGGCCAAGCTCGCAGAGAAGCAAGCCAGAGAAAGAGACAGTGTATGTGCCCAGATCCCCATTTACCCACTCTCCTTTACTCTCCCTGACATACTTTTCAGTCTTTGAAGTATTCTCAAATCTCTTTGTGCAGGTTACATTGGTGAGTCCCACGGAGGGCAAAGAGAGCAGGGGCACTAGTCCTTCCTCCAAACCTCAGACACCAGAGGAACCCAGGAGGCCCGACAGCCTGCTGGGACGATTGGATCGCAGAGATCCCCTTAAAAAGGCCAGCACCTTACCGAGCTCAGTCACAGGTAGGGACCTCAACCTGTAGCTGTAAGAACAGAATAACCTTTATTATGACACAAAGGGGAATTTCAGCTGTAACATCAGGAAAGTGACAGGTAATAGATGCATTTAGATTCACACAAGTGAAATAGAAAAGTAGAAAAAAAACAGAATAATAGATGTACAGTCGTGGCCAAAGGTTTTGAAAATGACACAAATATTAGTTTTCACAAAGTTTGCTGCTGAACTGCTTTCAGATCTTTGCTTCAGTTTTTTCTGTGATGTACTGAGATCATTAAGTCAGGCTGATTGGGTTATAATGGCAGACTTAAGATGTTAAAAGGAGGGTGATACTTGAAATCATTGTTAACCATGGTGACCTGCAAAGAAGTGTGTGCAGCCATCATTGCGTTGCATAAAAATGGCTTCACAGGCAAGGATAATGTGGCTACTAAGATTGCACCTAAATCAACAATTTATAGGATTATCAAGAACTTTAAGGAAAGAGGTTCAATTCTTGTTAAAAAGGCTTCAGGGCGTCCAAGAAAGTCCAGCAAGCGCCAGGATCGTCTCCTAAAGAGGATTCAGCTGCGGGATCGGCCACCAGTGCAGAGCTTGTTCAGGAATGGCAGCAGGCAGGTGTGAGCGCATTTGCACGCACACAGAGGCAAAGACTTTTTGAAGATAGCCTGGTGTCAAGAAGGGCAGCAAAGAAGCCACTTCTCTCCAAAAAAACATAAGGGACAGATTGATCTGCAGAAAGTATGATGAATGGACGTGAAGCCTCTTCCCGATTTTTTTGGGGCATCTGGAAAAAGGCTTGTCCGGAGAAGAAAAGGTGAGCGTTACCATCAGTCCTGTGTCATGCCAACAGTAAAGCATCCTGAGACCATTCATGTGTGGGGTTGCTTCTCATCCAAGGGAGAGGGCTCACTTACAATTTTGCCCAAAAACACAGCCATGAATAAAGAATGGTACCAAAACAGCCTCCAACAGCAACTTGGTGAAGAACAATGCATTTTCCAGCACCATGGAGCACCGTGCCATAAGGCAAAAGTGATAACTAAGTGGCTCGGGGACCAAAATGTGGAAATTTTGGGTCCATGGCCTGGAAACTCCCCAGATCTTAATCCCATTGAGAACTTGTGGTCAATCCTCAAGAGGCGGGTGGACAAACAAAAACCCACTAATTCTAACAATCTCCAAGAACTGATTCTGAATGAATGGGTTGCCATCAGTCAGGATTTGGCCCAGAAGTTTAATGAGAGCATGCCCAGTCGAATTGCAGAGGTCCTGAAAAAGAAGGGCCAACACGGCAAATACTGACTCTCTGCATAAATGTCATGTAATTGTCAATAAAAGCCTTTGAAACGTATGAAGTGCTTGCAATGATATTTCAGTACATCACAGAAACGACTGAAACAAATATCTAAAAGCAGTTTAGCAGCAAACTTTGATGAAAACTAATATTTGTGTAATTCTCAAAACTTTTGGCCACGACTGTAGATTAAGACAAAATCACAAAACCAAAGTACTGTACAGTTATTAAAAATAAAGGACCATACTTGGATCTGACAGATCTGACCGTGCAACAGATTTGGATATTTTAAAAACGGAACATTTTTGCAGAAAATGCATGTTAGTTGTGCATTAAAAAGTTAATGTATTTCCAAGAAGTAAACAGAAAAACAGACGTGCAAATAGGATCAGAAATGTTAAGTGAGTTAAACAGTGCAGATTACAGCAGGGGTGTAAACGTTACTGAGTTTGTTGGGAGCTGTTTTGGTGGTAAAGTCTAACTGCTGCAGGGAGAAAGGAGCTCTGCAGCTCAGCATTGTCTTCATGCATGGGGTGTTTCATAATTAGTCGTTTCTGAATGACAATATAGATCAGTTGAAGAATGATTTGTGTAACTGTGAGTTTTTTTTTAGCATTTTCCTTCCACTTCACACACTTACCCACTACTTTGCCTTGATCCGTCTCAACAAAATCGAAATAAAACAGACCAATGTTCGTGTGTGCATCTTGACACAATGTGAAAAACATCAAAGGTGCAAATACTTTTTAGACCCTGCTGATGTGTTAACTCACCTTTTTATCACTGTTTCTCAATTCCAGTTGAAATCTCAGACTCTACGCCGTCGCCACCTGCTGTCAAGGACGTGTCAAAGCGATTCCCCTCCAGCGACTCTCCCCAGGTGTCCACAGAGCCGGCCTGGCTGGCACTAGCAAAGCGAAAGGCCAAAGCCTGGAGTGACTGTCCACAGATCATCAAATAAACGCCCTCCATGCCAGTTTAACACGGCATGCACGGAGAACGCACACGCCTCACGGAGCGCGAGGATCACTCTCTCCCCCCCTGACACACACTGGCTGCTACAACTATCATGCTAAAGTGCGCTTCACAGTCAAATATTCCAGTAAGGCTGCACAGATGTATGTAAACCGATGAGAGCATGCATATATTGTATCCATTCACACCAATTCTATGTCCCTCAAAGAAAAAGTCCTCAGCAGGCAACCACAACCATGGCTCACCATCACAGTAGCCAACTTATTTTTCTTTTTTTTTTTGTAATGTTGGAGCCAACTGGGTCACCATGGTTGTAATAAATTCTGTGTTCGACACAATCCAGGCTCCGAGGAACAGCAGCCCTTAATCAGCATAGGGTATCCGTCTGAATCATGTTTTAAGGGCTACCAGTGAAAAAAATAAAATAACTCCGCATGGCCGCTCCTCTGGAAGTGTTACAGGCACCTTCTCTGCCCTCTGCCGTTATTTATGTACAGCAGCAGATTTATCTACACTGAAACTGTATTGTAGGTTTTCTCTGAGCCTTGTTTGTTGTGTAAGGAGGGAATCTTGTGGTTTTCTTAAGCTTTTTTTTTTTTTCAAGTCGTACTGGAAACAACAAATCTCACTGTGTCCGTGATGACTGTGACTGACTGGTCCTTATCCAGATCCAGTATTAGAAGCTGAACTTAAAGTGCAGCGTGGAGGACACGAAGTGCTCGAAATCTCTGCAGCTGTGTGACAGTGGACCTTAAAGATAAACACAGTACCTGCTGCAGTTCTTCTGGCATGTCCTCCTGTAAACTTAAACCATCACCTCTTTAACGTGATCCGATCAAACAGCATAGAAGCACTTCCTCTTCGTTTTCGCCGTGCCGTCTATCATATCTGTAAGTATGTATTTGCTCTGAAAGAGACCCAAAAAAACCAGTCACTTTGTTTCTAACTTTGGTCGTGCACAATAGTGTAGTGTACACAGTGTTATCTGTAACAAAAAAAAAAAAAAAGAAATGTTTGGTATTATTTGCACTTTTTGTCCCATTTAGAGATATTAATGAGAAAGTTCTTTAAGTGATCCCAAATGTTATCAATAATGTAAATTAAATAATGATGTCTGAACCAAACTAACAGTACTGGGTTTTGTTTTTTTACATGTGGAACTGAAACCATGTTTGATATAAAATAACAAGATTAATACTTTTTTGGTAGAATTTTTTTTTTTTTTTTTTACATGGTAAATGATTTACTTAGTAGGTGTAGTAGTCATAAGAATCCAGCAGACATCGCACACTGTTGTCAGTACTTAAACATCAGTTCCAAGGTAATTTGAGGTTTTTAATTACTTGTGAGTCATGTTATAGTTAAAGGAAACGTAGGTGAAGTCTAGCACATGAAGCTTTCAAAGCATCCTATTATTAAAAGAACAGGCTGATAAAGGTATAAATTGCTAAAGAACATAAACGACATAAAGAGAAAGTTTAAAGCGACCACCGAATTCTGAAATCAAGCCACAGTTCACTGGGAGAAGTGGTTGCTCAAGCTACATGCTGCGGGGTGTTTCTCATGATATGGTATGTCTGAAGATGAAACAAAAAAATAGAATGTGCAAAACTTCAATTATTTCAGTAATTCAACTTAAAAGGTGAAACTAACATATTATACAGACTCAATACATGCAATGCTAGATATTTCAAGCCTTTGTTATGTTGATTATGTCTTACAGCTTATGAAAACACCATTTTCAAAATATATTGTGAAAACCTTAAATTTTTTAGGCTCAAGGTGTCAAGCTCTAATCAGTTCATCTAAAACACACGCAGAAGGTTCCTGGGTCTTTAAACGGTCTCTCAGTCTCCCCGTCACAATCATGGTGAAGACTGCTGGCCTTACAGTTGTGCAGGAAACCATCATTGACCTCCTCCATAGAGAGGGAAAGCCTCGAAAGGTAATTGAACCAAAAAAAAATGTGCTGTATCAAAGCATTTTATTAGAAATGTATGTGGGAGGGAAGTGTAGAAGCAGCAGAGGAATGTCAGGAAAAGTCATTCCAAAGTGTTGGAGACCTTCAGGAGTGCATCAAGAGCCACAAAGATGGAGCCTGAACATCGGCTTCAAATGTCTTATTCCTCTGGTCAAGCTGCACTCGTCTGTTGTTCAGTGGTCCAAAGTCCTGTTTTCTGATGAGAGCAAATGTTGCATCTCATTTGGAAACCAAGGTCCTACAGTCTGGAGGAAGAATGGAGAGGCTCACAATCCAAGATGCGTGAAGTCCAGTGCGAAGTTTTCACCGTCTGTGTTGTTTTGGGGTAGCCATATCATCTGCTGGTCTTTATTAAGTTCAGAATCAAAACAGCCATCTACCAAGACATTTTGGAGCACTTCAGCAGACGAGCTTCACAGAGATACTGACTTCATACACCAGCAGGACTTGGCAGCTGGCCACACTGCCAAAAGTACTAAAACCTGGTTCAATGACCATTGGATTACTGGACTTGATTGGCCAGCAAACTGGTCTGACCTTAACCCAATAGTGACTCTATGGAGCACTGCCAAAAGGAAAATGAGAGACCTGAGACATAATGCAGAAGATCTGAAGGCCGTTATTGAAGCATCCTGGTCTTCTATAACACCTTAGCAGTGCAACAGGCTGATAGTATCCATGCCACACCACATAGAGGCAGTAACTGGTGATATACTATGCTTTTCTGTTTTATTCATTACATGTAATATTCATATTTGACATCTGACATTTTGAATTTGGAGTTTTCATAAGCTGTAAGCCATGATCATCAAAAAATTTAAATAAAGGCTTGAAATATCTATTCGCATGTAATGAGTCAATATTAGTTTCACCTTTTAAGTTGAATTACTGAAATAATTGAACTTTTGCACATTAATATTGAGTTTCACTTGTATTTATAGTATGTAACCAAATCAAGGATCAGTGTGTTTTTGTTCACACATATAAAGGTGTAAAAGGAAGGATTTCTGAAGTTTTAACCAAATTCTTCACCACTGCGCTTAATTAGTTTGATTGCTAAACTTTGAGAATGTCGCCCTTTTCTGAACTGCAGAAGAGATCCAGTTTAATCTTGGTGACGGAGACAGGAGAATATACCAAAGAGAGAGGAAGCAGGCCACAGAATGCACATTTTTGCAGGTCAGTGGATTAAAGCCTGCCGAGGGGTGGAGGTGTTGCTGGTAGAAGCAGCTTCAAGGGGTTAAACCTCAAGGTGTGAGCCAGCGATGGGACGATCAAAGCTCGACCACAGCTTGCCTTCATCGGTTTTAGCCAGCCAGACAGTCCCACATTTCCTTTGTAACATTGTGTAACTTCAGGTTAGGCATCCTTTTTAGAGAAGAGGAATGAACTGAAAAGGTCCATGTACGTGATGGATGGTGAATAATTCTTTACATTTTCTCAAACTTTAATAATCTTGTTTTTTTGGGGAGGGGGTTCCTCAGGGACTTGAAATGTGAAAAAAAAATAATCACAAATATTTCAGCAGGTTATTCTGGTTTATGCCAAAGGAGAAATGCCCACAAAATGAGTATTTCAGTACATGTTCTATTTTGGTTGATTCCAGGTTCCCTTTTTCTGCAGAGTTGGCTCGTTTATTTTTTATTTAGAAGAATAAAGTTTCCCAATGCATTTACTTTTACCAAAATACCTCTTAAAAAAAAACCAACTTTTTTTTCCCCCACACTGCTACTACTTTAAACAAAACTGTATAATGAGGGCAGATATCGAACATGACATCTACACAATAACAGCCAGGTTCAAGCAGTACACATAGTCATTACGGCACCCGATCACAAGAGACCGTTCCCACACAACCGGCGATGAGAAAAGCTCCCCGGGCAAGGCATGTGACGCCAGAACACGGCCGTCCTGCGCGTCCAGGATCCAGACGGTGCCGTCGGTGGAGGCCAGGGCCACCAGAGCCCCCCAGTGGCCAGCGGCGGAGCCCTCGAACACACAGGCAGTAGAATAAACCTTGCCTGAAGTCTGAAAAGTCCAAACTGAAGAGCCGTCGGCGCAGTTTAGGCAGTAGAGCCGGCCGTCATGTGAGCCGCACAGCAGCCTCTGCTGCCCTGGTAAAAAGCTCGGGGAGGAGAAAACCGGCGCCTTTGTTAGGAACTGCCACAGCTGCAGACAAAAAATAAAAATAAAAAGTCGCACAAGTTGTACAGTGTTTAGCAAAATTTTATTCTGTCTTTTCAAAACATGAGTTTCAGTGTTGCGTCAATCTCATATTAGTTTTTGTGTCTTGAAAAAAGGAAATTTCAGCTTTCCTTTTTTCAAAGTCGAGTCTAAGAAACGGGAAGATGTGCACATGAATGTACAATTTTCTCTGACTCGTACAGGGTCAATTATATACATGCAACTCATTAAGTTTTGGACAAAGGCTTTTAGGAAGTTATAGAGTAACCAAACACTTTCCATATTTCCCAGCAGGCTCCTTGCCGTCTATCTGGGCGAGTCCTACTTCCAACGGAAGTAAAACAGATTCCAAGCACGACTACAGTTTTCCTAAGTTTATATATAGTCCCTTCCACCCCTCCCAAACATTATGGTTTCTCTCATAATACGTAGGGGAAGCTGAAAGTTTTTGCTAAAACTTCTTTAAATTACATTGGACTTGTCTATACATGCAGCTGTAAATGTATTGGTTTCAGTTTTGCAGCAGGGGCGTCTTTATTAGTATGGTAGCTTTTCAATTCCTCATTTACTCATGGGTTGATGTTTGTTTTTTTCTGCAACTTGCACATTTATGCAAATATCAGTCAGGGTATAATTGTTATTTGAGCCTGTATGTATAATTTAAACTACTATGGATCGGAAACTATCCACACTAAATGCAGTTTAATTATTTTTACCAGTAACATGCAGTGGAACATCAGACTTTAATAATGTCAAAGAAAACCATCAGTGCTGCATGGAGAGGCTCATAAGGAGTGTATGATTATTAAATTGCTCTGAGTAAAATTAAAAAAACAAAAAATGTCTCACTCCAGTTTAAGTTATATATATCTAAATCAATACTGCTGTCGGTCGAGGAAGGAATCCGACCAGCCTATAAGCATATCAATTTATCAAAGCATCATTTTACAGTAAATATATAACATCTCCAGTTTCATCCCAATATTCAAACAGGTAAAGACGCCTGAGATGGTTGTCCTTCGGAGTGGAGGAAGAACTCTGTACATTCTTACAAGTGTGTCTTGTAAAAATAGACATGTTTCCAGCAGGGGCTAGAGGGCAGCATTTCATTTATGCCAAACATGCCTTTGGTTCTGATGTCAAAACCATCTAGTTTTAGAATGAAAGCTTAGGAGGACGTGTCATCCTTGGGTTTTTGATAGCACTGCATCCATCACATGAAGGTTAAACTTGTTCATCCTCTTTGTGAGGTTATACACGAGGACTTTCATATCAACAGCAGCACGAGTTTGTTGGAGATTCAGTGATGACATTTTAGAGTTTCCGGAGACTTCTTTAAGCATCTTGTAGCCTCCTTCTTGTAGACTTTTTCAGTCTTTACCGTTGTAAACCTCTCACAGTGTTGGTAAAATCGATCTGAAAAGCCCAAATACTGTATGTTCTAATTTTTTTTTTTATGACTTAAATCCTCAGACGTATTAGATAAACTAAAACACACATTTCAGCCAAATCTACAGGGTTCTTTCAGGTATCAGTGAAAGGCAACAACAGATATGAAATGCATAAAATAAGAGTCCGAGTCCGGCTTCCTCACCAGTTCCCCGTTGTCACTGAGGCAACAGATGTGTCCATCAACTGAGCCGATCACAACGTGTTCACCGAAGCAGTTTGGTGAGGAGAAGAAAGGTTTGTCTCTACAATAAGACCACAGGACGTCCCCACCGTCCTGGAGGAGACACAAACACACTCAGGGGGGGATGCTCTTTTATGTTTCGAGGTCTGATCTCAAAATATTTAAGAAAACATTAATCACGGTAGCCTTCACCACACGCGTCTAGACCCGACTCAAATTCTCGTCCCATTTTTGGGGTTTCCCGTTAAAGTCAGAGGAGGAGGAATCGCAAAGGCCGTCAGTCTCACCAGGTTGAGACACAGCAGACGTCCTCCCAGAGTTGCCACATACAGCCGTCGATGAGATGCTTGAAGGCGTGGGGAGGAAAACACAGCTCCGCCGCCGCAGTGTCGCTTCCACACACACCGCTGGGGCTGAGTAGCACACAACACACACACTTTCATGCATCTCCATTAACATGAGAGCAGCGAGAAACGAATATTGAAAGACAATAACTAGAAGGCAAGCTAACACAAGGCTTGACTTAATCAAAAAGTCTTAAATTCCTTAAAAAAAAATAAAAAAAAATTGATTCCAACACAATTATTTCCCCGCAAAGATAAAACCATGAACTTTCTACACGAAAAAAAGGCGCACCGACAAGTTACACTTTTAGGTTTCTGTATATGCTACCTGGTAGCAGTTTCTTTAAGTATGGTGCATTCACTGATCAGAAAAGGGTCTGTTTTTTTTGTTTGTTTCACCAGCAGATTTCTTTGTGTATCTTTCATTTGGAAAAAGTAGCCTACATTTGTAAACCTAGATGTGATGATTCTGCCACTGCTGGCATGGAGGGCCCTAAGCAGCTTCACGGTTAGCCTCAGGTTGCTCTGTTCTCCTTTTACTCAGATGTTGCCAGGCTGTGAGGTAAACACACCATGCTTCCTATACATGCTCCATGTTGAACCAGAGGGTTGATTGCGGTCGTCTCTTCCCGCTTCTTGAATGATTTCAACTATAACAGAGGAGATGAGAACACAGGCAGACACTGACCTGTGGGTCCAGGGCGTAGATGTGCCCATCGTGTGAGCCCACTACCACCAGACCGGTGAGAGGATCCACAGCCGCTGAGCTCTTCACCGCATCCTCCGTCTGAAACACCCACTTCGTCTCACCAGAGTCGGCGGATAAGAAGTAGACGCAGCCGTCGTAGGAACCTGCAACAGAACCAGCTGTAGTGACCCGAAAGACAAAACGCGTCGGTGAGACACTGGTGAGAACCGGCACTGACCGACGACGACGAGGGAACCGCAGCACGACACGGCGGCCGAGGCCTCGATTCTGTCCCCGAGGACGCGCTCCCACAGAAGGTTCCCGCTGAGCAGGTCTAACGCCTGGACCCTGTGGGAGTGGGAGCCGACGAACACCGTTGCTCTGGGACCCTCGTCTGCGACGTCCCTGACCAGAATCACGGAGGATGCGTCCACGCACCTGCCTGTGTCCGAGGACCAGCTCGAACTGAGGCGAATGCCGACCTCTTTGCCAGAGTTGTTTTCGGCACGCCTTGCGTCCCGCGGTCCTTCACCAGGGTCTACGGCCCAGCTCTGTCCTCGCACCTCACCTCCTCGTCTCACAACTCTCCACCCGAGTTTCTCTCGCTCCGTCCTGTCAGATTTAGGCCGTTTCTTGGCTGGAACAGCGGACGGTAGGTCCGCGGGCCGTTTTTCGGAAGTCGACGATGACGGGCCGTCCTCCTCCGGCAGCATCCGTCTTACATGGCGCAGAACATCTGAGAAGGACCTGTCCAGTATAACCTCCAGCAGCTGTGGAGAGGACACTCCTACGGCAGCGAGGATGTCCTCACAGAGACGCAGCGCCTTCAGAGAGTCCCCTCCACTGAACAGGAAGTTGGACCGCTCATCAATGGCCGCATCTGCAGGGAGACCTAACGCATCCTGGTGATAGAAGGTGCAGAACGGTTATTTAGATCAAATCTGGATGAGTATTTACACCGTTTATTTGAAGAGAGTTGTACCTGCCAGAGAGTCGCAAGAGTTTCTTTTAGTCTTCCGACCTCAAGCAGAGATGACCTTAACCCCTCTTTCTGTTTTTCATATATTCTCATCAGAGCCTCCATGTCTGCTTTGCCTGGTAAAAGCAAACATCAGAGCCATTAAAAAACACTCAAGGTCTTGAGGAGTAGAGCAGTGGTGCCCAAACATTTTCACTCGGAGGGCAAAAATAAAAATATAGCACAGCTCCGCAGGCCAAATATAAACAAAGTTTTACACAAAATACAAATACTACAGTAAAGTACCTTTTGCATTTATCATCCAGTCATTCAACCTTGCTTTCTGTGTAAATAACATTAAACTAAAATACAAATAAGTCATACATATAAATGTGTAGGCATTTAAAAACATGGATCTAACCTTCAATATGATTTTTAGAATTGATATACGTTAAAAAACATTCTTCTTCCCAGCATTTTTGCTGTGATGCGAATTTGATGGTCGTTAGATCCTGTTCAGTGCGGCAGCAAAGGCTCATAGGACATTAATAATAATAATAATAATAATAATAATAATAATAATAATAATGCATTTTATTTCTTAGGTGCCTTTCTGGACACTCAAGGTCGCCTTACATCAAAAAGTACAAGAACAACATCAAATAAATAAAAAATAATAATAATATAAAATAATAATAATTAAAAAAAAATGTTAAAATACAATGTTAAAACAGCGTGAATAAAACAGGACAATGCATTTGTGGTCACAGTGAATAGGCTTGTCTAAACAGATGAGTTTTGAGGATGGATTTGAAGTGTGGAAGTGAGTCTGTGTTCAGGTCAGGGGGGAGAGCTGGGGAGCAGAGCGGCTGAAGGCTCTGCTCCCCACGGTGACAAGATGGGTGGGAGGGACAGTGAGCCGGAGAGAGGAGGAGGAGCGGAGAGAGCGGGCAGGTGTGGAGATATGGAGGAGGTCAGTCAGGTATGGAGGGGCGAGGTAGTGGATTGCATTGAATGTGAGGAGCAGGATTTTATATTGGATGCGATGGGTGATGGGGAGCCAGTGGAGCTGTTGCAGGACAGGTGTGATATGGTTTATGGAGGGGGTGTGTGTGATGATGCGGGCAGCTGCATTTTGGACCAGTTGGAGTTTATGGAGAGTTTTTTGTGGGAGATCAAACAGAAGGGAGTTACAGTAATCGAGACGGGAGGTGACAAGGCTGTGAACCAGTATGGCAGTGGTTTGAGGGGAGAGTGAAGGGCGGAACCGGTGGATGTTTCTGAGGTGGAAGTAGGCGATGCGAGTGATGCTGTTGATGTGTGCGGTGAAGGAGAGGGTGCTGTCGAGGATGACACCCAGACTCTTTACCTGAAGAGAGGGGGAAATGGAGGAGCCATCAATGGGAATGGAGAAATTGTTGATTTTATTTAGGGTGGATTTGGTGCCAACTAGGAGGAGTTCAGTTTTATTGCTGTTAAGTTTGAGGAAGTTTGAGGTGAACCAGGACTTAATTTCATGGAGGCAGTTGGTGAGAGAGGAGGGTGGGAGTGTGGAGTTAGGTTTACTGGAGATGTAGAGCTGGGTGTCATCTGCGTAGCAGTGATAGTGAATGTGATGTTTTTTGAAGATTTGACCAAGGGGAAGAAGGTAGATTAGAAACAGTAGGGGGCCGAGGACAGAACCCTGGGGAACACCTGAGGTGACGGAGAAGGGACGTGATGTAAAAGATTTAAGCTGAATGAACTGGGTGCGGTCAGAAAGGTAGGAGCGGAACCAGGAGAGGGGAGTACTTGTGATGCCAATGGAGGAGAGTCTGTCCAGAAGGATGGAGTGGGAAATGGTGTCAAAAGCTGCACTGAGATCAAGCAGGAGGAGTATGGAGAGTGAACCGTAGTCAGCAGAGATATGAAGGTCATTGGTGATTTTGAGGAGGGCAGTTTCAGTACTGTGGAGGGAACGGAAGCCAGATTGAAATTGTTCATACAGATTATTGGAGGAAAGATGGGCATGGAGTTGGGCAGCAACAGTTTTTTCAAGGAGTTTGGAAATGAAAGGAAGGTTTGCAATGGGGCGGAAGTTATTAAGGTCAGAAGGGTCAGAACCAGGTTTCTTGAGAATGGGAGTGACAGCAGCAGTTTTGAGTGAAGAGGGTACAGTACCAGAAGTAAGGGATGCTTGAATGATGTTAGTTATGAGAGGGGAGAGTGCAGAAGTGGAGGCTTTCACAACGACAGTGGGAATGGGATCAAGTTGACAGGAGGAGGGTTTGGATTTCTGGATGAGAGTGGAGATTTGGGTGACGCATGGTAAGGTGAAGGCAGAGAATAGGTGGTTTGGAGCTGAAAAGGGTAGAGCAGGAGCATTAGAAAAAGGTGAGGGAGTAAGTTGTTGGTGGATTTGCTGAATTTTAGAGGTGAAAAATGAGGCCAGGGTATTGCAGAAATCAGAAGAAAAGAGATGAAATGGAAGAGAGTCAGAAGGTTTTGTGATGGTTGAGATGAGTGAGAAGAGTGTTTTAGAGTTACCTTCATTTGAGCTGATTAGACCAGAATAATAAGTGGATTTGGATTTGGAGATGGCGTCCTTGTATTGGAGAATGTGAGTGGAGTACATGTCTTTATGAATAGTGAGTCCAGTTTTTCTATAGAGTCTTTCCAATTGGCGGCCTTTTGTTTTAAGCTGTCTGAGAGCGGGAGTGAACCATGGTGCTGTTTGAATGAAGGAGAGAGCGAGTTTTAAGTGGGGCGAGAGTATTGAGAATATTATGGAGGTTTGTGTTGTAGTTTGTGAGAAGCTCATCTGTTGTAGAAAGACTATCAACACTGGGGAGGTTATGAATGAGAGATGTTAAGTTGTCCGGGTTAATGTCCTTTATTTTACGGAAATGTATAATGCGTGGTGGGTTGGATTTGGTAAAAGACAGATTAACATTAACTGAGAGAAGTAGGTGATCTGTGTATGGGAGATGGTCATTTTTACAGTTTAATGGTATTAATCCTGAGCAGCAGATTAAATCCAAAATATGTCCTTTGTTGTGAGTGGGGAAGTTGACAAACTGTTGAAATCCGAAACTGTCCAGGGTGGAGGTAAAATCTTTGGTGAGAGTGTTATTGCAATTATCCATGTGAATATTGAAGTCTCCGAGCAGTATAACATTTGGTGAAAGTGTGGATAGATGAGTCATAAATGCAGCAATGTCTGTGATAAAATCCTTGTTTGGTTTTGGTGGTCAGTAGATAATGGCAAAAACTGTAGGAATGTGTCCAGATAGCTGTTAGACAGTAGCCTCAAATGAATGACAGGTAGGAGCCATCACAGGCGCGACCCTCCAGTTGTCACGGTGTATCACAGCGAGACCACCCCTTTCCCAGACACGCGAGGTGCAGCGTGGTAAACAAACCCCGGTGGAGTAGCATCATTGAGTGATGTAAAGTCATTTGGCTGCTGCCAGGTCTCAGTTAGGCAGAAGATGTCAAACTTACGGTCCGTCAGAAGATCTTGGACGAGGTGGCCCTTACTCGTGAGAGAGCGGATGTTCAGCAGGCCGACGTGGACCGCAGTGCTACCGCTGCTGAGACTGACAGTTGGGCTAGCCGCCCTCGGGACGCCGGCTAACACAGAGTGATCCGTGCGCCGACTGGTGTTTCTCTGTGGGCGGCGAGCGGTGGACCAGAATGACTTGATGGTGGAGGAGTTCAGTCCGTAGGCAGCAGCGATGGTTTCCAGGTTGTTTGGCTCCAAACTCAGTCGTCTCCGTTGTGGCGCTGGGCGTAGGGCTGGCACGCGAGCTGTCTCCAAGGTGGTCACTTTCCTCCATGCTACAGGTGGGCCCGTCCCACAGGCTGTGATGTTTGGGCTCGGCATCGGAGTCGGCAGGTCAATAAGCTGCAAAGCATCGTCCTCCTCTGCTGCTGTCTGCAGCTGCTCACTGTATCAAGGGGACGTCCTTAGTGAACACCCAGGTACTTATAAATGGTAAATGGACTGGAGTTATACAGCATTTTTTACCACTCAAAGTGCTCTACACTGGAGCCACATTCACCCATTCGCACTAACAAATGTGCACACGGTCATGTATGAACTGATAAAATATTTGTGGCCTTTTATATTGTACAACTGTAAATACTTGCACAAATCTACTCTACAGTTGCTTGAATTTCAAATTTAAACCAAATTTTTCGATATTTCAAAAGTAACGTAAGCACCATGATTGAGGAATATACAACCCCGATATATATTCAGCGGACCCAAATTTTTTTTATCAGAAGTAGATGAATAATCTTTGTACAAACTGGTTTGACTTTTTGATAATTTCAGATTTTTAAATAAGGTTGAAATTACATTACTTTGGGGGGCAACTTTGGGAAACCCCTGCTGTAGACATGATGCTCACCATGAGGAGTCGTGGGTAAAGCCGGGACGAGAACCAGCGTGTCGGGAACGCCGTGAGACGACACCAGCAGAGACAGCTTGTTCATGATGAGCCTCTGCAGACCTCTGTCTGGCTCCCCCTGGTGGTGACGGACCTCGCTAGTGGAGGCAACGATGAAAGCAAGGAGTCTGAAGCCTTCATGGAGACCCACTGCGCAGGCTTCCACCTGAGGCAGAGTCAGGATCAGCTAGAAGAGATGAGGCAAAAAAATGTATAAAAATACTCTGAGCTGCTTCCTATGCTGTCACTATCAGCTCAGTGCCTTACAGCCTGCTTTAAAACACTCCCAGGACTATAAATGTTCACCACCAAACTTCACAGAACTCCTTGCTGCAGTTGCAGGGAAGGTCTCTACAAGCTCTATATTGAGATTGAGGCTTTCGGCACTTCTTCCAACCAAAGTAGTTTAAACTCTATCAGATCTGACGGAGAAGATTTTAAAAAATATATCAAACTTGGCAGAGATTATGAATTAGTTTAAGATCTCAACTGTGACTGTCATTTTGACCGTAGTTCTGGCTGTATGTTTGGGTCAGTGTTCTGCTGGTGGGTGTGCCTCCTCCTCCTACAGGTTTTCTTACCCTGTATTTAGTACCTCCATCCATCTATTAACTCTGACTAGCTTCTCTGTCTCCGCTGAAGAAAAGCATTCCCACAGCATGATCCCGCCACCGTCTTTTATTCTGATGTCAAAATAATTATGCTGTATGACCAAGGTCTAAAGAGACACTTCAGTCTAGTCTCTGTGTTTTTTGGTTAGGGAGCAAAGATTTCCTCCTTGTATCCATCCCATGAAAGTTAAACTTGTTAATCCTTTTTCTGAGGTTATACACATTGGGTCTGATTTTATCAATGACGTGCGCTTGTTAAAACCGGCGCAAACAGCCCCGCGTCGCAAAAACACACCATACCAGACTTGCTTACATTTATTTTTCAATAAATTTATTATTGACAAATGTAAAATGTCACGCACAATGTATCCAAATAGTATTTAACACTCTAATGGCCATAAACCTGACAGTTACGTGAATATTTAAAGTTTTTTCCCCAAAAGACGCATCATAACTCACTGCGCTCTCAACGTGTCTACACCTGCTGAAGGTGCTGAGCACACAGTGAGTTATGATCCTCATTAGTTTCCCCCATAGTGGTTAATGTTGCTGGGTTCTATTTAATACAACGCAGTAATCATGTACAATACTACAAGGATCATTGACAGTGTATATATATATATATATATATATATATGACATTTTGAAAACAAAAGTCTGACATTGTAGATGACGTATTTTCAAGATCAGTTTTTTTTCTACAACAACTTGACATTTAATAGAGGCCGCCATAAAGTGTGGTGCATTTTAACATTAGTAGATTATGGACATTTTAGCGCCCTGCTTCAGTTTTGATAAGTGTGAATCTGTGATACTCCGTGTGCATGCAGCAGAAAGCAGCGCATGTACACGCACGCATTAAGTTTATTACTGAAAAACGAATAACTTAATTCACAACATTTTAATATTAATTAACTCTGTAACAGCTAGAGACTTGATTGTTATGTAGTTTTCCCGCCTTTATTTTGCCAAAGACGGATCATGAATCCACGCACATTATTCCTCCTCTCTCTAACCGTAGTGCAGGTCGCAGTAGCGGCCTCAAACTCCTCATTTCATTACTTCCACTTGCGGCTGTTATGAATAGCTAACGCAATCTTAGTAGATCACCCGCAAATTAAGGGCAACACACTCGCACAAATTTTTAGCGCTGCATACAATTTTTCGGTCATTATCAGTAATGTTGATCAATCAGGCCCATAGACTTTTATATGAGCAGAAGAGAGAGCTTGCTCAAACTCCTGTGATGTCGTTTTAGACTTTTCTGGAGACTTCCTTTGGCATGTTGCTGCAGCCTCCTTTTGGGGTGAATGAGCCTGAGGATCCAGACTTGGACCTGTTGGACCTTGCTTTGATTCTCCTCCAGTAGGAGACTGATTTACCATCAGTGGAACGGCAAATTTTTAAATTCTTCTGACATCTCTAACTACCGAACTAGACCCATGAGCTGCTACAACCTTCTGTCAAATGCCTGACTGCTCTTATTATGTGTACATGATTAAAATCACTGTGTGGTTATGACTATTTTATTATATTTGGGGTACAATATAATAGGACTTTTCTTCAGTTTTTATTGTTTTATATTTTTGAAACCTCAAAGTTTTGGTCAAACTGATTTGAAAAGTCCAAATATGTTCTAATTGGTTGATATAACATAAAACCCCAAAAGTTTTCTTACCCTGCATTTTCATCTACTTATATCTGACCACCTTCTCTGTCCCTGCTAAAGAAAAGCATCCCCACATCATGATGCTGCTACCTCAATGTCTCACCTTGGAAATGTCAGCTGTTTAAAGTTTAACTGAACTCCATGAAAAAGCATCATCACTCCCCCAGGCAACATTTGAAAAACTCTTCCAACGTGGCAGGACCAAGAAGCTCGTGGTCAGTTGTGGAGGATGAGTACGAGGGGGGATGAGGGGGGACGCGTGGGTGTGGTCTGGAAGACAGTCACGGCTTAACTATGGCATGCGTCCATCTACCTATGGTAAAGGGAGAAATGAGGTCTCTTCGCCAACATAGGTAAAGAGAGGTTGTTCTAACAAAACAGCATACCCATCACAATGACATACTTTCGGTTAATGCGCAGGCGCAGCAGAAAAAAAAACAACGTACTTTTCCTTTTGGTGTTTAAAATCTGTTCAAATCAACTTAAATTATATATATTTTATGTTTCGGTATATGCATTTAAAAGAAAGTATATTTGTCCTTCTGTGACCTTAGGGTTAGAACATAAAACTTGTGGGTTGGTTAAAGTCGATTAGATGACTCTAGTTACGGTATGCTATTCTGACAAAGTATGCTGTTTTGTCAGAAGAGTGGTTTTATGGAGCGCAGCAACCGAACAGCGTATCAGTTCAAGCCTTTGGCTCAGAGCGCTGAGTCAGCGCTGCCTGAAGCCAGCAGCATGTATAGTAGCAAACAAGCACAGAGAACATCAGTGTTTTCTCTGCATCAAAATTAGTTTTAAAAACTTAGGGACATCATATGTTTGATCCACGGCGCATTTCAAATTGGATCAGAAAATAACTTTAATCGCTCAATTGACTCTCATTAATTTTTTGGGGCATTTGGGCACCCATGTAGCGGAAGTAGAAGGGTGTGACTTAGGCTCCCAATACAGTTTAAAAGCAAAAAAAAAAGTTTTTTAGTTACACTTTAAGCAATGAAGAATTGCTTTACATTTTTCTTCATGAAGCAACCTACTTGTTGCAAGCTGTCCAAGTTCAGCTGTTTCCCATTGCGTTTAATCATCCTGTCTCTCCGTCCCAGAAAGTACAGCTGTGCGTCTTTAACGTTTACCCAGTCTCCCGTGGCTCTCATCGTTCCGGGCACAACAGCGTCCTCACCATCCAGGAGACACACTCTGTCCTTTCCACCTGTGCAAAAAAACAAAAACAAAAGACACATCATGTCTTTTTAGCAAAATGTATTTGAGAATATAACATTAGAAATATATATGCATATCTATCCCACCTATGAACACCTGTCCTTCACCCTCTGTGATGATGCAACCGTCTTCATCCCTGACTTCCACTACTGTGTCCATCATGGGAGTCCCGAGGGCCACAGAGGACACCGTGCTGCAAAGGCCATTCAATGTTCAATGATAAAAAAAATTTAAAAAATGAAATAAATCATTCTGAACATCTCGAAACACTCACAGGTTTTTGGACTGCAGCTGAGGTTCTGGTATCCTGTAACAGGAGGCCCAGCAGGAGACCTCAGTGATGCCGTAGATGTTATACACACAGGTTTTATTGTCCTCGTGTTTCCAGCTCCACAGCTGAGCCGGAGAAGGACAGGCCTCTCCACCCAGGGCCAACACCCGCAGCGAGGATCCGGGTGACAGCACGTCTCCTTTCAGGATACGGTCGCCGAACCGCATCAGGAGAGTCGGAGTGACCTGAAGGAGGTTCAGACCCCAACAAAATAAATTGAAAAAATAACCCCATCATCAATACGGAGTCTGTGGGCATAACTTTTAGTCCGTACACAGGCACAGAGCTGCTTACCTGGAGAACTGTAGTCTGGTGATGTCTGAACAACAGCTGGGCGAGTCGACTCGGGATCTTCTTGATCACCGCAGGGACCATGAGGAGCAGAGCCCCAGAGGACAGGGCCAGGAATATGTCCACCACGGAGGGATCAAAGGTCAAAGGGGAGGCGAGGAAAACAACATCATCTGCACTCATCTGGAACAGAGATCTGAGCAGAGAAACGAGCTTTTGTCTTCAGAACACACCCAGAAGGAAGCTGTTCCTCTGGAATCAAAAGAAAACCTCCAGGCTAACCTCAGATGCAGTATATTGGGGACGATACATTTGTGTGGGACCCTCACGGTCTTGGGAGGACCCGTTGTTCCGGATGTGTGGAGAACATATGCCAGTTCTGGGCGTCCCGAATCCTTTGGAAGAGTTCTAGCACGGGGATCAGAGCCGCCCGCTCTCTGAGCCGTCTGAGGTACGTCGTCCGTGACTGGAGGGGGCAGGACGCGCATCAGGGTTAATCTGAACTGGGGAAGCTCCGTACGAATCTCCACAGCAACGTGATCGACCAGAGTTTTCTGGAATCGCTTAACAGGAGAGTAGAGGAGAACCAGAGTTTATATTCAGTTTATTATACTTATGTTATCGGAAAAAAATCTATTCTTACAAACAGATTAGTTTTAAGTATGTAAAAAGGCCTTTCTAGACATTTAAATTTGATTGCATACTGATACATGTATTTTCTGACATGTTTCTCTTCCTTTCTAATGCTGCCCTGGGCAAACGCCCACATGCCCAATATCACTAACCTTCTGTGATTAGTTGTAGATCTATCACTTTAAAACAATACATACATGTCTGTGGTTGCAACGTGACAAAATCAGTAAAAGTTCACGGATTGTGAAAACATTTACAAAGCGCAGCTTGGAAGCATTTGCAACACTCACATAAGACAAACTACCTGCGCAAGGTCCGTCTTCACAGCGCAGTACTGGAGGCCACACTGACTCATAACTCTGGCAGAGAGAAGTCCTGGAGCCTCTGGGTCCAGAGGGACATAGGCGGCAGAACTCTGCAGGATCCTGACAGATAATGTAGCGTAGTGAGACAAACATAGACATACCGGAGACAACGTGGTCCAAACGTACCCCAGGATCCAGACAGGGAGCAGCAGATCATCGCCGCAGTACAGGCCGATAAGACCGCTGCCGGGAGAACACTCCTGCTGTAAAACAGCAGAAAGCTCCTCGGCAAGCTGGGCCACCTCTCTGTAGAGCAGAGTCCCTGAAGTTCCTCCTGAGCCGGAGTCATACAGGACCGCCGCTCGGTCAGCGTGCAGAGAGGCTGCGGTGGACACTAGACCCTGAAGGGTCTGGGCAGGCATCCCGATGAGGCGTTCACTGACAGCCTACCGTTTCTGTTCCACCGCACATCCTGAGACTCTCTGACTGAGTTCACTCTCATCACAGTGTTTCTGTTTTCACATGGGCGGATCACTGTTTGGCGAGGGCAGATGACGCGTAAATGGAAAGTGACGTGTGAATGGTGGCTCATTAAAAGCCTTCCTAGAAAGCTCGGTTATTCCGATATTCCAACATTGTAGTTTAAATTCGGTCGCTGATAACTAACAACGGAAACTAAATAATTATACTTAAGGTTGTATATATTTGTGAGAACTAGTAAAAGAATATCTGATATCTGATATGCTAAGTAGGCCAGCTATAATCCCATAAAAAGTCTTAAATCGAGATTAAAATAAAAACCATTTGACGTTTTTTTTAGTGGAAGAAAATAAGTATATCTGTAGAGTATGGGTTTAGCATAAATAAATAAGTACATTATTTAAGTCATTATCTACATTTGTAACGTTCAAATTATCTGATTAAGAAAAAAACGTTACTGGTTCAGATAACAT
This sequence comes from Apricaphanius iberus, assembly GCA_028564705.1. NCBI lineage: Eukaryota > Metazoa > Chordata > Actinopteri > Cyprinodontiformes > Aphaniidae > Apricaphanius > Apricaphanius iberus. Next base: position 1,362,466 of record JAPXFQ010000256.1, read on the forward strand.
TCCGACTGTTCTTGAACATACTGTTTGTACATCCTCTATGCCGAAGAAATGAACATTAAACACGGAGAAAATGACTATAATTCTAACCATGTGGAAAGCAGCAGCTATGTCGGGGGTAAAGCAGTCGGTGGAGTGAGAGCCAGCATGGAGGAGAAGCTCTACAAGGTTTGTGTTTTAGGTGCTATAGCTAGTGCTATCTCCCGTTAGCTAAATGACGTCATATATGCGACTTCGGATTTTTAGGCATTTTAAATGCGAATCTTTACAATTAAATAAATCCCAAATCTAATGACAAACACAGTCGAAATGTACATCATTATTTATCATTAAAATCGAAGTACAGCATATGTGTGATTCAGGACGTAAGACAAAGCGGACCAGAAAATAACTTTTATCGCTCCATTTACTTCCATTCATTATTTTTTCGGCCAGGAGACCCATGGGCCAACCAGAAGGGGAAGAGACTCCCCATTAAAAACAATTACATTATGCACCTAAACCATGTTTACTTTACTTCTCCATGTCTGTCTCCATGTCTGTTTTTGCAGTAGCTGTTTACGCAATGAACAGCTTCAGCTAATACAACTAAAAACTCTAGCTTACTAAACAAGAACTAAACAGGGAGAGGCAGCTTTCAGCTTCTATGCTCCACAAATCTGGAACAAACTTCCAGAAGAATGCAAAAATGCTGAATCGTTTGGCTCTTTTAAATCAAAGATTAAAACTCTGCTATCCAGAGCTGCCTTCGAGTCCTAAATTGCGTTTTTTTGACCAGTCTTTGATTCTCATGGTTTGATTTTTCTTATTTTTTAAATGATTGTGTTTGATCTGTTTTTAATCTATATTCTTTTGCATAAATTTGTTCTTCACACCTTCTCTTTTTATTGATGGATTCTTATGTTTTGTTTTTAAATTTCATACGCTCACATAAATTGTATTTTCTATTCTTCGATCTGTTTTAATTTTCATATTTTTATTATGTATTCGGTTGCATTACCACTGAATCCTGTTAAGCACCTTGAATTGCCTTGTATTGAAAGTGTGCTACATAAATAAAATTGCATTGCCTTGCCTAAAGAGCATTGCTTGAACTTTCAGTGTACAAAAGCAAACACAAAAAGCTCTTAGTGGGCTGTCTGTAACATAAAAAAAGACAGTGAGACAAGTTTTGTAGGGAAGACTGGTTTGTAATAAAATACTCCATTTATTCATTGAAGCCTTCAGAGTATTTACTGGAACATATCATGCAGCTATGAACCCCACCTTGATGTACAAATTAGGTCCTTTATTATTTTTAGTAATGATAAATGTTAAGTGTAGACGTGCCAAAGGTGCGTACAGGAAATAATACAACTGACATAGTTTTACTACGGTTAACACTTTCACACGAAAATGTCAAAAAAAAATGCCCTGAAGCTGAAAGATTGTATTGGTAAAGAGCCATTTATACAGTTTATAAGGGAAAAAAAGCTGTTTGGGGATTTGGTTACTCTTTAAATTAAGGCTACCTTTATTTATTTATTTATTTATTGAGAAAACAACCCCATAAATACAAAAGGCCATGGTCAAACAAACATTACGAAACCTACTGGTTTAGGGCGATTTTTTTTCTTCTTTATTTTAGAGTGGCATTCTTTTTCTACACTCCACAGCAGTAGGTGGCGGTAATCTACCCGTTCGGTGTTTTGGCCACCTAAACCAACACCCAGGAAGAAGAAATTCAAACTGAGCTCTACTTTCTCAGCTGTTTCTCCGTTATTTCTATCGTCTCTCAAATTTCAGATACGTGGGTTTGTAACGCGCAGCATGAATCCGTATTTACGCAAACGTTTGGATGAAAACACCGCCAACTTTAAGAGGTCTGTGGATCGAATCGCTGACAAGGTTTGTGAGCGGAACTAGCTGGTTTTATTGTACGTTAGTTGGCTCGAAAGAACTGCAGACGTGATGCCTGCTAATGTTTGCATTTTTTATTTAAACAGTATTTAAAACTTCAGGATGAAGAAGACGTGCTCGAGGTGGAAATAGACAAAATAAAACTTAAAAGTGGGTGTACTATTACGTTTATTGAGTATTTTTTTCCATGCTCTTTTTGGTGCCATCTGTTGGTGACTTGTTGCTGTTGCACTTTTGTTAAAAGATTCTTTAAAAATTTACTGCGTTAACCTTTTCGCATTGAAAACAAATTAAATTAGACATTTAACTGTAATTTATTTATTGCCGATACACATTTATTCATTCTGTTTTTCTCCTTTAACAGCACTTTCCAAATACTTAACGCAGTGCAAAGATAGATCCGTAAAGGTTTGTGATTGATTAATTTATCAAAAGCATGAGGTATGTTTATTCCAATTCTACATAAAATCCGAATTGTATCTCCATTCTCTCCTTAGAGCCAGTCACATCTCACAGATCACTCCTTCAGCTGTAAGTTTGAACACCACTAAATTAATCCAGTATTACATTTTTTTTTTATTTCCATTTGTTTATCTTAAACACTTTCTTTCCCTTAGCAGCAGACGTTACTGCAAACTCCCAGGTAAATATTAGTGAATGGCTATAATACTTCACCATCAAAATATTTGGTGTAGTTTAATTTAGAGCATGTTTTTTCTTAACAGTCAAATTTAACGTGTAACGATGATGGAGCGGACGACGGTGACTCCAGCAGTGACTTTGGTAAAGAAGATAACGGTAAGGACAGATAAAAGTCGCGTCTAGGGCTGGGTATCGATCTAAGTGTCAGGAATCAAAGTGTTGGAATAGATCGTTACGATCTGACCCGATTCAATCGGATCACCAGCTACCAGTCATAATTTTACTTAGGGAAACAGCAGTAAATCAGTACTTTCAAAAATGTGATCAGGTGTGGTTAATAATCTAGAGGGTTTTCCAAACGATTCACTACTGGGAGCTAAATGTAAAAGATGAAGGCTACGTTTCATTTAGCTTCCACCTGTGCATGAGGCACAACTTTCTCTTAGCCTAGAATCCCAATAAGTTACTTTGTAGCTTTTGGTTTGAGGGCTGTGATTGTTTCTGTAAAGCGTTGTGACACTCTCTTGTTCTAATATAGATGATGTTTGGTTTCCGTTTTACCATCCAGCAGAGGGAACGCTGAGGTCATTGGATGAAAGCCGGAGGAACTCTGAGAGCGAGCTCCTGCCAGAGGACCAAGACGAAGATCTGCAAATGTCTCTGAGTAGTCGGGGCAGCTCCCTGGCTGAGCTCTACCCGACGATGGTCAGTCGGATAGGGAGAGCCTGGCATCGGCAGACCGTCTCCAGATCCCTGCTGAGGAGGTACCGCAGGTGGATGCCGCAGCCTGGTAGAAACCTCAGCGACACGTTTGACGACACAGCGAGAACCGCTGACGACCCCCCAAAGCTGGTAACCAGTAAGAGGCTTCTCGGAGAGGGCTCAGGCGGTCCCGCGAAGAGGATGCGGACCGAAGCGGCGCCACGTCCCGCCCACTCGACACTGACAAGCCTTCCTAATGGACAACCGCATCGTGGTGGGGAGAGGGGATCACTAAGAGAAGACACCCCAGGTCTCATCAGCCCAGTGGACTACTATGACCACAATGAACCAAAAGAGATTTCTTTAAATGAGACCTTTCTTGTGTCCGAGCTGTCCCCACCTAACCCAACCCCCGTCAGTCCTCGGCAGCGTGCCTGCACCACCTCGGAGTCCTCCGTGGATCCATCGTTCAGGATTAAGAGGGCGTCTGGTCCTTCACGCGCAGCAGAAACTCCCTCCGTGCCAGAAAGGCCTGACATCTACAGCTCCCCGGTCAGGCCCAGTCCTTTCAAGGCGAGGAAGACGAGCACCCTCAGTAGGTCTCCTCTTGTGTTTCCCAGGAGCCCCAGAGAACATGACATGGACTGGTCGAGAGAACCAATGAGGCCGAGGTCACTATCCACCTCCATGTCCTCTCCTACGAAGAGACCCGTTGTGCTGGTGAAGATGCTTTACCCCCAGCACTCCAACCAGTCCTCCCAGCCCCGGCCCCTCTCGCCTCTGCCCACCAGGGCAGCCGATGGCCAGCACAGATTTGCACGGAACCTCTCCTTCGACTCCACTCTGTCGCGCCCCGTCCCCTACTCTGCGAGGGAAGTCGACGAGGATTTCTTGAAGCTTTACCATAAGTTTGTGTGCCAGAACAAGTCGTCCGCCTTCAGCGGCCTCCCTTGCCGTCTGTGTGGGAGAAGCTCTGAGGCCAGGAGGGCCCTCTGCTCAACCTCTTTGGCGGCGCTCGCCTTGTCGCCCCACCGCTCCATCCTGAGGAAGCGTTACGGGGAACAGAGGTTTGATAGCCGGCCACAGTCCAAACGCCTCAGGGATGAAACGTACGCCTACTCCCCAGGGTCCAAACGGCACAGGAGTGAGATGCTGAGGCGCTGCCTGTCTCCGTCTGAGGTGGAGCCCCCTCCCATCCCCGGTGAACCCAGAAACCAGCGATCTGCAGCATACCTGGAGGCCTGGATGGAGCGGCACCGGCCTCACTTCTCCTCTCTGGGTGAGCCCCAGTTTACAGACGCATAACAGTAAAAAAAAATTTTGTAAAGTTCGTTCAATGAGTGAAACGTAAGCTTATAAAGTCATGAAACATATTTGAGTTTGGATAACCGTGTCTCACAGCTAACGAAAACATAAAAAGTACATAACAAAACGATTTTTAAGACAGAAGCAGAAACCCTCACAAGGAGCGTAAGCCACAAAATGTCATCCCCAAAGAGTCAGGTTCCAAATGTATAAAAGAAATTCGGTGGAAGGAAGAAATGTGGCAAAGCCAATCTGTGCATGGTTCGTTATTTGGTTTTCAAAATTTCAAAATAAATAAATGAAAAGTTTTTTGTTTTTTTGGGCGGGGTTTTCCGTTTTTCAAAGCCAAACTTATCAACATAATATTTGACAAACACAAAAACCCCAGTTATGGATTTTTACATTACCTTTTTCAACCTGTAATGCAAAATCCAGGATTTGTTTCAGGTCAGGAACGCGTACTGCACCCAGAGGCAGATCTGCCGCTGGATATTAACCATCCAAAAGTCGAATATTAACCTACATCTTCAAAACAGATCTGTAAATGAATTTGTTCCTATGTTGTGAAGAGGGGAACTGAATATTTCCGGCAGGCGAAATATTCTGTATGGTGTAAGGAATTAATGACCGAAAACAGAAAATGAATGGTTTAATATTTGCCCAATGGGGTATAACAACAGTATAACAGAATATGAAAGTCAGGCTGAAATATTCCCCTTATGCTAAGACGATTTTTTTTGTCTTAAGAGAGAGAAAATATGTCCTCATACGGTACCATATCTAAATATAACAAAAAGCAGAGATATGTTTTGTGTTCGTTGTGTCATACTTTACATTAGAACGGTTTAATAATAGGACCATATTTATTTGTATTAATTTATTAGAGGATTGATAAAGTAACAGCTTTAACATGACTATCATAATTTTACAGAGAAACGGACCGGAGTGTGAATGTCTCATCCCCTCTCTGGCTGCAGTGTGCGCTCCTGACACTAGATGAACTGAATATTTCCGGGAAACAGATATTTGCATAAAAACTCTTGCACAAGACCTGATCTGCCGAAGGGGACAAAAGTTTTTTTGTTTGTTTTAACCTGGAAATTGGTAAAAATTTAGCTTTTTTTTTTCTTCCTCTTTTTGTTTTTCAAATTTGGTTTTTAAGCAAAACAACAAATAAACGAACTGATTTGTTTTTTTCCGATTTTATTTTGAAACGGAAAAACCAAAGGAGGAACCATCCACTGATTAACGGTACACCAGCAACAGCAATGATGGAAGTCCTGGGAAGATCGAGAAGGAAAGAACAGGCACGACAGGGACGAGTTTTGTATTTCTCTGTTAGGTTTATTGTTTTTTGTTATCTGTGACAAAATGCATAGTGCACTCTTAATTAAAAGCCAACTCTTAAAAATTGGTCTTTTAAAAGAGACTTTATATTACTCGTTGTCTGAGCCGCCCTAATGTTGGCAGGAAGCCTGTTCCGTAGCCTTGGGCTTACTACCGAAAAGGCCCCATTTCCTCCATACTAGGGCTAAGGGCGATTAATCAAAAAAAATCGATTAGTCAAATTTTCTTTTTATGAAGATTACATTTTTGGATAATCAAGATTTTTTTCAACCACTGCACTACATAGGACTTCCAACGGTCAGAGTGATATCAATCCACCCAATGCCTTACATCTTGTTTTTAGTTTGACTTTGAATTCAGGTCATCTCTGGGACGGGTGATTAAAATAAGTTTGAAAATATTTTTCATCAGTTGTACTCTCTCTGGTCTTTTCATATAAAGTGAGTTGCTGCACTCTGAACAATCTGCAGACGGTGAATTGATTACTGATCCGGGCCGCATTTAGAAGGTGAATCCTGAGAGTCTGGAGAGGCCCAGAATTCAGTTTCTACAATCGGTGATTATCTGTGGAGCTGCTTCTGCTGTCGATCCGCTGTTTTTCCAGATCCACAGTTACTGCAGCAGGACAAGACTTAATTCTCCCAGCAATACCAGCACCTGGTCACCTCTACCCTCACAGAGAACTTACGACTTTTTGCCAAGAGGATGACGTGAGACGCCATCAGAGCAACCGCGGTTTCCCTGATACCTAAGCAGGGTTTTAGGTTGATGTCTAGTCCAGCGTTTCCCCCGACCCCACTCCTTAAGGAACGCTGCAATGCATGTTTTAGATCTTCCCCTGCTCCAACACGCCTGATTCAGACGATTGCAGCTCAGCAAAAGCCCGCTGAGCAAACAGAAATTAAAGTCAGGTGTGCTGAAGCAGGGAAACGGAAGAAACTTTAGGTTTGGTTTTCATTCACTGTAAGTCGTCATAAACCAAAACAGACCTCATAACCTGAAATGTCAGTAAAGGATCTGAACGTAAATTAATTTTATTTGAGACCTATGTCTTGAAATACCTTTCTGTCTCTTTAACAGGACGTCCAGTCCAAGATGAAGCGTTTGAAGGCTTCTCCCCCAGGTGATTTAACACCGATGCAGATGTTTGAGTTTTTCCTTGACTGCAACTTCTTCATGTTCCTTCATCACCTGCTTTGCTTTTCCAACAGAAGCTGAAGATAAATCAAGGCCCACAAGAATTTGCCTACAGTTGTTCCTGTGCAGTAGTTTTCCAGCTCATACACATCACCCTTCTTTGAACCAAGCATCATCGCACAATCTAGAACATTCTAAATCTTAATGTCAGTCATTAATGGCTTGTTTTAAGCAGATCCATAAAGCATACTGTTCATCTCGTTGAGTGTGGTTTTATATTTGACTTTATTAAAAGTTTTCAAAAAGTCAAAACAAGTTGGAATTCAAGTTAAAGACATTAAGTAAAATAAAAATGTCATTTTTTGGTCTCAAGTGTTATATTTTAATGCTCTGATATGCAAATACCTGGAATACACAGAAAGAGCCTTTTTGGGCAGACATTATGTATGGACGTACAAAGGACGCAAATATACATAGGAGTTATTAGTGTGCTTAGTAAAGTAAAGGCACCATCCAGTGATTTTAGGAGAACAAAAAAAATACGTGGTGAAGCTCAACCAGAAGCAGCAACTGTTTAAAGTTGACCTCAGAAGATTCCTGTGCTGAAGCTGTAAAACAGCCCTCCATCATCAAGAGTCCTTCCACTGTGCTGCCGTCCCCGTTACCACTCCAGTTCCACTGGATATTTCCCAGTTAGACAGGCAGTGCAGTGACCTACTCCCTTGTGGGAGCTGTTCCCGGAGCTGATGTTCTCCTTCTCCTGGAAGGAGGCGACTCCCTCCTGGACAGCGGATACAAGCCCCTCCACGGTCAGATACTCGACGCTGTCAGCACCTGCAGCCAGGAGTACAAGCAGAGACATTTAAGATTAATGTTTTCCCGGAAACGTACTGAGGTGCTGTACATCAAGACTTACCAATATAACCAGCAAGGTCCTTAAACTCTGGCTTGTTGGCAATGAGCTCCTCTTTGGTTGGGATGTTGATGCCCATGTAGCAGGGGAACTTGATGGGCGGAGACGCCACCCTGATGTGGACCTGCACAGGAGAGGATCAAGGACCTCATTCAATTTCATCATGGGTGGCATAATATTAGGAATCATCACAGCCTGGAGTTAACATAGAAATAGTGAATACCATTTTTACTGTAGGACATTTTCACTTCACACATAAGATGCCATCAGTTTAACATTTGTTCCATAACTAAAACGGGTGTACACAATGAGGCCTCACTTCTCAAAATACCTACACAGAAAATGGAGGAAAAAACAGCTAACTTTGGAAGATTTGCTTTCATTTTCTTTGAGAGGAGATACATCTGCAGGCAGGCAGTGTTGGGCATTGTACATTATAAAAGTACAAATAGTTATAAATTACTTTTTTCAAAAAGTAATCGAGTTAGTAACTCAGTTACTACACTGTAAAAGTAATTAATTACTAAAGTAACTGGCGTTATTTTTATGTTCTATTACGCAGTTATGTTATGACTGAATGACCAATAAAAAGAAGCATATACAGTATTTTAGAACATTTGGTATTTGAACTTTACTCAATAAGATAAGCTGTATGAAGAAAAATAAAATATACAAAAAGTAAAAATTGGTCATACATATTCACAAACTCTTCCATCTCGTCTATTAGGTTATTCAAATTATGCATCTGCAATTATGCACATTAAATAGAGCACTATGTATCCTGATTGTCTGTGGTAAGACATTTTAAGACTGATTTGGTGTCACCTGGTTACATGAACTAGAATGAAAAATCTAATTTTACAGAGTGTAACATTAGAAATATTACATATGTTAATAAAAAAATAATCATTGAGTTGCTTTGTTAGTATGTCTCACAGGTATTGTCTGGGATGCATGGGGATTTAGCGAAAACCAAATCTTAAAATCACCGCCTTTAGGAGCGAGCATTTGGAGGCGACATATCCACTCCATCAGCACAGTTCTGGAGCAAACAGCTGCAGAGAGCAGGCAGTGGAAATTAGAGGTGAAACGCTGGAGCAGGTTTCTCTCTGTTTTAAGGAAACGATGTCCATCGAATATCCATCTTCAAACTAAGTTCTTGGCGGTCTTTACATCACACAATGACACAGCGAGAGCACTAACGGTATCCGCCCACCTGGCTCGCCATTATCACAGACACCTGCTCTCTCCCTGCAATTGAAGTGTGACAGAAATCCTGACATCACTGCACTTCATTCAGCAAGTTGTAGTAACGCGTAGGGATGCACCGATCCGACTTTTTTCTGTCCCAATACCGATGGCTGGATTTTGCGTATCTACCGATCCGATACTATTTGTGACAGTGTAGAGGTCCTGTCACTATGGCTCTGATAGATCATGTGCCCTTGCTGTTTGGCCACAGGGATATCCCTGACTGGTTAGCGCACATGACCTTTACCTGGGAGTCGTGGGATCGAATCCCGCCTGGTCCCTCGTTGTGTACCTTGCCAAATATTGTTGAAATAATAAACTGTATAATTTCTGGTGCCTTTCTTGAAGAGACTAAAGGCACTAGACTTTACAAACTAAACATAACAGACAAAATAACAGATGTAAAATTTCAAATGACCACAAAAATAAAATTTCAAGTGAAAAAATTCATCTTTTTTGGTGAATTTGTTGCAGATTTTCCCCATTTTGAGTATCGGTGCATGGTATCGGTTAAACTTAACCGATACATTAGGCATTATCGGGGCCGATACCAGTATCAGTGCATCCCTAGTAACGCGCCACATTACATTCCCAGTCGTGGAGTTGCAACGGTGGGAGAATTAATTAGAATACTCTGTTACCTTAAAAAGAACGCAGTTAGTAACGCCGTCATACTTAAACGGCGTTACTCCCAACACTGGATAGAAGGTGACATCTAGCACACAGCTGTGGCTGCACATTCAATGGGTGAAAAGCTTCTGGATTTTTGTCTGCACCACATTTGCTCATGATGCACCCATCAATTCAATTCAAAAATACTTTATTGATCCCAGAGGGAAATTAATTGTTGTAGCTCATTATTAATTCATTTTTCAAGGAGTTGTAGACCATGATGGCTGTGGGGAGAAAGGATTTCCTGTAGTGGTCTGTGTTGCAGCAAAACTGAAGAAGCCTCCGACTGAAGATACTCTGTTGCTATAGGATAGTCCTATGAATATGATGCTCAGAGTTGTGCATAATCTTTTTCATTTCATGAAGAATCCTTCTTTGCATCATTATCTCCAGTTGTTCCACAGCTGTCCCCAGAACAGAACCAGCCTTCTGTATCAGGTTGTTGAGCCGTTTGAAGTCCCTGGCTCTGATGCTGCTACCCCAACAGATGATGGACAAAGAAATTACACTCTCCACCACAGACTTGTAGAAGATTTGCAGCATCTTGCTGCAAACATTGAAGGACCTCAGCTTCCTTAAAAAAAGTACAGTCTGCTCTGTCCCTTCTTGTAGACTGCTTCACTGTTGATTTTCCAGTCCAGTCTGTTGTCCAGGTGAACTCTGAGGTATTTAATCTCCTCAACCACCTTCACTTCTTCTCCCATGATGGAAACGGTGTTTGACTTATCCCTGTTTATTCTGAAATCTGCAATCATCTCGTTTTTTTTGTTCACATTCAAGGTAAGACGATTGTTTCCACACCGTGCCACAAAGCGGTCCACCAGCTTTGTTTTCAACTTCTTCTCCATCTCTGATACACCTGACAATTTAAGTCGTCTGAGTATTTCTGCAGATGACTGGTCTCTGTCTTATACTAGAACTCCTAGGTGTACGGAGTGAAAACAAATGATGAGAGTACAGTCCCTTGTGGTGCACCTGTGCTGCTGACCAGCTGGTTTGAGACATAATCCTTCAATCTCACAAACTGTGGTCTATTTGTCAGGTAGTCATTGATCCAGCTGATTGTTGAGGCCTCCACCTGTGTCTTCAAGAGTTTCTGACAAAGCAAATGTCTAGGCTAATTTGTGTTAAATGCACTGGAGAAATCAAAGAACATGATTATCACAGTGCTGCCTGCTATGTCCAGATAACACTGGGTTGGTTGAAGCAGGTTGATGATGGCATCTTCAAGGCCAACTCCATGGCGATAAGCAAACTGCAGTGGGTCCTGATAGGTTTTAGTTTGCCTACTCAGGTGGGTCAACAGGAGTCTCTGCAGGACCTTCATGATGTTAGATGTCAGGGCGACAAGTCAAGTTACTTTTCTAGCTTTATATTTATTTATTACATTACAAAGCGATGATAGGCAAAGTTAGCACATTCTCTCCATCAAAAGTGCAAAAACATCCGGAGATGACAGCTGCTGCTGTTTTTCTACTAGCAAAGAAATTCTAGGAAGATACTTCAATCAGCTTCAAGTCGAGACACATGAAGTTCAGAGTGAATGTTGGAGGCTGTTATTTTGCAGGGTTGAGTGAGGTTGTCTCAGTTCATCTGCTAGTGCTGGGCAATGGAAAATTATTATATCATAATATATATATCAATTGATATCATGATATAAAACAAATCACTATTTTTGTCAATACTTGAAATTCCATGGTACTATTTGAAGATCTCTGAAGATTATTTTTGGTTTAAATATTTATTTTTGAAAGTTAAAGAAAACAGGAAAAATTAAAGTTTAGGGTTGGATGATATGGATTAAAAATAAAATCTTCAGGGTTTTTTGTTCATGCTAAATGAATGAATGAATGATTTTTCCCCCCTTCCTATTTTTACAATGGAATTGCAAAACACATATATAACATATTTCGATGTTTAAATGCATGCTTGTAATACAAGTTGGTAGGTCCTGAATGGGGTGACATCACTTTGAATCATGGAAACCTAAGGGGTGCACTGGTGAAATCCTTATTCAATATTCACCATTTTCCAAAAACCTAATCTTCATAAAATTTGTAAGTTGGCTCATTCATCGATATGGTCATTTTATAAGTTTGGGGATAAAAAAACCTCAATGGCATCTGTTCAGTGTTGTAATTCATGCTGAAAAAGTTTGGGCTGTATGAAGTTATAGGACATTTGTATGTAAAAGTCCCATCAGAAGGGATTTAAAGCAAGAAATTCTAATAATACATTTTTATTATTATACATTTTTAGGGAATGAAAACGGCTAGTTTGTTATCAAAGTACCATCTTACTTTGTCATGCTAAAGTGTACATTTACCAAGGTTTAATCAGACATTGTGAGCTTTTTGCCGTGGGTTTGAGGGCAACCTAAAGGAGTTAAGCTTCTTCTCTGGTATGATCTTTAAGTATGGATATAAATATATTTAAACTATTCAGGTAGTTACTTCCATAGTATTTCATATTGGTCTTTAAAGCTCTGTAAAAGCCTTAAATAGACATTCATTGAAACAAAAACTACAATAACAGTGACAAGCTGATCAGGCTCAACTGCATACAGTTCCAAAGAGTTCCACAGTTCCAGCTAAAATCAGCCTAGGCATTCGCTGCTACGAATGAAGGAAACCAACCTCTGTTGCTCCAGCTTCCCGCAGCAGCTTAATGATGGGAGAAATGGTGTTGCCCCTGACAATGGAGTCGTCAACCAGTACCACTCGTTTCCCTGCGAAGTTGTCAGTCAGCACCCCAAACTTCTTGGCCACTCCGAGCTGCCTCAGGCGGGTGTTTGGTTGGATGAACGTCCTCCCGACGTAGCGGTTCTTGCAGAGAACCTCCGTGTACGGGAGGCCGGCCTGGGAGGAGGAGGAGGACAGGGAGACGGATGTGAGTGTTGGTGTACTTTGGCTGGTGAGACGTCCTTTGTTTGAGCAGGTGACTCGAGGACAGACCTGCTGAGCGTAGCCCAGAGCAGCAGGGGTAGCAGACTCGGGCACCGTACTGACCAGATCCACATCGGTCGGAGCTTCTATGGCTAACTGGCGACCACAGCGCTGCCTCACAGTGTACACCATCTGCCCTGCAGTGACGCTGCATGTTTAGGGTTATATTCATAAGGTGTAACAAACACCACGGTATTCATACCTTCAAAAATAGAGTCTGGTCTGGCAAAATAGACATATTCAAAGATGCAGAAGGCAGGCAGGTCTCCTTCAGGGCGAGTAACGATGCTCAGAGACTTCACTCCGTGCTTGGATATCTGCACTATTTCTCCTGGTAAGACCTCCCTGTAATACCTTAGGTGGATGTGACGAGATTAGAAACTCATAGCAGCACAGAATACAGTTATACGGAAATATCAAAAACAGCAAGGATTACTTTGCTCCGATGGACTGGAAGCTGCAGGACTCTGATGACACAACCCAGCCTTCAGTGTCCTCCTCTCCTGCACCTACCCAGGGAGCAAAAAAAGTCTGATTAATCATCCACCAGCAGCTATGTGACCTCTGACAAAACCCAGGGTATTGAGTTCAGAGAAGAGAAAAGCCAAACAAAATGGGTCCTTTAAATGTTCTGATCCAGAGACTTTCCTCCTAAACAGACCAAGCTTCACATCAAAACTAGTCTGGGTTTTCCTTATCTGGTGCTTCACTTCTCAGTTTCAGAAAACGGGTCCTGTAGATTCTCTGTAATCTTCCACAGAAGTGCAAACAAACAGCAAGAACAATTCAAATACCTGGACTGTGGAGCCTAGAGATGGGAACAACCCGTCCTATGCAGAGAGGTCGGTTTCCGTAAGGGTCACGCACTGCATAGATGACATCTTTGAACATGACCAGCAGAGAATAAGATGTGGGCGTCTCCGACATGAGGTTTTTAATTCTGTAATAAAAGAAATTGAAAATTCAGGCAGGGTAGTTAATAAGTACATCTAAGTACATCTGAAGACTTGAGCATCACCTTGCAACCCAGTCAGGTGTGTCCAGCTCCTCCATTGGTGGAGTCAGCGCCAGCAGCTGGGTGATGAGCTCGCTGTCTGAGCCGGTGGATAGGCCGACTCCGTGGCGCATTACCTGCATGACAAAGTGACCACTCGTGTGACTTCGGCTACGTTCACACTAAAGGCAAATGCACTTCAAATTTGACCCTGTGCGACTCGTATCTGATCACTTTAATGCAGTCTGAAAGGCACAAATCCGATTTTTTTTCAAATGCGACATAGGTCACTTGCATATGTGGTACTAAATCCAATCCATATCTGATGTTTTTTTGAAAGTAACTCCAGTCTGAACGGTCATGTTGCATTAAATCCCGTCCTGTATGTCACTGACACAGCGAGACCAATGTCCTACATACGGCTGTGTTGAAAAACAATTTAGTAAAAATCGATTCTGAATGAATCCTTAGAGAAAACCAAATCGAATTGATTCACATTTTCAAAAATCGATTTTTATTATTTTGGAATAGTTTGCCCTTTTTACAACTAAAATAGGAAGGTAAAGTCCAGACGGCCATTTTAAGTCTTGTGTCTGAAAGGGTAAATACAGTCTACCCCAGTGAACTGTTACCCAGTGATGAGGCATATTGAACTACAGGCATATAATTAAGATAATAGCTCTAAAAAAAATTAGCAGTAGCATTGACCCATATTAAAATCGAACTGCATCTGATTGAATCAGATCGAATTGTGATAATCGATTCTAACTCTTAAAGTGACAGTGTGTAGTTTTTGCAGTACATCTTTGAAAATATCCATTAAAATATTAAGTAATAATATTACATAAAGCACATTAATTGCAAAATATTGGCGATATTGCAAAATATGACTTTAAAAATCAGTTTAAAAATACAGAGTCGGGGGTCCTCTTTTCAGGGGAAAGCCATATTAGACGCGATCTTTACTTCTACAAGAGCCCGGACGGACAAAGCGCACGGAACAAGCCCGCTATTAAAACAGATTTCCCTTCAAAATGCAAAAAAGTTTTGCCATAAATACATTTTTACCTCTTCGCTAGTTCCAAGCGATGAAAGAGAGACTGATGTGCTTGTCAAGTTGCTGCAAATAGATAATTCTCAGGGAATTGAATGTTTGAAAACAGCACTAGTTGGACCTCTGTAGTTGAGTTTCTTACTCAAAGACATAGATACCACATGCTTGTGATAATTTAGGTATGCACTGCCCCCTACTGGCCGAAAATTACACACCGTGCCTTTAAGAATCGGAATTGAATCGATTCTTAAAATTTGAATCGATACCCAGCCCTAGTCCTGCAGCAGTCACCAACACTCGTTAAGATGATTTTGAACACGCTGCCCATGTTTATCTTGTAATTAAATCCAGACCCAACCTGACTCATTGATTTAAAACCCGCAGCACAAGCCAAGACCCCGCTCAGTCAGAATACAGTAGCTACATCTACAGCTTGCTCTTGTCACTTTTTCGTTGTCCATCATTATGACTGACAGACAGGGTCAAAACGTCCCATCATTATCCATTTTTATCTGTCCAATTTTAAAATAAAATCAACACATTCAATAACATTTAATTTGAATTCATTGTAGGCTAATCAATATTCAATTGGAACAAGCAGAACAAAAAAAATCTCAATCTATCGCTCATCTACCAGAGAAATACGGTAATAAAATAAATATGAATATTTCACTTTAGATTTTCGGAACGCTGTTACAACTTTCTCCTGGTTCTGGACAAGAACTGCACACCTGCTAATGAACTGCTGCTCCACTGCAGACTGGATCCATAATTGGCGCTCCTTCTTGTGGATCCGCCCACAAAGGTTTGAACTTTGAGAGTATTTAAACTAGTTATTAATAAATGTGAGTAAATGTAAACTTATCTGAACAAAAGTGTATAAAGTTAGGGGGCTTTACAGCCTGACAACAAATATAATTGTAAAAAAATAAAGATGACTACTTTGCGGATTTCGCCTGTTGTGGGTTATTTTTTGGGCAGGTATGCTGCTGAACATGATCGATAGATTTGCTAAGGCAAAACCCCTCCTAAATATATTTTTTTTATTGAGGACTTCGGCTCGAATGTTTCCACACCCAAAGTAACGTTATGTGTAACGGTTCACATTTACCGAGACCTGAATGTCGGCTGACACACAGTTTACCTGTTTAAGCCCTAGCTGCAGTAGCCAGTGAGGAACGGAGGACGAAGAGGCGGAGCTGAGCCAGCACAGAAGAGGAGGAATGGAGGGTTCACGGATATTCCGTTCGGTAGACTCGTTATTCTCTGTTTTTACACAATGATTAACTGAAACTGCTTTAAAAAGCTGATGCATCGTATTTTAAGACATGTCTTAAAATACTAAATGTGCACATGTGGTAACATGCCCATGTATGGGCATGTTACCACATGTGCACATTTAGCACAGAGCTCGCATGTCCGCAGCTTTTAGCGTCGTTTAGAGGGGCGAGTCGTACCAGCGTACTCAGATGTCAAATTGTGACATTGCTACGCAAAATACGTACAGGTTTCCAGGTGTCAGTCCGACTGAAATCAGAAATGGATATTTCAGCATTACCGTAGTCTGACTGGAGTCGTACCGAACCGGAGTTGGAGAAATTGGACTAAAGCACCAATATAATGTGATTAAAAATCAAATTTCTCTGCCACCAACCCCCCAATATAGCGGCTAAGACAGACATAAGAATGTGCACACCCTGCTCTTACTCAGTCTGCTTCATTCTTGCCAGCATCCGTTTACTTTCGGTGTGTCGAATAATTCGATCCCCGACATGTAAATGGACACAACGCTCACTCTGGCTAAGCTATTAGTCTGATTACTGCCAAAAGCTTGACTGAGATGTGCATGTAAATGTAGAGACTGGCAACTGTTTGTGATTTGTTAGTAGACTGTAAGTCCCCCTCCCTTTTGAGAAATGAAGGGGAAATGTTCGTGTTATTAACCTAGTACAGTGTGTGTGTGATTTCTCCCTCTGCACAGAAACAGCCAAGGACTGTAAAGCATCTATTTTGGGATAAGCAATCTGGTTTTGGAACCAGAGGTCATCAGGCAATCAGCCTGGGGTCTAAAGGATCTGGTCAGTAAGGGGCTCATCTCACTGTGCTGCAGGACAGAGAAATTCCTGAGATCTTTTGGCCCCATTGTATGGAACGCCCAAATGTTCAAAATTAAATAAATAAAACATTATGAAATAAATATCAACATGAATTAAAATTAAATATTTAATGTGACAATGAAATAGTCAAAAAAGGAATCCTGTTAAAATGCAATGCCCAATATTAATATATTTTAATTTTAGAATATATATCAGTATTATTTTATATATATTTAATTAAATATTTATTCCACTGCCATTTTTTCATACTATAATTTATTTTGAGTTTTTTTATTTAATATAATCAGTTTTTATTAAAAAATCTCTTTTTTTATATAACAAAGTTAGCTTTTATTTCATAATAGGGTTTTTTCATAATGGTGTATTTATTTCAAAATGCCATTTAACATAATGCCTTAGTCAGCCAATCAGAATTAGCTGTTGGGACCTGGATGCTGATTGGTTGGTGCTTAAACATGATGTTCCTGCAGGAGGAAAATGGCGAAGACCGGCTAAAGTCGTTTAATACTGTTATTGAATTTAATACCTTTAGGATTTTATGTATGGCTTTATAATTCTTATAATACTGGCAGAATATTTGATCACCTTTGTAATGGGGATGTCTAATCCAAACAGCCGGTTTTGCTCTAGTGTTCTAGGTGTAAAGCTGCTCAGGGCGCCATGCCCATGATTAGACTGGGGAAAGAGACTCAGGTCGGCTTTTTGGTACGATCATTAAAACATTTCAGAAATAACACAGAACACTTTTAAATGATCTCCCTTTAACTGACTGTAGCTAACAACCAACCAGGGCTTCCTCTACCGTCTCCTAGTTGTGCTGGACAAAACAGAAAAGATAATAGCATAAATCCGGTGCTACTGTCAGACAGCTGAGAGCTGAACCTGGGATCATTTCAGATTATATCATCCAGACGAATCAAGATGGGTCTCTGAAACGGTTCAGGATAAGTTATTCCTCTCAATATGACCTGTTAGAGCAACCAGAGCTGAACAAAGTTCCTGCAGCTCCGACCCTTTACTTAGCATGCTGCTAGTTGCTCACAGAGCCACAACGACTATCCAGGAAGACTAATCTTAGTTCCAGCCAATCAGCGTCCAGGTCTCAACCGCTGATTGTGATTGGCTGACGGACGACTTCAGCTCTTAAATGGCTTTTTGAAATAAATACCATTATGAAAAACCTCATTATGAAATAAAACCTGACTTTAGGAAAAAGAGAGATTGGAATAAAAACTGATGGAATTAAATAAAAATGTCTTGAAATAATTTATATTATTATGAAGTAAATTGCAGTGAAATAAATATTTAATCAAATTTATATATATTATATAAATGTATAATCTAAAATAAAAAATTAAAAATATTTCAAAAAATGGGCGTTGCATTTGAAATGATTTCAGTTTTTAATAATTTCATTGTCACATTGTATTTTTATTCAATTTTTATTCATGCTGATATTTATTTCATAATGTTGTATTCATTTATCTAATTATGAACACTTTGGCGTTCCATACCATTGCAGTTAGAATATACGATACGTTGCATAAAGCAGTCCGTTTCTTTTAAGACTACAATATTGCAGTTTTTTTCCTGTTATCTGTTTTATTTTACTCCAGACTACTGGACACCTGCATTTGCTTTAGGGGATAAATAAAGCCTATAACATATAACCTGTTTATTATTTTTAATATTACATTCTGATTTTTTTTTCTGAAATATGGCATTACTTTTACACCAGATGTAACAGGACATGCACCTTTCATCAAGTTCAGCTTTCATCTCATCAGTCCACATAGATTTTCCCAGAAGTCTTTGGGATTATCAGGAGGTTTTCTGGTAAAATGAAGATGAACCTTAAGCTTTTTTTCCCCCCAGTGATGGAAACTCTGGCATTCAGACCATCCTTGGCCAGTCTCTTTTTTATAGTGGAGTCATGACCTCTGACCTTAACTGAGGCCTGAAGTTCTTTGGCTGTTGTTGTGGGGTCTTCTGATTACCTCTTGGATGAGATGTCGCTGCATTTTTGGGCCAATTTTGGTCAGCCAGCCGCTCCTGGGAAGGTTCACCACTGTTCCTTCTTGGTGGATAACAGCTCTCACTGTGGTTCACTGGAGTCCCAAA
Source organism: Apricaphanius iberus (assembly GCA_028564705.1). NCBI lineage: Eukaryota > Metazoa > Chordata > Actinopteri > Cyprinodontiformes > Aphaniidae > Apricaphanius > Apricaphanius iberus. The sequence goes on from JAPXFQ010000256.1 coordinate 1,381,562, forward strand.
GCTTTAGAAATGTCTTCAAAACCTTTTCCAGGCTCATAGATCGTAGCTACTTTCTTGACTTTTGGTCTACTTCACCTTTTCAGCCAGGTCTTATTCAAGGGATTTCTCGATTGGAAACAGGTATGGCAGAAATCAGACCTGAGAATTTTAACGCGAGTGTGATGAGCCACTGTTAAGCTTTAACAGGGAAATTACCGTCACACAGGGGCATGTAGGTTGGGATTTTTTTTCTCACTTACTGAACACTGTTAGTTAAAACCTGTATTTTCGGTATACTTGTGTTGCCTTTCACTAATAGATTTGCATTTGTTTCATGTTTTAAAACTTTTAAGTTTGATGAAGATGGGGGGAAAGAAAAGTGAGCAAGGGGGCAAACATTTTTCAGATCACTCTATAATTGTAACTAATGAACACAACTTTTTATGGAATTTTAAAATATTACCAGCCTGCATAAAAAAGAAAAAAAAGAAAAGGCACACTGTCCGCAGCATCCTCACCTTTTTCCGCAAGGCACGGGAGTTGACAAGCTCGCCATTGTGCGCCACGGCGATCCTGCCGTGCAGCGTATCGACCACAAAGGGCTGGCAGTTCTGCAGCTCGGAGAAGCCGGTCGTTGAATAGCGCGTGTGACAGATGCCGAGGTTAGCGTAGCGCAGCTTGAGCAGAGCCTCTGGTGGGAAAGCCATGCTCACTAATCCCATGCCCTGAGAAATGCCAAGAGGGATAATTGTTTGCACAAATTGAAAAGCAATAGGCGCCAAGCCAGCTTGACGTTATGTGTGGTGAAATCAGAGCGTGAAAAAAGGTCTCGAAGCAAACCAGGGGAGGCCTGATGAAACTGGGTGGAGTGCTGGTTTGATGCATGTGTGAACTACACCAGTGAATCACCTTGTGGCTTGTGTATGTAGGTGGGCTGGCTCCATTACTTGTGACAATCCCCGCACTTTCCTGACCTCTGAGGAAAAAAAGACAAAAGGAAGATTGTCAATCATCATGATAAAAGGTTTGAGGGAGCTGTTCAGGTCTGATAATGCGCCTTGAGGCAGTTTAAACCGGTTTGATTTAAACAATGTAGAGAGAAAAAAGGAACCAGAGCTGGGGGGGGAGACAAAACAAAAGGGCTTCTCAGATATGGGGCTGCCATTTATAGAGAGTCGCCTTGCTGCAGTTTCAGTCCATTTACCAAGCTGCTTCTCGGATTACACCAGACCCCGCCCCCTCTGCACAGAGCTTAAGCCAGTGGTGAGGCAGCTTTTCAGCGTGGAGGCGTTGCTTTCAGGCTTAACCGGCTGGTTGCCAAGGGAACCGGGCAGCAGAGGCAGAAGGGGGCCGAGGAAAACGAAAACGTTTCCAGGTCAGCTCAAACATGGAGAGAGGAGCAGAGAGACAAAGAGGGGAAGACGGGGAGGCGGTGGAGGAGAGAGGCTCGATGGAGAGGCCGTGGGGGGAGGCGGAGGTGCTGGCCCTTGTCTCAGTGCGGGAAGAGGTTGGAGCTCAGCACGGAGCAGAGAGCAGGGCCACGTTCGAGTTGATTTCAGAGCGGCTGAGGCGGCTCAGCGTCGTGCGCAGCTGGAGGGAGTGTCAGGCTAAGAGCAGGAGTCTGGCACTTCAGAGCAGGAGGGTTGATGCAGCAGCAGCAGCTAGCTATGCCCCAGGACTGGATGGAAGGCTGGTGGAGGCCATCTACCCTTCCTCAGTCTCAGTGCCAATGAATGAAGGTAAATCTGGGTTTCAAACAAACTTTACCACTGCCTAAAAAAAAAAAAAATTTTTTTTAAAAACAACAAGCATTGTTTAAAAACTTTTTCTTCTTCTTCTGGTTGCTCTAAAAACAGATCTACTTTCCCAAAGTTTAGAAAAAGATAAAAGTGTCTGTATGTCTGCAGGAATAAAGCCCCGAATGCACCCCACTCTTCCTCTCACACCAAACGGGGCCGAAGAAGGCGGGCGCCACTGGACGGACGACGAGGTGCGGGCGCTGCTGTGCGTCTGGGCCGACCAGAGCGTCCGAGAGCGCCTGAAGAGCACGCTGCGCAACAAGAGCATCTTCCAGGAGATGGCCCGCCAGATGCAGAGGAAGTTCGGGGTGGCGCGCAACTGGAAACAGTGTCGGACCAAATACAAGAATCTGAAATACGACTACAAGACAGCTAAAAGCGCCCACGCCGCCGCGGGTGGCAGCACGGGAGGCCCTGGGAGGTACATGAAGTTTTTTGAGGAAGTGGAGGCCATCTTGCTCAACGAGGGACTGGAAAACGGGACAGAGGAGATGCAGAAGAGGCTGTACAACGGGGAGACGACAGTGGGGCAGCTGCAGACGCCGCTGGGCAACACCAGGTCCATGACGGCGTCAGACAACGAGATCATCATTGAAATCGAAGACGGTAGGCCTTCCTGATGAAGCACACACCATACGATCACGATTCAAGGGAATTCATTTTGCTCTTCGTCGTTTTCAGATGACAACAGTGACGATTATGATTTTGATGGAGACACAGAAGCACAATGGAGAGGCACAGGTATGTGAACTCTACACAGATGGGCATCTCATAAAGCAGGACTTTTTCAGTTCTGAATAAATATGGAGAGAGAAAAACATATGGAAAAAATTATTACTATTTCCCGACTTCTTTCTCCTTCGCTTTGTCCAAAAGTTTTATCCATCGGTCCATCCAACAACCATTCATCTATATTTGTCCAAAGTCCATTTCTCCATCCGTGTATGTGCAAAATTCAGTCATCTGCTCATCTGGCTATTAATCTATCCATTTTTCTTCATTATGTATTCATATCTAAATCTGTTCATTGAACATCAATCCAATCTTCATCCATTTGTCTATTCATTTCCCATCATCTATTAATCCATTAATGAAATGGATCCATCCCCCTCATCTTTTATTCATCCAACAACAACTTTACTTCTGTTTCCAGCTGAATCTCCTCTCTGTGGAAGAAAAAAGGATGATTGTAACAGTTCATCCACCCATAAACTAGCTATGTATTCATCTATCATCCAACCTTTTATCCATCAATTCAACCATCTTTTCATCTATTCATCCATCCATTGTTTGCAGGTTCCATTTTCACAGCATTCCTCTGTATCCATATAAAATCAAAGGGAACTTTTGGATTAATACTTTGAAGTTGCATAAAAAGAATCCTGAATTTATGGATTTTTAACATAATGTTTAAAAACTCTGAATCAATAAGAGGAATTAACTTCTTTAATCTTCCTTACCACAGAGGCCCATTTGACACAAGCAGACTCACCCAGCTCGGACCAGTTCCAAGTGGTCACAGTGTCGGACACGGGTCGGAACTGGAGCGACCAAGAGGTGCAAGCCCTCATCCAGGTGTGGTCCGACGAACGTGTAAGCAAGCAGCTGGAGAGCTCGACCAGAAAGAGGGACATCTTCGTCCAGATCTCCAACCAGCTCATGCAGCAAGGCATTGAGCGGGACTGGAAACAGTGCCACACCAAGTACAAAAACCTCAAATACCTCTACCGGTCCCTGCAGAGGAGCAAGACGGAAAAAGCCGAGCGGAGACGCCTCATGAGGTTCTATGATCAAGTGGACTCCATCATGACGCACGCGCCAAACGACTCGCCGCGTCGGGCGGGGGCTGCCGAGGCGTCGCATTCGGGCCCACTCGCAGTTTTGCAGATTTGTGAGGAAAACCGTCGGGTTGATGTTACCGTGGCAAAGACAAACAGAGGAGCAGCCATGGAGGAGAGAAGCTGTGGTGCTGATTCCGGCCCAATCACAGGCCCTGATGATCTGAGCCTGCAAGAACTCAGGGAGCAGCACTCGGATCAACACCCCACCCCAAAGGGTGAGCGGATCATAAGTTATCTATTTACTATTAACAGTTTTTGAACTTAGAATTAAGATTGTTAACTTGAAAAGCATTTTTTTTTAATCAAGGCTGAACTGTTGCATTTACCTTTTCACTTTTTTTTTTGTTGCTACATGATTTTTCACAGGCTCCTCTGAAACTTTGGTGGGAAAAGACAGCAATCATTCAGCAGACAGAGGAACGAAAAGAAAAGCTGGGGATCAAGGTTATAAAAATAAAATAAAAATCCCTCTTTTTCTCCTATCCCTTACATTTCACATGATGTCTCTGAACGAGTGAGGGCTCTGTCCCATGATTTGCCCCAGGAGGCTGATTTACGAGATTACAGATAAGGACACAGCTGTAGCAAAAAATATTACAGTGCAAGATCAGGTCGACTCTGATGCAAACTATGTATGAAGGACGGTAAGTAGCAGAAATAAGCAGCATGGCCATGTTTTTTGCTTTCAGACTCCAGGTACCAGAAAGCAGCAAAACAACTGAACCCAGGCCGTGACTCTGCAGCTCTGGAGAAAACACTGTGCAAGGAGGAGCAGGAGCATTTCCCCATAATAAACATCAAATCTGTGTGCTCCATAGCCCAGCCAAATCCACCCCAGAAAAAACAGGTACCGTGCTACAAAATAAACTTCTCAAGCTCTACAGACCAATTATGCAAATAGAAATGTGTCGAGTTTCTACCGTTTCTCCGCTAGGGGTGTAAGGATATGCCTATCGGAGCCTCAAGTGGCTCTCATTACATTTGGTTTAAAAAGATAAAGAGTTGTGTTTTTAAACATAGAATAGGCCTATATAAACAATGCAGGTTTGTTAGCAGCTTTTACATTGAAAAAGTGTACAGAATTTCCCCAATATTTGTCCCTATTTTTCTGGTAATTTGGTTGGGCACTATAAAATAAAATTGTGGTTCTTTAAAAATGACTACAAATTTCCTACATTCTGGTATTTCTCAAGAAGTCTTAGAAGTCTTAACATTTGTGGCTTTAAACAAGTTTTAATTAGGTGGATTTAGGGCAAAGACGGCTCTTTGGATTATTAGCGTTAAGCCTGGTTTATACTTCTCCGTCAGCAACTTTGCACCCAGAAGTATTGAGGAAGACGCTTTTGGTTTTTACTTCTACGTTTCTCTGTCAGCGGGTGCTGACTTTTGATGGTGGGTCTGCCTACCATTGCAGTGTCGTTTCTGGTTAACAAGACTTTATTTTCTTCATCTTGTGAATGCATTCCCTCCCTCAAGGAGCAATGGATGACAGAAAATAAGTTTAAATTAAGCTGTAAAGCTTTTTAATAGAAGTGTAGCTCATTGAATACTTAAAAAATGCATGTAAACAAATACAGCAGTCTGTTTTTTTGTTCTTTACACCTTGTGTTCAAAATGGCCATATTAGATCAACTACGGGCTTTCAATAGAAAGCATGTAGTGCCCATTCACTGCATTAACTACTGATTACAGCAACTACACAGACCTCTGGCTGTTACTGAGCTGACCAATCACACATACTCTCTAAGTTGACGCAGACTGATAGTTAGAAAGTTTGGTTCTACTCCATCCGTCGTCGAGTAGGTGATGGAGAGCCCTTGCATGACTGATAATACCGATGCATCAAAACGTGTTAACGTAGTGTGTGTGTGTGTGTTTGAGTCAGAGGCTGTAGAAGAGGCGCAATTCATGCTAGAACTGCATACAGTCAGACATAAGGAGAGTTTCTTAATCCAAAGGCAATACATAGCACATCATGGCTACATAACAGATAAAATGTACAATTTCTGTAACATTTTATAGGCTATGCTAAACATAAACCAACTTTTGTTTTCCGTTTATCTTCGAGATAGTGACAAACCAGGTGATTAATATGATCGAGAAAAAAACGGTTATTAGAAATCAATTTATTACATTTTTTTGTAATGGTCAGAAGTTCAATTTAAACAAACAATTCCGCAAAAAAAGTACAACAGAGTAATGAAGTTAGGATTTCAGTAGTGCTTTTGAAAGGTGAAGTGTAGGAAAAAACTCAGCCAAATCGGTCTTTGTCCTTATTTGTGTAAATCTGGAAATGCAAATTAATAAATAGGACGAAGGACACATGAGAAAAATACACTTGGATGTGATGCCTTTTGTGACGTCACCAAAGCCACATTGTTTTTGAGTAGACTTTATATTCATTGAACAGAGATTTACATTAAATAATTCAACACAATATGACGTGTGGGACTATATGTGAAAAACTATACATAAAGTGATCCTGACTGATGTTCTAGAAAAGTCTGAGTGGCAGCTTTAAATGTTTTCCAGCATTTAACCCCACAATTCTATTCGGATAATATTGATTTAAGTCAAAAGGTCACACAGACAGTATTGACGCAAGTAATAGTACATTTGAAATGTTGAAAATATTCTAAGTTTCTAGGTTTTTACGCTCGTGACTAAAGAGTTCAGGAAACCGTGCACGCATTACGGTTTCCCTCCTCAACTTGCCACAGGAGAAATTAGCTAAAACTTATCACTTTTCGACTTTTACTTCACGATGCTTACCTGTGCTGTAAAGCCACCAGACCCAGGGTGAGAACCTGAGCCACCTCCAGCTGCGTGGGCCATTCTCCGGCGGCCACGCAGCCGAAAACGCCGCATTCCTCCCCGATTCCGGACTCCTCAAACTCCATGCTGGCCCCCCGGTAGCTCCGAGTCCTCCGGTTGCCCCGTTAACCCGACGAACGATCTCGTGCCCGATTGCCAGCGAACAATCAGCGGGCGCGTGCGCGTGCACTGCGGAGTGAACACGTGCTTCACTGTGACACAGCGTGGCGAACAAAAACAGGTCAGCTGACACAGTTTTAACTTGCCATCACGAGCACGAAAGACTAATTTAATCAAGACTGGAGGCGGGGGGGGGGAGTTGCATATATTCACCGAAGGGTAAAAAAATGACTTTCTCAGTTTTATCGTGAATGAATCGACCCGTATCTGATCACAAGCACACGTGTTGCACTATTCAGCTTGATCACTAGACCTGCTGCCTCAGCTTGATCGGGTTTTCAACTAATCGATTCTCTTATCCAACTTGAAAATGGTGGCACGTCAAAAGTTTTTCTCCTCAAAAAATATGCTGGAGCATCCTGAAGCCATGTGATTACAAAGCGCTGCTGTGATTGGCTGAGGGGGTCTGTGGCGTGATGCGATTGGCTATGGGTGAACGTAAGAACCGTGTCGCTGTCCTCCCCTCTCCTGCTGCATGCCCGCACGCCTCCCTGTTGCTGCTGCTGCCGCCCTTAAAACTTTCTTTTTTCCCTCTAGGACAGATTGGGATCGACCAACGCGATGGCTTCCAGCAAAGGTACTGCGCAAAATAAAATAAAATAAAAATCAGTGCGTTAAGGTTTAAATTAAACTTGCTTGCTTTCTCTTTTTTAACTCTTTGCTATTTTTTTGGCATGATTTCAGAGTTGAACATCGGCCAGAAGCTCAATGAGGGGAAGACTAAGCAGATCTTTGAGCTGGTGGACCAGCCCGGACTGGTTCTGGTGCAGTCCAAAGACCAGATCACCGCTGGGAATGCCGTGCGGAAGGATCAGATGGAGGGCAAAGCTGCCATCGCCAATAAGACGACTTGTTGCGTGTTCAAACTGCTCCAAGAATCTGGTGAGAACTTGGAAGTTTGTAAACCCGTTCAGAAGGTGTTTGTGCTGCATGTTGCAGCGTGAGCTGAGACAGATGTCACTCTTGCCCTCAAGCGAGTTTCACAAAAATTCCTCCGTACATTGTAGGATTATATCAGTTATTGCCCCCCACCATCCCCAGGTTCACTTTCTTGCAGCATTATTTGAGACCCGGACATCAGAGTTGGTGTGATCCTGCATTAGAGAGAAAAGTCTCTAGGGTTACCAGTAAGAAAAGGAGGCAGCCTTGGATCCGTTTGCCCTCAGCTAACATCAGGATCACCTCTGAATGAATTATGCCAAAATCTCTCATTTTCTCTGTGCCTGTGCAGAAGTAATTGGCTAATTTGCAGCCATGTGTGTAGATCAAGCAGCAGTGAGGTCCGTCTTGTGACTTTCTTCCCCTAATTCACCAGAACTTGGGCCAACCACATTGTAATTAACCAGAATTAAATTTGGAGATACAGCCTGCCTTTAAATGAATTTCTCTTTCTTTGACATGCAGTCATTCGTTGATTTTTATTGGTGTAGGGGCTGTCTTTATTCTATTACCTTTGCTAAGCAATCTACAAACGCTGGAAATTATTTAGTGTATTTTATAAGTCAAGAATCACAAACGAAAGTTGCTTCTCTGTTCCACTTCGTAAATATTTATATTTATTCATCACTTCTCCATCTATTAACAATTGATTCTGTTTTGAATGTTCATCCATTCACTCATCAATCTATTCTTCTGCTCATCGAACTTTCCATCAGTCCATCCATTAATCGCAGGATGGCCAATCAGAACGATCAGTTTATACAGCCATTCATTTGACTGTCCACCCATCCTTCCATACATTTGTTCAATTACCTGACAATAGATTACAATAGATCTGAGTTTGTTTTTTAAATCTTGATACAACCATGGTGTAGCCAGAAATTACTTTTTAGGTGGGCCCAGCAAAAAAAACAAAAACAAAACATGGGTGGGTCAAATAAGTGTTTATTGAAATTAAATGATTTCCACTGTTCCATGGCTGCTTCAATAGATTTGTCTGTTTACATCAAACTATTTAGAACAAAGCATCCAGGCAAAAAAGAAAAAAAATATGGTATGTGATTCAAAACGGCCAGTGATATCTCCTACTGTTTCATTTAGTTTTATGACTTTAAGATACAGTCCTCAAAAATAAAACATAATTATAAATATGATTTCTTTTAAGAAAGTCATATTTTGGTGTGCCTGAAGCCTTGTTCACACTGGAAGCGGTGCAGATCGGAGACCACTACCATTCGGCGTCCTTGTTAACCTATGGTTTGGTTCACACCAGACGCGGAGTGCTGCGTTCCTCTGCACCGTGAAGCGATCGTTTTGACATCTAGTCTAATTTTTAATTTTATTTTACAGCTAGCGATCGGTGTCAACTCTGGCAGGACATCCCACCAAGACACACGAGACAATTGGGGACAAACTACAGCAGTCGACAAATGCGATCACATTTGTGGATCTAAACAGACAATAAAGAGCGCTCCTCCTCACTACTCTCCCTGGGAAATGGGAAGAAAAAATATATTTAATAAATGTGAAGAATAAACAAATATTTGTATTTCAACAGTATATCTACGGTACTGCAGTCTACTACCACACAGTCTCTCTCTGACCGTGTCTGAACAACGGATAAATTAAAGAAGTGTGCACTTTCATACTTTAAGTCTATCTGAAAAAGATTGTAAAGCGACTTAGAAACCTCTTTTGAGTCTGGAAAAGTAGGTTTTTCTGGTTATGAAGAATGTGTGCAACCCTTTTTAATTTTTTTAAACTAGGTCCTGGAGAACATGCATTTCTAAGGTCTGAGCCATGACTGGCGCTAAGATTGAGCATTTTTACCGTCTGTCCTCGTTTGCAGGGATTAAGACGGCCTTTGTGGAGCAACATTCGGAGACCGCGTTCATCGCTGCCCACTGTGAGATGATTCCCATTGAGTGGGTGTGTCGCAGGGTGGCCACTGGGTCGTTTCTGAAGAGAAACCCAGGAGTCAAAGAGGGGTACCGCTTCAGCCCACTGAAGATGGAGATGTTCTTCAAGGTGAGCACGAAGGCCCGCGGTCATTGAAATGGGTGGTTTCTTAAAGCGATGCGAGCTCAGTGACTGTTGTTGATCCCTTCAGGATGACGCCAACAACGATCCTCAGTGGTCCGAGGAGCAGCTGCTGGCGGCTAAGTTCAGCCTGGCCGGACTCTCCATCGGTCAGTGTGAGGTGGACATCATGAACCGCAGCACCGTGGCCATCTTTGAGATCCTGGAGAAGGCCTGGGCTACGCAGAACTGCACGCTGGTGGACATGAAGGCATGTGGTCTTGTGTCACCCTCTGCCGGTCATTTACTTTGTCGAAACAACACATCTTTTTATTTTCTTGTCTGAATCTTTGTAGATCGAGTTCGGTGTGAATGTTAAGACACGAGAGATTGTTCTTGCTGACGTCATCGACAACGACTCGTGGAGGCTGTGGCCGGCTGGAGATCGGAGCCAGCAGAAGGATAAGCAGGTAAGGGGTTGTTATAGTCTCGCTTTTATGGTGAGGCGTCATTAGTGAATGGTAAAAAGTAAAAGGGTTTCATTTAAAACCAAAAAAAAAAATTCCCAGGTTTACCGAGACCTGAAAGAAGTTACTCCAGAAGCAATGCAGATGGTGAAGAGGAACTTTGAATGGGTTTCCGAAAGGGTCCAGGTGGGATTTAACTTGCTAATATCTGGACCTTAGTAATACTTTGTTTTTGATGTTTGGAGTTCAGTATTGTGTGCTTAATGTGGATACCGATCCATTTGTTCTCAATAGCTCCTCCTGGAGCCCCAAGCCAGCGGCAGGGTGGTGGTTCTGATGGGCTCCACCTCTGATATGGCTCACTGTGAAAAAATCAAGAAGGCCTGTACCTCCTTTGGACTCCCCTGCATTTTGAGGGTCACCTCTGCTCACAAAGGCCCAGATGAGACCCTCCGTATAAAAGCAGCGTATGAAGGTGTGCATTAGTTGTCTACTTTTTTTTTTTTTTTCTTCCTATCATCCTTCATCTTCAACGCATTGTTTTCTCCAAAGGCGATGGAGTTCCCACCATATTCGTGGCCGTAGCTGGTAGGAGTAACGGCCTGGGGCCGGTGATGTCTGGAAACACCGCTTATCCCGTCATCAACTGCCCTCCTCTCACTCCAGACTGGGGAGCACAAGATGTCTGGTCATCCCTCCGTCTGCCGAGTGGTGAGCCGAGCTCCTAGGGTCATGTTTGCTTTAACAATAGTTGGACGCCCGATCCATCACAGCCACTAAGCTTTCCTGTCTTCCATGTCTTCCGCAGGCCTGGGCTGTTCCACAGTCCTCTCTCCTGATGCCGCGGCTCAGTTTGCAGCGCAGATAATCGGCTTGAACAACCACCTTGTGTGGTGCAAGCTGAGGGCCTCCATGCTAAACACATGGGTGTCTCTTAAACTGGCTGACCAAAAACTACAAGCCTGCAGCCTCGAAGTAGCTTAGACCAACTTGTGCCCTACACCCACACCATGCCTTTGCTTGTTTCTTTAACTGTAGATCTTCCTTAATCATTCCAATAAAACAAAAAGAATGACTAAAACACCTGCTGTTTGGTCTTTCATCCAACTAAAAAGTGAAATGTGCCATTGTAAAGTGTAAGGAAACGTTTGTAAGCAGTTCAGTTCTTTTCCAAATGAAAAGGTGCACTGGACAAGATCAGTGAAGGGACATGGGGGGGCTTACAACGTAAGTAGGGTTTTTCATGACGTCTGTAATTTTATGTTGATGGTCATTAACCACATTTCTATAGAAGGTTGAAAAACAAACTAACTATGACGGGTATAATAAATATATAAACACAGGTATAATCTCCTTCAAAACCACATGGTTTGAATTTGCTTTACAGCCACAAACCTCAACATATTTAAGTTTGGCATGATTTTGAAAATGATACGGATTTCATGCATGTTCCTTCTTCAGGAATCAGTTTTGGACATCCAGATATATATTACTCTTTGTAGAACTACTCAAACTAAGTCTAAATGGAGAGCATCTGTAAACATTTCTTGTGTAGCTAGAGATTTTAAATTGGATGTATTTCTGGTGCTCTACCAGTTGAACGTCTGGCCTCTTCCACCCAATAACAAGCTTTTCTCCAGTGGCTACTCTGTATTGGGCATTATCCATCTTTCTACCAAATTTGACCAGCCTCCCTGCCTCTGATGAGGAAAAGCATCCATGTATGATGCGGCCATCATGTTTCAATGTGACAACAGTTTGTGGAGAGTGAGATCTCAATCTTTTTTTTTTTACTGCCCTTCTTTCCTCACCTGTCTGTTTTGGCTTGTAATTGTGCCACAGTTTTGGTTTAGTCACAAATGAGTGGTCATTCAAGAGACATTGAAAGCTTGGGTAGCTGTTCTACAGCCTTACCCTGAGTTATAGACTACCTCTAATTCTGGCCCGTTTGTTTTTTATTTGTGACATGCTTCTCCGATTAATTCTCTGCTCGTCTGGCCTGTCAATCTTTGTAGGTTTATTTGTGGAATGCTTTTTCCAGTTTTTGAAATGGGAACTGTAATTTAGCTACCTTGTCAGATGTTCAAGGCTTGAAGTAGATTCAATTTGAGGCGTCAGAAAAAGGGGAGAATGCACACAACACTTTTAATAGTTTTATTTGTGATAAAAAAAAAATGCATGTCCTCTTCTTTCTGCTATACAATATTGCACCACTCCTTGATCCCACACACCCACACATATGTCCTAATGTCAGTGTATCAGCAGCTTTATCACAGAAAATGTTGATGTGCATTTTGATTTCAGATTTGAGCAGTCTGTAGACATAAATGGCTAATATGCAAAACACAATTCTGTAATTAAATTACAGAATTTGAAATAAAAAATGTTCAGACTAATATGTATTCATTCAAATTCACACTTTCTTGAGCAGTCCTGCCAATGTTTCATGGCCGCTGTAAAATGTGTTGTCTTTTTATAATTTCAAATAATCTTTCTTTCCATTTATGCGTTGCTTTAAAAAAAAAAAATCCACTGACAAATATTCTTTCCCCCTCACTGCTCGTTCAAACTCCCAAAACACCGTCTGCATGACACCTGGTTTGCAATGAGTTTCATAGATGGGGCTTAAAAGAAAAAAGGAAAACACTTCCATATGTGTGTTGTGTTGCAGGACTTCAGATCAACCACAAGATGGAGTTTGAGTCTCGTCTTCCTTGTGCAAAAAATCTTAACCTTTTATATCTCATTCCAGTAGTTTGCAGCCAAGAGAATGAGTCATGACTACTGTGCCACCATTTTCAGTTATTTTTTCTTCTTCAATTATATCTCAGCTTTTCTTTTTGATGAAAAAAGTACAATGGTCTGGGATGTGCAAAATTGTTTCATGTGTGGGCGGCTGTGGGAGGAAAGAAGTAGGCTACTACTGTGGGCAGATTGTGGTAAAGATGAGTGCATGAAGGCTATAGAGGAAAGAAGATCTTAATTTTTATTTTGTCAAGGATGTGAAAATACAACATTCACCAAGAACCAGCCTCCTTATACCTTGACCAGAATAAATAAAGAACTGAGAACAATCCAAAGAGCTAAAGTGGACATGATGTCCAAGTTTCTGTGACTCCGGGTTTCCTTGACAACAGTAACATGGCAACAGCCAGTCTATATACAATAATCTGCTTTTCTTTTGAGCTCCTGTGTTGCTGTTAGTCTGTGGATCTCTTTATTTCCTGCCTGTCCTTGCTGCCCTTCACGACTACACCACCATCATGAATATAATTATAGCTTCACAGAAATGGACACAACATGAGGTATAACCCATTAAAAGATTATGAATAGGCTATCTGCAGAGATGCCTTTATGCTGTGTGTGTGTGTGTGTTTCTTTCCTCTACACTTTGATTTCTTCCAAAGCGCTCAAGGTGATAAACAACCTGTTACATAGAAAAACAAAACTTGAGGCCAGCATGAAACAACCTTTTGAAGGCTCAAAAAAGCAATTTATTTAGCTTTTAAAGCTGTGTGTTTGGCAGTTGGATATCACATCTACATTTTATTTACACCATATTTTTCTTGTTTTCTTTGTTTTATCTTGTGTACAAAAATTCGCTATCATTGTATACTTTGACATCATAGCTAAATTCCTTCATCTCTAGTGCATGATGCACTTTCATAATAACATCCTGTTTCTTTAGTTAATTCCCACCCCCCTCTGCCATTCACATCCTACATCTTTGTCCAGTAAGTGCTGCATCACTCCCTCCTCCTTTCTGTCAGTTTGTAACACCCTTTCAAGTTACTTCTGCTAAACGATCAAACTATAAAGCTCCTCGATGTGTGCGATCACAGCGCCCCCAGGTCGTGGCATGAGCGGGACTTCTGTCTCAGGAACTTGCCCGCTTCTCTCTCGCGCGGGTATCGTGGCATCAGGCTGGTGAGGAAGCGTTTAGCACGAGAGGTGATGCTTTCTCGCTGACCTTCTCCGCACATGTCCTCTGCGCTGGATCCCGGGGGCCACGGGGGCTGACCTCTGGCTAGTCGCACGGCAGACTCCAGGAGCTCCAGCGTGCGGTGATCCAAAGAGGCCGAGATCTCCAGATACAGACAGTTATACAGGGCAGCGCTGGACACGGCCTCTGATGGAGACGACAGGGACAAGGTCAATAAAAAAAATGGTCACACATCTTTAGAGTAAAGGATGTATGTGCCATCTGTTAATGTGATAACACTTTACTAACCAAAAGGTTGAAGGCCTTGTACTAAAGTGCTTTTATTTAGGAACATATCCGGGGGGTTGTAAAGATATTCATGAGCCTTGAACTTTTTGTCTCCTTACAGGCACCAACTACAAAGTCTTTTATTAGGATTTTGTGTGGCACAACAACACAAAGTAATTTATAATTGGAAGCTGGAATGGAAATGGTTTCACAATTCTTTACAAATCAGATGAGTGTGGCATGCATTTCTATACAGCTCCCCTGAGTGACTGCTTCAGAGACCCAGCTTTCACTGCGGCTCATGCTAAAACAAGCTTTTAACATTTAAACCAGCTTTGTACTCTGGAGATGGAAATGTATGTCTATTCTCTTTTGCAAATGAGCGAACACTCAGTCACACTGAATGGAAAGCATCTGTGAGCATCATTTTCAAGTATTATGACAGATTCTCAGATTTAGATCTGGACTTTGACTATAACGCACATACAGTGCCTATAAAAAGTATTCACCCCTCTTGGATATTTTACTCTCTTTATTGCTTTCACAAATCAATCATGATCATGATATATATATATACCATAAAATAAGTGACTACATAAATATTTATTGCATTTCAAGTGACTGAACTAATTCTACATAGGTCCAGCAAATTGTTGCTAGTAGTCTCACAATGAGTGCAATGAAAGTCATCTGAGTGCAGTAATTATGTCTCAATAAGCGAATGTCTGGATCGTCCATTCGCTTGTTAATCAGTATTCCTGGCTACCATTACAGCATGAAGACACTCCAAGTAAATCAGAGAAAGGCTTATTGAAGGTATCAGTTAGGGGATGGGCATAAAAAAATCTCTCATGGAGTTTAATTAAACCCATGGCATATGGCCCATGTGTACATCTGCCTAGATCAGGCTGTCCTCATGCACAGAGTGCAGGGAGACTAGTAAGAGAGGCTATCAGGACACCAATGGCTACACTGATGGGGTTTGCGAGCTTCAGCAGATAATCTGGGAGAAACTCTGCAAAAACTTTTGCTCAGGTTCTTCACCAGTCAAAGCTTTATGGGAGAGTGACAATGAGAAAACTCAGATCAAGGCTCGACTAGAGACTCCATGGTCAAGTGGAGGAAAGTTTTTTTTGTCCATTTTGATAAGATCAAAATTGAGTTTTTTGACGCTCAGACAAGAATGTATGTTTGGCGAACTGCAACAATAGCACATCATCACAAAGAAACCATCCCAACTGTTAAGCATGGTGATGGCAGCATCGTGCTGTTGGGATGCTTCTCGAAATCATGCCACAAAAGGCTTGTAAAGGTAGAAGTAAAATGAATGCAGCAAGATATAGGGAAATCATGCAGGACAATTTTTTTTTTCCCATCTGAAAGAGAACTAGGGCTTTGGAGAACGTTCTTTTCCAGCAAAATAATGACCCAAAGCATCCAGATAAAGCTACACTGAAATGGCTTGAAGACAAGGTGGAAATTATGGAGTTAACCCAGTCAAAGCCAATACCTCTATCTGACTGACAATTAGTTGCAGAATAAGAAACGGGCTGATCTCCACAACCTTATAGAGCTTGAGCAGTTTTACAAGAAAGAGTGGAGAAAAAACTGCAATGTCCGGATGTGAATTCTTGATTGAGACCTATCCATACAGACTAGTCACTGTTGTGATTGCAGCCAAAATATCATGTACTAAACACTGATCTAAAGGTGTGAATATTTATGCAGTTCTCATTTTCAGTGTGTTTTTTATGTTGTTGAAAAAAACAGATTTTCATTGATTCGGACTGATTTGTAAAGGCAGTAAAAGGTAAAACATCCAATTGGTTCAATATTTCTATAGGTACTATATGTGTTGGTCTAAACCATTTCATTTAAGTTTTGGCTGTATTTTTGGCGTTGTTCTTCTGCTGGGAGAGAAATCTCTAGGACAGTCTGAATTAACCGTAGCTTTCCTCCAATCTTGCTATTTTTGCAGAACAATTAGTTGTTTTCTCAAAAGATTCTTCCACCTGAGCTTTGAATCTCTGCAGCTCCTGCAGAGTGAAAATGGACCTCCTAGCTTTGTCTCTGATTAACATTTTCCCTGCCTAGCCTCTCAGTTTATGCAGATGGCCATACGTATCTTGGCAGATTTGCAGTTGTGCCTTTCCATTTTGGGTGGACGCATTAAACTGTTCTCTGTGAGATGTTTAAATTTCAGGACATTATTTTATGGATGAAGCCTGCTTCAAAACCCTACCACAAATCTATCCATGACCTGTCCACCTGTCAGCATCTCTACAAGAAGCAATTTTTTCTCTATTTTCTACAAAACCTCAGAAGCCTTTACAGAAATGCTTCATTTACTAATTAAGAGACATATTATGTTAAATGGGGCGTGTAAATTCACTTTTCAGAGTTTTAGTTTTAAAAAAACCCACATACCCTCCCTTACATACAACGCCTAAAATCTCAAAGGGTGTGAAGACTTTATAAACCATTGTATCCATAATTTGTAGAAAGTTTTGTAGAATTAAGCAACATAACTACAGCTGAAATTATTTCATATATTTTAAAGAGTAAGAATCAAATTAAAAAAGGTTTAGCTCAGAAAGACAAACTAGAAAAAGACTTGGGATTTTACAAAAATCAATTCAACAATCCATCTTACTCGGTTGAGCTCTTCAAGCTAACAGAAAAACACCTTGTTATTAAATAGATGTAGTTCTATTGTCAAAATGCATTTATCAGTTCAGCGCAGGTACTTGAAACTACCTCTGGAGTTGGACTTTTTGTCCTGATACTAGTGTAGAAACAGACTAACCCGACCAAGCAGGAAGCTATTACTCTTACAGACAAGAGCTGAAGAGATGAGGAACACATTCAAACCTCATAAAGGCTGACCCCCGGCAATAAGGTTTTGAGCTTGAATCATGCTGGCTTTTAGGCAACAAACTAACGTTTTCATTGCCAGGCTAATCTGAAAAACCCCACAAGACAGCAAGACAGACAATAGTGAAAAAACAATCATGTAGAAGCCTCGTTACAATTATGATTTGAAAACAGAAACAGAACCGAGTGTGTACAGCACTGGATGAAAGAGGCAGTGTCAATGCTTCAAGCAGGTCATCTTAGATCTCCAGTGTCTTTTAGTGTCAATTTGTACAGTATTTGAAAACAGACATTTCCTTTAAAAGCAGAAACAATATTGCCAGGCCTTATTTTAGCACTATTTTACCCATTTGCAGCACAAGCAGTGCACTATAATCAATCTAACCCAACTCAAAGACCCAGAGATTCGTTACTTTACGAAGGTTTACATAATGAGTATTGGAGTCATATCCCACAGCAGGTACCCTGTCTATTGATTTAAAATGACATTCTCTGCCTCCGTTTGTTCATGTGTAAAACTGGTTGCTGTGGATTAATGGTTGAAAGAAATAACCCCCTATTTTAGATCTAGTTTTGGATGTCAGGACATAATCAGATGAGATGATGAGTCAGAGACAGAACTCCTGGGTAGTTATAAGCCCTGACCTTTATGTGAGCTTGCCGGGACATCTGCTGAGAGCTGTGACTACCCCAAATATTTTCATCTTATAGACAACATCTCTCACTGTTGAATAATGGACTTGTTATTGATTAAATATGCTTTGTAAGGCCTGTATTGACATCTGAATGCCTTGGAATCAAGTTAAAGGTTTCTTTCATTGAAAATCATGAAAAATTGCTTTTTTTCAATACAATCAGTCACTCTGAGTTGTATAAGCATGCTGCATGTGAATATTTTCTCCAAACACAATTCCCTGCATCAGTTACAGAAATAAAATAGAATAGAAAACATCTGACTCAAAGAAGATGATCTAATGTCATCAGGCTTGGGACCGTCCACAGGAAGAATGCATTGTTTTGGTCAGGTAGCTGTAGCTATGCGACGCTAACAGTTAGCAACTCTACAGCAAGGCAGAGCATGTTTGATATTTGTGGAGATAACTCATCAACACCAGATTTTTTTTTCCTCACAGAAGAGGAGCTGAAGCAGAAATGGTTGCATTTTTTTTTTTGTGTGTCTGTTAGTGATTTTTCCTGTCAGTTTGAGCACATTGACTTCATAGATACAGACCTAACAGTACTGCCTTTGCCTTAAAGCTGTATTTAAAACCAGGATCTGTACCAAAAGGTGGAACACACTTACAGGCTACTGTAAGTAAAAAAGAAATTGTTCATCCAGTGTTTCACTTTTTAAGTATTGTGTAAAACGTGCCATGAAAATGAAATGTACTACCTCGGCTAACACCCTAATATCTCTGACCACATCCACACAGACTTGTAACCTAAGCTTCAAACACAAATAAGAATTTTAAATAGTAGCGAAAAATGAAGAGTGCAGCATCGAGTCCCCGTCCAACTGGCGGGTGTGTGGTGTAGAGAATCTTGCATGGTGTAGCTCTGGAGGCTTGATTTTTGTTTCACATTACTCTTTTCTGATTTTAGGAGATGGAGGTAGTGTAAGAAGTGTTTTACAGTTAGACAATCAGAGTACAGAAACTTGTATGTCAGTAATCTTAAAGAGCAAGCCCCCAAATAGTGCTTTCTCACTCAATGCTGCACTAAACTGGAATACTGGATTTTTTTTTTCTTCACACAAACCGACTCAAATGGCATTCTTTCATACCAGAGAACATGGAAATATTAATAACAATGCCAGTAAATGAGACCTTTAAACACATGTTTGTCTCAAGAGAGCAAACTGCCAGAACTCATGCTTTTGTAGAGCTTTTCACATGTGCTTAATGAATTCAATAATTAAATAATAAAGCACACATACGGAATTAAACCCCAAGTACTTTGCCTATAAAATCCTAGCAAAGCAAGGATATCATTAGTTTGCTATTTAGGCCTCCTTTTATTTGAAATGAGATTAAAATGCCACAAAGAAGATAGTTCATGTTACTGTTTGTCCTGATGCATAAAACCCTAGAATAAAAACGGAGTACTTTCTTTTTTTTTTGACTGCACCTAGACCGTTACAATGTTGTTGAAATTAGTGTCAATGATATTTTCAACAAATTGATGTGATGTTTAACCTTCATGTAAAGGAGTTAATAACACACTCTGTCACAGAGCCTGAATGCTGCTAAAGTGTTATGAATGTGAAGAGGCAACACACTCACTATGAACGCTCTTCAGCTCTGACTGTAATTGTGACACCCTCTACACACCCACACTGCGAGGAGACATGCATTTTACATTTACGTTAGTGTTTACTGCCGTGAGAATAGCAGGAAATTCCACCACCTGGGGTGAGAGCAAAAACCACAGGAACATGATGAAGATGGAAACGGGAGCTTCCCCGCACCTTGAGCGGTGACCTCACGCGTGCGAACAAGGTCGCTCTTGTTCCCGACGAGGATTATGGGAGTCTGAGGCTGAGTCTCTCTCAAGAGAAGACGTAGTTGGGCCGTACGATGGAAGCTGCGCCTGTCGGTTACAGAGAACACCAGGACACACACCTCACACTGGAGAGCCGACAGGTCCTGTTGGGGGAGGTGGCAACACAGTCATTTACAGCATCTTGAAATACAGCTGAAATACCTGGATAAGATTTACTGTACAAAATGGGGAATATATATATATAGAGGTGGAAAGAGTACTGAAAATTTGTACTCAAGTACAAGTACTGTAACATTGCTTAAATTGTACTCTATTACAAATAAAAGTACTGGTATTGAAAAAGTACTTAAGTAAAAGTACAAAGTACTCTTCTCAAAAACTACTCAGAGTACAAATTACTTTTTAACTGTTGGAAGTTTTATTGCGTTGTCAATAGCAGGCATTTGATTCGATTCCCCTGTATAAAATATATACGTACAAAGCACATTTCTCAGATGAACAATATATGGAAAATTGCGAATTGTTTTCTAAAGAAATGTAGACATAAAGCAAAAAATTTGTTTGTTAAAAGAATAACAAAAATGTTTTTGAACCGGCATAGAACAGTTTAAACTTTGCCCAATACCCTGAACAACAGGCATGTAAGTGTCATTTATATACTGCTGTCATGGGGATCTGCTGTTGTCTGGAATAGGAATGTCTCAGAAAAACACAACATTGTATTTCCCACAAACCTTAGTATACAAACTAGTCATTTTTTTTGAGGTGATATATTTTGAGGTGGTATAGGTGAATCTGAATGTGTGTATGATGTATACATCTTAAAAGTTTGCTTTTATTTTTTTTCCTGTTCAATATTAATTTCATCATACATTAATGTGACTATTTTATCTGTTAAAAGCCCTTCTACGGACAGGTGTTGCAAATTAGTCTCTGGTGATAAACACTGTGATACTTAAATCGGATTACCTGTAAAGATACTCTGTGTGTATTGTATTTGTCCCTATGAAATTAACTATAAATAAATAAATAAATAAATAAATAAATAAATAACACAGGTGCAGCTTGATAAGTTCTAAACATTTGAGAGAAATTCACTTCAATTCATTGTGACCACTTGTCTTATTAGTGGTCACATTAGTGGAGGTAATTGCCCAAGTTTTATCCATCTGGCTTTTGATTTGAGGTAAAGTCGAACAATTCAGAGCCAGTCCTACTTCTTCATCATTCACTAAACTTCATTAACACTAGTAGTGAAACAGACCTTCAACATGAAGCTGCCACCACCATGCTTGACAGTTGAAACTGTTCTTTGGTTTGAAAACTTCTCCTCGACTCCTCACAAAGCACTTATTGCAATCGTCGTCAAATAGTTCAGCAAACCGACTAATTTAAATTAGGTCTACAAATCAAGTCTAAAAAGAGGAGCTTGATTAAGGTCCTGGCATTATAGCTTTAGCGGTATACAGTGCTGCCTGCTTGTTATATAAATGTGTTTGAGCCTGTATGTATAATTTTGACCTGCCGTGTACTAAAGAAATTCTTTTTAATTCAAACATGTACATCAAATTGTTTATGCTTACTTAAACAACCAAAAAGACATTCATGTTCATGATGAATGTATGTAAACATGTAAATTTAAGTGGATGACATTTTCTCTAAAAAAAGAAATAAGACAGCTCCAGCTGATCCAGAACACTGTGTGCTTCTTGCATCCTCACTAGCACATCACCCCAAGTGCTTAAAATGGCTCCATGTAACTCAGAGAATAGACTTCCAAATATTTATTGAATTTATAAATCAATGGCCTGGCCCCATGCTGTAACTGTATCAACCCCCCAGGCCACTCAGGTCTTACAACTTTTTTCTACGTATAGTCCCTAGAAATAGAACCAAAGATGGAGAAGTGGCTTTCAGTTTCTAGGCTCCCTTTATCTGGAGTTCCAGGACACTGCAAAGCCACTGAAACACTGAGTTCCTTTAAATCAAAGCTTAAAAATTAATCTGTTTAGAGCTGCTTTTAAGTGATTAGTAAAGCTGGAATTAGGTGTATCACGATTTCGATTTCATATAGAAATTGATCGAAATTACGTTACAACCTTGTGCATCGAAATCCAAAAGAGGATCGCGATCACCTCCTCCTCCTATGTTCACTGTGCGTCCCATTCGGACTCCGTAGTAGCAGTTAGCAGGCGACCGTCTATTTACTCAGATTTCTTCATAACAAGGAACCACACATTGCATTTTCCCTAACAAATAACTCTCACTCTGTGATGGACTGGCAACCTGTCCAGGGTGTACCCCACCTCTCGCCCGTTGACAGCTGGAGATAGGTACCAGCCCCCCCCGCAACCCCTTGAGGATTAAGCGGTTCAGAAAATGGATGGATGGAAATAACTCTCACTAGTTCTCATAAGACCCACAACACCTGCTAATATTTTAACTGCCAATATCATATTCCCCCTGGATCAGAGCGCTGACGCTAGCAAGTAGATAATAGCTAAGCTACAGTTAAACCGCTCCTTCTATTCTCAAATCACCTTTGAGGAAATTTTGAGTTCCCAGCGAGTTAAGTCCACATTTGCATTGTAAACAAGAGGACCGCTGTTAACTGCATTGTGCTCGGTCCAATGAGCTATCTGGAGCACTGCGTCTCCAATCGTTGTTCTGCTTTAACTATAAAGAGTCTCAACTGATCTACTGATGGCAGCCACTCTTTTACTAGTAATTTGTTATTCAAACAAGACTGTTACACTTTTATTGTAAATAAATTATTTTAATTTGACCATTAATGCCTAATGTGATACATTACATAAGAATAATAAAAACTACATTGCTTTTGTCTTTTAAAATAAGATTTACTGTACAAAATTTGATGATTAAAATTAATGATTGTCGACTAGTCTAAAAATGACATAGGGCTCTGTAATGTAAAAGGAAAAAAAAATCAAGAATCTAATTGAATCGTGACCTTAAAATCGAAAATCAAATTGAATCGAGGATTTGGAGAATCGTTACACACCTAGCTTGAATATAATTTGTTTTAAAAATTCACGTTTGGTGTTTATTTTATCCTCTAATCACCCAAAGCACCTTGAATTTCCTTACCTCTTTAAATATTTTAGGTTTTTCACAGAAGATTAACATAAGATTTTGTAACAAAACTGTGAATTGGTCCATTATTTTAGCAACAATGGGAAGCTCTGACCATGTATCAAATTTAGGAATAACCTTTTATCTTTTAACCATACACTGCAGATGGATAGATTTATGGTAGCTAGAAGGGTCCACTTTAAATTCAGGCCCCGAAACAGGTTTGGACCGCCACTGCTAAGCACCAACTAAGGCCAAGTTTGGCAGTCTAATGACACGCATTGACAGTGCCTCGAACCTCAAATCTAACTCCCATTTAAGGACTGCCACACCAGGAATGATACATTACAGCGCGGAATCACAAGTCTTTAGCATTTTCACACATCAGTCTAAATCAGAAACATTAATGCTGTCAGCTGGCACTCCCAGGCTGTGGGCGGCTCAAGCCAACATTCACACAGACGCCTCTGAAACGTACTCGAGGGAAAAGAGGAAGAGATATGCAAACAAGCTGAGAGCGAGCGCTCCTCGCCGCCTGGAACAGATGCACATGCTGCAGATTTACTGTCCTTTTTTCTTTTTCTTTTTCGTCACGACACTTCTCCAGGCTGGGCAATTATTTTTGCCATAGTGCTGACAAGAATGAAACAAAAATAACAAAAAAATCCCAACAACCCCCCCAATGTTCTCCAGGTATAGAATGGATGCTGATTTTACTCACCTTCTTTACTCTATATCCCATATAGTATGTATATATATATTTTTTTTAGCTTTTTTTTACCTTTTAGATGCTGTAATATTTGTATTGATAATCTGTCCACAGCAGTTTGTATCCTGGTGTGAGTTTAAATTAAAGTTAGCCAAAAATAGAGGGTATTTCTATTCTTCACTATACCACAAACCTCTTCAAACAAAGGAAGTCAAAGTGAAAAAAGGAAGAACCTCCCTTATCAAGCTAGCATTTAGGCCAGGAAAAATATACAGTTCAGTGAAAAGTCTGTAAAGTAGCCGAGCTCATTCGTTACAGCTGCAGAGAGATCTCAGCGGTCTAATGAGGAAGCTGGGAGCAGAGAGGACCCTGAAGTGTTGCTTGGCTCACCTGTCTCCAGTTGTCATAGATAATGATGGTGCTCTCTTCATCATCCACACTGACTGTGCGCACATAACCTTCCCCTAAGGATAAGGAAAGCATTGGTTAGATCTCAGATTAAACACGTTGTTCTTTATTTACTCTCTGTGCAATAGGGCTATGGACACGTTGAAACGTGACGTCATGCACCCAAGCTCCAGCCCCCCAGCTTCTGGCTGGAGGGTAGAAAGACTGATTGCATCCGTTGACTACAGTTGTTGTTAGCTGTTAGTTCTCAACAGATCTGCGCTACATGGCGGTTAAGGAAAGATCTATCAGCATGGTTAAGATGTGCAGCGCTGTAGGCTGAACAAATAGAAGAAAAAAGGACTGTAATAATATTTAATAGGTTTCCAGGTGATGAAATACGCCCCCTATGGATGAGGTAGAGTGGTTGATCCATCCATCCATCCAGGGATCAAGTCTAATGACAGAATCTGCTCACTCCCCCTCACTGGAAGTATGTTGATGTTATTATATATGTATGCTTTCTTTGCTTTTGCTGTGTAAAGTTGAGGCATGACGATCAAAATATTGTAGATATCTGTAAACAGAACCCGCGTTGGTCATATCTGAGGAGTTTCTGCCTGTAGCTTGTCAGCTGTTTGAACCGGTCTGGAAGCTAACTCTTTGGACTAAATCCTATCTATCTCCGCTTTCCTACATGTAACTGGTTATACAAACGGCTGCCCGATTGCCTGTAGGTTGCAAGTTCGTTGTTCTATTTCTTTATGGGCGTCTGTTTATAGTCAAAGCCATGGTGCTGTGTTCAGCCTGACAGTGATGTCATTAGCTGAACAGAGTACTAACGCAGTCTGCACAGTGTAAACTGTCAGTTCTTTCATACCATGGCTCCGTAATAACTCCGTAATGTGTTGTTGTCTTTGGCTTGGAAATATGTCTATGACATGTAAGTAATCTGATGAAGTTATAAATTGTGGCCTGTCAGGGGTTACGCTGGCTGAATGGTAACTCGGTTGTTGTGTCTCGTCAAACTGCCACGTTGATGATTGATCTGTAAAACACGTGTTCGAAGAGTCAAGCACTGGGAGTTGTCCTAATAACTGAATGCCTTCTTTGATTCTGCTGTGTAAAGTCAAGCAGCATTGATCAAATAATTGTAAATATACCCACACTGAACTGGCGGCAGCCATATCTGAAGAATTTCATCAAGTAGCTTGTTACTATCACATACAGTTACATTTGTGATGTGACTTTTTTTGATTATCTGCACAAACATGGTTTATGTTGTATTTTGTTACTCTAATTGTTCAACTTCGACCGTACGGCTTTGCATAGCGGTGTGGAAGCTTTTTGCCCTCCAGTGTTGTACGCATGCTCAAAATTACCCGGATGAAAACAATAACATTCAACGTGTCCATACAGGTCATCCTCCGTCTACATTAATCTGGTCAAAGCTTTGTACCATCAGAATCCACTGACGCAGTCCGGTCCATATCGCCAGCAAAGGCGAGAGCAAGTGAGGACTTCCCGACTCCGTTCTGACCCAGCAGGACGATCCTTAATGGCCCGTCATGCCTGCTCTCTACAGAGACAATGGGAGTGTCATCCAAGGCTGGGCTGAAACTGAGCGGTGAAGGAGAAGGCCCGACCGCTCCTGAGGTCCATTCGCCATCCTCGTGAACGGCTTCTTCTCGTCTGAGTTGGTGCTTTATTGGCAGAGGAGTGCTTCCTCTGCGGACCGTGGGGGTGCTGGGCAGAGTCATACTGTCACACTGCACAAAATACATAGGTTGTGTCAAACATGGAACATTTTCAAATAAAGCTTTTTGCTCGTATTGAATAAGCTCTAAAGCTTCCTTTGTATGTGAATGTAATCAGTTATAGGACTTGTAGAAGATAAAAAACCAAAACAACTCAATCAATTTTGAGAAATGATTCCAGCAAAAATAAAAACACACCAAGCAAAAAAAGGGTACAAAAAAACGTGGGTGGGAATGGCAGGCTTTTTGTTGTAACACCGCCTGTTAGTAATGAATGTTACACAGTTTAAAAATCTTATTTATTTCTATAAACGGTTCCACATTTGTAAAGAAATTGATTGAGAAGCAGAGTTGAATATGTGTGTTACTCCCATGAAGGACTTGTCAGATCCTATATGCCAATGCCAAACAGCTGCTACTGACTCTTGTTTGATTGCTTTTAATGAATTGGACAATTAAATCTTGAAGAAACAAGATACATTTTCAAGTTAACAACAGGCATGTTTCCACTATCTGAACTTTAGGGTAATTTAACCAGATCTTTATCTGATGTGGTAATCTCTTGGTCCACTCCTCCCAGCCACCATGTGTACATACACAATCGACCCTTAAAGGAATCAGCATATCGTGACTGTTTCAGCAGTGAGAAGCAGTGATGGGCAGTAACGTTTAAAAGTAATGTTTTACTGTAATCCAATTACTTTCTTCGAGTAACAGGTAAAGTAAGGGATTACAGTGGCAAAAAAGTAATGAAACTGCTGTTACTTCTGCGCAAGCAGGCTGCGTTACTGCGTTAGTTAGTTGGGCAGAGCGCGTCTCATGACAGTGACAGATGCTGTGGAGTAGGCTACAGTTTCCTCATTCATGACATGAACATCGTTCACCTGTTGGCGAAATGTGCCATTTTGAATCCAAAATAGGTCACCTACGTGATTCGTAACCTATATGTCCCATTAGAAAAACAATCAGCTGTAATTAGTGATGCTGCAGCAGCCGGCCGCAAGTTTTCTGAACAGTCTTTATGTGACTGACAGAAGCTGTAGTTTCAATTACTTTTTAAATCCAACTGGTTATTAAGGATTAAAAAATGTTTCAACCGACCTCACATCTTGTTTCCTTTTATTTCGGCAGCACGCTGATAACTTTGGCAGCAGATCGCAGAATTTCCCCCCAGCTATTTGAACCCGAAAGCGCAGCTGGTCATTCTTTTTAATAAGTTACAGTGTAAAAATCAACAGACTCAATACTGAGATCAAAGAAAGAAAAAATACTTTCTTACTCTCCTGTTAGTTTTTAAAATGATTAATAAGTAATTATTCCTAAACGTTCAGTGCTGCTGAGAAGGGGCGTATCCAGGAGGTAATAAAGAGGGGCTAAAAGGGGCACCAAAATAAAAGCAAAGATATTCTTGTAGGGGACCCAATCTGAGCTGGTCACATTTCAGAGCTTTCATCTGTTAAAGTGACATTTGAAGTCATTTTATTTTAATAAGGGTTATGTGACAATCTAGCCTCTAACTCTGATTGTGTTTCAAACAATTTAAGCGACTGGCAAAAAATTAAATACAATCACAAATAAAAACATTACAACTTTTCACAATCATGTTTAATTTGTTAACTTACGGTATTGCTGTATAGATAATGTAAAATGCAAGTATTTCATTTTTCTTTTTTTAAAGACTGCCCCTCTTAAATGTCTCCCTAATTTTTAGGTCTCAAGGTTGGCAAGTATTGACAAATACGTGTGCGATGTCCACGAGGGAAAACAACAGACAACAATGGAGCGCAGGACAGAGCGTGAGCATTCAGCGTCTGATGCTTGGAAGTATCAGCACTACTTTCAGTATGATTCTGTAAAAACATCAAAAATATTAGTGTCTGCTGCACACTGTGTTGGAAGGAAAAATTTTATCTACAACGAAAAACTCAACCTCCAACCTGAGCAAGCACCTAGCTAACAGGGGGAATTTGAAGCTCACAGAGAGCCCGACTGACATCACAGCTACAGCTGCTAAAGTGGATTCTACATCAGACGGCCCTACTGCTACTAAACAGGTGAAAATAGAATTAAGAGCTACCGGACTTGGTGCCGTTGAACTGAAAAAGCTAGTGCTGGCTATATAGTGGCTGTTGCATTAATTTATTTACAGTTTTTTCTTGATGCAATTTTCATAAAAGAAACAAAATTAAAACCAATTAAAAAAATTCTGAATAAATTATGATTGAGTTTTAGATGATGGAATATACTTATAGAATAATCAGATTGTGATTCATGTTTTTGAAAATAAATTAAGTAATACAATAACTAATTACTTTTGAAAATAAGAAATCAGTAAAGTAATGAGTAATTATAATTATTTACTATTTCCAAGTAACTTGACAAACACTGGTGAGAAGTGTCACTGATCAGCGTAGAAAAGGCAGCTAGAGCAGCAGAAATGACTAGAGATCAACAAAAAAAAGCAAAGCTTGTTGCTGCGTTTCTGTTTGCTGTCATAAACTGCTTCACCAGCAACTCTTCTTATTTTTATAAAGCTGTTTATTTGGTGACTTCTGCTCATTTCCCTCTGAATTACAACATATCATTTTTCAACTAGCATCTGACAAAAGTCAGGCAGTTTGGTTGTAATGGTCACCATGATATGAACATCCGACAAGTGTTCATCAGACTGATGGAGATGTCAACCCATGCTACCCGATTACCACCACCAAAAGCTGTTTGTACTTCCTAGAGTGGATTTGTTAAGTTTTTCCAACTGAACTCTGCTGCTCAAACTATTGTATATTACAATGTAATATATTAGAGTTTTGGTAAGATTTAAAAGGAAATAATTTCCAGCAGTATGATATTTGTTGAATAAAGCAAAAATGATCAACTAAACACAAATTTCTTTACTTTTTGGGCTCACAGTTTACAGGCAAAATAAATCAGTTCCCACTGACTTTTTAGTCAGATCATCTGTAAATGCAAACATTGCAGATAAACATATTTCAAAGGAAATTATCCAATTTAGAATCAATTTATCACTCATCCAGCCATGTTGGACTTGCTCTTTATTTTCATGCAGGATAACACAATGTGTGTGGGTACCCTCGTCTGTCTGCTGGTTCCAACATCAAGCCACTGTGACATTTGAAACCCTAGTCACAAATCTGTGACACTAGCTTTGAAAAGCTGATCATTTACATACTCATTAAGTCTCTGCATGAGTAACACATTATGTCCAACTTGGACCATTCGATATTGTTGGTTAGAATAAATAAGGGAGAAAGGATTGAACAGACTCAATCTTTGTGCCTCCTGTAATATACTTAAAATCACAGTTAATTAATGAACAGGTAGTCCATTATTAAAAATATTTAAGTATGAATTAGTTAATCAGTTGTTGGTTGTGTTGAATTCTTCCTAATTAACATATCCTGCTTATCTACTTTCTTTTAAGCTCAGCATTTTGGTCTTTACCAAAAGTGGTCTTTCCTTAATAGATTTCTACTTTCTGACGGATGATTTTCTATCCAAAATCTCAGACAGGATGGATAAGATTGCGCCACTTAAGGGTACAACTGTCATGAGTAAAAAGAAGTCTCAGTGGAGAAGCGATCCACTGTTATGTAATGAAAATAGGGAGTGCAGACGCGCAGAGAGAAAACGGCCGAAAACTCGACTCAGGGTTGATTATGAAATATATAAAGAGAGAGCAAACAAGTATCAATTAACCTTGAAGGATGCGAGGGAATCATTATTTTCTGAGATTATACACGACAGATAGATAGATAGATAGATAGATAGATAGATAGATAGATAGATAGATAGATAGATAGATAGATAGATAGATAGATAGATAGATAGATAGATAGATAGATAGATACTTTATTAATCCCAGCAAGGGGAAATTCAGTTGTCATTCAGTAGCAATACGGATAAAAAGACAATACAAATAAATATGATAAAAAGTACTGAAGCAACAATAAAATAGCATTATTATAATGTTTTAGTAATACAATTCTGTCACTTTTTTCATTAAAAAATGAGAATTGACAGGTCTTTATAATACATTTTTAGTCAACACTGGAAATGAAGTCATATGTGTTATTGTATACAAGTTTTCTGAGTTATTGTGTAGCAAAGTGTTTATTGCAGCTGCTCAGAAAATAGAGGCCCTTTTCTGAGTTCAAGTCCCATCCGCGGATTTTTTATTTTTGAGCCTTATAGCGACCTAAACTTATTAGGTTGACCCAACATGTTTACATTTAGTTCACTCTACAATTTTTTTTATTGCTAAATCAACCCGAATCATTTGGGTGGAAATTAGTTACATAATTTGATTATGTTCATCCAGCAAGTTTTTTTTGAGTGTGGCCTGGCTCTAATTTAGCGTGTTTCAAATACCTATGTTTGGGCTTTGTCTTGTCCAAAAAAGGACAAGCCATCAGTCATAGTGTTTAGGACAACCTTTGTCAGGTTTTAAAATTGTAAGTCTAAAAACAACAACCAAATACATAGAACGTTTGTTGATGAAAATACACAAATAAAATAAGCAAAGGAATAATGCCGTTTCCTCGATCTGGTCCTCGTGTTTATCTTTGTGAGCTAGAACTTATTTTCACAAACTGGTTAAGTGGAGGGGTTGATTAAATATGAGACAGAGGTTTGAATATTTAACAACATTTTCCTAGCTTAACAGTTTATATTTTTGTAAAATGGTTTAAATCCAGTGGTTTTAGATGTGTGTTGTTCGCCTGTGACCAGGTTTTAAGGCAGTTTGTAATATGTGACAGGACCATAGTTTCCATGAACAATTTTGCTACAATCAGTGACAAATTTGAGCATATGAATCTAATATTTGACAAATTATATTTGACACCTTTTATTTCAAGTGCTAGCTAGTGCAAGCTAAAGTCAGCTCCATTATGACGTCATATATGTGAGTTTTGATAGGACTTAGTTATTTTAAACACAAATTTTTACAAGTAGGCTAAATAAATCTGAAATCAGATGAAAAACACAGCACAAACACACATCAGCAATTATGATTTAATCGGCCATATAACATTCGTGGGACTCAGGGCGTAAGGCAAAGTGGACCAGAAAATAACATCACTCTATTGACTTTCATTCATTTTTTCTTGGAACATGGAACCCAGAGGAACCCACAGTAGGAAAGTTTACGCTTATACAGTCCAGCATCATAGACGCTCTGTGGCACTGATACAGTCTATGCAGTTAATCTAACCCACTGGTGTCACATCATCAAAGTAGTGTAATTTTATTGTATGTTTAGTTTCATCCCTTTATTTGTTGTTTTTATTTTTGTACAGCACTTTGTTCTGCATTATCCCAGTTTTTAAATGTGCTTTATAAATAAATAAATGAAATGAATGAAAATGAATGAATTTCATTGGCTAAAAGCTCTCTTATCTAGCGTTGCTTTGGGTTAGGTCACCACATTTACAGGCGACTTTTTGTAGGTAATTTTTGAAGGCGAATGCTGACAAATTTCAAGAAATAAGAAACATATAGCCTACATAACTGCATCGTATCAACAATTCTGTTATAAATCAATGTCTAAAAAAATCTGATTCTTTAATGAATAGTCACAAAAAGGCTATACTACAAAAAACAAAACAAAAAAAAACTTAGGGACAACCACTTTCCACCCACATTTAACACACACTTATATAAAAACGTACTTACAGCCTACACACAGACTACCCAAATCTGGATAGTCAGAACCCAAAACAGCGCATACTAATCAGTTGGATTCAATGCAGCGGGGTTATTGGGGCTCTCGGTGCCCCATGTCTTCCTACCTTGGAGACATTCTCCTCGATGCTGAGTCTGTCGGCGGGCACATCTGTCGGCATCTGCAAGCTGAAATAAAGCGATCGGGAGTGAGGAGTCCAGAAGACACAGAGCAACGCTAGGATCTACCCTTTTAACCCCCACCCCAGTCATTCAATGAGCTCCTGCTCCACTGGCCCGCTCTGATTTCTCACCTCTCAGGTGTCTGTCGGCAACTACAAAGTAAGCACGGACTTCTCTCTCTCTCTCTCTCTCTCTCTCTCTCTCTCTCTCTCTCTCACACACACACACACACACACACACTGCTTTCTCAGGTTATATAGGGCCCAGGTCTAGCTCTGCAGGCAGCACCGTAATTCATCACTTCAGACTGACTACTGTGTGACTCACACCTACTAAATGCTTTCCGGATCCAGATTGCCTGCTGAGAAAGGAATATACAACTGCCCAACAAAAGAGCTTTTTTGCAGGTATTTGTTGCAGACGCATGGAGGTAATTAAATAAAAAGAAAAAGAAAAACAACAACAACAACAACAGAGCGGCGATGTAGCTTGACAAGAAGCAGGACTGTGGAAAGATGGTCAGTGTCACGAAGCTCTCATTAACCTCCTATACTGGAGATGGAGTCAGTAAAGAACATGGCCCCTAGAGGGCAGTACCAGACAAGCATTTTCCGTACTAATCTGCGACAGCGTGAGAGTGAACATATTCTAGGGATATGTAAAATTCACCCATTTATTGGGGTATTTGTTTAGTAAAACAGAGCTATGACAGTCTATCTAGCTCCCAGGGTCGATTTCTGATCCTACAAGGCCAGAGTGCGGACCTGAAATGAGAGCCAAAACTACATTATTATTACATATATATTTGATCTTCAGGTCAAGCTTGTCTGACGTGGGGCATAAGCAAGATGAGGTGTTACTGTGTCTTGGGGGCGATTTTGTAATTTCTTGAACAAAATCTGAAATATTCTGACTGGTCAGTTGAAACGATTGTGCTGACTAAGGTTGTGACAAATTAAAGCTTGACTTTCCTAAAATTACTGATTTGGTGAAAACACGTGTGCAAATAGTTTTCATGCTTCATCAATTCAAGGTCAGCCCGAAACTGAAACCGTCCTGAAAAAATGTGTACATAGACAGGTAAATCTGGTGTGAATTAATTTAAGACGACCACCGATTCTTTGAATCACAGTTTGGATTTGTGAAGCCTATTAAAAAATAAGTTCTTAAAAAAAAAATACAACTACAAAAGCAAAAACGAACAAAGCTGAGTGGATTTCCTGTCACAATCTTATTCAAAGAAGGAAAACATTCATGCTCTAATGGATAGAGGCTCCCACCCCATGCACAAAGATGTTGCCGAGGTGCAGAGCTCCTTCAGCAGCACTCTGCTGCATCCTAGATGCATGAAGGCGCGTTTTTGCAGGTCCTTCCTCCCTGCAGCTTAAAGGATGTATATGGAACATTTTCATAAAAAGTTACATTGAAAAAACCCCAAAACACATCCACGGGGCTTTTAGAGGGGGGCAGAATGAAAGTACAAAATTTCCATAACAATTTAAATTTGAATTAAAATAAAGTAAAATGTACATTTATATCGGGCATGGCAATGACATTATGTTTACATCTACCAGCCAGCAGCAGCCGTAGGTTGCTGGTTGACAGATTTGGTCTCTATGATCCAACTATTCCACTAGAAAAAATGGTGAGTTCACCAAGTCAAGCAAGCTGCTTCAGAGAACAGAATACATTGTTATATGTCTTAGGAGAGGAGTGACCGCAGGAGAACCAAAACTAGAGTAGTTTTAGCTGAAGCCTACAGTAGATGGACTCACATAAAAACATTTCTATGGCATCAAACACATGTGGAAACTGTGACTTTCCTCCTGGATCGGTAACATATCTCATTTGCTAACGTTGATAAACTCCACTGGACACGGTTCAAGTTGGTCACTGCGCGTATTGGCAGCAAACCAGGCAACCCAACAGCTGGATTGATGTTTTTACTGTTGTAACTACAACCTAGATAAACTAGATGTTGCTATCATGCTCATGTTCCATATGAAACCTTTAACTGCTCCCAACAGACCTAATAAGGTCTACATCCCTGCTGTAATTCGCTCTATTTAACTCACCTGAATAACGTTCTGCTGCTGGTGTTTGCACATCTGTTTTTTCACAGTTTATATTCTACTAACTTCTTTAATACAGAACTACACAGGCACATTCTTTAAATACTCTTAAATTAATAAAAATATTTTTAATTATGCTACTCAGGTGCACATGCTAACCTGAGTTAGCCATTTTATTTTCAAAACTGTACTTTTTTTTCCTTTACGTATACATTATTCTTATTTCTTAAATTCAGTTTTTATACTTTTCCTATTTGTGTGAATCCAGTGCTATATTGCCTGTCACTTTTCTGCTATTACAACTGAATTTCCCCTTTGTGGGACAATAAAGGATTATTCTAAGATCTGCGACATACTACTTAACTTCAAAACTTTTTGCTCTATGGGAACATTGTTTTATGAGCACTGAGCTGATGTCACGTTTCCTTACAACCAGCGCCTTTTTCAGCCTGAATTGTGAAAGGCAGGGGGCCTTCAGTAGCAGCATATAGCACTTCTGCCTTGGGTCCGCTCTACTCGGCCAACTGGTTCCAGTTGTGCGTTCTGTTTTTGTATCTTTAAACCTGCATGAAAGTAGACAAATAGAGCTTTTTCAAGATGTGTGTTTTGGATGCATTTTGTGTCTGAATATCTGTCTGACCACCAGCAGTTGTGTGACCCCCCCCAACCCCCATCCCTCACAAAGCAACAATGGACTCCGGCAGTGAACGGCCAGAGTGCTATTATAGCCCTAATCCTGCTCCTATTCTACAGACCAGAGAGAGAACGAGAGACACACACATCGGGGGAGCCAGCGCTGAGGATGAGGTCATCCCAAACAGCACACACCCAGGGTCAACGCTTCACTATAGAAGCACAGAGATAAAGGGAGGGGATGGATGGATGGAGCCGGGCATGTGGCTGCCAAAAAATAGGCCCACAGGAGACAGAATGGAAAGGGAGAGGACAGGAGGTTAACACCTCAGTGCTAGGTGCTCAATAATACATGGACACAATGCAAGTTTTTTTAAACAACTTTGTTTATTTCATACTCATATGAAACCACACTACAATGGGAGCAGGAAACCATGGTACGTTTGTAATAATGTTAATTCTAATCACAACAGAATAAAATAATAAACGGTAGGAAAGTAAAAATACACACTAATGGAATGAAACCAGTGAAATAATTCAAAGTACATGAATAAACATTAAATACCGAATAAATAAGTGAATAAATAAAAGAACAATTGATTTTTATTAACCTACACTCAGACAAATAGTCTCTAATGAATGAAATCTGGCAGTGTAACTCCACGAGACAGCTCAAAAATGTCTCAAAAAAATTAAATAAAGATAAATTGTGAATCTTTCATTGTCTTTATCCCTGAACTATTAATTCATCCTTGGTATTCCACAGTGTCTGATTCCACAGTGACCAGCTCTGTGGTGTCACATTTTGCTTTAGATAAGGGGAACTGTAAGTCCTTCCCCAAAACACCTTCCTCTCTTTGGAGAGATGGAAACAAGCACGTAAATATTCATACCAAGCCTTTTAGTACCATGCTTCTCTTATTTCACAACTTAAAAAATATTTCCAAAACCTTACATCTCTGCATTGGCAGAAAAAAAAAACGGATTATTGGTAGCAAACAGCAAGTCTACACTGGGATTGTTCTTGACTGAAAGCCACTATGTTCACCTAATAAAAAAAGGAGATTCCTTTGCTAAAACACAAGAGCAATATCACAATCACTGATAGATTCCTCTGAAAGGTAACCTTGTACATTCTTTAATCTACGATTCTTCTTCTTTTTACAAAGAATAACAAGTTTTGATGAGCTTAAAAGCTTTGGTAGGCAACTGTGAAATATTACCTGGCAAAAATTTTCAACTGCATGCCATGGAAACTTGGTCCAATCCCAAACCACTCCACATATCATCACTGCACTACTCAGACCTCTGCAGCTTTAGCAGCTTATTGTAAAAAATAAATAAATAAAAATGCTACAGTGAGCCTCGATTACTCACTCATTTGGACATATGGAAAGTACATAGCAGATATATTATTGCATAGATACGATACTCAACAGTGTGAGGGACTGTAAAGCTTTTTTAATGTGTTGCACTGGTATCACAAGCAGGAGAGCTGTCAGGCGGTTTTTGTACCTTCACAAAAAGTGTATATTCAGTACCTTGCAAAATACTGTTATCCCCTAACTTTTTTTTACCCTAATGTAACTTAATAACTACATACTTTAATGCATTTTACTGAAATGTGAAATGGAAGGAATATGATCACTGAAAGCATGGCATCCCAGCCACAAAACTTGGTTGTGTTTTTTTTCTTAAGTGGTTGATTAGAGCTGATAAGAAGATGGATGGACTTAAATGCGCAGCAATCCTGGAAGACCACCTGCTGAAGCCTGCAAAGGCTTTAAAACTGAGACGTACCCAGAGCTACAATGGAATGGGTAGGCTCAAAGCATTTTTTGGTTGCAAGAATAGCCCACACATAAATTCAATTCGAAAAAGTGGTGCCAAGATCTGAAAACTGCTGTTTGTCATTTAATCTTACATAGCTTCAGCTATTAACCCAGTATCAGTTCAAGTGGGTAGAGGCATACCCCAAAAGATCTGGAGCTGTTATTGCAGTGTTGACCCAGACAGACTGAATACTCAGCCATTTTTGTTTCGTAATCAAAAAATAATTTTGGTTCATAATTACACACAATTTTTCTGTTGTTATAGAACAAAATATCCAGGTAAAAAACACATTTTTTTTAATTATATCATGACAAAATGTAAAAAAAAGTTTAGGAGATATAAGAACTTTTGCAA
Organism: Apricaphanius iberus; assembly: GCA_028564705.1. Classification (NCBI taxonomy): domain Eukaryota; kingdom Metazoa; phylum Chordata; class Actinopteri; order Cyprinodontiformes; family Aphaniidae; genus Apricaphanius; species Apricaphanius iberus. The sequence continues at coordinate 1,417,889 of JAPXFQ010000256.1, forward strand.
AACCCTCTATCTACAAAGTCAGACCGCATACCTTAGTTCTATTTTTATCACTCAAAGTGTGTTCTTCACAGTTGTAAAGCCCAAAAGCTACCTGAAAATGCCTCTCTTTAAAATGTCTCACACATAAACACAATCATCCACGCACACAGAATTGTTGTTTTCTACCCCCGAGTGCCATCACTCATCAATTATTGCTCCTCGTTGGCTGGTCTTCTTTTCAAACGCTTAAACTCAGAGGAAGTAGTCAGGGGGCGGGGATGGTGGGTTACTGGTGCGGGTCTGAGGGGCCTCACTGCCGCCTCCTTGGTTTGTGCTGAGGAGCTTCTCATAGCGAGCCTTGTAGGCGTCCCTCTCCCTCAGCACTCGAGTCAGTTCACACTGTAGCTGTTCCAGCTGAAGGGGTTGGGCAAACAAAACACATAATTATTATTTCTTTCTTTAGCTTTGCTACACACTACGGCAAAGATCCAAGCTTTTGATTAAATAATCTCTAACACAGTGGAGCAAAAAAGTATTAAGTCAGCCACCAATTGTGAAAGCTCTCCCACTTAAAAAGACGAGAAAGGCCTGCGATTTTCATCAAAGGTGCACCTCAACTATGATAGACAAAATGTGAATAGAAAAATTTAGAAAAATATGATCTGATTTTAAAATAGTTTATTTGCAATTATGGTGGTATGTAAGTATTTTGTCACCTAAAAACAAGCACAATTTCTGTCTCTCTCAAACCTGTAACTTCTTCTGTAAGAGGCTCTTCTTTTCTCCACTTGTTACCTGTATTAATGGCACCTGTTTGAACTAGTTATCAGCAGTGTTTGGTGTATGCGTTATAACGTAACTAGTTACTGTAATGACATTACAATTTTTGTAACATAGTAGTGTAGCGTTACTGTGGGGAACACTGTAATGACATTACAATTATGTTCGAAAATATGATGTCCTTACTTAAATGATTGATCATCTATTTTGCACAAAGCCTAAACAAGCATTTCCTGCATGAAGTCATCACCCGAATCACGTACAAGATGCAGTTGCAAGATGGAGGAGCACAGTGACGGCAGCAGAGCTGTGACTCTAACAAAAACATCCCTAGATGCGTGGAAATATGGCCACAACTTTGAATTTGTTGTACAAAAAGTACAAGAATGTCTGTGTTAAGTGTTAACTTTGCCCTGGTCCAAAATCTCTCTCCACCGTCTCGAATTCTACATCAAACCTGTCAAACCCCCAAACGAAAGTGAAGATGGGATGGCACCGACACCCAAGCAAAGGTGGCTTGATTTCCAGGAACCCAAGGTAACACAAAACAGCAAAGGCAGAATTAAATAGACTTGTGGCATCTTTCATTGTGGAGGAAGCTACCCATTTCAGTCTTTTACATAGCGAAGGGTAACTTGATGTTTGACTTAGAACCTAAAATTTACATGACCCAGCATTTCAGGTATGATGTTTTAGAACGATGCAAAAGTAGTGTGACGAGTAATGTAACTAAGATACTTTCCAAAAAGTAACTAAGTAATGTAAGGATAACTTTTCTTTTAAAGTAATGAGCGATATATACCTATAAGTACCTACCCCAACACTGGTTATCAGTATAAAAGACACCTGTCCACCATCTCAAACAGTCCAACTCCAAACTCCACTATGGCTAAGACCAAGGAGCTGTCGAGGGACACCAGAAACAAAAATGTAGACCTGCACCAGGCTGGGAAGACTGAATCTTAAATAGGTAAGCAGCTTGGTCTAAAGAAATATACCATGGGAACAATTATTAGAAAATGGAAGACATACAAGACCACTGAAAATCTCCCTCGACATGGAGCTCCATGCAAGACCTTGCTCAAGGTACAGCTCAAGAATGGTGAGCAAAAATCCCAGAACCCAACAGGGGAACATGAATAGTGAATGAACTGCCAAAAACTGGAATCAAACTGACAAAGGCTACCATACGTAACACTATGCGATGAGGGACTCAAATCCTACAGTGCCAGACATGTTCCCCCCGCTTAAGCAGGTCCAGTCACATCTGAACTTTGCTGATGAGCATCTGGTTGATCCCGAAGAGGATTGTGAGAATGTCATATGGTCATATTTAACCAAAACAGAACTTTTTGGTAAAAACTCTACTCGTAATGTTTGGATGAAAAAGAATGCTGAGTTACATCCAAAGAACACCATACCTACTGTGAAGCCTGGGGGTTGAAACATTGTGCTTTGTGCCTGTTTACTGCAAATGGACCAGGACGAGTGATCTCGTATCTCGTATCGTGACATTTTGAGTGAAAATGTATTTTGATCAGCAAGAGCATTGAAGATGAAACATGGCTAGGTCTTTCAGCATGACAACAATCCCGAACACATCACACAGGTAATGAAGGAGTGGGTTCATGAGAAGCATTTCAAGATCCAAGAGTTCCCTAGCCAGTCTGCAGATCTCAACCCAATAAAACATATTTGGAGGGAGTTGAAAGTCTGTGTTGCCCAGCATAAGCCACAAAACATCACTGCTCTAGAGGAGATCTGCATGGAGGAATGGGCCAAAATAGCAGCAACAGAGTGTGAAAACATTGTTAGGACTTACAGAAAATGTTTAACCTCTGTAGTTGCCACCAAAGGGTGTATAACAAAGTATTGAACTTAACTTTTGTTATTGAACATATACTTATCTTCCACCATAATTTGCAAAGGAATTCTTTGAAAATCAGACCATGTGATTTTTTGGATTTTTCCCCCCTCATTAGTCTCTCATAGTTTAGGTATACCTATGATGAAAATTATAGGTCTCATCTTTTTAAGTAGGAGAACTTGCACAATTGGTGGCTGACTAAACAGGTTTTAACCCCACTGAATATCAGCATTGTTTTGTGTTCTCAAATTTTTTATTTATCAGAATTCCCATAATTTCCACAAGTTCACTACAATGTATGTGAGAAACACTTTACATTTTTTTATGTGACAGACCAACAAAACGTAGTGCATGACTGTGAGGTAGACTAAAAATACATTTTATCTACAAATGTATACAAACTTTGAGGAACAACCTTTGCCTTTGGTTGTAGCTCTAGGTTTTTCTGGGGTATGTGTTTAAAAGCTTTGCATATCAAAAAGAGCTCAAACACTTTTTAGCTCTTGCCAGGAATCTTATATGAATTCAGCCATGGACATTGACTAGGCCATTGTCGCATATGAATATGCTTTGATTTAAACCACACCACTGCAGCCCTGGCTGTATGTTATGGGTCACTGTTCGAGTGAAAAATGAACCATGCTTCCCGTCTCAAGTCTTTCCCAGCCTCTTACAGTTTTATCTCAATCTATATTCCTAATAACTCTGATCTGCTTCCCCGTTCCTTCAGATGTCTTCCTCAACATGCTATGCCCTCTACAGTGCTTGTGGCAGACTGCAAACAGTACTTTCTATGGCTTTCTTGGTGACAACGACTTTCTTTTCTACACACTTGTCCACAATGGCTGGATTTGAGGAATCCAGGACTAACAAACTGTTCCACCTGAGCTGTGATCTGATCTTTGCCACTCCTCCAGCGTTACCTGGGTTTTCACTGATTCTCTGTTTTTTGCTTTCTCTTGTGTGTGATAAATAAATAGTACTTCCTGTGGTGCTCAAAGGGTCGATTATTGTTTCATATTACAGTTTAAAGCTTCTCCACCTCTTTCTGTCTGAACTCGTCTTCTGTGTTCCTTGGTCTTCATAATGTTTGTTCGCTAATGTTCTCTAGCAAACCTCTGAAGTCTTCACAGAGCAGCTTTAGGAATATTGACAATAAAATGCACACAGGTGGGCTCTAGCTGAAGATGTGTGACTTCTGAAGGCAAGTAGTTGGTTTATTTGGGGGCTTCAGAGTAAAAGGTGGTCAATACAACCAGATGCTAAGTTTAACAGGCTGTTATTTTTGTCAAACTTTACCTTGTTTTGGTCTATCACATAAAATTCCAATGAAATGGTCAAAATTGGTGTTTGTGGGAAGTGTGTATACTTTTGTCAGGTACATTGTAACTAAAGAGGAGAAACTTTAAATATGTCAGTCAAAGTTTTCATAAGGGATGCCACAATGCCAATTCTTTCAAATCGATACCGATACTTGGATCTGAGAATCTGTCCATACCGAATAGCAATGCCGACACTTCTCCCACACAACAAAAATCGATTAATTGGATGACAGGTTTTATTTTCTTCTCAGCTTGTTACAACAAATAATGGTGAATTAGATTTAAAAAAATGACCACAAAACAAAAATTTCACGTGAGAAATAAATATTTCCTGCAGCGTTTCCACATTTTAAGTATTGGTTCATAGTATTGGTTAACTAACCGATACTGATATGAGTACATTGGAATGGTATCGGCCCCGATACCTTAGACCAGTATCGGTATCGGTGCATCCCTAGTTTTAAACACTAGTGTGTGTGTGTTTATGTTTACCTGCTGTGTGAGCAAATGTTTCTCTGATTCCAGAGCGTGACGGTGCTGTAGGCGCTTGTAGCGGCAGGACTGGGCATAACCGCGGTTCTTTAGTGTGCGGCGTTTTTGTTTCAGGCGCACCACTTCGTCTTTGCTAACTCCACGCAGGTGTCGGTTCAGCTCGCGCACCGACAGGCTCACCAGCTGCTCATCTGAGAAGCGCTCGTTCCCCCCACATGGCTGAGCAGATGGACAAAACACACAGAGGACATATGTTGGTACTTGTGTTAACCGGCAACAAGATCAATGGCGGGAAGAGTGTGCATGAATAAAAAAGTATGAAGTTGGTTTGGCTGAGATTTAGACTTATATGTTACTGATGTTTAGGTTGGTGTGATGTGTTGGTGTGTACGTACGTCTGGTCAGGATGCACATTTTGGCACTGCATGTTCATAATCTGTCATGTAATCTGACTAAGTGCGGGTGACAGTTATCAGGATTAGGTACAGCAATAATAGCAGATATTATCGTAAGCTCACACTGTGCTCTATATAAAGATCCATCCAGACATCTTGATCAACCAGAACAGAGATTATAAAGTTTATTTACCTGTGAAACTGCATTCAGTGAAGATAATTTCCGAATTACTGCATACAAACATGCTTAAGTGTGGTAGCAAACAGAGGGTAAAGCTTTTTTCTTGACAGTTCTACTCTACCATGTTGCCCGTAACACAAAGGCTACTCTTGGAACAGATAAAGAATGATTATATAGTAAAAGAAATCTTAAATACCATAAAATCCTCAAAAAGTTAACCTTTTTTTTTCAAATAGGGTATATTATATTTTCATTATGGCAACTGTATATCATATATCCAATTGAAAATAGTACAGATTATTGAGCAGTGTAGAGCCGGACATTTGTATAGCCTCTGACTGAGATAACACAATATTACCTTATTAAAATACTCCTTAAAGGTTGTTTATTTTTTTAGCCTCTGTTTGGCCGTAGCTTGTTGCAACTTGGATCAGGGATTTAGGTCACCATTTTAAAAGTGTTCCTTTGGAAAATCAAGTAGGAGTTGCCTATCTATTACTCTAAATAATAGGGGCTAACTGTAATACAATCTTATTGGAACAGATTTCCCCACATTTAATCATTTAAACACAGAGGAAATAATTCTTCAAAAATGTGTTACAGATCCATCGAAAATAAAACCAAAACAAAATATTACTCGATTTATTAATAACTTGTATGTTGTATGTATATGTAGGGCAGCCATAATGGAATTAGAGGCCTGGGTCGGTGAGGAATGTGTTGCTTTCCACATCCTAATTTCAACTCTAGGGATTCCCAACTTGTTTCTGATCTGCAGCTGGAATACTCTTATTTTAAAGTTCATTAAATTATTCTTAAACCTAAAGTCTGTTTGTGAGCATGTTACAGTGATTGACTGAAATAAAAGCAGCTTAACTTTTAATCAACTGACTTTTCTAATATTAGCTAGTGCAGCTAACACCTTTGAAACATAATACAAAATAAGAAATTCTGTTTATTTCCCGGCTTTTCCCTGAAATTTATTTAAGGTATCTGTGTATGATATCATTTCCAGGTCCGAGTTTTGATCTTAAGGGACAATGGTCATCTAGAATTTGAGGGTCCCTCAGGTCCCTCAGAGACTCTACAGAGACAACTTTTCTATGCATGTTCAGGCTACAAATGGCGACTGTGCCTACTCATGATATGAGTACCAGTCAAAAAGTGGCACCTATTAAAGAAAACCACAAATAAAACCCAGAATGAGCAGCTGTATTGAGGATATGCTTCGCGAGAAAAAGTATACTTAGTTGTTTGACTTTTTCTACTTTGTGTGATTGATCACTACCTTTTGAAGACAGTATGATAAATATTTTTTATGGCTTTTATGTTTCCGAAAAATAATCCTTGTATTTATGTAGCCAAGAAAAACACGTTGTTTTAGCTCATTTTCAGCTACAGCCAAAACAAAGATGTAGAAAGCGAGAGTTACTACTCTGGTTTTCTTCTACCCTAACTTTTCACCCACTTCCAGACAAAATCAATCATGTGGGCATGTTTTTCTTGTTCCCGTTTTAATGAAACTTTCACAGTTCAGAAATTACTTTCTGGTAACTCTGAGGGTAATGTCACAATTTCTGTCTTTTCCAGAAATGTCTAATGCTGCGGTAAGGCTTGAGGTTCTGAGGACATTGTCATTACCTGTCAGACTGGATGCTAAAAGTCTAGACCAATGAGTAGAACTTTGGAGTGAATAACTGGACATTGTTGAGTGGAGAAAAAAAAGTGTGTGTACCAGTCTTTCATCTTTGATTTCCCATTATACACTTTCAGTTGACCGTTATCACAATTATAAATCTGGACCTCTGTAATCTTTACCTGGCTGACTTGTGACTGGTGATGATGGTGATGACTGCCATGCATGGGATGGTGTGGATGATGATGGTGATGTTGGTGGTGATGAAGGCGGCCCTGGGGGCTAAGTGGCTGTGGATAAGGAACCGAGGTGGGGGCGCCATTAGGGAGTGTGGGAGGGGCTGACGATAGGAAAACAAGTGGACGATGGCACATGTCTGGCGCCTTGGTGCAGGAGATGTCTCCTCCGCTGTCACTGCTGGAGTCTCCCAGGTTGCTGCTTGAGCTTTGAGAAAGACCTGGGAACTGCAAGATTGAATGAGGGGGATTAAATAAGCCCTTCAAAGACTAACAGTGCAAGAAGTGAGAACTAAGCCATGAAATTGCTGCTGTTACCTGTGAGCTGACTGCTGCGGCAGCTGAGTTTAGCAAAGCTTCCACTGCATCCTCGCAGCCCAGAAAGCCATTCACTGGTCCCCTTTCTCTGTCCCCTCTCTCTGGAACCCCACCCAAAGCTCCTAGCAAAGTGGCGGGCCCCGTCACCTCACCTCCAAACTGTTGCTGCAGCGCCGCCAGCCAGATCAGGTCCTCAAGAGAGGCTGGAGCGGGGCCTTGAGGGCCACCATGCGCGGGGCTGCTCTCTATATTCCCCTGGGATCCAGAGCTGATCCCAGAGGTGAAACTGTTGGATATGGACAGAGGGAAGGAGATAGAAGAGGATGATGAAGAGATGGAGGAAGAGCCCGAGGGTGGCGGGTGCGCATCGCTGAGCGTCGGCGAAGGCGGCAGCGAGTTGTAGGGACTGGAGCTCAAACTGGAGTCAATTGGAGGGTTGCTGGTGTATGGGGAGCTGGAGGGGACATGGGGTAGGCCAGACTTGGGATATGAACATGGAGGAGGAAGAGGAGGAGTGTCCGATTTCACCTCAAACTTGAGAAGGTCAAAGTCGTTGAGGTACTCCATGGCCAGGGGGCTGGGGGGGAGAGGTGGCATGGGGAGGGATGGAGAGGACATAGTGAGCTGTTACTGGGTTTCTCCGTGTGTCAGGATTGTAGGAAAGCCTGCTCCGCTGCAACGGTGCAGCTCATAGATAGCAACAGTGGTGACACCAGGAAGTCAAGTGATTGAAGAATTTCTGCCTTGAGAAAGTGTTTGTCTCCTTGATGTTCTTTGTGATTCTTGTGTCCTGAAGAAACAAACCCAGGTCACAAGAAGGAGATTGTGTCTTCAGTCAATATTAAGATATTTTAGAAAGTTATCTTTGTATGAGTTTAGAAGTTTTTTAGATTCACACAAGCTGAAGGAGTAGTTCTTAAGACGCACAAGATACACAATTAGACAAGCTTACTCTCAAAACCTTATAGTGACCAGTAGGTCAGTTTGAGATTGTTCAAAGAGAAACAACCTAGACAACAAGTACAGGTTGCAGAATAGCATATATATATTGTATGTATTTACATTTTAACCTTAAACTTTTCAGATTTGAAGACCTTTTAGTTTTGCATTACAAAAAAAAAAAACCCTTTAAGGATTTTTGTAGAAAAACTTTCTTCACATAATTTGGACAGCAAAAATTCGTTTTGCACATGTCTCATAAACCCTTCATTAAGCCTTCTCAGATCAGAAAACTACAAACATTTCACAATTAGCAAATAACAACCCAAAGACAAAATGGCTATTCTATTTTATGCTATAAAGTTGCTTATATTTCTTCAGATTTAAATACTAGGTTAGTTTTCTCCAGTCCTTGCTTTTGTGGTATTACAGAGACGACAACCCAACATTACAAGCCTTCTGCTGTCATGATATAATCGTGCACATTTTAATTCTTGTGTATAAGACCTGAAAGTTCAATTTTAAGATAGTTTGTATTTATTTCAAATGATCTAAACAACTAAATCAATCAATATTCAACAAATAAAGAAGATACTACTTTAGATACTACTCGTCCTGTGGTCAGGTGTTATCTTGTTGTATATATATAGGTAGCCAGATGATATAACATGCAGCACTACATGAAATACTACTCGAAAAGTCATCCCACTGAACTCAGTACTAACTTGAGCACAAAAATTAAATGGCCCTAATCATTTTTGACAGAAAGATACTCGTCTCAAGAGACCAAATCCAATTACCAGGATGTTCAGACTTTAATCCAAGGCCTAAGACTTTCTAAAAACAAAGTGCAAAGCATTTTTGACACATCTCAGAAATCAGTATTTGTTTTGGGTTGAAGTTGAGGGTCTCTGAAAAGTTTATGTGGAAATTTTTATATCTGAAAAAAGATATTCTCATATTATTTCAGCAAAACAAAACAATTCAAGAAAGCTACACACGCCACAAAAACTAAATATCTCCTAATATTAGTGAAAAGTTCAAACTTTTTAATCTAATCTGTACCCCTAATGATATAAAAGAAAGCTTCAGAAGAGCTAAGCTGTTTTCCACCTACACTAATTACAGACCTTCAGATTTCATTATCGTAATTATCCAAATGAACACCTAATTAAAAATCCACCTTCAACCGGTGGTTTTGCTGCACAGCCTATTAGTTTTGCACCCCTGTGGCTTAAAATGGATTGTAAAAGAAAGCAAACAGTGTCAGGGCTCCATGGAGGCCTCAGTCTGGCTCTGGACCAGAATCACGGCGAAAACACACTCGTGATGGAACAAAAGTAGAATGAAAGCAGAATAGAGTAACATCTGACTATCATATGGGGTTAGTCCAGGAGAAGGAAATCTTCTTACCGTCGCTCATAGAGATGAAGGGTGGTCACGAGCTTTCTTCAGGCATCTTCACCAGACACACACACACACAAAAATAATTGACTGACTGACTGGTTGACTGACACGTTTGGAAAGAGACACAGGGGAAACAGAGTGTGCATGTGTGACTGTGTGTGCGTGTGTGTGTGGGGGGGGGGGTTTAGCTCTCTGTCACTGAGTGCCACTGCCCCCTTTCTCCCCCCCACCCCTCCGTGCAAATCCCTGTTTGCCACCATCCCATCCCCTCTCTGCCCCCCCCCAGTCCTCTCATGGTTCACAGTTATGTTCACACACTCTGGCAATGTCTCGCTCCCTCTATACATATATATATACAGTATATATATATATATATATATATATATATATATATATATATATATATATATATATATATATATATATATATATACTTTTTTTTCATTCAGCCACCACAGATATTTTCCTTAATTCGCACATATACAGACTTACCTTCAGGTTATCATCTTGCCCCTGTACATTACTATCAATCTATCAATAAAGTTTCACTCATAGATAATGTCTAATTTATTTTCTCTTTGTGCCAACTATTCTATCTCTTTCAAAATATGAAGTTATTTCTCTCACATTTATGTTCTATTTTTAGAAGAGACTCTGTCTATCATGAGTTCACTGACTCAATACTTAAAAACACATATGTTGTAGTTCCTCCAGCTGAGCCACAGACTCTGTGCTGCCTCACCGTGGACAGTCCCTCTGACCAAAGAATTACAGTGTTGGTGCATGCATGTGATTATGCAAAATCGTCGTATCCCTTGAGCCTTTGCACAGCATTACACTTAAAACACTTATTTTATTATGGTAGAGGAGAAGAACACAAAGCTTCCATTTGATTTTTTCCAGTGAAAAAGCTTTAGACATTTGAGTTACATGAACATGTAGCTGCCCCCTTTAAATCTAATTCCCCTAAAACAACAACAGTGCAATCGATTCCTGTCATACCAGTCTGTTTTTCTAATCTCAGCACAAACAAAGCTGCACCATGAAGCTCAGAGAGTTTAGTTAGAGAATATTAGTGAACAAACAGCATGATGAATACTAAAGCAAACAACATAAAAGCCAGGGAAAAGGTGTGGAGAAATTTAAAGTAGGGTCAGATTATTATACAACATCCAAAAATATGGCCATTTCATTCAGCGTTTGTCTTGAAAATGAAAGAGTATGAAAGAGATGCAAACTACCAAACCCCTGAATCTGAGGCAGGAAGAGCATATGAGCCTACGGACAGTGGCAGCTCTTGCGTGATTACCCCCTGGGTGAGTTTGTCCTTCTAAAAAGGCATTTTTTTGTATTTTGACAAACAGAATAAAATGTGTTTATTATTTTAAAATTGTGTTTAAAACATATATATCTATAGAAGAAAAACGTCTAATTTAGGTTTAACCAATCTAAGTATTTTGGATTCAGAACTATACATAAAAAAGGCAGCAGTGTCTTTATTCAGCTCTGGTGTGAATTAACTTATATAAGATCAGATTTCATCCCCTCAGCCATACTGCCCATTTCCAAAACCACTACTCCTCATGGTAACTCTGGAGGAGTCAGGTACCATAATCTCTTGAGAAGTAATCTATGTTAGTTGATTTGCACTCCAAATATACTGGATTTTTTAGGTGAATGGCAACAGGAAGACTAATGTTGAAAGGAAACAATGAGAAGTTTCCTTTACTGTGTGACACAACCTATGTTTGAGGGGAGAGAAAATGTGTGGAAAAAGGTGTTCTGGTCAGATGAGACCAATATGTACCTATTTGGCCTATATGCATACCACTGTACCATCCCCTGAACAGACCACCACCTGGTTAAATAGTGATGGTTTTAGCACTCTTCTGTGAGGATGCTATGAAGTTAAATACATGACAATTTTGAAAGAAAAAAACCTGTTAGAGGCTGAAAAAGATGGGGCTGTGATGAAGGTTCACCTTCCAGTAGAATTTAGCTTAAGCTACGATGGAAGGGTGTTGCTACTACTGTCGCTATGTGTTGGTGCAGGAGGAGGTAATGCAATCTGCTGGGTTTCCCCAGACAGAAAACTTTCATACTGTGTGGAATGTATTCATGATTTCTTATAAAGTGCCTTGGGATTACATGTAAGAAATACAGTACTAGGGTATTCCATCCATCCATCCAGTTTCACTTAACAGGGATTGGGTCATGGGGGGCACCCTGAATATAGAGACCCAGACTTCCCTCTCACCAGCGACTTAATTCTGCTCTTCTGAGGGATCTCAAAGCATTTCCCGGGGCGGCCAAGAAACATAGTTCCTCCAGCGTGTCCTGGGAGTTCCTCTGGGTCTCCCTCTGGTGCAATGGTATCGACCCCAATACCAAATACCGGTATTGGTATTGATGCAATATTTTGACAAAATGCCTTGTTACATAAAGCATTTAAAGCAATAAAACATGTTTGTTTAATTTAAAGCTATATTTTTTAAGTCAGTTATTTTCTAAAGTTGTATTAAAGTATCAAGGTGGTGACCCTCCCTTTCCATCCTTCTGCACAATTATACATGTTTTTAGGATCAGCCTGTTTTAATTTCACACTGAGATATGTACTTGACAATACTAGAATAATATTTTCTAAATGTTATTAGCTATTAAATGCTTTATATTGCAGTTATTAAAATATTTCCCCAAGATATTAAAGTATGTGTCACAGCCATGTTCCATTTCTCTACTCATTTCTGTTTCTTGGATTTAGGATAAAAGTCTTAAATGTTTACAATTTTAAATGCAAGTCGGTCCATTCAAGAATGCTGAGTAGGGAAATGCATGGCAAGCATATCTCAATGCTCCTTAAAAGCTAAACTTGTTAATCCTGAGTCTCTTTGTGTCTTAATAGTGTCTCGTTGAGGAATCAGTGAGTTAATAGTGCCATCACAAATCTGATTTAGGCAGTAAACAAAACCTTTAATGCAAGCAGACATGCTGACTCATGGAAAAACAACCCAAGACCAACAAACAAAAGTTTTTCACTTATTATTATTTTTTTTTCTAAATTGACAAAATAAGATAAGAGATGGTTTTTAATGAAACATAAAATAAATATGTAGTTTAAAAGGGTTATTTGTCCAGTTCAAACAAAGATTCGTAAAATGATATCTGTTCTCTTTGTGTTTCTTTTTCCACTGCCCCTGTTTCAACATTTCTATCTGACCATCATGTGTGTTTCCAGAGAAAGCTTAGAAGCTAAACCAACAGGGCCTCCCGTGAGGGTTGAGGGACAAAGACAGGGAGAGACACAGAGGAACTTACCTCATGCTTTGCTACAAATACTACGTCCTCTGCATCTGCAGTCGGGCATGAATTTATTCTATAGATTTTCAAAGCACTTTACATTTGGGTGGGACCTTTGAACCCACCGATTACTGTTTAGCCTCCTCTTGCTAGGTATATTGAACTATGCCTTTATTAATAATGCCGTTTACTGTTAAAAAATACCAGTGGCAGCAGAGAATCTATTAATTTATTTGATCCTTACATCATTACAGTTTAAATGTTGAAAACATTTTGTTCCCCTGTCAACAGGAGCAAAAGAACCTAATATAGGCAAAACACATCCAAAAATATTTTTCTGTAACTTTTTAGATTTTTACTATTCTACATATTAACTAAAGTACTCCGACATAGAAGCAATGAAAATGCTTAATCTGTCCATTTGCTTAATACATCCTGTAAAACTATGTGAAAAATATTGCTCCTTTATTGTTCTCCCACTGAGTCTTGAAAATGTTTTTTTTTGTGTGGTTATGTTTGTTTTTATTTCATACATTTTGAAGGGTTAATGTTTCCTGGTGTAATTACAAAGATAATCAGAAGCTTGCAGCAGATCAGCTATAGATGCAAATTTCCCTTTTTAGCTATATAAATAACACTTTCATTGATCAACTTCTCCATGTTCTGTGTACATAGAGAGACACTTTGAACAACCTTATTATGTCAAGTATAATTGAAGAATTGTTTGTTGACATGTATTTGGATGTTAATCAATATGCCCCTTGATTTTGTTAATGCAGTGATTTTCCGTTCATTTTTGAGTAATTCACTCAAATTAAAGTTGATAAAATCATAATGTTGTTATGAATGAATTTATTTTAAGTATTGTAAAGATCTTTAAAAAAGCTGCCATTGGCAACACAGTTGTTCACTTTTGCAGTTCAAAACTGATAATTTCTCTAAGCTTATATTGATGTGGTTTGGAAGGTATCAAAAGCAGGGGAAGCTATGTTCATGGTATTCTCCAACAGCAAATTGTCATCGCCTCATCTCCTGGTCATAATGGTTATCTCCTCTTTCTTTCACTTTCAGCAATTCCTTTGTTTTTAGTAAGGGGATTGGACAGCGTAGACATTACTGGTCTTCGCATGCATTTTGTGGTTAAATTATGCTTCTCTTAAATTCTTAGACTTTTCCATCAGATTTTCTTTACAGAAATATCTTCTAACATAAAAATGAACAAAATAATTCGTTTTTTAAAACACTCAGCCCCTGTTTCATGGACTGATTTTAAAAATACCTGAAATTATCAGAACGGATTACCAGTGAGAGGTTTATGTCCACATGCTTGCCTAGTAGGAAGGTCTGCTTCACAGTCAGTGAATCAAAGAATTCTGCTGTTTATATAGACACAGTTACACGCTGTGACCAAAGAGAGAAAAAAAAAATCAGCTTTATTTATTTATTTTTGATTTTATTTTCAAAACTCTGTACGATTTGTATGACCTTTTTTGTATTAAGGTTTGTGGTTACAGCATATTTCTAGATTTTTGGTTATACTGATTTCTATTGTTTGCTTGCAGTCTCTTAATTTTTAAAATATAAGTATAAAAACTGCAAATATTCCTTGCACGAGCTTAAAATGGGAATAAATCTACCCCCTAAAAAAACATTTATTTGTATGAAGACTTAATAAGAGCAGCAGCAGTTGAGCTTCAAATTGGCTTAAAAAAGCTCAAACCCACATCAGTTTCCTTAGTTAGTTAATTTAACTTAAATGACCCTTTGAGCCATTGTTGCACACAAATCCATGAATGGGACGCTGACCCCACTGTCACCCTGTTAGCCTGGGTGTCATTTCCCCCAGCGTTTATACTTTGAGAGGTTCTTAAGGCCGTGCAAGGTCATGTGACATGAGCCGTCAAAGTGGGAGAAACTCAGGGAAGGCCAAACTGTGAGCGCTAGGTCAGAGTTCCTCAAAGAGTGGACTTGAGAATGATTGCTAAATCAATAAAAGGAGATGCACATGCAGCCAGGGTTCTTGGAATGAGAGAGTGAGAGAGCTATTTGAAGGCCTGTCCTGTTTGGACAGATGGTGTGATCTGGAGGTCTGCAGGGTCCCAATAACTCAGCCTTATCCCACATATACATGTCCTAATCCCTACTAACTCTGCTACAAGCAGCAGGCTTACAGGTCTCACCTCACAACAGCACCCCACCACCCCTCCCACAGCCTCCCCTTCCTTCCTCAGTCTTCATGACTCCACACACACACACACACCCACGCACGCATCCACACACACACACAAACACACAGAGGTGAGCAAAAAAGTTTGCCAATATATCACATTGGAAAATGGCGAGTTTCCTTCGGTCCAGTTTAATTAGTCAAACAGGGTAAATCTTCTAAGATGGTTTGACTTATGTTGTGGAGTGAATGGCAGATTCATTGACTTAACTTTTTATTTATTCATTTATTTATTTATTTTTGACCAATAATCCTTTGCCCAGGGTTTTGGGTGAGACAAATATTTACCCTGGGCAACAGCACTATGAAAGCATACTTACCCCTTATGGATTTTTTGTGTCTGCTTGTTCATCACTTCTAAATGTTTCAGATCATTAAAACTATTTTTTAGAATCAGACAGAGATAACCTGAGGAAAAACAAACATCATTTTCCAACTGATTATTTGATTTATAAGAATACAATTACTTATTCATAACCATATGTAAAAAAAAGAAAAAGAAATTAATTGCAGCCCTTTTTAATGCTTTGAATTTTTTATTTAATTTTTAACTTGATTAAGTATTCCATTAATTATGAATTTAACTATGTTCATGATTAAGCTCATAATTAATTAATCCAATAATTTATGATATTTGCTTATGCTAAATATCATGAACCGCTAGTTGGAAACTGTCCTTCAGGATTTCCTGCTGTAGACTAAATTTCACAGTTCCATCAATTTTGGCAACTCATAAAGCTTCTGCAGCTCCAGAGAAGGCTGGACAGATTACATGCAGCACAGCTAATTAAGGCTCTTCAAAGAGTTTCCTTCATCTAATAAAAACAACAATGACACTCTAATATAATAGATATAATATATAATAGATGATAAAATGTGTACCATTTCAAAATATCTAAAATTGCTATTCATCTCTTTACAAAGAGTTAAATCAGTTGTCATAACAAAGATTTAGAGAACTGGTATAACATTATGCAAACTATTTGTATATACAATATTTACTTCAAAGATACTCTTATATTTTTGCTATTTCCATTCAGCTGGCCTAAAAAACCCTCCGTATTTTTAGGATCCCACCAATGCCTCTGCTTTCCACTGTATCATCATTTTTGTTATGATGATTATTTTATTGCATAAAACTGTGGGATTTATTTCTGGTTTGTACTAAAAAAAACTGTCAACAGCTTGAAATATTGTTGTAATATCAGCAGGATGCCTCTGGGCTGGGTAAATACAGCCCCATATCCAGTGTAATCAGAAGAAAAATGAAGGAAACTAAATGTTATTTGGGGATTTCTTGAATATTCTGTAAATATACCCGTGGATGATCTATGTTTATCATTAAACTTCACAATACCTTGCTTTTCTAATCTCAGTTGTTTTGTGGCAGCCATGTAATCCATCACTTCAACTCCTAAGCTTTAAATTACCCATTTTAAATCTGACTTTGAGCTTGTGTAGCTTTGCGATTAAACATTTCATACTCTTAAGGTATTTACTGGCCTTTATTGATTTTCTTGCCAGACCATGTTATTCCTGACGGTGTTGTTTGTGCATCTGTGTGTGCATGGATGCACACGGGTGTGTTTACTCCTGCCGTCCACACGTGGGGTTTCATTGTGAGCGGACTTATCAGGCTAGTCAAGAGATTAGAGCTGATTCTCCCTCAGAAACCAGTGTCAGATTAACAGATACCCATGCCTGGGTAAAGCGTCTGTAATATACACATAAGCTGTCAGTACTCCCGCTATTACCTCACCCTCCATATCGTTCGCTGTCTATCCCCTCCTCAGATCAATGAATGGTTTTATTGTGATTAATTATTTAATTTACCTTTATGCACTGCCGACTCTGCTGCAGGGAAACTTTGACATTCTAGACTTTTATCATGAGTCCTCTGATGTGATTTAGACTAACATTTGCTGAAAATGCTTGAGGACGGATATTTGAATATCACTTATTCATGATTCTTGAAACCTCCTGCTTGGGGTGTTTCATATTTTTTTAAGATCAAAATTAGCCAATCTTTTTATTTCGGATACAACCCTTTTAATTTTCTCCCTCGAGTGCACAACAACAGTTCCAACAGATGTGTTGCTGGGTGGCTCTAGATCTCAGCAGACAGCTTAAAGTTTCCAAGAGTGCAACCTCATGTCATATTAACAAACATAACGTATTAGACGACTTTAATCTTAAAGGGGAAGAAAAAACCCCAGATGAACAGAGATAGAAATCTGGTTTGGCAGCAGACAGGGAGACTGAGACTTGGTTGGGTAGGATGAGGAGGAGGAAGAGAGGGATGAACGGATTAAGGCGGTCGATACTTTGGCTGCTCTCCCAGACTGAGAGATGACACTAAATCTGTTAATTCATCCCTCCTCTCCACCCCTCCCTGCTTGCTTGCTTGTGTAGCTGCTCTGATTCCTCTCTCCTCCTCCCTCATCCTCCTGCAGGATTATGATATTTTTACTGTCATCCTTAATGTCAGGTCGATAATCAATGAAACTCAGTCATGCCAGAGGTTTAACAAGATGATTTTCACAGCACTTTCAAAGAGATTTATTGAGGAGGAAAAAGGTGCTTAGGGGAACATTGAGCTGCAGTAGAACAGTAAATGGGTATACTATAATTTAACCAATCACAAAGTTATGATTTGGGAGATTTCTGATCATAAATAATTATTAAGAAGAATTTGTTTAATTTGGTCTGACTATTCTTGTGTGATTTGTTCCCCTTTTTTGCCTCACCGCTAGAAAAACTGTTAATCTAACATGTATAATTCTCTTTGCATTTTCAAGTAGGATTCAGGAGCACTGAGTAGCATTCAGTACCATTTTCTAAAATATAGGTAATGTGGCTCTTTGCCAGGGGTGCCATTGTTTCAGGGGGTGGTAGAAGCATACAAAAAGGATGAACCCTTAACAAGCATTTTGTTGCTTAATGGTATGTTCGGTCAGTCAAAAGGGAATAGTTACCCTATGTGTTATTCACAGTGTAAGAAAACAGTAAGAACACATGATGGTAAACTACAGCTGTCTAAGGCTGCTTAAGGTGATTTCTGGCATTTATGAATCAGCACCAACTCTTTAATGTCTCTGGAAATAATTTGCTGTTCTGCAGTCCAAACTCTCATATATATATATATATATATATATATATATATATATATATATATATATATATATATATATATATATATATATATATATATACCATCTAGCAAAATGGGTTCTTTAAATTAAAGTTTGAGATTAATAACATCTTCATTTTATTTTCAAAATCAACAATAAATATTTGTCTATGTTTTTTTGGCATCAATGCCACCATATATTGATGGTAGCGTGGAAACTGTTAAATACAGACTATTATTCAGTACTGATGGCAGATTCTTTATGATATATTTTGGTTTTGGATAAACTCTGGGCTGACCACCCTCTGCTCAGTTTGTTCTCCGGTCCAACCCGTCTTCCTGCCTGTCCAACCCCCCACACCATTCCAAATACAATAAGGAGACACAAGATCAAACATCTCGCCCAATCTAAATCACTGGCACCCTACTTCCCTCCTCCAAATAACTCTTCAACTCATCCTTAAACAAGATAATCTTACTGTAGGTAAGACCATGTGGGAGGGTGAATATCCACTTGGGAAATGAGTTCTGTAAGAACTTGGGCTGAAACGCCACTCCACGAGATAGAATTCATTACTCCAAAAGAAACAGAAAAGTCCAGATCATCCAAGTGCTCCTAGAAACAATATATCTTATGTGGACTTGTTTCCTTGCATGCTTGAGAAACCTCATCGACAGTGGCCCAAAAATTGTTTTAACCCTAAGAAAACGTCAAGGCAAGCACGCTACACATTCCCGGATGTTTTCTTGCTCAGAGACTAATTTTGGAGACATGATGTGGAGACTCTTCAGTTCAAGTGTCTTAAAAGAAAAGTTCAATTCAATTCAATTAACTTTTATTTATATTGCACCAATTCACAACAGATGTCATTTCAAGGCACTTTACAAAAAAAGTCATTTCAATAGAATTATACAAACATTTCAATCAGTTAAAAGTTTTCTATGTTAGGAATCCCAGCAGATTTTGTTGAGTCATCGAGGTTGTGCCCCGATCATGCAGACTCCAACCACAGCTATTCCTCAGCAATCCCTGATACCGAGCAAGCATGTAGCGACAGTGGAGAGGAAAACCTCCCTTTTAACAGGAAGAAACCTCCGGCAGAATCTCCCTCAGTACAAGCGGTCAGGCTCAGTACAAGCGGTCAGGCTCAGTACAAGCGGTGTAGTTGTATTATAGCTTCTAAATCTTCTAAATAATAAGCACTTTCCAGACGTTCTGAAGTTCAAGGAGAATAGTGCTAACGATTAATAACAAAGCATGGTTAGATGAAGGAGTTTTTAGGCAGATAATTTCTTATTTTAGGTGGCAAATGTCCTGCCTTGATAGACTCCCAATATATGGATATACGCACATCGCGACTGGATATATACACCTCCTGAAGGACTCCAAGTAGGTGCTAACTTGTCTGGGTGAGTGACTGAACATAATATTTTCTAAAAATCAGGTTCTTTAAGGGTTGATAAAACTACAATGTAGGTGATTGACCAGAAATGTTACAGTTCCAGGAAAAAAGGATGCAAGCTTCCAAGTCAGAGAACTCCTGTTGGAGCTGCCACGTCTAACAAACAGGCATCTGGACCAATGGTGACATTAAAAAGGCTGAGGTCCATATCACCTGTAAGAAAAGCAGAATCCATGACAACAGCAGTGAACAGCTCTCATGTAACCTTTGCAAGCACAAGCTTTATTACATTAAATAAAATGGCAACTCATCATGTCCTGCTTTCATGAGCCCTTCACTAAGGAGATCGTAGAGGGAGACTAACCTTATTCTGCAAGAGAAATATTATAAGAAGAGCATTTGTAAACTTTTAGACAATGAACAGAGTTTGAAGAGAAGCTTTCTCACAGTGGCTGTAAATCCTTCTGCAAACCTAGAGGCAGCAGAACATCTCACTCTAGTGTAAGAGGTGTTTTTATTTTTAAGGGGGTATTCTTCTTTTTCAGAGTACGATCACCCCCATTTCTTTAGCACTGCCACCATCCTTTTATGCTCGTGCATCGTACTGTTCTACCCACACGTTCTGTTTCTTGCTCACCCCCCCATCCTTCGGCCTTTTATTATGTGATCATGTTGCTTGGTAACAAGCAGAAGAATGATGAGAAGAGTAGGATGTGTTCGGATGGCTCCTGTGCCATGTGACGTGTCCTCACATCAGCTGCAAAGTACACAGGGCGATTTGGCCTTGAGAACGGCAACATGACACTTACTGGGTGTTTCGGTTCAGAGTTAAGGTGTGAGTACAGAGAAGGGAGAAACAAGAACGCCTCCGGGCGCTGCTTGAACTTTGAAGCTCTTGGTTTTTGGTTGTGTGCTTAGGGACTCGAGTTGCCTTTTTCTTGCAAACAAACAAATATGGAGAGCAGAAAATATGAAATCAAGTGTTATCGATTTACTTTGCAACACATTTGAGCTCAAATCATCGTTTCTGCATTTTAACGTGAGGCAGATTAGATGCTAAACTTCCAACCAGGCCTGAGTTGTGGGTGATATGAAGCAATATTTGCTCAGGATGCCTATAAACTATCGGCCATAAATCATACTGTAGTTTGAAGTGTTAAGGTCTGACTGGGAATAGCTTCTTGTTGATTATGCAGACTACAGTGGAATATGTGGGAAAAAAAGTTAGAAGAAAAAAGCTTGGATTTACAAAGTAGTTTAATTAGAAGTTTATTTATAAACGACAGAATAGATAAAATATTTTTTTCATGAGCACAGCAAAACGTTTCAATCAGCTGCCGTTTTGTTGTAGCATCTCCTCAGAGTCTGTTAACTGTTCTAAAAAAATTGACCCTGAAAAATCTGACTTTTTTCCCCCTTTCCTTTCATCAAACTGCGAACAAAAGATTTCCTCTCTGCATATAACTCATATCTGACTCATAATAGCGTCTCTCTTGAAAGAAAGAGGGTCGGAGCACGGTTGCCGGTGACAACCGGGTTTGGGTTTGTGTGTTTCAGTGATTGCCTCATCTGTAGGGATCAGTCGCCCCCTGCTGTTTCACATTCTTTTACTTGTAACCACACGATGTTACCATGCCAACCAAAAAAAAGGGCATTTCTGAAGTCAAGCGTTAAATTTAACATCCACCTTGTGATCGTGGAAATCAAACCAGACAGCTGCGAGGTGTTTACCAAAGGAGTTATCTCTCTTTTTTTGATCATAACGATTTCATTTAGAATCGTTGTCGCTAATTACGGCAATTATAATTTTTCTGCTTTTAATTAATGTTCCACAGCAATTACAGCATTGTCGCCACTTGGGGGCAACAAAAGCAAGCTGAAAGCAGGCCTGGAGGCTGACGTGAGGCAAGATCAGCGTTAAATTTGATTAGTGCTGCTGTTAACCAGTGCAGTTTTATTTCAGATTTTGCTCACCATCGATTTCTAAGGAAAACGTTGATCTATTTGCTCTGCTCCTCTGCAATAAAGGTTACAGACGAGTCAAGGACTCTCTGCTGTTTGAACTTGAGCTGAGAGATTTATAACCTGGAGGGGATTGCTTTAAGGCTGGATCATGCATGTATCCCAGGCTGGCATCAGATCTGTTAAGCTTTGAAGGCCTTTTGGTGAATTCTTCATTTCTTTTCCAAACTTTCCCTATGGTTTAGTCAGATGTTTACAAAATCCAAATATTTTGGGCAGAACCCTTGAGATTAAGACAGATCATTTGATAAAACAAAATCCCTGTAAAATTTTATGTAAGATGATTTGTTTGTTTATGTTTTGTAAGATCATTAATGGTTGTATTATTAATGTTAATATAATACTAGATATTTAGAGTTTCATTGTACTTTGATTATTTTTCCATAATTTGATTTTGAGAAAATATATATTTTCCTAATATATCCTCTCGTTCCCCTTACTATGTGTGCGATTTACACTCCCTGACAGAGAATTAATCGTTTAGACCCACAAAACCCGTTGATAGATTTAAGACTTATAAAAAAAGCTATCTTTATGAGACTGATAGCACTTGTAATACATATTGGGGCTACCCTGGCATTGTATGTAAGCCTGAGGGAGAAATTTTCCAATCTCTTTCTCTACAAAGTCTTGTTTGTGGTTTGCCATAAACCAAGTAGGGGTTAGGGATTTAGTTATCAGAAGCTAAATGGAGCAAGAAGGAGGGCGAACATAGAAGAAAACCTTTCATGATTGCTTGGAGGCCACAAAAGACTTAAAACTGGAGTGGAGTTTCACCTTCCAGCAAGATGATCTTAATACCATTAAGAATATTTTTGAGGATTTAAAATCTTATACTATCTATTCACTCTGAGTGAGCTTGAGATACCTTCCAAAGAATTACTGTAGTTGGAACAGCTGTATGTTTGTTTGCTAATAAATATTACTCAGTGAGGTTGAACAGAAATGGACGCCACACTTTGTACATATTTATTTGCAAAAACAGCTAAAAACCTCTGAGCCCTTTTCTTTTATTTCCCTATTTTTCACCGGCTTTAGTTAACCTTTCACTGATCCCCCCCCCCCCAAAAAAAAAAAAAACCACAACAACTTTATGTTTCTAATTGCTATGTTGCACCCTGGGAAAAAAGCACTGTAAAGTGATAATGACTTATTATGCAGCATACTATGTTTCACAAAAATAGAAACGTTTATGAATGGAACTTTTTTGAAAGTAATATGAACTATTTCTTTTCATTTGTGAAAAAAGCAAAAAATAATGAGGTCATAGTTATGTCAAGTATTTTACTTGAAAATAGTTCTCTTATCTGTCCACAGTTATTGTAAAATGTTGCTTCTGTGGACAGGAAGAATTATAAAGAATAAGATACAAATACATGTTAAAGAAGTTAACATTTTTTTTATTCATCTATAATTGATACAGTGGGGGTGCTCATACATAATATTTATTTCATCTATAAAATATATCACCTTTCCTGAAAGCAAAACTAGATATAAATCATCAGGTTTCATTTGATAAGAAGCAACTAATTTTTCAAGTGTCAATCAAGGCAGTCGACTGGAACAGCGAATAAACGCACTGCAAATTCAACAAATTGCATTCTAATAAAGACACATATCTTCTGCCTGAAAAAAAAAAGCCACAACGTTCGAGCTATAGGCCCACTTTCCAGCAACACGCACGCCGACGATCGTTCACTTCTCTAAAGTAGCAAACACTGTTCAAAATACTTCAGCCACAAAAGGCGAGGGGCAGGTTTTTCTTGTGAGCGGGACAGGAAATGAACCAGGCCACGAGATGGAATGAAGCGAGAGCGACGGGAGCATTTCAACCAAAAAAAAAAAAAAAAAAAAAATGTCTGTCGTCTTTTCTTCTTCGCCCTGCACTCTTCGCCCTCGATCATTGTCATGGCAACCACAGGATTGTCAGCCATCACACCAGCTCGCTGTGGCCAGGTGCTGTGTTGAAACTGTCTGTGAGAAAAAAAAAATACGTTTATGCCACAGAGGTGACCTCAGCTGAGATCTACAGACTCCACAGATTTCCACTGGTACAAATTTTGACCCACACCTTGCTCTGTTAGACACAAACACACACATACAGAGATAGAAACAGAGAGACATGTACCAGACAAGTCCAGAGACTTGTTTCTGTTTTGTGGTAGTCTAGGTTTTTTCATGGGGGGTTTGCGATTTGGGGGCTTCTCAATGTTATTGGGACTTTCTCTTTCGGAGCCTGAGATCAGTGAGGGACAGGAGACAAATTAACAGTTAGAGAGAGACACGTTACACATACATCAACAAAACACATATAGATATGTACATAAATATGTACAACCTCATCTCCAACAGGGCTTGCTTCTTTTATGTTTTAAAGAAAGATAACTAGCGAAGAAAAGATTTTCCAACTGCATTACAATACAAAAGTGTCAAGGATTGAAGAGGACTTTTGAATCTCTTTAGTGGTGAACATTATCACTGCACATGCGTTCAAATTAAACGTATAAAAAAATTGTCCATGAATACAATCATATTCTTTGTTTAACTATGTATAAAAACAACACTTACAAATGGAAACTCTCTTTAAATTATAAATGCTTGCAAAAGGGAGAATATGGATATATTAAAAAAACCTAATAATAATCCTTATTTGTCAGGATTTCTTACTGTATTTATTTGTTTTTAAATGGAAATCAGTTTCAAAAGAGTGTCTACTGCTTCTAATTTGTTTTTTTCGAGGTGAGGGGGAATCACAACAACATTTGAATGACTCAAATCGTAGAACGGTTTTGTACCTGCATCACAGGACATTGCTTTTCTGTTCCTCTGCGGTTTCACAGGAGCCTGAGGTCTCAGTCCCTCGTCACCTGAACAACACATTCAGACAGCTACAGTCAAAGCTCAACCTTCCCTCCTTGTGCATGCCTTTAAAGAGGTAATTGTTTATCACATGTTTCTTATTTGACTATCATTATTTCTGGGTTTTACAGTAAATGTGTCAGTTGGGTTTATTTGTTATCCTGGCCATCTTTGCCAGCTTTCCCTTGGGAAAGTGCTTCATAGTCCCTATGGGATATGACTGGTTAGATACAAATCAATTTAACAAACAACTGTAATCTTTTTTTTTAATCTGGATTCATTTTGAAAGGATAACACAAAGTCACATTTTTCTAAAACAAAAACGGCTTGTATGCATATAAATTCCCTTCACTTTTAACTTATATTCTGATTGGGCCAATATCTTACATCAACATTTTATGTTTTTTGTAGAAGAGGAAATGTGCTCAGTGCTTCTTGATGCTAGAGCATCACAGACGAGGAGGTAAAATATGATACTCAAAAGGTTTAGTTACTTTGACAAAGTACCAGCTAAAAAAGTAACAGTGTTGCAATTCTGGCCCCAAATCAAACCGAATCTACTGGACTATAAGGTGTCAAACCAACCGAGGTCCAGCAAAAAGAAAGCCTTAACTAAAAGAAAGATACAAGTAGTTTTGTTTGCCATTTTCCAAGCGCTATGTAGGGGAGCTAGCAAAAAAAGCTGCTGACGCCAGATGAGATTCAAACTTATCCATTTGGCTCATAAGCCAAACCGTACGTGTGAAGGAAAACTGACAATACCCATGAGTCAGAAGACATCCCCACTGTGAAGCATAGTAATGATGAAGAGATGCTTTTCTTTTGCAGGAACAGAGAATCTGGTCAGAGTGGATGTGAGGATGGATGACAAAGAAGAAAAGCTATTTGAGTTTACAGAAGCCCAGGGTGTAGGTTCATATCCAGCAGGCTGATAATCCTAAACACAGTGCCATAGTTACAGTCGGAAGGTTTAGATCAAAGCATAGTTAAGTGTTTGAATGGTTCAGACCAAAGTCCGTTTGAAAATCCGCGGGAAGACAACAAAACTGATGTTCACATGCGCACCAAACACCACTGGCAGCTTTAATTTTATGGATCTACAAGTATTAACAAAGGGGTGCTAAATACAAATGCATGTCGCACTTTGACACATGACACACACTGTACAAACTTATTTTTCACACCAGCTAACAAAACCAATTTATTACTTCCATATTGAGTCACTGTTTATGCTTTTTGGTGTAAAGAAACCCTTCGACAGAGAGTCAGATTGTGCAATTTAAGATCTTCAAGTATCCAGTTTAAAGGTGTTAATCTCTTCTAATGGATATATTCTGATTGAATCTTTGCTTTTCTCTGCTAATCAGTGGTGTGGGTACCTTGACTTGCTGCTCTGTCTGGCAGCCCGTGGATCGGCTTGTTGGCAGGAGGCGGTAAAGGAGGAGGAGGTAAGTTTCTTTCATTAGTTGATTCCTTAGAAAAGGTCACATAGGAGGAGGTCTTTGGCTGGGAGGCAGAGTACAGCAATGCCAATGAGGAGAAAGGTAAAAAAAACACACCCCCTCTGGGAAAAACTATAATTTTTAAAACAACATTTAGATTTTTTTTCTCCTGGTACATCTCAATAACAATGAATTGCATTACTAATTTCTAATTTGGAGTATTTACAACATCAAATGACACCAGAATGTGAAATGTGACATTCAGCACAAAGCAGATTATTTTTAGCAGGTCGAACATTTTCTGTTTATACCTTTTCAGGAATGGGAGGAGGCTGACCCTCTGAATCTTGTCTTCTTTGTCTCCTCTCCATCTTTCCAGCGTCCCTCTCTTCATCTCCTTCCTCCTCTGTGCCAAACGATGAAAGATAATTTTCTGTCATCAAAGCCTGACTCAGAGGTTTTAGTAGCGGGCTTGTTACATGTTAAAAAAAAAATCTGTTTCATGATCAGCAGCGCGTCAACATGGATGACTATACCTGGCAGGGCATCTGAGCTCTCCCGCCTGTGTCTTGGTCGCAGCCGGGACAAGTTGGGTTTACTGCTCTGGGGTGGGGGTTCTGGTTTTCGGCTGGCAGGGACACCACCCGCCTCTCCGCTGCTCCTCCACCCGTCTGTGGAACCTCCCCCGTCTACCTGTGGATGCCACTCTATGGCTGCTAGCTCTGTGCTTTTTAAAGGGTCCCCCTCCTGTTTGGGTGATGGCGTCCTATCAGATGGGTACGGAGGTAGCGGCCTTTGAGCCAAATGAAGTGCCTGGACCTGTCTATCCACGTCTCTCCCTGTGTTTCTGCTCTCCGTCCACTGATTGTCTACCTGTAAGTCCACGGGTCTGCTCTCAGACCAAGATCTTTCAATCTGCCTGCCGCCCATCCACTGTCGCTCTATTTTTCTGTCAATCTGCCGCTGGGTGTGTCTGTCAACCGTCCACTGTCTCTCCATATGTCTGCTGTCAGTCCAGTACCTGTCGGTCTGGCTGTCGGCCGTTCTCGGCTCACCAAGGGTCCTCTCTGCGAGTAGATTGCCCGCCCGGCTCTCCATCATCCAGTCCGTTTCCGCCTGCAGCACTTCTGTCCTATGTTTGTCATCCACCCAGTACTTATCTGTCTCCACGGGCTGTTCAAACACAGCGTCCATTTCAGATATCTGTCAAAACGCAAGAAAAAGAGACAAAACAGACTGAGGATGGTGAAAACATGAGTAAAAAGAGTGAGGGAAAGACATGAGCTGTACCTCTCTGGGGGAGTAAAAGGGATGTTTTCCTCCTCCCACGCCAGGGTGAGGGATACCCGGCACTGGTGGTGGACTCAGGACAGGAGCACCTTTTCCCTGTTGCTCATTTATTTTCCCATCTGCCCCCTCACTGGGTGACTTGGCGGCCTGATGCGGAGCCTGAAGCAGTGTGTATACATTCTCCATTGCTGTCCTAAAAGAGAACATGCACAAACTCATCTAACGTAACTCAACCAACCAACCAGCCAACCGATTGATCAATCTTTATTTATAAAGCACTTTTCATACAAAAAGATGCAGTTCAAAGTGCTTTACAGAATAAAAATTACCCCAAATATACCCCCCCGCCGAGAAGTTTAAGCCCCCCCGCCAATCCTATCCCCATGTGCAGACACACTCAGGAGCAGCATTAAAAGGAGATTAAAATACACAATGAAATGGACACTGGGCCGAGTACAGATGAGCCAGGTTAGGTAAGGAGAAGCCATGAAAGGAGCCATCTGCACAGGCAGCGAAGGATCAACAGCAGCAGCCGAGGCGCCGACCCAGGGCGCCAAAAAGAGGGAACACAGCCGACCACCGCTCCCGAGGCAGATGGCTCCCACAGATGAAAAAACAGTAGTGTTAAAACTAAAGTGCCTTGTAAAAGTATTCACTCATTCATACTAAAAAGGTTTACTTATAGGATTGCTCTGTTTTCAGTTTGACATATTTCCTTTCCCTGCAGCAAAAATTATCCACACAGCATGATGCTGTCATACAATTTCTTAATAACACATTAAAGTTTGTGGTTGTAACAACATACATTTTGAAAAAATAGCTATAAAACTATTAACACTGATTGAGATACAAATGGGATAATTAGGAGCATCATTACTCCTCCTTGCTACCCTAATCTGCGTTTGGAAGTACGGCCATTTCTAACCACTTGGTTGGAATCCAAAACGGAGCCACCAGCTGTAAAGCACACCTGTGCAAACACTGTGAAATCAGTCTGCTTCTGCTTTGGCAGCTCTCAGTCATTCCTTATGTCAACAAAGGAAACATGGAGATTCAAAGCTGTGTTTGCTTAGAATTTATTTTATCTCAGCAGCGGATTCTCACCCAGAAAACTGAAAAGAGCTGACCACTAGAAAAATGTGAGTCTGTGGGTACATAAAGCCCTGCTTTACAACCGCAAACATGGATAATTTTATTGTGATTATATGTGATAGACTAACAAGTTGTGCATAGCTAGGAAGTGGAAGGAAAATAAAACATGTTTTTCCTTTTATTTACTATAAAAATCTAAAAACTGTTGTGTATATTTGCATTGAGCCCCTCTTACTAAAAAAAAAATGTTACAACTGACAAACACTACATGCAAACTAAGGGACCAAGTGGTATCAGTATGATCTTTTTGGAATGATAGAGGGATGGAGCTAAATGCAGGGAGCAGGCCAGTAAGAAACCCAGTTAGAGGCAGAAAAAGACTAGAGACACAGATACAGGTTTTACCTCCAGCAGGACAGTATTCATCAGTTTCCTTCCTCGTGTCTATCTAAACCCGTTTTTAGTCTCATGAGCTGTATGGTTGTTAGAAACATACCATAAAAAAATCCCTGCTGTAATCTGCAGTGAAAGGTGGACATAAAAAGTAATGATTCTGATTACTGAAAACAAATGCAGGCCACACTTTTCATATTTTTATCTGTAAAAAGCAAGAAAAACAATGTATTTTTTTCCTATTTATATTTATAGGATATACTCATATATAAGGAGGTGAAAAAGGTCAACAGCTGTGAGCACTTTTGCAAAGTGCAATGGAATAAGGAGATAAAAAAGAAACAGGCCCTTAGAGATGGTGAGAGTTAACGCTGTGTAGTGTAGCTAACGTTTGGATATGTTAGTGGCAAACTCCTCACCCTGTGGGCGCCGTAGCAACAGTGTGACACCCATCACTATAGACCTCCACCTCAGACTCTGGCCCCTGATTGGACAAGGTCTGGCTGCGGTTCTTACGGAAACCAAAGATGGCCAGCATGTTCCTCCTTTTTTTCCTCCTCAGAGAATGTGCTTTGTGCAGAGAGGAGAGCTGACTGAAAGAAGAGAGAGAAGCTGCATGTCAGACGCTCACATGTACAGTCCAGTTCGACGCAGTCATCTTATTGGTTCACACATTAGCCCCTTCTGTTAAGATGTCACCGGATTCATCACGGCCATCTGGGTCGCCTGTTTGTCTAAATGTGGATTTAATGTGGTGTGTCCAGATCTTATGATGCGTTATCAGAGCTCGCCAGTATAAAATTACTAAATTTGCAAAGGAAAGCAGGTTTTGGACCACACAAACTTTTTGGAATTGTACATTTAACCAGACAAGGTCAATGCGGTTTTGAATTCTAGAACCCCTTTGCTATACACTATAAATACACTTTTCTCATTTAAAAGCTTTTGCTAGGAAGTAAATCTGTCTGATGGTACTCAGAAACGGTTTACACAACTATTATGTGAGCAAGACTATTTGGTGTTATATTCCTCTGTTCCAGACAACATGAACAAACCATAATCAATTTTCACACATTTATTTCAAACTTAAATACAACAGAAAATATTTCTAGCCAACGTGATCAGGGATATGATAAGTACATGTGTTATTTTGGGTGCCTTGGGTATCCTTGCAGTCCACAAATCTACCCAGGCAGGGTAGCTTAGTTTGCTCGTGACACCAATGCAATGTAACATCCATCCTACAATTATATTAGGCACCCCTCAAAGTTTATTGGATTTCCTACAAAGCACAACATCAAAGCAGTAATTATCCGAGGTTACTTTTCCTATACAGCTCTATCTACTGTATGCCTTGTCCTTTTAATAAAAAAGATATTTTATTTGCACAACAGAAGGCCATTTTGGTGCTTTATGGGTTGTACTTTTATAGTTTTACTCAGTTCTGTCTGTTTCTCTGGTCCAATGCACAAACAGATGTACTGCACACTAGGCATAGGCCAGTTATTGCTCTCATTTCAGAGCACGATTTTAAGAAATTATGGTTAGGAGATTATGGTCCCTTTTCTGTGATACAATGTTTATGGATTCACATCCCCTTATTGGTATGAAAACAAGAGTAAGCACATAATTCCATGATATTTGGAGCATCTCTTGCTTAACTGTTTCACCCCACTACAAGTCTCCAACATGTTTCTTTTTCTCAGAATAGAAAAGTTAGCAGTTTGGAAAGTTAGCGTGGAACCTAAAGGAGCTCTGTCCTTCATGGTAGTGTGGTAACGCTTTTTGGAAATTACACTTGGGCTGTTAGTAATACAGCAAGGTGTTTTACGCAGGAAAATGCAAGGTAGCTAGGTAAGCCCAGCTAATTAATCCAATAAAAGCTTGTTAGACTCCAACTTTTACCCTATAAACAGCAAAATGACAAGAAGACTCTGCACTATAAACACATTACCCAAAAGCCTTTAAAAATGAAATGAATGCAGATGTATTCCATATTGTTGTGTGACCACATCACCTTAATACTCCTGTAATTTATTGCATCCATTCACCATCTGCAGCTGGTACAAACACTGCAGCATCTTTTCCTATGGGAACTGGGAAACAGGACCGTATATATCTCCAGTGTTAGCTTCACTCCGCTGGTTCTCACCCGTTACACAATTCATTCCTAATGGTCTGGCCACATTTTATCTACAGGATATATTTAATCATAGGTTTATCTAGATCACGGATGGCAAAGCAGTCAGGAGCTTTTAGATGATACAGTTAACCTAAAGAAACAGGGGTGATCAGAGCCATCCAGGTGGTGCTCCTGTTTTGTTGAATTGTTGGTTGCATATGAGAACTGTTCAGAAGTTAGAAACTTGTGATGACGCCCTTTTACTTTCTGGCATTCGACTTTTACAACCTTGACATCGTGATTTTATTTCTATACTGTATATATTTTGGATTAACTTTTTTTTCTCTCTTGCACATTGTCTTTGAAATTACTTCACTACTTTCTGTGTCAGCCTTGTTTGTTCTTATACAATGTTCAATCTAGGGGACTCCTCGTGTAATCCAAAAGTAAATTTTAATGTATTGTGAAATGCTGGAATGGGATGGCTGCAGAGAAAGTGGATGTAAAATCAAAAACACTGCAGCAATTTGTGAGCAGTACGTAAAGAAAGTAAAAATGTGCAGGTTAGGCTTGTAAAATCTTTGGATATTTTGTCAGTGGAGGTACACAGCAGGAAATAAATGCTGGAGGTGGGAACATCAATGCGTCTCTTACCTATCAGGTAGAACTCGTTTTGTATAAAAATCTGGGAGTCCATCATCCAGAGGGCTTATTCCTCCGTTTTCATTGCAGTGCTGTACACAGACACAAACACTCCCCTCAGAGAGGCTAATTCTGCGGGTTTCAGTTGTTAAAGTTGTGTATGCAATAAAACAAATGGATTCACAGAGATAATCCAATTGAAGTCACACACCTTATATAGCCTGCATTATATTTAACAAAGAAAGAAGTCACTGCTAGCAGACCTAAGCACTGATAAACATTAGAGTTTCTTATATACAGAGTTTGGAATAAAAAAAATATAAATGATGCTGACAAGAAACCCTACTGTCTCAGTGGGGATATGTCCTCCTCTATGTCTCCGCGGAGGCCTTGGCCGAACCCGCGTCACATGATGAAGAGGCAGACCCTGCGTAGGCAGCTCTGACAGACCCTCCCAGGATGCTGAATGGGACAGTGGCGAGGAGTACGACGGCACAGAGGGAGGTGGAGAGGAGCTGGAGTCATCACACAAGCCTGGTGGCAATACGGAATGGAAAAGATCCAAAGATCCATTCAGAGATGTTAAAACCCAGAGTTGGGTCAGATCCGGGACGTGATGGACTCAAAGCTCAACAGGAACACGGTATAAGTGGATGAGCACTCACTCAGCCTGGTAGAGACTGGTCTTATTCTCCTTGTTCTGGAACTGCGCTTCTTAATGGCGATTGTGTCCTGGGAGGATGAAAAGAAGACAAAAAGAGAAGGGAAATATACTGTCATCCTTTAGGTGGAAGAAAAAACAGGCATTAAATAAAGCCATCTTAAAGGAACTGAGAAAAAAAACCCAGTGAGATAATAAATCTGCATTACAATGCTGTTTAAAAAGTCATGGTGGAATGTACATGGAAATTTATTAGTACAGAAGTATTAAGAGTATTAAGTATAGACAACCAAAAGGCACAGACTTACATTTTATTAATATCCTTGTTAAGTCGATCTAATCAAAAAAATTTCAAATAATAGACTACAAATTGGTTTCAGATACTTTATAGCCCAGCCACACTATCATATATAATCTGCCACTTTTTTTCCAATGACAGTGTTGCTATATTTATATGAGATTCATACACAATTTCATCTCCAGCTAATCCAGACATTATTAGAACTTTTGGTAACTCTGCTGCATGAGATACACAGCAGGGAGAGACCATTTATTTAGACTAATTAATTGAAGCTATATTAACTTGCTCATTGCCTTTTGCTACCCTATGCAGATGCTCTGTCTGCAGCCCTGGTGAAGATTCACTTACTCAGCATGCTGAATGCTTGGACAGGCTTCAACTGACCCACTTTGATCTGTTTTCTGATGAAGTCAGCTTATATTTGTCAATGGTACAGTGACGTTTTCATCTTCAGATTAATAGATATGGAAGAACTCAAGAGTGACACATAGGACGGGTACCGAATTCTGTACTTTTTAAGGCACCGACCAAATTCTGTGATAATTACTGAGGACAGATTCAAGTGATATGAAACAATGCCTTGTTTCAATACCTGTCCTTCAATATTTGCCAAGATACCAGACAGCTTTGCATGCACAAGACCGTAATAACATCAGTCACTAGAGCGAGCCGTAAAAAGAGCAAGCTGCAGGGCAGAGAGAAATCGCTCTAAAGTTTGGCTCCATTTTACTAAAGTTTACACCCGCTGCAACCCGTGTGACACAAAGTATCAGACAAGTGGTGGGAACACGTCGAATCTCAGGACGCTTCAGTTTCATTTGTAGTTAATAATACAAGGACCCCCATCAAACATTTTCTCCAGAGGGCAAAGGAGATGAATAGGGGTACATGGAGCTGGGTGTAAATTTGTAATATACCAAAATGTTAAAATACAAACAGTTGTAGGCTATTTATATTGATTTTTCTTACATATTGTTATATATTAAGAAATAAATATATTTAATTAAAAAAGAGATCTAATAAATTATTAAACACTCAAAACAATCAAAATTGGTACCGTTAAGTACCAGCATAGATTCCAAATACTGGGATTTGGTACCGCATTGATTCAAATGTGAAAGGTACCCATCCCTATATTCAATTCAAATTCAAATTCAAAAATACTTTATTGATCCCAGAGGGAAAATAATTGTTGTTGTAGCTCATTAATTAATATATACATACAGGTTAAAGATGTGATAGAGCTGGATATTCCTCAAAATGTGTTTAATTTCTTCATGTTTACATAGCTTTATCACACCTTTTCAGATATGCTAACACACATATGGCTCAGAGTATGACTGCAGCTTTAACCAGTGAAATGCATTGAATGGAAGAGTACATTCATGTTTAGAGTACTGAAAACAAAACACTTTAAATTCAGGTTCAATACAGGTTTTGGAAAGAGACACTGAGATAAGGGGTGCATGACCAGACTAAATGGAAACTGATAAAAAATAATCCCTCTCGTTTGATTCTTCAGATGCTCCTTAGGTTTGAACTACTGCCTAATTCATGCAGAGTTAAAATTTACGTAGGTAAGACTAAAATTGGATCTAAACAATGAGTGATAAAATACAGTAATCCATTTAAAAAAAAAGTTTTAAACTTAATATAAATCAAGTCCAGGTTATTTGTTTGGCACATTTAAGCAACAAGGCAGCTCAAATCGTCTCTATACATGAAAACATGAAACCATAAGCAATCAAAAAGACATTGCAGTGGCAAAATAAAGATAAGCAATAAACAACTGCAATCCAGACTAGAATTACAATGTTCCAGGAATTATTGATCAAAGGCAACTCTAACTAGATGGGTTTTTAACTTTGATTTAAAGGATTTTTTCAGCAGTTATGCAGGCTTTTGTAAGTTTGTTCCAAATTAGAGGAGCATAAAAACTGAATGCTGTTTCTCCATGTTTGGCTCTGACGCTTGGGGAGCAGAGCAGACATGAACCAGTGGACCTGAGTGGTCTGGAAGATTAGTACAGTGAAAACAGATATTCAATGTAATTTGGTGCTAAACCATTCAGTGATTTATAAACTAACAAATATACTGTATAGTAATGGTTTTCTTTTTTATGCTTTTTTTGTTCCCCATAACTGAAATCTGAGTAAACAGGAACAAATAAAAAGAGAGCATACTTATCCATCCATCTATCCATCTATCTAATCACATTTGGAGCATTATGGTGAAAATGCTCATCCCTGCCATACATGGAAAATAATAATTTTCTAGCGCAAGGCAATGTGTGGAGGGGTTGTGATTAGTTTTTTTAGTGCCAGCAAAACCATCTTGTTGTTTTTTTTCTTTTCTTGCTTGTTTTTTGTTTTGTTGAAATATTTGATATTTTGTTTTATTATATAAGAAAAAAACTAACCTGAGAAGTATTTGTCACATCTTTCTATATAGGTCAGAAATGTGCCACAAACTGATCTTACTCAAATATACATGATGCAAGCCTATTTGCAATGTCTTGCAAGCCTATTATATTATAAACCGTGTTACCCTCAGATTGGACATAAAGAAGGAAGGGATGAAGGACTAAAATGAAGCGGAGCCTCATTAGCAGGAAAAAGTGGTGTAACTGTTCTGTGCGCCAAGCTGCAACTTGCAAGCTGCTGTTATCTATTAGATTGTTTACTGTCACTTCATTATGTCTTATGATTTAGTACAAAAATAATTCTCAGCCAGTTAGAGTTAGAGTTGTAGTTAGAAATTACGGAGTTTAGCTGCATACCCTGTCTGTGGTGAGTGTTCCTCTGGGAGACCTCGTCCAGTTTTTTTTACATAAGCCTAGACTAGTAAATGTCAGTGATCATTTAAAATTATTATGAAGTCAGTCAAAACATAAAGCTACTACAGAGAAGATATTTTTCTACTAAACAACTACAAAAGTCATGTCATCTCCTTCCTTCCTTCCTTCCTTCCTTCCTTCCTTCCTTCCTTCCTTCCTTCCTTCCTTCCTTCCTTCCTTCCCATATGAATCCAGTTTTAAGCCATTGTTTTTTCAGATTATTTCTTTAATTCAACATTACTGGTAAATATTTTACATCAAAATCTGTCTGTAGCAGAATGCTAACTTCTCCATCTTCAGTTGAACTAACATAAGACTTATGTAAAAAAACTATCGCATGCAAAACTACTGTAGTACAAAAGACTTTATAAATTATGTTTGCAGTCATGTAGAAATACATCCAGCCCACAAGACCATACAGGATTCATAAGAATGAGACACAATCTTGAACATGAATAATGGTAACTCACAACACTCATTCAAAAAAGGGGTTAAATCACTTACCTTCTTATCTGCGGACCATAACAGTAGCTTAGTCCTATTTCACTGAGCAAAGTCAGGCTAGCACATCATGTAAGCCGTGCTTTGTGACTTAGACTTCTGTTTGGTGTTCTGTTTTCTTTGGTAATATTCTGATTCACAGCTATACATTTTTTGACCTCTGAGTTGTTTCAAGATGATGGCAATCAACTTTGGCCTTAACCTGCTCTGGTAAGGTGTTAGCTCAGTTCTCAAATAACCAACATTCCTCCAAATTGAGGTAAATCAGCAAGCGATCTACAGCAGATTACAGTTACTGACTGCCAACACCAATTCAACAGAACTAGCCCAAAAAACAAACAAACTATACATTAATTGATAAAAACCAAACAGAAGACCACTGGAAGAAAATGTAAAAATTATAAACACTTTTTAAAGGTGCAACTCTCCTCTCTGGGAAGATTAGAAAGCATTTTCAGTTTTGTTAGAAATTCCAGAGTAAGAACCAGATGATGACTGAAAGGACAGCCAATAAAAAAAAAAAAACACAAATGCTTTATGAAAGCTGTTATGTTTAGCTGCAGTGAGAAAAGCTCTAGCACCTTATCATGTCAGACACACATCATGAACTCAGTACACAAGTGTGCAATATTTTGCCTGCTGTGTTTCATGTATGTACACAGCTTGACTGTTTAATGTCAGTTTGGCATGTTGTTAGAAATAATAGGTCTTTTAAATGCTGTGCTTCAATCACTCCAATCAGTGCAAGCTTCTAAAAGGCCAACTCACAATTGAATTGACAACACATCATCAATTCAAGTGTTGTTTAACTGATTCCAGCGGTGGAGCTGGAGCCTCTCAAAGTTTTTGACCTTTAGCTGCAGTGTTCTTGTCAGGGAAGTCAGAATAATGATTCAAATGCTGAAACCCACATGTCTGACAGCTCTGTCTGGACCGAACAGTTGCTTTTATTTTTTCTTGATACCCAAGTTAATAATGTTGTAAACTAGAAGAATAGTGGAAATTTTGTTTAATCCACATGTTAACTGAGACATGTATTGAGTAGGATGATGGACATTTCTGACACTACATTTACATAAAAGCAAATGAATTGAGTTAGCTTTGTCACACAGGAAGTAGAAAACAGAAATGGGCCAAGAGAATTTCAGGACAAAAAAGGAGAAGAGATGCATAAATTCTACCCCAGGCTCTTTAAGAGAATATAATACTTAGTGACTGTTGAATTAAAATTGATGGAGCCAGATTTGACACAGACAAAACAGATGCTGGAGGCAGAGAGGGAAAAATTATAAGTTCTCTATTTCCCAGACTTTACAAGAAAACTGCTGTTTTTGCAGTAGACTATTTTAGAGATAACGGTATAGCTCAGTAAACTCATTTGAATCCCTTTGAACTGCAATGGGCAGTTGTAAAAAAAAAAAAAAACTGAAATAAAAATAAAAGTTTCCTGCAATGTCCTGCAGGCAAAACTGGACTGCTACCACCAGGGGGTTAAGTTGTGTGTAGGAATCAGATATTCACATATTCAGTGGGGCAAAAAAGTATTTGGCAGTCAACAATTGTGCTCCCATTTAAAAAAGATGAAAGGTCTGCAACTTTCACCACAGGTACACTTTAACTGTGAGAAACAGAAAAAAAACTGTTCAAACCAACAAGGTGAACTCAAGTAAAAAAAAAAAAAGAAACCGTAAAAAAATCCAAGAAATCCCATTGTATATGTTTTAAGAATTCATTTGCATAATGGTGCAGAGAAAACGTATTTGGTCAATAACAAAAATTCACCGCAATATTTTTTAATGCAACCTTGGTTGGCAGTGACAGAGGTCAAACCTTTCCTGTAGGTCTTCACCAGGTTTGCACACACTGTTGCTGGTATTTTGGCCAATTCCTCCATGCAGATCTTCTCTAGAGCCGTGATGTTTTGGGGCTGTCACTGGGGAACATGGACTTTCAACTCCGTCCACAGATTTTCTTTTGGATTGAGGTCTAGAGTCTGGCTAGTCCAATCCAGAACCTTCAAATACTTTTTACATAGACTGTCCTTTGTTGCTAAGGCGATGTGTTTAGGATCATTGTCATGCTGGAAGATACAGCCAAGTTTCATCTTCAATGCTTTGATTAATTAAAGAAATCTTTTTATTCGAAATCTCAAAAAACACGGCCCCATTCATCCGTTCCTTAAAGGGGACATTTAATGAAAAATGAAATTTTTATAGCCCTTAAATGCAGTGTGTTGGGCATTTAGAGTCTATAAGAATGCATAAAAAAGGTAAATTAGTCTCCCCAGGTGTTGTGGAGATAAATTTGTATTGAGTTGTGGCCGGATGGAAACCTAGGACATCTAGCGAATATAATGTTTCTGCACCATTAGATCGTAATATCTCTATCAAATTTTAAAAATGGCTGATGGGGGGAGTGTAAAGTTCTATGACCTGGAGGGGGGCAGACTATGCAGCGCCCCCAACTGGATTTAAAGAAACTGCAACAAAATGACTTATCTAGATTCCTCAGAATACAGGTTTGAAGATTAGCCTGTATAGCTACAGTATGAGGAATTCAGACCTAAGAATTGCAGTACCTTCTATATGACTGACCATAACTGAATAATTTAGAAGTAAAAGGGAAGAGTTTGTAACCATATATCGACTTTAATAAATATCAGTCATCCTGGTCCCTTTGCAGAAAACCAGTCCCAAAGCATAATGATTCCATCCCTATGTTTCACAGTGTGTGTGGTTTTATTGGGATGCAACTCAGCATTCTTCCCCCTCCAAACATGTAGAGTGCCCTGTATCCCAAATAGCTCTATTCTGGTCTCATCTGACCACATTATATTCTCCGAGTCCTCCTCTGGATCAACTGCTCTCTGGCAAACTTTAGACTGGCCTGGACATGTGTTGGCTTAACCTTAAGAGCAGCAGGATTTTGATCTATGACAATGCAGTATGTTACTACAGTAATAGCAACTTTTGTTACTGTGGTCCCTGCTCTCTTCAGGTCATTGACCAGTTTCCCCTGTGTAGTTCTGGGCTATTTCCTTACCGTTCTCAAGATCATGTATACCCCATGAGAGGAGATGTTGCATGGAGCCACAGGTCAAGGGTGATTGCCAGTGATCTTGTATTTATTGCCTGTGATCTTGTATTTATTCAGTTTTCTAATAACTGTTCCAACAGTTTATCTCTTCTCACTAAGCTGCTTGCCTATTGTAGATTTACTCATCCCAATCTTGTGACAGTGAACTAGCTTGCTCCCGGTGTCCTTGGATAGCTCTATGGTCCTTACCATGGTGGAAGTTGGAGTCTGAATGTTTGAAGGTGTGACCACTTGTCTTTTATACAGAACAGTTCAAACAGATGCCATTAATACAGCTAATGAATGGGGAATAGAAGAGCTGCTTAAAGAAGTTGTAACAGGTTTGTGAAGTCCAGAATTCTTGCTTGTTTGTAGGTGCTAAATACTTATTTTCTGCAACATTAGACAAATACATTCTTTAAAAACCATACAATGTGATTTCCTGATTTTTTTTTACATTCTTTTTCTCACAACTGAAGTGTACCAATGATTAAATGTACAGACCTCTGATCTTTTTATGTTGGAGATTTTGCACAGTTGGTGGCTGCAAAATACATTTTTGCTCCACTGTACCTTCCACTGGGGGTTTAGAGTTTGTTCTAAAGGCTGAATCTGCGTTCTGCTGCCTCACTAGAGACTGGAATTAAGCACCGCTTCATTCAAAGTGTTTCTCATTTCAAAGTGTCGAAATGAGGAAACATTTTTTCAATTAAACCGATCAGAAGTCAAAAGGACTTAAAAAACGCTTCAGCGGATGATGTTTGGCACACTACTGGCTCTTTGGAGCACATTTAAGGAGCCGTACCGTCCACAGTCGTGCCCCGAAGCCTCAGTTACTTTTCAACATGCAGTAAGCTAGTAGTCAGCAAGATGCATTGAATACAGTGTCTAAGAATATTTTCTTTAATTGATTAATTTACCCGAACTTTGTCTGTACAGATGAAAGTATCAGCGCATTTGCACCAACTGGAGGTTGCACTCAGAGGTGTGAATACTAATCTGTAAAAAATGACGGACAATGTTGAAATTTTATAGTAGTTCTAAAAAACGCTCCAACACGGAACATTTCTGGTTATCGCAACTCCCAGCTTGTGATTTCCTGTAATATTCCAATTTGTTTAAACTTTGAACTTGCAATTTTTTACACCAATCAATAAGTAGAAATGAATATGAGTATGTTTTCTTTTGTAGCAAAACCCAACAAAGATATAACCTCTTTAATAGTTTTCACAATGCCTGCACTCTTACATATATAGTGTGACATTGGCTCTGTTCTTACTTTAATTAATTACCTCTCTTAACAGGAATGCTAGAAAAAATGTTTAGAATGTTGTTCTTATATTGTTTTAGTCCATAAAGGAAAATTGAAATCAACTACAATTGCGGTCAACAACAATCAATTACAGTTCTACCTACATGGAACAAAAATGAATAAAAAATATGTACGGAAAGAAATACTTGATGGTGAGTGAGGTGAGTATGACACAATTCCATAAAAATAAAAATGGCAACACACACACACACGCGCGCGCGCTGTCCACACTCACTATGCTGGTGCCGAGCTCTTCATCTGTGATGTCCAGGGAGTCTCTGTGTTTGTTAAAACTCCACGCAGTCCCATCTTCACATGTTCCCTCCCAGCATTTAAGATGAGACACCTGCCGGGTCTGAGACACACGGCACTCTTAAACTCTTTGTCACCCACTCGTACAATCAATCTGTGTCTCTTTCACACCCTTTCACAGCAGGAGCGAGTGTTTACCAGAGTCTTGTGGACGCCATAGAGCTCTTGTAGGATTTGGTCCACGATGGAGTTGGTGAGATAGGAAACCACAGACAGCTTTACTTCTCTGAAGAAGATTGAGTATGAGCCAAGGCAGGGATAGATGAGAAGTGGTTAGTAAATATGTGAGGAAATCAATGTTCTGCTTATCAAATCCAGACTGTTTTGCTGCTCTTACTCCAAAGCTCTGTGAATGTCCTGCGCTGCTCTTTCCATGAGGGCGGTGCGGATGGCAGAGCGAGGGATGGACACTCGCTCAGAGACCGATGAGAGTGGAGGACTTAATCTCTCCGCTGCAGAAGATGATAAAGGACAGAGCTCGCGGCAAAGTGACACCATGGAGTCAACGATCACCTGAAATGGATGGCGCCTGTCACGAACTCTGTCATCTGTTGAGGATCACAAAGTGAAAGACAGCCCTTAGATCTACCTGCAACTCTTTATCGGCAGCTTTGGTGAGTTCACCAGCCAGGGAGTCCAATCTCTGCAGCACGGGCCCGTCCACAGACAGCACATGGGCCAGCTCACACAGTGAAGGGTAGAGCTGCGAAGACATCAGGCAGAGGATTCATTTAAATTCAGATCAAATACAACATAAACAATGCATTTGAATATTTCATATCACTCACAGCTCGCGAGTTCCTGGCCTCTTTCAGGACTTGTTTTGCAGCTTGAATCTCCTCCATCTCTCCGGTGCCCCGTAACAGACAAAGCTGCTGCTGGACGCGCACACAGAGGCGCTCCATCA
This sequence comes from Apricaphanius iberus, assembly GCA_028564705.1. NCBI lineage: Eukaryota > Metazoa > Chordata > Actinopteri > Cyprinodontiformes > Aphaniidae > Apricaphanius > Apricaphanius iberus. Next base: position 1,459,265 of record JAPXFQ010000256.1, read on the forward strand.
CCTTGGAAACACACAGGGCAGGTGGTTGATGGTGGCACAAACACTCATAACGCACTTCAAAAACATCCTCGCAGCTCGCAGACGGGCGCTACCTGTTCTGCTGTGCTGGTGACCAAGCCCTGGTGAAGCCTCAGAGCCTGCCTCTGGGAGAAGCGCTGCGTCTGGTTGTTTCTAACCAGAGCACGCTGGATCTGCGAGACCAAAAAAATCAGACATAAAAGTAAAAGTTCAAAATGAGATGATGTTCATTTAGAGAAAATGAGATAATGGAAAAAGCTTGAGAATAAGCTGATTGAAAAAAGCTTTCAATCTCCAGTTATATAATGCTACTTTAGTCCATAAATCAATTCTAAGATGTTTATTGCAAAATGTCTTGCATATGTATTCATACACCTTTAACAGATGATAGTTTGTCAGATTAGAATTTATTAGTATTTCCTATAGTATACAATCATAAAACAGAGCATAACATAAATAGATTGAAAGGAAAATGATAATACCTTTCACATTTTTTACTAATGAATTTCTGAATTCTGTGAGGCTGCATTCCCTTGCAACATCTAACAGCTTTCTGTCCCATATTTCCATGTACCCAACAGCTCTGATCAGCTTCCCGCTCCATAGCTGAATAAAAACATTCCCACAGCATTATGCTGCCCCCAAAGCATGGGGATAAGTTATCATTAGGCTTAGCTTTCTGCTGCACGTAGCATTTTACATGTGAGCCAAAGGTTCAGATTTAATGTCAGAGCACCTTCCTGTCACATGCTTCCTAGGCTCCCCTAATAGGCTTGTGATGGTTTTTTTCTCCCATTCTTAAATAATGGTTACCTGGTCTGGTTTCCTGCTCAGCTTCAAGGCCCTTTTGGATGGGAAGCACCAGCTCAGATGATGCTGCCAGTGACCGAACATCGTCCATGTCCCGTTGTCCACTTTTTACTTTCTTTAATATAGAAAGTACTCTTACATTTATTCCTTTTGTTCTTTCTGTGTCTCTGCTCTGTATTCTCAATCCCCCAGATGGTCGTGGCAGAAAGAGCCTCGTACTGAGCCAGGTTCTGCTGGAGGTTTCTTCCTGTTAAAAGGGGAGGTTTTCTTCTCCACTGCAACTGCTACGTGCTTTTAACATATAGCAGTGGTCGCTACATGCTAGCTCAGTATGAGAGATTACTGATAAGATTGCTGTTGTTGGAAAGTCTGCATCAATGGGGCCCAATCTCATGTCAATGACTTGATGCAATCTGCTGGGATTCCTTAAATAGAAAACTTTTTTAACTGATTGGTATGTTTGCATAATTGTATTGAAATTATTTTTCTTGTAAAGTGCCTTAAGATGAAGTCTGTCTGGGAAAAGCTAAACTGAATTGAAATTCCAAAGTACCACATGAGATGTTCAAATATTCTGAAGTTATTTCATAAGTTAAGTTAGATCTAATTTACTTATTAAGTGAGATTTAAAGGCAGTCTGTTGCTATGAATTGTTTTTAGATGTATCAAAGTGGGCTGATTTATCAACGGTTTGTGCTTGTTAAAACCCGCGCAGACCGCACAGCATCGCAAATACAGGCTCTGGTTGATCTATCAACACGGCGCAGAGTGCATTGCTCCTGTTAAACCCTCAGCAAGACGCATGCAATCCATTTAGCGCTTTTGTCCTTGATGAATATGCAATCTGGGCCTTTCTGTAAGAAGTCGCAAAAATATTGGGAGGAGAATAGGCAAAGAAGTAGGCGTACCAGGCGCAATGTGATTTACTAAGCATAAAAATGTTTGCGCTGGTCTATTTTTAGCATTTGTGAAAAGCATGTCTTAATTTTGCGCTACCACATTTGACACACGTTTATTATTGACAAACGAAAAAAGTAAATCACACACATTATAACCTAAGAGTAATTAACACTGTAATGGCCATAAACCTGTGGTCATTATCAGGAATCTTGATAAATCAGGCCCTATGAGTTTTCTGTATAATTCTATACAATCATGCAATATTACATTAATATCGCTACATCATTTTACATTCTCAGGGTTGCAGAATATTTTTCAAATGTATGGCATTTTTAAAGAAAGGAAGTGAAGGTGTAGAAAGGATTAAATATATCTAAAGATAGGTGGTGATTAATATTTTGAAAATGGTATTTGTGCTTGCTGTATTTTGGCCAAAAGCATATCACTGATTTAAAGGAAGTATGCTCTTTTTTCTGAAGGGGCACGCATCATCTTTATATCAGCTAACACTCAATAAATCATCCAGACAGATATTGTAACCCCAACCTTAGTGAGGGCCTGCTCTGTCTTCTCCGGAGCGCTGCGGTACGCCTGGCTGATGTCACTTAGGGGCAGAGGCATGTATTGTAAGGTAAAATTGCTAAGAAAGGAGGGAGCAGAAAAAAGACAAAAAGGTCAAGATATTAAAGTACACACTACAGGACTGAGAAGAGAAATTTAAACTGGCTCAAAGGTTCATGGGTTATCAAAAGATAACACCCGCACTAGAAAGAGACCATCCTAAAATATTACTTCTTTGCCGAGCGACTAGAGAGTAAAGCTTTGATCCGTGCAACCATGTCCTCTGTTGCCCTAAGGTGAGTCTGGACCGTGTGAGATAGCTAAAAAAGTAATAAACTGCTCATGTTGCAACTTTAAAAAATATTTGTCCAAACTGGCAAAGTTTCCTACGAGGCAGTTGTACATAAAATCATAAGGCAACCTCTCAGTAAGGATTGCAGCACACATCTCTTTATGAAATAACTTATTAAAGTTCTTACTGGTCAAGAGCCCGAGCCACATCAAGAAATCCTGCAGCAGAGGTGTTGTTGCGATCCCATGTCACACTCCTGCGGGGAAAGTATATGAGTTTCAGAGGGTTAAAAACGTAAGCATGTGCACTGCGTTACAGAAGTACACACACCCTAAACGTTTGCCCATTTTGCCACGTTAGAAACAGAAAATATGTTGTATTCTTTTGGTATTTCATACAGCAACACCAAGTGGTTGATGCAAGATTCTTAAACATTTTAAAATAATTTATAAATACTAAGACTTTTTCATATGCATTTATATTTACCTTTCTTTATTTTGATTTTCTTAAATAAAAGCCATTTTCTTCTGCAAGTCGCTTAACAAGTTGTTATAAAGGAAGCTGTTACATGCAGCCCTCAGAGGTTTCAAACAGCATCAGGAAGACAAAGGAAAATGTAAAATTATATAGAAGTTTAAAACGAATAAAATGTTTTGACAAATGGAACATGCTCTTTGAGCCTATATATAAAATATGACATTTGTTGAGCCTGAAATGGACCAGGGTACCTGATAGACAGCCAAATACAACCAATATTAAAGTCCTCCGATGCCAACTTGGCTTGGAAATGAATTTTGAATTAGCTGCATTGTGATTGGCTGGTTTACCCTGACGACTTATGATCTTACCTGAAGCCTAAAACTTTATGATCTTACCTGGAGCCTAAAAAATGTCCTTCCTTTACTTCTTCTTTAAATATGAAATGTTTCGTTCAATAAAATATACTCAGACACTATAACTGTGGTTAATTTACCCATAAAAAACAATAACATTTATTGGTAAAACATAATAAACCATAATTTTCAAGAAGAAGTTTTTGCAGCTCTTGATTAATTTTACTTAGTAGGAGCCAAATATGGCTCTTTGGATTGTAAAGGTTGCTGACTGTGACTTAAAGAGAGGATCGTGTTAACTCTGGAGGAACTTCAGAGGTCAGCTGCTCATTGGGGAGAATTGTAAAGAACGACTACTTACACATTCCACAAATCTTACCTTTATAAAGTGAAGTTATGATGTGGCAAGAAGAAAGCTAATATTGAAAGAAAACCCTATTTTCAGTTTCCTGCAAGCCATGTGAGGCACACAGCAAACACGTGGAGGAAGATGTTCTGGTCAAATTGAACTTACACAGAACTCTGTGGCCTACATATAAAACGCTAAGTGTGGAAGAAAACAGTGAATATCACCCTCAAAACACCATTCCCAAAGTGACATATGATAAGGGAATGTTTTCGATCAAAACAGAAAGGAAAGTTGACCAGAACTTATAAAAGCAGGAATGCTTACAATCCTAGAAAAAAAATTCTTCCAATTAACAATTATGCACTACTTTGTGTTAGTACATCACAAAAAAATTCCAATAAAATGAACTGAAGTTTGTGGTTGTAACGTGGCAAAGTGAAAAAACAAAACAATATTTAACTGGTGATGAAGATCCTGCAACGTACTGTGTATTGTCTGCAAACTCTGTAAAATCACCAAGGTTTCCCACATTGTTCCCTTCACCTGAGCGTTGTGTTGATCTGCAGGGCTTTGCTGAGCATTTTGGCTCCAATGTCGTCCATGCTGTTTCCACTCAGGTCCACTTTTCTCAGGCAGGTGTTGCTGCCCAATGCATTGACCAGCACTGTTCCCCGGGAGCGCAAGCGCGAATCCACCAGGGAGAGAGATAGCAGAGCCTGCAGGAAATCACAGGAAGGAACCATGAAAAAATCATGAAAAGCTCAAGTGTGTGAGTGTGTGGGGGGAGGGAGGAAAAAAAAAAAAAAGAGAGGCGGGGCATTGAAACTGAAGCTGAGAAACAAAAACTGAGAGGAAACAGCAGGAGATGAAGCCTTGGGAATAAAATGGAGTAGTGGAATTTATTGCATATTGAAGTGACAGCTTGCCAACATGACTTTACATGCTGTATGCATGAATTATTTACAATATGTGTGAGCGGTGATGTAGAAACTGCGTTCACAATGTTAACTGAAGGCGAGCAATATTTAATCACAGTGACTTATCTACAGTGAAACATCATAAAACAATGATGTGACCCCAAATCTAGCATACCGTTTCAAGGAAATGAGGCTTTGACTGAACTTTTCTTTTAATAATGAAGGTAAGTGATCTGAACTCACGTCAAACAGAGTAGAAATACTTTGATGCATGGATATAGCGATGTATTTTTAAGTGTTGCCTAATCCTGAGTAATCACTCACACATTCCTCCTCCTGGATGAGTAAAACCAGCTTCTGCAAGACTTCATCCAGAACCCTGCAGACACAAAACCGTGGAGACAAACACACAAACGTCGCTGGTGCAAGATATTTTTTGCTGCTCATGAGGCGTCTCCCTGAGAAGTGGCGACGGCCTTTAAAAAAAATACCCGACCTTAAAGTTAGTGATGTGTTTATTCAAGCCGGCACATGCAGCACATGCACTTACACATACAGGACAGCCGTAAATAACCGCAGTACAGCGTGACATGGAGCGCTGGCAGCACCTGTTTTTGATGTTGAAGTTCTTGCCCAGATGAAGGTGTTTTAGGGAAGGATGTCTTGAAAGGGCAGGCAGTACTGTGAGCAAGTCTGCATCGAGACCTGTCAACACAAGTACACACACACACACATAAGCAGGGCTCAGCATGGCATGATCCATAGCAGGGCGTTCGGTCTTCTCCTACCACGGGACAAAAAAAGTCAAGGTCATAGCAGGATGTGTTGCCGTACCGTTGTCAGATATATCTAACATGGCGATGGAGGACACCCGGGGGAAGAGTTCCTGGATTACGGCTGCTCCTGCAGACCTCAGCTGAGCAGAGATGGAGGAGAGAACCATCACGAGGTAGGCAGGAATAAAAATAATTCCAGTTTATGTCTTTTTGAGGATGGCTCTAATAAAAGCACACTTGTACAGTAACTAAAAGCAGCGAAGCAAGGAGATTCTTATAAAGCAACAGATACAGAATAGAAAGAGTCTAAATGGATGTATTTAATCATCAACTTGTCAGAACAAATACTTGTTATTTAAAAAGAGTGAAGTTGGCATTTTAAATTGACAATATAAATGGAGTGAAACTATATCTTATTAAAATATATCACTTATAGAAGTTTTTTTGCTGTTCTCCTCTTTTTGAAATTTGAGTGGATGGTAAAAAGAGAGGGTCACATGTTCATCATTGGATGACAACAAAAAGCCCAGTGAGAATAACTAGTCAACATGTCAAAATGTTTTACATGTAAGAAAAAACATGTAACATGTCACTAAAGGCTTTTATTTTCATGCATAAAACACATCTGAAACTGTGTTTCACATGTTTCCACATTGTGCTTTCAATATAGATTTTACATGTTACCACATAATACCATATTCCATATTTCATTCACATGTACATGTGCAGAGAGAAGATTTTCATACGGGTTTCAGATGTTTCTTCCCAGTATAATTTTCATATGTGACACGTGTGTGAAACATTCTACATGTGAGAGGTTTTCCTACATGTGTCTCACATACTACATTAAAACACAATAAACGACACGTGTAATCCATATGTGAGAAAAGCTCAGATGTGGAAAGTTTTCCTACAGGTGCTTCAATAACTACATGAAATAATATAAATATTTTTCAATACAGGATATAATATCATGTGAAAACACCTGTTGGAATTGACGCATCTTTTGTAATTTTTTTTACGTCTTTCACATTTTACTCCTTTACTTTTATTATTTGAAACGCATGTGGAAAATGCTCTACGTGTGGAAGGCTGTTTCAGATTAACATTCTAGTATAAAACTGGAAATGGCAAGGCAAGGTAAGGCAATTTTATTTGTATAGCACATTTTCAACACAAGGCCATTCAAGGTGCTTTACATGATTACAATTTTTTTTTTATCGAAAATTAAAACATATAATCAGTAAAAGAAAGCTTAAACAAACATGTATAATCAACTGGCAATATTAAAATACAAGAAAGCATAGATGATAAAACAATGCCAATTAGAATTTTAACAAGACAATAGCAATTGAGTAAAAGCAATAAAGGGATAACTTACTTATAAGCAAGTCTAAATAGGTAGGTTTTAATTTCAGTCTTAAAAGAGTTCAGTGTCTCTGCAGTTTTGCATTCGTCCAGCTGTTTGTTCCAGATATGGGGAGCATAGAAACTGAAAGCTGCTTCTCCCTGTTTGGTTCTGGTTCTACGGATGATGGGTAAACTAGAGGTGGAGGATCTAAGTGATCTGGAGGGTTTGTATCGTGATAACAGATCCTTAATATACTCTGGTACTAACCTATTCAATGATTTATAAACTAATAAAATCACTTTGAAGTCTATTCTCTGAGCTACAGGGAGCCAGTGGAAGGACTTTAGAACTGGGGTGATGTGTTCTACTTTCTTAGTTCTAGTGAGAACACGGGCAGCAGCATTGTTGATCAGCTGCAGCTGTCTGACTAATTTTTATTAGGTAGACCTGTGAAGATACTGTTACAGTAATCAAGGTGGCTAAAGATAAACGCATGGATGAGTTTTTCTAGGTCTCCTTCTGTCATCAGTCCTTTAATTCTAGAAATGTTTCTCAGGTGATAGAAAGCTGACCTTTTTATTGCCTTTATGTGACCCTGGAGGTTCAGGTCTGAGTCCATTATTACACTTAGAGTTCTGGCCAGGTTGGTGGTTTCTAGTTGGACCAACTGAAGCTGTGTACTGATATTTAATCAATCTTTTCAATGCTTGACACATTATGACAGTATCTTTTCATACATATTTTACATAATCCAACAGAGTACAATTTACTCTGCTGCATTGCATCATTTCGTAGTTTTTTAATGTTGCATTGAATCATATTGTTTAAATTATAATCAGTAAACAGAACTGCATCACTATAGAAAAGGGAAAGCTTATTGTGACAAAGGTAAGGAATGCGCAGCCCTAGAGTGAAAACACCCATACAACCTACAGCAGATAGAAAGCAACCACTTCCTACCTCACAGCTGCTGATATCTAGATGAAGATCAGTGATATGAGGATTGGAGGTTAATCCTGTCAGGACAGCTCTGTGATAATAAAATGATTGAGAAAAAAAAGAGAGTTAAATAAGTGCCTGATTGGCACAGCTTCAAACATCCATATGCTTCCTTTCAGCTTTCTTTGCAGCAGATTTAAGATAAAATAGAAAGAATTAGAAATAGAAGATGAAAAGTCAGATACCTCAGAACATCAGGGGGCAGCTTCATAGAGGCGAAGCTGACATGAGTGAGACTGAAGGCTGAGCTGAAGAACTGACGGAACAACGGCAGGGTATCCTTCACTTTCCTGTGAAATTAGAGAAAAACTGAGGATCAAAGAGGAGTAATGCCGAGGTGAGGTGCAGCGAGCTACACACAGGAGGAGATGAAGTCACTTCAGTTAAATACTAGATAATTATGAGCGCAGCCATGAGGGCACCAACACAGAATGACAATTACAGCTTCTGAGAAAGAAGGGGCAGCGGGTAGGGTCAAAGGACTGATTGTCTGCCTAAAATATTCAGGATTTGAGCAGAAAGCACAAAAAGAAATATGAGTTTGAAATATGAAGACAAAAAGAAAACTCAAAGTTCCAGTAATTCCCACAAAATCTACTTACTAAATCAGGGTAAAAGAAATGGGAGGAAAATTAATGGAAAAGAGGGAAGATCAGGTTTGTCAAACTTATTGAAGGATGATAAAACAGTGCCTCGCAAAAGTAATTTTCCTGTTAACCTTAATCTCAACCTAAATCCATCCGTTCTGTGAACACCTTAGAGGTCTCTTAGAGACCATTAGTGAACAAACAGCATCATGAAGACCAAGGAACACAGCAGACGGGATAAAATCGTATACGGTAAAGAAATATACAGCAGGATTTGTTTTATAGATGCAGAATATATTAGCATCAACATCGGTTTCGGCTGATATTGACTTTTTTATTTTTTATATATCGGTACCGGCCAGATAATTAAAACTGGACCAATATTAACATCCGGTTTTTATTTCCATCTTGTTGCTGTTTTTGTTTCACGGTGTGGAGCAATTGGGGTTTGACATGTGGTATTGGCCTGGTCATGTGACATTGATAGTGATGCAGCACAGATCCTGCAGTGCAATACTGATTTACTGTTTTACTAAAGCACAGAAGCAATGTACACGGAGGGTAGTTTTTATAAAGTGTCGAAAGTGTAGGGAAATTGATATAAAAAAGATATGATATTGGGAAATATTGGTTATCAGCCTTAATAGCTGTAATATATTTGGATATTGATGATACTGAGTGATCCAAATTTTCTTCAAAATGATCTTTCTCCCCCATCACTCTAAATGAGTTTTAGGGTTTAGGTTTGCTAACATCTATGTTGCTCCAGGTAAAGCCGCAGCCTCGGGGTCATGTTAATAATCTCACCAATTTTGTTTCTCCAAACTTGAAAAAAAAGCAGTCCTCAAAAAAAAAAACCCCAAAACAAATAAAAAAAATCCAGTAAAAAACAACAACTTAAAGCTTAGTGCAAGGGTCAGGGCCAGCCATGTTAATGAATCTGGAAAACAACTTCTCTATAAGTTCTCAAGTTCATGGGCTGCAAGGTCTGCAGGAAGATAACTAAACACAAAAACACTGATATGCCACGTATTTAATCTGTCTGGGATAGAGTCATTAAATGAAAATGATGAATGTGGAAGTGAGCAGGAGGATTTCCTGGCCTCTTTATGAGACATGTTTTGGTGCTGAGTTCAACTAAAGCATTTTTAAAGTGATATTTTCTTTCATAAATTTAGATTAGTTGGCACTCAAGGGAGAGCAGCATCATGTTGGGTTGCTGGTCAGCGTTCATGTTAAAATAGATGAAGCTAAACCTAGGCCAATCCTGGAAGAAAACCTGTTACAAGGCTGCAGAACATTAGTAACTGATCAGCAGGACAATGAGCCCAAATATACAGCCAGAGCTCCAAAGAATGGCTTATATCAAGGGATACTCATGTGTTAGAATGGCCAAGTTCAAGCCATGCCCTCTAGCCTAAATTAGACTGAGCTCATCAAGGAACAGTCTAATAATTCAGTTTCCAGATGTGCAGAGCCAAACGGGAAAAATCTCAGGGGTACTTTTGCAAGGCATTGTTAATCTTCCTACATGTGGTGTTTAACTGTTAAGTAACGTTAAATACGTGACTAACCTGTGTGAGAAGGTATTTTTGGAAAGATTGAGAAAGGAAAGATCAGCGCAACACCCCCTCAGAAGAGCACCAAATAGCTGCATAAGACACAGGGTGGAAGCAGTTAATCTGGGCACAGAGAGATACACTTTTGCTTTTCACTTGAAACGCAAAACGATTGACAACGGATCCAGACATTTATACTAACAGAATCAACAGAGCAGTCTGTGCCCGACAGATCCAAGTGGACCAGGCAGTTTGGCTGAGACAAGAAGAGATAAAAGTTCTGCAAACAGAAAGCCAGACGAATAGAGGTGACACTTTAGACTGGAGAAAAGTAGAAGAGTGCATTCTTGTTTCAGATGTATTGTGCTGTCTGACCGAGGCGTCCTCCCCTGAGAGGACCCCTGGGTTTTTGCTCAGGTCCAGGTGCAGAAGGGAGTTGGAGTATTCATCGCTAGAGCACAGAGCCTGAGAGAGAGATGCTATGCCTGCGAGACAGAGACAGACAGACACAGAGATTCTGTGTTTTGTCAAGCCAAGACAGAACTCATACTTTATTAACTTCTTAACTGGAGTCAAAGCAAGAGAGAATTAAAGAAGGACTAACCCTTTGATGCAAGTGAAGTCTTGGACAGATTGAGGAGTCGAAGTCCCTTGCTAAGGCGACTCACCTGCTGGATTAGGTTGGACACACCTGCAGCATTGATAGATGACTTGAAAAATAGTCATGTTCAAAATGAAAATAACGAGAAACATCAATCCGGTAAAATCAGTATCAGGAGGTTACAAAATCCATAGATCAGAATTCAGTCCTTAAATTTTGCTTAGTGCATCTCTATTTAGGACCTAAAACAGAAAAGTCAAAACATTTCGTCTCTTCTCAGATGTTTAAGACAAAGTGGATCACACAGATAATGGGATATATTACCTTGGTTGTCCAGTGAGCTGTAGGCCAAATTAATGGAATGGATGACAGATGCTGGGTTCTCTGATAGCGCTGTAGCCATTTTCTGAGGAAAATCTCTGTACACACACACACAAAATGGGAACCTGTGGTTATTTCATAAAACATTTTAAAATTCATTGAATCTAATTAACTTCTAAAAATGTTTGATTTACGAGTATATAATACAAAACACAGCTTATTCAAATTAGTTAATTTTCTCTGACTTAAGGCAAGGCAATTTTATTTGTATAGCACACTTTCAACAGCAGGGTCATTTAAAGTGCTTACAAAGACTTAAAAAAGCATAACAGATCAAAACAAGGCAAATGAAGGTAATTAGCTTTCAGAAACTTTTGCTGTTTCAATGTGGGATCAGGCAAACAGTGGCAGTCAGGGGGTTTGCTCTCCTAATTTCCCCAGAAAGCTGCTTCACAGATTTGACAATTGAACGGTAAGATAAACATCAGTCTTTCAAAGAGCGACACAGAGACACACAAAAAGGTAAGCACACATGGAGCAGAGCAGCTTAGAGTGGCAATTAGCCTTATAAGCATGTGTTTAGACTTCAGGACAAAGACTCAGTACCAGGGAAGAACCCTGATTTGCAAAGAAATAACATGCAAACTCCAGTTAGAAAACACCAGGCTGGGACTAGAACCCAGGAGCCTCTTCCTGCAAAATAGCAGTGCAAACATAAACATAAAACCTAACAAACAAACGACCCCTTGAGGATTAATCGGTTTAGAAAATGGATAGATGGATAAATAAATAAACAGGATTTTTTTTTAGAGAGAAGAAATAACTTTTGAAGTTTGTTTTAAAGTTGTTTGCATGGGTCGATTTAATCGATGCAAATATGAACAGACTCCTAAAGCCTCTGATAAAGTAAACACAGCTTAGAAGTATAACTCACGATTTTAACCCAGCATTCTCCAGAGTAATCTCCTCAAGGCTGGATGACTTGCTGACCGTGTGCAGGACCTGCTCAGTCACTTCCGAGCCCTGTTAGTAAAACATAAAAGCGTAAACCCATTTCAGAGATCCATCAGAAACACTGAAATTCAGTGGGGATATTCTAGCTTGTGGAAGATACCAAACATCGTTCTGGTTTGAATTTGGATACACTTTAAAGGCATTTTCTTCACATCACCCTCATATGGCCTTGGAGGATCATTGGTCTTGTCAAAGGTAGTCTTTAACCTACAAGGTGGTGCCATGAGATTTTTACAACATTAAGAGTGAAATGATCCTGTCTCTTATTACGCTGAGTGCTACTTGATACATGTTAAAGTTGTTAAAATGTAATAAAGTTTTTGGGTTTTATAAGTACTGGTCTCAACTTTAAGAAAACTATGGAGAATTCAGAAGAGGAGTTCAAAGAGAGGAAGGGATGGTGATCAGGCCTGTCCTGATATCAGAAAGCAGTCTTATGATAGGACAGGATTGGAGAAACTCCAGGTGGGTCAGACGCCGTTTACTGTCTAAGAACCAGCTTGGACTCCTGCTCTGGGTTCTGCCAGCTCTCCTGGCTCGGTCTCCCTTGGCTGAAAGGATCATCGGTCTTAGGTCACAGCTGCCGTCTACTCACTGAGGTAAGTCTATAGCTTGAAGGTTCCAGTCTTTGTTTTTCAGAACCGAACGGTAAACGATTTTTAAAAAGTTTATCGCTGGAAGGTTAAAGAAATTCACAATAAAATCTGGATGAAACTTCTTTGTAAACTCTGTTGGACGCAGCTTCTTACTTCTGTGTGTCAGTCCTTTGTCATCAGTCCACTGTTTTCTCGGCCCTCAGAAGGCGAAGAAATCGTTTTGCCACGAGATTTCAGAATACAATATCATTCCAAGGCCAAAAGGGAACTGCTATTGTTTCAAACCACTGCCTACCTTCTCAGATGGAGGGCCCTCAAAATAAAGCGCTGAGAATGCTGGGTAGCAGCACCCTAATACAGCGCCATACAAACAACCAAACTACACATTCTGACATTTATGGGCAATTTAGAGATCGCAATCAATCTAGCACTCAAGTTTTTGGACAGTGGGAAGAAGTCAGAGTACCTGGTGAGAAGCAACACATTCAGGGACATAACATGTTGCGCTCTTTGCATTGATGTAAAATAAATCTTGAATTCTGAAAAATGTACTGAAATGTAAACTTTCGTTGTTTAAATATGTAATAGGACTCACTCCGTGGATTCAGATGTACTTTGAAGGATTTAGAAGATTAATTGATTTGTGAATATTACAATAGTTAGTTTAACTCTAATACACTTACTATGCGAAGGTCTTTGCAGTACAGCTTGGTGAACCAGGTGTTATATGCCATTGATGCAACTATCACTGCCAGATCCCTGGAAAAGACAAAAATGGGGTGAACAGGTCGTTACATTTTGTCGTAATGGTGCTTGGTCATCTTTTCCCACCAACCTGCTCTCCAAGTGGCTGAAATCCAGCAGGTTAAACTCTCGGCTGTCCTGGGAGTGATAGATGGTGTCCACATCCTAGAAGCAACATTACCCGTGAGCCTGTTTGCTGCAATGTATGTCCACTCATTTTGCGCTCAGTGCCATACAGTATGTTAGACTAAAAACACTCACAGTGGCACCGACAAAGCTCTTACCCATTGCACTTCCTCCTTGCAGCTGATGCCATTATAGTCGCACAGAGCAGCGTAGGTCTCTGAGAAGCCTCCTGAGGGAGGCAGGCGGGGGGAAAACAAACAACAAGAGAGGAGCAAAAGAAAAAAAGGAATGAGATATGATGCGAACAGCTGCTTCTTTCAGCTATAAAGGGAAAAAAAGACAGGAATATGCTCATGCAAACAGTTGTCCCAATTATCAATCTTTCATTTAGGCAACAGCTTTAAAGAGAACATCTGGGACAGCATTTCTGAAGTGTGTGTGCCAGCTTTCTACTGAGCGTGCCAATGCCATGTACACATGCTCATGTCAGCGTGCGTGACTCCACGTGTTTGCCTGAGTGCAAATTCCAGTGCTTGATGATAATGTCTCTATTTACCACAGGCCCTCTGGGCTTCCACTGAAGTCTCTGAGCTGGGTGAATACTTCCTGCTGCCCTCCGAAAGGTCGCTGTCTGAGTGACAGATGGACGGGCTGCCGGCACACAAAGAAGCACAGATACTGTAAGGGCTCGTCTATCTTTTTGATAATTGTGCAAATAAAGGTCATACGTCTTCATAACTCTGGTATACCAAACGTTGCACAGACATGTGACAACTAGGCATGAGTAGATCCAGGTTTTAAAAAGTTACAGTTTAGCACACAAAACTGCTAATACCCCCTAATACCCCCTAATACTCTGTATGAAGCATAGTGAGTAGTAATTCTGTCTCTTTCCCACATGTATCTGTGCACTGCTGGTCAGCCAGGTCAACAACACTTTTCTCTCCCTTACAATAAACACGTTTCTGTTCAGTTTGGAATAATTTACGGTTTCAAAAAACACAGAAAATTATGGTGTGCGCACTATAAAGCAGTTCCTATCAGAATAATTAAGTTTATGCTGTTAACTTAATTAAAAACAGTTGGTAAGTTACAAATAGCATGTCGACTCTGGGTTCTGTTGAGCACATAGCTAACCAACAAAGGGATTATTAGCTTGTCAGAATTTTATAATGTAGTGATTTTGAAAATGTGGAGTTTGATGACAGGTAGGCGTTTGGTAGAGAGAACCTTCCTTTCATTTTTTATTCTTTTTTTATTTGTTTAATTTTTCTAAGTGGGATTACTGAACAATCCTGCAGCTGCAACCTAGTTAATTTAAGTTTTCTATGAAAGTACCAACCTAAGATTGTTGCTTCTTTAAAGTTTTAGAACTGATCAGAGGGACAGAGTGGCAAAATACATAAAATCAAATAATAAAAAAGATAAAAATCTTTATCTAAACACTGGAAGATCATTTTTAAACCACATTTTAACATTCTGTCATGCCTGGTGGCAACTCATTCAGAATTTATCCTTCTGGACCGGGACACTTACGCAAAGATGGAGTTGTTGAATATTCTGGACAAGGCGAAATTAATTTGGCTGACCACATGATTGAGGTGTTCGCGGGACTCGAACCTCAGGGTGTAACCGGACTTGTCAGTATCGATAATAACCTGCACACAAAATAAAAGAAATACAAAACAAAAAAAATGTTTTCTTCCCTGCTTTGTTATATGTCTGGATTTGTGTTATTTTTTTATTTTTCTTTTGGCTATAGCAGCTCAAAGATCCCAAACCTAGAGTCGCTTCCAGCTGCGAGAATCCATGTATCATGTTTTGTAAGGCTATCCTTGTCTTTCACTCGACAATGACAAACCAGAACATTTTCATTACTTATTCTTTAACAAGTTCCAGTGGAAATGTTATAAAACTTCTAAAGTGCTTCATGCTGCGCTACACACTGTGCTGCTTGCTGCATGTCAAAACAGTTCTTTCGTTCCTTGCTCCCTCATGAGTGGAGCTTAAAAATTCAACCATCAAGCGCTCGGCCTCAAAGAGAGCGATGCAAGAATGGGATGAAACTTTAAGGAACAAAGTGTTCTGTTCTACATGAAAAATAAAAATGATTAAGTTTGAAGGCAAAAGCTGAAATAAAAAAAAAGTGTAATCACATTCCTCCACAAAAATACAAAGAAGTCTTTCCTTTCTAGGTAACTGATGTAGTCCAGCCTTGAGGGACAATGTGAAGTAAGAGTTTGAACACAGACACAAACAGCAGTAGCAGTAATATAAAGACAAAGCAGACAGAGTTAGGTACACTCACCTGGTGGTCAGGGTGAGAATTCAAAGCTCGAATCTCCAAGAAGTTGAAAGTGGTTTCTACCTGTTGTCAAAGACAGATTTTACGAAAGTAATAACTTCGATTGGAAATGAGGCTAAAAAAAGACCTCACGCTGGACATTTATTTGAAAAAGCTGTAAGGAGTACCTTAGCAGGAATCTTTGGAGCCAGAAAATAGAGACGCCATGTTGCGAGGACCTTAGAAAAAAAAAAAAAAGAAGGAAAGCAAATCAAATTGAATGAAGATTGTGAAAAGGTTCACTGCACATTCACACTCCCCACAGGGAGGAAACGGTCCAAGGAGTTTCCATGGTAATGATGGGAGGCATATACTTTTGTATTGATCCAACTAAAAGCCCTCAATGTCAGTGACACTTTAACATCTTCCGCTACAGCCTGAGAAATCACAACACCGTACAGTATTTTCTACACACTTGAAGACCACATGTAATTCTTTTAGCGTAATGTTGATCCTGCCGCAGGCATTAAAAAAATGGCCATGTGTTTTTTTTTCTTGAGCGAGCCCCTTCTGGGCTCAGTGACAAAGTTTGGTTTGCTTAGTTTCTCCACAGGGAAGAACTACAAAATCTCAGAACTGAAAAAAGGCGTCTTCCTCTAACTGTCAAGTCACTCCATGTGTGCTAAAAATAGTATATATGGCTATGCAGTGTCCCCAAACTATTCTCAGAGAGTCAAAAGCACAAAATTGTACAAAATGTCTTGGTATGCATTAAGAATCCAAGACCATCTTGTGAGAAACAGCCTTATACCATAATCCTTAATAAATGCTTACACTTGAAAACAATGCAGTCAAACAAAAGTCATTTCTACAACTGCCAAACTCAGACCAACCCAGACGGAAAGACATATTTTCGTCCATACATTCGTCATTCATCCAGAGAACACATCTCCACTGCTCTAGAGTCCAGTGCCAGCAGGTTTACATTACTGTATCTGACGCTTTGCATTGCATTTGATGATGTAAGGCTTGGCTGCAGCTGCTCGGCTGTGGAAAACATATGCCTTAAATGAGGTTTGGAGGTCTGTGGCTATCTGCAGAAAGATGGTGATAGCTACACACACTATCACTGAGGGAAAATGTGGAACATTTAGTCTGAATGGCTAGGTGCTTGCTTTTACAAACCTATAGCCACCATTAGAATGCATGAGTAAAATTATTTCGTGGACTAAACCACGATTTTATAAAATGTCCCTTTTAGTTTGAACTAGAAAATAAAATCCAGTAAAACCAACTTACATTCAGAAGCCGCCATTTTATTAAATGGAGTAGTTTAATCTCAATAACAACCTAGGTTTAATGTGAGGACCCAAGAGTATGGTGAGGACACATTATTGAGCAAACAGCATTTAAAGACCAAAGAACACAGCAGATAGGTCAGGGTGGAGAAACTTAAAACAGGGTTCAGTTATGAAACAATGTCCCTAGCTTCAAACGTCAGATGGAGCACTGTTCAAATCTCTTTCTTGATATAAAAAGAGTATGGCAAAACTGCAACTGGGCGCACACGTGATAAGATGGGTTTCTTCAGCAGGGGGAGGAAGGTTGGTTAGAGTAAAATTAAATTATATAAATAAAATACAGGGAGACGTGTTAAAGCAGATATTAGTTCAAAACAATTATAGGTGAATGATCTGAAAACCCTTAATTATAATACTTTAGTTTTGTCCAGCATAAGAAAGTCCAAAGACTAGACAATACATGGTAGTTTTTTTGTGTTAACATATGAAACTATTGGGGCTATGAAATACTTTGAGAAACATGTTTGGGTTATGGTCCCTCCTGGATAAATCCGATCATGCCTTTGAGAGGCCTAGCTTCTATTTTTACAAACACACCTTTCTAAAATAAAGTCTGTGTCTCTCTCCATTAAGGCAAACAAAGGGGAGTGATTCTTTGGCATTTTGCTGCTATCCGTCAACCCCTGAGTACTGTCCTCTGCTATATCTCCTCTCCTCTTCTGCTCCATCGCTCCCAATCATTTACTCCAATCTCTCCGATGGTCCCCGACCCCCAGGAGCACAAAGCATGCTGACCCACACCTAAATCGACTCCATGTTGTCTATCCCCGGAGAAGAGCAGTGATTAAGAACGTGTTCCTCTGCTCTGCTTTCTTCTTTTTCATTGAGAGGAGCTTGACACGGGTCTGTCGGAAGCGTGCACTGACAGCCCTTTACACCCACACAGCAAAATGTGCTTATGAGATGGAGAGAAGGAGCACTGGGTGGGGTGAGGAGGCGGTGAGGGGGAATCTGCGGTTCGCTTCAAAGGCTGTCTAAAGGAGTTGATTAGTGAGACCAGATTGGATCACATTACGGTGATGAGCCTGGGTTATAGCGGGCTGTTAAGAGAGTGCGTACGAGTAAATAGAGGTAAATCATGCTGAGGCAGCAGGCGAGAGAGACTCTTATCTGAGAGTCTTGCATCAAAAGACAGTCCATACATTCATCATGCTCACTGCATTGTAAAATTTTGCATGAATGTTGCTGCTAGACTGATATTGTAATCTTTTTTTTGTCAAAAGTTTCAGTAGAAATCTCTGTCAGAGATAAATTAACATTACTTAAGCTGATGGGGAAAAACCACTGATCCCCTTCTGAAGCATACTAGAGTCCTTCGTTCCTTCGTTCCTTTTTTTCCCTAAATATGAACACATTCATCCTTCCTTTTCTCGTTCCAAATACCAAGCCAGTACATTTGATCAAACTCCAATCTTTTTTCTGTCTTATGTGTACACTCAGTGGGAGCTAGACCCCTTGCCTTCCAGTTTAGCTTTTGAGAGGAAGCATTAAATTAGACTTGGATAGGAAGAAGATTAAGGGAAAGATGTTTTTTAGCATATACACATATCAAAGTGTCTGAATATCAAAGGCTGTGCACATAGAAACTCTCCTTAACTGCCCATTCTCACCACATGATGATCCATTGAAACATCCATTGAGTGGAGCCCTGAGCTGCCAAGGCAAAGAAGCTCATTTGCTCATAGACAGATTGAAGAAGCAAAAGAAGATCCTGATAAACAAGGTGGGGAAACAGCACTGGCTTTATCGGCATATCACTGTTGTATATCATTCTTGCACAGATGTGAGTTTTAACTTGCATGTACTAACAGTGTGTTTCTCCAGTGTCACCATGGATACAATTGTAGCTCATCCTTTAAGGTAGAGGAGAACTGCATTTTGCAAAAAGCGGCATTCATACTTGGTCCAGTCAAAGTTCTGCTCCATAGTGTTGTCCCAGATTTTATTTGGATAGCTGGCTCGGCTCCGCTCATGCCAGCAGAGATTTTCCTTCCCTGCCCCATATTCTCTGATGAAAGAACCCCAGAATCAAAGGCTGTAAAGCACCCCCACTGCTTCCACTTTTTGTGCCTCACAGACACAGAGGGGATCCATAGGCGCTTCCACAGACACTGTAGATCCAATATTTATCCTGCCAGGCTGCCAACAGCACTCACTGATGTGGGACCCCTGCTTTAATGCAGTTAGCATCTGACTGGAGAAGGAAGGCAATTGCTCTTGCTGGTAAACTGTGAGGATCTGCTCTTGCTGGCGTGGTTATCAGCACTTCGACAGCGATCCAGTAGGACTTGCGGAGGACATTAACATCAAAGACACAAAACATGCATGATATATATATATATATATATGTAGTGGGGTAGTGCTCCAGCACGTCCACACAGAGGCTTCAGAAGCCAAGAGTTAAAAGTAAACGCCCTTAAAGGTCAGAGGCATGAAGAAAAGCAACTTACCAGAATCCTATCTTCTGTTTTGCCATTTTTGGTGTCAAGCTTAATGCTACAAATGAACTTGATGGATGATTTATCAATAATCTTCCTGATGCTCTCTGTAATAAAAACAAAAAACAAAGAAACCCATTGTTTAATTAGGCACATTAGACATTTAAAATGAGATAAACTGCCTATTTGCTACATTTAAAATAGCTCCAGTACCTTGCAAAGCTTTTCAGACCACATTTCTTGGAATTAGATCCACAAAACTCAAATTATTTTATTGGGATTTTATTGGAAAGTCAAAAAGATACCAATACATGCGAAAAAAATATGTAGAACTATGCATAATTTCCCTAACAGATCCCCATTGTTCTTACTTTGTGTTGGTCAAACACAAAACCCCCATAACAATAAGAATGTGCCTAAGACAGGAAAAAGATAAGTGAATTTTTTCAGGGAATATGAATAATCTCCTAAAGCATTGTAAGAAGAAAAGTAAGTCTTTCAATCTTTCTGAGGCAAGTCATCAAATAACAAATTATGTCTGCATTTTTTGTTTGCTAAATTGCATTACTGTTGAGTAATAACAAAGTGTCTACACTGTTAAGACAGTTCTGTATCATACAACAGCGGTGTTGTTTTGATGAACAGAAAATAAGACGCTTTTTACTGGGCAGGATTATTTAAAGTGCTTGCTTTTTGTACATGTTCGTTTAAATGTAGCTGGTAAAAAAATAAGATTAAGAAAACTAAAGGTTTACATTCTGAAGGCTGAAATAACTGGGCTAAGTACATGTAAAGGGATAATTTAGTCTTATCGGATAAAATCTAAATAAACTAACCATTAATACTACATATCAGATCTGAATCCACATCCTAACCTAATAGGTTTTGGGATTACGCTTTGTATTTGGGGACGTGGCTGATATTTCAGTAGTGGAATGAGAGTAAACAAACCGTAGATTCACAATAGAAACACACAGCACACTGCAGAGAAGAAGCAGAGCTGGGAGAAAGAAAATAATATACAACACGTTAAAATCTTGAAAAGGACGTTGTACATACAGGGATATGCTAAAAGGAAAGCTAGGGACAGATATATGGACAAAGTCGGCATTATAAACGGTTTGGGTCCATATGGGGGCCGCAGAGAACGTTCTTGTTAAGAGCAGGCTCAAGACTCACCTTTTCAGCCGAGCTTTTAACTAACTATTTATCTGCCACTAATTTTTTAACTGCTTTTTGGTCTTGTATTTATCTTATAAATTTTATTTTACTTTTATTTTTTATTTGCTTACACATTTATCTATCTTTTATTTATTTTATTGACCTATTTATTTATGTTAACATGTTTTCCTGTTATTTTACACAAATTAATAGTCATATTGTTTTAAGCTCTTCCTCCGTGGGAGCCCATCGGGAGCGGCGATCATCTGTGGCTGCCTGGGCGCTTTCCGGGTGGAGTTTGGGTTGGTTCCCCGCCCCGCCTCCTTTGAGTCGGAGCCTCGTCTGCTATTGCTGATCTGCTGCTGCTGGTGCAGATGGCTCCCTTCATGGTATTTCCTGTTCTAACCAGGCTCATCTGTACTCAGCCCAGTGTCCATTTTAGTGCCCATTTTATTATCTATTTTAATGTAATCAGGGGGCAAGTGTTTATCTCCTGTGGTCATTGGGTGGGAGGCGGAACATTGGACAGGCCACTAGTCCATCCACCAGATAGGCCTACAATTGAAAATCTAACCTATCCCATGAATGAACTTGAAAGCTCCAATGAATGACAAAACTTTATAGTACCACATTTAGTGCTGGAATGCAAAAATGCTCAAATTTAAATTAATAAATAAAATCGTACAATATAAATGTCTATGTGTGACAATTATATTGTGAAAAACATAATTAGTATGAATATTCTTAGCTCAGTATGACATATTTAACATTTTCCTTCAGAAATGTATTGCTTATTATAAAAAATTTAAAGTGTAATTTCCGCCCTCCCTAAATTTAGGTTGTTGTTTTTTGCCACTTATATTTAATTCCATCAATTTTCATTCCAAAATATTATTTTCAAAAACAACTTTTATTTTAAAATGGTGTTTTCCCCAGGGGCTTATTTATTTCAAAATGTCCCTTTTCAAATTAATGAATTAACCTGCCAAACAGGGTCAGTGGGTGGGACTTGCACACTCATTGGCTGCTGCTTAAAGATTGTTCTTCCTGGAGGAGGAGAATGTGCTGATGTTCTTTAATAATGTTGTTGAACTTAATGCCTGTTTTATTTCCTGTATGGCTTTATCCAGACGTTCATAATATTGACATAATGTTTAAGTTTTTTCTAAATCTAGCTGTCTAAATCCAATCTGTCAGTATATGCAATGTATTGCGTCAGTTTTCTGGGTGTAAAGCGCCCCGGGGTGCCATGAGACTGACGAAAGAAGCTTCGGTCAAAGTTTAGATACAAATGATCAATAAATGGATTTCTAAATAACACAGACCGTGTTTAAACAATTATCCATTTAATTGATTGTTTATATCTAACCACCAACCATGCTTCTTCCCTGATTCTTCTCTGAACTGTGTTGGATGACACGGTAAGCATATCAGTTATATTCGACTGCACTAAAGCCTTGCATGCTGGGCCTGGGATAATTTCAAAAATACTATGCAAACAATTCAAGATGGCTTCCTCTGATTAATTATTACTCTCTATTTGATCTGCTAGAGTAACCAAAGCTGAAAAAAGTTCCTGCAACCTAGAGCCTTGATTTAGCCTGTTATGCTGAGCTTTACAGGCTGCACCAGCCAATCGGTATTCAAGTCCCACCCGCTGACCCAACCTGGCAGATGATTTCATTCATTTGAAATATGAACTTTGAAATAAATAAGCACCTGGCAAAACACCATTATGAAATAAAAGCTGACTTTGTGAAAATGAAATTTCCAAATAAAAACTGATAGAATTAAGAAGAAATTTGTTAAAAAATAACATTTATTATCAAGAAAAACTGTACAGCTAAATAATATTTTTTAAATAATAAATACATTTTTAAAGTAAATGAAAAATATTCATACTAATGAGTTAACTAAATTTAATAAATTTCTTTTTTTCACAATTTCCTTGTCAGATTATACATTTTTTCTGCTTTTTATTCATATACATTTTTTATTCCACAAGTTTTTATTTAATTAATTAATTATGAGCTTTTTGGCATTCCATATTAGCCTTCCTATTATCTGCTGAAAATCCCCTGCTCCCTGAATCAGTCGTTGACATGCCTCCACATGATTTTCCATTTTATATAACTTCTTACATCTCTGAGCTTCCTTTGACTTTAGACCTCAGTTTAAACAACTCACCAACACTGTAAAAAATAAAAAAATCATATTAGCTCAGTAACAACATCTACGTACACTGAAGTCAGTTGCTGTTTAATTGATCTCATAGCACCCCAATGTGGTGCATTCACTGACTGGAGAAAGATTTAATTTGGAGTTTATGATGAGTCGGCCAGTTCTTGTTAGCCTGTTAGCAAATAATTTAGTTTATTTTAACCTACAACTAAAACAAAGTTACAGTAAATTGGGTTTTAAGTAATTTACTGATCGAAGCTTCAACTTCTCAAGTAAACTTGAAAGGAGCAAGTACTTTTGTATACTTTGGAAATAAAGCTCTCTTCTTTTCCTTTCCTTAATCCAAATTACTGTCCTAGTTTGCTGTTGCCATGTTCTGGCTGCTGTTTTTCTTCCAATGGATTGTGGATGAGTTGGTGAGTCCAGCATTTTGTCTGAGCCGTTGCCCTCTGACTTGTTATTTCTGAATGCTCCAAGAATATCAGGTAAATGAGTTAGAATATTTAATTTTTGATATATATTTTTTTAAACCTTCACCGCAAACATCTCCAGGTACCAGTTTCCCCCCTACAGGTTTGAACTTCTCATTTGAATTGGGATGCTTTCAACGGGTAGTGCGTGCAGTAATCTATTACCCACCAAAGGTAAACACATTTTTTTAAATTACTTTTCTAACTTTTTGGCTGAAACTGTGCCTAAATATGATCAGATTTTAATAGTTGGTGATTTTAAGGTTTGTGTGTGCTGCCCTAATGATGTGCTTGCTCAGGAGTTTTAAAATCGTATTCAGTCTTTTAACCTTGTACAAAATGTAGCAGATCCTACACATCAGCAGGGGGACACTTTTGACTTGTTTTATATCATATGGTTTATCTTTTTTTTTAATAATTAAATTTTGGATGCAGAGTTTCCTGATCACAAATTGGTTTTATTTGATATTCCTCTTGAACATTAGTTTAGAAATTGCACTCAAGCCAGGTGCTGCCATATGTAAGGGCACTTCCTCTGCTGGCCTCTTCTCCTTTACTTTAATAAAGAAAACAGATTAGTTCCAGGAAACTTGTAGTGAGACCACAAGGACAGTGGCCACATTAAAAACCAGGCACTCTAAACATATTCCTCAGCCCGGGTTAAATGGATCCACCTGAGCCGTCAGATGTCAGTGCAGGAGAGCAGAGCTAAATTGAAGAAAGGAAAATTGCAGGTTTCTTTTGAAATGTTAATGAAATGTTGGAAATGTTGCCAGCACTGTCAAGAATGAGAATAAAATATGTTTTTCTCAAATTATTGGGTTAAACTGTCATAATCCCAAGGTTCTTTTTTAAAACTATCAGTTCTATTTTAA
Source organism: Apricaphanius iberus (assembly GCA_028564705.1). Taxonomy (NCBI): domain Eukaryota; kingdom Metazoa; phylum Chordata; class Actinopteri; order Cyprinodontiformes; family Aphaniidae; genus Apricaphanius; species Apricaphanius iberus. The sequence goes on from JAPXFQ010000256.1 coordinate 1,483,389, forward strand.
ATGTGCCCCAGTCTGCCACACTGAAAGCCTCTCCACCCATCATAATCAATCCCTTTGTGTTTTTTGTCTACAAAGTAGAGTCTAACAGGTTAGCGATATTACCTTCAACTCAAAACCCATTTGTTTTGCTCCCTGATCAGCTGTCTCCCACCAGTTTGATCCTGTTTCATGTACTGTTCTCAAATAGGTGGCTAGACAAATAAAACCCTCCAGTTCTCTTGTAGATGTCATCCTTGTAAGGCTCTTTTAAGAGTTTTTTTTAACCTCAATTGGAATTATAAATAGCAGTATTACCTCTGGTTTGGTTCCTCATGGTTTCAAACAAGCATTGTATGGTACATTGCACCGAAACAGCAGTTTTAAGGGTTTTTAATTACATCTCTTTGCTCTGTGATTCTTGTTCTTTTAAATCTTACTGCTCTCTTGATACCATCGACCCCGGTGTTTTTATTTCTCGTTGGGAACTTTGGGTTGGTATTAAAAGGTGCAGCACTGTGATGGCTTTGTTCATTTAATGTAATTATTGACAACTTTGTGTCCAATCTTTGTCTTGTGTTGTTCCTCAAGGCTCAATCCTAATCTGTTACCTTTTAAATTTCACACAAGCTTTTTCAATTTGTCTTTTAAAGTCACTTTAAACCCCTGGTTTAAAATGTGACTTATAATTAAATTGGTTTTGGTTTGGCTCTAATGGCATTTCGTGTTAAAATTCAAATTTTTCTAAATTAATGTCTGGCCAAATGAGAAGCATAATGACACAAAGCTCTTTAAGCATTATCTCTCATAGAGCAAACACAACACCTCAGAGCATCACCGTCCATGATTCATTAGGGACCTGTTTCTGTCAACCAGCGTAACTGTCTGTGCTGTGACCCCTGATTTGCACACACACAGCTTATGACCTACTGCGTGTTGCACCAAGCCCAGCATCTTTACTCACTGGGTGGTGGGAGCACACAGCAGTTGCATGCTGTCACAGAAGCACACGCTCGCTAGAAGGAATTACATGATTCAGGGTCTCAATTACAGTAGCTGCTCAGCATCCCGACTGACGAGTTTATGAGGAAATCGATAGCAAAGCTAGAGGCACTGGGATTTGGCTTTGAAGTTCATACAGCCAGACAGACCTGAGAAATTGCAAAGTCTTTCAGGTGCACAATGAGTCTTTCGAGGAAAAGCATTTTTGATGCTTTGCCTGCAAACTTTGCCCCATTCCCAACAGAAAATACTACACTCTACAGTTTTCTTTGTGTTTTACTGGACATTAAATATGATATTACTTAGAGTCCTATCTTTAAACAACAGGCCAGTAGGCTGGTCGAGGAGTTTTTTTGCCATTGCACAAAGTGACCAGGATGTAGAATAAAAAGCTCGTTGGGAGAGAATCTGCAGCAAACAGTGGCATCTTAAGGTCACCAAATCTCCATAGCAACCATTAGATAGTCTCTGCATGTCTACTGCCTGTCTGGAAAGTATGTCAGAAAAATGACTTTTCTGTCCTACTATCACAAACATAAATGTGCAAAGTGCGCTAACGTCTACAGGGATTCTAAGAGGTGCGCTTTGGTCAGACATGACTAAAGGCTTCTTCAAAAGACAATGCCACCATCAGTCCTGGCATCAATACCGACATCAGTGAGCCTTTTTTCTTCTTAACTGTCACGATCAGGTATTTTTCACAAAAGATTATGCGATGGAGGGATAAAGCTGGGTGTCGGGGTGCTGTCAACATGCAGGATTGAGGAAAAAAACGTAAGACAGAAGAGTCCGTGGAAAACAGGGGAAATAGGTTGGATGTAAGTTGTTTTTTTTGTCCCAAATGAAGCACCGCTCCTCAATTCTTTTGCCGGGCAGAGAGCATCTATCCATCCATCCATCCATCCATCCATCAATCCATCCATCCATCCATCCATCCAGATGTCAGTGCAGTGTTTAGCTTTTGTCAGAATTGTACACGGACCGGTGCTTTTCCCCAGGATAACACAAATATACCTTGCAAGGCATGCACACACACACACACCTTTACTGGTAAGTTTAATTTAGAAAGAGCAAATAACCAAACATGCTATTTTCAATTTGGAGCAGGGTCACTAGAAAAAAAACCCAAAACCTTTCAGTAGACGTCCGAAGAACATTTAGAGAACACAATGCGTATGATTAAATTACTGTTTTGTGGCACATTCACATGATATGATGTCCTTAAGTAGAACCCTTACTCCCCCTTCAGGGCATCTTTATTTGTAACTTAAGCTGCTTCACTGTGACCTTGTGCAGGCCACCAGGTGCTCGTTCTGACAGTGAGCGCAGGCGGAGCTGCAGGGGGCGGCGCAACCCGGCAGGTAACTGAACGCAGGAGCAGGGATTCCACTGGATTAATCATCACAGAGCGCCTAATAGAGCCATTACGAGTAATTAACTCAGCTGCAGAGTCCCTGCTACCCGGAGCATGTGCGCAGGGCAGGCTGTGCGTGTACGCGCAAGCACTGAAATTCGAGCAGAGCTGTGACTTTGACATATGTAAGCTGTTGCTGTTTGATGGAGAGGGAAATAAATATGTTTGCATCCTGTAGGCTCCTGCTTGGTTTGTCCACAGTATGCATTTTTTTTCTTCTTGGCGAGATACGGGTGAACATCTGCTCTGTCAGGACGCTTTTTTTGTACTTTGCATGCACGAAACAAACATGAACGGTGCACAAAATAGGAAAATACACCTCTTACTACAGGGACATAAGATCATAGGGAAAAATGGCACGAGAAAGATGCATTAGTAAAAACGTGCAAACCATAATTTCAACAACGCCCCTTTTCCCTTTCCGGCCTAAGGCTTGTTTTTCTTAATTTATTGTTATTGCCTCCTCCTGTAAGAGTGGCTCACTTAAGGAAAGGCAGCGTTTGTCTCTATAAGGTGAATGATTCGTTGCCACAATAATTACTTCTCATGCCCTGACAATAACCCAGCCGCCCCGGAAAGCTTCGGGACAAAACATGAAGGTGCAGCTCATGACGAGCATCCGATGCGTCTGCTCGGTCGCAGCCTCCGACAGCCGCGCGGAGCAAAAGCATCCGGAGCCCGACCGCATGCGCGCCCAGCCGTACGCGGGGATACGACGAGGAGCTAAAAAAACGGAGAGGACCCACCTGTCATATCCTTGGTCACACTGACGAAACCAGAGGCTGAGATCTCTTTAGAAGCCATGTCTGCTCCTCTCTCCTACCGCCACCCTTCTTCCTATCTCCTCCACCTCTTCCCCGCTGGACCTCTCTCTCTCTTTGCCTCTCTCCCTTCCTCAGCAATGGGCAGTGAGGACGCTCTCTCTCCCAGGCATTCCAGCAGAGCATTCGACTGGCTGCTTCCTGGAAGAGAACCTGGGGAGACTGGATGTAAAAGAAAGGGGAGGTGGAGGGATGAATAATGGTGATGATGATAATGGAGAGGAGGAGGCGGAGATCACTGAGCCATGAGGAGGCTGCTGTGGGTACCTGTGAGAACAGACTGAAATCAGAATTCAAGTAAAAAAGAGAAGGAATGAGAATAGCAGGAGCCTCTAAAAGCAATTAAAAAAACTAAATATTGCCATACTGGCTAAAATTACAGCTGGAGAACCAAACGTTGGTGCCCCCACAAAGTTTTGGTAAAGGATGGCCAGTAATAACCCAAAGCCCATAACAGAAGTTCAATGGCAATATTGACTGATCACAGACCAACACCTATACAATACATTTAAGACAAAAGGCATTTCAAGGCACACAAGAAAAATAGATTCTTTGCTGCAACAATTGCATATGCAAAAAACGCTGAAGTGAACTACAAAAGACAAACGACTAAACATGAAATCACAGCAACAAGTTCTATGGCAGATAATTAACTAAGAGTAGATATAGTAGCCTAAATGTTAGTTTTTTTTATAGTAGCCTAAATTTTAGTTTTTATAACAAACGCATAAAGTACTAAAGAAAAACACCAATGTGAGGAAAAGTGGCACGGGTAGAGAAATTTTAAATAGTATTCTCAATTTACTTTATTTTCTTCTTTTGTTTACGCCTTTTGGTCAGTGTGCTAGAGGTCAGATTTCATACATAATTCAGCCAAATGTGTTAATCATACTCTAGCAGAGCAAAATCCAAAAATACCCCCAAAAATCACATCCTTCAAATCTAAAATATTCAGGAAGTTATTGCTGAACCAGAGTTAACATCAACTAGACTGTTAATAACTTTGTCTGTCTGAGTTGTCTGAGCTCTACCTTGTTAAACTCTGATGGGGGATGTGTTATTCACAGCATTAATCAAAGTAAACAAGGAATAAGACACACCCAGTTTAGCATCTGCAACGCACTGTTAACTGCTCCTGACAGTCTAACATGCCACAGCTAAAAAAAAAACATTAACCAACAGTCATTAATCGTTAATTAATTGGGATGATTTCAGTTAAGATGCTCCCCTTATTTTGGACTGAATGTTTTCCACTCTGTTACAAAATGAGCACCTCTTCCATTCAATAAGACAGGTTACAGGACCTGTTTTCTGACATAGGACACATCAAATTGATTACTGAATCTGTTGATGTAAAGGTTCTCAAATGCTTGACTTACGGTGTCTCAGACATAGGTCAATTTTATGCTTCACTCTGACATAACACAACTTTGATTTAGAGAGAACTGTATATATTTGTCCTTTGCTTGAGACAGAGAGGTATATCAAGAGATTTATAATCCAAATGATTCAACATGTCACAATGCCATAAGAACCTGCATTAAGGTTCAGATAAAGACTAAGTTATGCTAAATAAACCTGTGGGGAACAGAAGAAAATATAAAGCAATGGAATTATTACTGCGGGATAGAATCGTGATGGGAAACCTGAATCCTGTAATGCACATAAATCTTAATTTTCATGTTTCTAAAAATGGTGTGAAATGAATACCAATGAGCTCCCTGTAGATTTTAGGCACAACATTCGCAATAAAATGCGTTTAAACAAGGTTGATTTTAACTTAAGAGACTGAAATGTATGAGTTTTAAAGAGTACACTTAAAAGGATACTGCAAGAAACACTTTAACAAACATTCTAAAGTAATGCAGATCATGGAACCTGTGGGAAGGGGTTGTTTAAATTAGAGATTGGATGCACTTCATTACGGTAAAAGAGACATAGCTTCCAACCTTTAATGCCCCCTTTTACTATTCTGCATATATGAAGTATCAAATGCTCTTGTACATCATTCCAGCTACTAGAGAGTTGCCAGTGTGGTTCTGTGAGTTTCTCCAGTAATGGTTTATGGGCACATCAGCAGCATATTACCTTGGAATGTTTTCTACGGTTTGAAGTCCTACAAAGGGGTTGACCTGTCTTGACAGGCGTTTTGTGAAAAGAACCAAAAAGACAAAGGAAAATGTGAAGGTAGAGTGTTTGAGTGGCATAGTAAAGCGTGTGCTGTGCATCTGTTCATGGAACCACCAGGAATCACACAGCTAAGAAGACTGATCAGAAGAAATACAATAACGAGGTTTTTTTAATGTAGCAAAAGGCATATAGCAAGAATTATTCAACATGAGTAAAACACTCGCTTTTAAAGAAAATTGATTAAATACTAGAATGTGCAGAACACAAGCAAATATATGATGGAAACCTCTTTCACAATTCTCACCGGGTTAAAGAGGAAATAATGTTATATTCCAATGCAGTAAAGAAAGTTCAAGCCTGTGGAAAATCTGAAGAAAATAATGCACTGGAATGGGAAAAAAATGTATGTGACCTCAATTAAAATAAAACAGAGGCCCTCGTCAAATGGTATGTATGTATTACTGACAGAACAACACTGAAATAAATATAAAAATTCAATAATTTTTGTTATTAAGTAAAGCAGGCAGTTTCCTGTTGAAGTCACTGCAACAGTCAGACTTCTTATCAGCTTAAAAAATTGTTTCCTTTCATTTCACCCATGTGCATTTTTCACACATTCCCATATGTATGTGTGTTAACAATTTCCGTAAACAACTGATTTATGGTAGCCAGATTATATCCAAACAAGGCAAAAAATAAATTTAAAAATCTGATATCACAGGAATGGAGGGTGATCTTTGTCTGAGTTCAACACCTTGAACAATTATTTGCAGCAACTTTTTCACATGTTATCAAATCAAAACCATCACTGACCTTTACTGAGATTTTATTTGTTAGGTAAATACAAATTCACAAAAAAATATACCAGAAGAAAGAAAACAAATATGGCTTTCAAATCCTTTTATTTGACAAAATCAAAAAGTGTGGTCCACATGTGTTTTTTCAGGCCACCCGGCTAAGTACTCTGAAGAACCATCTTCTTCATCATCAAACAGTTTACTCTCGGCATGATTTAACCAAAAGCATCTATGAACTTTAATTCTCAAGTTATGTTATAGATTTGAATTCGGATGTATGAATAGGCTTCAATGAGTCATTCTAAAACACAAATAACCATTGATTTGGGCCATTACATTGTAGTTCTGGCTGTATGCTTTGGGTCATAATCCATTTTGAAGATGACTCTCTCCTTTCAGTTGGAACCATTTGTGTTGGCGGAGCTAAATAAATGTATAAATACACAAAAAAATCATAATCTATTGTTGCTTATTGTTATTGAAAATAAAATGAGCTTGTAGAACTGTTGCATAATTGGTGTGATTATCTGCGGCACTTATTCTGCGGCGTCATGCCTGCGACTGCTGATATTTATTTATATTATTTAAGTTCTGTACTGGAGAGAAAAGTTGCCGGAGTCAAATTCCTTGTATGTGTCATACTTGGCCATTAAAGCTGATTCTGATTCTGATTCTGAGAGTACAGCCCCTTGTGGTGCTCCTGTGCTGATGACCAGCATGTGATATGTAATCGGAGGCCATGTTTTGATTGGTCACTTGCATATTTGGGCTCAGCAGACAGCTCAGGAAGACAGCAGACAGTGTGTCTTTCACCTCGCAAGTCGAAAAATATCAAACCTGTTTGAATATCACCTCAGCGCCTCATGAGGCTGAAAACTCACCAACAATTAATCGTATCCTGTCTGCTAGTGTGGCACTCAGAATTGAAGTCTGACTATCAAGCAAAAGCCCAACAGATTAATTTACTCATGTGGAGCATTACAGCTATAGCTGTAGTACTCCACTTGATATATATGTGTGAGAAAGCTTTAGTAGAGGTTTTGTAGAGATTTTATTTACTGATGTTATAGATAACATAGAAGAAAGATAAGGGGCAAGGAAAAAAGAAGATGAACAAGAGACGTTGGGAACAAAAAGAGAGAGAATATGACTTGACGATACAAGAGAGGAACGAAAACACAGGAAACTATCCCAGTTAAATACAGAATAAAATTAAAGATCCTCTTTCATACATATAAAGCCCTTAGTAATCAAGCTCCATCATATATCAGAGATCTGATTGTTACATATGTTCACCCTGAGCTTTCTCTTTAGTTCTGCTGCTAAAGGCTTGACGATTAAATATGTAAGAATAATACTTGAGAGTCAAATTTGAGTCATGGAGTCCGTATAGAAAAACAGAAGAGTCCCCTCTCAGCCTCTCATCCCCTTCATGAGTTTCATGCTGAGTTGCCAGTTGAGGCCCAAAACGAAGACAAGTCATACACAGTAAGTACAGAAGTGGATAGATATATTTCACTGCAATATTGAGTTGTTGGAAACTGAAAAAAGTAGCTTGAAATATTTTTAGAGCCGAGTATTTTCTAAAAGATCTGCCTTCCATTCTACTATTAGAAATCCTAGGAACTACCAGTAAACCTGCATTCTGAGAACGAAGTGCTCTGTTAGGAACATATGGAACAATCTTCAGTCGGAAGCTTCTTCAGTTTTACTCTAACACAGACCGCTACAGGAAATCCTTTCTTCCCACTGCCATTGTGGTCTACAACAACTCCTTAAAAATTAAAGGAGCATGGGGCAGCATTTCTTAAAAATAAACTAAACATGCATGTCCAGATTTTTAAGTTAATGAGTAATGAAGTGCTTTAAACAAAAAAGAAGGAGGATGTTTACATATCGTTCTATTCTGTTTGCAGCAAAATATGTTGCAATTTGGACCCCGAATTCTCCGCACTGACCCAAGGGTGTGACGTAAGTCGACCCTGCTGGCGAGTTCTCTGCAGCTTCAACAGGAAGAAGATCGCAACTCGTGGCTCAATCAGCTGCGGGAATGGATTGTCCCACAACCGGCAAACAACCAAACACGACTCAGAGCATGCTAAAAGTTGCACTGAAAAGCTTTTATTAGCAGCTTTTTGTAATTCAAAAGCAACACATGATGAAAGTCAGACAGACATCCGGATATATATCGGATTCGGTTCCCCATTGGAATGTCTGTTCAGCCTTTGAAACCTGGTTGCCCAAAATATCTGTAAAGGTGTTTCTGCCCACCGGGGCCAAAGGAAGATTTTACTTACTTTGTCGCTCGACATGGTGCTTGTTTTCATAATACCGGTATATACGCAGTGGTTTGGTAGTATGTCGCTGTGTTTCTTTCTTTTTTTTTCTAAGAGTTTGTGCTCGTTCCCGTGTCAGTTGCTGCATTTACTTACTGTACAACGCCGACCATGGCGTTTTGTTTGTTCATCCTGTCCCATGCTTCTTTAATGAGTAATGAGCTACAACAACACTTAATTTCCCTGTGGGTTCAATAAAGTATTTTGAATTGAATTGAATTCAATTTATTGCTAGCATAGTCAACAAAATGTTAGCCTCAAACTTGAATTACAAATGTCGGCGCAGTGTTTGTTTTGAACACTTGCCTACGATTTGCTCTGGAACCAGGAAGTATGGAGGCGGGACACATTGTAGATAATGACTAATGGTAAGTTCATACCGCCCAAAACGGCAGTGTCAGCAGCGGCAAGATTATGTTAAGTCTATGTTTGAGTCCATTAGAGGAGCGTCGCAGTCTCTGCGGTGCTTTGTGAGCGTTGGCTCCGTCAACTTTTCAAGCTTTTCCGGCGTTTCAAGCTTCAAAGTGCATAACGCTAGCAATGCAGAAGTTCAGCTAGTTGAAGTTTTAACAGTGTAAATGCTCTTGATGCAGCACTGCAACAAATCCATCTCACTGTAGTGACGTTGCCCGACGTCAACGTTGCCTAGCCAATCACGATCCGCATGTGTTTAAAACATCAAGCAGATAAAGACCCGCCTACGAGCTTTGCAAGCTTCATCTTGAACATGTATCTGCTGTGTATATGCATCGAACTAGTTGCGTTATGAGCGTTGCTTGACGCTGACAAAGCTTGCGGTCTGAACTCACCATAAGTCCCTCTGCGGCCATTTTAAAATTATTTTAAAATTGCAATTGCAATTGCAACCAGCCAGCTGGCTGAGAAGGAAATTCCAAAATGATTGAAATATTAGACTGCAGTGCGATTATTTCACTGTAAATTCTTACAAATTGCACCTTTAAACTGCTGGAGAACACTTAGTTTACTCTGCTACTTTTCTCTTCTACTCCTCTCCAATTGCATTATTTGATTTTATTTCAACTGCTAACCTGATGTCATAAGTGTTTTTCTCTCCATGGAGTGTTTTTCTCTCCATATAAACTATACCTAGTCTGGCGCTCTGTTCGGCTGTGATGCCTTATTGGAGGGAGGATTTGACTGGGATGATGCTTTGAGAAACGGAATGTTCTCCATGACATATGATCAACTTTTTGCTTTCTTGTACTTCTTGTGTACATTAGGTTTTTTTTTGTTATGTGTCTCTTCTCTGTCTTCTCAAAACCCCAGTACTGAGCCAGGTTCTGCTGGGGGTTTCTTCCTGTTAAAGGGGAACTTTTACTCTTCACTGTTGCTGTGAAGTCAACAAGAAAACTCAGGCGATTTTCTACTGTTGCTGTACGTTCGTCCTGGAAGAATGAAAGCTGGAAGCTAATGACTCGATGCATATGGTTTTCATTAGATAGAAAACTTTTAAACTGATTGGCCTCCCGGGAGGAGGCCCAAGGATGGCCCAAGTAGCTGAGGAGATGGAAGTCTGGGTCTCTGTGCTTAAGATGCTGCCCCTGCGACCCGACCCCAGATGAACCAGAAGAAGACGGATGGATAGAATAATAACCTCAAGGAATAATTGAAATGTAGATATTATTGAATTGACATTACATTACTTTTAAAGTGCCTTGAGATTATGTTTTGTCAATTGGCACTACATAAAATATCTGAATTGAATAAAATAAAAATAACATAATGAGAACCAGATTGAAAAATGTGTTTGTGTTTTGGCACTTTCTACTTTGGTGGCCCTAATTAAGGTGTGTCCTGTAAGAAAAAAGAAAAAGAACAACAATTGAATGAGTAGTTATGTAAAACTCAGGACTAATGGTTTAACTAATTATCTCTGCAATGGGTTGTAGGAATGGATGTTTTCAGATGTTGTTTTCAGGTACTCACATTGTACAGATAGTAAGTAAAAATATAAAAGCTTTAGAAGAAATAACAAAAAAGGAACAGTATGCACATGTATGAGAAGGGTTGTTGAGACAGCGTCAATATGGTTATGTTGTTTCAAAGTCAAGTAGCTGACTACTAAAGTGTTCATTGTGTTCATTTGAAGGACAGCCTGAGAACTGAAATTTCTGCGGTGGCTGGTTTTTGTAAATTGTGCTTTAAATAAATATTGGATGTGTGGGATCTGCAGAGATGTTAGAAGACATATTGTACAGTATGTAATGATCCTCTGCAGACCGAATTGTTCATTGCAATTATGCCCTGTCCGGTTTTGTGGATGAGCCAAACCACATAGCGATGGACACACACTAGACAGACTAAATAATATAAGTGTAGAACACGTGTCAAACTCAAGGCCCGGGGGCCAGATCCGGCCCCCATAGCCATTTATATGGCCCTGTAAACTCTAGAGGATCCTATAAATAGAAATCTTAAGTTTTATTTATGTGCACCTAAATACTATTTTGTCAAATCAAATCAGTGTTTCTTTGAATAGTCCTAAATCACAACAGTGTGAAAAGATGTTCAGTGTTATTGAATTTTTATGTAGTACTTGTTGAATACAGAGACATATATTTGTTAATACTTTAACTGTTGGTTAATTTGCTAAATAGTTTCAGCCTTAACCAGCCCTTTAAAGAAATCTATGATCTTGATATGGCCCTAAATGAAAATAAGCTTGACACACCTGATGTAGAAAATGACAAGCATCATCATGTGGTAGGTTGTACTTCTCGAGTTGCTGCAGGAAGTACAGTGTATTCTGGGCCTTTGTTGTGAGCAGTGTGTCGCCCTTAGAAACGGTGGTTCCTGGAAACCAAAAGTTATCTACATTAGAGGCAGTGTTGTTGAGGATGATGAGGGTAGGCAGTTTGAGGAGTGTTCTCTGGAAGTCAGCCATCCTCTCCACAGTCTTGAGCCAGTTATTCTCCATGCGGTTCTGACCACTTGATCCACCAATATGCAGACTCATCATTGTTCTGTTTCGATCATACCAATGATATATGGTGTCATATACTAACTCCAGGAGTTCCATAGATTGGTCAGCTGAGGTGCAGGGAGACAAGGAGTGCAAAGAGAAGACACCCCTGGATGGTGCAAGTGCTGTTGGTTGTTGTGCAGGGAAAAATGCTCTACTGTGTATTCAAATAGTTTTGTGTGTAGATGACTTAGCTAAGTCCATCTGCAGGATTTCCATGCTAGAATCTAAATCCTAGTTTATGTTTTAGGAAGCAGTATGATATAAAATGCTGCATGTTCAGACTTTTTTTAGCTTTTTTTTTAGATGCAGCGGTTGGTGTATGTCTGTGTGCCTGATAAATTTCAAGGAATAAAAACCTGGCTGGTCTTCCCCATATATCTGCCTCAAGACTCTTGCTTAGTCCATTCTCTAAAGCCCTTTCTGACAGCAGATAAGCCAATAATTCCAGACTGGTGGACTGTTAATCATTGCTTGTGTCACTACATAAATCTGAGCTCCCTGCCCCATATGTCTGTGAACATTTCTCCTCCCACATGTTAAACTTGTTGACAGAGGAAGGAAACGTCTCCACCAAGATGACCATCTCTATCTGCGGTTTGCTCTGACAGTCCTGCCTCCACACTGATATCGTTCGTGTCTTTCTCGCAACCTCACAAATCAGGCAGGTTTAGAAAAATGTAACGTCCACTTGAAACGGTTACTAATATTGCTTATTTATTTTATATTTGTTATGTAAGGTTGTTCAAAAAGGAAATGACGTGCAAGTCAAATGCAGCTCTAAAGTTTAGCGGTGGGATAAACATCATGTTGGATATTTTGTTGCCGCTGGGTGAGTATTACAAATGACAACTTCCTTATTAATGCACACTTTTAAAAATATCCCCTGCTGTGCAGCCTTACTAACAATCTGATTTTGACTTCAATCTTAAAAATTTCTCTTGGGGAAATTGTTTCTGAGTCCCTAAAGAAAGATACTGTGCAGGACTGATGCAGCCCAAAGCTGGGCTCTCTTGCTGTATAGCATGCAAATATGAAAGGTATTTAGGGTTATAAATGTAACCACACTATTACCCTGCAGCTTGGGCTTTTAGGCAGTTTAAATTAAAATGATTTGCACCAGCCTGAATCCGAATGGGGCTAATGGAAATGATGTGGACATGGCTGCCAATGTTGTTTCGGCTGTTCCGTCCCCTGACAGAACCTTAGCTACTTACTATATGTGTCAAAACTGTGATCATCCCAGCACTGTGTAACACTACAGTAAAATGTTGGCGTCTTTAGCTGGAAAATACAGCAAATATGTGTACATTCCTTGTGCTCCCACGGGGAGGATAACAGTCTAAACAGCCTCATTAAGTAATGGGAAGCTGGGCTCACTGACATGCTGTGTAGTAGTGCTGTGACTCTGAGAGGAAGGCAAAAATGCAGCCTCTATACTCTTCAAAGTGCTGTCCTGGCAGCAAGAGCAAAGGATTGTTATGCCTCACAAACCTAGGCATCTTGCTCTTGGATCTATGTATCTTGCCTTTAATTAAGAACTTTTAAACGTTGCTGCATTAGTTAATTCATAATCAGCCTTGTAAACTGCCCTGGTGTTGAATGTATAAAGATCTGAGCCGCTGACTGTGATTTTGCCTTCGATTTCTGGAAAAACCTGTTGTAGATTATGAAGAGATGTGTATGTGTGTGCTTGTGTAAAACAGCTTCTCTATATTTCAGGTGTGTTTTTTCTTATTGAACATGTCACTGCAGTTGAAGGTAGGAGATTCAGAGAGATACGCTGCACAGATCTCCCACGTTTATGCAGTACAGTTGCACAAGCCAGAAAGAGATTATAGCCATGTCTTTCTGTCCGTTCAGAGCCCATCGTGTCCCTGTGGCCCAAAAGCTCAGAAATCTACCTCGGAGAGAGTGTCTTACTGCAATGCAGAGTGAAGTCAAACTCCACTTTTGGTTGGACCTACCACTGGAACAGGACGAAAGCACACACTGCTTTAACCCCAAACCCCAGGCACATGGTCTCTGGTGGCAGCTACTCCATCGCAGCAGTAACGATGGAGGATGAGGGCCGCTACTGGTGCAAAGCAGAGCAGAGAGGGAGCAACACCACCATTAAAGGCTGGGTCATGCTCAATGTGTCAGGTGAGCAGCAGCAGCTACCATGCCTGAAGCGTGCCGTCATTTTTCTCCTTACACAACACTGAAAGGATGTGTAAAACTATAGACGCACATATAGAACTATGGGTTTTATGGTTATCTATGACCGAATGAAGCCATAAATCCAAACAAACTTTCAGCTTAAAAGAAAAAATCCCTTTTTCTTCTCCCTTAGAGCTGACCCCCCCCTCGATCACTCTGACTCCCAGCAGCAGACAGGTGTTCAGCGGGGAGTGTTTTACCGTGCATTGCTCTGCAACTCAGAACAACTCTACAGGCTGGAAGCTGAGGCATTTCTCTCCAGGCAAATCGCTTAGGATCAATCAAGGAAAGAGATTCTCCACAGCAGGAGGTGCTGTTGGTGCAAAGGATTCTGAGAAATGTGTCTTTCGTGCTGACCAGGAGAGCAGCGGATTGTACTGGTGTGAAGGCGGCAGGGGTCGCAGCAGTTCAGTCAATATTACAGTAAGCTGTGAGTATATTTTAACGTCAGCAGTGATGTTAAAGGTTCTAGATCAACTGCTGAAAATGTAACACATGCAAATAAATTTTGATTTATCTGATGATATTTTAAAAGTCAGAATCTTTTGTATCCGCACCTGATCCACAGATGGGGATATCATCTTGAGGATTCCAGCTTTACCTGTATCTGACGGTGAAAAGGTTGTCTTGAACTGTCAGCACAGAACAGGCAATCACCATGAAGCAACCCTGTTTAAGGATGGAACACCAATCAGTCATTCAAATTCCTCCTGGACTATTGCGGCTGTCACAAGGAAAGACGAAGGCTTTTACAAATGTGTGTCTCACGACGGAAAGATGGAGAGTCCACAGGGTTGGCTGTCGGTAACACGACAAGGTCAGTTGTTTGGCTACTTTGCTAAGTTTTTCTGTAACCCATCTAGTTAATATTGATGAATTACTGCATGTTTTTTATATATTCCAGGTAACTTTACATTAAAAGACGGGAAAGAAACCTCCACATATGGTAAAATCTTCTGAATTTTCCTGTTATAGTTATAGACTATCTAATATAAAATAAAATAATTTAAAAAAAACAACCAAACAAACAAAAAAACCCACACTGGAGTTTATTGTTGAAGGTCAAGTATATAAGATGTGGCCTTTTTGTATTACAAACCTACGTTTACATCAAAGGATAGATTAGAATTAGTGGAAGTCTTTTGAAAGTTCTGTAGTTACTAAAGTGAAATGGTAAAAATGCTCTCACAATGTATCCTACACATTCATGACTGATAAAAATCACAAAAGTGAGTTCCTGACGTTCCTTCATATACTTCAACTGCTAGATAATGCATAGATAGTGCTCTCCGTACACAAGAGTACACAAGCACACTAAAAAGAATGCATGGCATGTTAAAAAATAATGGTAATATAAAAAAGACATATTATATCAAAGTTTAATGCCCTATATTCTGTTTATTATTGCTTAAATAAACATTACTTTGAGTTACTGAGAAAATAATCCCATCTGCCATCCTGTTGGAGCCTCTTCAAGCACTCATCATGCTGGGGAGAGCCAATCTTCACCTGCATAGACAGAGCTTTTGCACTTTAAAATAATTTCACAATAATTAAGCAACATTTGTGTAAATTATGTGGCAATGTCATATACCCCAAATCATATTCTGATCTAGCAGGAAATCAACATACATTACATTATTAGATACATGAAAAGGCAGTGGATCACTACTAATATAAAACCACATATATCCACAGACCTTGGACAACAGGTAAATATCATATGGTGACATAGGATATTATTACAGTGGTGAAATGGTTAAACTTGTTTTTTCACCCAACTTGTCTTTTCAAAGCTTTGTTAAATTATTTTAAGAAAGCAGTTCTATAGAAACCTAAACCATGTTTGCAGGTTCTGTTGCATTCTGTTGGTTACAGTCCTAACAAGCTAAAATAGTTTATCTTCTGAAATTGAGAAAAAAATAATAATTGACTGGAATATTGAACATTCAAACATGTCTGTGTCATTTTCTTACCCCTCAATTCTATTGAAAGCTTACAGAGTGGGTTTACTTATTCAAATAAGTATCAATTAGTTCATGCAATGTCTTGATTTTGTCTAAATGCCTTATAACAATGATGCTGAGTCTTTCATCAAACAATAGTAAAATTTCTTCACTTTATCAGATGCATCAAGATGGATCGTGGCATCATGCTGCGTTGTCATTCTGTTCCTAATTCCTCTGATTTGGCTCATTCAACGCAACAGGTAAAGTAAAATAGCCTCCAGTCAACCTTAACCCCAATAGCCTATTCTGTGCATGTTGTTTGATCTCCTGACATGAATCAAGAGACCTTTTATACTGATAGATTCTCTTACTGGTTGTTTTGTTGCTCAAAGATATCGGATGTTTGGCACTCGGAGCTGCTGGCCACTTTCTAAAGAAAACATCCCAGCGGTACCACCTCCTGTAACCAAACAAGACGTGACGGAGGTGCAGTGGGACCTGTCCTGGATGGAGATGTCTAATCTGTTGGATAAACAGTTATACCCTGGCACATAGAGGGCCACCCGGAGGCTATGAACAACAGCTTATTCATTTTAGTAGGACGACTAGTTGTAGCATTCACTCACTGACACAAAAGTTAATCGTGCAGAAAATAGTCTAGGTTGGATGCAATTTATCTAGTGTCAATTATTCAACTTGCAGGGAATTTTTAGGCAACATCTAGACCAAGCGGCAGAAAACGCACACAGTTTTATCTCAAGTGGAACAGTTACTGTAGCATCTCACAGTCAAAACAGTGAGGGAAGGTCTCCAGACACAAAGAACACCTCATAGATGCGCCAGGTGGAATCAACCGGACTTGAGATCAATGATAGGGTTGAAATTATGAGTCTGGGTGGTTACATTGTGCATTGTTCTTGCATTATTCATAATTATAATAGCTGAAAGTATTTAAGTCCTCTAAAAATAAGATGAAACTGAGTCCTCTTGGGCATTTAATTATTTAATGACAACATGTCTGGGCTTTGCCATGCATTCCGTAACCTACCCTTCAAACACCTTAAATGTTATTCAGCAAACACATTCTTATCTTTCCAGCACGTCTCCTTCAGTCTTGTTTATATCCTGAAGAACCGATTCATGCCAGTCTGCTAGTAAGCATGAAGCAGTCCCTCAAGCTAGAACATCCAGTAAATTTCCTGCTTCTCTGACTTCTGTCACGCCATTGATCTCACACATCTTTAACAGGAACAAAATGCTGGAACAATGAATTTGTTTTCTCTAACTTGACCTCCTGCCATAGATACATTCACTAAGACACAAATTAGTGGTTAGGTTTAAAGTCATCATTTAATTTAACTAGCATGCTATTTCTACTTAGAAGTATTGATTTGGAGTGGCCCATACTAGCTTCTGGCTGAATTTTGTAGAAAATCTTTGGAGGAAGTTTGAATTAGGGTGATGGATAAGAGGCCTTCCAATCTTAAAGAGTTACAGCTCATGGTAAACATGAATCCTTAAAATAGCAATGGAAGAATGCAAAAAGCTGGTCAGTAATCACAACAAAGATTTGATTGCTTTAATGACTGTATATATATATATATATATATATGCTTCAACAGAGGGCTTCAACAGATTCAGACATCTCAGTCCTGAAAAGCACAGTACTTGGTACAGCAAAGATACTGAGCAGGGGCATCAAGCTCCCAGGTCTCTGGTAGAGGACCCAAGCTTGGAATAGATGAAAAACACCACAAGAGAAAAACACTCAGGTTTTTGGGTAAAAAATTGCTCAGAACTGCTTTCTTAATCTTGTGTGAAAATAAGAACAATAAAGTCATAGTTGCATTGTTGATGAGAATACACAAGTGAGAAATCATTGCTTTTGTATAACTTCAAGCCACTGTGTTAACATTAATGAGTAAGAACATGCCACATATTTCTTTATATGTCAGAGCAATGGCTTGAGGGATGCTGATAACACCATGCCTTGACAGCTACATTATGTTGACCCATGTTTATTTATTTATTTATTTTTTTCCAAAAGCATTGCTCAGCCATACACAGGATATGTTAGGATATGAACTAGGACATCAGTGTGTCTGCATTACTAAAAGTCATCTGATGTTGCAGCCATGGCAAAATAGTGATATGAACTTTGAACACATGGTTTTATTTCATTTACACATTCTATCTGGGGGATAAACTTATTTTCTGTCAATGAGTAAAAAACCTAATATAAACAGAATTAAAAGAGTAGTAGTAGAAAGGGCTGCAGAACTTCAATGACAATTTTTCATGTATTCTTTTATATTTTTTTATTTTATTTCACTCAGGTACTAATCTGGTAGATTGAAAAGAAAATGCTTTTATTTAACATTGATGCTAAAAACAGGCATACATTGAATAGAAAACAGTTTATTTATGTAGCACCAATTCACAAAACATGTCATCTCAGGGCACCTTGCAAGAGGAGCCGTTTCAACACCATTATACAAATATTTTAATTATTTAAAAGTTTTATGTTAAAGAAACCCCAGCAGATTGCATCATGGACATGCATTCAGGTTTTAAAATAAATTGACTCTACCAAATTTTTGGAATAAACTTTCACTACCAGATTATTAAGCATGAAGTGTCATTCGGCTCAGAGCTTTGAAAAAAAAAAAAGAAGAAACACAAATTGAACTTACTTTAATATGCATGTAGATATTAAGCTGCATTCAGACCGCATCCGTTGGATACGTCGAGCAACGCATCCAACGGATGAAGTTTGACGTATGTACTTTTTGGCTTCCATAGCCTGCTTCTGAGGAAAAAACAACGCAAAAACAACAAGGAAAAAACAACGCATGGCTTTCTCTGTTACCGTACATTCTGCACTATGGTGGATTGTAACGAGAGAGTGGCTTGGCTTTATTAGCTAGATAAAGCTAGACAACGTTGACATCGGGTGCATCAGCACCCATTATTCAGATGCGTTCTGAGTTTGGGGAGTTTAACCATTTGCTCCAGGAGCTGCATATGGATGAGGTTCGCTTTCAGCACTACTTCCGTCTCTCCCGCACCTAATTTTACGACCTCCTCGGCCGCATCGGAGCTTAAATCTCCTACCAGGACACCAACTACAGGTTCTCTGTTCCTCTTTAGGAGCGCCTGTCCATCTGACTTCGGTAAGTGTTATTTATGATTTTTTAAATATGCGTTTGTTGAAAATGTTTTCACTGGGCCCGCGCTTCATTCAAGATACGTGTATAGTGACATAACTACACTGAAACGCTCTGATTGGTTGCCGCACTGCGTTAACTGCGTTGGATCCATCAAAAGTTCAGCTTGCTGAACTTCTGTAACGCATGCGTTGGTACGTTGCCATATGAAACGCAAGCGTCGTTGATGGAGCCAACGTACTCAACGCAACGCAGAGCCCTTGAGGGACCTCTGACGTACTCCACCATAGACTTTACATGTAATCTTGCTGCAACTAACGCAGTCCAAATGTGCGATGTGAATGCAGCTTAAACCTCATATATTTATGATTTCAAATTTCATTTAAATTGTGATTTCTTTCAATTTATTTTATTTTATTAGTTAAACATAGTTTCCTCGTTTGTATTGTTTCTCAAAAATAGACAACCTAATAATTCAAATAAAACAATTTAATCCCCCCCCCCCAGTTTTTATTGTTGCTAATTTAAACTAAAAACTATGTATGTAAATAAACCACAGATGATCATTCCATGATCCACCATCCACATGAAAAAAGAGTGATTTGTGCTGTGCTGTGTTGTGTGCATTGCTCTCAAGTCTAACAGAATTAGCGTGAGACACACGCATTCCCACGCTCACTCGCCACACATGCCATTTCACACGCTGATAAATGATTAATCCTCTAGGCACCAAAGTCGTAATATTGCGATAAGCAACATTACTGATTTTAACGATCCACAGCTGGAGGCCACTAATTTAGTTACTACTATAAACCAGGAGATGGCGGACATGTGTACCTTTAATCTTGGACACCTTTTTGGGTGTGTTACCATGGAAACTTTTGGAGTAAATCGGCCTTTAAAATCCCTTAAGCCAAAATGGGGGACCCTAGGAATTATATTTTTAATAGGTTTGAGACAACAAATCGTCTGACAAAAAAATTTGTAATAGTGCAATTTTAGGTCTACTGAACACTATGTGATATTAAAATGAAAAATATAACTTTTACACAACAGAAATAGAAATGGCACTGTTTGTGCCAAACTGTGCCAAACTGGACACCTCGCCTGATATGCCTTACTAAACCCTCTCTAGTTTTGTCCTGTTTCACATAATTACTTTCAACTTTTGCAGAGATAATGTCCACATGTTGTATTTACATTTTATTGAGTAATCGCTTTTTAGGCGGAGCAAAAAAGAAATACATTTCTGATGTGTTCCATCTTCAATTTCTCCTAACCAGTAACAGATAACATGCATAATGACACATCTATCAATTCTACTCAATGTTACCTTTACAATGATACCAAAATGGTTCAAATACTCGTTTTGGTTGCTGAAATACAACCATTTTTTGTTGGGTAAGCAATCTTCGAGAGCTAGGCTTCAAAATAGGCCTAGGGCTTAAGGGGTTAAGTCAGCGCCGCGAGCGGGGGGCGCGAGGTGCAGATAAAACTTATGAGGCCGAGATATCGGAGTTCCCCGCCTGGAAGTATTGGCTTATTCAGATTCTAAAGAGAAACATTTACTCTGATCTGTTCAGTTGTCCCGGGAGAACGTGAAACTAAAATGTCCCGCAGCAACAGCCAGTCCCGTTTCGCCATGACGCTCCAAAAGCAGCAACATTCCAGCTACATCACGTTCTCCCGGTGAGAGAAAGGTATGTGTTCGGGTAGCAAGGTGGTCATTACAACGCTAATTGTGAGCGAGGTGGGAGGGATGTAAAAATAGGTGGAAATAATAGCAGTGGCGATCGAAAACAGGAGAGAAAAAAAGACCGCTTATAAGCGAGTAAACAGCAGTAAAGTTCTCTGTCCCGCTGCAAGTGAGGATGATGATGATTTTGGCGAGGTTTGCTTGACAGATGAGGAAGACTAGAATCACCAGTGGTTAAGACAATTTGATGAGCCTGTTAGTTATTTTGGGACGGATCTGTAAAATTATGTGGCCAATATTTTCTTTCTGTTGATTTTATATAGTGAATAGAGTAACAGAGCCACATAAGAAAGGACATAAACAGATATATCCACCTGTTTTTGAAAAAAAGCCCCAAAAATGAAACATATAGATGTAGAAAATATAGAAAAATCTAAATAAAAAAAATAAAACAATTGATGAAAAAAAGGTTTAAACAATGTAAAAAAGCAAAAAATTGTAAAAGTTGTTGCTAGCCGGGTAAGATCCAAAATAGGCAGTGTTGTCGCTGGCTGACGAAACTTGACGAAACTTGACGAAGACAGACTTTTCAACTGCTGCAGCTGAGCGAGCAAACCAGTTAGACTGCGTTCCTGCGGAACTACGGCTTTTTTACAACATACCTGCACTTTGTTTTCTCACTGCACACAGGGAAAGCAAATGTCTGGCAGCATATGCCTTAATACTTTTTAAGCCTTTTATTTTTTTACATTACATACGTTTTTCTATTCTGACTTGTGCAGAGTAGATCAAGGGACATACTTTAGGAAGAGAACACCAGACGAAAGAAAAAATGGAAAACCGTCTTGGTAAGTTAATAAGGACGTGCTCTTAAAAATGATTTTTCATTTTATACTGGTTGGACCCTCTGATAAACTTGCTACAAAATATATTTTATGTTTAATGGATGTTGAAGAGGGTAGATTTTGAACACACAAAACAACCATCTTACATTTGCAGGAAGATTAAATCATAAAGGTAAACAGTCTCGATGCATCTGTCGTCCTTTCTTCTCCTTGTTTAAAATGTTCCATGGTTACCCCTTCCCCACCTTGTACTGCTCTGGCAGTATAAAACAGTATTCAATGTATAATAAAATGTGAAAGTGATGGAAAAGTATGCTTTTGTTTTTCGGCAATCAACAACAAACAAGCCTAAAATATGTTCAGATGTAAAAAGTACGATTTTTCATTTGATCAATGAATTCAGTATGAGGTAAAGTTTCATTTACAATGTGATCACTTTTTGGATAACTTCAGCAAATCTCTGCAACGGGCAACAAAAGTTTTCTTGTTGTAGATTGCATATGCAGCTGTGGTGACAAACAGACAAGGAACTGCCCGGTTAGACCAGCTTAACTAGTTTTTTTGTTCTGATCGGAAAAGTTGTTTCAGTTCCAGTCATATTACAAAAGAAACCTCCCGGAACTGAATTCCTACAGGCAAGGAGACAAAAAACAAAAACACCCTCAAAATGAAGATCTCCTACACATAAAAAAATCTGAAAACCTATTAATAACTCACATGAGAACATATATAAATTAAATGGGCCCTCTTCGGTCGACAGAGGGAGAGCAATGGACTGTATTTAGGTAGGAACACTGGGGTGATAAAAATGGGGAAAAAACTGTGGGTAAAAACAAAAAAATGTAAATAAAATTTACATGAAATAAATGTAATTAAATATTAAATTAAGTATTATATTATAAATATCATATACATTTCTGTACAGTGAACTGAGAGTTGCCCCAAACCCCTCACCACCATCCAATAATGTTTTTGCTATTTTAATGTATCACAACCTTTGCTTTAAATCTGTAAACCTTTTTTATTTTACATTAGTCTAAATGTAAATAGATTGATTTAAAACATATACAAAAATATCCATAGTCTTAATTAATCCTTGGTTCAGGCTAGAAGTTTAAAAAAATTGGAGGTGTCTGCTGGGATCTACAGCAGGCATTCAGAGTGGTCTGGGTTTTTCAACAGACCACCACCACATCTGTTTGGTGTCGTTGTTAAACTGAAAGGTGGACATCTGTACCAGTCTCAACGCTCTGTAAAATCAATCTGCAGAACTAGCTTCAGGCATTTTCAGCTAATCCCTTTCCTGGCAAAAACACAATTTCCAACATGATGATGGCATGATGCTGCTATCACCATGCTTTAGTATGGGATTCTTTTTCGGCTGAATGAGTTTTCACTAAAAAAAACTGTCATTTTTTCTACACCGTTCCCCAGGCTGTTTGAAAGAGTTTTTTTTTTTTTTCTGCTGGTTTAATTGGTTTCACAGAATTTGTTGAGTTCCATAACTGCTGTATATATGATTTAATACCTTCTAATAAATAAGACAAGATGTGCCAGGGAAGTTTTCTGCTCCTCATCAGATTTAAAAAAAACAACTTTTGTTTAATTTTTATCATCTGCTGCTTAATCTCTCATTACAGATCAGGGTTCAGTCTAAAAATGAATCCACGGCTTCAGTTTTATCACTTCTTATTGATATTCTTTAGAGTGTGCCTCTGATGAGTGAAAAATAACTGCAGCTTTCACAAGAGCATTGCTTTCGTGTCAGTCTTTAAAAATATCACAGTCAGTTTTAGCAACAACTCTGATTTTAAACTGAAAAACTTCTTAGCTCGAGGAATATTGTTCAGGTTATTCTAGGAGGGTCCTTGATAGATTTGGTTCAAAGTAAACTCATTAGTTTGTGTGCGTAATAAATGGTAAAAAATCAGAAAATGAGTTGTCATTTCTTATTTTTGTTTGGTTTTTGTTGTTTGGTTTATTAAAACCCTTTCAGGTGGTCTTAGGCAGAAGCTTCTAAAGACTTCTCCGGTTAGTCTTTGTTTTTTCCCAGTAATCTTCAGTTCAAGCCATCCTCAGAGGGATGTTTTCTAAATTGAAGAGCTGCTTAACTGTGACCTGTAAATCATTCAGGCATAGAGTAGGATGCTAAACTCAAGGGAGTCACTGATGTGTTGACAAAAACAGGAACGGTTTTAAGGCAAAACTTGTATAACTTGCAGTGAAACAAGAAATGTTACCAAATTATTTAGTATCATGGACAAGTATCATAGACAATACACTTCAGAAGACATATAATAGTATTTTAGAAAAAAAAAAGGTGATTAGCAGAGAGCTTTTATCTGTAAACCTGGCATTCAGCAGATGAGCATCAGTCAGATAACATATATCTTTTAGGATCTTGGGTCTTTGGTGCATTTTCTTTCCCTATTTCTTAAAGATTTGACTTTCAGGTGCAGATCAAACTAAAATTTGTATTTTTTAGGTCTGGCAGTTATTTTGCTTTTACTTTGTTCACTTTCATGAGAGTTGCTGTCATGTTCATATTTAAAATGAGATAAAACTGAGTTTTACGCTTCCAAAGCCAAAAGAAAGACCTTGAAAGACTTTCAGATAACCTGAAGGACTGTGTAATTAGCGGTGCTCAAAAACTGTCCGCGTCAGATTAAGTAAGAAATAATGCTAGATTTTCTTCTTGTTTTCTAGAAGAGACAGGGAGCGCAACCCTACCAGAGGAGAGAATCATCCTGATTGGAAGCCGATGGGCAGGCAAGAGCTGGACTGGAAACACAATTCTGAGGGGCGAAAGGTTTGAATATGGACGAGCCAGAACAACTAAAGTAGAAGTAAGGCATGGAGAGGTGGCGGACAGGAAGCTGACTGTGGTCGACACTCCAGGATGGAGCAGCTCTTTCACCCTCACCGACATCCCAGAGGGGGAAAAACAAAGTTTTAAACTCTATGCATCCGAAAGTCCGCCTGGTCCACATGTTTTTCTCCTGATCGTACCAATAGACTTGGCTTTCATACAGGAGCACAGGACCACTCTGGAGGAGCACATGAAGCTGTTGGGAGAGCGGGTTTGGCGATTCACCATGGTGCTGTTCACCTGTGGGGATTATCTTGGGGGGAAGACGATAGAGCAGCACATCGAGAGTGAGGGAGATTCACTCAAGTGGCTGATAAGAAGGTGTGGGAACAGATACCATGTCTTAGATAACACAGACAAAGCTAACTTGTCTCAGGTCTCAGTACTGCTGGAGAAGATAGAAGAGATGATGAAGAACAATGGTGGGGCTTATTACAAAATAGATGAACAAACTTTTCAGATCATCACAGACAAGCAACAAAATGTTGCCAGGAGGGCAAAAGAAAGATTGAAAAACGCTGTGGAGCAAAGACAACGTAGGACAAAAGTTATTCCAGGTAACTTTGACTACAGCATCAATAAATTAAAAAACACACAGTTTTGGAAACAGAAACAATCTCATAGGTTCTAGCTATTTATCCAAACATTGACAGCTTTTAGGCTTTCTTTAAAAAAAATGTCTCCTAGATTTAGATTTCTTATCTGAAGGAAACATTAAAGAATTACAGGTGCTTAATAAACAAAAACTTTTGATTGTTTAAATATCTAGATAAATAAACTGTCAATCTCAAATCTTTTTATTGCATCACGTAACTTATTTGGTTTTTTGTTTTCTATTTTCTAATTGATAACAGAGGACAAGAAGTCCATCCCAAAACTCCGAATGATTGTCTTGGGTAGCCGAAATGCTGGGAAGACATCAGTGGGGAACACCCTCTTGGGTTTCAAAGAAAAAGAAAGTGGAAAACGAACAGAGAGCTCAGTGGTTAGCAAAGGGTTTGTAGATGAAACTGATGTTACTCTTGTTGACACACCAGGTTGGTGGAAAGGCTTCTCTGCCTGTGACACTCCAGAAGCCATCAAAGAAGAAATAATCTGTGGCATGTTTCTTTGCCCCCCTGGACCCCACATCTTCCTGTTGGTGATAGATGCAGATGCATCCTTTCACAACAAGAACTTGAAAGCAGTAATGTCACACCTGGAGCTTTTTGGAGAGGGAGTGTTGAAATACACAATGATAGTTTTTACTCGAGGAGACTGGGTAGGAGCAAAGTCCATAGAAGAGTACATCGAAGGAGAAGGGGAGGCCCTTCAGTCTTTAGTGAACCAATGCGAAAACAGATATCATGTCATTAACAACAAGAATCCAAGTGATCGTGGACAAATTACAGAACTGATGGAGAAAATCACGGAAATCATGGCTGAAAACAATTGGAACCATTTTGTTCCAAACCGGCAAATGCTTGTTAACATTGAAGTGAGACGGAAATGCGTGGAGGAGGCAGCAATGCTGAGGCAAAAACAGGTCAAAGCCATGAGGAGATCTGCAGGTCAGTTATTCAGCATTCGAGTAACTAAATCAGTCTGAGATGTAAAATTTCAACCAAACCGTAGGAATACAAAGTGAGAAAGCAGCTGATTTCCAGAACAACATTTAAGCTCCAGCCTCTTTATGAGACATTAATGTGATACATCTCTTAATTTATGGACTAAAAAACAAGTAGATCTTTTTAAATAAAACATTAGGTATCTTTATAGTTTTGGTTCTTTTCTGATTCAACTTGAACTGTGAGAAGTCACTTTCTGCCCAGTTTACTCCACAACTTCCTTTAAACTTTATAGACTCATTATCAAAAGGCCCTTTCTGTTCATATATTTTGTGTCTGTATCAGCTGTTTTGTTACTTTTCACTAACAGTTGTTTTGGTCCTCAGGATCCAGTTATAAGTTGGATGTATTGAAGATTCTTCTGCTTGGGCAGAAGAGTTTCGGGAAGAGTGCAACAGGAAATACAATCCTGGGTAAAGAAGTGTTTGTGACGTGTCCGAATGAGGAATGCAAGGTAGAGAATGGGATCGTAGATGGTCGACAGATCACTGTGATCGACACCCCTGGTTGGTGGAGAGAGCTGTCCCGCTGTACCGAAGAGTTGGACAAAGAATTGACTCGAGGACTGTCTCTGAGTCCGTCAGGTGTGCATGCAGTTCTGCTGGTGGTTCCTTTAGCCCCAAAATTCAGAGATGCAGAGCGAGTTGCAGTGGAAGAACACATGAAACTGTTTGATGAAATGATCTGGACACACACGATAGTTCTGTTCACGCATGGAGACAAACTAGAAGACAGGTCTGTCGAGGAACACATTGAGAGGGAGCATCCATCTCTGTGCTGGTTGGTGGACCGTTGTAAGAACAGGTACCACACCATCAACAATATGAAGAAAACGGATGGGACTCAGGTTAAAGAGCTGTTTGAGAAGATAGGGGAGATGGTGGCAGGAAACAGAGGCCAGCTTTTCTGCCCTGAAATGGAGAAGATCCACCAAAGAATCTCTGAGAAAGCCCAAAGGAGGCTGCTGAAAAATGTCCTGAAGCATCGACTAGAGAAAGAGTACAGACGGAGAGAGCTGGAGCTCATGTTAAGTTTCAAGGGAACCCTTCTAGAGCTCCAAGCCGACATTCGAGCATCTGCGTTGGCTAAAACCAAATCACCCAGTGAGTATAATGTAACAAAGTCAAGATTATGAGATTCACCCCCAATATATAAATTAGTTAATGTTTTTATTTATTTTTGTCTGATGGTAGTTGGTAATATGACCAACATAAAAGCCATAGTTACTCGTCAAAGGAAGAGAGATCAAAAGGAAGAAGAGAGCGGAATAGAAGGTAAAATCAGCCGAGAAATCGAAAAGCTGGATAAGGGGATCATGATATCCTCAGAGTTTCTTCAAAGCAGCATGGACATCTTAATTCCTGATTGTAAGTAATGATTTAATCAATAATTTTCTGCATCCACAGTAATAAAGTAACTGATAAATGTACTATTGTTTCCTTTTCAGTTAAAGGTGACAGTCAAATGGATACCATCATGTGTTCTTTGTCAGATCAGAAAATATCCAGCAGCAACTTTGACAAAGTTCTGGGCTGGCTCTCCAACCTTCATGTCACTGCAAATCTGGACAACCAGCTGACTGTCAACTTCTCTGACACATCAGGATATAGATCCAATTTACCAGAGGACTTCGACAAGAACTCCATTGTAAGTGAATAGGGTCATAAAAGACTTTGGGGATGATTTATCAATATTCCTGATAATGACCGCAAAATTGTGTGCAGGGCTAAAACTTTGCACAAGTGAGTTGTCCTCAATATTCAGGTGATTCTCAACAGGTGCAAGCAGCATTATTCAAATGAGGAGTTTGCTGCACCGTGGCTAGAGAGACGAGGAATAAAGCGCATGGATCCATGTTGTGTCTTTGGCACAAAAATTAGGCTAAAATACTGTGCGTTCTGTTTTTCATTTGACAGTTATAAATGTTATCATGCGGTGTACATGCGCTGCTCTCTGCTGCATGCACACATCGTATTACAAGGTTAGACTGATTAAAACTGCAACATGTCTGAATTTTCTTATTAAAATTTCATAAATAATGCCAATTATCTTTGTGGTATTGTATATGATTACTAAATTTTATTAATTGGACTCCAGGAAAGTTAACCACTATGTGAGAAACTAATGAGGATCCACTAGGATCATAACTCACTGTGCGCTCAGCCCATCTTCACCAGGTGGAGACATGATGAGAGCGCAATGAGTTATGATGCGTCTTTGGGGTGGGAAAATGGGTAAATATTTACATAACTATAAGGTTTATGGCCATTAGAATGTTAATTACTCTTAGTTTATAATGTGTGTAAATTACATTTTTTTGTTTGTAAATTATAAACTCATGTTGAATGTGGTAGCGTAAAATTAAGACATTATTTTCATAAGTGCTAAAAATAGATATCTTTCTGTGGGTGTAACAGGCACAATGCACTCTGCACGGTGCTGATAGATCAGCCTCAGCCTGCTTTTGCGATGCTGTGCGGTTTGCGCGGGTTTTAACAAGCGCAAACCATTAATAAATCAGGCCCTTTGTATTTGTTAATGCAGCAAATGGACGATACCGATTGTGGCTTTAAAGGTACAACATGTAAAAATTGTACAGTGAATTAATCACACAACAGTCTAATGTCCCAACCATGCTGAAATGAAAGGTTACATTGAAATAGATTTTGATCTCAGCCGGCTGGGTGGTTGTAAGGTTATGTTATTTTAAAAACATTCCTATGGGATGTAATCATTCTTTACAATATCTGTTTCGTGTCCACACTTCCTAGTTCCAGGGAAAATCACATGTGAGACCACACGGTTGCCAAGTTTTCAACACTAAACAGCTAATTGTAATCTGAAGCAGACCAAGCCTAAGGCTAATGTTGAGCAAACAATGCTAGCAGTAAAATAGTCAGCTCTAAAAATATCTCAAGCTACTTTTTCAATTACCATCAAAAATTACCATCAATTTACTCGTCATTGTGTCTTCTGGCCGATACGTAACTGGCAACTCTCCGTGAAATTCACCAAGGGAAGGTGGATGAGTGACTGAGAGCGAACTGCTTTGTTTTTCTTCATGACTGCAGTACTCAAATTTAATCACAAGGTGTCAAAATTACATATTGTCCCTTTGTATGATCCACCAAATGAACAGACTAATTTGAATTAGTAACTTAATGCACTGTTTAATAAATAAGATCTTTCTATGTATGATTGGATTGAAATTGTTCTTTTGTGTGTTTTTTTTTTGTAAAGTGCCTTAGATGGCATGTGTTGTGAACTGAGACTATATAAATAAATTGAACTGAATTGAATCATGCTCTATTCTTTCTGTTTAGTTTAATATCTGTATCAAGAAAGAATCGACACAAGTTGATTAGTATCAGACATCCTGTAGACATATGTCATTTAGAATCAGAGCAAGTTATGCTGCAAAGTAAGAGGGGGAAATAACTTTTTGTTTGTTTTATTATTTACAAAACAAGCAGATCATTATTTAACATCAGAGCTTTTCTTAGTTTACCTTTCACCGCTGTTATCAGATCTCTAAATTCAAAGGTAGTCACTGTAATTTACAGGAAGCATTTTACAACACCCCAAACACACAGAAATATCTTCTCTAACTCAGGAGTCCTATCCCAGGCTGAATAAGACTGATCTCCATGGCAACCCAATGACTGTAATGGCAAATGCCAAGCCAGAGTTAGTAAGGTGGCTGAACTTCAGTCACAGAAGTCCTTTTCTACAATGATGTTTCTCTACTCCCTCAGAACCCATTGTGTCCTTCACACTCAGAAATCCACCTCACAGGGTTTGCTTCTGCTGTCAAACTCCCTTTATATTTGGAGTTACCCTGGTCTGGGAATAATAATAATAATAATAATAATAATAATAATAATAATAATAATAATAATAATAATAATAATAATAATAATAAAACACACAAAAAAGCACACACACACACACAATCCCTACATACTCACACTGACCCTAATCCCTGACCCCAGACACCTGGTCTGTGGTGACAGCAACTCCATCGTTGTAACAATGGAGGATACAGACAGCTACTGGAGTCAGGCAGAGCAGGGGTGCTTCAGGTCACGCTGAATGTGCAAGCTGAGCAGCAGCAGATACAAACCTGCAGTGTGGCATCAGGTTTCTCCTAGTAGCTCAAAACACGAGCATTACATAGTATCAGACTGTCCCACAAATAGGAAATTCAGCAATAACGGCAGCAAGTGACAGGTTATAAAATCATTTAGATTCACTCAAGAAAATATAAAAGATATAAAACTATATAAATTAAGATTAAGAATAGTATATGTACATTAAGGAAAAATAGCAAAACAAAGTACTGTGCAGTTGTTAGAAAGGAAATGGCATACTCAGATTTGAATATCAACCCCCCCCCCCAACCCCAATCCAACCCATCTCACACATACACACATAAAAGCAACAGTAAACAAAAGCAACAAGGGGCTGAGTACAGATGAGCCAGGAAACGCCATCATGTTTTAAACGGGTTAAAAGAATAGTGTGGTCTACTGTATCAAAAGCAGCGTTAGATCCAGAAGAACCAACACTGTCACCTTCCTAGTATCTTAGTCTACAATCATTTAAAAAATTTTAAAGAGACGTCTAAAAATCCTTTAAAATCTTTAAAAGAGCCGTCTCTGTGCTGTGGTTCATCCTAAAACGAGATTGAAATTTCTCTAGGACATTATGAGCGTGAATAAAATCATTACGTTGAATAAAAAGTTTTTCTAAAACTGCTTAAAAATGGTAAGTTAGATACCGGTCGATAATTATTAAAATCATTAAAATCTAAATTTCTCTTCTTCAGCAGGGGCCTCACTACCACCGATTTAAGGGCGGCAGGAAAAACCCCCGTCCGAAGGGAGCAATTCATAAAGTTTAAAATCTAATCTTTAAAAGAACCATAAAAAACTGGGTGGGAATCGGGTCCAAAGCACTTGTGGTGGGCCTCACTGAGGAGAAAACTTTATCAAGGGTCCCAGCTCCTACCAGGACAAAACTGACCAGTGTTTCCTCTGGTGAAGGCAGACGCTCGGATTTGTCTTAAACAATGTTAGTTTGAGAGGAATGATTAAGAATGTTGTCAATGGTGGAAAACATAATATTTGGATAATTTTTATGTTCTGAGATAATTCTGGAAAAGTATGTATTTCTGGAATTTCTTAAAGCGCTATTGTATGATTTGAGATGTTCTATGAATATCTGATGATTTATTGTGATTTTATTTTTTAAGATCTTCATTTCTCCATGGTATTGCACGTTTTGAATGTATGTTTACAACTTTAAGTGGAGCCAGCAGGTCGAGAGCAGATTGAAGCCTACTGTTAAAATCATTTACAATAAAATCACATGGGGCAGGTAAAGGTACAGGAGGGAACTTTTTAAAAGCTTCAAGAAAACCTGCTGCCACTTCAGGAGCTGAGTAGGATACTAAAAAAAAACCAGAAAATATTACAGAATGTGCATGTTTAGTGTGTGTGTACAAAAAAAGTAAATGCAAATGTAAAGAACATAAACGGGGAAAAAAGATGTGCAAATTGGCTTTGCCACTAGTGACTACAAGACTGATGCTAAGCTGAACACAAGGTATAGTTAATACAAGCTATTCATTAACAGACATACATGCAGAGACAAGCAGTTTTTTGTTGTTCTGTCTAAAAACTTGCAAACACTTTTGTAGTGCCCGTATTAAGAATTAGATAAAATTACTCTGACTTTTCTCTCAGAGGGCCCTCCTGGCTCCCAGCAGCAGGAAGATGTTCAAAAAGGAGCATTTTACTTCCCACTGCATCTTCATACCTCCTCTATTGGGAATTTAGAGGTTTTTTTTCTCTCTCCTGTCAGTCCAAAAGCAGACGTGCTGACCGCTAGATGGTGCTGCTATTGCATATGAGCATGAGAGTTTGTGAAGGTGCTCAGGGACAGAGCGGTTTGGTCAACATCAGGAGATATGGTAAAGGGTTTGTGACAAACGTGGGCACTGATTGAGATGATGTTTTTGAACTGTAACTGATAGGAAAACTCAATGTTATGCAAGAAAGTCCAGCTGTCCTCCTCAAATGCGTATGTCAAGGAGAGAAGGAAGACCAAATTTAGTATGTGTTTTTTTCCAACTGCTGTAATCCTTTTTTACACACAATTATACTCAGATGGCAGAGGTTTCAGGTGTTAAAACGGATGTAGACAGCACACAGAGCTGCTGCTCCACAATATTAAGGAACATGTTGTTCATGTAATTCATAAATTATAACACACACCACAACATGTTTCTGTGCAGACGTGACTTTCTGCAGTGTCAGGATATTTCAGATCACATGATAGCTAATGAACACTTAGTGAGGGACCCATACCTATACAAAAATTATTCTTTCTTTTTTCACTGTTCCTATATGTTTCAATAATAGTTAAAGGAGGAGTTTACCTGAAGCGCACAGCATCTCCTTTATCCTGATCGTTGAGCTGGGGCCTCAGTGTCTTATTGAGACCTAATACAGGTTTGGAGCCACGTTAAGATGAACATCGTTATTTTCTGACCTGTACCAAACCAGAAAGAGGTCCTGTGACATAACAAATGACCTCCATCATTGTGATGTGTTCTTCTCCTCAGTATTCTGTTCTATTACAAGAGGAGAATGACTTCATGTTGTGAAGAGTGATCATCCTGTCCTCCCTGTAGACAGCCAGGAAAGAAGGCAGCCAGAGATGTTATTATTTTGCTTATTAAAACATTTGCAGTAAAATGGCAATTCAAGCAGTCATTTGTTTTATTTTTCTCCCCTTCAAGTATAAAAACAGCAGTTCGAATTTGTGATCTTGATCTATGGGTGAAGATATTTTAAACACACCCACCTTAGGTTATTGTAGAAGTCTGTGGTCCAGTTTCCTGACTTTACGAATACATAATTTCCAATTTTGTGTTGCAGAATCATCTCAGTATAACTGTTTACTAATAATAGGGGGTTATGAAGATTTAATCTAAAAACACAAGTGTTTGATGTTTCTTGAGCAGGAAGAAACTATATGATTCTGTTCTCTGGCAAGTGAAGTACGACAGACCACACAACTTGTAAGAATAGGGAAGTTAACATCAGAGAACTGATTCATAATTGATACTAACTAATCCTTCTGTAAGCTTCTCTGTGGTGTTGAACTATCAACATCTTGTAAAGTAAAAATTTTTAGAATTGTGAACAATCTTAAAATTGAATTGGACGAAGCATCAGCAGATAGATGCCTGTCCTCCATGTTTCTGTGGATAGCTTTAAGCATGCCGCAAAGTGATCAGAGTACCACAGGCTTATTAGTTATTACATCAACAAGACTGCATATGATCAATCAAATATATTCATCTACATATTCTTATTACACAAGTTCATAAATCAGTGCATGTGTTCATACAGCCAATCAGATTCGAGAGTTCTGTAAAACAAAGAAGTTAAATGTGACTGATCTCAGACTGAGGCTGCATGAGAATGTCTAAAATAATTTATTCTAACAAAAGATACATAACACCACAGTAGTTACAGTTTTAATTTAAACAATGACACAAGTTAAACAAAAAAATATTTGTCTAATGTATTACCTTAAACCTATAAGTTTATATTTACATTCAAAAGAGAAAACAAATACATCCCACGTTTTTCTGATGTGCAATTATCTTTGCTTGTTAAACTTTGCTTAACAAGATTTGGTATTGGTCTACTTGAGTGTGGATATTTTGAATAAATAAGCAGGGAAACATGTTAATTTAAGAAAGACTACATTCTAGTTTTGCCCCGATTGTACTAATAAACCACATGGTCCATGGTGTTTCATGCCAGCCTCGTAATTTAGTTGTACATTTTTTCAGTACAAAACCAAATGGCAGGTCTGTTTAATCCTCCTGCCGCTTAGTGTTAATACTTTTCTCCACTAGAGGGCAACAAGGTACCGCGCTTCATACTCACCCCTCCCTTCCCCCTCCCCTTTCCACGTGACGTGTTTGTCATGAGCCGGAAGAGGATAAATTGTAGTTGTCCAGAAACCCTGACATGACAAATCAAATCACAAACTGATTCAACATCTCATTCACCTACAAAACAAGAAGGTGAGTCTTTTGGTGGATTAATGCTGCGCTGTTCGTTATGCGATGTTGGAACTATATTTTCTTTCGCTGCTCTCTGCTAAAACGTGCTATTTCATTGAACAGTGAACGAGCGCAGCCCCGTGGCGTTCACTGACATCTGAGCTGTTTTACAACACAGGTTCAGTCTGCTCTCTGATTATAGGCAGGATGTTAACCGATCTAAGCAACCATCCTAAGCGTTTAGTGCAGATGTTTGTTACTTCCTTGTTAGCCTGTTATACTGTCTGTAGTTGTTGGTGTTTTGGTCATTGCTCAAAGGCCTGATCTCGTTTCTCTCTCCATATGTAAACAGATTTCTGAGGGAGCCTATTTCTGTTAACAGCAACAATGGTAAGATACTTTTCCTTTCTGCTTATTTCAAACTCCAAGAATATTTTGTGCGTTAACACATTTGAGATCTTGAATAGAGACTGTAAGCAGCAGGTCTATTATCACTTAAAAGTAACGCATTGCTGCTGTATGTGAATGATGTGGGATTATAAGATTTATTCTCCCTTCCATCTATAAGGCCAGGATTCCAACACAGTCTACAAAATTATGAGATAAAAAAAAAGCTTGAATAAGTTTGTGAATTTGTTTTTTCCAGACATTATTCCCCATGCTTTTGGCTAACATATGTATCCATCCATCAATCCATCTGTCTGTTTCTACCTTCATATAGTTTTTGTCTTTTTCCATATTTAAATCCTAACCACTGTCCCAAATGTCTGCCTTAAAGCCTTAACGTTCTCACAAACACTTAAAAACCCGAGAAATGTAAGGTTTCAAATAATTTAAACTGAAATAGCCTATGTTTTGGAACACTGTATTTAAGTTGTATTGAGACTGATATGAATATCATGTTTCAACAATTATTACAG
This sequence comes from Apricaphanius iberus, assembly GCA_028564705.1. Classification (NCBI taxonomy): domain Eukaryota; kingdom Metazoa; phylum Chordata; class Actinopteri; order Cyprinodontiformes; family Aphaniidae; genus Apricaphanius; species Apricaphanius iberus. Next base: position 1,518,189 of record JAPXFQ010000256.1, read on the forward strand.
TGATTTGATTCATGCAAATAAGGTGAAATACAGTTAGACAACAAATTCAATTCTACCATCAACAACTTGGGATGATGACACGTGGTTGGACGTATGTATGTTGCTGCGCCTTAAGATTGTACTCTTTGATTTAATGAAGTTTACCTATATAGGACTCTTTGACGGCAAATTCTATCTTAAAACACACACCATAATTCATATGTGACTGTAGATAAACCAATGGCTCCACACTTTTTACATGAAAGCTAGAGGGAATATTTCATAAAACCTGGTAGAGTTAAGCAGAGCTATCAGCTGGTACTTGTTCCAGATGACCTGCTCAAATCCAGATGTGAGAGCAACATGGATTGTTCTAAACAATATGTTTATCAGTGAACAGGGTTGTTTTAAATTATTAAGAAAAGCCAATGAATCTGTTGTCTGTGATGGTTTAAAAGCTGCCCATTAACCAGCCCCAGTAGTATATCATATCCTATTGCACATATGTTATAAAGAGGTAATAAGATCACTCTGACCGTTACCCTCAATTTAAGGGGTAATCTTCTCTTTCACTGCTCATGATCTCTTTAAGCCCACTCATATGAGTCATATTCATGAATTTATTGATAAATGAAGCTCTGGATGCAAGCTTGTGCTTCTGCTCAGTTCTTCACCTTCGATTGTGTTTTGGCTGGATTCCATAAGGATAAGGATGATGCAGTCTCCGTCGGAGTTTTAACATTATTTATTAGGAACTGAACAGGAACCCATCTCCTGGGTAATAACTCTCCCCATGTAGACATTAGTCTGCCTCCGTCTCTGTAGCTGTGTGTGCCTCCGACCGCCTGCTTCTCCCTTCACTACTGTTGTGTGTGAGTTTTTCATCTCTGTCCGTAGTCAAAATAATGATAGCAGTTCTGTCAGTATAGGCAAAATGTCCATGACAATGTCCATGACTGCAACATTCTGGAATGTTCCTCTGCTGCTCGCACTAATTCTTACTAATCACTGAAAAGAACTCATCTTGAAATAAATCTTCCACTACAGATTGTATATGCTTTTTTCCAGATAGCTGGTGTTTATCGGCTGGGTTTTAATTTTCTAAAACATTGTCTGTAATCTTCAGAGATTTTTTTGCATGAAAATATGATCTGAGATCGAACAAGGAAAAACTCCACAAATTAATGTTTCTTTCTAATTCTAATGGTTGATAGAAACAAGAAACAGCATCTAAAAGAAGGTTGGCTTAGAAAAAGTGTAATTTAAGGTGCTTCCTAACATTTGTGAATACTAAAGTAGGAGTTATAGAATATATATCTAATGTCCTGCGTGCAAGATCAAGTTTTCCTACAATATTTTCTCCTTTTTCGTTTCAATTTAAAAATTAATAATTTATCCCAAATGGGAATTAAATGTGGTTGCTGTGGATGGTGTTGCTGTGGGCAGAAGGGATCTCTGGTAGTGGTCAGTCTTGCAACGACTCTGAGGGCCCTCTGACTGAAGACTGCTGCTCCATCACAGTCCCTTGACTGTCATGAAATGCTAACAGCTTGATATCAATATGTTTCTGCTCCTGACAGCATGGTCGTGTGAAGGTTAAAACCACAGCCCAGCAGGAGGCGGAGAAAACGAAAGAGCGAGAGAAGAAGCTGAAGATCTACGTGGCTGCTCGGGATGCCTGCTTCTCCAAGGTGCTTTCAGCAACACTATCTACTTGCATAGATTCTACAGAAATGTTAGTCTTCTTAATTTTTCCTTTTGTTTTTCTCACAACTCTTACACTAAACTCCATAACATCTTATTTTAGTATTGGTGGTATGTACAACTTTAACCAAATCTCACAATTGAAGAGAGCTTCATGATGCAGGGAATGAATTACCTTGGTACAGATTTGTTTGGAAGATGTTTGGAGCTAAAAATAGGGTGATCCTTAATGGAAATCTTTTAGGGTTACCCTATTGCCATATGGGACATAATGTGTGTTTCCCTCTCACTCACACCAATAAAAGCATGCACACATCACCAGCAGCCTTCTATCACATACTGAAAATTAATAAATTCACCCATATTCACTCACATACAAACATGATGCACATACAAACTCTTAAGGTTCATGTGTGGTAATAGTAGTTTGAATGAGAGCTAATACTTGTGTATGTGTGAGATAACATGACCATGAATGCGGGGCTCGTACTAGTGTGTGTGTGAGAGGTGATTTTGTCCCTGAGGAGGCTGGGCTAAAACTTTGAGGTTGTAGTGTGCTTTCATGCATCTCAAAAACATTGGACATTCGGGATAGAATAAGTCGCTAAAACGTTTCACAAACTCTTCACAACACATGATCTTTAACCTGTCTGTGATAAATATATATTTTTTCAAGTTTTACAAATCCCACACTGAGTTTTAAATATTCTGCTATTAGTCTGAAGTTGCGTTGTGTAATAGTTAGTGTAGGTGCCGCGTATGCAGAGGCCTCAGTCCTTGGCGCGGCTGTCACCGGTTCGAGTCCCCTCCCGGGAGACCTTTGCTGCATGTCTTCCCCCTCCTCTTTCCCCCTTCAAAGTTCTGTGCCCCAAAAAGTGTAAAAAAAGTCTAGTCCAGGTTTAAGGAAACTAATTATTTTAGATCTAAACTAGAGCAAATTAAAGCTGCTTGAGGTAGTGAAAAAAATAGGTGGAATGGCCCTTTAGCCATTACAAAAGTCGGACATCAACAGGAAGCCAACTTCAGCCTCGTATAAACCTATTTATTCTGTTCTGAGAGGCCTAAATATACAGTAAATAAATATTTAATATTATATGTTTTTAATATTCTGTCTTTTGAGGAATTTGTGAAACATTTTATTGATGTAATCTACCAACATTTGACCTTTAAACTGACCGTGAAATACACACATGTGCATTACTATCAAAAATGTAGCACCACCTCCTCAGGTGGAAAATGCAAAAACACTAGTACGAGCCTCTTATTCACTCTAGTATAATCCCACACATAAACTTGTATGAACCCTGAGAGCATGTATGCATCCGTTTTTTGGTATGTGTGAAATTTTTGTATTATGTATGTGTGATTTAAAAACAACAACATTTTAATCAATTTTGAGTATGCGAGAGAATGCATAAAGTGGTGTATGCATGCTTTTATTGAATTTAGTGATAGGGAAACATATGTTATGTTCAATACGGCGCTTTATAGTTTCCTGATGTTTTCCGTCCAGTCAGCCTAACTTTGCAAAGAAGAATGGGCAGCCAAAGGGTAGTCATCATTTTCAGAAGGTGCAGAATGCTGCTGCATGATGTCTGACTAACATGGACAGACTTAGTCATATCACACTCATTCTGGCTGATTTACACTGGCTCCCTGTTTTCTACCGCCTACAGTTCAAAGTTTTAATACCCGTCTACAAAACCCTTCATGAACTAACCCATTTTTACCTTTCTGTGCTGCTCATCCCTTATGTGCCCTCAAGCTGACCACCTCCTTCTGTGTAAACCTACAATGCGCCATAAATCTCGAGGGTAGCAGATTTTTTTCATTTGCTGCCCCAAAACTCTGGAATGAGCTCTTTACTTAAATTTAAATCTCTTATTATTTTCATCCAGCATCTGACCGTTGATACTCTCATTTTGAATTGTGCTGTGTGTTATCTTTCTTGTTTTTTATTTTAACTTTTATATTGTGGTTTTTATTGTTTTTGTTGGTTTTTTTATCTGTTCAGCACTTTGGTCAGCTGCCATGCTATTTTTAAATGTGCTGTAGAAATAAATGTGCTATGGTACGGTGCTGCCAAGAATTAATTCAAGGAAGTTGAATACAAATATGCACCAAATTTTATTTTAACTTCCTTATATTTTCATTAGTTCTATCACATAAAATCCCAGAAACTCACTCGGGAGTTTCGTGTAAGCCATAAGTTTTGGGTAAACTATGTAAGTGGAGTTAAAGTGCAGTGTCAAAATGAGGAACACGATAGTAGTGATAGTTGTTTTTTATGTGTTGCTTTAATGTTCACGAAATGTTTATAATTCTGTTCCTCACCTTTCCACTGTGTTAGAGGAAGGATGGTGTTTTTGACGAGGAGGCTCTGCAGCTGAGTCAGCAGCTCCTTTCTGCAAACCCTGACTTTGCAACCCTCTGGAACTTCCGAAGAGAAATCCTGATGCACCTGGAAACCGTCAAGTTAGCTGTTTTCCTATTGTTGCGTCCCCACTATTTGTCAGCACTAAGCAGAGATGTCGGAGCAGAATGATGGCTTTGTTTCTCCATGTCTGCCACAGAGATGAGGATGAAATGCAGAAGATTTATCAGGCCGAGTTGTCGTTTCTGGAGTCTTGCCTTAAGGTAAATCCAAAGTCGTACGGCAGCTGGCACCACAGAGGCTGGGTCTCGGCCCGTCTGCCTCGGCCGGACTGGGCCAGAGAGCTGAGCCTGTGTGATCGCTGCTTAAGCCTCGACGACCGCAACTGTGAGTCAAAACGGGAAGTTACATGGTTTTCATACAAAAAAAATGTAATCACATTTATGTCACATCCCTGCTTCGTTGTCACTGTTTCCATGATTCAATTTTCTCCCATCTATCCCAGTCCACTGCTGGGATTACCGCCGGATGGTTGTGAAAATATCCGGCGTGCCCGTGAAGCAGGAATTGGACTACACGGATCGTCTCATAGGCTCCAACTTTTCCAACTACTCCAGCTGGCACTACCGCAGCACCCTGCTACCCCTGCTCCACCCGGAGACTCCTGAACCGCCCTCACAATGCGGCGACCCGCCTCGCTCCTGCTCTCCGACCCCCCCTCAAACCCAGTTCCATCGAGTGTGTGAAGAGCAGCTGCTCAAAGGTAAAACAGGCAGGCAGCGATGAAGCGTGGCAGCAGATAGGGGGCAGTGTCAACCTGAATATCTACCTCAGACTTGAGGTAGATATTCTTGATTCTTGATTCTTTATATGTGATGTGTCTGTTTCAGAATATGAGCTGGTTCAGAATGCCTTTTTCACCGACCCGAATGATCAGAGTGCTTGGTTCTATTACCGCTGGCTGCTAGGCAGAGGTATGTGTCTGTGGAATGAAAAGGAGACATGGTTAAAAGCAAAAACATTTTAGTCATAGAAATAAACAAATCATTTTATAAATTCAGTATTTTTAAAGGCATTGCCCCTTCCCAGATTTTTTTCTGTTTTTGTCCATTTTTATTGTTCAGATCATTAATTTTATGTATCCAATGGGGAGAACAAGTATTTGATACACTGCTGATTTTTGCGGTTTTCCCACTTACAAAGCATTTAGACATCTGTAATTTGTATCAAAGGTACTCTTCAACTGTGATGGACGGAATCTAAAACTAAAATGACGAAAATCACAGTGGATGCTTTTTAAATAATTAATTTCTATTTTATTGCACGACATGTATATGATATCAACCAGTAAGAATTAGTGTTCCTACAGACCTGTTAGGCCTGTTGGGAGGTGTGGCTGAAGATCATGTTAAAATTCAAGAACAGATGAGGATCAAAGTCAATCAAGTCTTTTTAGTCTGATTGGAGTGCCAAAGTCATTTCTGGGACTCTAGTGAGTCACAGTCAGAGCCATTATCAACGACTGGAGAAAACATTGAACAGTTGTGTCCTACCAAATGACTATAACAGCACACTAATGACTCATCGAGGAGGTCACAACAGAAAACATGTACGGCCCTTCAGGTATCACTCGTCTCGGTTAGGGCCAGTGTTCATAATTCAACATTCATAAGAAGACTTAAAGAAAACAAAGACCTGTCTTACCTTTTCTAAAAATAAAAAAAATATTTACTATCCCTAAGACTTTTGGGAATATACTCTGTGGACTGACGAGACAAAATAGGAATGTTTTGGAAATTGTTCATCATGTTACATATGACCCAAAACTAACACAGAATTTCAGAAAAAAAGGCAATTATATCTAAAGTTAAACATGGAGGTGGAAGTGTGATGATCCAGGGCCTCCTTTTGAGAAAATCTGTCTTATTTGATGGAACCAGAACTCAATGAAGGAGAATCCCTGGAGATCATCCAACTGGAAAGAGGTCTGAAGTAGGGCTGGGTATCAATTCAGATATCAGGAATTGTTTAGATTCCAATTCTCAAGCGTTAGAATTGATCATCACGATCCGATCCAATCTGTACAAATTCGATATTGATATGGGTCAGTGCTATTAACACCCATTTTTTTTACCTTATGTCCTGTACAATAATGTACGTAATGTAGTGCAGGATAGGATTGGAGTTCAATGGGGGAAACTGCATTAACCCTTTCAGACCTAAGGCTTAAAATACTCATCTGGAATTTTCCCCTCCCGTTTCAGCTGTAAAACGGACGAACAACGTTAAATGATTAAATCGATTTTTGACGTCTGAATATTTTTGAGAATGCATTCAGATTTGATTATTTTTTTCAACACCGCACTAGCTTCTTGCTGCATTACTACCAAACGGCACCATTGTGCAGCCCCTAGCATTTTACCGTATCTTAAAAATGTAAAATCTAAACGTAAATCATTGTCATTTTCTGTCAGGCATATCCAGTCTGATCCCCACGTTCTGATGGCAAAGACAAAAACGCTTACTCTTGGTAATGTAGTTGGATTGTTGAGCTGCCTGACCAAGACCTGTCTCCATGTACCATAAATGCCAAGGTTGAATGTGGTCTGTTGCCAATCCTGAGGATATTGGGATTAAAAATTTCAGTCGTCAAGACGCCCCAATAAAATTTCACTTAATTTGACCCGGATGATCTGACACACTGTCCAGGAAGGGACAGCCAGATCTGTTTAAGGCTTACTGATGCTGACTGCAGAAAGTCCCTTTCATTTGTGATCAAAGACCTTAAAGAGCAAAGGAAAAGTCTTCAAAGGCTGAATCTTGCTCTACGCTTCCCTCAGAACTTTTCAAAGCTGCGACACGGGACAATGAAAGGGAGAAGAACGTTTCATTCTTTGCTAGAGGAAAAAGATTCTGTGAACTGTCTTGAGGATTTACAACATTACTGGCTTGACGAACAGATCCCACTGGAGATGTTTCACTGAGGGTTATTGTTACCGCCGAACACTGGATCTTTCAGTGTGACAGTTCACAACACTCATCTAACAGAGGATTTCTTCCAGGAAAACAATGTCTGTTTTTGGCCATCCTATATGTCACTGTGATCTTAATCCCAGTGAAAACATGTAGTGATGTTTGTGGCTGGCTTCCTAAAACCATGTTCCTCTGAAAGAGTAACGTTCCCACCAGGCTTGATGAAACAGGCGTGTCAGGCAGGCTTAAAGTAATCAACAAGAGTGTTTGGCCTAATACAGATTAGGGTTCTGATTGGGTTCTTATCTTTTGTGGATGAAACCCTTGATCAGATTAAGTTTGTTTGAGTTTAAATGCAGTGTTTAATAGTGTGCCCATTCAGCAAGGTCGTCTGTTGCCTGTTTCTCCTTTTTGCATTTCAAAGCTCCACTCAAAGCGGCCTGAATTGGGAATACTTGGAGCTATTTTTCCTGGCCTTTAAATTTTCATCAAGACTGTATGAACTTTTGATTGCTGCACGCATTCCCCTGTGCATTCCAGTTCTTCTTTGCATGCCATTACTTCACTTTTTCGATTTATTAGGATGATGACGCATATTTTTATTAATTTATTTTTGTCTCTCTACCAGCGGAGCGTGAGGAGATGATAAGCTGTGTATACGTCAGTCGGGAGGAAGAGAGAGTCGCCGTTGCCTTCTCCAGGCCTATCAATGTCGGTATCTTTCCCCTGCAGTCTATATTTAATTATTGACTGACTCTGCATGTAATTACAAGTTCTCAAACAAGTGTAGCCTATTTCTTCACAAAGCTGTGAGGATTTAGCATTTATATTCATGAATATGGGTGTTCTAGCAAGATTTGAAAATATTTTATGACATGCTTGTTGTGAAGCAGAGGTCTAAAGGTTTCTAAGAACCTGCTGTGAGTTTTGATGAGCAACAGCTGCTTGTCAAAGTGTCTGTCTGAGGAATCTTAGATAAATGCATTTACCACGCCTTCGTTTGGCACCCTGTATTTATTCACCCAGCATCTCCTTTTCAGGCGCAGTCAGGTGGCCTGCTTCTGGTCCTTGATGGTCAGCCTCAGAGAGTCGAGTGGCAGAGCGTCCACCCACACTTCAAACACAGCCCAGTCTGGGTATCCTTTGTTTTATGAGCACATCACTTTAGACCCGTTCTAAAAAAAAAAAAAAGCAAATAAATATATATATATATATATATATATATATATATATATTAATGCATGACAGTACTGTTTTGGTTAAATCTGTTTAAAAAAAACTTTGATTTAATATTAATTTGTTAATCCACTTCACATATGACTCAGCCTTTAGATGCTGGGGTGCAGTACATTTCATTCTGAGAGGAAACATTTAATGGCTATAATGACTCTAGGCTGCAGTCAGAGGTTTGATGTTTCATACACTTACTATTCTTTTTGTGAACAAAGCAGAAAACGTCTTTTTATGATTTATTTATAAAAAAGGGCAAGCAATTTTCTTTGCCGACAGTGTTTGGCCCTCCACTTGATTCGTTCACCTGTAGCTGGAATAAGTCTTGCAAACCTTCTTAGAAATGAACTGAGAGCGAACCTTACTGGATGTTTAACATTTTTGGGATCATTAATGGCAGAAACTGTGTCAACTATGAGGTTAAATATGAATCGCAGTCTCCTCAGAATCACTGATTCAATACACTAAACATGATTATACTATTTTACTCAATCTACAATAAAATGGTAAGGTTCTCCTATTTTTACTCATTCATAGTAAGGTCTGCTTTTAGCTGGCTATTTGATCAGTGCTATTTATCTCTGTCATATTTAGCAGAGTTAAAATCCTGAAACCAAACTAATTTTATCTGTCCCCAAGATACAGGTCAGCAGGGATACCTGTCTGTGTACAGTTCCCTAAAATCTTATTGCTCATCATTGTAACTCATACACCATCAACTGTAAACCTATGCATAGCTGAGGGGTTTTGAATCTTAAGAACCTGCATTAGAGTGAATACCAATTTGCCAATTGGATATAATGTTATATTTAATATGTTAATTATTCCATTATTTATGTATGAAAATTACCAGAAAAGATTAAAAGTATTCCCTGACCTGTCTTGTTTATTGGCACAAGATCTGAAATTATTTTTTTTTAACAAATTAGTTTTTAGTTGCAGTTACATATTTATAGAAAGTGGCAAAAAGGAGAAAAAAAATCCAACCCTTGGTTTTAAAAGCATATCTTGAGTGGAGGAAAAAAATCAAATGGGAATATAGCTTTGAACAAAATCAACGGTGGGAGGATTATTCTTAAAAATCTCTTTAAATTAAATTTAACTAAGGCATGTGTTTTTTTTAATGTTCATCTTGCTTTAAAAAAATCTGGTTAGAGTTTTCGGGGATTTATAATCAGTAATTTGACTTTTGGTTGTAATTGGGTGCAAATATACAATAACTCGAAGCCCCACTTCTTCAAGCCTGTGACCACTAGACCCATATTTATCTTGCCTATCGCATATTTAGAAGTAGTGAGCATGACGGTAAAGGAGGTCTCTAAGTCTCACGCTGTTGGAAACCTGCAGCAAAAAGTTATATTTTTATGTCTCCATGCCAACATTTAGACCACATGATTGCAAAGTGATTGTTTAGGAGTGATGCCACAAAAAAAAGGCAATTTCTGTCCTGCAATAAAGGCTGTAGACATGTGGAGCTTGTTGAACTCTTCTGATCTTCCAACTGGAATTTTGCACTTTGTGGTCATAAAAAAAGAAAAATTGAGCATTAGCCACAACAAGCGCTCTAGGTGCATCTGGTGTAAAACTGAAGAGTAATGTGTGAAAAGGCCCACTGGTAAATTTAATGTAGGATCTGTGATGCTTGGCCTGTTTGCTTTCCCAAAGCCTTGTAAGAGTGCGTGGCATCATGAGCATTTTGAAATACAAGGACCCTTAGAATAAATAAATAAAAAAATGATGGAAGATTTAACCAGAAATATGAAAATAAGTTATCACTGGGTCTTTTAGCAGATGATTCACCAGACAAAAAAAGCTCAGTCCCCGGAAATAAATCCTATAGAAGGCCTGTGGGAAGAGCTGAAGACAAGAAACCAAAAAAAGACTGAATTCTGGCCAGTCTTGACAGATTAAAAGGAGAAGAGAAGGGGTCAAAGATCCTTCTCTCTCTTTGTATGATCCAATTAAAAAAATGTTAAAGCTGACTAAGACATTGTCCTAGTGGCAAAAGGCTGTACAAAGTGTTGACCGCAGGCGTGCCGGTAAATGTTGACAGGAGAATTCATTAAAGCTCTGTCTTCTTTAACGTGAAATTATTTTCCCCACAGTTTTCCATCGATCCCACATATTATGCTACTATAATAAGACATGGATTACTTTAAAGCTTAAAACAAATCCCTACCACGACTCCTGATAGATGTAGTCAGTTGCAGGTTTTTGTTACCAGTTGTTGGCACTGGGAAATGTTATTCTTCTGTTTTTTCAGCTCTGGAGCAGAGAAAGCGCTGCAACGGCTGAAGACCTAGTAACAAGAGCTGACTTTTTGCTGCAGGGTTTTTGCTTTCAGAATGTCAGGTAATGTTCCGTAAAAGAGGGAGGGGTGTGGGGACAGGGAAAGCTGTGAGCGCACAAACTGATGACATACATATCCTTTGTCCCTCATTTATTGCAGGGTTATAAATAATACACATAAAATATATATAGATTTTGCAGGGTATGGTTTTAAAAATAACCTGCAACAGGCGAAATCCGCAAAGTAGTCATCTTAATTTTTTACAGTTATATGTGTTTTAAGACTGTACAACCCCTCGCCATACACTTTAAATACTTTTCTCAGACATACATTAGCAGTTACTCACATGTTTACATACTCTCAAACCTTCCTAGATTAAAAAACATAAAAGTATTGATATGACACAGTTTTTTTGTCCGCGCCGGCTCTGGTGCGTCTTTTTCCGAGTGGGGAACAAAGTTATGGGGAGTTGTCTGTGTTGCTTTTTTTTTTCTTCTAAACAAGAAGGTTCTTATGATATGACATGATAAATTTGGCAAGTGCAGGAGACACGAAACAAAGGAGAGTGATAAATGCCTCCAATCAATCAAGACGCAGAACACAATGGGCCTGATTCATCAACATTCTTAATAATGAACACAATATTGCATGGGGCACAAACATTTTGGATCTGCCAGTTGTCCTTCATTTGCAGGTGATCTACTAAGAGTGTGTGAGCAATTCATGACAGGCGCAGGGAGCAGTATTCAGATTAGGAGTTTGCGGCCGCAATGAGCTGTGCCATGGCTAGAGAGAGAGGAATATGTGTATGGACTCATAGAAACAAAATTGATTTATTGTTTGGAAATTTGTCATTTTCTCTGCGTGAGTATTAAATGGGCTTAATGTTGATATTGGGGTTGAAGCTGATGTACTGATTGACCTTCTGATGTTCAAGATCTTTTCAGTAAAGACGCTGGCAAATTCATTACAGGCCCTGATGAGGTTTAGTTCAAGGGCTACTGTCACTGGAAGAGTAGTTAATCTCTCCACTTTAGCAAATAATGTCCTTGCATTATTGTTTCTGTGAATAATCTCAGAAAATAATGATTCCCTTGCATCCCTCAAAGTTAATTGATACTTATTCAGTCTGTTTTCTGCCATTTTCTCTCGGCGCAAAGGTACTCCCCTTTTTCATTACATACCAGTGGATCACTTCTCCACGATACCTAATCAGTATCAGGTTGTGGTCAGTGACTAAAAACAACTTGGGGTAATTTATTTTAACAGAGGGTTTGGCTGTGGCGGCACGACGAAGCACAGCATCACGCCATTGCGATATACATGTTTGGCTCTCAACATATACTATCTGATCTGCAATAAAATTCAATAAAATGGAAATTAGTCCAATCCCTAACATATATATGCTAATATTTTGTAGGTGTCGCCTAATTCTGGCACAGCATCCCCTAGAAGCAATACGATAATCAGTTATAAATGTTGCTTTCAACGAGGACTGTGAAATTTAGTACATATATGTATTTTTAGATAACCTACAAAAAAAAAAGTATTTTTAACTCAGTTCCAAACCTCACTCGAAGTTAGGCATTTTGGCTCAGAGCTTTTGTTGTGTTATTTCTAAATGTCGCATATGAACAAACTCCTTTCAGAGCTCATGACTTACACAACTACAAATAACAAAGGATCGTCTTTGGGGATAGAGGATAGCATAGGGGATCGAACTGATGTGGGTGTGGCTAAGACTTCAAGTATGGCTTTAGGCCTAGTAAGTAGCAGCTTTATTTTCTAATATTTAACATACAAAGTCACAGCTGTACCAAGCTCCCATTGTCTTATCACATACCACCACTGAACACATTGTGGGGCTCATTTGCTCAGGTCATCCAGGCCACGCCTCCTGAACATAGGAAGTGCAATTTTTTACTAATAAAGGTCTGTATTTGGCTCCTTTTACCTAATCAACATCTGTCTGTAGACAGTGGCTGAAAACAAGTTGTAATTTAGTTTTCACAACTGAGAGGTTTAAAAACAGGCTGTGTCTATCACACCATGCAAATACATTTGTCTCTCATTTTCACTTGCATTGTTTGAGCTGCACCAAATTCAGCAACATGGATATTATTCCAACCCTCAACACATATGTATGCAAATATTTGGTAAGCATCTCTAATACCTCTATAGCGTCCCCTAGAATGATTAAAACAATTCTGCTCGAGCAACAATTAAGATTGTGAAATTAAGAAGATATGTATTTTCCGAAGACCCATAAACAGATTGTGGAAGCTAGGGTCCATTCCCCACAGGAAGTCAGCCATTTTGGTCGAAACCTGCCATTTTGTCTTTTGAAGACTTTCTCATGCAAATTTATCATAAAGGCCACTGATGGAAGTGTTGAGATGGTGTTGAGGCGGCACAGGATGGAGCAACGCTAAGCTGCGAGGGCCGAGCTCACAGCTTTAATTTGAAGCGTAGTCACTAATAGTTTGGTTTTGACCAGTTTTGGTCCGAAATGACAATTATCTGTCCAAACCAAATACTATTTAACTTTTCTTTCCATCTTGTGGAATTTATATTTCATGCTTTGACCCGAAATGACCTTAGCATCTGCTCAGATATGCAACCTCCCTCCAGGAACGATAAGTGACATCACCAACGAACACAATCTAACTGTGCATTGGATGGAAAAACACACCCATCGGGATTGTGCTCTGTACACAGGTGATGCATGCAGTCTTGACTTTGTTTCATTCTGGTTTTATGTATATTTCCCACTGTCTCACTGTAAGCTTTTACCCTTTAAGGCCGTAGCGAGAGCTGGTGTCGGGACACCGCTACAGATCTCGAACTGTTCAGGTACTCATTTAGCATATTTTCAGAAAATTTTAGATGGATTTTTCAAGATGGAAGAACAGATGGTGCTGTCTTGCTCTGTAGGAGTGAACTCTCAGTGGAGAAGACTTCTGTGTTGAAGTCAGAGCTGCAATCCGTCAACCAGCTACAAGAACTGGAGCCGCTAAACAAATGTAGGCGCAGACTTCAAAGTTATACCACACAGAGCTTCTCAGAAGTTCAAATGCACTCATTGACATGCATGTCAACTTAATTTTGGCTTTTTAATGATGAGTCTTAGCTGATTTCATGTCCAGGGTAAAATTAGGATGCACAGACAACTTTAGGTGAATAAAAAAAATGAATCATTAGATACACAAATTCACATTGTATGCAAATCTTCTTGAATCCAAATGGATTTGAATGCATGTACACACAGACTCAAATGTGCACATACAATATATATAAATATTAGAAAGTTACCCCAAAAATGTCCTTTATGTAGTCATAATCAAGGCCCTGTCATCATTGGCCGGATGTTTGAGCACTTTTTCTTTTTTATCAGAAACGGTGGAGCTCATTTGAATCTGTTTTAGTCATATTCCATGAGTTTTTAAAAGGGTTGAGGTCAGTTTTGAAGGGAAGCTGTGAAACATCCAGTTGTAATCACATTTAAACAGTTTAACCCAATCTGTCATCACTACATTAACAAATCTATGTTAATGTTCAGAAGTAAACCAGGAACCAGCCTCATAAAATGAAAGATGATGGACACCAGACCAAGGAAGGAAGTGCTCTTAAATAGCAGCATACTTAATTTGCTCTTGACCACATAGGCATGCAAAAAGTATATCAGATAAGATCAACATTGTGCTATTGTTAGTGCACTGACCATTAAGAAAATGTTCGGTGGAATAAAGGGGGGGCTTTTGGATGAACAAATGAAGCAGAACCACCTTCAAATTTTTCAGCTTCAACTCAGCAGTTACATATTAAACTTGAATATAACAGTGTGTAAGCAAGACGACGATGATTTGTTAACTCATGAGAACTGATTTCAGGGAGAATTACCCATCTTAAGCTTCTTGAATGTCCTTGACCTCAACTATTTTGAAAACCAACCAAAAGCAAGGACACTACCAGAAAACCAACCACTTTAAAACAACAAAGTGTGTGCTTTCTCTTCAAGATGCCAAGGGAGATTCATCCAAATATTAGAGAGGGTGCATGTATATATTTGAGTCTGTCTATATTTTACTTTCTCTGTATTTCAAACCTGTGCACACTGAAAAAAAAGCAATTTCAAATGCATAATTTATGGCTCAACATTATGACACTTATCCCTATAATGATAATATGTAAATGTATGGCTATTAAAGGTTCCTACTGCTGACGTTGCTGCCCTCAGACAGTAACTAACTACCCTTACTGTGTCCAAAGGGTGCTTGCTGACCATTATCCTCCTGATGAGGGCACTAGACCCTCTTGGGTACGAGAAGGAGACCCTTGCTCATTTCCAGACTCTCAAAGTGAGTACCATCTATACACACCGTACGGTCACTAAGTGTATTTGTTCAGCTGGCCGACTGAGTGTGCTCCCCTTCCTCCTTCAGGAAGTGGACTCCATGCGCTCTGCGTATTACAGTGACCTGTGCAGCAAGTTCTTGATTGAAAACACCATCCTGAAAATGGAATACGCCGAAGTGCGAGTGTTCAGTATCTCCGACAGGGTCGGTCATGAATTCCTAATAAGCAATATGAAAATAAAATGAAGAAATAAAAAAGAAAAAAAAACATCTGTCAAAAGAAATGCTGAAGAGCTATTTCTTCTTCCGTGTCTTCCAGAACCTGACAACATTATGCCACCTGGACCAGCTGTTATTAGTGACACACATCAATCTGTCGTCCAATCAGCTCCAGCGGCTACCTCCTCAGTTTGCCATGTTGCAGTGCTTGGAGGTGAGAACGCCACCACTTCCAGTCTAATTACCTCCTCCTACAGTGGCACTGTTTGTTTTCCTTGCTTGCTTCTGATAGACTACAGCAGTGGGGACACATATTGGCTGCCTGTTTATTAAAATTAAATCACTTGGTCTCAACTCACAGGTTGTGGAGGCTGATAACAACTCAATAGAGAACCTGGAGGGAGTTTATCACCTTCCCAAACTGGAGGAAGTCTCCTTGAAGAACAACAGTATCCTTAAACCTGTGGATTAATATTCAGCGGCGTGCCTGTTGGAGACGGTCTGGCTCCGGATCTTTGTTTAGCAGCATAGCCACGGGGATCGGATTATTTGTGCAGTCCTCGTCTTCCTTTCAGAGCTGTTCTGGTGACTCAAGGCGGGCGTGAATCAGCTCTCAGTGGCCTCGGGGCTAAAGAACCCCGTCCACCCCCTGGCGACCTGGTCAGAAGCTGGGTGACGTGAAAGAAATTCTTCTCACAGCGGCTGGTGTTGACAGTGTTTGTAAAAACCGCACTCATAATCATTCCCTTCAGCTCGATGCATGCATAATTTATTTCACATGGAATTTTGAGTAATTAAACGCTGCGGGGTGGGGATGCAGCGTATTAGGAAGAGAAGAGACACTTGGCAACACATTACTGCCACAGGACCCATCCCTCTTCGTGCTTCACTTCCTTTTACACACAGGAGAGGAATTAATGAGGTTTGCAGGTCATGACATCTAGGGTAATTTTTATTCTTTAAAGTGACAGCTGAGCTTTGGAGGGGAAAAGTTTATTCACATCCAAGTGTTATATTTGATACGCAGACCTTACATTTACACCAGTGTTGTCACATCTCTCGTTATTCACCATTACTCACCTCGATGTGAAGGCAGGGCTCTTTTTGCCTTGTTATTTTTCATTAACCCAAACTCAGAGATCACCACGCTGGCAGATCTTCAGCCTTTGGCTTCCTGCCCCAAGCTGAAGCGCCTTGATCTCCGTGGCAACCCCATCACTCAGATGGCCAACGTGGAGTCTGAGCTGGCGGAGCTTCTGCCCTCCGTCGCGGACCTTCTGCTCTGATCAGAAGCGCTGCGGTCACCGTCCTGTCGTTCACTCGTCTGTCTGTCTTCTTCTGTGTTTGGTAGCAGAATGAAAACCTGCGTCTTCACTCTTTGTTAGTTTTTTTATTTCAAAGTGTCTCGTGCCTCCGTTTGTTGGGAGACTGTCAGTCACAGCCAACTCTGAAGCTCTGACAGCCTGATGGCTCAGAGCATACATCACTTGTCCAACTTTTGAACACAAAGTCTTGAAATGTGCAAATGTGGGGGAGTGAATGCATGGTAACACACAATGCATTTCTTTGTGTGATTTTATATGTATGTCCAGTCCCCTGATGCATGCATAAACGTGGAAAAGCTGTGAAGTGGATATGGATTGGCAGGCAATGCTGGTTTATGGGTTTTTTTTGAGCTTGTGCCCAAACAGGCTGATTGCAGCATCCTGTAGTTAACATTCTCATTATTTTTAAAAGTTACCTAAAACAAATGACGATATACTGTTGCACAGTAGATTCAATAAAAAAAAAAACAGCACACATTGTGTCACTACCTTCCAGTAAGACTTTGTGTTCTTCCTGTTTTTGAATGATTTTCTTGGATGCGTCTGATTTTTTTCTACTTTTTTTGGCAAAAGATTAAAATCAAATCTAGACACACACACTGCCTTGCAACAATATTCACACCCTTCAACCTATTACTTCATATAAACACAAATTTAAAGGAATTTTACTAGGATTGTATGTGATAAAACAACACAAAGTTAATACAATGCATATAGAAATGTCATTGTTCCACACTGGGGAAACTTGGGTGCATCAGCAGCAAAGTGGCAGGCAATCGAAGAATGTTGTTTCACAAAGATGAATGTCTAAAAAAAAGCATTAAGCATAACATGCTGTACAGTAAGGTCAAAATTGCAACAAAATACAATAGCATAAGGTCTCAGAAATTTACAACCTACCAGGATAGATTTTTCAGCATTTGTGTGCGTTACAAAACAGACCATTTACAAGAAGTGAAAAAAAAAAACCATACTAATCCATGTGCAAATCCAAAGAGCAAAAATGTTATTTGAAATGAGAAAATCATTGAGTTTGTTTCAGAACAGTGATAGTGATAGTCTTGGGACCAAGGTTAACCCTCCTTAATGCACGTACGACGCAGCAGTCTGTCACTAACTGGGCTCTCTTTTCAGAATCCTTCCGTCCCGCACCACCTGCAGTGGTTTGAGAAGTTACAGTGGAGCATAAAAGTATTTGACAGCCACTGGTTGTGAAAGTTGTCCCACTTAAAAGATGAGAGAGGCCTGTAATTTTCATCACGGGTACGTTTCCTCTGTGAGAGACTGAATGAAGAAGAAAAACCTAGGAAATCACACTGTATATTTATTTCTAAACAATTTGTTTGTATAATGGTACAGAAATTTTGTATTTAGCACCTAAAAACAAGTAAAAAATCAGGCCCCCAGACCTGGCACTACTAATTTAAGAAACTCTTCTATACTCCACATGTTACCTGTATTAGGCTTGAAGCTTTTTGCATTTTAAACAAATTTAGGGGGACAAACCAAGACCTGAAAGTACTCTTATTGTCAAAATGTTAACAATTTACCCCTAATCAGCTGAGTTTCTTCCGATAGAAAGCTTTTAAACTGATTGGACTGATGAACTGAAGAATCCATTTAAATGTATGTATGATTGAAAACAAATGATTTGTCAAGTGCTTTGAGATGATCAATGAATTGGTGCTTTATAAATAAACTGAATTGAATTTAACAACTGCAGTGGACTGGTTACCTGTACATGTGTTCCCTGCCTGTTGCCCAATGACTGGTGGAGATAAGCACCTGCTGTCACCGCGACCCTGCAAAGAGTAGACAGTATTGATAATGAAGGGATACATTTAATTTCATTTGGTTTTTTATTTTAAAAATGTTAATTTTATATCCTAAACCTGTTGTTTGTTCATTTATGTTCTCTTAAAAAAACATCAAGGAACAGACGGATTTATACTGAGATCAAATTACAAAGGTGAACTCAGGATTTGATTTCTTACAATAGTTTGTTACATTAGCTTTTATTAGGTGTATCAATATAGAGGCTGGTGAATAACAGTTGCACACAACCCATTTTCTGATTTATAAAAAGAAATTAAAACCATCTATTTTCTTTCCACTCTACAATTATGCACTTTATGTTGGTCAATCTCATAACATCCCTATAGATTATGTTGAAGTGTGCAAATATAGTCTAACAAAACGGTGGGGGAATCAAGATGCTTTAGTATTTTTATGCCCAAAGTATTTCCAGTTTATCCTTAAAAATGTTTTCATTGATTTTAGGCAGATTGGTCAAGATTTGCCATCAGATAAAATAGGTGTGCCACCAGGGAGGTGTCTAGTTGTACGTCACTGTCATTGTTCTTTTGTTTACCTTTTTATTTTTTCTGGAAAGGATTCAATGTTGCAATACATCAAACCTTTTCTTTACTGTCGTCTTATTTTATTTTTTCCACAGTGGAGCCTCAGAGAAAAACTGTCATTTGGGAGTGTCCCATTAAAAAATATGGCACACCTTTTGACTCAACAGAAAAGTTAATCGCTTCTGACTCCAGATGGTGTGACAGGTTAGAAGAGGTTGCATCAACTTCAGGTCAAACAAGTATCATTAGAAATCTTGCTGCCATTTTTTTTTGTATATTATTGACATGATATCTTGGGGTTGGTTTAGTTGTGGATTTTATCTATTTATCTACCTGGTAAAAAGTAAATTAAGTGACTCTCAAATAGGGCTGGGGATATCTCTTCAACTATGATTTTCTGTGTTGTAGTAGATGGCCTTTGAAGTTCTTTTTATGAGATAAAATCAACCCGCAAATGGGAAAACAGAAAAGGAGACACAGCACGTATTAGACTTCTGAAATACACATTTATTCAACAGGAACAAAAGTTTGCATCTTCTGACGGAAACGCCCACTTTGCATATTCAGCATGGGGAAAAGCGCATGCTGCAGGTTTAACAGGCTTAATGCTCTCTGGACAAAAAGCCATTTCTAAGGCTATAGGACTCCAGCAAACTACAGCGAGAGCCATTATCCACAAATGGAAAAAGCTTGAAACAGTGATAACTGTTCCTAGTGGTAGCCGACCTACATTATTCTAGCAGGAAGGCATCAACAATTCATCCAGAAAATCACACAGAGCCAGAACAACATTTGAAATGCTGCAGGCCTCGCTTACCTCATATACTGTAAGTTTGTGACTCAGCTATAAGAAAGAGACCGAGCAAAATAGTATCCATGAGAATGATCCAAGCCCAAAACCTCTGCTGACTAAAAATACCAAAAATGCTTGTCACACATGTGCTAAAAATCATCTTGATGAAAAAATTTAGAGGAGTGATGAGACAAAGATGGGAAAATATGAAACCATTTACATCTGGGGTTGGGGTAGCAGCACTTCAGAGAAGGAAAATCCCACTGCCAATCAAACATGGTGGTGGGAGCATGATGGTCTCAAGAAGCGTTGCTTCTTCAGTACCAGGAAGACCAGTAATTGATGGAAGCATGTAGGAAAAAATCTGCCGATCAGTGTGTGACCTTAAACTTAATAGTTTCTGGGGTATGAGGCAAGTCAACGGCAAAGCACAACAGCAACAACAACAGCAACAACAAATGTGTTTTGGGTTGACTAGAAGTTTCTTCATAGCAATGTTAAAGACTCATTGCCAGTTGTTACTTACTACCAAAGGTTGCGCAATCAGCATTTAGGTTTAGTTCAAAACAGAATTAGCCAACAAGGCTAGAACTCCTTATTAAGCACATAGTATATGACAGACACCATAGAACCTCTGCAGGAATTAGTTTAAGTTTCTTTATTTAAAAGGGACAGTGCATGGCACTCGGCCATACCAGAATTAGCTACAAACTAAATTTAATCTGTAGTCCCTAGAAGTCCATCAAATGTGGATTCTGTGCTGTGCTGTGAGAGAAGTCCCAATAAGATTAATTTTAAACTAGAAGCCATTGTTCAGAAGTCATGTATCATCCATCACTGTTACATGTTTTTCTCAATTGCATTTCAATGTTTTACAGTGATACAGTAAAAAACTCCTGGCAAGCAGCATGTACTTGATCAAAGAGGAACATCCAAACAGAGTGACAAAGAGTGACATCCAAACACTGAATGTTTGTAATACTATAAACCAAACCGTGATAACGTTGCTAAACATATAGAACATGCGTGGGAGCTATTTTCACAGTAGATAATTTAAAGTGGCTTCTGTAGCAATGATGAAAACCGTGACTCTCTACCATAGCACAAGGTTCATCATACAGATCGATGAATTCAAACGTTCTTTCTGTTATCTTTGTCTTGCAAGGCAGTATGCAGCCCTGCCTTTCTTGCCTCCAGAGTTAGCTAGGTTTACATGTCGTTTTAAAATAATTACTTTTTAATTACAAATTGATAAACATAAAATCAAGCATGTGGGGGATATGAGGAATAGTTAATGACAATCATTCATAAAAGGCTGGCTGTTATCAGTGCCTAAAGTAACACCTGTGATTAGATTACACAGTGACAAGATTTCTATGAAAATATTGAAACACTCCCATTATAACTTCTTAATTAGTATGCTTTCAAATTATAAAACACACAATTAGTCCTTTAGTAGCTTTGTTTTTGTTATACAATCTATTACACAGTTCATAAAAATCTTCTCAACCACCCAGTTTTACTATCTGGGTATTTCTCAACAAGCTGAGAGGAGCACCACTCCTTTTTAGGAATTGTGAATTTCTGTTGAACCCAGCAGGTAGAATATGACTAATATTTTGGCATACTGACACAGGTCTGAAGGATAGGTAATTTTGGGGGCAACAAAAGGAGGGACTCAGTGAGAACAATTGCCTTAATGATGACTCCATTCCATTCACCAGCTTCATCACTGTGAAGTTTAATGTTACATTAGCCCAGCAAAGGCTGGTTTATTACAGTAAATCCTTATGTTATTTCTTTCATTACTTATTAATAAGAGAAAAATTGTATTCAAAAAAATTACTGACATTAATTATAATCATTTATAAAATCCATTTGATTAGAAAGGGTTTGTGCACACAAGCCGGGGAAATGTTTTATCTTTTTGTGCTTAGGGGCATTTAGCAAATATTTGCTGCTAATGACACATTAGGAACATTAAAAACTGTTGTAAAATGTAGCAGATAATTTTAAAAATTTTACATGAGGAAAGTTAATATTAGGTTAAATTAATTAGAGTTTTAATTTGAATGATTATATTACATGCAGCAATTGTTGCTAAAAACAAGAAATGTGTGCATAAGTTTGACCGTATTTTTGATTTTACAATAATTACTCAGGATCATATCTATGCACAGCTCCCAATGATAGGTAAATAAATTTCCCCCGGCATGTTGCATAACTCTAGACAAGATATCTGACCATTCATCTGGCATAATTATTCATTTAAATTTGTTGCTTGTCCAGGCAAATATCTCTATATATTATAATATATATCTATATTGCGCAATGCACCACTACCCCTGGGCAGCAGAACAGACCCTCAGCATGATGCTGCCAACACCATGCTTTAGAGCCACATCTTCCTGGGTTTTGAAATCTTCTTCTGACAGGTCTGAATGTACTATTTGTGATTGTGACTAATAAGGTAAAGCTTTGTCTCATACCATGGTAAAATATTTCTCTAGAGCAAATTTGTCATATTAAACTTGAAGGTGTTTATCCTGGAGCAGCGTCTTCTTCCTTTAACAGCACCCTCTCAGTCCTTTCTTCACTGTGCTCCTTTGGTGTTCCTGCACAGTTCTTACAGTTTACAGCAAGCTTGAGCATTGTAAAACGTTTTGTAAACTTTTGTTGATTTTTGATCAGAAAGTTCAGACTTAGGTGGATGTTCACACAGTGATACAAAACATACATCCAAATGGGTTAGGTAGGGTATCATTAACACTCCTAAATTACCTTCCGAAAGACCTAACCGGAAACTTGTGTTGTGGATTGTAGGTCCGTGCAAGGAGCCACAAATATTTTTTTAGTTCTGAATAGAAAAGTTATACAATTATGGCAGGAGCTATTTTATAGGTGCAAACGTGTAATTCAAACAAATATTAGAGGGAGATTGTGTTTCGACCTGTTTTGGTTGTACTTGCTGGACTACCCTGTTATAAAGACAAGAAACACGTCTCCTTGATGACGGAACCACATTCCTTGGCTTAGATGAGAAGAAGATCGTGTTAACAAAGAATATATAGCTATGGCAACTATTTTGAAAGCAAAGTAATAGCAGAGAACAGAAATTTAGTATCATGACTACATTAAAAGTTACAATATTTCATCCTAAACCATACAATAGACAAACACTGTCATAAAAAATAACCGGAGAAAGACACCTTTTAATGATAATTTAACATAAGTTTCAGAAAAAAAGGTAAAAAATTAAACTAAATGATTACAATAAAGCAACTTTAGTCCCCAAACGCCACACTAATTCCTCCAGAGACCTGCTTTTACATTATGAAAACAGAATCAAAAATAGCTATTCTAACTTAAAGTGAAAAAATGTTTTCTGCAGTTGATACTGTTTTAATGCTAAATCACAAGGATCTTAAAGCTGAAGATATAGACTCATATCCTCTTCTGTCAATCAAATAATACTTAGAAACATTTTTTTTTGTCTGTTTCTTTGTTTTTGTTTTTAGAGTCATTGTATGTGAACGTTAGGGGACTGCTTGTAACTATTTCCAAAGTAATTTCTCAACTAACTTGAAGTAGCATGCCAGAAGGGTGTGTTCTCATTCTGCAGCGAAGTGCTTAAAGGAGCTAAAGCACAGTTCATAGTGAACAGAATAGTTCTTCCTTGAGTCAGCAGCGTATCATTTTTGCTCCGACTGAACAGAGTGAGTTCTAAAACCTTGTTGCTAAACTTTTCTATCATACTGTTTGTTAACAAAGATCTATTCTGGAGTTGATCAGATTCCTTTAGAGGGACGTATTACCTTAAAACCATAAGTCAGTTTCATGGCTATTTGTTTTTTTAATGAGTGAGTCATTAATATAGCTGTACATTGTTTTGTATGTATGCTGGTGTCTGGTCTTGTTCAGTGCAATTTTTGTTTTAATTGATGTGATTTTTTTTGTAATTATTTCCCATACTTCCTTCGTATTTCTTGTAAAACAGCCAAATAATATATTTAAATCTGAAATTTTGTTCATAAGTCCAAGCCAGATAAAAGTAAAGTCTTTGTAGACCCTTTGCATGCTCTTTACTCAGTGGGGGTTGGCATAAATGTTCCTCAAGGCAAATGGGTCATGAGTGCACAAGGTTTGTGTATCGGCACCCTTGTTGAAGATAGATAATCTGACCTTTGTTAAAAGCAGTACAACAGGACATCTGCTGTTCATTTTTACCTCAGGATTAACAGGTCAGTATAATGAACATGACTGTCATGCGAAAATACAATGTAAAAATGATCTTTTCACCTTACAATTATGTCCTGCTTTGTGTAGCTCTATCAAATAAAATATCAACCACTTGCATCAAAGCTTGTAATGTGACCAAACGTGAATGTGTAAAAGAGAAATAAGGGGTAAATGATTCTAAAAGGCATCTCTGTCTGCAATTGTGTCTGTGGTTAAATTACCATTTCACCTTTTAATACTGATCCAAGCGTCCACCGAAGCACTGTCAGTATGAAACGTGAAACGCATGTAGATCAGCAGAGAATGTATTTCTCTTACATCTTCACTGCAGCTGGCTTTGTTACGATATTTGGAATCTTCTCTATGTTTTTTAGAAAGTTTAGTGAATGCAGCTTGATTAGACTGAAGGCAGGTGACTCATTCACTGCAGAATGATTGATTTCTTTTTGTCACTTAAAAACAGTGCCACTGTCTTTGTGCTGGAAGGTCCACTCACTGACTTCCTTTGAATGGATTTCAAAGAATATTATCACCTCTTATCACCTCTTACTTCAGCCAGTTGAGTCAAAGGAAATCTGAGTGGGTTTATCATGAGCCATATGCACCATCGCCCTTCATATGTTTTTGAATAAAGCTTTTTCCTTTAAATTCCATTCCAGGCTGTCTTTTCTACCCAACAAGGTTGTCCTCATTAAAACCCTGGACCACTTCATGGTGCAGACCTAATGGTTATGATTGGGGTAACTACTCACAACCCCCACTCCACATCTCATATGATTTAGCAAATGCAGAAAGAAAGTTGCTGTGATTTTTTCTGATTTATTTTTTATTATTTCTGGATGCTACAAATATCAGTAACAGTAGGGTGCAGGAATAAAAGCTTGAGGGTGTTTGGAACACCTTGAAAGAGAATTTAAAAAGGCAACAACTGTTAAGAGATTATTTTGTTGTTCTGGCACCAGATGATAGTTGTCTCTTGCGTCACTATGAGCATCAAAACGTTTCCACAGACCAATGTATCATGCCCCATCTTTACATCTCTTTCTCTGGTGATCATTTCCACACAAGGCATTAGAACCTAATAGGCTGGCTGTGTGCTGCAGATAAGGCAGAGGTTGCTGTTGTTGCTTCCGCAGCTCTGATGCTGATGTCCCCTTTTTGTGTCACTACATAGATTAAAGCATTTTGAAAATGTACAGAGTAAAAAATGACTGACTATTTCTGATGCATTTTTCATTCATGCAGAAAGAGTGTATCTGCACAAAAAAACAAGGATATATGGAGTCAATGACCACCTTGACAGGTTGCAACCATAATGTCTTCACTGCAGTTTTTGAGAAATTGATTCACTATTTTTGGTTCTTCCATTTTCCAAAAGGTCGTTTATAGTATTAACTGTGGAGGTTGTTGAAGTTCAGTAGTCCGGTTTCCATGTTCATGAGATCGTTGAAAGTTTTGTGAATTGGTGTCATCCTTGGCCACTGGAGATAGGAACCAGCCCCCTTGCAACTCTTCAAGTATAACTGGCATAGATGCTGGATGGATGTTATTGTTCCGATAGTAGCCATTAGAAGATATGTATCATGATGTCATGAAGGGATGAACATAGTTAGACAACGATTCTCAGGCACGATGCAGCATGATTCTCCGATTATTTTAAATTGGCACAAAGTCTTCCAAGAAATTATGAGGCCTCTCTGGTAACTTTCATCAGTGCTGTTTAAGTACAATGATGAGCTCTTAAACCTGAAAGAAACACTTCAAAAAGGTAATTTCTGTTTAGACGCGCACACACTCGATTAGCAACTATTTTCTTAATGATTTTAGATTAGAATGGAAGATTGGATATAGGTCTATAATTTATCAAGTCATCTTAAACTTTAAAATCCACTGAAAGAGTATTTGGGATAGATTCATCATATCTAAAATGGGAGCAGTAATAAAAGGGAATGCTTCTTCAAATAATTTATTTGGGATTGGGTCCAGTATGTAAGCTCAAAGTTTCGATGAAGCTAATATTTTTTTATTTCAAAAAGCTTGACTGAATGAAAACAGTCCAAACACAAATGAAGTTCTACAGTTACCTCCAATGCTGCCTCACCTACTGAGGAAAAAGTAATGAAATTTGGCAGGATTCCAATTATTTTATTTTAATAGAATACATTTTATGCATGATGAATCCCATAAAGTCATCACTACTGAGTGATTGGTGAATAGTCAGCTCAACCAAGCTGTTACTCTTTGTAAGCTTGGCAAATTAACTAAAAAGAAGCATAGGGTTGTTCTTATTGTCCTCTGTTTATGATGTAAAATACAGTATGCTGTTTTAGCTTGTCGAAGGATGTTTTTGTACAGCAGTTGTCTATTATTCTAAGATAAATATGAATCCTTTAGGTTTGTAGAGTGCCACTTTCTCTCCAATTTCCAAGCTTCCCGCTTAATGTATGCAGGTTCTAAATATATCAGGAAGCCAACCTCCTATGACTAATTACATTATTTTTAAGGGGACTACATTGTCTACGGCTAGGAGCAATGAGGAAGTAACACTTTGAACCAAACCATACATATATGAAGAGCTGGAGATTAAATTGATGTCCCACATTCTGTTACTCTGAGATGAGATACTGAGAAAATTAAGATTGGAACAGATTCTTTGAAACTTGTTTCAGCACTGTCTGATTAAACTCTGCTATAATTATTTTTTTTACCTTTGGGGTACACAGTTAAGATAAATTCAACAGTTATCAAACAAAAAATCCAGAGAGGATATAGTTATGTGGAGGTACTGTTATTCTTTTCACACTCAATGCCATATGTCAGAACACAGTCTAAAGTACAGTGAATAGAGAGGAGGGGTCCCTTTACTTTTTGAGTAAAGCCAATTGAGTCTAAGATAGCATTCAAGGCTGCATTTATGCTATAACTTTCAGTGTCAAAATGAATGTTAAAATCCTTCACTATAATGACCGCATCAGTATTTAACAAAAAATCACATAAAAAGTCCGAGATCTGATCTAAAAATTGAGTGTAAATAATTGGAAGGAGCTGACTCTTATACTGACATAACACTCTTGCTGCAACCAGGTTTCTGTGGGACAAAACAAATCAATTTGATTATCATAAATCTATTCATTAACTTACTAAGTCTTTAAGAGAGAGATCTTGTGTACAATGAACCACATTTAGAGTTGTA
This sequence comes from Apricaphanius iberus, assembly GCA_028564705.1. Classification (NCBI taxonomy): domain Eukaryota; kingdom Metazoa; phylum Chordata; class Actinopteri; order Cyprinodontiformes; family Aphaniidae; genus Apricaphanius; species Apricaphanius iberus. The sequence goes on from JAPXFQ010000256.1 coordinate 1,545,223, forward strand.
TTTTTCTATTCAGTCAAAGTGGTACTCATCTTTATGAGATTTTCATGATTTGCTCTTGTTGAATTAACTTTTAATCTATTTGATTTTTTACTGTGGGCAAGACATACTCTCAGTGTGGTAAATTTCTGGACTGAGATGTCTGAGGTTCTTCGAGGGATCTGCTGGAGCCATTCCTCCAGTTTGGGGGTCACTGCCCCGAGTGCTCCAATTACCACGGGTACTACTGTCACCTTCACCTTCCAAGTTTCTCTAGCTCCTCTCTGAGCCCTTGGTATTTCTCACATCCACCACAACGGCTTTCATCTGCTCTTTATTAACCACCATAATGTCCGGTTGGTTCACCATTACCATCCTGTCTGTCTGAATCTGGACGTTCCATGCATGCTTTCCCTGCCAGCATTTTACATCCTACTGTTATGTGCTGGATTGTCTCAGATGACTCTTTGCACAGCATACACCTTGAGTCTTGTCTGGTGAGGTAGATCTGGGCCTCTATCGCTCTGGTGCTCAGAGCCTGCTCCTGTGCTGCAAGGACGAGTGCCTCTGTGTTGTCCTGTAGGCCAGCCCTCTCTAGCCATTGGTAGGATTTCTTGACATCAGCCACTTCAGTTATGTGCCAGTGGTACATCCCATGTAGGGGCTTGTCCTCCCATGATGGTTCCCCTCCAGCACCTCCTCATCTTGCCATTGTCTCCGGCATTCACTGAGTACGTCATCCATTGAAGCCTTGTCCTTGATGTTCTTATGGAGGTCTTATATATATATATATATATATATATATATATATATATAATTCACTTCCATCTGTTGTGCAGAGAAGAAAATAACACCTGCCTTCCAATTCGTTGAATTTTTGTGTGTGCTAGAATTATCAGTAGTAGTGCATTGATTTAGCAAGTACAGTAGTCTGATCTAAGCATCGGTAAAATATCAGTTTGAAAAAAGAGGTATTGTTGCATCCCTAGGTGACGTAACAGTACAAAAGCTGCAGAGCGATGGGTTAAACTACGACTCTGCTTCCTGGGCTGGAGAAATTCAGGAGAAATTCAGCTGTTACAGTAGCAAAGTGACAGGTAAATTAAGCTTTAGATTTGCACAACAAAATATAAAAAGACTTATGAGGACAAAGCTCTATAGTAGTATGCTATTGTGTCCACAATGTTCCTACTTTGTTTAGGTGTTTTATTTGATGGGATATATTATTTGGATTATGATTTAAGAACAGAGATACCAAAGCAAATATATTTCAATTCCTCTAATTCATGTTCTGAATGTTCTGATTTCACATTCAGTCAAAACGTGCATCTTCGTTGTTGTTGTCTTTCATTGTCATGTTGTAACGGTGTTCCTGTATGTCCAAGTGAAATTGTTTAAATAGAAAAGCCACACCTGTTGACAGTTTAAGATGCCATTGGATTTAAAGCTTATACTAGTATGAACAGGTTCAGCATAAAGCATCAGACTTGAGGTTTAATCTGACTGAATTGGAAAATTCTAGCTTGGTGTGTGACGTTAGCGACATGAAACTGTGCAAGTTTTTATAGATCTGTCTTCTGCTTATAATTGATGTCATACATTTTGCTGAAGAGTATTTTTATTTTTCCACTTACCTCTAATAACATCCAAATACTGCAATTCAATGGTTCCAACTATTTCTATGTGTAAAGACCTGTAAAATCCAGCACCGAGACATTCAGACTGGTTCTTCAAACATAAAAAAAAGGGTCAATTTTAGAATCTCAGAAAATTTAAGTGTGGTGCTGTGACACAGGCTCCATGCCTGAGTAATAAGTACAGCCATGAAATGTCCTCACTACTAAATATTCCAGAGTCAACTGTTAGAGGCAGTATAACAAAGTGGGATTGAGAGATAATAATAGCATCTCAACCACAAAGTAGAATGCCAAAAATGATACAGCGGGGTAAAAGGGGGCAGAAGTCGACAAATCTGTGCCATTTACAGTAACAAATAATTCCAACTTAATTTGGCTTTAAGATTAGCTCTAGAACAGTACATAGACAGCTTTTTGGAAAGGTTTTTCATAGCTAAGATTCTGCAACCAAGTCTCATATTCTCAAGTGCAATAAAAAGTGTTGGATGCAGTAGTGTAAGATTCATTACCACTTGACCCTAGAGTAGTGGTGACATGTTATGTGGAATTATGGGAATTATAGCTTCTTGCATCATCATCTAATGGACAAGTCTTAGTTTGGCATTTACCAGGAGAATAGCACTTCTCTGAATGCACGGTGTCCTTTGTAAAGTTTGGGATAGAGGGGAGTATGGGGTAGGGCTGTTTTTCATGAGTTGGGCTCAGCTCCTTCATACCAGTTAAATTAAACTTTTAATGCTACAGCATATTAGAAGATTTTCAACAATTTCATGTTTCTATCTTTTTGGGAACAGTTTGGGGATGGCTCCTTCCTGTTTCATATAATTCTGTGCCTTGGCAAAGCAATTCCCTTAAAAAATGAATGAGTGAGTTTTTGGGAAAGAACTTAAGTGGTGCACAATAATCTTGCTCTTACCCTTAAATACCTCCTTTGTAATAATTTAGAACAGAGTCTGTAAGCCAGATCTTATAGTCTGACATCACAAGTGGACTTCTGAAATGATAGTCAAAATTCCCATTGTGCATTGCTACATTCTTTGGAAGACCTACGCTGAAAAGCTGAAGCAAATTTAGCTGTGTATGATCTACCAAAGTCATTTCAATGCCATATTTTAGGAATTTAAGTATGTGTGTGGCTGATGGGTTGGGAGGGGGGTGTAGTTGCTTTGATGATTTTATTTTTGAACAGGGGGGTTGTGTGTTTTTTTTAAATCTGTAAAGCACTTTGAGAAACTGTGTTTGAAACGCGCTTTATAAATAAAGTTAGATTTTTTTTTTGAATCTGGTACTGTTAAAGGTCATTTGGGTGCAAATACAGTTGAGCAAATGCATTTGGTGATATAGTCTGAAACTGAGTTACAGAAGTATCAGAAGTCCGGTGGAACAGACTGGCATTCCTCCTTTCACGGACACTCACTTTTTCAGGGCTTCTCAGAATGTAAGGGATCTTAAGGTGTCCCCCGGGAGAAGGTGTGTTCATTGTCTCTCTCTTGGTTTCTGGGGTCTTATTCCGATGGGACATGCCTTGAAAACCCTCAAAAGGTGGGGGCCCAGAAGGCATTACATGAGATAGTAAAACTGACTACTGATGTATGTAGAGGTAAGGCAAGGCAAGTCAAGGCAATGGAATGCAATTTTATTTATATAGCACACTTTCAACACAAGGCAATTCAAGGTGCTTTATATGATTACAGAAATTAAAACATAGAATCAACAAGAGAAAGCATAAATGAACATTTATAAAACAAACAATAGCATTTGATTAAAAACAACAATTTAAGATAAAACATTTAATAATAGTATTGGCAATAATAGTAGCAGTTACACATAAGCATTTCTAAATAGGTATGTCTTTACTGTTACAGTAATCAAGGTGTCTAAAGATAAATGCCTAGATGAGTTTTTCTAGGTCTCCTTGTGTCATCATTCCTTTAATCCTAGAAATGTTCCACAGGTGATAAAAAGCTTACCTTGTTATTGCCTTTATGTGACCCTGGAGGTTCAGGTCTGAGTCCATTATTACACCTAGATTTCTGGCCTGATTGGTAGTTTCTAGTTGGACCAATTGAAGTTTTTTTACTGATATTTAATTTATCTTTTTGCATGTATCCAGGATTTTATTCTTATGGTCATGATCCGTATTTCATAACCAAAGCTGATGTTCAAAAACTAGATTGATGGATATACTCAAAGGCTTTGTTCTTCAGCTGATATCTTTATACCACAGACCCAAATGGCAATCAAAATGATCCAGGCAGAGACACAATTCATTTATCAATCGAACAAAACAAACAAAACTTTAACTTGAACACTCCTCTACTTAATGAAGACTATTCCCCAAACTAGAGTGAAATGTTCAACTTGACCCAAGATTTGGGTTAGTTGACTTGAATCCTTGCTGTTTCTCAATCTTACAGTGAACCACTATTATGGCCTGGAGTTCCCAAAGCAGCCACTCCTTAGTCCAAACAGGATGGGGGTCAAGAGGCAGATGAAGACTGCACTCGCTGCATAATGCAGCCATGACATGTATTTTATTTTTATAAGAGCCAAAAAAATTATATTTCAAAGCTAGCATAACAAGACGTTGCTTGCTAATATAGATACAGGCTCATATAACATTCTTTCTGCATGTGCCACAGCCCACAGGGAGCCGCAGAAACTGTGCCCTATTTAGTTGGCCTGTAACACAGCAGATGACAGTGATACAAATCTCATCTCGAGTCTCACAGTCCTACTCTTCACCGCTGTGTGTCCTCTTCATCCTTGTCACACACTGTTTTGAGCAAACATTTCAGCATTCCCTTAACAGATAATTTGATGTAGTGTTGGGGAGTTTTGTTTTTTTCTGGATATAAGATACCCTGCAAGCAGGCTAATCACAGCCTGTGGATACAGTTTCACTACATGCTGAATTTCTCATCAAATTCACATGTTTGGCACTGAGGCAGATGCTGTGCAGTGGATCCACCCTGCAGACTTAATTTAACTCTTCTGTAGAGCAAGCACAGTCAACTGAGTAAGTATAATGTTCTAACAAATAATGTATAGATGTATGAAAGAAATCAGAGGAATAAATCTGTTGTTATCTTTAAAAGCTCTGCTTCCAATTACTGGGGCAAAGAAACCTTTTATTTTATAGTTTGCCATTTAGTATGCTTTGAATGGCCAACAGTAGACTCAGACATTTTCCAAATGCCATAGTGGTGTTTTTTATCCACTTTGGACAAAAACAGTAACACCAGCACGTTTATAACTTACAATCAGTTGTAAGCAAACATAGATCTGAGGTCTGATCTGCTCTGTTCATGGCAAAAAAAAAAAAAAATAAATAAAAAAATAGCACTACAGAGACTTCAAAAAGAGAGCTACCGGAACCAAGAAAATACAGGTTTATTACAAAATAAAGACATTCAAAAAGAGAACAATCTCGGACTGATGATTGTTGAAGAACATTACAGCATAACCAAAAAAACTAACAAAAATTATGTTTAACCAAACACTTATCTGGTTAAGAGCTACTATAACAAACCCTTTATCAGATTGAATGAAGTGGTAATTCATCACTCTGATAAAAGGAAGATGAGATTCTCTTTGATAATAAAGTGCAATCTAGAAATCTCCATATCAGATCTGTGGGAATCAGGCAGTGAAACTATCATAGGGAAAGAACACCCCCTACATTTCATATTTAACACACTAAAAGATAAAAGAATTAGAAGGAGAAAAATTAGTTAGATTACAGAATCAAAGAGGCATCAGACAGGTACGGCTTGAGCTCTGATGATTTAATAATGTCTCAATCCAGAACAAATAACAGCTTCAAAAATAATAAAACCCAAACATTTTTTTAATCATTCAAGAACTGAAATATTAAAAACTTATGAAAATTGTTCAAAATTAATAGAATATCTGGCAAATTTTTATACACAAAATGTAGTAAATGCTACCTGTAATACACAAGGTTAGAGATCTGCATATATTAATTATATAAAGAATAATTTAAACCAGATTATAATATTTTGTGACATTATGTGATTAAAATTACTGTGAAAAATACACACATTTAACAAATAAACCAGTAATTAAAGCCATAAATATTATAATTTGTCAATAATTGCCAACAATTGTATTGAAACGACTTTTGTTGTAAAGTGCCTTGGGATTACGATTTGTTGTGAATTGGCGCAATATAAATAAAAGTGAATTGAATTGAATTAGATGCATTTCGTTACTGTTTATTTGTGCTTTGTGCACACCGAAACAGTTTAAACTGATGCTGTGACTGGATAAACAGAGCCTAATATCTGATTGGCTAACCTGCACAACAAACCAACTTAAAACCAATTACAGCACATTGACTGTGTTGACTAAAACAGTATTAGATTGTTTTAAAATGTTATATTTTCACGTCTCCATTATAAAATACATGCCTAACAAATGGACAGAGAATAAAACCATGTACAAAAGCTCAAGGACCAAAGAATGAAAAACCATGTAACCAGTTTAATGCAATCTCATTGCTCAGGCTTGTGCAGTTGACATTCAAATCAAATCACAGCAGCTTACCTCAGCATCAAGATATATGGGCACAAGATACATCTTTCAGACATTTTACTGCTGTAATCTGTGTTATGAATCAAATACATTGAATATGGGTTCATTAAGAGCAAAACAATTAGAAAATCTGGCTCTGCTTTACATCTTTAGTGTATATGATTACTTTATGGATTAATTTATGGCTCCTGAAGGAAAAACAATGATTTTAACAACAATGTCAGTTATGTTTCTTTGGGATGTTTGGTGTCCTCTCATCAAAGATACTCATATTTTTCAAAAACCAGGAGATGTTGGGTTGGAGGGTTGCTGCTTTGTCAGGTTTGTTCTCAGCTTGTCTGTCAGCAGAAAGTTACAATCCTGAGCTGGGAGTAGACAATCTCTTCCCTATGCCAGCATATGCCTGCTATGTCTCATGCTGCCTGTCACATTCACTGGTTTGTGAAAAAGCAATGAACTCATTATGAGTCTTGCTTTATCCCAGCCGGATTGGTTGTCACATTTTCAGAGAGGAATGTTTAGTTTGAGTGCGGAAAATGCTTTAGGCTAGTTCAAGAAATGGTCCAGATAGACAGGGGAAGGAAGACATAATGCAGCAGTTCCCATATATAGGTAGAGCCAATTTCAATCACAGTTGGTTTTTATTTACTTTTCCTCTAACCAGGTCAGTCCCCAAAAAGAACCCTAATGGAAAGATTGAAACATTTATTTAAAGAAATGATTTATGGCTAAAATCCAATAAAAAATTTGTAATATCTATTGTGACTTGGTTTTACCTGCTACGCCGGTGCTACCATATCATCCCTAGAAAACCAAACTGCTTTATGTGTTACAAGTTGTACATTATTTCTTTTGTCTTTTCCTTTCTGGGACACAGACAGATACGCCATCCTATGATGAATGAGAAATATCTGTGACATGCTGAATGACAACCCAATGTAGTTTGCACAGTTTCCGTTTCCTTGAACATGTCAGTAATATGCAATAAATTAGAATATGCTTTGCCATGAGGCTGGCTTGTCAGATAAAAGTATCTTTTGAAAATAATAACTATACAATCATTTTTCAGAGATCTAAACAAAGAGAAGTCAAAGGTTAAAAAACACAACAAGGTTGCTTTAATAGCTCTTGTCCTTGAGGTTTTCACACTTCACACTCCCACTCATTCTTCTGCCCACCCAACTTACTACAATGACAAATTCTCAAGCAGCTCCAACACACGGGCATTTCAATCAATGCTCAGAGTCTTACAACTAACAATTACTGGAGCTTAGAGTGTGTACAGATCATGGAGCTTTCACCTCAACAATGACCCAAAATTTCTTTCAACAGCAAGATGAACTTTGTGCCATTTTGTAAGAGTAATCTCCTTCTTCCACACCCTGTTGCATATCTTCCTGGCATTTAGATGACAAACAATGCAGCTACAAATAGTTAACATTCTAAGCATGCGCGTGAAACTGCAGTGCACTCTTTCAGTTCCAGCTAAGATTGGCTGTCACAGATGCTTTAGCAGCCAAACATGTTGAACAGGTTTGTCCCTTGACTGCCAAACTCCATGCATTAACTATGATTGTCTCACTTGGGCCTTTTCTTTCCAATCGTCTTCAGGCAGACACTTCAGGAAATGCGACTGAGAAATCCATGCCAAAGTTCTGATTTTTTTTAAAAGAGCTACTACTCCATTTTAATTCCTGTCTCCAATTCTGGCAGGTTATTTGTTTCATTCAGGGTTTAAGCAAGGCCACATCTAAACATTAGATGTGCTGATAACAGCATTTAGTCAACATACCACCACTGCCATGCCCACATAAAAAAGATAATGGAGCGCTGGTTACCCATTATTTGATGTGTTTCAGAACTATTCACCAGTCTACGTTTTTTTCTTTGGAGTTGTGCACACAGATAACGTATTTCACATATAAAACATGCAAGGTAATGGCATATAATGTTCTCTGTGCAAATGTTAATTTCTAACAAATATTTTGTGAAGTATTTGTGTCTGGGAGCAAAGGGACATTTGTAGTTTAACACCAACAGGAAATGAATCACTGGAGTGAAAAGTTTGATTGCACTTCTTTCATTCTTACACCACATGATCACAAGAGTCAAGCCAGACATTTAATGAACATTTTCCTGTTCAGCACCATCTCTATGATGGTGCATAGACAATAACCACCAAAACCTGACAACACAACACAGTGGATAACTAAGGAGCACAGCTAAATCTGGAACACAAACTATAAGACAGAACGTCTTTTTTTTCAGGTTTGTATTTTGATCAACAAGCATTACAGACCCTTTAAAAAGAACTTCAGCAAATCACACTGACTTGGAAAAATATGTTTCCATCAACATTAAATAAGATGCTGTGTGTAGTTTGATAGCACCACTCATTTGGAGCTGTTGTCCAATCAGTGGAACTTTTTATCACGGAAGGAGATACAGTCATGCCAAAGACACTCCAGGTACTCCTTATGATCATCTGAGGTTTTAACCAGCTGTCCATGGCATTTCCTTCTAGGTAGATCATGTTTGTTATTAAACTCTTCAGTGGTGTGAACAAGTTTAACATCAAAACTATGGACCAGGGAGATAAAAGTGGTCTTGAAGCCTTCAATACGTTCACCTAGTTGCTTCTTCAGGTCATGTTCCTGCTCATGGTGATTGTGACCTGAATGTTTATGACCATGGTGATGGCGACCTGGATGTTTGTGACCATGGTGATGGTGACCATGGTGATGGTGGCCTGAATGTTTGTGACCACAAGGATGGTTATGGTGGCCAGGATGCTTACTACAAGGACGATGGTGACCATGCAGGTGTTCATAGCACCTATCCAAATGCTCACAGAACTCCTGGGTCTTCTCAAACAAGACAATCTTCAGGCCTTTGGGGTCCAGGGCTTCAATGTAGTGATCTACCTCTTGGCAGATCTTGTGGTTGAGCTTGGTGGTCCATGTTACTAAATGGGTGAACACGAGGTGGAAGAATGTGTAGATGATGTCGACACTCTTTGAAATGAGGGAGCAAAGATAATGTCCTGTAGAGGACAAAAAAGGTGACATTGTCTATGGAGATGTCTTTTTAGGTCAATGTTACAGATAAATCGCACATTTAATATGATAATAGCCACTGATCAACACAAAGTGAAAAGAAATTAAATAATAAATAATATTCATTGAAAGATCAATAAATACTGCATATCTTCAATATATATATATATATATATATATATATATATATATATATGTAAAGGGCCTAACTCTAGGGGCGGAACCAAGCATGCCTTTGAAACTCTCACTGGAGCTAACTGTTAGATTAAACTCTTCCCGTATCCAGTCAGCAAAACAGCTAAAACATCCTTCCTGTAAAGGAACGATTCGAGTGCAGTTTTCTCTTCGTCTTTTAGATAAAAAGTCAAGTCTAACTCGTTAATTTTAGCGGTAAAAGTCGTTTCAAACAACCGGTGTTCATCTGTAGCTATCTTTCAGTGTTTGCTACATGATTCCAGATGTTCGCAGCGCTGTCGTTATCAGCTTAGTTCGCCTCTGGGCTGCCTATATCAGATACACCGTTTGATTGGCTTCCTGAACTGCTCATGTAATGCAGTAAAAGTATCATTGCTGAATGCCAGAGCGTCTTGCAGAGACAATTCAAGTTGAGCTTTAGCGAGACCTCTGCATTTCCAGGGTAATTTTGACCAACAGGGGAAAAAATTACAGTCAGAATCGATTTTTATCCGTCAATTTTATTGTAATTTTATCTTTTGGGGGGGGGGGGGGGTCTCAAACAATCGTCCGATAATTGAATACCTATTCAGCAGTATCTGTTGTATCTGTTAAGTAGTTTTCAGTCAAAACAACCTGACCAGAGAACTACACATAAAAAGGAAATTAAATGCTTGCACTATTATTAGAATACCTGATGCTGCAGAATCCACGCTTTGCTGCAGCACTGGAGACAGACAAAAAGTTTTAACATGAGGAAACATTATTTTCATTGAAGTGACCAATAGTTGAGCCATTTTCTGACCCATGAACTACTGGAGGAAAGACAGCAGTTGAAGCAGCAGCAGGAGCCCCACAACATCTCTTTGTTGCCCTTGAGGCTCTATGGAGCGCGTCTAAACGGGTCCACTGGGATGGACGGACTGGTGACCTATCCAGGGTGTACCCTGCTTCTCGCCCAGTAACTGCTGGAGAAATGCACCAGACACCTGAAACCCTTCAAGGAGAAGCAGAATAAGTGATGGATCGAATTTATTTACTTTGACTTCATGAAGTAAAAAAAGCAAAAATCTAGGCATTACTTAAAGCGGTCAGAGGGATATGTGAAAACTAATCTGTTAAAATGGACAGGCTTCAGATTTTTCCATCACTGTTCAAAAAACCGATAAAATATGGAAAATATCCCATTAACGCAACCCCCGATATATACATATATTATATATTGGGACGGGTGGTGACGATGTGGCCCCCCGGGGAACCCCTGCCAGCCAAACCCTGGTCAGGGTCAGTCCTGCATTAGACCGCCGTGGGCTCCTAGGCTCTGCACGTCTCTGTCCCTGACCTCCTTCATATCTGCATCGACTCCAGTAGGGCGGAATGATCGCTCCTCACACCACCTATCAAATACTCATATGGGGAAACTTTATATGCATGTAAGAGTAAACCTTGGTCTTACAACATTAAGCAGGCGCTCTGTCTACACTGACAAATACTCATTTTAAAGAAATACTATCCATCCATCCATTTTCTAAACCGCTTAACCCTTAATGGGTCGCGGGGGTGCTGGTGCCTATCTCCAGCTGTCAACGGGCAAGAGGCGGGGTTCACCCTGGACAGGTCACCAGTCCATCACAGGGCCACATAGAGGACAGGACAAACAACCACTCACACACTCACACCTAAGGACAATTTACAGTGATCAATTCCTGACAGTCATGTTTTTGAACTGTGGGAGGAAGCCGGAGTACCCAGAGGGGACCCACGCATGCACGGGGAGAACATGCAAACTCCATGCAGAAAGACCCTGGGCCAGGATATGAACCCACAACCTTCTTGCTTCAAGGAAACAGTGCTAACCACTGCGCCACCGTGCAGCTGCAAAGAAATACTACAACCCACTAAATTCTTAAAATGCTACCAACAAGAGAGCTGTCCTATCTATTTTCTGCTTCATGTAGCTGATAATTATATCACCATTTGGATGTGTGGTTAGAATATGTATAAAGCACTGAACCTCGATCCCATAATGATTTGGTGATCATTAGGAGAACTGTGGCTCAGTCGGTAGAATATTCATCCACCACAGGGAAAGCTGTGAGTTCTGTTCAATCCTTGTCCTGCCAGATGTGACTATGTCCTTGGCAAGAACTCTCAATCATTTGCCACTGATCTCTGCATTGGTGTTTGAATGTGTGCACATTTTGAGTTAAGTTAATTTTCTGTTTACCATGAGATGAGTGAGCTCATGGCGAGTGCAACAACAAATGGGGCCAGATTGAAAACGCAACAAAAAACTGGTGACAGCAGCTTCGAAAAAACGGAAAAGTGGACCACATCTTTCATCTACACAGGGAAGTTGTAAAAAGCACTGGACAAACAGAGGACAGAAAATCAATAGCTGAATCTGAATGAATCCTTCTATGAAGAAAATGATTAGAGACAGTCAGGGCTTGTTTTCAGAGCCTGGGGTATCCCCTCCCCCACTTTCCAATAAACTGAAGCTTCACATGAATTAAAAAATGTCTTGCAAAGGCACAAAGATACACTGTAACAAGATAGGGTTTAAATAAAACGTGTCTTGCTTTTTATTCATATTGCACTTCAATTTATATTTAGGCTTAAAATGTTTACTTTACTGACCACTGTGGGTGACAGATATCCCAAAATATATAGTTACAGCTAATTATAATGTATTTTCAGTGACAACATTTTGTGTATGAGTCTTCTGAAATAAAGCTGTCAGTCAAAATCAGAGGATAATGTGTTGAGCCAAAGAATTAAAAATAAATCTAAACTCAGCTGCAGCATTGAACGAAAGCCAATTTCGTCTCTACAGAAATTAATTGGACAATAAATTAGAATAGTTAACTGCTGTAGTTTAATCAGATGTGATGTTTTCAAGCATCATCTGTGCCTTGAACCAACAAGAAAATTATGCTCAGCACTATCCATAAAAAAAGTGTATCTTTTAGGAAGGCAGTGTCCAACCAATGACAAAGAAGGAATCTTCTTCCATTCTGTGTTTTTTCCTATTAGGATGCCAGCAGTGATTCACTCAGTTACAGACACATCTGCTGTGGGTCGATTCCCAACCGTCACTCTTCCATTTGTGGAAGATGTTGAGGAAGAAGAGGAACCAGCAAATAATGATGTTAACGAGGAGAGTGCCTGTCAACGCTGGCTGCGAAAGGCGTGTCCATGTTGTTATAAACACTCAAGCGATGACGACGTGACAGAGACTGTGGTCACAGGGATAGATGATCCAGATAAAGAGGAGGAGACAAATGGAGATAAGCCAGCAACTGGGGATGGCAATCTAAATGGTAATATAAAAACAGATGTTATAAGTTAGAATAAGAAATAACATATTTATATATATATATATATATATATATTAAATAAAGAACATGCATTGAATGAGAAGGTGTGTCCAAACTTTTGGTCTGTACTATATAAATATATAACTTCAAAAGCTTTCTTTTTTTCCACAGAACTTGTTCTGAGAGTTCAATCAATAGATCTGATGAAAAGCAAAACAGGAGAGAACTTAGTGGAACATCACACAAATCTCTACCAAAGTGACAAGTTCATCATCCGCAGAGGACAGACTTTCCAGATGTGGATAACTTTATCTCGACCCTTTGACCCCAAAACAGATCAACTTCATCTTGAACTGAAAACAGGTGGGTGAGGTAAATCTTAACTCTAGACTTAACAGATGCTAAAAGCACTTACACCCATTGGGCTATCCCTGAATAAAACTTAATATAGCTAATTGCTGTACACCTAATTGGTTAAAGATATTACCCAGTTAGAGGAGTGAGACTGAGAAAGGACTGACACAAAATTATACATAAAGGGCATGATTTATCTAGATTCCTGATAATGACCACAAAATTGTGTGTGGCACTAAAATGTGCGGGTGATCTACTAAGGTTTTGGGAGCAATTCATAACAGGTGCAAGTAGCAGTATTCAAATGAGCAATTTGCGGCCGCTAATGCGAGATACACCACAGAGAGATGAGGAATATGCGCATGGAGTCATGATGCTTCTTTGGCAAAATAAAGGGGGAAAGAATGACATACGTATCAATTCTATGGCTGTTATAGAATTAATTAATGTTAGAGTATTGTGAATTAAGTTACTCGTTTGTCAGTAAGAAACTTTTATGCTTCATCGTAATCCAGAGTCAGATTTATTAAAGTTGCATCATGTCCAGAACAAGGTCACTAAAATGTCCATATTTTACTAATTTTGTTTAAATGTACCAGACTTTGTCATGGCCTCTATTAAATATCAAGGCGCAGTAGAAAAAAATATTCTTGAAAATGTGTAATCTGAAATGTATGAATTTTGTGTTTAAAATGTCATATATAATGCCAATTATTGTGGTATTCTACATGAGTACTACATTTTATTAATTGGATTGGTTTTAACGAGCACAAACCGTTGATTAATCAAACCCGAAATGTTTTAATTGTATATTTTTTTTAACCAATAAAAAACTGGTCCCCTAGGTGGTCTAGGGATAGGTGGTAGTGGTGGGGGGTAACTTTAAAAGACCAGGTAAAACGAGGAGGCAGTGGTAAGGGAAGCATATTAAAGACTCTTTTACATAAAATATAAAGTATCCAGGGGTCAAAAGAGGTACCTGGAAGGAAATGGGGATTAACGTAGAATATAAAACTGGGGTTTTATGTACCAGTATTCATTTACAGAAAAAAACACTGAACTCCCCCCCTATAGCTGCACTCCTCTGCTACAAAAGGGTTAAGCCAGGTTCTCAGTCTCACACCATACTTGCTGGCAAAAGAAGGCAAAAACACTCCTATCAACAACAACACACATGCTGCACACAGAAAGGGTGAAGTGGCAAAGAGACTAGCTCCCCTCTCAGCTTTTATACTTTGCTCATTAGGGGCAGGGTGAAACCAACTTTGTCTGCCTTGCTGCAGGAACTGAATAGCAACAAAACAACTAAGGAGGAGAAGGATTTTCTCACATGCTGACACTATTGAATGCAGCACCCTCTTCCATAAAATTCAAACCACCGTTTGGAAAAATACTACCTGACCTCTACCAAAGCAGGGTTAACCATAAACACAGGACAAAGCATCCACCACAACCTTTTCAGAGCCCTTTTTGTGCTTGAAAGTTAGATTTTTTTTTCCTGCACCAACAGTAACCAAAGCATCAGAAACACAACTGGACTGTGGTCAGCAAACAGTCACTGGGGTTAAAGTACAACATACACCTCAAAATGTTACTTTGTAAGAATTTTCTTTGGAATAGCTCATTTGATGAGGCTTGAACTGGACTGAAAGTAACTGACAGGATGGCACATTCGTCCCTCACCATTTTGTGGTAGTATTTCATGAGCCATCTTGTCAAAAGCTTCCATCTCCAACAGAGCTGGGTAACATCTGGCACAGTCAGCACTAGAGCACAGAAAAGACAGTGTCAGCATCAGAAGCCTCATTACACTAACTTGTCCACACACAAGACCAGCAGAACTCCATAAAGGGGCAAGGGGAGCTTCCACTACAGGAATGTTTTTGCAAAACACCAGAAAACACTTTTACTCACGCCTTGTGGAGGTGACAGGATATGCCAATATTGCAGCTAGTAAGCCTAAACTGGCCAGGCATGACCAAGATCTACTTACTTTCCCATGTAAGTGACCATGACCATGCCAAATTCACATTTTGCAAGATTCTGTGTAAGGGAGACTTTATTTTGCTTCTGGAACACGGTTTTCATGCTAGAAACATGCTAATTCCAGTCACTGATGAATATCACAACATCATCAAGGTACACTTTGCAGTGGGGGACATCTCTCAATACCATATAAAAAAGGTTCTGGAATGTGGAAAGGTCATTTCGCATACAAAATGCCATGACTGTGTACTAAAGAAAGTTGTCAGATGTAATAAATGCAGTTATTGCTGTTGCCCTTGTTAGTGGGACTTGCCAGTAGCCCTTCGCAGCAGCAGGGCTAATACTATCAATGCAGTCCTCCATACGAGGAAGGGGAAATGAACCACTAACAATAACTGAATGTACCTTACAAAAGTTAGTATAGAAACGTAAGGTGCCATCAGATTTAGAAGGAGCAGTGATAAGCATGATACTTTACTGAGCAGTGTAAATATCACTGTCATGTTGAACTATGTTGAACAGAAATAACCAAATAAAGAGGAAAAAAAAACATTAGAAAGGCACATATGTCATCTTGGTATGCTGCAATAAGATGCGAAAGATGTGCATTGCATCATGCATTTATACTAAAGCCCCTTGATATAGTACTTTATTGAACCACTTGTAATGCCAGCTTCAGATCTTTCAGGTTATGTCTCATACCAGTTTCAGTCTACCAATTGTAGGGACATACATTCTTTCCCAAACTTGTTAGCAATGAAACCCCTCTTCTCCTGTTGTTTTTGGTAATTTTTAGTTGAATTTAGATCTGGTCTTTGACTGGGACCTTCCATGACCATGCTTTAATATGAATTGTTCCATTGTAGCTCTGTTTATTGGCATTGTGTTGCTGGAAGTTGAACCCCTAGACTGGATTTAGAGTGTTTTGCACGCTCCTACTACCCTAGAAATCGAGAACAAACTATTAGAGTAGCAAAAGTTTGCTCTGCAGATAGCCTCAGCAGGACTACCCTTGGCTCGATACGTTGTGTTCGCTTAGCACCATCCATCCATCCATTTTCTGAACCGCTTAATCCTCAAGGGGTCGCGGGGGGGGTTGGTGCCAATCTCCAGCTGTCAACGGGTGAGAGGCGGGGTACACCCTGGACAGGTCGCGAGTCCATCGCAGGCACTTAGCACCATTACAGCAGTTACACCATTTAATTTTTTTAGCAATGACAGCAGAGCTGTGAGGGAGCAAAACAGCACTTGTTGTCAGAACACCAGATCTATCCATCCATTCATCAGCTTCCGCTTATCCGGGGTCGGTTCGCGGGGGCAGTAGCCTAAGCAAAAAGACCCAGACTTCCCTCTCCCCGGCCCCTTGGGCCACCTCCTTGGGAGGAATCCCGAGGCGTTACCAGGCCAGCTGGGAGACATAATCCCTCCAGCGAGTCCTAGGTCTTCCCCTGGGCCTCCTCCCGGTGGGACGTGCCCAGAACACCTCACCAGGGAGGCGTCCAGGAGGCATCCTGACCAGATGCCCGAGCCACCTTAACTGGCTCCTCTCGATGTGGAAGAGCAGCGGCTCAACTCTGAGCCCCCTCCGGATGACCAAGCTTCTCACCCTATCTCTAAGGGAGAGCCCAGGCACCCTACGGAGGGCTCTCATTTCAGCCGCCTGTATCCGTGATCTCGTTCTTTCGGTAACCACCCAGCGCTCGTGACCATAGATGAGGGTAGGAACGTAGATCGACCGGTAAATCGAGAGCTTTGCCTTTCGGCTTAGCTCTCTCGTCACCACGACAGACCGGTACAGCGCCCGCATAACTGCAGACGCCTTACCAATCCGTCCATCGATCTCCCGCTCCATTTTTCCCTCATTCGTGAACAAGACCGCCAGATACCTAAACTCCTCCACTTGAGGAGGAACCTCATCCCCGACCCGGAGAAGGCACTCTACCCTTTTCCGGCTCAAGACCTTGGTCTCGGATTTGGAGGTGCTGATCCTCATCCCAGCCACTTCACACTCGGCTGCGAACTGCTCCAACAAGAGCTGTAGATCACGTTCGAATGAAGCCAACAATACCACATCATCTGTGAAAAGCAGAGACCTGATCCCAAGGTCACAAAAACGGATCCCCTCCACACCTTGGCTGCGCCTAGAAATCCTGTCCATAAATGTTATGAACAGGATTGTGACAAAGGACATCCTTGGCGGAGTCGAACTCTCACTGGAAACGAGTCCGACTTACTGCCGGCAATGCGAACCAGACTCTGACACCGGTCATACAGGGACCTAACCGCCCGAATCAAAGGGCCTGGTACCCCATACTCCCGGAGTACCCCCAACAGGACAGCCCGAGGGACACGGTCGAATGCCTTCTCCAAGTCCACAAAGCACATGTAGACTGGTTGGGCAAACTCCCACGCACCCTCCAGGACCCTGCCGAGGGTGTAGAGCTGGTACATTGTTCCACGGCCAGGACAAAAACCGCATTGTTCCTCCTGAATCCGAGGTTCGACTATCTGTCGGACCCTCCTCTCCAGAACCCCCGAATAGACCTTACCAGGGAGGCTCAGGAGTGTGATCCTCCTGTAGTTGGAACCGACTCTGTGGTCCCCCTTTTTATAGAGGGGGACCACCACCCCGGTCTGCCAATCCAAGGGAACTGCCCCCAATGTCCATGCAATATTGCAGAGACGCATCAATCAACACAGCCCTACAAGATCCAGAGCCTTGAGGAACTCCGGCCGAATCTCATCCACCCACGGAGCCTTGCCACCGAGACGCTTTTTTACAACCTCGCCGACTTCAGCACCAGAGATTGGAGAGCCCGTCCCAGAGTCCCCAGACTCTGCTTCCAAACAGGAAGGCGTGTCGGTGGGATTGAGGAGGTCTTCGAAGTATTCCATCCAACGACCCAAAACGTCCCTTGTTGAGGTCAGCAGCACACCGCCCCCACTGTAAACAGTGTTGGTGGCAGACCGCTTCCCCCCACTGAGACACCGGATGGTGGACCAGAATCGCTTCGAAGCCATACGGAAGTAGTTCTCCATGGTCTCTCCAAACTCCTCCCACGCCCAAGTTTTTGCCTCAGCGACCATCCGAGCCGCAATCCGCTTGGCCTGCCGGTACCTATCAGCTGCTTCCGGAGTACCACAGGCCAAAAAGGCCCGATAGGACTCCTTCTTCAGCTTGACAGCATCCCTCACCGCCGGTGTCCACCAGCGGGTACGAGGGTTGCGGCCGCGAAAAGCACCAACTACCTTGCGGCCACAACTATGGTCAGCCGTTTCGACAATGGAGGCACGGAACATGGCCCATTCGGACTCAATGTCCCCAGTCTCCCCCGGGACGTGTTTGAAGTTCTGCCGGAGGTGAGAGTTGAAACCCCTTCTGACAGGAGACTCCGCCAGACGTTCCCAGCAGACCCTCACAACATGTTTGGGCCTGCCAGGTCGTCCCCCACTACCGGACCCGACTTACCACTATGTAGTGGTCGGTGGATAGCACCGCCCCTCTCTTCACCCGAGTTCCAAAACATGCGGCCGCAGGTCAGATGAAATGAGAACCAGGTCGATCATCGAGCCACGGCCTAGGGTGTCCTGGTGTCAAGTGCACACATGAACACCCTTATGCTTGAACATGGTGTTCGTTATGGACAATCCATGATGAGCACAGAAGTCCAACAACAAAACACAGCTCGGGTTCATATCAGGGGGGCCATACCGCCCAACCACGCCTCTCCAGGTCTCACTGTCATTGCCCACGTGAGCGTTGAAGTCCCCCAGCAGAATGAGGGAGTCTCCAGAAGGAACACTCTGCAGCACACCCTCCAAGGACTCCAAGAAGGGTGGGTAATCTGATCTACTGTTTGGTGCATAAGCACAAACAATTGTCAGAACCCGTCCTCCCACCCATAGGCGGAGGGAGGCTACCCTCTCATTCACCGGGGTAAGCCCCAACGTACAGGCGCCGAGATGGGGGGGCAACAAGTATGCCCACGCCAGCTCGGCGCCTCTTACCGGGAGCAACTCCAGAGTGGAAGAGAGTCCGACCCCTCTCAAGGAGACGGGTTCCAGAGCCAGAGCCATGCGTTGTCCAGTCGGAACCTCTCAACCTCGCACACCAGCTCCGGCTCCTTCCTCACCAGAGAGGTGAACACCAGATATTCTCGTGTTTTTCTGGCAAAAAAAACACAAGTCATTGATGTTGCTCTTGGAGGCCATGACTGCTCCATTCTTCTTCTTTTTCTTCTACCTCAAAATTGTATGGCAGACTGCACCATTAGCTGATTTCAGTCACTTTGAATATGACACGTTGCTCATTGTTCCCATTGGTCCAGTCCTGTCCAATTCCCGCAGACAGTTTGAAAGATAAGCGTACTGCAGATTCCTCCTATTGGACTGAGTTTGTCCAAATGTCATGGCCAGACAATTTATTTGAATATATAGGATGGCCCGCCAGGCTGGCCTCCTACAGGTTTCTTCCCAGATTATCCAGTATTTAGCTTCCTCCAGCTTCTGATCAAATCCTACACGCTTCCCTTTCCCTCCTGACGAATCTTCACACCATGATCCTACCACAACTTGAGGATATTGTCTTCAAGAAGGTGTGCTGAGTTAGTTTTTAAGCAATATTTGGCATTTAGTTAATATTCATGTGGGTCTCTACTGTTCAAAACAACTTTTTTTGCATCTTTCCATTGTTCACTGCATAACTGATGGTTAATTTTTAATGCCACTCATGTGCAGGGAGAAAACCTTTGAGGCCTTAAAAGAACAGGATTTATACTTAGATTAGATTTCATGCCACGAAGAGTCTGTTCACCAGTTTAGTAACTTTTGTGAAAGATGTGATCGAACTGCGCTGTATTTGGGTTTTCAATCACAAAACAAATCACAAATAAAAACAATTGAAAGGAGAGTAGTTCAAGGATATACAGTACATACTCTTGGAGGGCAGAATTTTGTGATTATGCAAGCAAAGGAATTCATAAAAAGAATGCTATCTAAAAACTGCACGCCTGTTAGAAATAATCTCCCAACTCACAAATTATTAACCTTGTTCCCCTCCCCTAAATATTACTTCTCAAAACCATATGTAAAACTTGGCCAAAGCTGCACTCACATGCTTCGCTGAAACCTGCTGCACAGCAACACATGACTGCAGAGGGTTCTCTGAAAGCAGGCGGTGTAAGGTCAGATTAAGGTCCTATTTACACAGAAACAAAACGGGCATAGTTTCAAAAACAGAATCTGTAAAAACAGCACCACAATGAATAAAAACCCTAACCATATGAATACACACAGGCTGACGATGCTGCAGTACATATTCCAGACCCACTGGTGGTGTTGTTACATTTCCAGAGAAGCACAGAAAAGAGGACTGAGCATACCAAGTCAACCAGGTAGCAAACATGTTAAATCTAGCTTCAAACGAGGGCTTTTTTTAAAAACTCATGGTGTATGTGGTTCTGCCAAACCATCTTTTGCTGCTGATGATAGAGAAAGGACAGTAAATTGTATTCTAGGATCCATCAGGTCATTCTTTGCTTTATTAGGACAGCAACACTGTTTGGTGCCATGCTTGTTTACTTTATCACAGAGTTGCGCATTAATATAGGAATGGGATGGCGATGTCATCCACTCAGTAAAAATCCCAGAGAACTCAATCATGGAGACAACTGAGCTGGTGTCGGGAGATTTTTCCACTTTGGAACGCAGTTTAAAACATGATTATTTACGGTGTTTGTTTGTTTGTTTATTAGCTTCTGTTAAAACAGTAGCTAGTCTTCCTGGGGTCATCACCAATAATTTTACGTGATGCGTTAACTCTTAGCAAACACATATAACATACAAAATATACTAAATAAAATCAAACTTATAACAATAAACATACAGTAATCGAATACCACATCAAATCTCAAAACATATATGATGCCTATACACACATTAAATTACATATACAATTAAACACTAATTTGCCATCTATAAAACCGTCATCATCGTTACTTTTATATGCAGAATCAACAATTAAGCATATATATATATATATATATATATATATATATATATATATATATATATATATATATATATATATATATATATATATATATATATATATAGATATATTGCATTCACACAATTAATTTATATAAAAAATCGAATCAAACATTAAATCTAAATGTATCCTCCATATGCCACATATCAACTGTTAATAACAAGTTACATCTGGTTTTATCAGAGAACATTGGTCCCAGACTATGGATGCCAAGCTTCTGAGGTGATTCAGACATTAATCACAAATACATTTTTGTCAAGTTTCAGGTAATTGCCTAATAAATGTCATCTCCGCAACATAAATTGGAAAACGTTACTGTCAGTCCTTGAAAAAATATGGAACATGTTTAAAAGCCTTGTATAATCCTTCTCTCAGCGACAGAAATTGAATTAATTTGTGTTGAAAGCATAACTGAACTTGATCCCTTTGTTCTCTGTGAAAGAGATTTGCGTTTTATCTCAGATAGAGAAACGCAATAAACATTAAGAGTAAAAAAAGAAAGAAAAGAAAATAGGAAAGAATTCAAGTTTTAAAGAGAACAGCTCACAGCTTTCATGACCATAAAGTTGACTTTTTGCAGAAACCTACGCTTTAAATGGATTTGCAGTTAATCATTCTGTTTTGGAATCAAGACAGGAGGTGCAGATACATATTTTCCTCGCAAAGATTGTTTTAGCTCAGACAGAGATATTTAATGTTTTAAAACCCTGTCACATTTAAAAGGATCCTAAATTAGGGTGTCAGAGTTGCTTTTGTTTTGTGGTTAATTGCAGGATAGACTAAACAATCTGAGATTCTTTCTTCAGAATTTTGTAAAACGTTTAATATAACTTTTATTTATTTTTTGTCCCATTAAAACAAACTTCCTTGAATTATTGAATAATTACATTGATTATTAGGATTTTATGCAATTGAACAATACAACGTATTACAAAACAAAGGGGAAAAAATATAGTCCTAAACATTTGTTTTACAAAACCCAATGTAAAAAGTGTTTCGATGCTTTTAGATTCATCCCCTTTGATTCAATTTTTTGTAGAACCAACCTTAGCTGCAATTAGAGCTGAAAATCTTTTAGACCTTACAATTATTTCCCCATCCACAGACTGAACATTTTTCCAAAGAACAAGATCATGCTATGGTCTAAACCATAAACTGTGGTTTGCTGGATGGTCAAGGTTATCATCCCAAAACATAATTAATTTCCACTCTTTTAGATAAGAACAAAACAGAATCATGATATAGTAATGTGGGAATAGATGCATTTATCTACCCAAGGCTGAGTGAACTAAGCTGCTTCTTAGGACCCCCAAACCATAAGGGGCCTCCCATAAATTACAAAATTCGGAATCAGACTAATGATCTAATTTTTGTTTTGTTTTTACTTCTTCATTAAGAGTGAGGATACTCTTAAATTAGATTTAAAATTTCAGCGTAGATACATTAAAAGTCTCACAATTCTAGCTTGTTTTGGTTTGTGTTTGAGTAATTCCTTATGGATTAGGCATTTCAGTTTGGATCACGCCATTTATTCTTTGTGTTCAGGTCTTATCTTTTTATTCTCAGATTATGTTTTGCCTAAACAATGAACCAGCATTGTATAGAATCAGTACTTAGGTCCTTCAGTGTATCTATGCATAAGGTTGTAGCTTCTTCCCTACATTTAGTTCATACACTGCAAAAACAGATTTTTTTGACACATCTGTTTTTGCAGTGTAGGTAGTTGGTAATCTCTGTATATATCCTTGTGCTTCTTCAAAGAGTTCTTCTCCTTAGTGTTTTATTTTACTTTAATTAATCAATTAATAATAATGAGAATGCCACTTTACTGTCCGCAATTTGGTCTGATCCCAACACAAGTTATGAGAGAAGATTTTTAAGTTGTTTAAAAATTAAAATGTAAGGTTTGAAGGAATTTGCTAGTTTAATGAAAGTGGAAAGAACATATTTTAATATTTAAATGTTGAGTTAAAGCTGCTAAACGTACTTTTTTTAAACAAGCTAACTTAAAACCTAAACACAGTCACAGAACACTCATCCATCCCCCCGCCTGATCTGGGAAAGCATTGCCACAGCAGACAAGCGAGCACAAATTACCAGTTGCAGTTCATTCATCCGTCTTTTGGTTTCTGTGACTTCAAATGGCGTTTTTCTTTCTGGGACTTTTGTAGTTTGTCCTAAAGTTGAAGTGGTAGCAGTTGGCTCTCTCTCTTTCCCTGAGATTATTGAGCGGAAAACCTCTACACTAGTGGTGTTCTGTTGTAGAATGCGGCAGCCTGTAATGAGTGGAGGAGCCAATGCGGAAGTGCACTTGTCTGTAGCGTCAGACAACCAGATGGTCCAATCGTTGGATTCGGATCGAGCCATGTTATTGGCTAAGGTTTTTAGACAAATGCAGTTGAAACGCTCTATCATTTTTTTCCCCATTTTTTTTTTAAATCTCCACAAAATGTTTATAGCTATGCTATGTTAAAATATTGTTGAGATGCATGAAAAAAAATTTTAAGCTGGAAATTCAATACAGCAGCTTTAACATTGCTATAGTGAGATGCAACAAGTTTCAACTTTTCTTTTAGTTTGAGCTCCGTTTAATTCACAAATGCGTGACAGCAAATAATAACCTGTTACATGTGATTGCTTTACTAGGTCCCCTCTTCCATAGATTCCACTATATATGCACTGAAATTCAGCTAGTGGTGATACGTTTCTTAAAAGAAAAAGGAAACTGTAATGAATTTCTGCTTTAGGCCCCATAAAACCTTAGATCAGGCCTGGATAGATAAAGATGGATAAAATAAGCACTACACCTTAAGCACAATATATGGGAAATACAGGTTAAAAAAATGAATAATACTTCCACTCTCTGTAAATAAATAAATATTTTTTTCAGTATTAGGTCTTTAATTAGTTTTTAGTTTTTAAGGCTAAATCGCACACTTTATTAAAGGATTAAAATAATTTTACAAGGACTTATTTTCTCAGAATAACAACTTCATAGTTTTTAACTGAATGACTTACCTAGTCAATAAAAATGAAAATAATGCTTTATTTTTAATGAATTTGACTTCGTAATGGTACGCCTGCATGCCTTTAACAATGATAGTGGTGTTGGTATTGCTTATTTTACAATGATGTGCTAATAGGAAGGGGGCATTCGCTATTGCAATCTAGCCACGCTTCAGAAAAAGCTTGTAACCTTATCAAAAGTATCAAAAGTACTTTCAAGCTTTTCATCAGCCATCCAGGCCATTTAATGGGAACAAACATCCTGCTGGGTTATTTGGCATCATCTCTGGGAACTCCTTCAAGACTGTTGGAAAACCATTTTGGGTGACTACTGTACCTCTTGAAGCTCAAGAGAATGCAAAGCAGTAATCAGAGCAAACTGGCAAAATATATATATATGTGTGTGTGTATATGTACGATTACGGATGTATATGTACGATTTTATGTGCGATTACAAATGTTGTTGTATAATATACACTTAATTTACAACTTACAAATCTTTTTATAAAAAAATAATAGAATTAAATGCTTGTAGCAGCAATTCTCGCAGTGGTTTAAATGTTTTCATCATAAAGAAGGTCCTCCTTCTGCGACATACAGTACATTTACATAAAAGTGCAAGAGGCAGAGGAGGGGGACTTTTGGTTACCATTGGTTACGGCTCTGTTGCTATGCTCCTGTGTTTTAAAGATACAGTTATTCGGTCTGTTGCAAACCCAAGAAGCTGCCTTTGCAGCAAATCTGTCCAAAATGCTCCCAATAGCAGGTGCTGCAGACAGAGCTGCTCGTTTTTCCTCTCCGTTGTGTTGACTGCTGGAGGACACAGTCAAATATAGACCCCTCAATTACAGCTAGGATGCTGAGTGAGAACACCTACAGGATTTAACATAGAGAATACTATGGATCTTTCTATTTTCATTTTTTAAATAAACAAATATATCAATCATTTAGTTGATTTTTTTTTTTTAAATAAGATAACCTAAATAAATTTTTTATGTGAGTTATGACAGTGTCTCTCAGTGTCGATAACACATTTAGATTTGTAAACAACATGCATGGGAAAAAATAAATGCTATACAGAGATTGAACACTTCAAGATAATATAAATTGGCCACATATTTTCTTGCTTTCTAATTTCGCTCGTGTGCTGAAATAGAACATTCTTGTTGCTGAATTATGAGTTATCTCTTGTCCCTCCCTCATTTAGTTCTAGACATTCCCTCTTAAGATGCCTTGTACTTCCCCCTGTAGAACTTTGTATTTCAGGCTACAAACAATTACTTTACTGCTTATGGCATTAAACAGGAAAAAAAGTGTCATCAGTGAACCATGTGATTGCAAAACTGCTGATTAAACTTCTTTTCCCGATTGCTTTGGCACACTTTAGAAAAACGAACCCTTTTTTCTGGCAACCTTTCACACAGTTATCCGATCTATACACCCGGTTAGAATTCAATTTGAGATTTAGTTTTATAAACTACTTCTTCTTTTTCTTCTTAGTCACCCTCATTTTTTTCACCTCCCTCTTTCTTGTTCTTCTCCTCTGTAGTATTCCCTCTCTAATTTTACCTTCCTTCTGACTCCATCTATTGTTGTTACAATCCCTTGAAATCACCCAAGACCAATTTTATGGCACTTATCCTTTTACCTGAGTAATGTGTTTCAAATTATGCTCTTACATATTTGGAAATCTTAATTTATCCATTTCTGTGGTCATTAGCAAAGCCTTTACTTTGAAAAAGCAAAAATAAAACATTACCATAACTCCTGTGTCTAGAGGAGACATATGTTTTCTGCTAATCCTTGTGCGTTGAGTTCTTAAAAGTATGTCATGCTAATTTCATAGTAGAGCAAATCTGAGCCTCAGCTCTGATCTTTGAGGATGGGGATTTGGTAATTGTGGAAAAAGTTTTTTTTGTCTGTGTAAGCAAACCTGTGAAACAAAGAACCTGACTAAACACAAAATTATATTTTTTTTGACGATTTTCTCAAGTAAAAGAAGTAAACTGAGCTATCCAAACCAACAAACATATCACCAAGTTCCGCAGAGACATTCTAATGAGTCATTCATTTAGCTCTGTGTCTGACTGTAATGTATTTATTACTGCAGAAACAGTTACTGATGATGTTCAATTTAGTGGACAGATAATGCATTGCATTTTCCTCCCAACATGATATCTATGTAACCGTTCTTTTTTAACCTGACCAGTCTTTTCATAACCATGTGGGTGTCATGATATAAAATGACTGATAAGATATTTCTGAGAGTTTGCACTGGCTGCCCAGCATGTTGCAGTGACTCAGTTGAGTAGGTTTACCTTCATCCAAAAAACATACAAATGAGAAAACAGGTTGTGAATAGTTGTCCACTGGATCCTAGTCAAGCAGACTTCATTCATAAAGCACAGCTGGGACTGACCAATGTGCTTACAGTTAAAGTTAAAGATTTCCCGAACAGCATTTTACACCTCAGATCCTGACCCGATCTTTTAACCAAAAATCCAAATCCGATTTCGAGGCCCGATTCGATATTTTGCCCTTAGTATTGAAATTTATAAAACTATTTAAAAATATATTTTTATCAAATAACTCAACTTTTTATAAGATTCATTTAATTAATATGTATTACCACAATGGTTGTAAACCCCATGAAATAAGAAATCTCACAAACAATTAAAGGTCAGCTTCAGTTTAATATTTCATACAAAATTAAAAAGCGTAACGCTAACTCGCCACAGTATTATAAAGATAAGCATTTCTGGCAGACTACATGCTGGCGAGCGCAATGCAGCCCTCCACTGTCATGGGATCCCTTTCACTCTATATTTCGGAGTAAATGCAAGAGTGGCAGAGGAATTTAAAAATAACTCCATCAATTTCTGGAGATGATGAACCAAAAAAAAAAAGAAAGAAAGAGAGACTTTAAAGACATGTTTGTCCTACACCGCTACAGAGGTTTGAATTATTGCGCAATTACCATCAAAATTAACTTGGACAAACATTCTTAAAGATTGACATGACTCATCAGCTAATATAGCCGATCTTCGATCACTGAAAAATATGAAAATATTGGCCTGAGACAATCTCGGGATCAGGACATCCCTAATTAACACTCATAGGATAAAACATAAAACAATAGTAGGAAAAATAAAATGTTTTAAACAGATACAAATCAAAACATCATAAAATCCTAAAAGCTCTCATGTTTGTTGAAAGCTAAAGACAATAGGTGGGTCTTTAAAAGAGATTTAAAAACAGACAATGAAGAAGGCTGTCTTATCTGTAGCGGCAGCGAGTTCTATAAGTTGAGGGCTGCCACATAGACAGCTCTATCCCCCCCCCTGAGCTTTCACTTCATCCGCGGTTCTTTGAGGAGCTGCTTAGGGGGGAGGGGAGTGCAGACGCAGATGCTTAGCCAGATAGAGGGGAGCAAGACTGTTTATATATTTAAACACAAATAAAATTATTTTATACTGAACCCGAAAATGAACAGCCAACCAGTGTAGTGAGTCTAAAAGAGACGTTATGTGCTCTCTCTCTTCTTTGTCTCAGCTAAAAGCTGTGCAACTGCATTTTGTGCCAGTTGCAGATAAGAGAGATGGGACTAAGAGACATCAAGCCATACATAATTAGGGTAATAAAGATGTGTGGTGATAAAAGCATAAATCACTGTTTCAAAGTCTTGATTTAAAAGAATATGATTTACCATGGCAAGTTGTCTCAGCTGATAAAAACACTGTAGTAACCTACATCCCAAAGGCTCAAAGAAGAATGTTTTCCTAACCAGATGAGTGTAGCATTTAGTTATAAAATGGAGCATGAAAAATCACATCATGAATTTAAGTGATTAAAGAGAGCTCTATATAGTATCATTCTATATAGTATTATTCTTGACAAAAAAATAAAACAAAAAAAAAACTACTACTACATTGAGTTCGTTTACATGCAGTAAGTGTTGTTTAACCAGAACTGTTTCCTGCAGCTCAACGGCCTCACTCCTAGACCTAAAAAAAAAAACAAGCTACCCTGCAGGAGAGCAGATCACAGGCCAATGTAAAAACAAAGTTATTTTTAAAACCCAGTTGAAAGGCACTGACAGCTAAATGTACTACCTGGTTTTTTGCAGCTTTCAAGGGCTTGAAATGCCCACTAACAGCTCAGAGTGGCTTTAAATTTCACTTAATGTCTAACATGACTGAAGTGAGAGGTAGCCTCAATTGCACACTTACAGACTCTTAAACAAATTGCCATGGACAAAATAGGTAGTCCAGTCCTAGGAGGGTGAATATGGGCTCTAAATCCTTCGATGGTGGTGTGAATGGATTAAGAGAAAGGATATGAAAATATGAGGTATTCCTGTATATAAAGTTGGCATTTGGGCTATAGAGCTGTGTGTATATGTATGTGTGTGTGTTTCTGCGTGCATACGTGTGTGCGTGCGTCCAAAGAAAGCTTACTGGATATAGTTTATTTACTGTCTTGCTGGATAGATGACAGCTGCTAGGTAAAGCACTTCTTAATGTCAGGAGACAGCAGAATGGTTTGATTGAGCATAAACATATATCCCAATCTGAAAAGATTGACCAATGATTCTATTTTTTCTCCAAGCATTGAAAATATTACATGGATAACATGGGTTTGTCTGACACATAAAATGATACCTAATTGGTAAAGAGAAAGCAATTGCTTTCTGTCTATATTCATTGTCAACAAACATCAGTTAATGTCTTCTTTAATGTATTTTTGAAATTTGTTTTTGAGACATTAACTTGCAAACTTTCAAGAGGTACTGTATTTAGATTTCAGTATCTTGTCTTGTTTAGGTACTACAGGGAAACTTTGACCTTTTCAATGCATATTCAGACAGCACTGACTGAGCTGTTGCATCGACCAGCTCTCTTTTCTACAATATCTGGTGTCCATTTTAACGATTTTTCCCACCAGAAAACCTATCACTGGTCTTCACCCTAGTGGTGCCCAGCTGCTGCTTCATTGTGAGTTAGTAGCTCAGTGTGTTTACAGGCACAATGAATGCTGCCTTCATTTTATTCATTTTACTGCTAGCATTCTCCAGTTTCTACATAGCCTGTCTACCCATGACCGAAGTAGAAGAGATGCAGCTTTTTCTGACTACAGAGACACATGGCAAACTGGGTTTTGTTATGGTTTGAAAACAGCAAATTAAAAGAAGACCACACTCTCACGGAAAACATGGTGAAAGTAACAGAAAGCTGCAGTTTTTCACACTCTGCTGAAGACCAGATCTAGAAACTGTGTGTGTGTGTGTGTATTTATCACAGAAAATTAAGAAATTTTATGTTTTGAAAGTTATCAATTCAGCATTGCAGGATTTAACTTCAGAAAAAGGCTCTGAAAACCTGCAGTAGCTTAACAGATCATTAAGGTCCATGACTGTATGTTGAAGCAAAAATGGACAAGACTGTCTTTGTACTGTCGTTCAATTGTCACATCAAATCTGCATGTGTGTGTGTGTGTGTATGCAAACCTTTTCCAGATAGTACATTCAGTATTCTGCCCGTTTGGTTTCTGTTTATCCAAATAGTGAAGGTATTCAGGTGTGGCTTTAATTGGGGGTGAAAATATACAGGAGCCTTACTTACACCCAACAAAAGTTTAGATTCTGTTTCAACATGTTAGTATTTATCTCAAGTTTCAAATCTCTATATATTTGTATTTAGGGCCCCTCCCGGCAGTGTCACAGGGAACTCACGTAATTGTCCCTCTGGTGGAGGAGCTGGAAGACAATCGCTGGGAAGCTGCAGTCGTTAAGCAGGAGGACGGGAGGATAAAGCTGTCTGTGAATTCACCACCCACAGCTGCCGTTGGTAGATACCAGCTTACTGTGGAAACAAATTCGACGAACGGCAAGGCCACTTTCAGTCACGACCCTGCCAATGACATCTACATGTTGTTCAACCCCTGGTGTGAAGGTAATCTTAAAGCAACTGGGCATTGTAGATGAAGTAATCCAAAAGCATTATATAGCTTTCAGGAGTCAGTAGAACAAGAACAGTGCAGTATAAATTAAGTCCATGTATCACTAATTTCTTTGGATTGTATGTAAAAAAAAAAAACAAAAAAAACTATCAGCATGTATTTTTTAAAAATAATTTATTTAAAAATTTGTATCCATTCCCCTTCTGACAAGCAGACTTGTGAGGTCACAGTAAAAGACGATTCAACAATTTGAGAACCAAATTAGTTTTTTTTATTTTATCAAATTGAATTAAGTTTAAGAAATATAAACATACAACAAAATGACTGAAGTGCAGCATTTTAACAACAGTAAAGACATTATACCAGGTGTGGATGTTCATGGTCAGAGGATAGGAACATATTTGTGGTGTAAAACAAACCCATGCAAATCAAAACACAACCAATGCAACAGCAAACCAATTACCTGGACTGTCTGCTGTGGGGATAGCAAGGACAGCTGGGATTAGGAGCCAGAAGGGCTTCATTTGATAGGAAACATAGGACACAGGTGTTCCAAGTCAATTACTGCCTCAAGACCATTTTCATTTCACCTGAGAAACAGAATGACAAACATTAGGACAGTTAAAGACTGGAGTCGTCATCTTTTACTCTGATAGCTATACATAAGGTCAACTAGGACCAATTGTATAAGAAGCTGACCAAGACGTATAGTGGTAACAGTAACAGTCGGTATGTTTACATGCACATTTAAATCAAGCTAATGACAATAATAAAATAAATGACCTAACCAGGTTTAAATGTCACTCAAAAAAATCGAAGCTAAGCTGCTGTTTTCATGCAGAGACTCCATTGTCTGGGTGCGTTAGTCTAAATAAGAGGAAGCCAGTTTGGTTCATCTCCAAGATTTATACATGTATATTACAAGTCTAAATTCAGTTGGACTAAGGAACTAATTTGGGTTTCTCTTGCTGCATGTAATTGCACTGACTATGGCAGCAAATGGCTGCAGGGATTGTTTACTTTAGTTCAGTATAAATACAGATGTTCTGTTATACATGGGTAGTAGATTAAAGCAGGCTTAGGTTATATTGCATTATCCCAAGCTTTTAAACATGTACTTGACATGGTATATGTGGTGAGTGTGCTTTAAAGAGACCAAAATGTCATCTTTTCGCCTATACACAAAAGATTACTGTAGAGAGCAAAACTGGGACTACTGATCAACCTGTACACATCATGAGGCATTGCTGTGGCAGTAGCATGCTGTGGGGATGCTTTTTTTTGTTTTCAACAAAACTAGGGGTGAATGTAGATAGAAAATCAATACAGCTGCATGCCTGACGATCTTTTGAGAGGTTTTTATAGCTCACCTTTGAACAGGACGATCATCTTTAACATACAGCATGAGGTAAAATCAGTTGGTTAAAATGAGTATACAAAAAATTATATTCGTAAGAGTAACCCAGTCAAAGTTCTGACGTGAATCCACTTGAAAGCAATGTTTCCGTTTCCTTTCACTTCACAAACCTGCACTACTTTGTGTGGGTCTAACACATAAAATCCTAATAAAACTTGTAAGTTTACAACATTTGAGAAGAGTATCTTTGCTGAACTATAACCACAGTGAATATCTGGAACCTCGAAACAACAACCACGTTTTTTTTTATTGTTTGTCAGCAATGAATGACATTTCTCCTAAAAAAAAAAAAGAATAGTTATGATTATTTAATTACAAAACTGCTTTGTACCTTAAAGAACATCTTAAAAGGTTTTCATCTCAGACATAGCAATACGTAGGAGGCAAAGATGTGCTTTAATGTATGCATGATTAACACGTCTGTTCAGCAATAATTTAAACAAAAGCTCACAAGCAGGCTGTTACACGAATTGAAGCATATTCACATGGAGATGAAAACCCTAAATATAAACACTCATAAATGCTTAAATCTGTCGGGCTCCAGGCACTTTGGTTGAAAGAAGTGATTACAATATGGCCAAACATTTTAAGCTAATGACTAAATGAATTCTGATCATTTAATTACACATTAACAGTTCTTGCTCTTACTTTATCATTCAGATGACTCTGTTTTTATTGACTCTGAAGAGGAGAGGCAGGAGTATGTCCTAAATGATGTTGGACGGATCTACTACGGCACAAAGAATCAGATTGGAGTGAGGACATGGGACTATGGACAGGTGAGGGCGATGTGGGATAGCTTGCAGCATTGGTGTTTGGCAAAGCCAACAGTGGAAATAATCAAAACTAACTTTTATTTTCATGTGCTACTTCCAGTTTGATGATGGGATCCTTGCTGCTTGCCTCTTTGTGCTGGAAAAAAGTCAAACTCCGAACTCTGGTTGGGGAGATCCAGTTAATGTGACCCGAATCGTCTCAGCCATGGTGAAAAAGAACTTAAAGTATAACTGCCTTCTGCTGAAAATCTGCTGCTTTTAGTAGTATTGGTTTTCTAAGTATCTATTTAAATCTTGTCTCAAAATGGTAAATTTTTTTAAAGATCCAAAATAGGATTTACAAGGAACAAACATGTAAGGAACAACATAATCTTTTTTTTTTCTGAGCAGACAGGCAGTCCAACATCAGAACATTTACACCAAAAAACAAAATCACAATACATAAACTGCAAATAGTTTCTTTAGAGCTTGGTTTTGTTCTTTGCAAGCCAGCGTCATTTGAGTTTTTAGAAGTGTTTCTGGGCCTAAGGAGTGATGTCCACTTTAGAATCCTATGTTCTTTTAAAGGATGTTTGCCCAAGGGCTTGCAGACCCAAGTATGAAGTATCTTTTCAGCCTTCTCTCCTGTGCAGATACGTTTCCCTGGATGCTCTGAAAGCTTTAATGTTAAGTAAGATATTTTACACTTCTGTGCATTTTCACTTTGCTTGGTCTTACTCTGAGAATAATGAAAGTCTCTTGAGCCCTCCATGAGGAAGGTTTTCGGATGCTCTTCATCATACATGTTAATGAGCACCTTAAAGGGCTTTCATGCGCTAGGTTTCTGCTAGTTTTCTTTATTTGAAAAGTTATAATGTTTGATTCAATCAACAAGCTTAGAATGTTAGTATGCAACATCATGTTCAAGTCAAAAGTGTATATACTAGCCTAACATCCTTGTGTTAGCATGTGAACAAGTGTGCTGATTCTAGCAATCCACAATGATGAGGCAGTCAAAAGCAAACATTCACATATTCCTTGTGAATAGCTTTAACCTTTACTGTATGTCAGAGCAATTTGACTAATTGATTTCATCATGACCCTTCGATGTCTCTGATTCTTATACATTGACTTTGAGACAGAAATCAATGTCAATTCTGCATGCTAATAGTTAAAACTTCTTTATCATGTACTTTGAGAGCAAAACACCACTCATTTAAATTATCAACTAAATCTGAGCTGTTATTTCGCTTACTTACTTTCACAACAGTCTAGAAGAAAAATTAAAAGTGAAAGAATACACCCCTCTACTTCTCTATGCTGGAACTTAAAACTCACTTCCGCCTAAGAATGACAAAAACAAAATATCCATTTAAGCTTTTAGTTTTGTCAAAACTAAATGGAGTCAAGCACATGTTGGAATATGCTGTCCATGTGGAAGGCCACAGTTTTAACGCAAAAGACAGGGAACAATGAAGTTAGCCTTTCAGTCTTTCAGTTAACAGACCAGCTAACGCAGACCAGACTGGGTTCTGTAGACCGTGTGCTCAGAGAGCGAGACAGGGGGAGCAAGGAAAAGAGAGAGTGAGGGAGAGAGAAAGGATAAAACAATAGCGAAAACCAAAAACCAGTGTCAGCATAGTAAATACATTTTTTTTTTTTTACAACTCATGCTTTTGGCAACACGGTGAGCAGAGTTTCAGCATTTTGATAAAAACATTAACACTCAAGTGAGTTAGGTCTAAAACCTAATTTCACCCTAGTTTATCAATCTGCCCAGACACATTTAAAATTAATGTTGTTCAGTCCTACTGTTGAAGTGAGATCCAGTCCAAGAAGGAGGGAGTAAAACGAGTGCAAAATGAAACAGATTACAGCCCATGCATAGGTTCATGTACAATTGTGCTTGGAGGCCACAAACGCTGCTATTCGATATCAAAAGGGGGACACCTAAATCCTCCTCAAAGAACTGTCTAAGATGTAGAACCTGTCACCCAAAGCTGGATTCGTAAACGGCTTTTGGATAGACAGTAGACCTTTGAAGGTTTGAAGAATGAGAGTTCTTCTTGACCAGCAGGCCAGAACAAAGGGAAATTTCCAACCAGTGAAATGAGAGGTCTATGTAGAGCACATGAAGAGAAAAAATGAACTGCCTGCCACCCACCAGTCTTTTAGCCTTTGATCACGATTTCATCTTTTTTGTCACCATTGATGGCCATGGACTTATGGGGGCTAAGTGTGATGGGTAAGCAGTCTGCTCTGTCCAATGGCATCTGACAGTCAAAAAATCTGCTTAATGCATTCGTGGAAAATGGCCCCCAGCAAGAAACAAAATATGATCCATAATCCCTGTCTTCCACTGTATTACCATTCTTAATTCACAAATCCAGTGGGAGAAAAGTCCCTTTTGCTTGCAGCACGATATGCTGGTACTGCGAAAGCATTCTTTTATCAGCACAAGGTGATGAAATATCCCACATAGAACGGCAAGGGTTGCAAAGGGAACACTTTTTTGTTCTGATTTTTTCTGGGGCGAATATAATAATGAAATAGCCAACATTGTTGCTTGTGCTACGATGTGAATTTTTATGATTCACCAATAGCGTTATGTTGGTTTCACTGTTGTTTGAAAAACAAGACAAAACACATAGTTCTTGTAACTTTTACTGATTGAATAACGATATAATTTTCAATACATATTATGACAGTGAATATTGTAATAAAATATCAAACTGATTAATACTTAGGCCTGCACATGAATAGTTAATATTTTATGTCCCCGGCTATTTTAAAATCACACTCAATTTTATGGTTATTGTACCCAAAAATTTTAAAAACAAACCTTTGGCTTTGTATCCTGAACTGTAATTGTTTCTTGATTTATAGACAAACTCTCCTGATGACTTTGGTGTTCTGGAAGGAAACTGGTCAGGAAACTATTCACTGGGCACTTCCCCCACTGTGTGGAGTGGAAGTGTTGAAATTCTGAAGGAATACCATAAAAACAAGGGCACACCAATTAGATATGGCCAATGCTGGGTCTTTGCTGGTGTCTTCACTACAGGTCAGCTAATTTGTCTTTGGTTTAATTCACTAACATTTGTGAAAAGTCTGTTATGAATATATATTAACTACTGCTGTGCTATTTTAGTTCTACGGTGTTTAGGCATTCCTGCTCGAACGGTGACCAATTTTAGCTCAGCTCACGACACAGATGTCTCCTTAACAACTGATATCTACCTGGATGAAGAAATGGAGCCGATAAACAACCTTAATGTAGATTCTATCTGGTACATCCTGTTACCAGAGTTCATAATATATATGGCTGGTTTCAAACTAAAGCATTTATGTTTCATCTATTATCCCTTTTCTGTAGGAACTTCCATGTGTGGACCGATTGCTGGATGGCTCGTCCAGACTTGCCTTCTGGCAATGGAGGCTGGCAAACTGTTGATGCTACACCACAGGAAACCAGTCAGGGGACATTCCGATGTGGCCCAGCTTCCCTCGCTGCTATCCGCAATGGTCAGGTCTACCTCAAACATGACAGCGCCTTTGTTTTTGCTGAGGTTTGTTGAGTTTTAATTTTCAATTAGAACAGAAATGGTGTTTAGTAATGTTTTAGAAATGATAAAGTGACATTTATCAAAGACTGGCCCCATACCTCTTTCTGCACGTTTTTAGGTAAATAGTGATAAAATATACTGGCAAAAGAACAAAGATGGTACCTTCAGTCAAATCTACAGTGAGAAGAACACTGTGGGTCACTTTATCAGCACCAAGGCTGTGGGCTCAGATGAAAGGGAGGATATCACACATCTTTACAAACACCCAGAAGGTAAAACCAATACAGTACTTAAAAAAATTAGAATATAAGCTCATGCCATAAATCAAGTAAATTAATGAACTGTCATTGCATAGAATCATATTTTGAATTTTCTTAAAATAACAGACTATTTTTAATCAGGGTCAGAGGAGGAACGTATAGCTGTGGAAACTGCCTGTAGGTACGGCTCCAAAGCAGCCGCCTTCTCATCTCCAACAGCTGAAGATGTCACTTTAGAAGTGATCATGGAGGGTGATGGTCCCAAAATGGGGGAAGATGCAGAGCTGACCATAAGGTTGAAGAATAGCAGCTCAGAGCAGCGTAACGTTATCTTGCACAGCCAGTTAGCTGTCATGTACTACACCGGAGTCCACAAAGCCACAGTAAAAAAAGACAACGTAGAGGTAGAAATTCTGCCTAAAGATGGTGAGTTGGCTTTCCTCATAAAGTACCTTACTTTAAAAAAATGGTGTTTACTGACTCTTTAATCACAACTGACCTAGAGGTGAAGAGAATGGGCAAAACTGTGTTTCTATATTTGTCTTTAGGTGAAAACCTGGAACAGATATACATGTAATTGCAGGAAGTAGGTTTCTGCATTGTATTGATTGAATAAAGTTGAATATGCATGCCACATTTTCAGATAGGATTTTGTAAAAAGAAAAAGAAAAAAGAAGTCACTTCCACTGGCTGTATTCAAGTTTGCTTTACTTAAACAAGATTTATGGGAGAAACCATTTAAAATTTGTCCAAATATAACACATTCCACCATCTTATGGTGCTTAAGCTGCCCAATCTAAACATTCTCTTCTTTCTTCCCAATTTTTACTTACAGATCAAGATTTGGATTGGATAATGGAGTACAAAGTGTACAGGGCCCAGCTGATTGATCAAGCTGCCCTGATGCTAACACTTTCAGGCAGGGTTAGACAAACACAGCAAGTTTTGGCTACCCAGTTCAGCTTCCGCCTCAGGACACCAGACCTCGTCATAAAGGTGAAAAACACAGAAGGTCAGGAGATCATGACTAAACAGCAGAAGACCTAGTTTTAGCTATGATTTTGTTGTCTCTCTTTGTTTCACCATCACACAGCCAATTGGGAAGGCTGTAGTAGGGGAGGAGATGACAGTGGAGATTCATTTTACAAACCCACTACCCCAGGTGCTGAAAGCAGTAATATTTCACATGGAAGGAATAGGACTTCTACCTGGGAGAAAGATTGCATTTGGGTGAGTCAGAAAAACATATACTTAATATTGGTTCTGAGGTCTTCTTTAATGACCTGGTGTATCTTCCCCTTTTGTGACTGCCACTGTCATTTCCTGTTCTCCCTGCAGAGATATTGGCAGACATGACTCAGTCTCTCTAAAGCAGCACTTTGTCCCCAGCCTTCCCGGACCAAGGAAATTACTGGCTTCTTTGGACTGCAAACAGCTCACACAGGTTCATGGCGTTAGTGAAATCATTGTAGAGGACAAAAGCAGTGTGGCTTCATAGGGATCTGCAAAGTTTTGACAGTCAATTACTCATCATACCTTAGGCCGATTTTATCTGGTTTCCTTGTGAATTCTTTTATCCATTTATTTATATATGAAGCCAGTATTCAAATCTGCCAATGTACTACAGTGCAGCACTGATTAAATTTGCACAAGAATTATAAACTGATGAGTAATTTTAGGAAATCTGAGTGAAAATCTGATATGTGTACCCAAAGAACGGACACTTTTAATATTAGATGAAAACCTGTATTAGCTTGCATCAGTCATTGTATGGAAGATGCCATATATGTGTAGGAAAATAATGTTAAATTATATGGACTATTCTAATGGCCACCATAGAAGCAGAGGTTGAACTTTGATGTCACTTTAATGAAGGAAACATGCTTTTGTTAAAACAAGTGTTTTTCTTGTTTTATGTTAATTTCTGCATTCTATTTATTTGGGTATTTAAACATGAATTAAAATATTATCTACAGTGCTTCCTATTCCAAATAGGATGTATTAATAAAACAGAAATACTTCACTAACTTGTATGTAGAGCTTTAATTCTTGACATCAATGTATATTTACTGCCAGCTAAGCATGTTTTATGGATGCCATCTTGCTATGGAATGGCTTTTGGTTGGCCACTGTAAAGGTAGGTATGAGCAGGACATTGCAGAGAGTGAATAAAAATGAAAGAGCATAGTAGCTTGAGGTCTATATCCACGCAAAGTGACATGGGGTCTCATTTATAAAGCTTGCTTACACACAAAAAGGGATCTGAAAATTGCATAAGTCACTTTCTAGCAAAGTTTGTGATTTACAGAAAAAAAAGATAATTAAAAAATGTGTGCAACTTTAAGCACACAACTTTGGACATTGAACACACTGGCAGTGAAGTTGTAAGATGACAAATTCGTGAATTTAAGCTGATTTCCAGACTTGTAGACCCTCATATATAAACACAACCAATAGTCATCTACCACCCCTGTCTCTGAACTGAGTATTGAAGAAAGTGAAGAATATTAATACTTTTATATGCTTTACATATATTTGGGTAAACATTTTTGTGTGTAGTGAAGTAGTAAGAACATATACTTATGTAAGGGTCATATATACAATTACAATTATGTGAATCTGTGATCGTGGGAAAACTCAGTGTCTATGGCAGGTGGTTATCTAGGAGGACAAAGCTGAGTCTAAGCAGAAACAAGGAGTGAAAAGGGAGTTACGAACGCTGTGCTGGGATAATGAGAAACATAACTCACACATGAACTATTCAAGGTCTCGGGGAAGCAAAAGGTATGGGAAAACTATGATTCGTCTGCTGACCATTCATGTGTATGTGGAACGACAGGTCACTGAGTTGTAAAACTGT
The DNA here is from genome assembly GCA_028564705.1 of Apricaphanius iberus. NCBI lineage: Eukaryota > Metazoa > Chordata > Actinopteri > Cyprinodontiformes > Aphaniidae > Apricaphanius > Apricaphanius iberus. Next base: position 1,584,154 of record JAPXFQ010000256.1, read on the forward strand.
TAGTGGAAGAGTACTGAACTTTGAAACTGTAGAGCTCTTTGTTTGTACGTAAGTAGGAGGGTCGTACTGCTGTGTGTTTTTCAATAAAACAAGCCTGTTGCGGAGAGAGCACCAGAACACATACTGACAGCTGCTGAAGACAGACGCGGGTCTGTGAGAGCTGTGGTGTTCTCCGCTTTGCAAAGGTGAATTGAAGCTGAGTCTCTGAGTGTCTTCTGTGAACAACTCTTTTTCTCTACGAGCCATATTTCCAATAATCCTGAATCTGGGGTGGTTGATTTCAACCACAACAGTATAAAAATGAGAATCTGAATAAAAATGTATTGCGTTTAAGAATCATATAATTGTACTATACGCTCACTGGCCACTTCAATTAGGCTCACCTGTCAAACTGCTCTTAATGCATAAATGCATGTAAACAAACCGAGCATCAGAATGCGAAGAAAGGTGATTTAAGTTACTTTAGCATCGTTTTCGGTGCCAGACGGGCTGGTCTCAGTATTTCAGAAACTGCTGATCTACTGGGATTTTCTCTAGGGTTGACTGAGAAGAGTCGAAAAAGGGAAAATATCCAGTGAGCAGCAGTTCTGTGGGTATAAATGCCCTGTTGATGCCAGAGGACAGAGCAGTGTGGCCAGGCTGGTTCGAGCTGATGGAAAGGCCATAGTAACTAAAATAACTACTCGTTACAACCAAGGTATGCAGAAGAGCATCTCCGAACGCACAAAACGTCAAACCTTGAGACGGATGGGCTACAGCAGCAGAAGACGACACCGGATGCCACTCTTGCAGATTCGTCACGGTTTTATTATTGTTTTATTGTTTAGCGCCCAAATCGGCCCAAAAGACAATTAAGAAGCACTTCCGAGGCATTCCTAAGTCCAAGCAGAATATAAACATGGTAAAATTAAGGCATTTTGGATAGGTTAAACCTTATTACAAGTGGCATTTAGACTGCCCCGAGCACTCCCTTTCTATAGATACAGTTGATCAAGACTGGATGTATAAATACCGGTGAACAGCTCAAACTGGCTCCAAATTTCTCAGGGTGAGTGAAAAAACAGAAAAATATCTAAAAAAAAGGTCCAGGTTTAAAAAACAAAACAACAATGGAATTTCCCTTTAAAGGGTAGTTTTTCCTCCCCATTGTCACTGAATGCTTGCTCAGTATGAGGGATTCCTGTGATTGGAGTCTGCATTTTCCAGGCACAACCTCATGTCAATGACTTAACGCAATCTGCTGGGATTTCTGACATAGAAAACTTTTAACTGATTGGAATGTTTGTATAATTGTATTGAAATGACTTTTCTTGTGAAGATGCCTTGAGATTACATCTCATGTGAATTGGCGCTATACAAATAAACTGAACTGAATTGAATGGGAATAAATGTCCTCTCCATGTGCTTGGCAACGAGTCATCCGGTTTGTGGTCACAAAACAACCTTACAGGGCTTCTTCAGCTTCCTGTGGCCACTTCCTCACAGTTCTCTTTGTCACAGGTTTATTTGGAACAAGTGGTTTATATTCTGAGCAGAGAAGAATAAGAGAAACTGTCCCAGAGAGGGTCCTGGTTTGGGCATATAAGCATCCTTTAATAATCCAAGATCTTGTTTTCTCTTGTGGAGCAGCTGAGAAACTGTCAAAATATTTGAATTGTAGATGAGAGAAAGGTATGATTAAAATCACCAGATATTACCACAAATGCATTGCTTTGTTGTGTTTCTAGCTTGTTTGAAGATGAAATGTCAACGACTGCCAAAATAACACTGCTAAACTCTCGTGGTAAATTTTATGGATGAAAACTTCCTCTCAAGAGTAATATCTCGGCGACAGAGACACTTCACAGTAACATGTCCTGTTGTTGACAATCACTGCTACTCCACCTCATTTTCTATTCCCGCTCCTCTTCAGATCTCTGTCTGCTCATACAGTCAGGAAGCCTGGTAGAGAGACGGTGGAGCTGGGGATATGATGCTGCAGCCACGTCTCAGTGAAGCACATAACACAGCATTCCGGATACTCTAGCTGAGTCCCTGTAGGGGTTTTGAGTTAATCCATCTTGTTAGCTAGTGATCTCACATTGGCCATTATGATCATTTTCAGCCACAACAAGATTTAATATGCTATATAGAGGCTCAAAGAAATTCCCAATTATCAAAAAAGTTGTTCTAGAACTCCTTTACAATAAACAAATTAATAAACACATGGTCCTGTTTTTTTCACATTTCTACATCTCTGAAAGACAGCAGTGAAAATATAGTCAGCTGTGGAAAACATTTTACACAGAGGCAATATCTGCTCCTAAGGATTCATTATTTGTAGGAATACCTGTAAAACCACACATCTGCTGGTGAGAAAAAGTAATTGTTTCAGAATACCACAACACAAATGATTATTCCTGAAAAAAACAAAACAAAAAAATAGTATAAGCCTTCCAGGTCAAAGGGTTAAAAAGTGTATAGACCAATTTTTTGTCATATCTCTATAAATACTAAGAGGATTAGAGAAAATATAAGAAAAATGTGTTAGCCTGATGTCGCTAAACATGATTTCAAATCAGTTAAAGCAATTTCCCAACCTTCAATAAAAGCCTTTTCTTGAAGCACATCACACACGGCTTCCTTTATGTTTTGTCAACTTTCAAATGTTGAAAGTTGACAAAACATAAAGGAAGTGTTCATGAATGTTCATGAAGTGAAGGTTCCTTTTTCACAGTTTTTCTCAATTGCTTAAATACATTTGCCCACTCTGACATCACATTTTCAAAACAGTTAACACACAGGATAAAACTGAAGTTGCTCCAACACTCAGAAAACATTAAAAGCATGCAACATAAGCGAATATTTCCATCGAATACCATAACTTGTGGTCAAATTAAATTATTCGTTCAATCAATCAATACACAATGGATAACAAAATACAGTCATCAATATGAAATATGACATTTACAAACTCAAATGGATACTTAAAAAAAAACTATCAAACGAAACCTATGGGTGGAAATACCTTAAAAAAAAAGAAAAAAAAAGATTTTTCACATTTAGTCCATTCGTTCTGGACGATCATGCCACAGGTTCTCATCAACATCGCATTGAATGTTTTCCCTTGCAAAGCCGAGCAAATTCATAAAGCAAATTACAGTATTCCAGTCGCATGTAACTATGGTAAACAAGGTATTACAATAAAAAAAAATCTGTACCTGCACATACTGGAATCGTGCCTCCTTTACAATGTCAGAGTTTCTTTCAAATGGAACTCGGTACAGCTGCTTCATTCTGACATTGGTTCGTCTAAGGACTCGATCTATAGTTGCCAAACTCACACAGTTTATATTTCCAAATGGTCCCTGATCTCCAATTACTGCTGCCTGGATTTCATGCAGTCTGATTGCATTGTTTGCCACTACCATATCTACAATGGCAGACTCCTGTTCAATACTAAATATCTTTATTCTGCCTCCAGTGTGTGGTAATGTGTGGATTCTATAAAGTAAAAGCAAAAAGCATGTCAAAATTGACATTACTGTATGACAATCACATAAATGGTGATTGATAAAACATCTGCATTACTGTAGGCACAGTTTGTTCTGCTAACAGGGAAATAAAGTAAAGCTGAAATATATAATGGTATACGTTACAGTAACACTGTGAATTACCTGTTCTCATTCCAAAAAAGCCTGACAATAGATGCCACAGTGCTCCGACTCAGAATGGGCTGGACCCTTTGTCCAGCCTCTCTAAAGGACCAGCCATGATTGATGACATGGTCAATGATTGTTGCTTGAATTTCATTTGAAACTTGAGCTCGATTTCGTCCTCTTGCTGCTGCAGCTCCTCCACCACGCATACAGGCTCCTCTTCCTCGGGCCCCTCTGCAATGGCCTCTTACTCTATGGCCTCTTTGATCCATGCTTGCAAATAGCAACACAGATGTGGCATCTTTTATAGATGGATGAGGACTGATTTTCTGATTGAAGAGTTGTGCAAATGAGTTTCACACAGGTGCATAGAGTTTTATAGTTATGCAAGTACCTTCTATCAGCTGTGAATAGATGTTTTCCTTTTGTTCAACACAGTGAATCCAATAAAGTTTGGGGTCTTTCAATGACATCTGTGGTAACTGTTTTGACAAAGGGTGTGAAAAATGTGTGAAACAAATGAAAAAGTGTTAAGTACAACTGTACAAACATTAGACATCGCACAAATTTTGAGACAAAACATCTTGTTTTTAAATCCCCCCCTCCCATTCAAGCATAATCATGGGGCATCATGCCTCCGGTCTCTGTCTGGCCAGAGGGCCTCATCAACATCGCAGGCGATGTCCTGCTGGTCCAAACCATGCTGGAAAAAACGCCTATAGTGCCACATGAAGCCCCGACAGGCCTCAAAGCCCGCATCTCCACAAGCCTCCTCCATGCCTTGAAGCAGTGGGACCTGGCTCTGTGGGTTCCTTTCATACACCTTCCACCTCCAGGCTGAGAAAAACTCCTCAATGTGATTGAGGAAGGGGGAATAAGGTGGAAAGTATAAAACAGAAAACCGTGGGTGGTCCTGAAATCATTCATGCACTTGGGCAGCCTTATGGAAGCTTACAATGTCCCAAATTATCACATATTTTACCTGCTGTAGGTTATCTATGTGATGTACAGGGCGAACAAGCTGCTGCAGTCCTTGATTGCAAAATGCTCGCCAGACCCGAAAGTTTAGAGATTTGAATATTTGTGTGTGTTGTTTATTGAACTTTTGAGATTTTATGTGAGAAGTGTGTGTAAAGCTGAAAAATTGTGTGCCGTGTTTTGACAGCCTGGTTATGTGAAATTGACATCAGAGTGTAAAGAAGAAAAGTCAGAGTTCTAATATGATAAGGAAATCTCAAGTAGTGTTATATTGAGTCAAGCGATTGGAAACAGAAGTAGAGGTTGTGAAAATTGTGCCTGTTTTTGCTTTTTGAGTTTTAGCAATCGAAAAAAACTGTAACTTAGCAGTGCAGCATTGGTGATCTCTGCTGCACCTTTCATGGTCTTCGATATAAATACCCGACCAGCATAGCCATGTAAGGCATTATTTCATAATTTGGTGCTCAAGTAATACTTTTAAAGTTTATATTCTGGTATTTAATTCCAATTGACACCTGCAGTGGATTGTGAAAGGATCCACTTTTTTCACATTAAACCATGCTACAATCACAAACTACAAAGTGTTTCATCGGGATTTTTTCTTTTACTGAAAAAAGATAATGCAGGTCCACCTTAATAAATAGCTCTACTTTGTTATAAGTAATTTATTTAAGTTAATCAAACTCAATTTAATTACATTTATATAACTGGACAACTTAATAAACCGAATAAAGTAAGTTGGATAAACTTAACTCAATTAATTGTAATAAATTGAAACAATATATTTGGACCGGTGCATTGTTAGTGCACAATGAAGTACACCTCATATCATCTTTCTAAAGGCATCTCTTCACCAGTACGATTCGACTCGGCTCGGATCGACTCGGCCGCTGTACCGTTTACTCTCCACCAGCAGAAGTTTGGCTGAGCTACTCCGAGCTGCTCCGAGCCGAAACTACTTTTCGTAGGACCTCAGCTGTGGTTCCTTCCGTCCTGAACTGGTACTGAAAAGCGACGTCAGACAGCTGTCGGTCACTGATTGGCTGGAGGGCGGAGTCAATGGAGAGTAACTTGACAGCGTCTTTTAACAACAAACCGACTATGAACCGAATATGATTGACCTACTTACGTTTTCTGCAGCACAGTGAGACATTTGTTTCTATTCCTTAATTTTAATTCTTAGTGTATGTTTTAAATACACTGTAAGCATAGTACTTTAAAAAAAAAGCCTGCTCAGAACCTCCCCAGACAGAACCTGGAAGAGAGAAATGTTAGAAGAGGTGGTACAGGAGTGAACGAGAGCACGGAACGAGGATGCTGCGTATGATGGATGCTACAAAAAGAGGGGGGAGGGGTTGAAAGGGGCGGGTCGGCAGGACCCAGTGAAAAGGACGGGTCGGCAGGTCCAGGCGAGTCGAAGGGAGGGGTGAAAACAAATGAGACAGACGAGAAATGAGAGGCAGGCAGGGTTTATATGTGTACCGTAGCATGATTAGAGATGTGAGGGAGGCCCGAGGTGCCAGGTGAGACGAGTTTAAGACTGATTAGGACATACGAAGTGGGTTTGAGGCGTGATCCTGCTCCTGAACCTGAGTCAACATTGTTAACTCCATGTTTTGTCACTCTTTTGAGATTATTCTCTGAATGGAAATTAAACATGGAAGAGGGCTGATTTGAACTAGACAGCAACACACTTTAATATGCACTGGATAATTCTTCATTTTAACTGGAGAAAAGTCACATCACAAATGAGGTGTTTTAAGCAGTCCCGGTATGGTGTTGTCTGTGGTAATAACTCATTTTCTGTCAACTATAGGCTCTGTAATCCATTGGGGTATTTGTATGCACTATGAGCTTAATACACCCAGATGGAAAGAGAAAAGTCTGCCAAAATCATTTTGCCCTGTCCACACTTGCATGAATGAAAAGTATTGTGTTTTTTTCCATCATGGAAATAAGGAAGGAGGGAGGTCTGCTACTAAAATTCCACATGTTGGTGTGTTTGTTACTCTACATGGTTGCCTGCTCCTTAAAAGTGATGGACAGATCAAAATAACAGGTTCATGACTCTGTTAAGCTTCCATCTGCCTCTGGCATTTTGTTCCACACTCCTGTCTTGTACAGAAGGAATAGTTTGTTGAAAATTTTAACAGCCAATTAGTAATTTTTTCAATTAAATTTATAAAAAAAGGGCATTATTGGGTTTTTAGGTAAGGGATAATGCCCGACGAGGTGTACATTATCAGAAAATAGTGGACGAAGTGGAGGACGGTTGCTTCCGCGAAGTCCATTATTTTCTGATAATGGACACCTCGAAGGGCATTATCCCACTTATACCATGGTCAGTTACGAAAGAAAGACATATTTAATCAATTAATAATACTTTCATGTGTTTTAGAGTTAAAAATCTTGAGGTTTTTTATATAAGTCGAGCGCACTATTTAATATCTCCCGTATACAGGTGTTGCCAAGCAACGTGGCCAGAGCGAGCCGACCTTAGCGATTTATCAGTGAGGGGAAGTGAGATGATGGCTTTACCTTACGTTACGTGATACAAAATATCATTTCAGAAGGCCAGTACACTACTTCCTGCTTGTGTGTGTCCAGAGGATGATACAAATAACGTTGAGACTCTGTTGCCATTTTAGCCAGCACAATAATTTAGAACTGTCATCAGGCAATTTGACGGGACGCCTTTCCTAGGTGTACATTATCACTTTTTAATGTACACCCTACAGCCAATCAGAATCGAATATTCACCCCAACCATGGTATATAAAGCAATGTTCATGTTTGTTTCTGAATGTTGTTACTCATCCAGGTTATAATCTATAAAGGTTTAAAAAGAAAAGCCACTGGAATATTTTGACTCCTTGAAAATGTTTCAGCTCTCATCCAAGGAGAAACCACAGAGAATTACAGATGAAGCTTTTTGAGCTACAAAAGAGATTTAAACTTTAAAAGAGTATAGCTCTCATACCCTTGCTAGAATCGACAAAGATCCTCGATTTAGAAGTAAAAAGTTTTCAGGGATTTAAAGAACCCAGTTGCTTTTCTTTCTAACCGTTTTAGAAAGATCATGTAAACCTAGAACAGAAACAGTGAATCTATATTATTTGCTAGTTTTGTTGTATGATTTTCTAACCCCAGACAAATAGTGGAGTGAAAATGTCTTAATCCTCAAAAGAAAATCCAATCCAGTCATGATACTGTTGTCACCTTAAATAGGCTTTACCTGCTCTTGAACCCTATTTGTGGCTGAAATTAGATATTTCTACAAAGATTGGACCAAAATTCTTTCAAAGCGATATAAAAGGCTCATTCCCAGTTATCACAAATTCCTATTTGCAGATGTTACAAAGGCTACAGAGCCACTTATTACTATTACTATTTAGAGGGAAAATTATTCTACATACTGGGCCAGGTTGGTTAGAATAGCTCCCCCCTTGTAAAAGAGATAATATTAAAAAAGATGCTTTCTATATGTACTTAAGTATATAAATATTTTTAAAGATCTAAAGGATTTAAGTATAAAAAAAGCACCATCCACCGCCTTAAATCTTCATTTTCTTTTCAAGTCTTCCGTTTCATAACTACATTCATCCGTCTTTAGATCATGTTGTACACACGAGTGTCATGATGTCAGATTTCTGGACTCTTAAGGCAGCATATAGTTTGTAATAAAATGATTTTTATTGGCAGACTTCGGGTGAGTAATGTTTCCAGGAGAATCTCCGAATGGCAGAACCAAGGAGGCAGACAGAAGACTGTAGCAGAAGAGCAAGGTGTTAGAAGGAGCTGATTGTACAGAGAGTATGTAATTTGATGGTCTGTACTTACAGGTGGGAGGATTGTATGGATCGTGGGGAGGTAAGTGAGATCCTGTACCAGAAGTGGTTTGTAGATTGACGGAGTTCTGACTGTGTTTGTTGCAGGGGGAGCGGGCAGACGGGCAGGTGGACGGTGGACAGGCAGACCAGCAGAGGCAACGGAGCAGAAACTGACCAGGAGGGGATCCAGAGAGGACAGGTAAGTGGTTTCCAAGTAATCCTTCCAGGGAAGCGAAGATCAGAAGAGGAAACCCAAGAAGACAGAGAGGTTTCAGGATCAGGACCTGCGACAAAGCCAGGGTAAGTAAAATACTCAGATACATTTATTCATTGAAGAACTCAAGCTGATTAGGCTGTGTTTACCACGCTAGAAGCGAGAACAATCTGGCGTCCCTCCCATCCCTTCCATCCCTCTTTTATTGCTGGAGATTCTGAGCCCAGATGAGCTCCACCTGCCACCAATCAGCCACATCCCCTGCAGAGAAGGTAGGAGAAAACACAGCCAAACACCAGCAAAAACACAGGATCCCAACAATGAGGAGAAATGGAGATGATGGCAGATCTAATTCCCTCTTTAAAATTAGTTGTTGGGTATGAACCATGAATATTGAAATTAAGAGGGTTCTATTTATAAATGCCGCCAACAATGGTATATTGATGCAGGATCCCTGCTATCCAGAAAGGAACTTAAATTCCGCCCACAGCCATTTGTCCCGGCTGAATAGCGCTGGTGCACCGTCTCTCTCTCTCTCCATACACACGGATGCCGGCATCAGAACTCATCAAGAGACTCTTCGTCCTAACACGTGTTTGGATTTTTCCCCTTTCTGCAACCAATCCCCTTTGATAGTTTGGCTGGCCCCCAAACTAGTTTTGCAGTCTGTTGAACCTCTCTCTCTCTCTCTTTTTTTATTTTTTTCCATCCCCTTCTTGCCCTTGTCACAATCAGTCGTATCTTTTCTTCTACACCTGGAAGCTTCCCCTTTAAAGTAAGACTGTTCTCATTTATTTTTATTTTCCAACCTGGGTGGAATGAATTAGAAAATTCTCCTTGTAATTTTATGCATGAATGATTCTTAACTTCAAGTGAGTCTGTGTCATTTGAGCGCTCCGTGTTGGAGTTTCTGTGCTGTGTTTGTGTTTCTATTTACGGGTAAACTGTGAGCTTTTTGCACAATTGTTGGAATAGTTATTGTTAAATAGACAAGCAGTGTTTGGGTTGATTGCATGTTACTGTCACTCGACCATGGGTTTTAACAGCATTATGGCCTATTCAAGTTTCTTTGTAGCCGGAGACTAGTCCGGTGGGTAAGTGCCACGTGGTCTCTTTGTCCGAAGAAACCACCAGGCTTCTTGTAGGTCATAAAAGATCAGCCATTAAACATCCCACTACTTTCGGGGTTTGCCTGCCTGTAGACATACCTAGCATCTACGCATGCGTGGGTGATCCGACGTACGTACCTACGAAACGTCCGTGACGCGCCTAAGCGATATCATCGCTGGTTGCCATCTTGCTCAGGTATACCGTTAGCCTTGACAGAACGGTTTTGGTATAAGTAGTGTTTTTATTTTAGTTGTGTTCTTAAAATAAATGAGTTAAATGAATCAAATCTCTGGTTTCGTTTATTCTCTGTGTGTGTGAGAATTATTGCAAAGAATTAATTTCTTTCAGATAAGGTATTTTGGTAAAATCACTAGTAATTAGTTATAAACCGTTGGTTGATAACTTCCTATTAATTAGATATATATGTTTTTGCCAGGCCTTTATGAAAAACTGGATGGTGTCTCGTTAATAATTTGAAGAGATAATTAAATTAATAATTTGTGAATTATTGATTTAATATCGTTAGACTAACCAGATAGACCATAACTCAAATTTATACATTTTTAATTGATTAAATACCCAACATAGTAAAAGTAGAAAATAGATATTTGCTCAGAATAGAAGCACATATAAAATCAATAAAATGACCTTCATAACAGTGCCCTTGGGTGTTGCAATGTAAAATATTGGAGGCTGGGTAAATGCACCGAAACACCTGCAGTCAAAACCAGATACTGACGTCCAATTTAAGGGTTATTCAAGGACATCGTATTGGCTTGTGTTGCATCATATATCTCCTTCGTTGTGATTTTAAATTGAAGGAAAAACCACAAAGTCTAATCCGTACTTGGAAGTACGGAGTTCCTTTCATGTTGGATGTCCTTTTAGCTGGTCCCTGCACCAACAAATGGAGAAAGCACAATTATTTCTTATACTACATGCCTCCTTCACCCTTGTGTCATCTTGAGGTTTCGTATGCATGACGTTCACAGCTAAATAACAGATCAGATCAATTATACAAAATAAAAGTGTTGACATGGATCATCATATATTGTTTTCTTTTTGTTTCTGACAGAAAATGTAAGGAATACCGAGTGTTTGTGACATTGAGCTGGTGGGCCTAATGGCTATGATGCTATTTGATCTGAGGCAAGTTGTTTTCATACAAATAAACAATCTTAATGAAAAATCTAGTTTTCAATGATGGATTGTGCTTTAGTGCATTACTGCATCACATCATTTAATTATATTCCCAATCATTGATTTATTGTCCCTGATACTGATCCAAAATTATAGAATGGAGAAAATTAGACATCACCAGTAGTCAATATTGAGACCTGTTTCAATAAAATACAACAGGTGTACAAGCTTGAAAAATCTGTAACTTTAAAGTGCAAAACTTTAAATTACCAACAACATTTCATAATTATTCAATGGATGTCCCATAATTTTCTGCAGCTGATTATAAACAATACTAAAGTAATTATTTTTTACCCTAAACAGGAACAATATAGAGTCAGCACAAAGCTTCAGTTAATACAGCTGGGGAGGGGGGGTATATCTAGAATTAGAGGACTAATGATGGAATGGGATCTTGAAAAATGAATCCCTGCTTTTATCTTTAGTCATATTGATTACTGCAATGATATCTTCTCAGGTCTGCCTAAAAACTCCATCAGACAGCTGCAGTTGATCCAGAACGCTGCTGCTTGTGTCCTCATTAGGATATTACCCTAGTTCTAAAGTCCTTTACCTCAGAGAATAGACTTCAAAATACTTTTACTAGATCATAAACCGCTAAATGGCTTAGCAACAAAGTATGTTGAATATCTGTTGTCACTATATCAACCCTCCAGACCACTCATGTCCTCCAACTCTAGTCTACTAATCATCCATAGAAGTAGAACCAAACATGGAGAAGCAGCTTTCAGTTTCTATGCTCCCTTTACCTGGAACAAACTTCCAGACCATTGCAAAGCTGACGAAGCACCGAGTCCCTTTAAATCAAAGTTAAAAACACATTTGTTTAGAGCAAGGGCTATGTAAAAATCTGGAGATTAAATTTCAATGCTCCCTGACCTTTCCTAAATGAGATTGATGTCAAACAATCAAGTTGACAAATAATTTGAATTACTCAATAATCCTGCCACATCAGCCAATTAAATAACTCAGAATGATTAAGTGAGTTATTTCTCCTCAGTGCTGACAGAGCATCTGCACAACATGGCATGAGATTAAGTAACCCGAATATTAGGTCATTCCTACAAAATGTACAGTTTTTCTCAGTTGCTAAAACACTAAAATCCATTGGCTGAAGAAAGTTCTCTGTTGCTTACACTCATTAAGCTAACTGTTCAGTCTGCTGTCAATACCTTAAACCATTCCACATGGTTAGCAAAATGCTAAACACATTCTGCACTCTAATACACATGTCATCCATACTGGTAAACACGAGTGGCAACAACTACACATAAAACATTACACAAATGTCATTGATTGCACACAATCAGTCAAAATCGATTTCACTTGTATCACGAGAGAACAAAGAACAAAGAAGATAAGAACAAAGAAAAATGTAAAGAGAAAAACTTTAATTTCTTATCCATTTTGGGCTATTTGTATGACATAAATATATGAAATTTGTTTTTAGATTAAAAATATACTTCTCCCTGAGAACTATATGTTTGGAACAATGTGTTTGCTATTTTTAGGTGTATTGTTTACTGACTGCTTTATAGTCTATGTAATTTTGAGGAATTTCTTTAATATTTGAGAGCAGTGTTTGATTTTGAGCACAGGTAAAACTGTTTTGAGGTGAAAGTTTTATTTTGCTAGAGGACTCAAATGTTTGTCAAACCGTGCTTGAAGCTGATGTTTTGAACTTAATGTTTTGAGATAACGGAGCAAGGTGTCAGGAATTGTGTTTTAGCAATTTTGAAAAACTGTATATCATATTTATCCTTATTGTCTTATAAAGATAGTGTCTGAGGGCTGTTATCCGCATTCCACAGAACTGACATTTGTACAAAACATGTAGCATAATAAATAATTATGATTACATTAAATAATTAAAATAATTTCATGTTCAAGGAAGGCAGTGGTGATGGATTTTTTTTAACTTAAAGTTTTTTTACTTAAAGTACCTTCCTACTCCATTAAAACTAAAGGTAGGGATTAGAGTTGTGTGACTGCATAAATATATAAAAGACTTAAAACATGCACTGCTAACTCTTTAAAGAATTGTGCTAAATTGATTGGCTAACATTAGCATGTTGACACTGATTTTATATGAGAAAAAACCCAAGAGAATTTGTTCTTCTGTTTAACAAGTTAATGCTTTGCAAACACATTAATTCCAATCAACATCAATATATTGAAAGCTGTTTTCTTTTTGAGAACTCAGGCTTGCTAAATCAAGATAATGATGTGCATATCATATTGCTGAATTTGTATAATAATAATAATAATAATAATAATAATAATAATAATAATTTTCGGCCATGAATTCCAAAACTGTCTTCAAAACCTCTCATGGTTTAATCGGAGAGCAGCTGACATAGTATCACAAAAAAAAAATCCTCCAATATCGAACCTTTTTGAAACTGTCTTTCCCAAAATATTCCTGTCATCATGTTTGAGTTATTCCTATTTTTATCCTGTTTTTGATCATAAGTAATGAAAAGTGCTCATGCTTTTCAGGTATATGTCACAAAGCTACACTTGGATTATGAAGGATATACATTTTGTCGTAGATTACTGAAAGAACATCCTCTAGTCTAGAAGTATTAAGTTTCAGAAGAGCACTTTCTTTCTCAATGTATTTTGATATCTTCTAAATAAAGTGTATGGATGCCACAGCCTAGATAACTTACTAAGACAGTTATAATGTTAACAACAGACATGTTATAAGAATGAAAAAGGGAGAGTTGAAGACCTGGTTTTCAAGATGTATATCAGTTTGTTAAAAAAGCTCTCTTTTCATTATTTTCAAATTGCATGCGACATTAAATAATGCCTGAAATCAAACTGGATCCCTCTTATTAGTATAGGTCAGAAATATGTTAGTGCTGACATCCATGCGGTTCCGTGGGCAACACACCTTACAAGCGCTTCAAAGAGAAAAGCAATCTACATATCATTAAGCTAAAAGCATGACTGCCTTCTGGAGGTTGCAGAAGCTTCTCTGTGATTTAAATATTAGATGTTTGGAAGAAACAAGAACATATAACAACTGAATATGAGCTATTAAAAATCAGCACAAGGCTGTGCCACCCACAGCTCAGATGAATAAACATCACAGGATTACTCAGAAGTAATCTGTCTGAATGAATCTAATTATTGTGGCTGCAGCTGAATCTATTTGTATTGTTTATCACATAAGCTGTACAATCTTTAATTTGGGGGCAATTACAAGTTGCTGGAAAGAGAAAAGCATTTAGTGAGTTTAAATATAAATCAAATTTGGTTCAAAATACAGTAGTTAACTCACATCAATTGCTCTTTAAAATGACACAAGGGGGCGCTATCAACGCCATAATCTATTAGCCCTGACTCTACCCTTTTCCTAATCGTCCTGGAAGTGTCAGTGAAGTCTGTGGAGTAGCTCTTGAGACAGACAGGTCTTTTATTCCGAGCTCTCTGGTCTGACACACAAAGCTGTCCTGTGTGTCTGTGAGCCGGGCTGATGGGCTGTACACTGATTACTCTGAGTACTCTGAGTGGCTTCTCCTGCAGTGATGTAAAACCCAGTTTGGTGTTTTACATAATGAAGCAAAATTTTTTTGAACTTGTTACTGAAGCTTAATACAGCCTAGATTTTGGTCTGCTGACAAGAGTTTTCTCATTTTGTTGTGTGCATAATTAGGCCTCATATTTTGTTGAATTCTCTTCTTTCTTTCGCAAAAGCAGTCAACGGTTCAAAGCCCATTTGGAAGCTGAAGATTTATTTGTTTATTTTATGCTTTTTGGAACTTTTTACAATTGTGACTCATTATAAGTGTTTCGATGTCTATGCCCAAACTTGTAAAATGCTGAAAAACTTCGCATGAACCAGCCAACAACTCAGCTAAAGTTTGCAAGATAGTAGAACAAAAATCAATGGTCAAGAAGAAAATAACAAGAGCATTGTTCCCAGATTGAAAGTGGGTTCATAAGGTGAAAATTGATACAGACATTTGTCCAGTGGCAAGGAGGTCACAAGAAAAGTTACCAAGGAAATTGGAAACTTTTCAATCCTACGGAGGCTGTCAGGGGTCAGTTGCAGAACAAATTTTGAGGGGTAAGAATCCGAACCCTTGGTTAGGTATTAGGTATGACACCCCATGATCATAGGTGTGCAGATTCCTAACATAGACTGTTTGTGGAGCAGCCAGGTGCTCCAGACAGCAAAAAGTATAAGCCACACCATATACTGAAAAAGAGGTTTGTTATGTTCCCCTCTGGGAGGCGCTATCATGCTCCAATGAGGAAAATAAACAGCGATGGCTTTTCTTTTATTCCTTCTGCCAACACCTTTTTAAATGTTAGAAGCAGCGTTTTGAGATCTGTTGTGTTAGACTGACTGGGATATTATTCTGCTGTCGGTAAAAGTGCTGTTTAAATGGTCAGATCCTGCTCCTCATTCTCTATTTTTTTATTTATTTATTTTTTTTTTTTTACGTGTCCTGTCTAGCAGTTTGCCACTCAGAATTGGTGTCTGAGTACCAAGTACAAGCCCAACAGGCCTCGAGAGCCATCATCGACCAGTGGGCAGGAGCATCCATCACCGACGGGGAGTGATGGAGGGGTAGAAGATGCACCAGGCCAGAGGGCAGCCAAACACCCAACCTGACAGGTATACATAGACAGACAGAGACACTCATACGTACCCTCCCTCTCATGCGCACACGTTCTTACAAATACAGGACACACGAAAAAAGGACGCTGTACACTCATTCAAACACCTTATACATACTCTATAATCCCAGGCCCAGGGACAGACGCCCCGATAGAGCACCCTGCCCCTGCACCCGGGAGACGGACCCCTTGCCCACCAGGATGGGGACAAGCAGACCGCCAAGGCCCCCACCCCAGCAAGAGTAGCCTACCAGCCCAGGTTCTCGACAAGACGGCCTGATAATCCACCCGGGCTCCAATCCCTGATGGTCCAACGAACAGGGGTGTGGAAAGACCCCCAGCCTCCTCCCCCTGCTCAATTGTGGTGTTGTTGCGTGTTGTTCTAATTTGCACTTAAAACAGAGGGGTGGGACATGGGAATACTGCCGGGTACCGCCATCTCCCTCCCCGGGCCCTCAGTGTCAAGATGCATTTAAACAGTGGGTACCGGCACCACAGACGAGGCCCCTTATAAGGGGCCCCGCCTCCAGTGCCGAGGCGCACCCACCGCCAGGTCCCTACATGTGCGTGTGTCATGTAAATGTTGCAAGTGTAAGTGTCTAAGTTGCTCAATAAAATTGGGACCCGGCCGCCACCGGGGAACGAAGATGGAAACTCCATCCCGCACCCCAGTGACGTGCCCACGTCCCAAGGCCTTGTGAATGGTAGAATGAAGGGGCAGGTGGACAGAGGCAAATGAGGATGGGGAGGAAATAACTGGGGTGACACTGCTCCTCATTCTCCTGTTGCTCATTGACTGGTCTATTTGACTGGTCAACGTATGTATGTATGGATGGATGGATCATCTGCTGTGACTCATGTCTGCAAATAGAATTGCCCTTTGGGGATTAATAAAGTATTATTCCTGTGAATTGTAAATAAAACGACTAGTGACCAGGTTTATTTCAACTCAAAGTAAAAGCCCATGCACAACAAACACAATTTTTTTTTTTTTTTACTTTGAAGACAAACTGATCACAAAATGTGTCATATGGCTGGAAAATGGCCTATAAATAGGGCAAAAACTGTACACCGTGTGCCCACCTTGCCCCCTGGGATACAAGCACAGGCCTGCACTATTGTGCATAGATGCATGGAGCAGGTGATGCAGCATAATTAGAACACTATTCAGTAGAGATATATGACTTAATAAAATAGGCTACCTGTTGATTCAGTACCCACTTTTAAACGCAAGTCTTTATTGAAAGTAGCATCAATCTCTGCAAAGAATGATGCAACATTTACACATAAGGAAACTGTACAAGATAGTGGAATACCAGTCAGTTCGGACACCGATTATATGAAAATTGCGCTGGAATCACAATTTTTTTTTTTTTTTAGATCTGCACTGTTGAAAAATTCCACATGAGGTTTTTAAGTGGTGGGGACAAAACTGGGATTTATAACTACTGCCTGGTACATGCCCTTTGTACACAGCCTACTTTCCTGCAGGAGCACAGAATTATGCTAGCGTGGCAATGTGCATAGAGAGGACCCAGGTGGGATTTGATCCCCAGATTTCCAGCTGAAAATCAGGTGAAAATCCGGTGCACTTACCAGTAAGCCAAACTTATAATCTCAAGGTTGACTAGCCAGGGCGCATTATCGAATGGAACCATAGTGACAGGACCCCACACCATCACACATGGTTAAAGAAACTATAGCGTTCCAGTCTCCCTCTTACATATGTTTGTGTGCTCCTAGTCAAGGCATTTAACCCCAAGTTGCCTACCAATCTGCATATCAGCATATGACCAATACACCAATATATATATATATATATATATATATATATATATATACAGATATCCCATTTGTGGGACAATAAAAGCTTATTTTAGTCTATTCTGTTGTGTTCGAATACTTCTTTGTGAATGTGATTGGGTGAATGTGGCTCTAGTATGAAGCATTTACAGTGCTCGGTACTAAAACTTTTGCACAAAATTAGTCTATTTTCCATTTTGCTGTATTTTTTTTTTATAAAACTGTCTACAGACATCAGCAGACACTTTTCACTGACTGAGAACATATAAATGTAAAAACCGCAGGGAAATTAAAAATTTCATTGCCAGAGCATTTGTACACAAACCTACACCTCGATCTGGTTAATGATCCTTACGGAGCTGTCTGTCATGATTTAGCACAAACTGTCATGTTCTCATCCCTTAGCTTTGACTGTTTCAGGTGAATTTAGCTTGGATTTAAAGAAAGTTCAGAGTTTCATCAGCTTTGCATTGGAGGGGCACGTTTGTTCCAGATAAGAGAATCATTGAAACTGAAAGTTTCTACATGTTTGCTTCTAATTCTAGTGATGCTGAGTTTAATTAATTAGAAGACCTGAGTGATGGGTGGATGAGACAATTACAAAGGATCTTCAAGTAATTTGATGCCAAACCATTTAGTGATTTGTAAACTAGTAAAATCATTTTTAAGTATATTCTCTGATTGACAGGGAGCTAGAATAAGGACTTTAGAACTGGAGTCATGTGATCTACTTTCCTGCCTCTAGTTAGGATGCTAGTAACAGCATTCTGGATCAGCTACAGCTGTCTGATTGACCTTTTAGTCATACTGTTGCAATAATCAGTCTGACTAAAGATACATTCAGAGAGGAGTTTTTGAAGACCTGTTGCATCATTTGTAATTTAATCCTAGAAATGTTCTTTAGGTGATAGAAGGCTGACCCTACGAGTGCCTTTATGTGACCCTGGAGATTCAAGTCTGAGTTCATTACTACACCTAGATTTCGGGCTTGATCAGTAATTGCTAGGTGTATTAAGTGGAGCTGTGTCCTGACTCTTGATCATTCTCTTTAGATCCAAAGATAATGTAATCACTTCAGTTTTATTTTTATTCAGCTGGAGAGAATTATGGCATATCCATCTGTTTATTTTCTCAACGCTCAAGTTCGCTTTGGGTTTGGATGAATTTAAAATCACCTGAAGACATTGGAATGCAGCTAAGTAAAATCTTATGGTAACTAAATCATATTGGTTGTTATAATCTGGGTTTGTGGGAGCATGTAGATATTAACTAGATAGGGCCCCAGGATAGAGCCCTGGGGACCCCCACATGTGATTTTGTCTCTTCTAATGAAAAGTTGTCTATTGCTACAAATAAGTCCTTGCTCTTAAGGTAAGACTCAAACCAACAAAGTACTGTGCCAGAGAGTCGGAAGCAGCCCTCCAGTTGTTTTAATATATCATGGTCAACAGTGTCAAATGCTGCAGTGAATTCCAACAGAACTAGCACTGTGGTTCTACCACAGTCTGTATTTATAAATATGTCAATGAACACGTTGACAAGGGCAGTCTCAGTGATGTGGTGCACATAGAAACCATACTGAAAAACATCAAAATGGTCGGTCATTGTTATGAAGCTTTTTAACCGCTGAAAGGCAGCTTCTTCAGTAATCTTACTGATGAATGTAAGATTAGAGATTGGCATGTTGTTTTGCAATTATGTGTTGTCCAGGTTGTTTTTCTTCAGTAGGGGTTTGATAACTGCGGTTTTTAAAGCCTGGAGGTGAGACGCCTAACAGGAGATAACTATTTGAATCAGAACTGATCCGATGACAAAACCACAGTTGGCCTGTTTGGCTGCACCGGAATTGAATTTCCCCTTGTGGGACAATAAAGTTATCTCTTCAATTCATATTTGATGTTAGGACTCTTAGTCCAGCTTTGTTCGGATAGTCCTCATCTCTCAGAAGATATGTTTTGCACCTTACTATATCTTTAAAGGAATGTTATTGGGCTGCCAGTGCTGCTGTTTTTAAGATATATCTTTCATCACTTCCTTCAGGCATTGGTGCGCTGATAACATTTTTAATGTTTCGTCTCCCAAGTCTTTGCAGCAGCTAAAAAAAAATAATCTGTCTTCAAGATTTCTGACTGGTCTTTGGCTACATCAATAGGTCCTGTGTGAATAACAGACTGTCTCAGTTTATAATGATAATTTATTATTCTTGACAACTAAGCTCTGTATTTGTGTCGCAAGACAAATAATAATTTTTCAAGTGTTGCTGGATTTTAATTGCTTCTGCAACTCTTTGTGACATTAATCCTACAGGACAAGTTTTCAAACGTAATAGGTAATATGGGTACCAGCAATGTCACAATACTGACAGTGAGTCATGCTGGGATAAATTGATTCTGCCACTCCCCCTGTGGAAAAATGTTCCCTGATTCTGATGGCATGTGAATTAGCTCAGCATGATGTCAACTGTTTTAAGTAAACTCTGTGTATTACAAATTGTTGCTTTCAATGACAAGACCACTTTCGGTTTTGGTGAAAATAATGAACATGTTTGTCTAAAGGTTTGTTTTAGAATGTTTCACTCTTTCCAGAGGATTTTAGCTGGAAGAATGCTTAAGATACACATGCATGATTTGGATTTAATTTATTTATAAAAAGGGACAAGCACAAAAATACATTGACCAATACAAAGGAAGGACATATGCTAGTCCCTGGGCAGGTTTGATGACAACAGGTGACAACAATACAGCAGCTGTAAAAAGAGTGCAAACAATTTACAATACATAAAACCTACAATTACAGGTACACTTTATTACACATCATCACGTTTAAGACAAACATGAAACAACTTTGATAAAAATCACATCATCCGTTATGAGTGCATTCTTGTTTAGACAACAACCATTTTTCCGTTTGACAAGCAAATGTAACAAAATTTGTGCTAGCCAACCGATGGCAAGGTATTCCATGAATTTATAGCTGTAAATGAAAATGCTTATTGTAATAGTGCAGATTTGCATTTTGGTGCGCTACACTGTCCTCTACAGGAGGAGCATGTAACATAAGTTGTTTTTTTCTGAGGTTAGTGTAGTAAAACTTCTCAAGGGTGGAGAGGAAACATGAATGATTTTAAAAAGTTAACATAGATTTGTATATGTAATTACCTTATCAAAATTGAAAAGGTTATTTTTAACATGGCAATGTTGATACTATTTAGATTTTTTTTATCATGAATTCTAATTGCATATTTAGATAGTGATTCAACTGATTTCACAGTTACTTTACCGGTTTGTGACCAACTTGTCATGCGAGGTGAAGTACATATATTAAGTGAGTGGCAAATTTTTTTTTATTTTTTTTTAAAGTTAACATAAAATCTAAAGTCACCCCTAAGTAGGTACTTTCACTAACTATTTTTATTTTATCCCCATCTACTACAATATCCAGATATTGTGGTAAAGTGCCCTTATTAGTCAAATTCATGGCAACAGTCTTGTCTGTGTTAAAGTTGGACATGTTCTACAGAGCCAATTAGGAACTTAATCTCTATGGTAAGTCTTGTGGCCACCTCAACTAAATTTTTGCCACGTTTGAACCTTTGTTTGATCTTGGCAGCAGTTTGCAAAATTAACAATTATTTTTGTGTGCTAAAGTAAAACTGGCACGAAATTCCTCGCAATGTTTGGGCCCTTTTCAGCCACACTCTAAGTACCTTAATACTATATAAAGGATCACTTGCCGTAATTCAGCCTTGTTGTAGAATTGCAGGTGTGATGAGGTAGCCCTCCTGTGAGCATTAGCACAGAACGACTGGGTTTCGGAGGGCGGGGCCTAGGCTATACGCTTCTGTGGTCAATGAGTCTGTAACGATATTTCGAATGTTCAACTATAATATATAATCTTTTTTTTCCCCAAATAAAAGCATACTAGCACCAATGCTACATTAAGAAACTGGGGTATTAGCTGTGAAGCTAAATCTGAATGTTAGCTATGAAGGTAATTCAAAAAAGCAAACAACTCAAACAATGCCACAATGTGTACTGCAAGCTGAAGGACATTACTGAGGAAAATATTCTTACTTGTACAGGGATATTTGCTGGTTCACGGAGAGTTGGTATTTATCCTGGTAGAAGTTTAAGGCGATCTGCGAATCCACTGCTGAATTGTCCCAAGTAGGAAAAACAGTCGTCCAAGATGTTTGCCACAAACTACCACTTTTGTACACCCAGGTACAGTGCAGTTTGGATGTGGTCTGGACTCCATGCTGTTGGTTTGTTGTTTGCCTGTTATCGTAGCTCTCCGTGCCGCGGAGGGAGGGACTTGGAGGGTGTAATACGGGGAATGGGGTAATTGGCTGGAACTCAACACGTAATATGCCGAAACGTGTCGTCATATGCCAAACTGCCAAACAGCCGTTTCTGAGTGCTAATTTCACGATGTAGACAGACATACCCCGGGACAAAGGAAAGACTAATCAGTAATTTTAACCTCTGGGGGAACTAAAAGATATGATCAAAGACCTAAAAAAATGCAAATTTCATGCCAGGTCCACTTTAATGTTCAGATAGTGTGGATCTGCTGTGAGAAGATGTCTCAGACTGCAGCAGGATACAAAAATACAGATGCCTGTACTTTGATCAAGATTTTTACTTTTACATGTTTTTTTTATAGAAAATCTTTATGTCTGATGTTTCTCTCTTGTAATAACCCAATTAGGTTTTAGACATACTTTTTTCTGGGGTCACTTTGTTAGGTAGATCTACTTTATCCTGCCCCTTATGATTTAGGAGGATGTGGAGTTATATATTAGCCCTGACAGTACTGACAGGTTTTTTTTTGCTTTGTTTACCAGACCAATTTTAAATAAAAGGTTGTGTCCGAGGTTTTGTACAGAACCAGGTTGGTGCTGTTAATGAGCTTCCGGATGGTTCTCTCCGTGGGTACACGTCCAGCACACAGGCTCCCTGGAAAGGTCAGCTTGCTTGTCTTTGAATTCATTTTCAATTCTAGTTTTTCTCAAAGTTTATTTTGATTTAGGTATTATTATAAATGGATACAATGTTTAAACATGTTAGTGCAGCATCATCAGCTCATGACAGAGCATTTTATCCTAACAAAAAAATTTGCAGCAACAAGAGCTCGAAACTAAATTTAGTATTTTCTTAATTTTTGATAACAGACTTAAACAGCAAAAAACATTAATCACTTTACATGTGGTATTCAGCCTAGTTTATACTTTTCTGTCTACATCAAAACGGACAGACACAACACCATTATCCATATACCATTATTAGGGCTCTCCGTCACCAATGCAAGGATGAACAGTGTAGAGACTGTGATTGATCAGCTCAACAACAGCCCCAAATCATTTCACAAGAACGGTGCTCAATAGTCAATGTAATCAGTAGTCAGTACAGTATTTAAGCACTACATGCTTTATATTGAAATGACAGTTTACTTAATGTGGCAATTTTGAACACTAGGTGGTACAGAGAACCACAAAACCACAAAAGAGTATTCAATGAGTTGCACTTTGGGGTGGACCCGAACCCAAAAACGGTATTCGGAAAGGAGTACTGTATTTGTTATAAACAATTACTTTCTAAACTACGTATATTCAGGAACTAGAAAACATATCAAAAGCTGCATTTCCTAATGAGACCGCAGTGCATGTGAGTTAGTGAGTGATGACGTTCAAGAGTGCAGGGGGAGAGGAGGAGAAGGTAAAACAGGTGACTGACACAGCTGCTCTACACAGCAACGAAAGACTTAACTGCATCATTCTTTTTATTGAATATGTTTTTGGAGCTTGACTGTGTTCCAGAGGCAGTTTATAACTTTCAGAAATCGGGGTTTGATTTTAAGATTATTCCAATACATTGCATTAGCCTTAACGTCTGCAGTCGGGTGCTCGTGTTTGCTCTGTGGTAAACCAGATCTGTTGGCTCGGTAATTTAGACAGTAGCCTGTTGACAGAATAACAATTATGTTTGGTTAAAAAGGTTGCAATAAGGCTTTTGTTGTTGTGTCAAAATGTGAACTTGTGGTAGTTATTGGTATGTTTAAGTTACTTTTGTCTTTTGCAGACATCAAGATGTAATAGGCTATTTATTCTTAGCATAGCTTGTCATTATACTGAAACTCAATTCAATTAAATTCAATTCAAAAATACTTTATTGATCCCAGAGGGAAATTAATTAATTCCCCAACCAAAAGAAATTTTTTTTGCCTGGCTCTGTAGACGCAGGGATATCAAACATCCGTCAACATCTGCAATGCATAATCACATGCTTTTAAAGCATCCTTTCTCGGTACTGTCTACTGTCTGTCAACGCCGCTGCTGGATTTATGGAAAAACTCCAAACAATATTGCATACCCATAATTATCATCATGGATTAATAAATATTATGTAAATTAGAAATGTAACACACACAAAAATAATTTTTACGCCTTTATTGAAATTTACTTGAATACAAATACAAATAATTTCCCCCCGTCAAAAAATACGAATTCAGATACAAATACCGGATGCTTTGCAAACCCCTGGTTGCATGTCTAGTAAAAAGCTTTCCAGCTTAATCAAAACGTACTTTATTTCGTCGATTGCTTCTTGAAGGGGGAATGCATTCACAAGCTAAAGAAAATAACTTATATTTAACCCGAAACGACACTGCAGTGGTAGGCAGACCTAGTATGCTTTGCAACACTGAAAACCTAACAAAGAGCTATAAACGAAACAGTTCTCTGTCAATACATCTGTGTCTGGGTAAAAAGTTGCTGTTGGCGAAGTATAAACTAGACTTTACCCTGGGCTTTCCACATCTCTTATGCCTGTAATGTGGTTGTTTACCTGATTAACAAAACAAAAAGTATTAACACTATTGTGGTACAGGATTGTCTAGTTCAGCAACTGTGCTAATATTGGGTGGATTTATTGTGGAAAACTGTCATATGATGGGTTCTTGAGGTGCAGACAAGATACATGACTGAGACAATACTTAATGAAGAGTAAATGGCCTGTACTAGAATGATCTACTCCATAGGACCCCGAAGTTCAGACTACATTCACACATTGTAGCCACATCAACACAGGCACACTGACAGAAGAGAGGCTAACACAATGACTGAGATGGACAAAGCTGGGGTTTGAACCAGCAACCCTCTGGTTACAACAGGAGCTCCTACCTCCTGAGCCATCATCACCCCCAAAATACTCAGAAGAAATAACTGTAAGGTAACACACTGGAGGTGATCCTAGATGGTTAGAGTAGTATCACAGTGAGTAACAAAAGGAGCTGATGGGAAGCAATGCAAACCTTAGAGCTTAAACTCTGAGCGAGAAGTGAAGGTGACAAAAAATTCAGAAGAGCTATTCAAAAGTATGGACAGCTTAAAAGAGCATAAAAGCAGAAATAAACTGCAGTGCCAAAATAAAGTAAAAATAACAAAGTGATGGTCAAAACTGAAACAGAAATGAAAAACAACGTTATAATACCCAGGGATCATGACAAGAAAGGCTTTAGGATGCATTAACATCAGTCCTGTTTACTCTGCTTAAGTCAAAATCTAGTTTGTTGGTGCAGAAAGTTCAGTTCGTTTGGGGAGGAGTGATTGCAATTGAACTCTGAAGAGGATCAAAAGAGCGAACGTTGGTACACCTAAAAACCCAGGTCTTGTCTCAGTTGAAGCGAACTCTGGAGCGTTTTGATTTTATGTGTGAAAGCCAGGTGAGTCGACAACGCTCCAGAAGCAGGAAACGGACCATTGCGCAGTGCAGTTCAGGGAAATAAAACCAAAACAACTGCTCAAGAACAACTATGCCCCGTTCTCTGTTTATGGTGAGCCCATTAGCTGGCACATTTGCCAAACACAACAGCGCAATCCAAAAACGGCAAAAAATCTAGTCTAGTCTAGTCTGCAACAGCTAAACATAATGATAAAAACTGAAAAATTAAAAGCAACAATGTTGCAATTTTCATTCAAAATCGAACTGAGTCTACCGGACTGTCAGATGTGAAAGTGATCTTAGACTAGTCTACTGATTGGGCACCTACTGCACCTCTTTAAATGTTTTGTCTATCTTTGTTACTTTGACAGTAATGTGTTTTTTGGTTTCCTTCTTATTTTAAAAGTATAGTGGAGGATTCTTCCGAATATCGGAAAAGAACCGACCTCTCTTTATTTTTTTTGGGAAAAAAAGTGCCGTCACAACAACAAATCTTCCCTTGAAACTTATCATGAAGACGTAGATAACTTCTTCTAGCAGTAATATGAAATGCATTTCTCCAAATAGCATAACAAACTTCAACCTACCTGTTAAGTAGAAACTTGCTGACGGAGGCATTAGTTGGGAGCCCAACCAGTGCTGTCAGCACACTCCATCGTTGCAAAGAATCTCCTAAAAACACTCTGGTCTTGTTTCTCTCTTCTGAGGCCTTTCTCTTCTTCTCATACTTCAAAGATACTTTTTCTTTTGCGACTTACAAGCATTTTCAAAGGACCCAGTGAGAACTGCGAGGTAGAATTAATGGATGATAGCATAGTGCGATACATGATCGGCAAGTAGGAGGAAAAATATTATAGATGGTCCACCGAGAAGAAAAAGATCCTCTGCCATACCTTTAAGTTGATGACCAAATGTTTGTCTTATTGGGAATGCTGATAAAGAAACCACAACCTCAGACTTTCTACTCAAAAGTAGACAGTATTAGTAATCACTGGGTAATTCTTGAAGCAACATTTATAGCATCTGGGCAACACAAGAAAGGTTTTCATGTTACAGAAAGCTGTTCTTTCAACTGTTCTTAGCAGCATTTTTCGTCGGCATCAATCTATTTTTATGCAAATCGGTAATTGCAATAAACTACTCTTTTGGATGCAATCCCTGCTGACAAGACAGTGATTTCAGGCACATCTATCCTCATTTTACAGTATTCATTGTCTGCTGATTAGTTGTTGTGCTCCTGCTCCTGACTGAGTATTGCCCCTCCATCTGGATGTACGTGGGTGGAAAATACTTCACACAACAAGGGATATCCGTTTCGGAACTTTACTGTACTTTGTATGGTAAGTACAAACATACAGTGATTCACATTGATGTTGACAAGTGCTGCTATGTTGGCTGTGGTCTCTGGCTCGGGCACAGAACAGTAAACAGCCTGCCAATGCAGTGAGCCGTAAGTACCGTTCAACATCCAACTTAGAACTGAACTCTTTTTCGTCCGGAAACTTTACTACACGCCTCTTACATATGCGTATTACTCCCACGGACGAATCAGGATGCTATGCTTAGTAACGCGTGGTGAATAAGGGAGGGCCAGACATAGTTACTGTGGTCTATCTTACAGTATTCATAGTCTGCTAGTTCGGTGAATAGAATGATTTCAGTTAAACTGTCAGGTATTCACAGATGCTGATAGCATAAATATCCTGAATTGAGAATTGCATATCCTCTGCCAGGGCAAAAAAAAAGCAGAATTTTTTTTTTTACAGCGCATTGTATTCAATTTGTACTTCGCAAAAAAAATGCGTAAACAACTGGAAATGTTAAAACTAAAGATTAAGCCTGGATTTTTGAAAGATAAAAATAATTTGTGTCCCTGCCAAAGCTTTTGGTCAAGGGAGTTTAATTACTTCCTTGTGGTGTTTCTGTTTTTTTTAAGTACTAGCAGACACTTCAACATTCACTGCTAGTCCGGTTTGTAATAACGTGGATAGTGGTAGGGATTTACAGTAAATCAGCAGTAGATTTAACCGTTTGTTACCTCCAATTAAATTGTCATCACATCTAGTTAAATAAAAACTCACAAATATGAACACTTAAGCTAATCACTAAGTAACACTAAAAAGCTGTCATGATTTATTCTGTTTATTAGAGCTAGAAGTAGTTAATTCCTCCACAAACCAAAGTCCCTTCATACAACAGAGGGAGGCCAGCCCAATGGCATAAACAAATGTTAAGTAAAAGATAAGCTATGAGAGTAGAGAATCCATTTTGGGTGGTCCAGAGGAAGCATTTTCTTTGAGTTAACCTCCTTTGGACTTTTAAACATTCCAGCCTTTTCACATGCATAATGTTTATTACACACGGTTTCTATGATCAAAATGACACATATGGGTAAGATATGGGTTTAACTTACAGTGTCCTGTTAGTGCAGTGAAAGATATGGCGCATTCTTGGGTTCAAGCAATAAACAGGAAGTGAATGAGAAGCCACAGCTGAGTAAGCTATTTTAGCTTTCATAAATAAATTTGTATACGTTCACTTCGGTGCGTTATGTTAGAATTATGAAGGAAAATGTGTCAACAACAGGTCAAAAATGTAAAACTGTATATACAAAGGCTATGGCCAAATAAAAAGCTGATGAAGAGCGGAACAAGAGAGGAGCAGAGTGAGTATCTGTGCTACATTTGAGCAATGGTGTCATCTAAAGAAGCAGAGAATGGATACCATCCAGTCCACTTTATTATTGGATTGATTTGGATCCTATGAATGATTTCAAGAATCGTTTTCAAAATCAGTTTCTAATGGCTGAAAGTGTCGCCCCTTGATTAGTCTCTTAGATAAAAATGAAAACTGTTACTTGTTATAAAGCTTTTCTTTTTGCAAAACTGTTATTATTACCAAGGTGTACTCACCTCTTAGGCTAGGAATGGAAAGTTGTCCGGAAAGAGGTCCATAAGAGGGAGGCTGCAGCTACATCAGACCTACAGAGTGCCATCCTGTATCAAAAACGTGCTGCTCCAAGATAGATGACCCAGAGCAGACCTTCAGGACCAGATAATTTAGGAAGATTGGGAGCTATATTAGATCTGCCAGCTACAGCAACCCAAGAGCTGTTTTTTGAAGCAAATCAGATTTGTGGCTGTTAGTATGTACTTTTTATAGCAGTGATTTCACTACCCAAATACTAGGAGCTGCTGTATTGAAGCATGGACTCTACCTTACATTCACCACTGACCATATTAATCAACTGTGAGAAAATGTTTCATAATGTATAATCATAAGTTATGTGACCCAAAAGATCTTGATTTAGAATAATTGGGCTGGATAATTTCTCTTGTAACTGGTTTAGTGACTGTATGTTGCTATTATACAGAACAAACATGTTAGAACTCAGTGACAATTTTCTGCATCTTCATCTGACTTCAGGACAACTGGAGATCTACAGAAAACACTGACCCAAGAAGACTGGGCTGTGTTCTATTATCAGGATGACGTCATGCTGCCTCACCAAAGCCAAGCCCCTAATTGGAGAAGAGGATCTGAACAAGACTAAGTCGGCGTATTGAGAGATTAATCTGTGATTGTTTAAAGGTATTTAAGCGTTGGGTTAGGAGGGGTGAGTTAAGGAATAGTAGACCTATTTCCTCTGCTCTGGCCAGAACATGTTTTTTAATAAATACTTAAACACTGCTTCACCTTATTTTTCAGACTTCTTGTTAGTCATGCTAAGAAAATCTAATTAAAAGGAAGAAGAATGGTGAGATAAATTGTTAATGCAGGATGACACAATCATACAGTTATTTGAACTGAAAAGATATTTATTGCTTATTTATTGAGCATATCCTTTCTACATTTAGTGGGCATATCCTGGCAGTTTGTGCAGAGACATCAGGTGGGTTGACCTACAGCTGGGAGGTCTGAGGAAGGGGAATTCAATGCCAGATATACACTAATTGACCTGCTCATCAGTAATCCTGTAGGCTTGTAGTTCTTCAACTATTTGGAAGTCTTTTTCACCTAAACTCTCTTGGTGACATCTGCAGTATATTCAAAATCAGAGCCAGGAAGGCTATCGTCTGGGGAACTTTAAATACATAAGAAAAATGGTTGAAATACAGCTAAACCAAAATGTAGTAATCTGTGGGCTGCTACCTTGTGATCAGTTGTTGGCAACCGTAGCTGATGTGGTAGAAATCCATCCCATAATCTGTGGGTTGCTGGTAACTTTACTTCATTCACGGCAAAATGGAGTGGATAAATGGTCTATCAACAGATCTTGGTTGTAATGAAATATGTAGGCTGTAAACATTCATTCTGTGCTTTGTTGATTAAATGTTTTCACTGCTAAACAATATCAATATTTGTCCAACAGGTTTACCAATCAATACAATTCCTACAGGGGTGCCAGCTCTCTTCTCCACAGCTCTTTAAATGCTTGCTTTCTTTTGACATTTTATTCTTTTCAGGATAACTTGCATCTAGAGTTTCATTTTCTACCTTGAACTGGATGTTTTTTTTATTGACAAAATACACCCCCTCTCTCAGCTGGTTGCCTCAACTCAGCTAGAGCATTAAAGGACATAGAATAACAATACTTTATCTCCTCTTCAAACAGAATGTGCTTGCTCTGTCAGTTCATTACAAACTACAAGGTGATACCGAGGTTTTTGTATTTACGTTGCTGTGCATGACGTCCTCCCTGCGCAGGTTTCTAGCTGAGGTTCTTCTGCAAGCACACAGGGATTTGTTTGATCAGCTCAGTGAACACAGTTGGTACGGGAAGCATCCAAGAGCCACTTGTTGTGGTGCCTTATTGAATTCTTATCAGACAGGAAGCCCTGGTTGATGTTGCAACCAGTATAATCTTGGCAGGGCCCCCAACACCGCTGAGATTTTTTAAATATTAATTTACATAAAATCATGCACTTTACGGTATTTTTACTATCATTCTTATATATTTAAGTCAATCAGACTGTATGTGAATCATATATAACTCAACGGGCCCCCTGTCTGTGCCGGGCCCTCAGAATCGTCCTAACCGAACCATCCCCCCCCCCCGACGCCCATGCAGACCTGTATGCAACGTCAAGCGGACATAAACAGCATTGAACAAGATGGCGGAAGATTGAGGGGTTAGAATAAGCCAAGGAATGACCTGCTTGAGAAACATTAGGTCAGAAGAATCTGTGGTCTTTTATATCCCTTCTTAAATTATGTTTATTGAAGACTGAGTGACCAGCTGTTCCTCTGTCTGTGCAGCACTTTTATCCACTTGCCCTTCATTCCAGAAGTTGAGAAGACTTTCCAGATTCTGAATAGATTTTTGAAACCATCAAAGTACTCAATATAGGGACTGCAAATTTGGGTCAAGGTAACCTGTCTTTGCTACAGAGCCAATCCCAATGAGAGAAACATACAGCACTTTGAAAATTGAAACTTACATTTTAAACTTTGTATCCTACTGCAATCAGAGACATTCTCACAGAACCTCCTTCTATTCCTCATTATTATCTGCATGTGTGAGATCCAGTCAAAGATCAGCACCAGGAGGGAAAATACACACTGCTCCGAAGTCTAGTCAAAAAAAACTTGAAAAGCAGACATCCAGAGACATCTCAGCGGGCTCCTTGCAACTGTGCGACTGAAACAACCACACATGACAGAAACACACATGTTGAATTAGATTAGACATAATCTTAGAGGAAACAGCCAGAGAACAGAGGAGGGGAAGAAATGGAGCAAAAGGCCCCACAGTTAGGAATAAGACTCCAGATGGTTGCAGCAAAAAACAACATCCTCTGCATATAGGTAGTAGTGAAACCTTTGAATTAGCATAAAGATCAGAATGTAGAAATACTTGAACCTGAATTGCAATACTCTACAGATGGGAGATGTTTTTAAATTGCTTTAAATTTAATAAAACTTCACTGTTTGTGGAAACAACAATTGTGGGTTCTTATTTTTCTTTCTTGTTCCCAGTGAGCAACTATAGTTCTGTTTATTCAATAAATAAATACACTTTATTTAAGGGTAATCTCTTAAGGAGACATTAAAGATAGATGTTTCTAAACGTCTGTTAAGGCACAGATGAGTTGCAAACCCTTTAATGTTACATTTAAGGTGTCCTGTATCTTTCCATTTTCAGTAAGCAGCCTCAGCACGACCCAGGCAGTGTCTGTGGAAAGGTTGTGTTTATTAGTGGCAGACACTCATCATACAGCACTCAATAAGACCAGAGTGCAGTTCTCAGTTTGTAATGATTCAGGAGCCTTCAGGCAGGAAGCCGGAGTCGACTCTAGGATGCATCATATAACATGTGTGATATGAAGCTGCAGACACGCTCTGATGAAATTTGAGAGAATTATCAGCTGAATCTGCAACAGCTTTAAGGAGCTTTGGCTCACAATTTTGATTGATTGATTCACCCACTGCTCGCAACACCATTCCCAATCGATTTGCACATGAACTAACATTCACTTCTTCTTCAACTGGAAAGTTTTTCATTTATTCCTGCAACAAAGACTCCGCAGGACTGAGACGAGTGCTGGGGAAGGCAGCAGCAGGAAGGCAAGCTGTCAGTGGAATCAATCGCTCTACAGCAGTAACTGAGGCAATCAGGGTTGATATTTGATAAAAACCAATATGCAGTTTTACAATTAAATGAAAAATATTGCGGACCACAAATTGTATTTTTTTTATTCATCAGAGTATGAGAAGATGATTAACCTTTTTCTTTTTTACTTTTTTCTTTTTTTTGAAAATAGATTATTTAAAAGCATGTCTGACACTATTGTCACTTTTTGAAATTAATTTTCACCCCATTTAGGGACGTTGACAGTAGTACCATTCATGTTTTGCGTATTGTGCAACAGTTGTTGCTTAGAGGGAAAAAAAGCCATTTCATTTATTTAGTGATAACATTTCATAAAATTAATTGCGAGAAATTTGATAAAGGATCAGAATATATATTGATAAAAATAGCAACAACAAATCTTATACATACGATATATACTCTTTTTATGTGTGTTCCTTCTTTGACAGCAGCCTATTATCAATAAACAAACTTGTGGTGATTTATGAAATGGCCATTTACACAGCCTGGTTCACTACTAAACTATGTGCTCAGGGAGCAATCAAGAAGAACAGACGGCCAACTGGTCATACGCTCTGTACATATCATTACAAAAATTACAGGTTGTCAAGACGCTGTGACACATTGCAAGAATAAAAGAAGCAGTGAAAACGAAGATCGACCGTATAAGTATTGTTCAAGCTGTACTTAAAGAAAGAAGCTTGGGAGGAAGAAAAATACCATGGAAGGTAATTTAATCTTGCAAGTAACTTTATATACAAATACAAGTGATTCTGAGATGTTTCACAGTGTCACATCTGAGGATTGGCATCTCCAGCTCTCAAATCTAATTACCTGTTTGACTTTCTATCTTTGAAATTGTCATGTGACAAAAATGTATTCCAGAGAAGTGAAAACAGCTTATGTTTGCAATCTGTGGGAAAATAGTAAAAGTGGAAAGGTTGATTTCATTGGACCCAAGTTGTAATAAAACTGATGATTCGAGGTGCCTGTTATTACTAGGAAATGAAGTAGTGTGGCCTTTTATTGCCCTACAACTGTTTGTTTTACTCACACTGTATTCTCTCAGTGTATTTTCCTTCAGGTACTATTACGATGGTCGGCAAAATAAAAAACTCCCCTAATGAAATCTTGCATATCTTTCCTCAGTTTTTCAGTGCCACTGACAACTGATTTGGCAGTGGCATTGAAAAGTTTCAATCGCACTTGGAATGAAGGGAATTCTAACCATGTGAAATTGCACTTCTGTATATCAAAGATCAGTTTCACATGTTTATCAACCATTCTCAATTTTCAATCTAAGGTAAGTGTTTTTTTCTTTTTTACTGCAAACGATTACCATCACATATTAAAATACACAAAGAGTGACAGAAAGTGATGACAGAATGGAAGTAGTGTTGGCTCAGCACACTGTTAGTGCACCTATATATATCATTGATGATTATTTAGCAATCAGGTTACTAGAGTCATGTTGAGCTATCAATGCAGTCTAAGTTTAAAACTATTGTTAGTCTACCTAGCACATATTTACTGAGTAATTATGTTAACTATACATACTAGCTATATTAGGAAAAACTATCTCAACTAATAAAACAATTAAAAAGGTAATTGTCTAAGATACTGAAGGAACATTCAGCAGCCTTATTCAGTTGACTAAGGTTTATTAATTATTCAGATTCCCAAAAACCTTTTGTGAGCAGGTATCTTGTGATTTATCTGACTTATATCTCTCTGAAAGGGGAAAAAGGGAAAAGTGTCTTAAGTTCTCATTTCCAAAGTCTTGGGCTGGTGCCTATCTCCATCGCAGGGCAACACAGAGACAGATAACCATCAACGCATACACTAACACATAAGCACAATTTAGAGAGACCAAAAAACCTGACAGTCATGTTTTTGGACTGTGGGGGGAAGCCAGAAACCTACACATGCACAGGGAGAACATGTAAACTCGATGCAGAAAGACTGGGTTGGGTTACAAACCCACAGCCTTCTTGCTGCAAGGCAGCAGGGCTAACCTCTACAGACCTGCACTGTTTTGTCCACTTTAAACGTACCAGAGTTCATTTGTAACGCTGGTCCGGACCTTTTATGCAGGTGTGAATACACAGAAACAAATCCTGACCACATTTTAAGGTGGTCTCGGTCCGGTTCCAAAAAGACAGAGGTTTGCTTCGCTTCAGGTCTTAATACAAACCAGTCTCTATCTGAACCAACTCCACAATATGTGCGCCCTTTTGGTAAAATTATTCATATTATTAAACCACGTGTTTGACTCGCAGCACCACAAACCAATATCCCTTATGCTGTAGTTAATGTTAATTCCTGATCTTTGTCTTCTGTTTAATCATGCTGCCAGCATGTCGGGGGTCAGCGTGCACAGAGCACATCGTCTCCTTGGTTACTGCACGCATTTACTATTCCAAATTTTCAAACAGAGCTTCGCAAAACTTGCATTGAATGAGCTGTACAGACACATGATTGACGAGAGATCATGACGCAGAGGAAAGGTTTTTCAGAATAAACAACAGCTGAGCAGTAGGTAAACAGGACAGAACGTTAGCTTCAGTGTGAAGATTCCTGCATTTACCTCTCATCGCTCAGTGATTGTCCCAACCTTGCCTCTCATCGTAACCACATCATCACACATCTTGAAAACTCTGATCAAGTCAGCCTGCTCCGTCACTCTCCAGCTTCATTCTGCCGGCTGTTAGCCCCGGGACTAACTCCTCCCGCAGCTTTGCTCCAATTCCTCTCAGGTCTCATCTGCAGCTTGACCCACATAGCTCGGCCCAGTGCTTTCTCACCTCCCAGCCTTGTCAACGTCTTGACATCTTGCTCCAACTCTCCTCCGTGTTTGGAAAGATCTCCTCGCCCATGCATCCATCCATGCAGCTCTGATTTCCATATGATTTTGCTGCTGTTCACATCCATGTCCGGGTCTTTACCCTTAGTTCCGCCTATGTCATTGCTGTCCAATAGCAACACCAATCGTCACGCATGTGATTGTGTTTCCAAAATATAGTCCACTTGCAAAAATCAACAGTCTGAATACAAACCACACCAAATAAAAAAAAATTGTTTCTTGGTCCGGACCAAAGGACTTTTCTGATCTGAATGTACCCTAAAACTATTATACCTATTATACTAAAGCATAATTAAATATATTTTAGGTAACAGGTTCCCTAATCAATAAATTATTCCCACTGCCTAGATTTTAGTTCAAAAGAGTACAGTCTGCTTATATGACACGAGGAGAAATTCTGGCATTCAACTTAAAACAGGAGACACGTTAACCAAATATTTTCCATATATTAATGTTTTTAAAAACAGTGAATGAAAAATCTGAAGGGCATTGGTTATTTTGATAGATTACAATTTTCAATTACTATCTGCTAAGGCCTGGTTCACGCATTAGGATTTTTAGGCCGCTTTTGCACCGATTCTCCCTTTCTAACTTGCCCCAGTTGTCAAGAAGGCTCTAAGAATAATTCTAACATATATTCCTGCCGTGTGTGGTGTGTTCAGGGTGCTCCGATCTTTTTAGAAGGACGCCAGGACTATTCCAAACACAATCCTAGGATATTAAACAAGTTGGATTGTTGTTGCCTGATATCCCTGTGCGTGTGGTCTGTTGAGAGGACAAATGAGCATGCAGCCGAGAATGCCGATACTAATCTAAAGAAACTAATTTCAAAGGCAAAACAAATAGAACTCAAGACTAAATGAAGAGACTAAATGTAATGTTGCAATTAATTGTGGACATAAATACGCTATTGTATTCACTTTGACTTGCTTAATATGAATACCTGCAAAAAAAGTCATAATTTTTTAAACCTACCATCTTATTTTTTCTTGTACATGAATGCATCAATGCAAGACATGTTGGACAATGTGTACGCAATAATGTATTCAGTTAAAATGTGTCATCTGCATCAGCTCCCATGGCAAAAGAACATTGTTTTATTATCATAGATGTTGTTCTAGATATCTAATACAGTGAAAAGGGAAACACTTTCACATAAATGTGCTAAATAAACACACCCTTTCAACATTTTGCATGACGCAATACATGTAATGTCTTTAAACTACATGTTGTTAACTTCGTTTTCTGACAGACTGACAGGTGAATAAATTACATGAACACTAAAAGCACATCCATCTAACTGTGTTATCTAACTGTCGTGTCCTGCTCTTTAGCTATTGCTGTCTCTTTTGTAGAGGTGAGCTGCAAATAATGTTGAGAAATGCACCCTTGATAGAAAACCGGGGTTCAGGAGATTTTTTTACGGTTCTACGGAGGTTAGCAACATGAGGAGGCACTGGTAAAAAACACTACAACTTTTCCTTCAGATCTATATTAGTGATCAAAAAAAGAAAGATATGCTTTCACAATATTATTTCATGATTATTTGCTCCAAAGACTGGAGTCCAAGCTGCACTCCTAAAGAGAATATTTGACTTTTTCGTGGTACCAGCCATATTTTATGTTTTCTATTTATCTACAGCAGTTTAACTACAGCTCAGCGGAAGTAGTTGGATAAGCTCATCAAGCAGGCCAGCTTTGTTCTAGGATGCACCGCTTGATCCAGTGCAGGTGGTGGAAGACAGAAGGACTCTGGCCGGATGGACAGTGTCTCCCACCTCTTGCATCAAGCTGTTGCTGAGCTGGAGAGCTCCTTCAGGAGATACTTATCTTAGGTTCTTATTCTTAGCAGCTCTTAGACTCTGCAACCATCACTTCTCCCAACAATCAATAAATGTTCACATCTTAGCTGTAATTTGCATTGTTCGTCATTCAAATAACATTTCTGATGCTGTTATTTGCACATCTGTTTAAAAAATCTCATGTTTCACTTTTTGCAACAAAAAACAACGTTTTTTAACGCAAACATACACATTTTGTAAGTATTTTTTTAATTACCCTGTTCAGTTACACATTCTTAAAATCAGAGTATGCCATTTTTACTGTTTCAATTTTAATTGTGACCCATACAGCTGGCCCGTACCCAGTGGCAGTTCAAGACCAAATTTACCCGGGGTGGGGCCACTGTTTTTTCATGAGGGTACAGAACAAAGACAAAAATAAATTAAGCAAAAAAATAGAAACCTGGCCAATATTTCACTGTTTAATATATTAAATGTGCCACGGAGCCAAAGAGCCATATACGCTTCCAGTGTTGCAGGTTGCTGAGCCCAGATCTAGCAGAAGAAAACTGTAATCCTATCTCAGTACAGCTGAAATTATTAATTAAAACTGTGAAGTTAAACAATTTGTTTGGTCCAAGGAATGATTAGCTACATTCTTACAGCACATTTCATCAAACGAAACTGACTTAGTATTATCTCTTCAATACAGGGGCCAAGACCAGTTCTAAAGGGGAGCTGGGCCCTGTAGGCTCCTGTATAGAACCACCCACGCCCATAAGGGCCCATTATTGGCCCCCAATTAGTTGTAAGTCCATAAGGAAATGGTCCAATATGGTTAGGGTGGAGCTACAACGTCACACAACATAGTCCTTTGATTGGGGGAATGAAAACATCCCTGCTTGCGACAAGCAGAAAAGATAAACACCAGTGCTGTTGTTCCATCTCTCCTCATTGTTCACAGAATATGTTCCTCTTAGCTACATAGAGCCCACTAATAAACACTGCAGTGAGGTTTCTGTAAAGAAATAACCAAAAACCAAGAATGAGCTGCTGTCTTGACTTATTTATTTATGTTTTATTCAGTCACGATTCTGGCTGCACTAGTATGACGGTGTGGTACAACGCCATTTGCCCAGTGAGAGTCCAACTAGTGATGCTTGAAAAGCACATCTTGAAATCACAGTCCTTGAAATATTTGTCTGGGAGAGACCTTGCTGATGGAGTATAACTACATTGTGTCTTGTTTCTGTGCTTAATCTTTCCTTGACATGAAACTATATTCCACAGCCTCACCTAGCACCAGAGTTTGGCTGCTCCTCATCCAGTTCTTAGCCTCCTACAAAGCTGTTTCTGTCTCAGTCAATGACTGTTTCAACCTATGGTTGTCATGATTTCAGGTAGATTCCTGACCCACATCCACATGCAAAATTCAGACACAGACCACAATAAAGATTAATAAGAATGTATTGATAAAAAAAATAACTAGGGGAAAATAGCAACTTCAGGAACGGTCAAGTGAAGCGGAAGATTGTAAGAGTTAGTGACTTGACTTTCAAGGCGATGAGTGATTGGCAGATGAGTGGTGTCATTTACTGTCTGTTAGAGTGGATCATGAATAGAGGAGGTGGTTAGATCCAGAGGTGTGGGCGGCTGTGCAGGGAGATTGATTCAAGAAGCTTTTAATGGGTGAGCCAGTACTGTTAGAGAGTGTAGAGGCTGACGCCAACTTTTACAAGTGTATCGCTGGTCCTTATTTTTCTCCAGATTTAACTTTGATATCACCTACAGACCCGGTTCTACGAACATCAAACCTGACGCTCTGTCTCGACAGTTCTCTCCGGAAACCCCCGAACCCATCTTGCCTGCCTCCAGCAGGGTTGGGAGTCTGTCCTGGTACCTCGGACGTCAGATCGTCGCCGCTATTCCGCTTGAACCTGATCCTGGTGGGGGGGCTCGCCTGGTAGGCGGTATGTACCATCCTCTATCAGATCTCAAGCCATCTCTTGGGCCCATTCGTCGAGGTTCTCCTGTCATTCGGGGCTG
Source organism: Apricaphanius iberus (assembly GCA_028564705.1). NCBI lineage: Eukaryota > Metazoa > Chordata > Actinopteri > Cyprinodontiformes > Aphaniidae > Apricaphanius > Apricaphanius iberus. Next base: position 1,622,564 of record JAPXFQ010000256.1, read on the forward strand.
AGTAGAACTGTGGCGGTTCTACGGCTGTATTTTTGGTGGCCTGGACTCAATAAAGATGTTAAGGACTTTGTTTTTGCCTGTCACACCTGCAATAAAAATAAAAATACCCATCTCTCTCCTTCTGGTCTCCTCCAACCGCTGCCCGTTCCGGCTCGTCCCTGGTCCAGTATTGCATTGGACTTCGTCACTGTACTCCCAGTTTCAAAAGGAAAATCAGTCATCCTTATAATCACCAACCGATTTTCTAAGGCCTGCCATTTGGTGCCGCTGTCCAAACTCCCTTCTGCTGTCCACATCTTTGGAGCATCTACCTACCCTGGATCGAGCATGCCCACAACTCACATATCTCTGCTGCCACTGGTCATTCCCCGTTCGATGCCTCGGTTGGGTTTCAGCCGTCTCTTTTTTCCAACTCCGTTCCTGACCCTGTGTTGCCTTCAGTCCGTACTTACCTCAACACCTGCAAAAGGATCTGGTTTCATACCCGCTCAGCCCTTCAGCGTTCTTTTGCCCAGAATAAGAAGTACGCCGATCGTCACCGTTCTTTGGCACCTTCCTACAGCCCCGGCCAGATGGTTTGGTTATCGGCCAAAAACATAAATTTGAAGACCACCCCTAAAAAACTGGCTCCCCCATCCCTTCCCCATCCTGGCCGTCTTGAATCCTTCGGCCGTCCGCCTCAAACTTCCCTCGTCCCTTCAAGTCCACCCTGTGTTTCACGTCTCTCAGATAAGACCTGTCTCACAGAGCCCATTGTGCCCAGCTCCCTGTCCCCCCCACCCTGCATGGTTGGTGGGGCTCCAGTCTACATGGTCTCCCAAATCCTTGTGGTCCGTCGGCAGGGAAGAGGTCTCCAATACCTTGTGGACTGGGAAGGCTACGCACCAGAGGAACGTTCCTGGGTTCCTTGGTCCTTCATCGTCGACAACTCTCATTGTCGACTTTGTAAAGAGGTCTGGTCGGCCGCCAGGAGGCGTCCGTTAAAGGGGGAGGATGTTTCAGGGCCCAGCAGAGGGAGCTGCTTTTCCACCTTCTCCTATAGGTGCTGAGAGTTAATCAGACACACCTGAACCTGATGATCTCATCATCCCAAGCAGTATTTAGGAGGAGCATTTCCACTAGACGGGCATCAGAGGATTTCTTTCCTGGAGTGATAAATTACCACATCACTGACGTCTTGCCTGTTATTCTGCCAATATCTCACCTGTTCTGTCTTCCGTTCTTCTCACTAGTCTCTTCGCTTAGCTTCTGTGGTTCCGGATTACCAGAACGTCTTCCCGTGTCATTTCGGAGCTCCAGTCATCCGGCAACCAGTCTGGACGCCCGTCTCCCTTGGGGTCTGTGGCCGCTCCTCCTCCCGTTCTGCATACTGCTCAGTTCCAGCTCTCAGCCCTCTCAGCTCCCTACGGTAAAGATAACCATTACCGTCACTTCAGTTGCTACACCACTTTCCTCTCCTATCAAGGATTAAATACTACTTCTGTGAGTCACCATAACCTCACCACTTGTCCTCCTCTGATAGTTCCTCAAACTTACCTTCCAGCTTCATCATCCGCCGAATTTTCCAATCCATCTGGTTCCCCAGTTTCCACCTGGAATCTAAGATGATTAACTTTTATTATAAATCTTATCCTGCTTCTCGAGCATGGTTGTGTTCCGCTTTAGAGTCTCACCTGCTGAAAACATGACAGCCCAGAACCTTTTCACAGTACTATATGTATTTTTCTAGTGTGAAGTTGCTAGTTGCTGCTGTTACAGGTAAATTTCCACTCAACAAGGATAACAAGGGATGATTCTATAATAATAATGATAGAGAATGTTGGTGAACAAACATCATCATGAAGATAAAGGAACGCAGCTGACAGATTCTGGAGAAAATTATGAAGCAGGGCTAGATGAAAAAGGACAAGGTTATTGAATTTGTTCTGCACTCCACAAATATGGCCTTTATGTACGCATGACAAGAAGAAAGCCACTGTTGAAAGAAGCCAAGAATAAAACTAGTTTCATATTTTCAAAAGCCTCATAGGTGGGATAGCAGACATGAATAAAGTTTCTTTAGTAAGAGAAACACCAGTTTTTGCTGTGAATATAAGTTTTTTAGTGTGACATCATCATGATCTGTGAGCGTTTCTTCTACAGGTAAATATAGGGAACTTTTAGAAGTCAACCTGTTACAGTGCACTAAAGACAACAATGACTTTAAACATACAAGAAGAGCCAGAATGGAATGGTTTACATTCAAACATCATCATGTAATAGAAGGGTACAATCAAAGTTATTTCCTCATTCCAATTTAGAATGTATGACAGGGCTTAAAAGCTAATGTTCATAGATTGTAGATGTTCTCCATCCAATTCGATTAGCCTTCAGTGAAAACCTTGCAAAAAACAATTAACAGAAATTAAAACAGAGACAGAACCCACTGAACTTGAAGCTCTAATTGCAGACAAAGATATTTCTATCAAACAAATGTTCTAGGAGGGGGTGAATGTAGTGGGGATTTTTTCAAAAGAAAATTTACAAAAGTTCAAAGGGTTTGGTTATTTATCCAATACACCTTTTGAAAACAGACAAATTGCATTCATTCTTTTAACAAGACAAATGGTGGTTTTGTTGTTTTGAGGCATGTTTGTTAAAGAAGCTGCATTGCGAGTAGATTTTAAAAAGTATATTTAAACTATATTGAAATAAAATACATTATTTAACATTTAACAACCCACCTTGAAATTAATTTTGAAACTTTCTCTTAAGCCATTTAGGATAAGTTGATAACTGGATTGCTTTTTTATTTAAAATTATGTTTTGCCATGCTGCATCATGCATAGCTCTGTATGAATAAAACTGAACTGAACTGAATATCAATAAAGAATGTAAAAAACAATCAAAAGAGCTCCAATTTTGGTCGTTAGTATAGTATTCGACTTCAGTGAACAAAGGAGGGAGAAAGAGGGTCACTCAAGACTATCATTCAACTCAGAGTGATGAGTCTTCGATCGATCACTGGCAATAAATCTCACCGAGCAGTGAACAGAAACACAAGGCTTAACAGCTGAAGGAGCACAAAATGTCACTATTGCCTACTGGTGATAGAAGTTAATCATGTTGTATTACTTTTAATCAAACTATTTTTAAAGCATTCACTCAAATATGTGTATTATGCTTTATTTAACATCAATATCAATATCAATAATCACTTTTTAAATTGAAATAATACCTACCTTACCTTTTCAAAAGCATAGTGAAAAAATAGATAAACAACATCTACTCTGCAACAATGGTGGCAAAGTTGGTTCAGAGATTATTATTAAGTTCTGTTTACATGGGAAACAATGATCTTCATGAATGGTTGATAAAACAGACAAAAAACGTATAAAAAAATTCAGATTTTAATGATTATGCACTGCTTCCTGTTCAGGAAACTTTGAGACTTTGTTTAAATGCAAAAGGAGGACCCAAAGTGTAAAATAGACACATTTTAACAGTCATGTAAAAATGAATATCGCCTAAAGTCAAAGCATCAACAGTTTCCCAGCCTCTTTACTGTACTATTTAGCAATAGTTTATTGGTAGTGATACTTGTTCAATCATTTATTGATCTAAAGCATTTATTATCTGCCATGATTCTATACATAGAAAACATTGAAATGATTGGAATATTTGTGTGATCGTATTGAAATGACCTTTCTTGTAAAGTGGCTTAAGATGACATCCGTTGTGAATTGGTGCTGTATAAATAAACTGAATTGAATTAAATTGTTCTGAATTGATATTTCCAAGTGTTGCAGTTACCTGATATATACATGTTTTTATGCACAGCTGTTTACATCGCGCCATGTGCAGATGTACATGCAGCTCAGAGCGTGCTCCTGCAGCAGATACTGCAGATGGAGCGAATATACCCAAACTCTTTCATTATTTTAAGGTCCGTTTAAGGTCCCATGATTGCGCAATCCCATACCGGACCTGTCTGATTTGCCTTGAACATTACCTGCACTCATATATATATATATATATATATATTAGCACATTCTATTTTCATTCTTATTTAAGTGTTTGTCTTTTTCGTATGTTTGCACAAAGTACCGCAGCAATTTCCTAATGTTGCAAATCTGCCCAACATTTGGCAATAAACAGCATTCTGAACATAGGTAAAAATGTTATTGGTAGATTTCTATTACATTTTTTAAAGAAATGCAATGGGATCAGGACCAAGTGGTTAGAATTTGGGGGTGATCTGAAAAGTGGGGGGGGGTTTGGGTCAAGGATGGGAGATGCGCACCTAGACAGAGCTGCCTTGGCGGAGGTCTGTGCTCTTTGTTTGCTTTTCGAGTTTTTGTTTAGAGCTGACCTTGTTCAGACCTCAGGATGCAGAACATAATGTACAGTCATGTAAGTAAACATGAGCAGACCACACTATGATGTAATCTAGCCTAGACATAAGAATAAAATGTAAGAATGCAGAAATGTTATGTATGGATTGTTTGTGCCTTCTACTTCAAGGATAAACATTGAACTATGGTATTTCTAGACTTCATTTAAAACTCTTGACAAGGATGCTGACGTGACTTAGTTGGTAGAGCAGGCAGACTATAACCAGAGGCTAAAGTACTCAATGTGGTTGTCTGGGTTTTGATTCTTGGTCATGGGCCATTTGCATGTCTTCCTCTTCCCTCTTCACCCTCTTTCCTATAAAATAACTGTTCAACGAAGGACACTAAAGCTGAAATAAACTTAATAAAGGAAAAAAAAATTTTTTTTAATGATTTGGGAGCTAGTGTAGTTCTCACAAGTTCCTTCCTGCCTCCAGGAATGACTCTTCAATGGAGTTGAGCTCATGAGAAAAGGTTAGAAAATGCAGCCAGTCAGCCATCATCTCTACCGCCTATCATTTGCAGGATAGGATTCCTGAAGCTTCCACAATAAGATTTCAAAGATGACGACTAATCATCCATCTATCCATTCTCTGAACCGCTTGATCCTCAAGGGGTCGCTGGTGCCTATCTCCAGCTGTCAACGGGCGAGAGGCGGGGTACACCCTGGACAGGTCGCTTGTCCATCCGGGGCAGACAGACAGGTATTAACCAGACATGGTTAGTAACAACCATGCACACACACACTCACACCTAAGGACAATTTAGAGTGATCAATTAACCTGACAGTCATGTTTTTGGACTGTGGGAGGAAGCTGGAGTACCCGGAGGGAACCCACGCATGCACGGGGAGAACATCCAAACTGCAGAAAGACCTTGGGCCGGATACGGACCCATAACTTTCTTGCTGCAAGGCAACAGTGCTAACCACTGCGCCACCGTGCAGCCCACAACTAATCATACAACACATTTTTAAATAGGAATGCAACAATACCACCGAGTACCAATCCCGATACCACGGAAAAATGCACTTATTTCCATTTTTTTTTAATTTCCTATATATATCTATATAGATATATAGCTTACAGCTCTATGCCTGATCAAATTTATGAAATTTGAATGTAGTAATCATTCAGAGGTAGTTGGAGTTTGATAGTCAAAAAGAAAACATGTGAATCTAACAAGTAGTAATTGAATTTCTTTTACAGAGCAAATGTCACAGTTTTAGACACAAAGACAAAGTGATCTTCCTTTAAACAAATGTAAACAGTTGTAGGTACACCCTCTGGTTCTAATACATTGTTCAAATTATTTCTGCAATTCTTACTTTGAACCAAATAATGTTGGTGTTAGAAAATAAGACACGCTATCTTCCTTTGTAAGAGCAACAGCAGTTTTTTTGTTGTTTTTTTCTGTAAAGAGACATACTGAGTCTCCTACCTGGCAGCACAGATGCTCTCTCTAAAACCTGAGCTTGCAAAATTTTAAAATGGGAATGAAAACGTCTGTTTTTCTTGGCAAAGCTAGTTTTGCAAACATAGACCCCAAAATACTTGCAGATCTGATATCTTAAGGTTTTTTTCATGGGTGTGACTACTGTTCTAATATAGTGTATATTCTAATGAGAACTGTCCAGATCAAATCATAAGGACATGCAGTGGCATACAATACAATATGTGTTGCATAAGAAATCCTTTTGAAATGTAATCTTGATTATGACAACTGCTCTGGTTCTGCTAGATTTCTTTTTTGCCAGACACCACCCGAGTACAGGCTGCTAAATAATATAAACAGAGGGTCTAAAAATGTTTCAGACTCTAAGAAAAAAATCTCGTAAAAAATTACCTAAGAACTATCCATTGTCTTTATTTACATATTTGTGTAGGGTGTGTAGGTTTGTTGCAGGGGTTCTGCCTGGTGCGTTTCCCCCATGGTCAATGGACAAGAGGTTAGGGCACACCCTGGACAGCTCGCTAGGGCCACAATCATGCAGTCACTCACTGATACAAAAGAAGAATTTAGACTCAGAGACTAATAAGCCTAACATTTTTCCAGACTGTGGGAGGAAGCTGCAGTGCCTGGAGAGAACCTATGCATAAACACATATTATTAAGCTCAGCAGTGTGAGCAGCTTTTTTGCTATTTAGATCAGGGGTGATTCTAGGATCAGAGGTGCTGAGCAGCCAGAGAGCTGCCCAGCCAGGTAAGACACATTTTAGTGTTTTATATAATCCACAAGCACACATAACAGGAGATATGATGTAAATGGGCACATGAACATTATAGCCAAAACCTTATCTTAGATGCATAAGGTTTGGACTGTCGTTGCTCATATAAATATCATAAGCTGACTGAAATGACCAAAATGTATCTTAAAAATAACTACAAAAGCATAAGTAGGAAAGCTTAAACCTTTGACAAGCACCTCACTACACTTCCTTGATAATATCTGATCATCCCCAAAATGTAATCACTCATTCCTTGGCCCATTTGTGACATTTCCTGGATATTGTTTCCAATTCAGTCAACAACTTTGAGTTATTTTGTTAACAGACATTTTTATTTTGTGATATTTTACCATAACTTACCGTCTGTGTTTTCACTTGCCCTTTATTCTTATTCATTTTATGTGTATGCTGCCTTAACATGAGAATTTTCACACTGTGGGATCAATAGTCTGTCCATTCATTCACTCATTCAGTGACGGACAGCTAAATGATGGCAAAAACATTACATTTTGGGCAGATTTAATTTGAGATTATGATACAATTATTAGTGGATCTAAGAAATATCTGAAACATATGAAAACATTGGGGGGGGGAATCCAAAATATTGAGAAAATAGTTTACTCATCTTCTTGTTCTGCGGTTTGGTGGACTTCTGATGCCAATCAAAATGCTTGACAGAGCACATAAATTATTTCTTTCTGAATTAATGAAAAATATACGTTAATAAAAAGCTTTTTTTTTACTGAAATAAAATTTTTGCTAAATATATTTTGCTACCGTACCCCGCCTCTCGCCCGTTGACAGCTGGAGATAGCCCCCCCCATGCAGAACATGCAGCTCTCTGTCCCAGACTCCCGCCGGAGATTCGCCAGATGCAAGTAGGCCTACATGTTTAATGCGTTTAAACACGGATTGAAAAAGCACACTATCACATGAAAATGGGTTCAAAAAAACCTATATTGCTGCAATCTTTTTAATATAATGTTTTAAGCAAGTACTGCATGATTGTTGCTATTTTGGTGTTTTTGTTTTACACTGTTCTAGTTTGTTTAATTAAAAACACATACAATAAAAATATAAAATAAATTAAACTCTCCAACTTTAGGGGTTGTTTTAATTCAGTTTGATGGGCTAGAAACAAACTATGGTTAAGATCGAGGTCACTGGTAAATGACACTTCCAGCTTTTCAGTGATTAGCACAAACCTCAAATAATTTCAACTTTGTTTGATCCAAATGTGAGATTGCATTTGGTGGCAAGTTATATCTGATAAGTATTTTGTGAATGTGAATTGTTCCTCCTTTGTTCTTTGTTTTTGCTTGGTTTAAACGGCAGACCCACATTATTCTCAGGGATTTAAGGACAGGGGTTATGGACAGGAACAGGGTATATACTTAAAATAGAAGGAGCTAAAAGAGATTACAAAAAGCCAATTTTGATATATTGCAACCCCCAAGCTACCAACAGATGGCTAAGTCTAAGAACCTAAAAGTTTGATTTATCCCAAAAGAGCAGGACATAAAAACTATTATATCCTGTCAGAGAATTCTGCTTTTTCAGAGTTTTTTTTTTTGCTTTGGCCAACAAAACTGTGGATTTTTTTTTTTTTGCCTCTGTCATTTTACTGCCTCTGACTTAGTATGACTGCATCAAACCAACATATATGAGTAAAAAAAAAAATGGAGACTGCTAATAAAATGGTTAAAAAATATAACTTTATATATGATATGAATTTTTGAAGTTATTCAAAATAGCTTAACAATGGGCTGATGATGTGGAAATAAGTCAAATTTGATTAAACTCTTTAAGTGAGAAGACTTTGGAGTTTTATTTTTGCCCCCCAACTAAATTAGTTTGAGCACAGCCTTGCTGTTAATTAGGTTCTCAGTCAGGGTGATCAGATTTCTTTTAGCGATGAGTTGGAGCTTTAGCTTTTATCTCCACCTACACCGCATTAATAGTATCCCGTGTGAGTCCCAGAGGTTTAAAGTGTTCATCAGCAACAGCTGCCAGAGTAATGGCTATATATAAATGGAAAACCACTTCCTCCCAGACTGATTATTTAATCAGTCTCTTGTCCATTTATAAGCTATGCTGCGATGTGCTGCAAGTTAAGGTGTCCAAAAGAGAATCTGTGATTATTCATAGATGGATAGTGGTTGAGACATAATGCTTTCAAAGGGAAACATGTGCTTCCTTTGTATTTTACAAATGACTTGCTCGTACATGCAGTTTATCATCTTGGAAACACATGTGCTTGTGTCTGTGGAGCAGCAGCCCCAATTTTGGGCTCCCTGCATGAGCATCCCTCTCATGCAATCATGGTCTCAACAAAAAATAAAACTTAAAAAAACAGAGGTCTCTGTATTCAGTCTGCAGCCCTCAAGGATCTCCGTTCTGTTATGGGTCTGCTAGACCTTTGTTTTATTAACGGACCTGAATTACAGAGTTATCAGAGCATGACGCAAAAGAATCCGAGCTGCTTCTAATTTTCCCTTTTGAAAGCACACAGAAACAATGTCAACACTTTGGCTGAGCAATTTGTTTTCTATTTGCAAGTCCAGCTGTGTCTCTGCACAGGTCTCCAGCACGGCAGCCTGTTCATCTCATTCTCTGACGACCTTTGATGAAAACATCCTAACTGATTCTGTCACCAATTTTTCTGTTTGGCGGAGCCACTCTTGCTTCTCTTCTGGTCAATTTCCCCACCACACCGATGGATTTACTAAAGAACATGTGGCACTCCTGTCTCCTGTGTCTCCAGCTTTTGGGATGCTCTGTGTTATAAAATCATTTTTCACTTTCACTGGAGGTTTTCACAACCATGGAATGCATCGACACACTGCAAGCCCTGCATTCAAATTACTGTTATTAAATAGGGTCAGGGGAGAACAGCACCAACATTCTACTTGTCCTCAAAAGCTGTTGTCATGGAAGACAGCTAAAACTGTGTTTTTTTATTTTTCAAAAAATGCGTGAAATGATTTTTTTTTTTTTACTTACTCTTGTTTGACTTATTTTTTATATATTTTTTACCATATTTAAGGTCAGGCCATGACATCTCAATCAGATTTTAGTTTAAAATTGATCTTTTTTCATTCAGAAGAGGATTTCTTGATATGCATTTGCTTAAACCAATGCAAACCTAAAACAGTACAAAGACAACATTTGATGATGGATCAGATAAAACGCAAAATTGGAAAATGTTTAAAACATTTGTCACACATTACACCTGACATAAATTTTTCTATAAAATCTTGACGGAGAATTTCCGTCATCAGTTAGGACAACAGGACAATGATCAATTTCTGAATGGCTAAAATAAAGAGGATAGGCATGTCAGTGACTCGACATCAATTCAAATGAGATGCTGTTGCATGACCCAAGCCATACCTCTTTATCAACCTACCAATATGACTGAATTAAAATAATTCTGCAAGGGAGAGAGGAACGAAGCTCCTCCATCACTTTATGGCAATTGTTGCTTTTAAGGATGGCAATGTTATTAGGTTCAGGAGACAATGACTTTTTCTCATAATACCAGGTTATTTTGGATAGCCTTTTTTTTCCTTAAACCATGAAATCATGTTTTGAAAACTGACTTTTGTGTTTACAGTTTTTGACATCAAAATTAGTTCACACCATTGACAAGTCTGATGTTTAAAAGATAATGATGAATTTATATTGGACAGGAAAATATGTCAGAATGCAACAAAATCTTCCTTTCCCCTCAACACAATGGATCATACCTTTCCCAGGGCTCGACAATCCCTGATGATCTTTCCTCGCAGGGGAAATATCCCACTTACTTCTCACAGTGAGCATGACACCTTATTTTTCCCCAGTTGAATCAAATCTCAAAGGATGGGGGTGTTTTTAGGAAACATTTTGATTCTGTAAATAGGTACTGGAAATATGTAATAAAGGTCAAAACCCCAAGAGTTCTGCCACATCTGAGAACTCTCAGTAGTGATATCAGATGAAAGTTTTAAAGCATGCTTCAAAACAAATGCTTCAACAAAACTTCTGTGAGTTTGGCTTTTTGAGGATGTGTTTTTTTTTTCTTTTTCTGAAGCGTCAGTAGTTTTATAAAATTTTGTTTTGAGGCCTGCCTGGTGGATAGTTGTTGTCTTCTGTAGTTGAAGAAACAAGACCATGTGTAAGACAGTAAGCAGGGGGTTTCGTGTTGTCTGATGTCTTGCCCAGACTCAAATGAAAAGATGGCTGGAAGTATGTTTCATTGTTGAGCCAGTTGGATTAGTTCAGAATTTTAAGAAACTATTTCCCAGTGTTGTAGCAAAATACACCTGAATAATTCTTTACTCTTTCCATGTAAAAACAGCCAACACCAATTTGGAGATTTTTTTTGTAACCACTTCATGAAATGTTTTCAATTACTAATTTCTAGTTCTACCTTTCATTATGACCATTTCACAATTGTGGTTTGGGTTTTTTGGCTTTTAGTTTTTTCCTTGTGGTCAGTTTTCATACTTTAATTTTCTTATCCTCTTCCTAAATATTTGTATTGCTTTTATATTTTTTAATTGCAGGATTTACTGTGTTATTTCAGTTCAGGTCTAGCCATGTTCTATTTAGTCCCCAGTATTAATTATTGCTCAGAAGGGTTTGCCATATAGGTTTATCCTTTGGATTTGTTTTTTTTTGGTTTGTACTTCTATTTTGTTTTTTGTGCATTTTTATTTAATTTTCTTAGATTATTGTTAGCCCTTCTCTGGTTTATTCTGTCCTCTTCTGTTTTTCTTTTTTTGTTATTAGTCTGCCTCCCATTTAATTGTATTCACACTCAACGCAAACTTTCACCCATGCCATTCACCTGTGCTCAATGATCCATCATCTATACTGTACAGCTCTATTTTGACTGGTCAGTTCTGGATTTTCTTATTTTCATGCCTCTAGTATCTCCCAATTGCTGTTTTTTTCTGGTTCCTGAATGAAATTAGTTTAGTCACCAACATCCTTTACTATGCCCCAGACCAGTGGCTCGCTTTATTTTGGCTGCTTGTAGTTTTTGGACTTGTCTCTATGTCATAATTTTGCTTGGATTGGACTGTTGTTTCCTGATGTTTGACCTGCTTTTAAGGATTGCAAATTTTTCGCCATTCTTTTAGGCATTTGGAGTCCTCTGTCCCTGCCCCTTATGACATTTTTTATGCTTTGCAATAGTCTGAACCTAAATGTTATTTTTTTTGGGGTTTATTCTTATGTTAAATGTTATGTTTGAAATAAATATATTTTAGGAGGTTAGCTAGATCTACACCACGCAAGTCCCTCCCTCCGCGGCACGGAGAGCTACGGTAACAGGCAAACAACAAACCAACAGCATGGAGTCCAAACCGCATCCAAACTGCACTGTACCTGGGTGTACAAAAGAGAACATAAATCTTTTTGTCCTCCCCACGTCTGAGCAACTGAATAGTTTGTGGACAGTTTTTATGTATGCAGGGAATGTGCCCGACCGACTGCCGAAGCGTGTGGTAGTTTGTGGCAAACATTTCTAGGACGACTGCTTTTCCTACTTGGGACAATACAGCAGTGGATTCACAGATCGTCTTTAACTTCTACCAGGATTATTACCAACTCTCCATGAACCAGCAAATATCCCTGTACAAGTAAGCATTTTTCCTCAATAATGTCCTTCAGATGTTAGTAGATATTGTGGCATTGTTTGAGTTGTTCGCTTTTCAATTAGCTTCATAGCCAATACCCCAGTTTGTTAATGTAGCATTGGTGATAGTATGGTTTTATTTGGGGGAAAAAAGATTAAATATTATAGTTGAACATTCGAGACTCATTGACCACAGAAGTGCATAGCCTAGGCCCCGCCCTCCGAAACCCAGTCCTTCTGTGCTAATTCTCACAGAAGGACTATCTCGTCACACCTGCAATTCTATAACAAGACTGAATTACAATTTTTTTAGAGTGTGGCTAAAAAGGGCCCAAACATTGCAGGGAATTTCATGCCAGTTCAACTTTAAGGCTCTTTTGGCTCCCTCCTGGAATTAAATACCTGGATGTCCCATCACTGACTTATCTGCCTGTCCATCATCCAACCTGGATACAGGGCAAAGAGACAATTACTAACAAACCCAATCACCAACCTCCTGACAACATTACTCTGGATTTTTTTCATTCATCCATCCATGGTACCTATCTCCAACAGTCCTTGAGCGAGAGATGGGTTACACCTTGGCGGGTTAACAGTCTATCACATAGATTTCTTTTAATTTAATTTCAAAATCATTCAAAACCATCTCAGACTTTAACCTCTCTCCTCTCCTCCTAGTACGGTTCAGGACTGCAGCCATTAACCTGGAAGTCATTTCACTGTACACATTTACAAAAAATAATATATATATATATATATATATATATATATATATATATATATATATATATATATATATTATATATATACAGTATATATATATATATATATATATATCTTGGTGTGATTGTTGCCTACACTAGAGTCTAACTCCTTAACAAACATGACAATTTGACAGGTTTAATTAAAATCTTTAGGTTTGTCCGAAAATGGTTTCAGTTTCTTTAATCTGCAGTGAGCACTTGTCCACCCAAAATGACCAACTGAATAGAGATTTGCATTGTGCAGTTTGTTAGAGTTGTTGCAGTTGTTAGTAACTGTTTGTTAGATATCATTCCTGTGGGGTTTTTCAGTTTTTTTCTATGCTTATTTTGGCTGCAATGCAGAAACACACATGCAGCACAAAAATGTGGTTTACATACAGTAGATTTGTCTTTGTTTGAGTAAGACAGTGCAAATACATATTTTCTAGATTTTTTTGTTTTATTTATTTTCTTCTGTGTAAGCAAAGTATATTTCAATATATTTACCCAGCTTTTATATTTGTCCTTTTTAAGTAACTGAGCTTTCTGCTTCTTTTTTAGATAAAGAAAGCTTGGTAAGATGCCTATTCCTGCATCATGATGACACCTGCTGAGTTTTTTATTATAATTAAAATTATTTGCTTTTTAAGTGCCATTCTTACATCCTCATTTCAGATTTTGTAATCTCACTCAATATCTTAAAGACATTTCAAAATACTTCCACCAACACATACTGGGCTCCAAATTGAGCCAATATCAAAGCAAATTTATTTTCTAGCATGTTTTCTCTCTTAATCCAAATTCAGGTCTGTATTTTTAGCTGGTTATAAGCATGCAGAAACTTGGATGACTCACTGGCCACTCACAAATTTAGTAGATGTTTCTTTTGCAGCATAAACATTTGTGACTCACCAGGTTATGGACATAAAACATCCTGGGGTGTCCTGGAGTGTCTGGCAGAACATTACCATTATATCCTTTGGTCTCTATGAATGTTAGGGCAGGATTTTGGGGGAATTCTGCCTCTATCACACACACACGGTATCTGATTGTACCAAGATTCTATCTTTGGGGTTTTGGGGCCAAATTTTATGTCAGCCACTTCTCACCAATTTCTGTGATTTTTCCTGCTGTCCTGCTGGGTAGAGGGAGCTGCCAATTCACATTGCCATATGGGAATTTGGTTGATCTTCAAATACTTTAGTAGCATAGTAAGTATAAAAAACAACAACATAGAAAACTGTGTTTTCAGAAAAATTGAGCTGTATTAACTGCAGCAGCTTCATGTGAGTAGGCATAAAGTTAAGACTCCACTCACTGTTAGGGGAAAATAATAATGTTGTATTATTATTTTCTTAGGGTATATTTCTTTATCACATAGTTTAAATGTACTTTTTAAATGTCATTTGGTTTCAACCATATGTTCCTTTGTATACACCCTGTTCTTTTAAGATGCTAATGAAGTTTGACCAAATAAAGAGAGACTGCAGTGGGAGGGCCTTTTGAAAGCTGTGTGATCAGGCTGAGAGGAGAACAGACACACGGTCAACCAGAGTATCTTCCTGGTCTCCCCCTGCAGAACTTTACTTATTTTATCTCCCACTGCAGAGTTCATTTAACTTCAATTTCTCTCCGACCCCTGTGTGTGATTATTTTCTAGGTTAAACCACTATTTTTTACCCTAACACTCACCATGTTTGGAGAAAGACAAAGAGTGAGTACAACCCAAAAAATCCCATCCCAACTGTGAAGCATGGAGGTGGAAACATCATTCTTTGCGGATGCTTTTCTGCAAAGGGGATGGGATGACTGCACCGTATTAAGGGGAGGATGGATGGGGCCATGAATCATGAGATCTTGGCCAATAATCTCCTTCCCTCAGTAAGAACATTGAAGATTAGTTGTGGTTGGGTCATCCAGCATGACAATTACCCAAAACACCCAGCCTCTGCGACTAATGATTGGCTCTGTAGGAAGAATCTTAAGGTCCTGGAGTGGCCTAGCCAGTCTCCAGACCTGAATCCAATACAAAATCTTTAGAGAGAACTGAAAGTCTGTGTTGGCCAGTGACAACTCCAAAATCTGAACCCTCTGGAGAAGATCTGTATGGAGGAGTGGGCCAAAATCCCTGCTGCAGTGTGTGCAAACCTGGTGAAGAACTACAGAAAACGTCTGCTCTCTGTAACTGCAAACAAAGGTTTCTGTACCAAATATTGAGTTCTGTTTGTCTAATGTTTCAAGTACTTATGATATTCAAGGAAATGGAAATGAATTCTTACAAAATCATCCTCTGTGATTTTTTTAAACATTTTTGTTTGATTTTCTGTCCCTCACAGTTGAAGACTGCATTTGATAAATTCAAAAATAAGCAGTGTATCAAAAACTTGTTCTCCCCACTGTATGTGTTTGGATTTTAGCTGTATACTGTTTTTATTCTAGCTTCATTAAGTTCTGAATATGAAGAATTTACATTCACATTGTTGTATGCTGCTGTATTACTGAGTGAAGTCCAAAGAGAAGGAGCCAATTCAATCAGCAGATTCAAACAAAGGCCACAGGCAGCCTGAGGAGATAAGAAACCCTATATATAATATAATTTATCTCATATCTTTGGGCTTTTGAACAGATGATGGTGTATAACTATGACAGGCAGAGTGTTTCCCCTCACCATCCATATTCTATATCTCTTTGTCTGCTACCCCTCCCCTCATCATCTGTTTCATCAAAACCTCCCTTTCACATAACTGTGAATCAGGTGAGAGAAGAATTAACAAAGATCCATCCTAGGAAAGCGACTGGCCCTGATGGGGTGCCCCCCGACTACTTAAGACCTGTGCCGCTGAATGGGGGGAGCCGCTCAAGCAGGTCTTCACCCTCAGCTTACAGTTGGTGAAAGTGCCATCCCTGTGGAAGACGTCATTTATCATTCCAATCCCGAAGAAAACTTGTCCCATCGAGTTGAATGATTACAGACCTGTGGCACTTACATCACAGCTGATGAAGACAATGGAAGGGATTCTCATTATTCCTCTGAGAGCTCAGGTGAAACATGCACAGGATCCCCTTCAGTTTGCAATACCAAGCAGGCATAGGAGTGGAGGATGCCATCCTCTACCTTCTCCATCAGATACAAGGGCATCTCGACCGAGGCAACGGCAAAGTGAGGATTCTGTTCTTGGATTTTTCAAGTGCCTTCATTACTATCCAGCCTCCGCTGCTATTGGGCAGGCTAAAGGAGATGAACGTGGATCCTTGTCTGATGTCCTGGATTGCTGACTACCTTACAGACAGACCTCAATACATCAGACTAAAAGGCATTATGTCCGACAAGGTCATCAGCAGCACTGGAGCACCTCAAGGGATGGTGCTGGCCCCTCTCCTTTTTACTCTGTACACCACAGACTTTTGTTACAACTCAGGGCTGTGTCATGTGTAGAATGACACCACCATCATGGTGTGTATTAGAGAGGAGGAAGAGGATGTGAACAGGAGCCTGGTCAAGGACTTTGTTATTTGGAGCTAAAACAACCATATCCAGCTCAATACTTCAAAGACTAAAGAGCTGGTTATCGACCACTTGAGGTCCACCCTAAGTCCGCAGACAGGGAAGATCAGGGACGAGGAGGTGGAAATCGTCACAAACTATAAATATTTAGGGTTGTGGCTGGACAACAAACTGGACTGGGCATGCAACACCGACCATCTGTACAAGAAGAGCCAAAGTCGACTGTATTTTTTGAGAAGACTATGGTCCTTCAACATCTGCAGTAAGGTCCTGCAGATGTTTTACCAGTCTGTGGTTGCCAGCACACTCTTCTATGCAGTGATATGGTGGGCTGCAAGCATTTCCAAGAAATGTGTGAACAGGCGGGATAAATTAATCAGGCGGGCGAGCTCTCTGGTGGGGACAAAGCTGGAGCCCCTGGTGACAGTGGTCGAGAGGAGGTCCCTAAATAAACTTCTGGCTATCCTGGACAATACAAACCACCCTTTGCATGCAGTCATCCACACCCAGAGAAGCTTGAGCAGTGGACGACTACTCCTTCCCAGGATCAGGACCAACAGATTCAGAGACTCATTCATTCCAAGGGCAATTAAACTTTACAAAATATGTAATATATATGGTCGGCGGGGGCAGAAGAACTACATTTTAATTATGTTTTTTTTCATGTCAATTGTATGTTTTTCTTGGTGCTGTACTGTGGCTGGAAAACTAATTCCCTGAGGATTGTCCGTAAGGTATTAATAAAGTTTTATTCTATTCTATTCTTTTCTAACACTTAATGCTAGCCTGATTTCTTTTCATGTTTTTCATATACAGGGTCAACATTTTCACCATTCATTTATCTTGGATAGGAATGGTTCGAATTCCTTTTTGGTCACCAAGGAGGCTTTTTACCCATTTTTTTTTCTTGCAGTAAAATGACTATACACTAAATAATGCAATGAAATGTAGGACAGATTTTAATCTTGATGAGAAATAGACCATAAAGGATATAAAAGTCTACATACACATTTCATTTTTTAACTTTAGCACAAAAAGTAATGAAATTGATGTTTGGTGTGTAATTTTTCTATTGTAGCTTTTTTGGGGAACAGAGCTTGGAAAGTTGGACATTTTATTGATTTTCCTTTAAGTGGTGACAGAGTGGAAATGAGATATATTTGTATGATGAGTAGCAGAGATAATTTTTGGAGATTTGCCCATTAAACTGTCCAATACCAAACAGCTTTTGCTGGAGGCAGTTTGATGGTGTGGGGTGGGATCTCCCTTGCTAGAAAAACAAGATTATTATTGGAGGAAATCTAAATGCAAAGTAAGGAGATGAGATTCAGAGACCACTGGCAGCCACATCTTATCTTTAAGGGAGCAAACTCTGTCATCCAAACTAGAGTGAATAGTAAAATAAGCTGTTTGCCAGTGGCAGACAAGATTTGACTGTTCCTTCCCAGAGCACACAAAAGCATTTTCCTTGAAAATTCTTTACAATTTCAAGGGAAATACATAGGGTTTCAAATTGTATATGATTTATCACTAGCAAGCATTGAAGAAGACAAAATAAAAACATGTTCTAAAGCGGGCTGCACGGTGGCGCAGTGTTTACTGCTTTGCAGCAAGAAGGTTGTGGGTTCATATTCCGACCCAGGGCCTCTCTGCATGGAGTTTGCATGTTCTCCCCGTGCATGCATGGGGTCCCTCCGGATTCGCCAGCTTCCTCCCACAGTCCAAAAACATGACTGTCAGGTTAATTGATCACTCTAAATTGTCCTTAGGTGTGTGTGTGTGTGTGCATGGTTGTTTGTCCTGTCTGTCTCTATGTGGCCCTGTGATGGACTGGCGACCTGTCCAGGGTGTACCCCGCCTCTCGCCCGTTGTGGATGGATGGATGGATGTTCTAAAGCTTCTTACACAATTAATAATGAACATAGTCAGAGTTTGATTTAATTAACAAACCCAGCTGTTAAGCCAAATCCACCGAATCTATAGGATTTATGTCCGGACACTGAAAAGGGCATTTAAAGCTTCATGTTAGCCTACATTTGTTATTCTAAAAACAGATTTGCAGCATGTTTGGATTCATAGCCCCGTTGGAAGGCCTAGATGTGTTAAAACACACAAAATGCTAAAATCTGCTAAAAGTTAATAATACAATTTTTTAGAAAAGGTTATAGCACCATAGTATAGAAACCACTGAAAGACAACAAAAGTGAAACAAATTTTACATTGCTGTGGACTGAGAAGCCGCGGGTCAGAGAATAAACCCATACTCCAAAATTGACTTATAAAAGATGCAAATGTGCTTTTACAGATAGGTTTAAAAACAAAGAATGTGCTGTTGAGCCCTTAAGAAAAAAGGAATGTTTGCAGGTCTCATTGTGATCCTTCTTTAACCGAAGACTACTGTACCGTCATGCACAATGTTGGCAGCATTATGCTGTTGGACTGTTTCGCTGACAGTGGTACTAATACTCTGGAGAAATTGGCTAGACTAAAGCCATAAGTGGCATTTTTAAAATGAAGCACAGTGGGAGTATTTATATTTAAAATCTAAAAGGTTAATGTTTTCACATGATCTAGATGATCTCGTTGGCTATCTTTGAATTGGAAGACAATTCAATACAGAGAAAACATGTTTTCCTTTCCTAAGTGCAGTTTTCTTTTTTTCATGAATGTTTGAAAACATTCAAATAATCCACAGATGACTCATTTTATTCCACTGGGCAGGGGAATTCAGAAAACTGTCGAAAAAGAGTTTTGAAGTTTGATGACTGTGATCGAAAAATTTATTATTATGATTAATCTTTTAGTATTATTAACACTGAGAGCAGAGGGGCCAGACAACAGGTGTTGAGTTCGAGGTTAGAGAAGACACCACTGCCTGAGAAAATATTGATTCTTCTTACAAACTTAGTTTTGAGAGTTTCTCTTATTGTGTTACATATAACCCAAGCTATTGACATTGTTTTGTATATGTCAAAAGTCACTTATTCACAGCTAAAGAGCCAGATGTCTTCATCCGGAGATATCCCCACCCTGAAGTTAATAGTTTTGTCTTCAAAGTGATAGAGGCAAGGTTGCTGAACTTTATAAATACTTATTTTCATATGAGCTTGTGAGGGAGTTAGGAGGGGGGCAGCATTCAGCATTCACTGTGATCTGTGCTGTTCTCCTGTATGATCAATTCAACTTTTATTAAAACCTCCAAACGCTTAAAGGAATCTCTCTCATCTTTATTAAGAGTCTTAAATGCCATAACAATGACCTATGGTGTATGTAATGTTTGGTATACAATAAAATCAATTTGGATGTTTAAATTAAGAGCATAACTTCCATACATCTGTACATCAAATGAGATTGAAGAAGTTTTGTTCTCTCATAGAGAAAGAAACTTTTCTGATACAACAGAGTCATATAATTAAGATTAGTGAAGAGTTTTAGCAGAAGTAAATCTTGACCAATTGATTTTGATATTTTTTGACTTGTGTACATTTACTTGTAAATTTGATAAGTTTGAAATTTGAGTCATTTTTAGCCATTTTTTTCTCGCTGGACATTTGATTGTGTGGGTACCTTACCTTCCGTGACAGAAAATGTTATTATGCTGGGACATTAAGAAAGGTTTAATTGTCTTACTCAGCTTTTAGACACCTATTCTTATTCTAAGGTACAAACAAGAACCAATTGTATGTAAACATCTCATCTTGACTTATGTTTTGACCTGTGTTTACCTATTCCATGTTGTTCTATGATTGGTCTTGTGGTTATCCTATCATAACTGTATTATGTAATGGTCGGATAGAAGCTGATTCAATAGCGTGTGGCTGACTTCTATATAAACTCATGCATCTGTGCTGAAGCTCCGGGGTTCTCACTAGGAGACCCTCCGTGCACGTAAAATAAACTATGTACGAATATGCCTGACACTTTTGTTTTATTCTCTCATCCAAGGCCTCTCAGACAACCAGATTTCCATGACACTTGAGTGATTTATGCTCATCATTCTCAGACAGTCAAAGGAATGGCAACAAAATATAAGGCAAGAAACATGACCATTACAAGAGACAGCAAAAAGAAAAAGGAGGACGGGACCACATAGTAGAAGGAGGAGAGTAAAAAGATAATTTTCTTAAAAACTAGAGTCAAAAAACAGATAAAAGTCAGATAACAGCATCTATATATCTACCACAATGCTTCTGCTGTGTGACATTCTGATAGAGGTTTTTTATTAGTTTTTGCATTTTAATCTATGATTTTTTGGTGAATTTGTGATTTTCTTCATCCATAGATTGCTTTCTGATCAATGGAACACACAGTTCAGACAACATGGGATGGGTGATTGCGTTAACCTGACAGAGAGTGCAGTGTAATGCGGAAGACTGCTTGTTGGTGTCAGGTTTGGTTCTGAATCCAGGCAAAAATTCCAGACGACAATTGACCAGTTTTAAGATGGTTATTGGCAACAGGGAAACTTAAGAGAGCCAGAGAGGAAGTCTCTATGGCAAGGGATTCCAGAAGAAGGTAACTTAGGCTGAAGTAGAACAAGTAAGTGTTTAAGAAGAAGGTTGTTTGAATTTATTGGTTTTGGTGTGAATCTTGCATTGACAAACTTAGTGAGCTTACTTTGTTGTCGGCTTCTGAGACGCCTGGAGGAGGTACATTGAGACAGGAGCTGAGTTTGGCTGGGGATGGGTGGTTTGGGGTGATGGTAATGCGTTTGCTTTTTGTAGGTGGTGATATCAGAGGGTGGAAAGGCAGACGTTGGAGGAAGATGGTGGCTTGGTGAGTGTGGTGTTTATTTTCAGGAGGTAGTGATGCAGAGACTGACCAGCAGGGAACCCGAGAGGAAGGCAAAATGTGCTGTCGATGTTGTGAAGACCAGCTGAGTGTTCCAGGATCAGACTAAGGAGCAAGCACCAGGCAGGATCCAGGACTGGATCTGCGAAGTGAACAGGAAAGGTAAGATCTTGGCTAAGAAGATTTTTTTTGAAGTATTCTGAGGATAGATATGGCCAATTTACCACGCAGAACGTGAGAGCAATCTAAAGCCACTCTCCAAGATCCACTCCCCTTTTGAACGGTAATGCTGATGTGGTCCAATGAGGAACACCTACTGCTACCCCTGCCAGTCACACTTTGCCAAAATAGGTAAGGAAACACAAGCACCAAACACACAGCTGCTGAAACCTAGCAGTTGGAGGGATTCACGTATTGGGTCTGAGAGAGGAACAGGTCATGTAACATTTATCTTGCTCTGTGTTGACAGTCTTTTTGTTATTTTTTTTGTCTTTAACTATAAAAAATATTTCACACCCTCTTACGCTCAGTTCACACCGCCCAAAACGTCAGCACCCAGAACGGCTAGATTGCACGTAAAGCCTATGGTTGAGGCCGTGACAGGGCCATCATAGTCTCCGCCATGCTTTGTGTGTTTTGGCAGTGACAACTTTTGAAACTTGCTGCTCTCCAGGCTTAAAAGCGGCAAAAACCAGCAGCGCAGAGCTTAGTTGGCTGAACCTTTACCGCGTCCCCTGAGAGTCAGCCAATCAAGCGCCTCACCGTAGTGACATTAATCGATGTAAACATTGCATAGTCATCCACGATCTGCCATTGTTTAAAACACCTGGCGGAGAAAGCCCCACCCACCAGTATGCAAGCTTCAGCCAAAAAGGGGCTGTATCATGCTATTTTACAGCTTTCAACTTCTAGGATATACATATATATGATAAAATGTTACAGTTGGTGTTATACAGTATTAATGTGTACTGAAATTAACTTGTAACTTGTATCCTTTAGTTAATGTTAAACCACGAAAAGAAACGGCTTGCTTCTCTATAAACCCACCTCCAGCACCCCAACTCTACGCTACGCTCCCCCGCTCTGCTGCACTTCAGAGCTGGGAGGAGATCAAACTGATCCAAACCGTGCTAAGCTTCATCTTAAACAGTATTCTCACAAGAATTTGAAAATCACGAAGCAACAAAATGAAACTATTATATTAAAGGCTTAGACGGTTTATTTTATTTTTTTGTAAAAAAACGGAATCAATTAAGCCTATCTCAGACGCTAAAACTCCAGGCTTTAGACAGTGCCCAAACCAACACAGCTGCATCCACTAGGCAACCCTTTCCAGCCCAGTATATAAAAAAGCCGTGGGTGTTGCTTGCACCCGTTTACTGAACATTATGATATGTTACAGCTCAATTAATTAACCACACAATGCGGTTAGAAGATCACATAAGCAGCTTGATAAATGGCTAACCCACATTAGCATTAGCACTTACTTCTCTGTCCATCAAGCATCTTTGTTGTTCGATCCAGCAGCTGTTCTTTAGGAATGTAGAATAAAATCCTGTAATCCATGCAACCAAACAGGCATTTACACAGAGAATGTAAAAAATCCAACAAAAAAAGTGTTTTAAGCTGCCAAAAACCGAAGCTGCCATGAACTGTGAGCAGGGGTGTGTTTGAAAATCTACCAGGAGTAAGCTGCTCTGCCTGCAGGGGCGGTGCAGACACCTCTAGCAATCAACTTTCAACCAGTGATGTCACTAGTTGAACACTCAGTCGATTGCTAGGAGAGGAAGGGGCAGCTCCTCTGAGAGCAGAATTCAGGATTACTCAGACATGCATGAATTAAGCCAAAAACCACTCTGGTGGGGGTTTTTATGAAAAAATTACATTGCCAGATGGTGGAAAACTAAAAAATAGATTGCATGATATTGCCCATTTAAGAATTCTATGGCTTCAAACTAACTTTTTTACTGTCGTTTGAGGATGACAAAGCGTGCTGTGTGAACGCAGCTTTAGAGAAAGAATTCAACCGAAAATCCATTTTTGCTGCAACATGATAGCTTCCATTAATTTTTTGAACATCATGTGGGTATCTTACTTTATCATCTAGATTACAAATCCGGGTTTTGTCTTTTGTAATCCCCTTTTCAAATGTCCTATAGTGACACTTCATGTTTTGCAAAAGTAATCATAACCTATACATAAAGGTGAAGACATTACATAAGTTAAAACTGTAACCATAAATAATAAAAACGTGGAAAACTCTTGTGTTCAATAATTTGATGAATGGACATCCTATAGTTGCAAGTCTTTTGGGGGTATGTCTCTACCAATTTTTGCACAAAAAAACTGCTAAATATCAGTCACAATAAGTCATATTGAAAAAAATACAAATAGAGGATTCTATCTATCTATCTATCTATCTATCTATCTATCTATCTATCTATCTATCTATCTATCTATCTATCTATCTATCTATCTATCTATCTATCTATCTAAAAAATATTTTATTGATGGTTAAAAAAGGCATGGAGGATGAGGTGCAGCTTGCTAAGGGATAGCTAACTAAACTAAATAATATGTTAGTTTAAATAGTTTGTCAATTTATCTTTTGTGAGCTTCAAGTCTTTGAGGTTGAAAGACCTTCTTGCCATCACCATAATCTTTAGCTCCCTCCATAGATTCTCTATTAGATTCAACTTGTAACTCTGCCTCAGTCACTCCAGAATGTTAACATTCTTTATATGTCAGAAGAAACATGTTGGTAATATTAAAATATTGCCTAGAACTTAAATCTAGCTGATGTAAAAAAAAAAAATCACTTAACTAATGATTCTGTATGAATAATTTTGACCCTATGTGGGTTTGATGTCACAACTCATTTTTAAGAAATGATTGGAGTTGTGTATCATATATTAATTCTAACCTAGGGGGAAAATTGTCCACATATATCACTGAAAGGTCAAAATATTGATGATATTTACATCTGTGATGATTATCTGTTAATTTCGGACTAGATTTGGAGATGTAATAAAAAAAATCCAAGGCTAAAAAGTAAGAAAGATACTTAGGTAAAATACATTTTAGTAAACCAACAGATTACACACTATATAATTCACAAAAACAGGCCAGAATTCAAGGTGAATCATGGTCTACTAGGTACAGAAACTCACTTTTCTAAATGAAAATTATATGAGGACATAACATCCCATACTCCCCAGACACAAGTCAACAAGCTGTATTTGACATTTAGATTTCTATATTTGTGGTATGCATTGTTAGTCTTCTCTTGTACAGATCCTAGTGAACAAAGGTTTAAATCTTGTTTTTCATGTCATGACATTATTAACACCAACAACAGCATCATTTAAACATAAATGCTGTGTAGGCAACATAAGAAGAGTGATAAAAAGAAAAGCCAGTAGTCAGTTCTTCTTGTGCTTTGATGTTTGAGGACTTAGCATTAGTAATTCTATTGCTGCATGATGCAAACCTTAAATAGGCTTTTTGTAGTTATATGCAAGGAGTTTTCCTTCTCAGAAAACCTATGGATTTGAAAAGGTACAGGAAAAAAATATTTGTGTTCAGAGAGTTTTAAATAATAATTAAAAAAAATAATTAAATCTTTATTTCTTATTAGCCTGACATTAATGGGATTTAAAAGGTTTTCTATGTTAAAGAAGAAAAAACCCGGAAATTTTGAGTGGAGGTGTCATTTAGTCTTTCTTTGTGCTTCTATTCAGACAAACTCTAATTTATCTTTTTTATGTGCTGTACAGGAGGCCTAATATAATAACCTGGACTAAATGATGGTAATCACTGGCTACCTGGCTACATAAATCATCACCTCACAGCTTTAGCACATGAACACCTCAAAGCCCAAACCACGTTAATCAATCTTGCTATAGTTACAGAGAAGGTTTACATACATTTCGAAACCGTTTACAGCATTTGCAGAAAATATCTGACACCGGCTCTTGAGCACACTTTCCTTAAGGGAAATTAAACCTACTGATAAAAATTCAGTGGGACTCCACCACTCTATTGTTAGACACACTTTCAAGACTGTTTTATATTGTCATATTGCTGTCAAATATGTCCCGACAGTTTTCACTTAAAGAGATAGCTTGGGTGTCTTGAAGTGAAGTTAACAGTAATAGTTTCTCTTCTTACTGAAAAAAGATTTATCGCTTTGAGTTTGTAGAAAGGTAAAGAAATTCTCAGCGCAATTGAAAGTGATATTAGCAACCATTTTAAACACAAACAACCTGAAAATGTTTTATGTAACATACAGCACTATATTAGCACATACAGGGGACTAGTGCCAATTACTCACACAGATTTGTCACCAACCAGTTCCGCAGAAAACCAAGAAATCAAACCCATACAAAACCAATCAAAATACGAATAAAGTCATTTCACTGATTCTGAGGAACACAGTTGTTTGCACTGCTGCTTTGCAGCAAGAGAGAGCTTCTAATTCTAGCTTGGAGTCTTTCTACATGGAGTTTGCATGTTTTCCCTGTCATAAATGGGTTTCTTTTTGGATACTCCAGTGTCTTCAAAAGTTCAAAAACGGGTATTGCTGTATTTGTCACTGATTTATTAGATTTTTCAACGCTTTGAGTCACAAAAATCCAAATGTTCCGTCCAGTCGTTGCTAACTATATCGACTCTCCTGTCCATGCCATACATTGCTATGGTGCAGCAACACAAAAGTTGCTTGGCAGTGAAAATGGCAGCCAACAATCTCTTATGAAAGACACATAATATCCATTAATATACCTTTGCATCCCATGGATTAAAAACATTTCGTTTTGAGTTTTTTTGCTTGAGCTAAAATCAAGATCAATTCTGTAAACCAATAATCTTCTGAAGTTGCTGCAATAAGTTATCTATCTACTAGAGGAGAGGAAAGCTTTTACAGATATTAACACAGATCCATCGGTTTTAGCTTATTTTAGCCACCATCTTAAAGTAACAAACGTGACTTATCAGTGGCATACAATGCTATGTTTGACATTGTTTTTCTGAACCAAGTAATGTAGTTTTTACTCTGCGAAGTCACATAGGATTGAGGGTGTTGTGATATAGTAGTTGCGCAGTAATTGCCCAAAACAGCATGACAGATAATCCAGAACTTCCTTTTACCCTTGGCAGACATAACAGCAAATGGAGAATACACAGCTAAAGGCCAGCAGTTTCTGCTAACATTGCTTTAATTGGATAAAACACAGAGGAGATTCGGCTAAATAACCAGCAACCATTGGTTTCTTGTGAAAACATATACGTATAAAATCCATTAATTCAGTGCTGTGACCTGTGGAAATATTTTTAGGTTTGCTTTTAACAACAGCTTAAATGGGAAATCAGTCAAACTAGCTGTTATTTTTCATTTGCTCTTAGCATTTCTTCCCTTTTCTACAAATTTATTGTGATATGACAGCTGCCTACTGAGGAGTAACCAGCCTTCCATTATAATCACTTCACAGAGCCTTCTATTTAAATATCCAAACGATCTCCTTAAATGTAAACAATAAGACTGAAACCTTTTTTTCATGGAAGAACATTGTATTGATTTTTACAGCATATGGCCATCAACACCTACTGCATTCATTAAATATGGCACAGTTCATTTAGCAGGACTGAACCTCAATTTGAGGCTGCACCGACTGTCTCTTAGGACAAAGTATCTTTGAGAAAGCTCTTCGGAAGCTGCTGTGGCACAAAGGGTACAGGAACGGATTGATGGCCGAGTTCAGCCACAAAAGCCAGAAGGTGATCTCATACCAGTAGTGTGCCACGCATTCGCCGCCACATGCAGCGCGGATAATCATAAGCAGAGTGTACGGAGCCCAGCATATCCCAAAAATACATACGATAATAGCCAACGATTTGGCAATCTTTTTGTCTCGGGAGAGGCGGGATCCCGGAGTTCTTCGGGCGGGGGCCATGCAGGAAGCTGTGTGCTGAAAGAGCTTGGAGTTTTTTCTGCGAGGAGAGAATTTTTCTCTCTGCACAAAAATCTGACTGGTGTCAGGGCACCCACTAGAGGAGGGGGACAGAACGTCATCGTCCTCTATGACCGCCGAGATAGCAGCAGGCTCGCTGGAAGTCACTTTCCGAGTCTTCACAAAAAACACAGACCAGCCTCCTCCACCGTCTCTGTGGTTTTTAGTTTTCCTCTGTCGCTTGCCCTCGTCCTCTGCACCGCCATTCCCACTCTTGTTCCTCCGATGGATGTTCAGGTAGATACTGAGGTTGAAGAAGGCCACTGAAACGAATGGGGTGAAGAACTCAAAAGTCGAAGCACTAAGCAGAAAATACCAAGTAAAATAAAATTCAGCGTAGCACTCGTGGGCCGGTACAATGCTCTTGCCCACAATCGCCTCCCAGAAGATGATCGCAGGGCCGTAAAGGAGAAAAGCCAGCACCCAGACCGCCACCATCTTCAACATTGCCTGGCGAGTGATATTCCTCTGAGCTCTGTATTTAACCTGCAAGGAAAGGAGAGGCACAAGTGTGACTTGCAGTGGTGCGCTCTCAATATAAATTCTGCTCCATAATACATCTGTTTGTGAGTAACAAATAGGCACAGCTGCTTCAGCACAAGCAGCCTGAAAAACCAATTGGTCTCTTCTTCAGCTGAAGCCCTTATTGTGTTCTGTCAAAGCAAAAAGGGAGAGATGCTGTAAATAAAACCCACTCATGACGCACTTACTCCACGGTGTGTCACTGAAGCCAAAGAGAGCAGGGGAATGTTGGGCTGAGAGCCACATTCATTGAGGCACCACGGCTGTGAAAGAGACATCTGGTTTCTCCTTGCTCATTCTTTTTGCACTCACAGAATTTAACTTCACCTCATCTCGGTCTAGTCCATCATTTCGAATGGTTCCCTATTCACTATTCTGTCTTTTTGTTCTACTGTTTTTTGGGGTTTTTTTTCTAAAATTAAACTGCCTTTGCACATTGCAACAGCTGTGTATGTTGCTGCTACCCTGGCTTCTGTTGACGTGGCTGAAGAACAAGTTGAGAAAAAAAAAAAATAAATAAAAGTGATAATGACATGGCGCCTCTTTGTGATTGCCCCCTAATTGGAACTGGCCTCGATCTTGAGTATTCACCACAAAAGCGAAGACTCTTGAGCAGTAAATGAATGAGATAATGTTCCCCGCAGATTTGAAATGAACACTAAAGAGATAAGATTTCATCCCAGCCTTTTGAGAACTGTCAGTCAACACAAGATGATAATAGCTAAAGCAAGATTATGTGCAGCAAAAGTAAATTATTTATCTGCAAGCACAACAGTGGATAGTTTGGTTAAAGTTAAAAACAAAAGCTTGTGAGAGACTGAAAATACAGTTATAATAGTAGCTCCAGATATACATTTAAAAAAATCTAAATATATATCTATTCTTATAAATGTTACTTGTCATATGGTTATTAAACAGGTTCATTCTTTAATTTGTTCTGGTTCTAGATAAACTGTATTTCTACCATCCCTAACACTGACTTCCACAAGCCCTCCCTACCTACTGTATGCTCCGTTTGAGGTGCAAGTAAACCTGTGGGTCTGAAATCACACTCATGACTCTTTCCCACAAAGAGTAAAAACATGAATTTTGTAATTTCATAATATATAGGTTTTAATAAATAAAACATATTTTTTTATTTTAATCCTAGAGTCAGGGATGGAAAATCCAGCTCAGGTTCCAGAAAAGGGAATCTGGCTTTCAGTATTTTTTGTTCCTTACTTTCCCAAATCAGTTACTAGAGCTTCCAATATTGAATTTACTTTTAAAGACACTTAACTCAGGAATTTTTGTTACATTTTCTTTAAAAAATATTGAGGAACATTTATTATTCTTACCCAAAGTAAAAAACGTTATTGGTGTCTTCATTCAGCATAAATACACCCAAACAGGAGGAAGCTAAACTGATTGAAAAATAAAGAAATTCAAATGGTGGACGTCTAATGTGAACAGGAGCTTTTTACAAAGCATCGTTACAATGTGCTGCAATGTACTTTCTCTCTCTCTCTCTCTCTCTCTCTCTCTCTCTCTCTCTCTCTCTCTACTATATATATATATTATATATATATATATATATATATATATATATATATATATATATTTGCATAGTAAATTTGAAAAAATTCTTATAAATCTTTATTTATTTTCAAAACTCTTTCCTGCAGCCCATCGAGGATTTTTTTGTTTTACAAAATGAAAAAAAATGAAAAACTAAAGCACTTTTCACAGTCCATAGGACATAGTTGTAGATACGGGCTGGTGTAAGATTTTTTTGCCAAAGCTAACTGTCTTTAAGTATCAATGTAAGAGTTTGCCATATTCCACAAGATTTTAAAGGAAAAATCTACAACCAAAATCTGCCATTGGGTGTGACACCTGCTTTGAACTGTCTGAGCTCCTATGTTACTCTGATGTGTGTAATGAGAATATGTTAATATGTGTGTAATGAGCATCTCCACAGGCTGTACTTACTGCCCTGGTGACTGACAGGAAGCGGTCATAACTAATGAGGACAATGTTGAAGACAGAGGCGGAGCAGAGCAGGTAGTCCATCACCAGCCAGACTTTGCAGAGCCCCTTCCCCAGCATCCACCTGCCGGTCAGGTTGTAGGGGATGTACACTGGGATGCAGAAGGCACCTGGAATACACACACACGCATACACAGTGCATGATGATTCAACACCTCCAAATCATTAACATTCACACCTCTCCACAGTATGGATGCCAGTCATTCTATATGTGACAAATGCATGTTTAAAGTGATTATGGCTCGCTATAGAGAATAGATGTATTTAGGAGAGACAAGTAGTTTTATGTTAAATGTGTTTTAATAATCCTTAGCTGAAGTATGGAATGATAGAGGTGACCTGTGTACCCAGCTACTATAATACAAAATGTTATTATTGAGCTTTTTGGTGCGTAAGAATGTCTTTGAATCATATTATTAAACCCATTTAAATGAAAACTCTCCAAAAACAGTAGCTTCTTTTTTGGAATATGTATTGGATTGCGCGTAATACGCACTCGGGAGGGGAAATTAAAGAAGTAACATACGAGAAATAAAGATAAGAATCTGAGAGCACCAACCTACCCACAAGAAAATCGGAAATGGCGAGGTTCAAAAAGAAGTAGTTGCTCTGGTTCCTCAGGGTTTTATCCACCATAAAAGCCATGATGACGAGCGCGTTCCCAGCCACCACCACAATCACCAGAGTCACCATGAGGACGGATAAGATAACCACCAGGTATCCGGGGAGCGCGATCCCAGCCTCGGACACCGCGGGCGTCAGGTTGGCGCTGGAGTTGGAGTCCAGGATTTGCGCGCCCATAGTTAACGCAAAGCCACAATCATTGTAGGTTAAATGTTTCAAGCGGCACACAGAGGAGCATGAAAGGTGCGGCAGCGCGTCTGAGAGTTATGCTCCACTTTAAGGTGGAGCTGACTGATAACCAGAGACTGGATGAAGACCCAAAATGTTCCATTTTCCCCACCTTAGTGGAATACAAAACTCCCCTTCGCTATAGGATTGTTTTTTTTCTTCGTTTTTTAACTATAGGCTACTATAATTAGATTCGGGCATTAGACCGTAGATCCACTTAGCGTTGTCTCCCTCCTTGACTCCCAGTTATCAATGTTATATGCTGCTAGATGTGCGAGGACCACGGAGCGCACAACTGCTTTTGTCACCAGTGTCAAGTCACTCACCAAGTAAAACTAGCATCCGCTTAAAATATCTAAATAAAGCTTCCGCTGCACTAATAGTGTTAAACAGACTGAAAAAAAGACCAAATGAAAGTAGAAAGTTAAAGCAAGTTTTTAAATTTATCTTACGCATTTTTCTAATACAGAATGAGACACATCCATGTTGATAAAAGTGGTGTGAGAAATGTTGCGCTTTTATTTTAAAGACGATGCAATTTCCGGTCTAGCTCACCTTATTTAATGAACTCCTCTGCAAGTCACGTAATTAAAGCAAACTTTTTGGAACGCCAAAATTGCTACAACTCACTGAATAAAAAGCACATAAAACAAACATTTACATGTAAACCATATAGCTTAAATACAATTGGCCATTCGTGGATAAATAAATAAAGTCTACTGGCACCCGACTAACATCCACCCCCTGCTACCCGACAAGAACAAGCGGGTATAAGAGATGGTTGATTGGTGATTTTTTTTCTTTTTTTAAAATAGGCCTACAGCATATCGACTTTTTAATCTTGGTAAATGGTAAAAAGCCTTTACTTACAGCACGTTTTATTTAGTCCCAACGGACCCCAGAGCGTTTACACTACATTCAGTCATTCACCTGTTCACCACACATTCACACACTGCCGGACCCCGGTGCCACTACACCACTAGTAAGAAACGAGTCAAGTGTCTTGCCCAAGGACTAAATGACCAAGACAGCCATAGCTAGGACTCGTACCAGCAATCCTCCGGTCACTCCTAACCCCGAGCCAGGTCAAATTATGACTACTTTAATGCCAACATAAAGCAGTGGTTTAAACATGTAAATGAATATGCTTTAATGGATCAATGTATCTAACAACAAAATAAACTACTTACAGTCAGATGCTGATTAAAGTCACATCAGATCACAGATCCAGGAAATACACCTCACATTCACTTAAACCAGAAAATATACAAGAGAGGGCTACATTTCAATACAATTAATATTAGAGGTGGGTATAGTACCCAGAAATTCTAATCAAGTAAGAGCTCTACTTCTTTTTATTTTATTCAGTAAACGTAAAAAGTACTCATCCGAGAAATGATTCAAAAGAGAGTAATAAGTGTTTTTTTTTTTTAATCTGCTACATAATTACTGAGTGACAAATAATGTCTTTAGATGGGGGAAACATAATTTTATGTGCAAAGTTGGGGTTTTTAAAAATAAGAAACATAACAATTGTGCAAAAAAAAGTAACAAATTCATGTAAAATAAAATATTTTTCAAAAAAAAAATTTTTCTATATAAATCTGAAGAAATTAATACAGTAGTTAATGTGTATATACATGTTAGAAAAGGGTAAAGTACTTCCAGTGACAAAATCAATTTCCAAATGGCTCATTAGAGTGTTTGAACCTGGTGCCTTTTTTGTTAAAACATCTTTGTTCTTTATTCAGTGAATTTACTCACAGGGGACAGATGATCCAGACATTTTATTGAAGTAAGAGTAGTGAAGACTCAAGAAAAAGTACAGAGTAAAACTTCTCCTAAAATTATTATTTTTTTCCCAAAAAAGTTTCTGAAGTAAATGTAACTAGCATCCCCTTACCTCTAATTAATTATAAAAGCATCTTATTCTGGCTGATCCTGGCTCACACCTCTTGTTTTTCCTGCTCTGTTGTTCCTAACCCTGGATTCTTCTTGGGTCTCTTTGCTTTCTGCTGAAGTCTAATGCCTACTTTCCAATTCCCTCATCCATTGGTTTGATTAATTAAATAAATGCAGAAAAGGATAGTTACTTTTTTTTAAAATAAACAACTGTCAATAAACAACTAACACTGAGGGATGCACCGATACCGATACTGGTATTGGGGCCGATACTACTCTTACGTACTGTATCGGCATCAGCTAAAGTTAACCGTTACCATGAACCAATACTTAAAATGTGGAAACTCAGCAACAATTTCGAAGGAAAATGTTTATTATCTCACTTTAAAGTTTAGGTTTTTGTTAACTTTTATTCATATTTTTTTTATCTAATTCAGCATAATTTGTTGGAACAAGAAGAGAAGAAATAAAACCTGTGTTCCAGTTCATAGCATTTTTTTTGTGGTAGAAGTATCTGTATTGGTACTCGGTATCGGCAAGTACACAAATCCTAGTAGCAGTATGGTATCGGTTTGAAAATAAGTGGAATCATTGCATCCCTACTAACATTTCAAATCATGCCTACATAAGATGTCCGGCAGATAGATTAACAAACTTGCATCATCATAAACACAGCAGGTGCTGTTGTCATTTTGACCCCGAGTCCTCGTACTTTTTGTCTAAAAAAACATCCTAATATTCATGTTTACATCAGTCTACTTGTGTGTGAGTCTCAGGCGCAGTAGAAGGCATTAAATATCCTCACCTTGCAGTCAGCCCTGACCAAGAAAAAATGAATGATAGTCAATGGATCAATAAAAACTATTCTCTGATCCACTCTGCCTTACTCCCTGAATCAAACATATGCTGTACCTCAAATTAAATGATAACCAATGATGTGTGTTTTGAATGTGTTTGTATTGTGAATTTGACAAAGCTCACTCAACTCACAGGCATTTTTATTCTTCTTCAGTTGTAGTCCACTACATGTTTCCATACAAAACCTAAAATAACTTTTCTGCCTGTCGAAAATTTGCGCTTTCTCTGCATCAAAATGTGTCTTTAAAATGAACGGAAATCTTATGTTACATCCATTGCTCATTTCAAACAGGATTAGAAAATAAATTTTATCTCTTAACTAACTCTCATTTATTTATGTTTTGCAGCAGTGGACCAATTGAGGCTCCCCATTCAGACTGATGAAGCACTTCTCCTTTATGGGAGGCTCAGGGAAGGTTGTTTGCCGACTATTTTTTGCCACTGCTGCCTCTGTTGGATTCCAGTACTGCAAATTACTTCAGAGAGGGCTTTTTTTTGACCTTTTAAAAGTAAAGTTAAGATTCAAGGATTTTCAGAAAAAATATGGGGCTGGAGTCCAAGTAGCCACCCCAAAACTCCACCACTGGGTTCAACAAAGTGAGCACAAATGCACGCCACGTTTTTCAGATTTATAAAGCAGGTTTAAAGTTATGTGTCTTCACCTTTATGTGCTGTTTACGTTTTGGTTGCAGCATGAAAAAATAATTATGATTACTTTGACAAAACGTGAAGTGTCTCTGTAGGAAAAATGAATAGTAGATTACAAAAGACAAAACCCAGATTTGTAATCTATTTGATAAAGTAAAACACCCACATGATGTTCATTAAATTTATGAAGGCAATCATGCTGATGTAAAATTTGACATTGGATTGGATTCTGTCTCTAAGAGGGTTTGAAAAATGTATTTAGTTAGAGCCAAACAAACAAACAAAAAGATTAAAAAGGATCTCCACATAGAACCAGAGGAATGTTACATGATCTGTTCTTTTCTCAGACCCAGAATGGGAATCCTTCCAACAAGCAGTCTTATACATTACAGTGCACTCTTTGTCAGCTTAACACAATCATCCATCCCATGTTTTCTGAAGTTTGTGTTCTGTAGTCTGTGAATCTCTCCTAAAAAGCAATCTGTGAATGAAGAAAATCACAAATTCATCAAATAATCATAGGGAGATGAAAAAAAAAAATACCTTCATCAGAATGTCAGACAGCAGAAGCATTGTGGTGTGGCTCAGTGATGACAAAGTGGCTGTGTCTGACGCAAAGTGCTCGACAGGCAGGTGGCAACTGTCACAGTACATCACACAGTGAAATGAAAAGACCAAAAAAGATACACAGGGGAGAATACTTAAAGTGGTCAAATGATGACAGAAATTTAATTTCTCACAAACTTCTTTGGTGCATTTTTTCTCAAATGTGTCCTTGGAGTACTGGAACTCAGTCAGCAATAGCATCAGTGAAGAGATGCAGTGATAAAGTGATCAGAAAAGCTGCCATCCAGAGTCTTGCTTAATTCTGATCACTTCCAGATCACTTTGTTGTGGAAGAATTCTGTATGGTTCTAATGTCAAGGATTTTATAGTGGAATAATAACTTGGTTATGATTTATGTTATCTGTGTATTCCCTCATGCTGGAGTCAGAGTGGTACGAGTGTCAAAGATGATGTCTGCCGCTGAGAACTCTGCCCCACCAAGACTGGTTCATGTGCCTATATCGATGACCCAAACTAAGTGGAAGGATGCAAATATGTCAAAGGAGGAACTTCAACAGACATCTTTGGTTTTGTTTATTCATCCTTATAAAAATCGGTTTTGGTGTGCAGGTCGGTTAATACAGCGTGTGGTGTGTGCTGATGCTCCTTCTTAATTAACAAGTCAACTGAAACACTCTCGGACCACCAAAGGAATCTTCCCTTTATTTAACAAAAATCATTGTTAATCAAGTATTATAAGTCAGATTCCCAAATAAACTTCAATTAGAGTTCCCTAATTTCAGAGCATTTGGTGAAGTGGTGCTCATAATTTCAGTCTCTAGAGTGGTAGCTGAGCACAGATTCAGTCTTTATAAGAAAAAAAAATGTAGCATGACCTCTGGCCAAAGATATTCTGATATGAAGCGATCACTACAGATTGTAGCATTTTTAATTGTCACTCCAATCGTTTCTTCTGTATTTTTGTTTGCCTTAAAAGGGATGTGTGTCAATGGAGAAGGACATGCACCTTTAGTTTTTTTTATTCAAAGCAATCTGAGCAACCAACAGCACAAGACATGATCACGTCTCTTTCTGCAGACAACATGCACAGAATGGCAAGAGTGACGCAAAACAAAGGATCCCTCTATACTTAGCATTTTTGTGTTGAAAAGCTCAACAGTGAAGCAGATTTCCATCTGTCTCAATTTTCCCTGATTCCGTTTCCATTAAACTTCAAAAGTAGGCTGAACAGTTGGGAGGAAAGGGTTAGCAGTGTCAGAAACAAAACACCAGGTGAAACTTATTTTGCGAGAACCTTCAGCCAAGCACTGCTTTAGCCAAGCTTGGGAAGTTGGCTCCTGTTGGCATCAGTTAGGCGAAGAAGTGTAGACATTTTATAATTTGAATCATTATGACTGGAATTACAAAGACCACATAGACCATATTTTTCAGGGAAATGATTAGACCCTTATTAAACAGAATCACATCTGTTCAGACAAACATCATTCATTAAGATATAAGCTATAGGCCTACTATATAAGTTTAGGTTAAATACGTTGTTTCTTGCTAGGTGGCAGAAAGATTATCTCCCATGTATTAACTATCCAACTGGACGTTTATTTGCTTAGTTAAATTCAGGTGCTTACTTTTTATTCCTGGGCAGCGTATTTTTTAGTTTTTTAATACTGTTGTTAACAGTATTAAAGCCTGAACCATAAATGTTTTGTATTGTACACATCTAAAGTACTTACACATTATTGCACAAGAAAACCCCAATCTGTCTTCCCGGATGTCACAGTTCTTCCAATAAGTGTCACCCCAATCAGCAGCAGGAAGTGTACGGGCAAAATGTGTAATCCTAAGACAGCTAATTATTCTCCTCTTCGATATGAACATGAGATCACAACAAGTCCAAAAAAATGATAATGGATTGAGATGATTGGGTTCAGTGTGATGACAGCTTG
Source organism: Apricaphanius iberus (assembly GCA_028564705.1). Classification (NCBI taxonomy): domain Eukaryota; kingdom Metazoa; phylum Chordata; class Actinopteri; order Cyprinodontiformes; family Aphaniidae; genus Apricaphanius; species Apricaphanius iberus. The sequence goes on from JAPXFQ010000256.1 coordinate 1,659,158, forward strand.
TCAGAGATATAGAAATCTCTGCTAAGTGAATTAGCTGTTATTACTGCTAATCGCTGAAATGTGCAGAAATCCAGCGTGTTTTTTGTGTGTTATCTTTTAAATGGAAATGTCAGTCTATATCATGTGCCTGTTTTATCTCCCCACATTACAGAACACATATATTAAGCGAATGTTACCGTGACGAAAGCTGTAGTATTATTTTAATGTAAACCTATCTGCCAAACTCAAAGGTACGTTTGAGAAAACTGCTCTGTGGAGCCTTGATATGCAGGCAGTGTCAAGGATAGCATGGAGTGTCACCAGCATGGAGAGCAGGAGATGAGGAGAAAACCCCAGAGGAGTCAAAGTTAAGGAAATGCTTCAAGAGGATGGTGAACTGTGGAAAGTTGAATATTGAACAGGCTGATGCGGATGTCAGATGTAGATGGGGAAATTGGGATGGTAAATATAGCTCAGATTCAGCTTTGGATAAAAGAAGCTGAACTAAGAAGCTGAACTTTTGGGGATACTTTTTTTTTTTAGTGATCTGATAAAGAAAACAACCCACAATCTGTTAATGTCATTGTTTCCTTTAATTTAACAAATTCACCTGTAAACATTTTATTTAAAACTTCTCAGATAAACAGTATATATATATATATATATATATATTATATTACAGCATTATAAAAAAGTAGGATCATTTTCAATATTTCATGTTACAAACCAGGTGTCCAAATAAATAGCTTACGGTATGAATGCAATATTACAGCTTTTTCTGGACATATCAACTGAACACAATTTTTTTTAATCTTGTGTGGATTTCAATACATTTGGTACATTATGAAAGACCTATAATACCTCTTAAAGGACAGGTTTTAGGTTAGAGCCCCACCCAAACACTGCTTAGGGAAATATATTTTGAACCATCCATCCATCCATCCATTTTCTGAACCGCTTAGTCCTCCAGGGGTCGCGGGGGCTGGTGCCTATCTCCAGCTGTCAATGGGCAAGAGGCGGGGTACACCCTGGACAGGTCGCCAACCACCCATATCATGGACCACAACCATACAGCTAGGAGCCCGCTGTGCGCCCCAGACTGGAGGGAAAAACGACGGGGTGACTAGAGGGAGAATTAATGACCAAAACAAAATATTGCTAAGGGAGGCTAATGTTGTTAACCTGGGTGCAGCAAGCTACTTTTTTCTTTTACAACCCACATATCAGTTATTGTTATAATTTTTTTCAACAAAAATATAGCTAGTAATGGAAGTAATGCACAGATCCTGTATGCATAGAGCTTAGCCTCTGATCGATCCGTGACTGTGCCTCCCGGCTGTTGTAGTTTCAGAAGCAGCAGCTCATAGCGGTCCCGATGAAGCTGAAAGTAACAAAGCAGTCTGGCTGGTGTGAATTGCACCTGATCTTTGATTCAGTATCCCGTGCTGTGCATTATGAAATTTAAAAGAACCTTAATAAACTTTTCAAATAGTAATACTTTAGCATTTTATATGCATTTTAGAAAATATTATCCTGCAATATGCTCTTTAAGAGTTCTCCAATGGAGAAGGTATACAATTATCATTCCAGATTTAACTTTTTTTTTACTGTACTTGCCATTATTTTATTCAGTTCTTGCCCAGAAGGAAATGGCCTAAATCGTTACAGGGCAACTCTCAAAAGTCTTCTGCAATTTGCCACAAGCCATATACAAGACTATGCAAAACGTGTGTAGGAAGGTGCCCTGGTCAGAACAAAACTAAAACTGAACATATCGGCCTGGGGGCTAAAAATACATTACATTCCCCTGAAAGCCGAACCTCACCATACCCACAATGAAACACGGTTGTAGTAGTGACATGCTGTTGAGATGCTTTTTCTGTAGCAGTTACAGAGAAGCAGGTGAAAGTAGATGGGGAAAAATCAACTATTTTGTGCTGGTCTAACATAAATGTCCAATCAACGTCATTATAGTTTGTTTTTTCAATGTGACAAAAATGTAAAAGATGATTAGGGATATTTAAATAGCTTTACAAGGCACTTTGAAATGAATATTCAGAAAAAGAACTAAGATTTCATCATGACAATAAGCTAAGCAACTGAATATCAATTTTGACAACACAAAGTCATTTAAAAATAAGACTTTATTTATTTAAAAAGAAGAAAACATCCTGTTTCCTTCTTAACTTCACTTTGTCTTCTTGCTTTTTGGTCTTTTTGTCTTTGCTCCTGACTTGGGGGCCTCATCCTGTGAAACAAGACGGCAGAATTAGAGAACGAACAGACTAATGATTATTTTTGCCATGGTGCTCCATTTAACTGTGCCAAAGCTTTTCTCTCGCAAAATATTTGAGTCCTGCTTTGTAGCTCATGACAGACTCTCTAACATAAACTCCTGCTGCGTGTGCAAATGTACAAATTACAATGCGGTGATTGACGTGCACCATACTGTTGTAATGTATTCCAATAATTGCATCAAACTAAACATTGCATTCCTAAGTACTCTTATCAAACATCCCCTGTACTGCTACAACGCCGTCAAACCAGCCTCCTGGGTTGTAGACCTCTTGACAGCTCAGTTACATACAGCAGGGTGACAAATGTTTTTCAAAAAAATGTGTGATTCTTAAATATCCATGCACTGTTTCATACCTTGTAAAGGCTTTGCAAAAGTCTCAAATATCCCCTAGTGGGATTTTTTTGAATTTCTAAATTGATTTGATCCAGGTTTTCCTCTGAGTTTTCGCTATCCGTTTATAAGTGACTCATCTGTGGCAAAACACCTGCCAGCAGTCTTCTGCTCTTCAGTTGTAAATATGGCAGTCCAGCTTGTTTTCGCTGAGGGTTTTTTTTTTTTTAACCTCCTATCTTCCAGTTCAGGTGCTAAGAGATTTGATCCAATTTTGGAATCAACCTGGCCAAACCTCTTCAAAAAGAAGAGGAGTAAAATATGCTGTTCATAAGGTTTCCATCAGTAACATCTCTTTGGAAATTAAACTATGGTAGCTTCAGGGTTAATTGTATGGCATTTTTCTTTTCTTGAATAAATTCATTGCCAAAAGGCTGGTCGCATTTTATTAGTCTTATCCTGTTCCCAACTGGCTCTCTGCAACGACCAATACTCACAGAGAAAAATCCCTCACAATGAGGATGTAACGAGGGCCAAGGGGTCAAAATATCCACTAAAAACATGTTTGTATTCGGCCAGTAGCTTTAGCCGTATTGTGTTTCACTATTTTATGTTTGCTCATAGTGTGTGTAAACTGTCTAAATCCTAAACATATCACAAAATGTCCATGTATTGCATAGATTAAAAGTAACAAATTACCATCAGAGAAGAGGATGAAGGCTCTCTACATCAGCTGAAAATATTGGAATTAAAATGTATTCGAGACAATCATATCTCCTTCATGTTAATTAGCAACCATTTAAATAATCAAGATAAGATTTTCCAATTTTCCACCATCAAATTGTAATGTGTTGTTAATTAATGGCCGAGGACATACAAAATGAAGAAAACACATCCGAATCAGTCTTGTATTGAATGTGATGATATTGCAACCTTGAGTCAGCAACTTTATCATAGTCACAGCTCCTCATCTTCACTATTATAGGTAGAGAGTCATCACCTCAGTGATAAAAATACATACTTTTTCCAATTTAGTCATGTTGCAGCCACAGATATCATTGTATTTTGTGCATCATAAAGTAGCTCATACTGAAGTGAAATGAAAAATGTTTTCTAAAAATCTCTTACAAATAATAACTTGAAAGTGTGGTATGCTTTGCATTTAGCCTCCTTTACTATGATACCCTTAACCACAAACCAGTGTACCTATTGTTTTCAGTAGGTTCCTAGTTATTAGCATCCAACCGTGTGTAATTAATCTTAGTATAAATTGTTCTCTAAATGCCTCTGAGGTTTGTTAGAGAACATCATTGAAGAAGCCTGTGAATATTCTCATTCATCCAGGTCATGGTTATCTCAAGGAAATTTCAATCAAACGCAACTGGACTTGGTAATTTGTCTTGGAAGACGTTTCACCTCTTATCCAAGAGGCTTCATCAGTTCATGCTCGCAGCTGACCAGGCTGGGACTGGTCCAACTAACTTGAAGAAACAGCCTCATAAAGACCAAGGCATATATCCCAGACAGGTCAGAGAATGTTATACAGGAGTTGCAAAGCAGGGTAAGGTTATAAAACAATATGGCAAACTTTGAACAAAATGGAGTATGGCACAACTGCAATTCTCCTCAAATTTGGCTAGCTAATTAAGCTGACAAGACAATCAAGAAGAGCATTTATAAGAGAATAACCAGGAGGCCCATGATAACTCTGGAGGAGCTGCAGAGATCCCCAGCTCAGCAAGGCAATAAACAATTAGATGTGCACTCCGCTAATCTGATATTCAATGAGTAGTGAAAGGAAGGAGGTAAAAAAAAAATCCATAATAGGGCTGGACGATATAGAAAAAGAATAGTCATATTGATTGATATCTATAATTATCAATAAATATCACACAATGTAAAATATATATTTTAAGTGCCTCCCCGTTCATTTTGTTATTCTTCAATGAACTAATTTCAACTAAGAATTAAATTTAAAAAAAATTCAAACACTTTTTTATCATAACTAAGTTTGTAAGACACAAAAACAAACCAAGAGACCTGAGAAACATCAGTAAGTATAAAGAAAAGTAATGTTATGAACCATTGTATTATATATATGTTTTAATTATGTTAGTGATTTAATTTAAAGGCTTATCTTGATGTTTTTAATCATTTAAACATTTAATGACACTTTACAATATTAATGGCGGAAACCTTTGGTTTAGCTTGTCAATAAAGTTTATTCAATTTCCGTTCAACTCTTCAGCTGTATGCTAAAGCTAATTGGATACTCACCAGAGTGAAGAGAGCTGAAGCCAGCAGGTCTATCCAACAGTGTTTTTTAAAAGCGATTTTTGCTTCTGAGTTACGGTTCACTTAGGGACTATCAAAAAATTCTGTTTCAGCTAAAATCGTTTAAACCTAAAGAGCAATGGCTGACTGAGCTGCGTGGATCAGCGTTAATGATTTGTTTGGAGTAGGTAACTGTTGTATTAAGCTACCTGATAACTTATAGGCTATAATGAAAAAATGAGGGGAAACTTTTTTTTCTATCAAACTTTTTTATCGACCCCTTTTTTTCTATCGCACCACAGTCTATCGATTGATATATATTGCTATCGAATTATCGGCCAGCCCTAATCCATAAGAACTTCCACTTGTAGTTTTATACGATCTATATAGGATACACAGCAAATATGTGGGCAAAAATGTTCCACTCAGATGAGAATTAAAAAAGCAAATCAACTTTTTGGAAAATAGGAAAAGAAACTATGTATGACAGAAAACAACAAATAAACAAATACAACCAAAAATCCACCCTCACATTGAAATGTGGCAGTGACATCATCATGCTATGACCTTTCTTGAGCAAGGACAGGTAATCTGATCAGAGTTTATCTAAGCTGGACTGACGAAAACAGAATAATTCTGAAGAAAAACTGACATAGGCTGCTAAAGACTTGAAGCTGTGGAGAAAGTTCAAAACATAGTGACAGTAAATGGACTGAATTTATATAGCGATTTTCTAGTCATCCTGACCACTCAAAGCGCTTTAAACTTCTTTCACCAAATGCATTTCTTCCAAGCTGATAGAGGTTGAACTATTCAACAAAAATGGGGCTCTGTTACAGAAAATCTGCAGCAACAATTGTTATACTCTTGAATCCAGGAGTGTGTGTGTGTGTGTGGGGGGGGGGGGGTACATTTTATTGATTTGTAGAAAAGAAAAAGGAGGGTAATCCTACATTTTCTTCCACTTCACTCTTCCACTCTGTGGGTGGCTTGAAGTGGAGAAAAGGAAGTGCCGGTACTCTCTTTCATCGAGTTCAGAACATAAAATGTAGAGATTCTTGAATGTAAATATAGATAAGTAAAAAGAGGTCCCCCTCTTGCTATGCATCATAGTGTGAATAGAAAGGGAGGAAGCTCAGGTCAAATCTCTGATATAATCAAATTGAGTCATACTGTATGTTGACTATGTACATTCAATTATTTCAAATGAGGGCATACAATTACAACATTTTCTTTGTTTTCTTAATAGCAATGAGGCAAATAACAACAGCGTAACAAAAAATTTTACCTTTTCTTGAAGTAGAAAAACAAAGTGCTGCTGGACTTGTGTGTAATACAATAAAATATCCAGGAGATTAAGACAATGGTAAATATACATCAATCAATCAATCAATCAAACTTTATTTATAAAGCTCTTTTCAAACAAACAAAGTTACTCAAGTGCTTTACAGATTTAAAATAACCCCACAACCCTTCCTTCAAAAATAAATTATCAATGCAAATACAACCCCCTCTCAACCCAACCCATCAGCCATACTCACGCACACACACACTTAGAAGCTACAAAAAGCGGGCTGAAAACAGATGAGCCAGGAAATGCCATCATGGGAGCCATCTGCATCAGCAGCAGCAGATCAACAGCAGCAGCCAAGGCTCCGACCCAGGGCGCCCAGAGGAGGGAGGGCTGGTACCCCCACCTCCACCCAAGCGCTACCTGGGGGGCACCCAGGCAGCCACAGCCGACCACCGCCCCCGATGCAGGGGGCCCCCCAGAGAGGAAACACTGGCAAGAAAGATTAAAATACGTTAAAATATAAAGTTTATAAAATATAAAGTATATAAAGTATAAAACAATAAGTGTAAAACAAATAATAAAAATGCAAAGCAGATTAATAAATAAACAGTTAAAAGCTAAACTAAAAATTAAATCAGGTAAAACATGCTGAGCGGTTAAAAATGTATTAATAAATAATAATTAGTTAAAGGCTAAGCTAAAAAGGTGAGTCTTGAGCCTGCTCTTAAAGACCTGAACGTTCTCTGCGGCCCTGAGATCCTCTGGCAGCCTGTTCCAGAGGTGAGGGCCATAATAATGGAAAGACGCCTCAACATGAGTCTGTGTCCTGACTTTGGGGATGACAAGAAGACGGCTGCCAGAGGTGCGCAGAGACCGCGAGGGTTCATTCGCTAAAAGCATATCTGAGAGATAAGAAGGCCCAAGACCATTAAGACACTTAAAAACCACTAAAAGAACCTTAAAATTGATCCTAAAACATACGGGGAGCCAATGCAGTGATTCTAAGACCGGTGTAATGTGCTCCCGCCTCCTAGTCTTCATCAGGACACGAGCTGCTGAATTCTGTAAAAGCTGTAAACTTGAGGTAGTCTTTTTGGGAAGACCAGAAAGCAGGGCATTACAATAATCAATTCTACTGGTGATAAAAGCATGCATTTACGTCACCGTATTGGCCCGAGAGAAAATGGGACGGACTCTGGCAATGTTCTTTAGGTGATAAAAACCTATTTTGGTGATGTTTTTAATGTGAGGGATAAAAGTCAGCTCAGAGTCAAAAATCACACCCAGGTTCTTCACTTGTAAAGAAGAATTAAAAGACAATGATTGTAGTTTTGGTAAAAGTTTCTCTCTCTGAGCCTCAGGACCGATAACTAAAACCTCAGTTTTGTCCTGGTTGAGCTGCAGAAAGTTTTCTGCCATCCAGGATTTAATGTCTAAAATGCAGTTAAAAAGTGCATCCATTGGCCGTGTGTCATCAGGAGACATGGAGATGTACAACTGTGTATCATCAGCATAACTGTGAAAACTAACTCCATGTCTCCTGATAATACTGCCAAGAGGGAGCATATACAGATTAAAAAGCACTGGGCCTAAAACTGAACCCTGGGGCACACCACAAGTGATCTTATGGACCTTAGAGGAACAGGTATCCAGACTTACCATAAAAGTCCTGTCTGTGAGTTAGGATGTGAACCATTTGTGAACAGCACCAGAGAGGCCGATCTGTTTTAAACGAGTTAAAAGAATAGTATGGTCTACTGTATCAAAGGCAGCGCTTAGAACCAACACTGTCACCTTTTTAGCATCATAGTTTAAACTAAAATCATTTCAAATATTTAAAAGCGGCGTCTCTGTGCTGTGGTTCATCCTAAAACCAGACTGAAATTTCACCAGGACATTATGAGCGTTAATAAAATCATTAAGTTGAATAAAAACAAGTTTTTCTAAAACTTTGCTTAAAAATGGTAAGTTAGATACCGGTCGGTAGTTGTTTAAATCATTAACATCTGAATTGCTCTTCTTCAGCAGGGGCCTCACTACCGCCGCTTTAAAGGCAGCAGGAAAAACCCCCGTCGGAAGAGAGCAATTCATAAAGTTTAAAATCTCATCTTTAAAAGAACCATAAAATTGCTTAAAAAACCTAGTGGGAATCGGGTCCAAAGCGCTTGTGGTGGGCCTCACTGAGGAGAAAACTTTATCAAGGGTCCCAGCTTCTACCAGGACAAAACTGTCCAATGTTTCCTCTGGTGAAGGCAGACACTCAGATTTGTCTAAAACCATGTTGGTTTGAGAGAATAAAATATTACATCTGATGGTGTCTACCTTCCCTCTGAAGTGGTCTGCAAACTCCTCACAGAGAGTGTTTGAGGGGGTTTTCTGAAAAGTATTAGAATTATGATGTAGAATGTTGTCAATGGTGGAAAACAGAATTTTGGGATTATTTTTATGTTCTGAGATGATTCTGGAAAAGTATGTATTTCTGGAATTTCTTAAAGCGTTATTATATAATCTGAGATGTTCTATGTATATTTGATGATTTATTGTGATTTTATTTTTATTTTTCCTCCATTTACTTTCTGCCAACCTGTAGCTCCTCTTTAATTTTCGAATAGCTGCATTTCTCCATGGTACTGTACGTTTTGAATGACTGTTTACAACTTTAATTGGAGCCAGCATGTCGACAGCAGATTTAAGCCTACTGTTAAAATCATTAGCAATAAAATCACAGGGGGCAGGTAAAGGTACAGGAGGGAACTTTTTAACTTCAAGAAAACCTGCAGCCACTTCAGGGGTTAGATGACGCTTCCTGACAGTTCTCACGGAGGTCTCTGATCGGATAAAACTGGTGATATTAAAAAACACACAGTAGTGGTCAGAGACGGCCAAGTCAACAACAGAGGACACACTGGTGGACAGGCCATACGTGATGACCAAGTCTAGAGTGTGTCCTCTGTTGTGAGTCGGCTGCATGACATGTTGGCTAAAATCCATATAATTTAAATATTTAAAAAATCTGTTGATAAAGGATCTAAAAGGTTATCTAAATGTAGATTAAAATCACCAGCTAAAATATCCTCTCATAAGAGTTGTGTAAAATTGATAAAAACTCTGTTCTGGAATAAAAAGTGCATTCCTTTTCGGAGGCCTATAAACTGTGACACATAAAATCTGAGGAGTGCTAAAAACAGAGGCAGTTTATTCAAATGTGGTAAAATTATTAAATAAAACAGGTTTGGCGGAAAGAGTTGATGAACTAATAAAAGCAGTTCCGCCTCCCCTCTGGCTACTCCTCGTAGAATAAGAAAAGTTATAATTAGGTGGAGAGGCCTCTGTAAGAACAGCAGGGGCATCTGCACTCAGCCATGTCTCTGTTAAAAATAAACAATGAAGATTATTGTCTAAAATCAAATCATTTATTATAAACGTTTTATTCAGCAGAGAGCGAACATTTAAAAGAGCCATATTAATAGTGGTTGGTGATGGAGTGACTATGATTTACTCTAGGTGGGATTTTTAGTAACTGTTTAAGATTATTTGGGTTGCATTTTCTTAGTTTATGATTATTTCTTCGCTCTCTGCTGACAATAACAGGTATGAATGAAGTAGGGTAAGGTCCAAGTCTGATGTGTGAGTTACTGTTAAAATCAGGATTGAGTTCATAGGAACAAGGACCAGCTGCACATCAGGATGTTGTGGATGGGGCAGAGAGGACAGGAGCAGATGGAGCCGGTGCAGGCGACAGGGGTGGGCGAGGGTATGCCAGGCTTAATGCCATGTGGGTACCTTGTCTGTTAAGATGTAGTCCATCTGCCCCAAATAATTGACTCCTAATAAAATAAATAGAATATAGAATAAAAATAATATAGAAAAAAAAACACTAGGCTGTCGAGCCATCAAACATTTTAATCTAATTATTTACAGAGTAGCTGTGAATTAATCACAATAAACTAAATACCATTTGTGGTGTAAATAAAAAAAAATCAGAAGTTATTGCTCTTTTTTAAAATGAAATACAGGAGAGATGGATGGGACTTACGTTTTGAATTCCACTATCACATTTAAAAGTGGCCCTTTTAACCTGTTTATCTTTTAACCTGTTGTAAAGGCACACAGGTTAACCTTTTCTGAATGTAAAGAAGTGGTGGAACTCTAAAGGGCTATTTTTAGTCATTGTGGTACTCCCGACAGCTGTGTACCGGCCCACTTAAAGCACTGACTCAAGGTTGACGGAGCCTATCACATAAGAGACGATGAAAATTAAAGTTCCCAAGTAGTGGAAAAAAGTTGAAGGGTTCTGAATGCAATACAAATGTACTTTCATGTCACTGTCATGTCATCACCTGTATCAGGTGTTGGTTCTATGAAACACTAGCAAACACTTGACTATTACTGTCCTTTGGAGTAATGATACGTCACCTCATCAGGACAATGAGGTGTATTTAGTATTTTGAGAAAATCTGTTTGCTTTTGTATTCACTAACAAAACTGTAGACACATAAGCAAGCTTTGGAACAATGTTTTTGATTATTAGTTAGTCATTTTTTTCATGCATGAAAACATACGCAACAAAAAAATCTGCATGACTAAACAAGGGAAGCATCAGACATAATAATGGTGATTAGTGCTACAACTATTATTAATCTACTGTAGCTTGGGTTGTGTTCTGAAGGGTTAATAGCACAAAGAAAATCTTTTTCTCGTTGGACCTTCACCTTCATTAAATTTGCCATTGTTAAATAGCTGAAACTGTCTTTTATCAAGACATGCATCAGGATAATTGAACTGCCTCTTTGACCTCCTCAAAAGCTTCAGACAGGCTTTTGATGGACTAAAATAACTACAGTTAGGAGTTTCATTTTTTCAAAAGAACAATTAGTTTAACTCTCCTATGACTTCTCCCTACAGAACCAGGAAGCGTGAATTGGTTGTTACACAGTCTGGGTTTGAAGTCCAATGGGGACTAAACTTTGGCTTTCAGGAGGGGACTGAAATCAAGCACTCATTTGTAAAACAATTTAATGAGGTTCTCAAGAAAAACCGTGTTAGAGCAGCTTTGCAATACATTTATAGAAGAGCTTTTAGCTCCCTGTCAACAACCTGCAATGTCAAGCTAAAATGGATCAGTAAAAAGGCGAAAGAAACCCAACACTGCTTCTAAAAACAATGTCTGTAATTTGACAGCATCTGAATATTTACAGTGTAAAATAAGGCACATGTATTGGCAGCACTGTTAAATTTGTAAAAAAAAGCCTGTTAATACACCACCTTTATGGAACTTAGGGCCTTATTTATCAAACGTTTGTGCCTAAAATGGGTGCAAACTGCGCAGCAATGCAAAAACATCAAGCAGGTTATTTACTAACCTGCCATTGAGAGCATCTGTTAATCTCAAAGCAAGATGTGCACAATACATTAAGCGCTTATGCCCTTGATGAATATGCAATGTGCGTGTTTCTGTCAGAAGGCGCAAAATAAGTAGGCGTTCAACCCGGAATATAATTTATCAAACATGAAAGTCTTTATGCCACCTGTTTTAACTTTGCACCATCACGATTCAGCATAAGTTTATTACTGACTAGCGAAAACTATCATTCACACACATTCTAACCTAATAGTAATTAATGCTCTAATGGCCACAAACCTCACAGTTATGTCTATAATACCCTTTTTTTCAAAGATGACTTTCTGTCCGATGTTTTAGTCACTTTTAAATGCTGGCAGTGCTTTCACTATAGTGGTAGCATGGGAAAGAATCGACAACCCACACAATTGGCTCATGTTTTGCAGCTCATGCAGGATGGTACATCAATGCGAGCTGTGGCAAGAAGGTTTACTGTGTCTGTCAGCTCAGTGTCCAGGTCATTGAGGTGCTACCAGGAGACAAGCCAGTACATCAGGGGATGTGGAGGAGGCTGTAGGAGTGCAACAACCCAGCAGCAAAACCGCTACCTCCAACTTTGTGCAAGGAGGAACAGAAAGAACACTATCAGAGCCCTGCAAAATGACCTCCAGCAGACCACAAATATGCATGTGTTTGCTCAAATGGTCAGAAACAGACTCCATGAGGGTGGGGGATGTACTTACAGCCCAACACCATAACGGATGTTTGGCATTTGCCACCGGTGCCCGGTGCTCTTCACAGATAAAAGCAGGCTCACACTGAACTGAGTATGGAGAAACTGTGGGAAAGTTCTGCTGCCTGCAACATCCTCCAGCATGACCGGTTTGGTAGTGGGTCAATAACAGTGTGGGGTGGCATATCTTTGGGGGACCGCACAGCCCTCCATATGCTTGCCAGAGGTAGCCTAACTTCCTTTAGGTATCGAGATGACATCCTCAAACCCCTGTGAGACCAAATGCTCATGTGGTTGGCCCTGGGTTCATCTTAATGCAGGACAGGACAATGTTAGGCCCCATGTGGTTGGAGTGTGTCAGCAGTTTCTGCAAGAAGAAGGCATTGATGCTATGGACTGGCCCAACCATTCCACCGAACTGAATCCAAATAATCACATCTGGGGCATCATGTATCACTCCATCCACCAATGCCACGTTGCACCCCAGACTTTCTAGGAGTTGGCGGATGCTTTGGCGCAGGTCTTCCATCCATCATCTCATCACGAGAAAGCCCAGGCTATGAAGGCTATACATACTACTAAGCCTCATTTTACAGTTTTTTCTGAATGCTTAAGCGCCAATCATGATTCTTGTAGCACAATTTCCAAAACTATTAATACATATAGCAAAACCACTCACTGAGTTTGCAAAACTAAAAGCACAAACACTGCTTTGCACTCAGTTTGCAAATTTGTAACACACACTTTGCAAAACTGTAGGCACAATTCACTGCACAACACTCTTTTTGCAGAACTTTAAACACAACTCACTTCTTACACTCAATTACCAAATTTCCAACACACTCCTAGAAAAATTGTACACATGTATGGCTATCATTAACACTATTTTTCCAACTGTCTGGCACACTTTCACATGTGAAAACTGTTTGAGATAATTAGTTCACTTTGCAATCAGCCTAAGCACTATAAATAAGCCACAGGTAAGCTGTCTGTGTGGAGTACAATGGAAGGAGTAGTACTAGCGAGAAGAGTAAGAATCAGAGGAGGTCGAGGGAGAGAACGTGGAGGTGAAGAAGTTGGAGGAAAGGGTAAGAAGAGTAAGAAATAGAATAACTGATGACATCAGAGCTACAATAGTGGACCATGTCATCAACCATGTGATGACCCTGATGGAAGCTGGCCAACGGGTTCAGCCTAATTTGAGGCGCTACACTGTGGCAAGCATCATTAGGACATTTCGAAATGAGAATCGGTAGGTACTTTGTAGCACTGCCATACTCTAATGAGAAACACAACAGTACCAAACATGCAAAAATACTGAAATTGTTACTTTACAGAATTGCCAGACGTCCAGATGTTGGGGGCAGAGGAAGAATGCTCACTCCAGAGCAAGAGACCCATATAGTGAACATGGTGATTGCCAATAATGCAATAAAACTGCGTGAAATACAGCAGCGCATAATTGATAATGACACCATCTTTCAAAATATACACAGTGTAAGCATTTCTGCACTAAGTTGTGTACTTGCGCACCACAGAATAAGAATGAAGCAAATTTACAGAGTTCCTTTCGAGAGAAACACAGAACGTGTAAAGCAACTGCGATATGACTATGTGCAGATAAGCTATCGTGTCATTGGTTCTGAATTTGGAAGTGCATACTGTAGTGCTGTGCATGGGCATGATGTGTTGCATTTGTTTTGTCTTGTCTACAGAATGATGGAACTAGAAGCAGATGCCATGGGACATGAGGTACTTTTTGTAGATGAGGCTGATTTTAACCTCAGTAAAACGAGGAGACGTGGCTGGAACATTATTGGACACCGTGCAATCATCGATGTCCCAGGACAACGTGGTGGTAACATTACCATGTGTGCAGCTATAAGCCAAAATGGTGTTGTTCACCATCATGCAACCATTGGCCCATACAACACTGCACACATTATTGCATTCCTGGACACCTTACATGACATGCTCACTGCTCAGAGAAGAGAGCATACCCGATTTGTCATTATATGGGACAATGTTAGTTTCCATAGGGCTGCTTTGGTCCGCAACTGGTTTACAGACCACATATCCTTCCAGGCACTCAACCTCCCTCCATACTCTCCATTCTTAAATCCCATCGAGGAGTTCTTCTCTGCCTGGCGCTGGAAAGTGTACGACCGTCATCTTCATCAACAGGTAGCCCTTTTACAGGCAATGGAGGAGGCATGTGGAGATATTGACCAGGCATCATGTCAGGCCTGGATACAGCATTCAAGGAGATATTTTCCCCGTTGCCTTGGACTGGAGGATATCACATGCGATGTGGACGAAATTTTGTGGCCGGACCCAGAAAGACGACATGATGTAGGCTGATTGTCTGTTTTTTCCTTTCTTTTTTTAATTGCTATTTTGGGTTCTGACTTTGTCTTGGTTTTGATGAGTGTGAATAAACACCAATACTTGAAGTTTGGATCCTTGTATGTTTACATGACAATATGACAAAAGTATGACCTCAAATTGACATCTGTACACAGAGAAATCAAAAGCGAGATGCGTTTTGTATTCATACCATCAGTGAGTAGTTGGCACATTGTGTGCTTAGTAGATGATGGCTTGTGTTTACTGTTTGATACGAAAACACAATTTTTACAAAGTTGTGAAGAGTTAATCTAGCTGCTTTCGCTTTTGCAAGAGAACTACAATCTTTTGATAATTGGGTGAAAGGTTTTCTTATTTGTGTGTAGAGTTTTGCAAAAATAGCCAATAGTTACAAAAAATGTGCTTAAGCAATCAGAAAAAAACTGTAAGCCTAACTTTGACTTGTTTTAAGAACATTGCATCAAAGTTGGATCAGCCTGTAGTGTGTTTTTCCGTTTCATCCAAACCTCCATTGGTTGAGAAATTTGATTTCTATTGATCATATTTGTGTAATTTTATTTTCAACACGTTCAACTATGTAAAGAAGTATTTAATAAAAATGTATTCATTTAGATCTAGGATGTGTTATTTTAGTGTTCCCTTTATTTTTTTGAGCAGTATATAGTTCTATATAGCTGGTAAATGCAGCAAACTGGTACACAGAGGCCCCGGTTTGATTCTCGTTTTAGGCAATGAGCAATAAACAGCATCCCGTATGGGTCTTTGGGCAAGACCCTTCATGCTAATGCCTACTGCATAACATTATGAGTGACAATTAAACACATGACGGCTCGGCTCAGACCTCGCCTCGCCACACAAGGTCTGTGTCAAGTGCTAGGGAACCAGAGCACCTTGATGAAAAATGGGCAACTGGAACAAAGCAGAGATTGGCGAGATGCGAGAAGAAGGCTTTGTTGGAATGCTACTATTCAGGTAACCCTAGTCAGAGAGTTTACGTTAAAATAATGTGGGCTGAATGGTTACTTAAAAACCCACAATTTTAAGGAAAGAGGCTAACGACTAACGAGCATGAGAGCCACTATCCAGGATGAAACATCTGAACTCCATGTAAATCAAGGACAAGACTTCAACAGATGACATACTCTGTGAATGCCTGAGACAATGGTGAGATGAGGAGGTACTGGAGGAGAGACCATCATGGAAGGACAAGCCCCTAACTGGGATGTACCATCGGAACATAACTGAAGAGGCTGATCTCAAGAAATCCTACCAATAGCTAGAGATGGCTGGCCTACACGACACCAAAGAGGCACTCATCCTGGTAGCACGGTAGCAGACTCTGAGCACCAGAGTGATAGAGGCTGAGATCAGAATGGTAATGGTAAAACAACCAGACAGTGTGGTGGTTGATAAGGAGAAGAAGAAAGCTATTGTAGTGGATGTGTCATGACACCACCACCATAGTAACATCAAGTACGTGAGAAACTTGAGAAATACCAAGGGCTCAAAGAGGAGTTAGAGAAGGCTTGGAAGGTGAAGGTGACATTAATACCCATGGTGATTGGAGCACTCGGGGCAGTGACACCCAAACTTGAGCAATGGCTTCAGCAGATCCCCCGAATAACCTCAGACATCTGAATCCAGAAAAGTGCAGTACTTGGAACAGCAAAGACACTGTGTAAGACCCTCAATTTTCCTAAGGATCCAGCTGTAGGATCTGATTTGGTCATGGAATGTGGTGGATTCAGTTGTTGTTTAACCATTTCTATGTTGATTTGGCCATATGTTTCTGTTCATTTTTCTTGGGAAAGACCAAATGACAAACTATGTTTTAGTTTTGATATATTTTTTTATTAAAATGTGTTTGTGTTTAACTTTCAAAAAGATTGAGCACAACAGCTTACTCCTCTATGACCTTTGCTCAACTGTGGCGTAAATTGACATAACATTTTATGAAACGCTGTTTCTGTGATTAAGTTTCACTAAGTTCAGGATGCTGAATGCTTGAAACTTAAAGTGATGGCTTGGCCTACTGTCTTATTAATTCAGATAATAAATATGTCATTACACAAAAAGCAAAGAAATGTCATTCCCTATCAGTCAATGGTCTCCCTTAAATATGGAAAAAAAAATTATAAGATATTACGGTGATGGCAAACAAACCCGTCCTGCACTAGATAAACCTTGTGAATTCCACACTCTTGATCTCAATTTACACAGTAAGTAAAAGTGGAATGTACTGAATGGTATATAATAAATATGTTTCTTTTGTCCATGTTTATTTTTTATGTGTAACAGTTGTGTTATGCTATATGCCATGGGAAAGAAAGTGGAAAAATCTAGTCATTTATTAAGAGAACAATTCCTTCAAGCATGCAAAAAAGTACAAATTGCCAAGGCAATAAATTGTTAGAAGTGCCTATAAATTTAAAAATGATAATTTTGCAAAACAAAAATTAAAATAAATATTGACGTTTAATAACATTTTATGTTGCATCATGTTACTGCAATAAAACTTCCTGTATTTATAGGCAATAAATCAAACTTGGCAAGCAGTCTTTAATTGCTGGCAGACAATTTTAAGAGTATTACATCGTAGATACATTTAATCAAACAAAACTAGATGTAAAGATGTTGGAAAAAGGGCCCCTCAAGTTACTCACCGTGGAGCCAACATACCCCTCGTCCATCAGGATGTTTCTGGCGCAGTTGTTGATGTGCTTGAAGCGGTCGGGACCTAACAAAATGCCTCCGTACCACCGAGACACGACCACCATGACATTCCGCACATCCAAAATCTGCAGTGAGACAAGCACAGAAGCTAAATGACAGCAAATTTCTGATAAACCAACATGTCACCTCTCTTTGGCAGCTGAATATTTCACACCAGATGTGTTATAATGTATAAATTGGAATGAAATATTTCAGTCACACCTGCCAATCTAAAACTGTGAGTCTGACTATCAAAACTGATGGGATTTTCTCAGTTTCTTAGGTGATAAGATGTTAAATATTGTCATGGTTCTGTGTTCCACTTGAGGCTCTAGGAGACATGTTTCTTTTGGAATAGTGGGTGTAGAACAAAGAGCTCAGTTTCTATTGTATTCTTTGTTCCGCTTTTATAGTGCCTAATCCACAGTTATCTTCAACAGCATCTAATCCAGAACATTGTTTAAACTGGTAGCATGTTTTATACCACTGAAAGACGATGCTGTCACCAGGGAACATTGCTGACAAAATGGTGTGAAACAATTCGGCCTCTCTGTGTCAATTAGGTGAATTTTCCCAAAAAGGAAAAAGAAAAAAAGGCTGCCTGAAATTTCTCTGGTACACAGAGGAACATTTCACTCTGCACAGCAACACAAACAAAAAGTGCAATCTGTAGTTCGAGGGGGATTCACATCTGGCGGAAAGCACACCCGCCTGAATCAGATCCATCTTTATTCATCGCTGAACACGTCCACATTTACTTGCCACAAATCTAAAGGAGGAAATGGGTTCAACAGCTTGAAATGGAGCTATTAGATTGGAGAAAACAAGTCTAAGAAGACAGCTCTTCTAGTGAAGCTTTAAAACCTTGAGAGCGCCACAAGTAGACAGTTAACCAACGTGCCATGAAAGATGGGCTAGAAAACCTGATATTATCAAACGCTTACAGCAGAAAGATCAGACACAGATACAGATGAGACGGTTAATGTTCTAGTTAAGTTTCTGGTTTTATATGTGAGAGTGATAGAAAACATGCCATGGAGGGTAAAGAAATTATTTAAAAGAAGTATTGAGATGTCAGCCGCTGCCTTTGAAGTGGCTGTTATATAATTAATTAAGTCTCTCAGCAGTAGGCATTTCTGTTTTGTCCGTCAAGGAACCAGAATCTAAAGGCCAAAGCTTTCTTGGTCCTCATCCAAATTATTTTGCAATGACCTTTTGAGGCTTTCCTTCCTTACATAGGATGTCAATGATGGTTTTTTGCACACCTGTCAGATCAGCTGTCTTCACTATGTATTGTGATTCATAATGAACCAGACTGAGATACAATTTAAAGGTACAGGAACCCTTTGCAGGTGTTTTGGATGAAATAGCTGATTAAAGTGTCACATTTTGATCCTAAAATGTTGAACGTTTTCCAAATATCCAATTTTGTATATATTTTGAATTTGGGGTTTTCTTAAATTGTAAGCCATAACCATCCAAATTATAACACATAAAGGCTTGAAACAGCTCGCTTTGCAAGTAACGAATCTATCTAATGTATTCGTTTCACGTTTTAAGTTGAATTACTGAATAACTTTTTTCCAGATATTCAAATTTTTCGAGTTCCGCCTTTAGCAATATTTATCTCAGAATTAAAAACAAAAAAAAATGGGGGCGGCTGAGGTGGAGACAGTTGCTGTGACCACCCCTACAGATTTACTGCCACCCACCACAATCCATATTAAACCATTTTTAAAAAAACGAGCCTCAGGACATGGCAAAGTTACTTACATCTTGACCTCTAGCTACTGTATTAGCAGTTTGGTAAAAGTAGATTTTTCAAAATTTTCACGAAAAACCCTTTAATTTGCTGATTCTTTTGGAGAGGATACCTAAAATCATCTAAATGTATCTTAAACAAAATTTCTTAGAGAAAATGCAGCTTGGGAATCTGAAATACCCAGGTACAAACTGGTATGCTATTGGCTGGCATTTGCAAAGCAGCCATCAAGGAGTGGCATTTATTCTCCTTGGTGCTGATTAGCTGTGCCCCCATCAGCGGAGACAAGGAAGACTATACATACTAGCCTTTGTGGACGTTTTGCCTACTGAAGTACAATTGGTGTGTGAACTATTAAAATACGCACTTATAAGTGTTTTTAGAGGGGGTCTATAAGTATTTGTGGAGTCTAGCTACGGTGGGGATCGAACGTTTTGGGCACCCCAGGTAAACATTTGTATTAATGTGCATAAAGATGCCAAGGAAAGATGGAAATGTCTATAAACGCCATTAAATTATAGATTAGATATTCTTAGAACGTGTCAAAAAAGTTAGATTTTATTTTCATCATCTACACTTTCAAAATAACAGAAAACAAAATAATGGCGTCAGCAAAAGTTTGGGCACCCCGCAGATTTAACACCTTGTACTGACCCCTTTGGCAAGTATCACAGCTTGTAACTGCTTTTTGTAGCCAGCCAAGAGTCTTTCAATTCTTGTTTGAGGCATCTTCGCCCATTCTTCCTTATGAAAGTGTTCCAGTTCTTTGAGATGTCTGGGCTGTCTGTTACGCACTGCTCTTTTAAGGTCTATCCATATATTTTCAATTATGCTGAGGTCAGGAGATAGCCATGGCAAAACCTTCAGTTTATGCCTCTTGATGTAATCCATTGTGGATTTTGAGGTGTGTTTAGGATCATTATCCATTTGTAAAAGCCATCCTCTCTTCAACTTCATCTTTTTTGCAGATGGTATCAAGTTACTGTCCAAACTTTGCTGAAATGTAATAGAATTCATCTTTCCTTCAACTCGTGAAATGTTACCAGTGCCACTGGCTGCAATACAACCCCATAGCATGATTGATCCACCCCCATGCTTAACAGTTGGACAGAGGTTTTTTTCATTAAATTCTGTGCCCTTTCTTCTCCAAATGTACAGTACAGACCAAAAGTTTGGACACACCTCATCCAATGAGTTTCCTTTATTTTCATGACTATTTACATTGTAGATTCTCATTGAAGGCATCAAAACTATGAATGAACCCATATTCAATTATGTAGTACTTTTACAAAAAGTGTGAAATAACCTGGCCTCCATAGTCACCGGACCTGATGATTTGGGGTGAGCTGAACTGCAGAGTGAAGGCAAAAGGGCTAACACGTACTAAGCATCTCTAGGAACTCCTTCAGGACTGTTGGAAAACCATTTGGTGTGACTACCTCTTGAAGCTCAAGAGAATGAAAAGCAGTAATGAGAGCAAAGGGTGGCTACTTTGAGGAATCTAAAATATAACACATGTATTCAGTTATTTCACCCTTTTTGTTAAAGTACATACAGTAATTCCATACATCATGCGTTCATTCATAGTTTTGATGCCCTTAATTGAGAATCCCAAATGTAGTCATGAAAATAAAGAAAACGCATTGAATGAGAAGGTGTGTCCAAATATTTGGTCTGTACTGTACCTTTACTTATTCCGGCCGAAAAGCTCTATTTTAAGCTCATCAGTCCACAGAACTTTTTTTCCAAAATGCATCAGGCTTGTCTCTATGTTCATTTGCAAACGCAAAACACAGATTTTTTTCTTATGAGGACGTAGAAGAGGTTTTCTTCTGGTTAATCTTCCATGAAGACAATATTTGTACAAGCATCTCTTTATAGTTTTATAGTGTACCACAACTCCAGTGTCTGCCAGATCTTTCTGGAGGCATTGTGCAGTCAAACGTGGGTTTTGACTTACTTTTCTCACAATCCTACGAGCTGTTCTTTCGGATATTTTTTGTTGGTCTTCCAGATCTGGCCAAAATATCTGCCAAATATCTGCATTCCTCTGAAGTACGGTCTTTTGTCTAACTCCCTATTTTGGCTTGGTTTGTTCTCCCTGCCAACCTCTAATTTCCACTCTTTAGCAGCGAAAAAGCTCCAGTGCTTATCATCTAATCGCTAACTCTACCTGGCGTTTATTGAGTGTTTTGGCAGGAGGAAGAGTACAGCTGGTTTCCAGAGCCTGTGTATGATAATGAGGCACAAGAGAGCAGCAATTGTGAGGTGAAACACTGCATCACAAAAGGCCTGGAAGGTGATACTGAACTGCTTTATAAAACAGCAGGTTTTGTGTCTTTTCTATTCCTCCCTGCATTTTTAACATAGCACAGGAGCTGTGGAGGAAATTTATACGACATGATTGTACACACAGAGTAACAACATTTTGGGGATTTTCTTTATCTTTTCTTTTGGTTTTTTAAGTTTATTTCAGAGTAGCAGATCTGAATTTTCTGAAACATGTCTCACTGTTTAAGAAGTGAACAGCTTGATCCATCAGAATTCAGTACAACAGATCAGAGGCTGTGCAACAAAATCCAATCCATTATTTCACAGGAATTTAAATCTGTAGCAGGGTCCCACTGGCACAGACGGCTGCCGTCACCTCCAGAATGAGTATGAACTTTAACGGGAGTCACGGACCTCATCTGGAAGAGTTCTGACACCACGCAGCACCTGCTGGTAATGAGTATGACAGAACCACTCCGAGTCACCGCCTAGCCTTCATTACGCCAAAACTTTTGGTTTTGTCACAAACCTCACACTGGCTTTCATTCAACATTACAGGGAAACAAAAAGTGTAAGGACAATTGGACGTTTTAGTGTGATGTGGGAGTGTGTGTGTGAATCACAGTGCCATCTGACAGCATAGCCAATGGACAAGCGCCTGTTTGATATCAGGAATAAAGGGATTAATAACAGACAAAAACTGAAGTGAACAAAGTTTTAAGCCACAAAAACTTTAGGTAATACTTCTGCGTTGGTTTTTAAAACTACATTCATTCAGTATCTCTTGAAGGGCAACCGCAAAACTGAGCAGAAAGTTGGTTGACAATATAAGTCGTAATATTCTACAAAAAAACTAAACATAGGAAATACCAAACAAATAGTGTTTAAATCCATTATATATTATATATACATTTGACTTCTAAATATGGTGAAATGGTGGAACATTTTAAGATAACATACAGATATTTGCTATTCTCACCAATCTTGTCGAAAATTTCTCTTCCCATTCTTTGTATAATATTATTTATACACAAGAAAAATGTAAATTCAACAGCATACCAACATTCCATAATTTAAAATTTAGTTAAACCTGCCTGTCTAAAACAATGTGTATGATCATCTAAAGGTCAAAAATCCGATTTAAAAACTTTTTTCTTATTTCAAAGTTTAGGGTCCTACTTTTTTTAAGCTGGCAACAACACAAGACAAGGTGAGAAACGCCATAGCTGGTGAAACATGTCAAAAATAATAAGATATTTGGGCAACATATACTTTTGGGTGAATTTCAAGGCAAAGATGGGTAGAAAAGAATATGTCAGTAAGGCTGGGTGTTTCAAGGAGAGACTCTTTGCTCTGTCAACACTAAAGCAGGAGGAATTTCATCATATCAAAGGTAAAACTATTAACAAATGATTTGTCAAATATAAACTCAATGAGTGTTAAATTTCCTCCTTCTTCTCACCTTCCTCCTCCTCCTCATAAGCAAAGAGATGCCAAGACTTTTCCTAAACAGCATGACAAAGACACTTTCCACTTGCAAGCCAAAAGAAGGACTGCTTTATTATGGGGGTGGATAAATAACCCTGGTTACTGTGGTCAATACCGAAATCATTTTTTTTTTTTTATATGTAACTTAGACAGGACAACCTGTGCACTTTCTGAACCCGAAACCTTTTTCTTGTATTTACTCAGTGTTTATACAAAAGAAGGAGTAAGAATTACTGAGTACTTTGTCAACCTCTGGAAACAAAAAGACCTACTTGAAAAGAGGTTACAACATAAAATAATTTGTTAAAATATGATTTAATTATAAGAATTCCAACTAAATTATTAATAGTCACAACCAAAGATGAACCCAAAAATTTGCTCACATTGTAGTGCAGATATTAAAATATATATTTTTCATTATTTGGGTAAAACATGTTAAATTCCAGTAACTTTCATTGCATGTAGGTATTTGCTCACTCAAGGTATAAACTGCAGGTGGTTTCAAAGACTTGTGTTACAAAGTGTTGCAAATCCCAATAGCAGCAACTCCTGGACATTAGGTCTTTTGATCAGGATCTGTCTCACTGAATGTTTAGAGCAGGGGTGGGGAACCCTGGTCCTCGAGGGCCGCATTCCTCTAAGTTTTCCAGGCAACCCTGCTTCAACACACCTGACTCAAATCAAATGGATCCAACAGCCAATGAAGTTTTGCACAATTACTAGTTCATTTTATTCAGGTGTGTTTGTGCAGGGAAACATGGAAACCTGGCAGGATGAGGGCCAAGGTCCCCCACCCCTGGTGTAGAGGTAAAGGGGGATGATGAATCAGAGTAGTAAAGCAGCTCTTATCCAAAAGGACTCTGTGTCAAAGAAATCATAGGCACAACTTGGAGGTGTGTGTGCTTTATGTTTTCATGGCAAATATGTTCCTATCCCATTCTGTGTTCAAGGGCACAGAGTATAACAGCATGACACATTTTTTTTATTTCCCAGCGCCAAGATCGTGGAGCATTATCAGCCTTGTTATGAGGCCAGCATAGCCAGTAGTTAGCTAGCATCACCATTAAATCACGGACAAGATACCCTGTGGTCTTAAGGCCAGTTTATGCTTCTCTGCTTTGATGGAGACGGATTGAAGCAGCGCCATTATCTGTCAACGCAAGGGCTCTCCATCACCTATGCAAGCACGCACAGAGCAGAGCCCCATTTTTTTAACTATCCGTCTCCATCAACGGATAGCGTATGCATATGATCAGTTCAATTACAGCCAGAGATCGCTTCACCCGAACAGGGCTCTACAGTTGCTGTAATCAGTAGTTAATGCAGTGTTTGGCCACTACATGCTTAATATTGTAAGGATAATGTATCTAATCTGTTCTTTTGGTGATTTTTAACAAAAGAAGGTGTAGGAAAACAACAAAAAAGGCTCCTGTGTTCGTTTCCGTGTGTTTCTAGAGTATTATATGAGCTGCACCTCTAGTAAAAGCTTTACAGCTTAATCAAAATTTCCTTTCTGTCTTTCATTGCTCCTTGAGGAAGAAATACGTTCACAACCCTAGAAAAAAACTGAAACAACGCTGTGATAGTAGGCAGAGACGCCATGAAAAAGTTATCGCCCCCTGCTGTCCTGGTCGACCAACGCTGAAAAAACAATAGAAAATGGAGTAGAAGAGTGGAGTACTATAAACAGAAAACGTTTCCGTCAATACGTCTGCGTCTGAGTGCAAATGTGCGGTTGAAGAAGCATATACGAGGCTTTTGGCCAGTTTGAAAGGACCCTATCAGTCAGTAAGTTTATATGCACATCTACATTGGAGTAATCGGACTAAGGGTTTGCCCCCCGTTGAGAGCCAAGTCCCAATTTACATGTCACTTAGAAAATTAAATTATGAAATGAAGAATTTTCGACTCCACAACGATTAAAGGCAAAATGTGCAGCATCTACTGCTTAGGTTTCAGCGGCACACATGCATTAAAACAGAGGTTGGTGAAAGTGAGGCAGATGGAGTAAAAGCAGACTGTGCACAATCACAATGCATCATCTCTTCGTCAGTCCAAAAATGCACTGATTGGCCGTGCCAATTTGTCTTAGCCGCCATATTCTTCTTATCCTACTACAGTTTTGTTATTGATTCGCGCATCTGCGTCCTGTCACTATGTGCGCTAGTACGGGCAGGGGCAGGGGGTTGGTTGCAGAGAAGTGCAATTCCCAATCGTATTATTTTTGGTAGAATAGTCTGATTTATGAAAGTCAAAATGGACTAAGATGTATATATGCATTTCAAAAGCTTGATTTCAGTAAACGCATTGAGTGGCTGATCATCTGCTGGTAATACAACTCAGTTAGAGAAAACACTTTGCCTTATTTTCTTGTTTCGTTCTTCAATACTTTCACAATGCATGCTCCCTGCAAACTGGATCATAATTATACTGCTTTACAACTTTAAAGCATCCACATTTCACAATAAAAGCAAATGAGCATTGAAATTATTTATTTTAAAACTCCCTTTAAAGGTTGACAATTTTATCTTGTTCCATCTTCATGTTAGGGTGCACGGAGGTTGGTCCCAGCCGATGCTGCTAGAAATGGCACCACATTTACATGGCATCAAATCAGCTCCGTGCTGGTCTTCATAAAGTCAAACACATTTAATTCCAGCATTTGTTAGTTTTGGTTAGTAGATGAGATAGGAAGGTCAACAAAAGAAAGAATGAATTGCATTTTCATGCCATTAAAAATGCCTCAAGTGCATGTTTAGGATTTAGACTAGGGTTGTCAATTTCCATTCAAAAGTTCTATTTTGGCCCCATCTGTCAAGAGCACCTTATTGATGTTTTATGGACTGGGGAAACAGAACTTCTTATGGCCCTTTTAATGGCACTCTTACGTCAAGGTCATTATGTTATAGCCCTGCTTTAGATTTCGCCACATCTTTCTCCCTGACCTGTCTAATGTGTTCTTTGGTCTTTATGATGCTGATTGTTCACTAATGTTCTATAATAACCCTCTGAAGCCTCTGAAGACAAAAACTGGATTTATACTGAGATTAAATCACAGTGTTATTTCTGATTAGGGCATTTTTCAAGACAAATGATTGCACTGGACTTTATTTAAGGGTATTAAAGAATGTGAATACAAATGTTGCCACGCTTCCCCAGATTTTTTTTGTACGTAAAACTTTTAGGACCATGTATTACTTCGTATGAGAAGTTTAGAATCAGATTATCTTTCCCTTCCATTTTACAGTTAGCTTTTGATGGAAACATGAAACTACTAAATATTACATTGACATTCAGATAGAATCGGAAAAAATTTTTTTAGGGGTGTGAATACTTTTACAAAGCAGTGTATGAAATTAACGCATAACATCCAATGCAAAAGAATCAGAGAATACATTTTGCATGCAACCATTTAAAAAAATGTATGTTTTTATTACTATAATTGCAATAAATTAATAGTTAATGATTAGCTATATATTAACCCAATGGAGAACTATCAATACCGTGTTAGCCTCAGTGATGGCGGTAACATGTTTCATAGTAACGCGTTACTCCAATATGACCACTTTTTCAGTAACAAGTAATCTAAAGCGGGGCTATTTCCATACTAGTACTGATATTAAAGTTACTTGTCCAAGCCACTGTGCTTTACTATGTTGTAATTTTCTAAAGCAAAAATATAGATTTGGTTTGTGTACGCGACAGGTCACGTTTCCACCCTCACCTACCAAACAGCCAGCGACGTACGAAAGCATGAACAACAATGGAGGGGAGGATAGAGATGTGTGTTTTCCATCCAGAAATATACTGCCACTATTTTCAGTTTGTATGAGCTGTAGATGACAATATTAATTACATTTCTTTCATAAAATGGAAATAGGTTTCAAGTTAAACTGTTAAAATGTTATGAGAAACATTTTTGGCATTAATGTAAAAATGCACTTCCAACAAAGTAAGCATTGGCAAAATCTGTTAATGTTTTATTTTGAGGCAGTGGGGCGTGTTACTGGCAGCTGCTGAAAGTAACTAATAAAGTAACTCTGTTATAAAGTAATTTTAGTCGTCCTAACTTTGGCTACTATAATTTCATTGTGAATTTGACGGATTGCTTCTTTATATGAGTGGGCTCCTCTGTTTTTCCCTGACCTAGAAAAACAGAATGTGCTGATTATCTTTTGTATTTAGGACACATCTGCATCTTTGATTCTAAAGAGGCAGCACAGACCTGAAAGTGGAGCAACTAAATCTAATTCTGTCATTTTTATATTTATTACTTACAGTGTACCTTATATATATATGTGGTAAAAGTTAAAAAAATTGTTTAATATAGTTCTTTAGGATAACTTTGTTTTGGAAATGTGATGTATTTTTTCTTCGAAGAGACCAATTCTCATACTGAAGTAGAATAAAGTATTAAAAAGAATTAAAATACATAACTATTGTGTTTAGTTTAAGACCACACATATAGGCCCATACTTCACTCCATATGTTTCTTGAGAAGTCTATAACACAAAAGAAATTACACAACCAGAAGTGTCTAGTTTTATATTCTCTGAAGAGCCGCTTACTGATAACAAACCCTAAAATTAAAAGAGTAAAATTCACAGCAGATGCCAAATTATGCGGGTTGTGAAAATTACCAGGCCAGCTCAGAACAGACACCAATCAACATGCAAAATCCACAAGAAGCTGAATGTGGCCGGCAGATTTATCAATGGGAATGTGATACCGATACTGAGCAAAAGCTGCGTGCCTTCTGTGCTGAGTGATATGTTGGTTTTTCAGGGAGCTTGACTCAAAGAATATGACGTTTAGTATGCGGCAGAAACAGACATCGACTCGACGAAATGATAACCTGCAGTAAATGAAGCAATCTCCCCCCCGCGGCTGTCTCGCCGTCGTCCTCGCAGTCTTGCAGGAAGCTGTGCTTGTCTTCGCAGTAAATCCTACAACAGACAGAGACCCCAACAGCTTGGTATTAGGCGGCGGAGCATTCGAACATGCTGGTCAGAGGGTGACACCGTGACACCTCTTCACAGGAGAAACTTTGTTAAGCAGTCTAAATGTCAACATCCCTTTCCCAGTGAGTAATGACCACCCAGGCAGTGCCACGGCAGTTTGACGCTTACCTCATTAGGCCATGTTGACCACACAAAAAGAAAAAAGAAAAGCGCACAGACACATGCGTCAAGCAACACGAAGATACACTATGCACCCGCAATTTGGCAGGATGTATTGAGGAGCACACATTTGCTTTAAAGCGGTCTGATTTTTTATTGCAGAGGTTCTCCCTTTAGAGGAGTAACTAATCTCATTTTCTCTTTCCACTAAAAAGACAAACTGTAACACTAACTCAAGGATGAGGGTCTAATGAGATAATAAGCTAACCACAAATATTCCATACAGTGTATACTTTGGTTCAAAAGCGTATTTGGATCGCCTCGTGTGAGGAGTTTGTGTAGTTTCAGCGTTGCCATGGGGGCACATGTCTGCATGCAAAAGCTACTAGAGTAGAAAAAAAATCCAATGATTGATAACATTAGACAGACTGTACACAAACTCTAATGAGCCCTGACATGAGCTGACAAGTTTCTGCTACGAGCTGTGGCGTTGTGGCACATAATCAAGACCCTTTCTGTCAGTGGCTGTTTAGGAAGGAAATTTATGAAGGATTAATATGCAGAGTACAGTGAAAAAGAATGCACTCCTTGAGAGATTTGTTTTCTATTGCTTTTTTGTTGTTTAGTTACAATACAATGCATAGGTCTATCACAATAACCAATTTTGCTGGATGATAAATTGTCCCAGAAGTGATTGCGATACTATTGTCATTCTAAGACCATTTTCAACACCCTATAAAATATCTATAGACTTTAATTTCTAAAGAAATTAGAATATAAATTACCAAAACAACATAATTAATGGGCTGCACGGTGGGGCAGTGGTTAGCACTGTTACCTTGCAGCAAGAAGGTGAAAACCTGACACTCTAAATTGTCCTTAGGTGTGGGTGCATGGTTGTTTGTCCTGTCTGTCTCTATGTGGCCCTGTGATGGACTGGTGACCTGTCCAGGGTGTACCCCGCCTCTCGCCCGTTGACAGCTGGAGATAGGCACCAGCCCCCCTGCGACCCCTAGAGGACTAAGCGGTTCATAAAATTAATAAAATTAAATAAATTAATAAAATAAAATATAATAAATTAATTAAAAAATGGACGAACTCCTTAAACAAAACTGTCCTTCAAGAAAATATTAATCGCTTGGTTCAGACAAGAGTTTGGAGTATTGTAAAAAGATATGTCACCTTTTACTCTTTCACTATTGATACATGGACCACCCAGAAGGAGGGAGACAAAAAAAAAAGCATGCAAATGGAAATTATCGCAGTTGGAAAAATTCTTGAGATCATTTGCATTCATCATACGATTAATTGTTTATTGAGACAAGCCTAACGATCCATAACAAAATGACTAATGAATAACTAATTTACATGTGAGGGAAAAGAATGCTATCCAAATTGCCATTTCACCTCATTGACATTTAAATGCAGACGGTTTGTGTTTTACCAAACCATTCAGCGGTGGACCTGCTGGTTAGCTACAGATAGTTGTCCCACTGTATAATAGTGCTATCGGGGGAAATTCACAAAATAATACCTGGATGTTTTCTCCTCATGATTTCTGCTGCAGAGTAGAACTCTTGGACTCACATTGTCCACTGACATCCAAAAGCCTTTATCTTTCTTTTTATTAGACTTAATATATGCCCAAAAAGTATTAAATAACTCACCTCAACATGTCTGCAAAGTTGAGAAAAATCTAATTTCTTAAAAGCAGCTCTTCAACTTTACATCTGAATAAAAGACACTAATTTGCTTTATGATTTTATTCATTTTAAATAAACTTAACAATTTTGTAATGATAAATTACTCAATAATCCTGTAACCTGTGCCACTTTGAGCATTCTGAATGCTGAGGTGAGTGAGTCATCATTAGTGCCGACAGAGCATCTGCATAACATAACATGTGCTAAAGACATGTTATTTTTGGATCATTGCTGTGAACCATGAGTAGCACTTACTTATGATTTTGGAGCCATAACAAATACTATAAATTGAGTTTAGGTGTTATAGCAGGAGATCAATTCAGATATGCATAGAAGGGTTTTGTTGGGGCGTTATACACCTAAAACCATTATATGTGTATACACCAAAGAAATGCAAAGCAGATACACTGCAAAAACAGATGTGTAAAAAATGACATGTCCTAAGTGTGATCAAGGACAACACACGTGTAGATTTTAGCACAAATTGTATTGTCATCTGTGCCTGAAAATCTGGCACAAGAAATTTTAACATTTTAAAATACAATAAACAGAAAAACAAAATGTATATTAATTAACAAAAAGAATGCATGTCATATGTGCATACAAATACATTAATGGTTTAACATGAGCAATTATTTAAAAAGTCTTACAGATACAATGTGTTAAAATTAACTTAACATGTGTAGTCTCTGATCACACTCGGGACATGTGTCATTTTTAACACATCTGTTTTTGCAGTTTATGTGACAAGGTACACTAGGTGCATACTTGATGTATACTTCTGTGATGCAGAGTTTACTGCCTATACATTTTATCTGTGTCATGCAAAACAGATGAGATCCCCTATAAAGTAGCTTTTGTTCATCCCATTCAACATTATCAAGTAAACAAACATAAGTGCATAAACATTTGAGAAATAGCATAATAATTCAGGTCAGGATTGGTGTAATGGACCAACTGAGCCTGTCAAGGATGTCAGGATGCTTTATGCGGTCCTGCTCAAACTGTGTGCTCTAGATTATTCTAGCATTCTGTGTTCACTCAAAAATGTTATTTTTCACAATGATAGTGAAGAAAATACCAACCTGTAGGCATAAATATTATGAGTTGCACTGGCAATCTTCTTGTTTTCATAAAGTTTCTCCAGCACCATTTTCACCTGAAACACATGATAGAAACAATGACCATCATAACGAGTAACAGCTGCCGGCTTATGGCGTTGCGCTTTGTTAGTTCATTACTAAGAAAAGGATCATAACAAGGCCAGGAGTGTTTATGAAAATTGATTTTATTGGCAGCACTTTGCAGTATGAATGTCAACCTCTTGAGTACAGTCTGCCACTGCTGACTAATGGAGATCAGTCAGCTAAAGTAAGCTTTTTGACAGGCTCTAATACCTTAAAAATTAAAATAAAAGGTAAAAAAACCAAAACTATTTTTCCAAAGGCTAAAAAATGTGCCCTTTTTGTTAAAATGGTTACACAGCATCAAATGTTCTGGATGAGTTACACAGTAATAAAACATTCTAAGCAAGTTACATCAAAATAGTATGGTATCAGCAGCCAGTATTCGAAATTTGCCTTCCTTGTATATTGTTCATTTTAACCTGGAATAAAATGTGGAACATTCCCTTAAACTCACACTGTGTAACTTTGAGGTGTTTCTAACGAGGACTTAATTTGATCTTTTAAGATATTAACTAATAAAAAGGCTGAATTATCCATGGAGAAAAAACTCAAAACTCAAAGAAAGAAGAGTAAATAGAAAGAAGAACAAAAATAAACTATGTGATTACGAGGATTATACTGGACATGATTATGCTGCAACTTTCTGCGTATAGCACACATTATCAGAGGAAATCATTCAAATTGAATAATGAAAATAATGATAATGTTACGATGCAACCATCTGATCCAAAAGCCAATCTGCAATATTTCTTGGGTTTCCATCTGAGTTAGAACCTTCTCAGGCAGTACGTTTATTTCTGTCTTTAAGTATTATGCGTTGGGTTCATCACCCAACATAACACCCAAACGTTTGCGTCAGCTCGGGTTTCCCATACTCTGTCAGACACAAGCCTTACTGCTCTAGGCAGATAATCAACGATCGGTCCAAAGGAACGTGTTTCTGTCCGCGTTTAAGATGTTAGTGAAAGTCCCTCCATCATTGTGTAAAGTTGTGCTTCTGTAGCCTACACTTTGTTTGGGTGATGCCATGTTCAGCTCTTTTTTTCTCTCTTTTTTTTTCATCCAACTTTGCATACCCCTCCCTGATCTGCAGAATACTGTATATTATAAGTGTTGGAGTAAAAGTCCAAGTCAAGACCTACATTTTTTGTTATTCCATTGGCTCACCTCTAAAGCCATTCAATTTGTGATTTCATTCTAGTCACATGCCAGGGTTCCGCAATTATTACTTACACTTCTATCACCAATGAGAGACTTTTCAAATTGATGTGAAGCTAGAGTTGCAATAGCTCTGGTACTCTGCAGAACCCTTAAGCACCAATTGTTACGGCGATATTGATGTTAATCTCGTTTGCAGTGATACTGGGATAAACAACGGCATTTGGGTAGTTAAGCCATCTCTGTTTCTAAGAGAATCAGAGGGGTGAAACATTTATTTGGTGAGCCGTCTGTAGTAAGATCTCTCCCACGTGAATCTCAATCTTAATCTGTACACAACAAAAGTGGTTCAACTTCTTATATGCAACCCATTAAGAAAAGGTTTGATCACAAAGTGTGGTTAAGCACCATTAATATCCTGTTGGTGAATCTACTTGAGTTTGTTTGGAAGTCAAAATCTGTTTATTTAATTGAAAGTAAGCTAACCACTGCGCCACCGTGCTCCAGTTGGCTCAAAGGGGATCAGAAATCAGATATAATATTAAATCTTCAGAAAAATACACAGAAATACACAGATATAGTTGGCTGACAGGTAAGAAATGAAGGAAGGAAGATGGGAAATGGCAACGCATGGGTACAAAATGAGTTTACAAATTAAGTTAAGGGGGATTCGAGCCAGAGCTGTCAGTAGCATGCTCTGGCTACATTCAGCATGTTGTGAATAATCATATTTCTTTTATAACACATGCCCTTTTACAGAATTATCAGTAGATAAAAGAGATTTTTCAATAACCACATTTGGCCTTTTTCTTTTTCTTTCTTTACTCAAAAGTTTGTTTGAAACAAACGGGCTGAAAAAAATCCTTGCGTGTGTAGAGATCTGTTCCAGCAACCCCACTGGGTAAAGTGGAACTTTATTTTCCACTACTTGTTGAAACGGAGCCCCATTGTTTCCATTCACCTTTTAACAGCATTTAAACCACTTTTCGGCTTTAATTACAGTAGGTGTTATTTTTCTTCATAATTACTTCAGCTGTTGTAGCACTTAGCAAGATAACATGCAAGTATGTAGCATGCCCTGGTCTCGATTGTTCCATTTCTAAGTGTCCCTGCAGTACAGCTGCATCTGATGATATTTTTACCCAATTAGCACTTTGCGGCAGGTGGAAGCTTTTAAGATGAGCCAAATGGTGGGATTAATATGCAAGAAGTGACAAACCGATATTTTTACATCTGTCTGCTGCATAATTCAAAGATTTCGGCTATCTCCACCTACAAAAATCTCATAAATTCCTTCTGTATATCATATACAATTCTGCTTAGCTTATGGCCTCTAGCGCAAAACAGCATGGTTTTATTTGTGAAAATCAATTTGTATATTTTTAAATTACACATAGTTTTTTATTGAATGTCATGAACATTAAAGTGCGTGTATTGTAATGTGTTTTACCTGTCTTGGAGTTACCACAGGTGCCAAATGGGGCTGGAAGGTGCTGCGTCGGTCCGTTATGGGACTTCCGTGTTTTATTGGAGGTGTCTCTTCATCTACAAGGGGGCAGTGTCACACTGATTATACCGGCTCTTATGAGAAATGGAGCAGGTGCTGATTTATGTGAGCTACTATACCATTCACTTGATCCATGAGGAATTGTGTTTTTTCTGTGTTTTCCCTGAGAACGCTGAAATCTGGTATATCCTCATTGTCTTCCACTTCCTCCTCTGCGGTTATGTTTACTTCTTCTTGTTGAATGACTGAAATAGGTTAAAATGAAAGTTGAGTTTTAATATTAGTATGAATAGGGAGGAAAGTTACATTAACATCTTCTAACAGTCAAACGTAGTTCAAACCAAAGGTCTCCATCTTAAGGGAAGTGATACTAGAGAAACAAAAATATGTGGCCTAAATCAGCTGACAAAGCATTACAGGATCCTCTATGTAAAGTAAAATGCCTTCCAAAAGTCATGCTTGATAGTTTAACTTCATAAGCGCTCAGCTTTTCTACAAGACCACTTATGACAGCAGATTCTGTAATTTATCCCAGAGGAAGGCTTCTAGGCCGGATACTGAAAGATAGTTCTAAGTATTGACTGAATGGGGCTAAATATACACACACACACACACATATATCTGTGTGTATATATATATATATATATATATATATATATATATATATATATATAAAACACTGCATATAGCACGTTTTACATTTGTAACATACCATCCCCCTTTATATAGTTTTATCCCATTAATTACCAATAAAATAGTGTCAGCATGGTATGAATGCTTTTGCTACTGGCCATGTAAATTCCGAACTGCACAGCATGAACTCCCTACAGGATTTCTCCAAAGGTTTAAATGCTGAAAGCTAATATTACATTGATTATTCACTTTTTCTCAAAAGAGTTTGAAAGAGGAAAGGTCCGGATGTTTTTAGAATAGGTCAATTTTTAAGATTTGACTTTTCTATCCTAAACAAATCCCATGAAACGTGAAATCTGATAGCTAATTAGCGGACTTCCCCCCCAATTGGCCTCAGATCTTATTACTCAAGGTATAAAGACCATACTTCAATTGAGTAATGATATTGCTAAAGAAGTACGCTGGGACTAATTTAAGGTGTGGATTAAATATTTTATTGTTCTGGAGTATTTTCTCAGTAGGAAACAGTGCAAATGTGTGTCTAACACATTTCTGGAATATGATCAAGGGCACTGAAAAAAGATGTGAATACAACATTGTCATAAGAATGATTTACCTTTCAGGGAAAAATTAATAAATATCTCCCGGCTGACAAAAACGTGTAAAAAAAATGTAAAAATGGGTTGCATTAAACTAACATTATTGCAACTTGAGTATAAAGAAAATACAGACATATGCATCCATTTCATTCATTGGTCTTTTTAAGTAAATGCTGCTAATGCTTACATGGCCACAAGAAAAACAGGACATGACAAATGTGCACTGCAGATCTTTCATATTTACACTCATAATGAAAAGCTCAGTACTTCTTACAGTTAAATTAACACAAGCACACATACACACATATAGAAAGAGCTAAATAGAAACAAGCACAGAGTGCTAAAACCCATTAAAAGTAAGTAGGTTTCATGTTTAGTTAAACAAATATTTGTTCTTTAATGTTTTTCTCCTCATAATTTAGCTTCAGCGTGGTATTGTTCATCCAAGCATCACAACCAAAGCATTTATATTTATCCTCACATTTAATGTGCCCTGCCATATCTTCTGCTTTTTTCATTTTCCTTTATTTTTTCTGTCAGATCATCAGATCAGCTTCAGCCTTATCCCCGCTCTGTCCTCCCTCTTTCACACCATGCCTATCTTTGAATGAACAAGCCATTGGTCCCACTCCTGGACTCAAGGGCTGTGACCAGTTACGCGTATTACCACATGAATCACTGTGAGAGGACTTATGACACACCACAATAGAGAGACAGAGTAATTTATTTTTTCTGGCTTGTTGCTAAAAGGGTATAATGCTCAGTAGGACTGCGGTGTCAGATAAGTGAGACAGAGGGGGTAAGACTGACACCCTAAAAAACGGCTCATTTACTGGGACACTCGGGTAAGGCTGGAATTGAGGTACCTTTTAGTCTCATTTTATACTAGAAAAGGCTCTACCAAGCAAACCGGGTGCATTATAAAGATACGGATCTTAATTCCGTTGAGTCACTCAAACTGTGGAGTATTTTTTTAAGGTCTTTGTGCTCATCTTATCGCTCTTTTAAATCCCCACCGGAAAAAATACGCTGGTAAAGAAAGAGCAGAATGCAGAAGGGAGCTGAATCTAGATGAGGCTTCACCTGCTTGTGCAGAGTTGGATTGATCAAAACTAATTATTTGACTTCTAATGAACAAAGAGCTTTATTGTGGCCTTTATTTAGCTAAACAAAGAAACAGATACTTTTGTACTCTGCATAAAAAGACACATAACCTTTAACTCAGATTACACCTTCCCTGTTTTAGGGTCAGTTAGGATCATCATTAGTATTTATTTATTTAAATAATGAGAGAGATCATATTTTTATATCTTCTTCAGACTGAAAAAATGTACAAAAAATCCACTTGAACAATTTAGGAGAGCCCAAATGATGATGTCATGGCTTTGTAAGCTTGTGATGGGCTCATTCACAACATCTAAGTTAACTAGAGGCATATGTGTTGATGTATTTTAAGGCAAAACATCAAACACACTGTAAATGGCCTGTACTTGTATAGCGCTTTATGTAGGAGCTGTTTACATGACAGTTTTCAGCAGAACGGAGGTTTTTCTCTGCGATTCGGGCCTCTCGTTTACACGAGAACGGTGGGTCTGAGACGTGGGACGAAAACACCGCTTTTCTGGGTGTCGAAAACGATGACATCACTGCAAGCTGCTCAGGGTATTTTAGACCTGCGCACAGTCTCTCCATTCTTCAATGTTTCTTTCCGGGTAAGGAGGAAACCAGGGGAAACAAAAGAACACAGCATACACGGAGCACACAGCCATCTAAAGACGGGGCATATGTATTACAACGAGATCAGTTTGCTCTCTCTGTCGTGTAAACGCAGAGTCGTTTTCACCCAAGTATTCAAACAAAAACAGCAACGTTGTAAACAGCACCTTAGTCCCTACGGACTCAAAAGCGCTTTACACTACAGGCAGTCATTTACCCATTCACACACAAATTCACAGACTGGTGAAGCTATGCTGTAGCCACAGGCAATGGGTGAAGTCTCTTGCCCAAGGACACAACGACCGATATAGTTGGAGATGGGGCTCAAACCGGCAGCCCTCGGATTACAAGACGGATTACGATCGAAAAAAGATTTGCAAGGACAGCACCTGCTGCATTAGATTTTAGGGTAAAGGATAGCAGAGCTCAGTGGCACAGTTGGTAGCGCTGTTTCCTTCCAGCAAGAAGATCTTGGATTGAAATCCCAGCTTGGGATCCTTCTACATTGAGTTTGCATGTTGTGCCTGTACATGTGTGGGTTTTTTCCCACAGTACGGTAAGGTAACTGGTCTTTCTAAATTGTCATTGGGTGTGAGGGTAAATGTGGGAGCATGGTTGTTTCGCCTGTATGCCTCTGTGTTATCCTGTGATGGACTATGATGGCGACCTAACCAGGGTGCACCCTGCCTCACTCGTTCAATGACCAAATGAAATAGGCACCTCCCCCCACCCTACGACCCTGCAAGGATGGATGGAGAGTAAAGGGTTTTTGTGGAGCAAGGGAAAACTTGATCCTTCACCTTCACTGTTATGCACAACAGCTTGTTTGTTTATCGCATAGAAATCCCAGTAAAATACATTAAAGTTTGTGGTTATAATGTGATAAAATGTGGAAAGATATGAATACTTGTGCAAGACACTGAATGAGTACACTATCATGTAGTTTCAGTTTTTAGGTTTCTTTCAT
This sequence comes from Apricaphanius iberus, assembly GCA_028564705.1. Classification (NCBI taxonomy): domain Eukaryota; kingdom Metazoa; phylum Chordata; class Actinopteri; order Cyprinodontiformes; family Aphaniidae; genus Apricaphanius; species Apricaphanius iberus. The sequence goes on from JAPXFQ010000256.1 coordinate 1,696,598, forward strand.
TAAACAGTCATGTTTTCTACCCAGAGGAAGGCTGTTCAGCAAACAGTCAACTTGTACTAATAAATGTAACCAAAATGTGCACACCGAGACAAGGATTGAGCAAACCCTGCCATGCAGATGGACATCAAGCCATCCTGAGTCATTATAAAGTGCTTACCAACCTGTGGCTTACAGCGTGAAACTCCTTTCTCACACCTCACCTGATCCTGAGCTGTGGGATTTCTCCACGAGAAAGTCCCTGATTCTTTCCACCCACAGGTAGAGGATGCTCTCCCCTGCATGCTCCCTGTTGAAAATTAAATAGCCGCATGTCAGGGTCGAAGCTCTAAATCACACACAGACACACTGTGAAAAGAATTATGAAAGCTTTTGTTGTGACTAATATCGCTGCACAGCATCTCCTTGTGAAGTCAGAAAAGATGAGAAGCACTCACACGTAGATGTCTTCCAGGCCGTTTGCCAATTTGGCCCTCTCTGAGCCTCGCAGCCACGCTGCACTACAAAAGCCGAGAACAAACACAGGGTTATTGAGTGGGATGTGGAGTGGGTTTTTGAGTGGGACGTTGTTCTGTCAAATCAGCAGATCTCCCCCATATTAAATCTAAAAGGAAAATAGACTTACTTGATCTGATAGATGGGTGGGGCTATGCTTGGATAATCAGGTGGAAGGATTATCTGATCGGTGAGGAAAAAATGGTTTCAGAACAACCTGAAAGCTGAGATACTTGAGATTCATATGCAGGATTTTGTTCCCCTTTCTGCACCTGTAAGCATGCTGTCCGTTTGTGCTCCTCTGCGTCACTGGATATTTTGATGCAAAATATTCTGGATGCTTCATCTATCACACACCACTCATCTCCATAAATAGAGGACAAAGCCTCGACCTCTTCGATCTGAATGACAAAAATTCAATTAGAAAGCAAAAACAGATATTCAAAGGGTATTTAGGATTTAATTCGTTGTTAATCCACAAACTGACTACAGAATTTTAACATGTGAAGGGTTTTAAATTCTCACAGTGCAGCTAACAGCACAGCTTCACTGCATAATGTTATAGAAAAATTAGTTCAATATTAGTTCTATTTGGTGATTAGTAATTATTAGTAATTATTAGTCTGAGATATATGACATAATACTTAGAACTCAATGAAGAGACTGAAGTTTGAAAAAATGTATGGACATTTCACGTACTCTGGTTAACTGAAGGACTCATCTTGTAGTTGTTATGTCTATACAGTAGGCCAAACACTGCTGAGAGAAAAGCTCTAAAAGCTGGCAGGGCAGGCAGACACATTGTAATAAATATGAGAAAACGCCAATCGAGACTGAATCATCCGACAATAGATCTATAAGAGCTAATATAGAATGATTCAGCAGAAGGGTTTCAAGAAGACAATTTATTCTTTTTCATCCCCACTCACATAGACCAGTATCAAAAACACTTCTATAATGCCTTACACTTAAATAGTTAGAAAAATAACCAAAACAATGCTCTGGATCAGACTAAAGCAACAGACACTAAAACAACCTGTTTGGGGTAAAATGGCTGATATAGAACCATTACCATTTCTTCGCAACGGAGAGCTAACCAGCTTCATAAGAGACCTAATTCAGGAACCCCAAGCAATTTAAATGTGAGCATTTAATATTTCAGCGTTAATATTTTCAAAACCGCTGATTTTATCAAATGTAAAACAATATTGTTACTCTTAATTTTATTTAACACTTAAAAGAAATAAAAAAAGTGTACTATGTGTAAACAAGTATAATTTCAAGTTGGAGAGTAAATTAATCATTTAAAGGCACAGTGTGTAATTTTCGGCCACTAGGGGGCAGTGCACACCTAAATTATCACAAGCATGCGGTATCGGTAGGAACCGTAGGAACTCAACTACGGAGGTCCAACTAGTGCTGTTTTCAAACGCTCAATTCCCTTAGATTTATCTATTTGCAGCAACATGACGAACACATCAGTCTCTCTTTCATCGCTTGGAACTAGCGAAGAGGTAAAAAGGATTTTTGGCGAAACTTTTTTGCATTTTAAAGGGGAAATCAATGTTTTAATACCGGGCGTGTTACGTGCGCTTTGTCCGTCCGGGCTCTTGTAGAAGTAAAGACGTCATCTAATATGGCTTTCCCCTGAAAAGAGGACCCGCGCCTATGTATTTTAAAACTGATTTTTAAAGTCATATTTTACACTATCACTAATATTTTGCAATTCAAGTGCTTTACGTAATTATTATTACATGATATTTTAATGGCTATTTTCAAAGATGTACTGCAAAAACTACACACTGTCACTTTACGGCTACTAACTGTAGTTTGATAATTTTCCACATGTGCTCGTAAACGCAACCAAATAAATGTCGGCCCACCTCATCAACTTTACTGAGTATGTATTGGCAAACTGCTTACATGACTGCAGAAAGAAATTAGTAAATCAAAAAAATCTAAAAAGTTTCAGAATTTATTTACAACTTTATCTTTTGAAATAGTTTATCCAATAGTATATCTCATAAATAATCAGGAAACCAGATCATTTTTAGCTTTATTTACATAACATTTTGCTTTTCGTTGATTTAAAATATCTTCATCTTTATGTTGGAAAAAACAAATCTTTTTTAAATGCATCTTGCACAATAAAATGTTCTTTCGACGGCACCGATACCCTATACCAGTATATATGTGTGTGTGTATATATATAAGAGGGCCAACGGTTGAGATACTGAGACTGTACGTAAGCCGTAAGGTAGGATGCCGAGGACTGATGAGCATGAGAGCCCCTATCCAGGATGAAGCTCCATGAGTACATTAAGGACAAAGCTTCAACATATACTCAGTGAATGCCTGAGACAATGTTTAAATGAGGAGGTGCTGGAGGAGGAATCATCATGGGAGGAATATAACTGAAGTGGCTGATTTCAAGAAATCCAACCAATGCTATAGAGGGCTGGCCAACAGGCGACAACAGAGGCACTCATCCTGGCAGGACAGAAGTGGGCTCTGAGCACCAGAGTGATAGAGGCTCAAATCTACTACATCAGACAAGACCCAATGTGTAGGCTGTGGAAAGAGGCACCTAAGACAATCGTGCACATAACAGCAATGTAAAATGCTGGCAGGGAAAGCATACATGGGACGTCATAACTAAAGGGGTGGCATAGTATGGAGAAACATCTGTGCGGAGTATGGGCTGGAAACCCCATGGTCAAAGTGGGAAACACCTCCAAAGGTGGTGGAGAATGACAGAGCGATGATCCTGTGGGACTTCCAGATCCAGACAGACAGGATGGTAATGGCGAACCAACCAGACATTGTGGTGGTTGATAAAGAGTAGTGGAAAGCCGTTGTGGTGGCAATGCCAATTGATGTTAACATCAAAAAGAAGGAACATGAGAAACTTGAGAAATACCAAGGACTCGGAGAGGAGGTGGAGAGGCTTTGCAGGTAATCGCAGCACTCGGGGCAGAGACTCCAAAACTGGAGGAATGGCTCCAACAGATCCATGGAAGAACCTCAGACATCTCACTCCAGAAAAGTGCAGTAATTGGAACAGCATAGATAATGTGTAGGACCCTCAAGCTCCCAGGCCTCTGTTAGAGGACCCGAGCTTGTAATGGATGTGCTAAATGGGAATTTTATATATATATATATATAGTAACAGCTGCTATGTATGAATAAATATTCAAACAGCAGCTGTTACTTTACGCTGATACAGGCAAAATACAAATAAATACACTCATACGATCAGTCAAGCTTTTTAGTAGAATACAGATTATTTATTTATTTTGCTTAAATATTCATTTCCAACAAGAGTTTTTTCGTTCTACAGGTAATGAACCACAACTAAATGAGGACGAATTTTACAGACAAATCTGGCTTTGGGGCCCTAAATGTTTCCTGTCTCTTTGTATTTCTACCTGCATCTTATCAATGTCAATACCACTTTTTACTATTTAACTTTCACGGTCCATGCAGCCAATCTACAACGCTGGTGTAAACCTTTCTTTTCTTCATTTTGTATGACAGGATACCAAAGCGGATTATAAGCTTACTTGAGCCTGCAGATCTTCTTCACTCTCTGGATTTATAAAATTGGCCATCAATTCATCTTAAAAAGCATCACTGTCTATTTAATGTGTAAGGCACAAAACACGACTAATCTCCACTCTGAGCGACTGTTAATGAACTGCTTCCAGGGTAAAGCGGCTCCACAGGCTGCTTGCGGTCTGACTTCCGGATTCTGCCGTCACCTTTTGAACACACATAAAACAATGAAGCGAGGCATACTATGCTGAGAGTTTGTCTTCCACTGTGTCTCCCATCAATATTCTACACTTTTCGCCTTCCACTGTAGTTTATTACGTCGACTTTAAAGAGTTGTTCTTTTACTATGAAGGGCTCTGCCGGCTGGCTTCCGCTGGGCGCAGATCAGCTGATCTCAGTGTAAACAGTCAGCAGTGAGCGAAGTATGTGTGTAAAAGGAAAGTCAGTTGTGATGCATATTTTCCTCTGTCAGCGCTGGCTGAAGACAATAAATGAGAAGTGAGTGTTCGTCAGCGAGCGATGTACCGGAGGATCTGCGCCGCGCTGTGTGCGCTGCTGTAGGGCAGCAGGAAGCGCACCGGCGGAGGGGCTGTGGACGTTACGTGCAGCTCCACGCTGGGGCCCCTGCTTGGGAAAACAGCTGGATTTTACTCACGGGACGTGGAAGCTGTAAGTGACGTTTTCCTCTGCATTTAATTTAATTAAAGTCATTGGATCAGAAATGCATCCGAAAATCAAACTAACAGAAAAAACTTCGACTGCTGGGTAAGTTTGTAGGCTATTTAGTGGTCAGAACAGGGCAGACAAAAATGTAATATATCTGGTCCATTAATACTTTCAGTGGAAAAGTCCAAAAAGCTGAATGATTCTTCATCAGCGCAAACAAAGCATCTGCGCTGGTTATTAAGAGATTAAGTAATCTAATTATTAGATCAGTGCTCCAGGATCTTCATACACCTTAAATTGAAAGGCAGATACAATTATGTGATTAGGGTATAGTGAATGTTTTTATCCCTTCTGATGAGGCATGTTTACAGGCATCAAGTTGGAAGGTAACAAAAACAATTCTGTTATATTATACTTTTGAATAAACTACAGAAAAACTACCAGAGTGTTCTCTACCTGTTGCACTGCACTGCCAGTCAGCTAGCTGAAAAAAGGCTGCTGCATTTTCCCTGTTCTTAAGGAATGGCCAATTCAGCTGTTGGAAAACATTTTTGGTCACAAAAAATTAGTAAGTTATGTGATATGTAAATCAAAGGGTTGTTTTCAATGTTTGTGGTATTATACTGACACCTTGTTATTTACATACTGAGGTGATCATGCTGTAACAATCTCATACCAGCCCATGTCTGCTTCTAACATTTCTATCAAGAATATGCTTTACCATACTTCTTTTTTTTATTCAGCTTGTTAAATAACAATCTTATGACCCTACATTGGCTGATTAATGACGACATATCTGAGAAGCAGTGGTCTAGAAGAGAAACAGTAGTATCCTATGTAATCCTATGTAATTTTCAACTGAAACAGTTTTTTGAAATGCCGTTGAGTAAGAGTAGGAGGAACTTTACCCACAAAAACCTTGAGAAATTTTGCTTTCTTTGTTACTTTATGCAAGCGCATTTAGTTGAGCAGAAAATGTGTCTTTTGCATTTATTGATCAGCAATTTTAAGACCGAAAAAAACTACATTCTACACATACTTTGAAGCAGGAGCCCTGATATCTGACGTATTAGCAATATTTGTTGTTTTAGTTTTTATTTTATTAGCAGTATTTTTTTTATTAGTTTATTATTAAGAACATTATTTTTCATTAGCAGATGTGAAACGTATGTGAACTAACTATTTCAAAATCAACTCTGGAGGTCAAATTAGGTTTTTCTTTTAATTAAACAGAATCAATAAAAAGGCTTTCCGATACAGTGTACCCATTTTATTTATCCAGTGATGTAAATGCATTAACAGCAGGGCCTTTTTACTGTGTTTTTCTTACATTGCTGCACTCTAAAGATAGAGAGGGAGACAAACGTCACAAATCACCTGCTTTTCAGTCCCAGCTAAACCTGTTTTTCAGTCGCATTTTTGTTTCCTGCAGAAATCCAGCTGCAGCATCTTAATAGTCTTTCGTTGACCGTGTGGTTATTGATCCCTCTACAGAGCCACATGACATACCATTACATTGCCTCGTGAACACTTCCCGGTTTTTCTTTTTTTCTTTTTTTTTGTCTTTCAGTAGCAATCATTTGATCACATCTATAGGATGTCATGTGCCTGTGTTTTTTTGTTGTTTTTTTTGTCTGGAAAGGAAAGATCTGTCTCATTCCTGTAAGGCTGGGCTAGAGACGGCCTTTTTATAATAAAAAAAATCACATTCACTTCTCTTTGCTTTCTTAATTTCCGAGAAAACAAAAGACCTTGTGACTAGTTTGTCACATGACCCCTTGCTGAGTGACTAAGTAATGTAAACAATAAGAGAGACTGTGCAGCAATTCCGAGTGCCCAGTCTGATGGTTTTAAAGCATCAATTTCTGCATATTTCTGTGAACAATAAACAGCAGTTTATGCCTCATGTGTCTTGAACGTTTTTTAGGGGTATTTCTGTTTCTACTAGAGATCCGAAAGTTAATCGACCAGATATGAACACGTCAAATACTCTAAAACTCAGATTTCTTTTTTATTTTTCTAATGTATCCAAACTAAGAACTCACCCCAAACATAATCACCTTATACCTTATGTCAAGCATGATGGGTTTCAGCGCAGGGCGATGTTGGCCTGTTCTGACATTACTGAAGTCCCTATCTGCTGTGAATTACCAAAGTACTTCAAAGTCTAGCATGAGTGCATTTTTCTAGCAGCTAAAGCTTTGCCAAAATTGGGTAATGTATTTGGACTTTGATCACAACAATAACAGCACAACAGCTAAAAGGAAAGGTGGCAATGTGTTGCAGTCGCCCAGTCGTAGATTAAAGCCAGTCTGGCTGAAATGCTGGGGCTGTGTTTTTAAAGAGCTGAGCAGAAACAGCTAACTTTTATGAACTGTAGCTACTTTTTGAGGAAGAGTGATTAAAATCCACCCTATAAGATGTGAGCGTTTGATACAGTTCCACAGAAGCTGCTAAATCATGAGGTTGGACAAGTTTTCACACGCTACTTCTTGTTCTTTTTTTGTTAAATAACATTCCATGTTCTATTGTTGTGTCAGACAATATTTTTATTATTTCCCACTCCATACTATATTTTATGTATTTGTTTCCCCTGCAGGGTTCCATGGAGGAGCTGGAGCCAGAGGAGCTGCTCTTGCAGTACGCCCGGAACGGAGACTTGCCTGGGGTTCAGAGACTCCTCGAGTCTAAGACTTGGGTGGAGAGGCGGATTAATATAAACTGTAAAGGTGTGTGACTAAGACATGGGTGTTGTTTTAAGTTACAGCGTGGTTTTGTAATGGATTCAAGTATGTCCTGTTTGGATTTTTTTTTATTTTCAGGTAAAAGCAAGTCTAACTTGGGATGGACGCCTCTTCACTTGGCCTGTTACTTTGGTCACAGAGGCGTAGTGGAGGAACTGCTCAAGGTAGCAGTTCTTTTTATTTCATAGGTGGAATTTTAACTTAATGTACAAAAAAAAGATGTATTTTAACTTCTATCCTGCAGGCGGGAGCAAATGTTAACCTGCCCAATAACATCGGAGACACAGCGCTGCACAAAGCTGCATTCACAGGGAGAAAGGTGCGTTCATGTGTAAAAATATTCACCTCTAGATTTAAAATGAAATGTTTAATTTTATGATTGTCTGATTGTTTTGCATGCATTTATTCCTTCATTTCTGTCAAACTAATCAATCAATCAATCAATCAATCAATCCATCACATTTCAATCAGGAGGTTGTCATGCTGCTGCTGCACTATGATGCATGCGCTACTGTCATCAATGGGACCGCTCAAATTCCCAAAGATGTCACACAAAATGCAGAGATCAGAAGCATGTTGGAAGGTGAGAGATGCATCTTGTCATCCAAGAGTTACCATGGAGACGTGTTCTCAATCAATTTCTCATGCTGACTTGTTTATGGTCCATTCATACAAAGTATTCATGCTGCTTATATCCTCCTACATTTTTCTCCTGTGTGGCGGATGCCAGCTGCTGAAAGAACGGAAGAGAGGAAACTGGAGGATAAACTTCTGGAAGCCGCAAGAGAAGGAGACCTATCCACATTAACTCAGCTGGTTGGTGCAAAATGTTCTTAGTTGATTGGATTCTAACGCACATACAGCTCTAAATGTTTTTGTACAGTTTACAGTAAAAGGTGCTGCTTTCCACAAAGATGCAGCTGAAAAATAAATGATTACTAATTAGAAAAAAAACTGTAAAATGTTCAACACCAATTAGTATCAAATTTTGAAAAGAAAGTTGTGCATTTTGATTTGTTACAAAAAGTTGATTTGTACATCAATTGAAACTCCTGGAACGAAACGTAAGTGATGTAGTACAGTAATAACTGCTTTCACTACATGTAAGCTAAAACACAGGAATTGGCACCCCTTGTAAAGACATGATAGCCCTAAAACAAATCATACTGTTAGATCAGCATCTCCCAATGAAAATGTTGGGAAAAACCAAAGCTTTACATTTCTTCTGTGGGGGTAAAAAAACCAAAAAAAAGAATAAGATTGTTACATGAAACCAGGTGTGCCACAGGTATGATATTTAATGACTGAGAATTTAGGTTGGGAAACGGGGACATCAATTAAAAAAAAGGCTGATTTTGTACCTGATGGATTATTTCAGTGTTGATTTGCCGATATTTTGTGGGTCATTACCTGCTGAAAGATGCAATAGTGACCCATTTTCCGTGTTTTAGTGTAAACATCTACATTTCTATTTAAAGTATTCTGAATTTTTTAAAGAATTCAAGATGACATGAACTGTAAGCAGGGCCTTTAAAACAAAGCAGGACCACAGCATCACCGATCTTCCTCCGTATTTACCAGTGGTCATGAGGGGTCCTTTTCGCTATTTGTCCTCTTGAGTGTTTGCTGCTGAAACACCCAATCTTAGTCTTATATGAATAAAAATCACAGTCCGAGGTAAATTCCAAGTAGTGTTGAGAAAACTCAAAATGTTTTTTATTGGTTGGTTTCCAGGATGCCTATGCTTTACCATATAGATGCTGACTAATATTTACCATAGAAACTTAACTTGACTTAGATGCCAATCTTTGTCCACTACATCCACCAGCATCTTTGGGTCCTAGTCAGACTTTTTATTATTATTATTTCTATTATCGAAATGGGCAAGCTATTGCGAGAAACATTTTTTGTGATTTGTAAAGATCAACACACACCTACCTTACCTAAATATAATTTTCTCTTATCCTTCCCTTGTTGAAGAGTAGCCCAGGGAAATTTATCTCAAGCTTGCTAGTATGAATACCACAATAATTGCGCCATGGCGCATTCAAAAGACACACCTTGCCGGCAATATTGCCCTAATATGCCGCCGCGGTGGGTCTTTTGAAACCGGCTTGTGTCACACAATGTTCATGCTCCAGGGAAACAGTACACAAGTATTTTTCAGCTTAGATACTTACATTTAAAGGCAAATCTTTCAGAATTATTCAATTTTTATATATTTAGGTTTTACACATCTGTACCAGAGTAAAAGGGATTATTCAGGATATTTTAGCACAGCCGGTTTGAAATATCTCCCACACTTCCCTGAATATGTTTTCCCAAGTGCAGAAAAGTTGCCAACACTCTTTTATAAACTGTAGATCAGGAAAAAAAAATCTTATAAGGCAAAGCTTCTTAAAATCAGAAATCTGCTGTTGCAGTTTTTGCTAGAGTTTGCAGACACATGATGAAACAGTTAGCAGCAGAAAACCACGCAGCAGTTCCGAGTCGGTGTGTTACAAATTAAAGAGTTTGTTCCTGTCCTGTGTGTTTGCTGCAGCTCAGCAGGAAGAAGCCTCCAGATATCAACTGCAAAGATCTGCTGGGTAACACTCCACTGCACTGTGCCGCCTATCGAGGCCAAAAGCTGTGCGCCGTAAAGCTGCTCAGGAGTGGCGCCGACATCAGCGCAAAGAACAAAAATGGTAAGCCACATCTCCTGGCGATGAAAGGCTGCTAATTTTCTCTTTTTTCACAGCTAGAAAGTAACATGAAAGGCTCAAAACCAACAATGAACCAAGTCTTTTTAAGTGCCTTTCATGAAATTTTACTTTTTTGAAATGAGTAAAGACCTACCAGCTATTCTTATTCGTCAAGCTTTGATCCTGTCTTTTTGAACTTTTGAAAATATTTCTTCAGGTATTTTGAGACAGTTTTACCAGCTTCTTTCTCTATTTTTATATCCAGAAACAAATAGCAACCAGCTTGGCCTGCAGTTGACATTCCTGCAAGTTTCATGTCTTCATTTTTGTTTCCAAAATTGAGACCGTTTTTGTCTCCCAAACATAATCATGCGCGAAACAACAAATGTAAGAGCTGAGATTTTACTGGGTGAAGTCTCAGATAATACCTTGACTTTTGCAGCTGCCTGCATCACCATTTAACCACCATTCAGTCGGATGGCAATTTCCTCCCTCTATCTGCTCGTGTTCTGTTGTCATAAAACTCTTCAATTCCTTAACTCATAGGGCAGACAGTGTTTGACCTGGCCAGCGATGTAGCAATGAAGCAGTGTCTTGAAGGCAGCATTCATCGAGTGAGTGCTCAATGGATGGTCAGCTTGCTAAAATTTCAGTTGATTTGTTCTGAGATTTGCTTCCTATGCCTTTCCTGTTTCTTATCTGCAGAGTTTGACCCGTCATGTCAAAAAGTACGAAGGACTCCTCTGTAAGGTGAAGTTGTGGAATTTCTTATTATTTTTTTTTTTTTTAGCAGTTTAGAGAAGCAAATCCTCATATTCAGGCTATAGCTGAGCCGAGAGCTCATGTAAAAAGACTACATAATATTTCTTCATTTTGTCTTTATAAGATTGTAGTTACAACTGATATCAGACAGCTTTGAAAACAAAGTTCAGTACTTTTTTTCCTTGGTAATCAATACTTGAGAGGGCTTACACTTCATATAATGGCAGTCAATACTGTTGGGTTCCGCCTCACTAAAATGTAAAAAAATAAGGCCTGGGAAATATATGTTAACTCTGGAAAACAGCCGTAGAAACTGTACCATGTTCTTCCTGTTCATGAATCAGTCAGGGGTGTTGTGACTTCTCACCATCTTTAAAGATGCATGCATGTTTAATTGGCCCTTCTAAATTGCTTATCGTGAATAATAGTCACCAGTACCACATGTCTCTGTGATGGACTGGCAACATTTCTTGAGTCTAGCCCATTGACCTCTGTACTGAATGGCAAAAAAGAATTTCGCAGCCACCATCTGAGCAAACTGCACCATTCCAGATCAGAGATGTCTGTCATTTTCATCATAAATACACTTTAGCTGATAGAGAGAATGCAAAAAAATTCCAGAAAATCACATCTCATGATTTTTAAAGAATTGATTTGTTTAATGGTGCGAAAAATTATACCTAAAAACAAGCCAGAATCTGGCCCTCACAGACCTGTTATTTCTTCTTAAAGAGGCTCTTTTATCTTCAACTCATTACCTGTAATAGTGGCACCTGTTTTCACTCTGTATCTGTTTAAAAGATATCTATCCAAACCTTCTAACAGATTTGCCCTTTCTAACACATACATGGCACCTTTGAGTTGTTTACCTAGGAAGGCTTCAAAGAAACTCACACCCTAAGGCAGATGACCAAAACGGTGCATAGTTACATATTTGGGGTCATTTTTCAAATAGTGACACTTACCAACATTGCTTTAAGCTTACATTACTGTGATAGCCTGATTACGAATAACAATATCCTCATCAGTGAGCCTTCACGGCCCTACTCCTGAACCAGTCTTTTCAAAACTGAAGAAGCTTCTTGGATAAGAGACTAAACATTTTCAAAACAAGAAGAAAAGTTCAATTGCCTTCATTTGAATTCTCAACACTATCATGTCCTGGATGATTGAGAGTCAACATCATGCAATCAATGCAGTGATTTTGTGATTAATGACTATGCAATGTGGGGGGTTCCATCGAAAGGCGCAAAATATTCTACGCAACTCTGTTTTATCAAACTTTCAACTATTTGCGGCAGGTGTTTTAGCACCTATATTTACCATTTCAACTTTTTTTTAACCAAAGACATGTCATGTATCCACTCTGCTTAGTCCTTCTCCTTCCGGCTTTGGTGCAGTGTATGGGGCAGAAAGGCTCCCACAAACAGCAGCAGACATAAATTCTTCGTTTAAATACTGCTCTTTGCGGCTGTTATCACTTGCGCACATAATGGTAGTAGATCACCTGCAATTCAGGAATACGCCTTTCACTCAAAATTATTGCAGCACACACAGTTTTGCACTCTTTGTTTGGAATATTGATAAATCAGGCACTACGTTGTCATAGCTTGAAATCCTGCAGCGATTGAAAGGTCCCCCTGCTTAAGCCAAAGCATGTCCATGCCAATCTAAAGTGTGCCATAGACCATTTGGATGATCCAGGGGAGGATGGGGACAATTTTCTTGTGGTCAGATGAGACCAAAATAGATCTCTTTAGTAAAAATGCCACTTGTCATGTTTGAAAGGGAGAAGAATGCCCATTGAAAAACTGGGGGTGTAAACCTTGTAGTTTGGGGTTGGTTTTCAGCAAAGGAGGCAGGACAATTCAATTCAATTCAGTTTATTTATATAGCGCCATTTCACAACAGATGTCATCTCAAGGCACTTTACAAAAAGAGTTATTACAATACAATGTTTAGTGTAGAAATTACAGAACCACAGAAGATTGCGTCGTGGAATTCTCAGCAATCCCTCATACTGAGCAAGCATGCAGCGACAGTGGGAAGGAAAAACTCCCTTTTAACAGGAAGAAACCTCCGGCAGAACCAGGCTCAGCACAAGCGGTTATCTGCCGCGACCGTCTGTGGCTTGGAGAATACATAACAGAGACACAGAAAGAGCAATAGAACTGATGCACAAGTTTGTTGCAGGACGTGGAGAATTTTCCGTCACTGCAATGCCATCTTAGTCAGGGTCGTCAAGCAGGGCTAATCCGGAGCACCTACTATAATAGAAAACAGGTTAGTGCTTGAATTGACAGCACATCATGCAGTTGGGGAGAAGTAGGAGAGAAAGTAGGAACAGACCCTAATAATGTCCTCCAACAGCCTAGCCTAAAGCAGCATAGCTACTAACATTAACCTGTCTCCTAGCTACTAGGAGACCTGGCTACCAACACTCTGTCTGAGTCCTCCTGACCCGTGGACGGTGTAGGGCCGGTAACGGCCCCCGTCATGCCGGGGTCTTCTCGGAGTCGGGTTGTTTGAGAATGCAGCCCAAAGTGGGTGGTAAACTCCATCTAAGGCTAAATACCGGCACGAGACCGATAGTCGTCAACTATCTTAAAGAAAAATAGACAGAAATGAGAGGACAGAGTTGAAGAGGGCGAGAAACGTTTAAGAGATAAACGGGTGGGGTCCGCACAGTCTGCCCGGGGGATTCAACCCGGCAGGTAATGGGCGGCCGCACTGTGCGGGAGGATCCCCTTGAGGGACCTCTCTCCGGCGCTGGCTGGCCCCTGTGGGGCGCATTTCTTCCGCGGCGGTAAGCCGCGACCGGCTCCGGATCTTTACCTGGCTTACATTAATCTATCTCTACCTAGCTACTCTACCTCTTCCTATCTCTTCCTAACTTTTGACACTCTGCCTGACTACTAACATTAACCTGTCTCTTCCTATCTACCTGTCTGACCTGACTCTAACTACCTATAAACATATCTCTAACTGTAAGCTTTGTCAAAGAGGAAAGTTTTTAGCCTAGTTTTAAAGATAGACAAATTGTCTGCTTCACGAACCAACCCTGGGAGCCGGTTCCATAGGAGGGGAGCCTGATAGCTGAAAGATCTGCCACCCATTCTACTTTTAGAAATCCTAGGAACTACCAGTAAACCTGCAGTCTGAGAGTGAAGGTCTCTGTTAGGAACATATGGAACAATCAGGTCTCTTATGTATGATGGAGCTAGATTATTAAGGGCTTTACAGGTGCTGGCCAGTAAATTAGAATATCATCAAAAAGTTGAATTATTTCAGTAATTCCATTCAAAACGTGAAACTTCTATACTGTATACTTTCCTTCCACACATAGTGATATATTTCAAGTGTTTATTAATTTTCATTTTTATTATTACAACTGACAGCTAATGAAAACACCAAATTCAGTATCTCAGAAAATTAGAATATTCTGAAAAGGCTCAATATAGAAGACACCTGGTGCCACTCTAATCAGCTGATTAACTCAAAACACCTGCAAAGGCCTTTAAAAGGTCCCTCAGTCTTGTTCTGAAGGCTCCACAATCATGGGGAAGACTTCTGACTTAACAGCTGTCCAAAAGACGACAATTGACACCTTGTACAAGGAGGGCAAGACACAAAAGGTGATTGCTAAAGAAGCTGGCTGTTCGCAGAGCTCTGTGTCCAAGCACATTAACAGACAGGCGAAGGGACGGAAAAAATGTGGTAGAAAAAAGTGTACAAGCTCTAGGGATAACCGCACCCTGCAGAGAATTGTGACGACAAACCCATTCAAAAATGTGGGGGAGATCCACAAAGAGTGGACTGCAGCTGGAGTCAGCGCTTCAAGAACCACCACGAAGAGACTCATGAAAGACATGGGATTCAGCTGTCGCATTCCGTGTGTCAAGCCACTCTTGAACAAGAAACAGCGTAAGAAGCGTCTCGCCTGGGCCAAGGACAAAAAGGACTGGACTGCTGCTGAGTGGTCCAAAGTTATGTTTTCTGATGAAAGCAATTTTTGCATTTCCTTTGGAAATCAAGGACCCAGAGTCTGGAGGAAGAGCGGAGAAGCACAGAATCCACGTTGCATGAGGTCCAGTGTAAAGTTTCCACCGTCAGTGATGGTGTGGGGTCCCATGTCATCTGCCGGTGTTGGCCCGCTCTGTTTCCTGAAGTCCAAGGTCAATGCAGCCGTCTACCAGGAAGTTTTAGAGCACTTCATGCTTCCTGCTGCTGACCTACTTTATGGGGATGCAGACTTCACTTTTCAACAGGACTTGGCACCTGCACACAGTGCCAAAACCACCAGTACCTGGTTCAAGGACCATGGTATCCCTGTCCTTGATTGGCCAGCAAACTCGCCTGACCTTAACCCCATAGAAAATCTATGGGGTATTGTGAAGCGGAAGATGCAATACGCTAGACCCAACAATGCAGAGGAGCTGAAGACGACTATCAGAGCAACCTGGGCTCTCATAACACCTGAGCAGTGCCACAGACTGATCGAGTCCATGCCACGCCGCATTACTGCAGTGATGGAGGCAAAAGGAGCCCCGACTAAGTATTGAGTGCTATACATGCACATTCTTTTCATGTTCATTCTTTTCAGTTGGCCAACATTTAAAAAAAAACATTTTTTTTTCATTGGCCTTTAAAATATTCTAATTTTTTGAGATACCAAATTTGGAGTTTTCATTAGTTGTCACTTATAAATATCAAAATTAAAAGAAATAAACATTGGAAATACATTGGTCTGTGTGCATTGCATGAATATAATGTACAAGTTTCACGTTTTGAATGGAATTATTGAAATAATTCAACTTTTTGATGATATTCTAATTTACTGGCCAGCACTTGTATATGTAAGAAGGAGGATCTTGAATTCTATTCTAGATTTTACTGGGAGCCAGTGAAGAGAAGCTAAAACAGGGGAAATGTGATCTCTTCTTTTAATATTCATCAGAATCCTAGCAGCAGCATTTTGAACTAACTGAAGACTTTTAATTGTATTCTGTGGACTACCTGATAATAGACAGTTACAGTAATCCAGCCTTGAAGTAACAAAGGCATGGACTAGTTTTTCAGCATCATTCCTGGACAGGATGGTTCTAATTTTTGCAATATTCCTAAGGTGAAAAAAGGAAATCCTACAGACTTCTTTAATGTGAGTTCTAAATGACATATCTTGGTCAAAAATGACACCGAGGTTTTTTGCTTTATTACTGGAGGCTAATTTAATGCCGTCCAGGTGAAGGGGCTGACTAAGTAGTTTCTTTTTCAGAGCTTCTGGTCCAAAGACGACAACTTCTGTTTTATCAGAATTTAGAAGCAAGAAGTTTAGAGTCATCCAAGTTTTTATGTCTTCCAGACATGCCTGTAGTCTACCTAACTGATTGGATTCATCAGGATTTATGGATAGATATAGCTGTGTATCATCTGCGTAACTATGGAATTTTATCCCATGCTGCCTAATTATTTTACCAATAGGAAGCATATATATAGTAAAAAGAATCGGCCCAAGCACTGAACCCTGTGGTACTCCGCAAGTAACTATTGAGGTTGAGGAAGATCTATTGTTTACCTGAACAAACTGAAATCTGTTAGACAAATAAGATTTAAACCAACCTAGTGCTGTTCCTATTATACCGACACTTTGAAGCCTTTCTATGAGAATATTGTGGTCAACAGTGTCAAAGGCAGCACTGAGATCTAACAGGACCAGAATGGTCACCAGTCCATTGTCTGAGGCTATGAGAATATCATTAGTAACCTTCACCAGAGCTGTTTCAGTGCTATGATGAGCTCTAAAGCCTGACTGAAACGTCTCAAACAGCTCATTATTGTTTAAATGCTCACATATCTGGTGTGCAACTATTTTCTCAAGAATTTTAGATAAGAAGGGAAGATTAGATATCGGTCTATAGTTAATTAAGTCGTTTTGATCAAGAGAGGGTTTCTTAAGTAGAGGTTTAATTACAGCAATCTTAAACTCCTGTGGTACATATCCATTGACTAAGGATAGATTCATTATATTTAAAATTGGAGCAGCGATCAGAGGGAAAACTTCTTTTAAGAGTTTAGTTGGGATTGGGTCTAAAACGCAAGTTGAAGGTTTAGATGAAGCTAATAATTTTAGTACATCACAAAGTTCGGCTGCATTAAAGCAGTTTAAGCATATATTAGGTTCCACCATTTTTGAGGCTGCCTCATTAACTAAGGAGGAAGCAAGCATATTGGGAAGGTTCCCAATTATCTTATTCTTTATGGAGTCTATTTTATTTATAAAGAATTGCATGAAGTCGTCACTGCTTAGAGCTTGGGGAATGGTTGGCTCGATAGAGCTATGATCCTGTGTGAGTTTGGCAACTGTATTAAAAAGAAACCTAGGATTATTTTTATTCTCCTCGATTAAAGATGAATAATATGCTGTTCTAGCTGTGTGAAGGCTCTTTTTATATAGCAATAAACTATTTTTCCATATTAAAAAGGAATCATGTAAATGCGTGGAGCGCCATTTTCTCTCTAGTTTTCTAACATTCTGCTTTAGGGTACGTAGCTCTAAATTAAACCAGGGAGTTAATCTTCTATGGCTAGCCACCTTCCTTTTCAAGGGGGCAACTTTGTCTATTGCCCGACGCAGGGAGGAATTAACGCTATGAACTAAAATGTCAAGTTGTGAGGGGTCACGAGTTAAATCACTGTTTTCTGTTCTGCATTTATAAACTGAGGAAATTAAAGTTGGAAGAGCTTCTTTAAAATTTGCTACAGCGTTGTCTGATAACGTTCTGGTATAATGAAGTTTTCTTTCAGGTTTGATATGATCCATTAGAGTAAGTTTAAAAGTGATAAGGAAATGATCAGACAGGATAGGGTTATGTGGAAAGACTGTTATTTCTTCACAGTCAATGCCATAAGTCAGCACAAGATCTAAAGTGTGGTGACAAGAATGTGTTGGTCCCTGCACATTTTGAGTAAAGCCTATTGAGTCTAGGATAGTGTTAAAAGCTGTATTTAGACTATCACTTTCATTATCAACATGAATATTGAAGTCTCCGACTATAATGACTTTATCAGTGTTTAAAACTAAGTCAGATAGAAAATCTGAAATCTGATCTAAAAATTGAGAATAAGGTCCTGGTGGACGATATAAGACCACAAACAAAAGTGGCTTTACTGCTTTGTTATGTGTATGAGGAAAGCTAAAAACTAGATGCTCAAAGGAACTGTAACTATTATTTTTTTGGAGATTAATTAGTAAATCGGAATGAAAGATAGTTGCTACTCCACCTCCTCGACCAGTACTTCGAGGGACACTAAAGTTTAAGTAGCTAGGGGGAGTTGACTCATTTATTGTGACATGGTCCTCTTCCTGCAACCATGTCTCTGCAAGACAAAACAAATCAATATTATTTTCACAAATTAAGTCATTTACTAAGAGTGTTTTTGAGGGGAGAGATCTTATGTTTAGTAAACCACATTTAATTGATTTGTTTTTATGTTCAGTCCGAGTTTTATTTATCTTTATGAGATTTTTATACTTTGCTCTAGTAGCATTAACTTTTAATTCATTAGTTTTGGGTAGTGGACGGGAAACTATCTCTATAGGGTAGTGGGTGGGTGGCAGTCCCTGTTCCTTGACCTGGACTCTGGTTTCCCTGAGCTCGACTCTGGGTTCCCTGAGCTGGACTCTGGGTTGTCACGGCTTTGGGGAACTAGAGATAACCCTATCAATGTTCCTGGAAAGAAGCGAAGCTCCGTCCTCGGTGGGATGGATGCCGTCTCTACGTAACAGTCCAGGTTTTCCCCAGAAGGCCCCCCAGTTATCAATGTAGCCCACATCGTTTTCTGGACACCACCTTGACAACCAAAGGTGGAACGAAAGCATACGGCTGTACATGTCATCGCTAGTACGATCAGGCAGGGGACCAGAAAAAATTACAGAGTCAGACATCTTTTTGGCAGCCCTACACACCGAAGCTACGCTAATTTTAGTGACCTCCGACTGCCGTCGCCGGGTGTCGTTGCCACCAGCATGGATAACGATCCTGCTATACCGCCGTTTGTCCTTGGCCAAAAGCTTCAGATGGGACCTAATGTCCGCAGCCCTGGCCCCTGGAAGGCATTTGACGGTGGTCTTTCGTGTCTCTGGAGCCACATTCCTAACTATGGAGCTGCCAATTACAAGAATCGGCCTCTCCTGCTCGGCGGGTGCGTCGCTGAGCGGGGCGAACCTATTGTTCAGAGAAAGGGGCTGGAGGTTGGCCGCGGACTGGGGTCTGGCGCTAGTCTTCCTACGAACAGTCACCCAGCTCGCCTGAGGTCCCGGCTGCACGGGAGCTGTTGAAGGACGGCTAGGTCCTGTCCTAGTTGACTCCGCGCTAGCTACTGCTGGGCCTGGCTGTTCTACAGCGCGGAGCCGGGCCTCTAGCTCAGAAACCCTCGCCTCCAAAGCTACAAAAATGCTGCACTTATTACACCTACCAACTTCACTAAATGAGGCGGAGGAGTAACTAAACATCTGACAGAGAGAGCAGGAAAGAGGAGGAGGTGTAGAGAGAGATGGAGGGACAAGAGAGAAAGCTGCCGAAGCCATGCTAGCCGTAAAGCTAAGCTAACCAAGCGGTACCTTACCTTACCTAAAAACAAAGTAATTAACCCAGTAAAACGCTTAAAGAGTCCTAAACCGTGAAGAAAGTTAACGTTTTAATGTGTTTGTGTGTTAAAGCAACTCAGAAAAAACTTATTGACAGAGAAAGTTAGATCAGTTCAAGAGAGAGAGAAACACCGACTTGCTACAAACGAGTTAGTCACAAAACAGGAAATGACGCGATACGTCTTACCAACGCGATACGTCTCCACGCTCAGACATCTGATCCGTAATCAGGAAAGGATGAATGGGGCCATGTATCATGAGATTTTGGGCAAAATTCTTCTTTCCATCATGGAGAACATTGAAGATGAAATGTGGCCCAATCTTCCAGCATGTCATTGATCGCAAACACACCGCCTGGGCAATGAAGGAGTGGCATAATGAAAGACATTTGAAGGTTCTGTAGTGGCCTATCTCCCGACCCCAATCAAATGGAAAATCTGTAAAGGGAGTTTAAAGTAAAAACATCACAGCTTTAGATAAGTTGTAAGTATTAACTTTAGAAATGTTTGACATCTGTCATTGCCAACCAAGGTTGCATTATAAAGTATTGAGGGTAACTTTTGTTATTGACAAATATTTATATTCTGCACCATTATAGGAATAGACTCTTAAAAATTATCATAGATTGTAATTTTCTGGATTTTTTTTTTCATCACACTCGCATTTGTCACAGTTGAAGTGTACCTATGGTGATAATTACAGATAATTACAGATAATTTAAGTGGGACAACTTGCACAATCACTGGCTGCCAAATACTTTTTGGCCACTGTATTTCGGTACCTGCTAAAACTCTGCAGTATATTTAAAAAGCTTTGGACATCCCATGCCAGCACATGTATTTTTCATATGGATGTTTAATGTCCATTTAAATCGTACTGAAAAAAGTAATAAAACCCAAAATCGTACAATTTAATATAAGGTGTAGTTAGAAATGTATACATACCCACCCCCCCTTTTTAATGTCAGACATTTTAAGTTGGTGTGCTACAATAGTTTTAAATAGAAAAGCTGCTGTGATTCATGTTGCCCAGCTTCTTCAGTAAGATAAATGGATGCTGTGTATGATACTTCTGCTTTCAGCCCATATAGCATTTGCATTATTATCATCAGCCATGCTAAAATAATGCACTACCAACAGATTCTGACTGGTTTAGCTACGAGACACTCTGTTGGTTTCAGGCATCCCTGTCTCTCTGGGCATAACTTGGCTTGGGGGATAAAGTTCTAAAGATGGATATGAAAAGGTTTTTTTTTTTTTTGCAGGTGCTGCAGACAGGTAGGTAACCATCCTCTGCTCTGCAGTGATTGTGTGTTGTGGAAAAGGACCTCTGATTCACATTTGTAGTGCGTGATGAAAGCTGCAGCAGTAATATGGTTAGAATGAGGACAAATTGCCACCCAACCCTACACTGTTCCTGGCGGCTCCAAGCAGACAATCAAATTGCATAAAATACTTTTTGAGCTGCTGACTTCTGCTTTCAAAGTCATCTTTTTATCTGTGTTCTTCTTCTCTCGTGTTTCCAGTGTTGGTCAAAAGTTTACATAGACAGTCACATCAATGCCATAATTATTTTGGGACTTTTTTAAAGCACTTGAACTGAATTAATTACATACATTTGAATTGATTGTTTACTCTCTTAAATCGATGTCCAGATTATACATACTGGTTCAAATGTAATCATTCGTCCCCACTTTATAACTATTACCAAGGCTGGTGCACCCTCTTAAAATAGGAGAACCATTGTAATTGTTGGATTTTGTGGCAAACAGACGACTGATCAGGCTGAGGCCAGAAAAATTGGATCAGAATCAAAACAGACCTTCAATGCTAACTTCTTTTCTTCATCCAGAAACTGTTTCTGATGTGTATTTGAGATGATCATCCTGTTGGAACCCTCGTCTGAATTCAAGTATTTTAGCTGAAGTTCAATCATTTTTCAAAATTTGCATCAATCTACTCAGTTTTTGCAGTTCAGGTTCCAATTTGATTTCTCTTTATTTGTAATCATCACAGATACAACGAAACTAAAAGGTGCTTTCTGCGCATTATCGATAAAAAAATACATAAAGGCAGTGAGCAAAGCCCGCTTACCCACAGACATCACACATGTACGTGCAGGCAGTGCATTTTATCCATATAAAAACAGATTGCAGTGTTTAACACCATTTAGGCAGGGTTTTGTAGTTGGATAAAAGTAGTGTTTGAGTCCATTTCTCATTGCTCTGATTGCTCTATACCAGGAGTGTCCAAAGTGTGGCTCGGGGCCATTTATGGCTCTTGGACTGATTTTGAACGGCCCTTGAACATGATTTAAGATTGTTACATTGTACAGTTTGCACCACAAAGAAAAAAAAAATATGCAAAAAGAGACTTTCTTTTATAAGGGTTTCATTTTTGTTGACAAATTAAAATTACTAGAAAATGTTCCCGGGTACAAAACAAAATAGTCAACTTTTAACAATCATATTTTTTTTGCGTTCTTTTTAATTTGATTGTGTTAACAGCTAGTGCAAAAGCAGACATGGAGACACCCAAGCATAGCTAAAAATAACATATTTCCAAATCAAGAATGACTCAAACCGTGTTCTTTCTGCTGAGAAAAAAAAACATTTTAGCATTAAAATTAGCCCCTCCGAAATATTTGAAAATTTGAATGATTTCTTTTAAAAACGCAAACCTTAAAAGCCTTGTGTTTTAAATCTACAGTCCTTTGGAAATCCCTTTTCTACAAGAATTCCTAATTTATTTGTTTCATAAAAAAATTACGTTTAATTTATTGTTTAGCAGGTGAAAAAAACAGTTGGTTTTTTTTTACGGAAAACCAAAAGAATATTTTGTGGCCCATGGGCACTTTCTACTTGATGATTTTGGCCCATTTTGGCAAAACGTCTGTACACCTCTGCTCTCTACCGTCTGCCTGAGGTTCTGCAGAACAACCAATCCTTCAAGCTCATGCTACCACCAGCATGCTACCCTTACACTTATTTATGTATATCATTAGCAATTTTTGTTTAATTTTAAGAATCTTTGTGAAGGGGGCAGCTTTAGTCACTGCTAGTCCAGAAGAGATTTAGCTATGTCATTGACAGCTCAAGATTGATGGTGAATTTTAGAGCAGATGTATCTTTTTTGTTCAAACCCCTGCCTGTCTCGGTCATTGTTTCCTTGTTCAAGACTTTTCACCTGTCTTGTCTGCTGCAGGTGGTCAGGGCGCCCTGCGGCGCCGGTGTACAGTATTTTCGCTTATGTCGGTCAGTTTGCCCCAGGGCAGTTGTGGCTACAATGTAGCTTACCAGCATCAGTGTGTGAATATGTGCTTGAATGGATGAATGGCTAAATGTAAAGCGCTTTGTGGTCCTCTAACTGTAAAGGGGCTATACAAACACAGGCCATTTACCAATTATCAAATATTCAGGTATGACCTATTGTCTATAAAATTCATTTAAATTGTTGCTTCTATAATCAGTCCTCACAGGAAAAAGAAGGATTTGAATGCACCAATTCAAACAAATCTAAATTCATAAACAGTGCAAGGTGTGAGAGCATGCAAAACTCTGATTAGCACATGTATCCACTGGGTTAAATTATCTTAAAGGTTACATACTTAACATTTATTTTCAGCCTAGTTGTTTTGCAAAATAAAATACAGGTTGGAGGACCAGTTTGCTGACTTCTGATATGCTATAAACAAGCCTGTAGAGCTGCAGCTGTCAGGTTCCTGTACAGCCTTCAGCCTCCCTGTGCACAGACAGGCACTCGTAAGATGCAGACATAAATTAAAGATAGCAGCTTAAGAGAACTACAGGAAATCTATCCTGCTAACTAGATAAAAGCAAAAAATTAATAGAAGACATCCGACCCATGTTGTTTCACTGGATGACATGCCTTAATTACTGTCAGCCCAGGCCTGTTGTTTTCTTTCAGTCATTTCCATATATGCATACCAGATGTCTGGTGTTCAGCTAAAAATACGCCCAGTTGTAATTACCACGTACATGTTCATGTGAGGGCTATTTAGCATTCAGAGACCACTGATTTATGTTACTGTGACATTGGGAACCCTCTAAAACGGCTTTATTTTCATGACTTTCTGGGTTAGTTACTTGGGAAAGCAATGTGCTTTCCTTAATGCTTAAATGGGTTTTTAGATAGATAGATAGATAGATAGATATATAGAAAGAAAGAAAAACTAATAAATAACTCATGAAAATAAAAATGCATGTTCTGTTCTCCTTTTGCAACCCACAGAGCTCCAGGTTTTTTGGCTGGCGCTCGTACTGGGTCGTTCTGCAGGATGGGGTTATATCCTGGTACTCAAAGCAGTGAGTTCAATTCTAACCTTGCCTGTGTGCTCTGAGTCATGCACTTAAAAAGTAAAAATGTCAGCACCTGATTAAAAAGCGACAATTTATAAAAACCTTCCTTCATGAATTCGATAAATGTGTGGAAATCTTGCCAGTCTGGCTTTTTCGATAATAATAAAAAAACATTTTTAGATGAGCCTTCTGAAACTTCACCTCTAACTCTCTCAAACATAGGTCTGATGCTGTCACAAATGTCAGAAGGCAAGGCTGCAAGTCACTCACAAACGCACACTGCTTGGTATGCCAGTATTTAGCTTTCATTTTTGACCTTATGTTCAATCTGCATTTACACAACTTTGGCTAAAGCAAATATTTATGCCTCTGCCCTCTCCAGATACGAGCCAAAGATAACTGTTTTTTTACCCTCAAGTGCTTTGATGAAAGCGTGCATCACTTCAAAGTTTGCCCGAAAAGTGAGCCGGAGGCAGCCAGAAAAGTAAGTTTGTATCTCATCTACTTTCTGCGGGCGGTAATAAAAAATTATCATTATCAAACATTAGGAATAAAAACTATTTATACAATGTATACAAAGGTCCATGTGAAGCGATGAAACTTTTTTTTCCGAGAATCACTTCCAGGCATAAACGTTGTAATCGACGTAAACTAGTTGTGTTCTGCTGTTGACCTTCTTCATCATCCATTCGTTTTCTTCACATTGACGCTTCTTTGTTTGAAAAATTAGCATATGCTTTAAAAATGAATTATTTTAATGAAAATTATGAATCTCACTTTATTTGCTGTACAAGGTATTTAGTGTAAACTGAAGCCTTGGTGGAAACTTTACCCATAAAAAAATATATCTTATCATAAAAATATCATTCTTTGGTTTTTGTTAGTAGTAATTATCAAACTTTTTCACATTTTGCTGCCATATAACCACAACTGCAATGTATTTTGTTGTTATAGTGAGGTTAAAAAAAAAGTGGTTTATTATATAGACAAATCAAAATTCAAAAAATTAAAGACAATATAAAGTGCTTAAACATTCAAATCGATATCCCATACACTGTCCCTGCCATTAAGCATGATGGTGGCAGCATAATGTTGTGGGAATGCTTTCTTCAGTGTGTGCAATGGAATAGTGATAGAATGGCCTAGTCATAGTCCAGATCCAAATCCTGTTGTGAATCTGTGTACATATTATATGAGAGATGCTGAATACAAATTCAGGCCACATTTAAATGCCTATTAATCAGTATTTGTTTAAAACTATAAATCCTTCTCCTTTAAATTTCTCTAATATGTCATCTATCATATGACATCCCTGTAAATCGCATTGAAGTGGCTGCAAAATCGCGAAATGTGAAAAGGTTGCAGGAAAATGAAATATTTTGCTAGGCAAAAATGAAAAATGTAAGTTATTTTTTTACTATTTAAACTGACAAAGTTAGAGCCCAGCGTATAATATACATGAGGATAGTTTTTTTTTATGTATTTATTTATTTCTTTTTACATAATCTTTAGTCATTGTTTCTAAAGTTCATATAAAATTAGTTACAACTCAGGGTTTGACTGCCCTTAATATGTATAATCTTTTTATTTACGTGACTGTAGTGTATCACAAATTTCTTTAAAATCTTATTTTTAGCTTCAATAAAGCTAAATGTGGCTGGCCTTTGACAGGCCTCTGAATCTTCATACGAGAATAAAATGAGCTGTTTAGGAAGAAACAGCTCATGTCAGAAGCCATTTCATGCTGATAAGGGTTTACATAAGGAGATCAAGTATCAAGTTATCATGTGGGATGTGAAACAAAACAATAAAAACACAAATTTGGTAATTGGCACAGAAGGACCATTTTCTCATGTTCGATCTCATTTAACACTCATTCACAGTTTTGATCGCTATCTGCTTTAGCAGCTGCCGGCTTTGTTAGATGAAAACAACTTCCTGTGGCTTGTCACGGCAGTCAAGGCCTTATCCTATTTTGTGTGTGTTAAACTTTGCAACCAAACTTATTCAACTTAAAAGATATGTTAGAGATAATTGATTAATACAATTAATTTACCAGCAACACAGCAACGAGTCGAAGGTTTTTCTATTTGCATTTCCAGTTTTACAATTTTAACCTTTTAAGAAAGATTTTCGCAACTGCCCCCAGTTCTTTGTCACTGTGCAAAAAGATCACATTTGTTCCATGATAATTACAAATTATTGTCTAATTCATTGGGCCAAAAAGGGGGACTAAATATAAATGCATGGTCTTAGTTTTTTGTGTGTACCTTAGGTTTCATTATTGTGTTTCTTCCCCCATAAGTGTTCGAAACCTTCATGTAATATCCGTAAGGGGAGCTCAAAAGACAATTATTTGTACCGGGGGGTGTGAGAGGTCAGTGGGTAATTGTAAATGCATGCCACACTCTTTTGTTGTTTTATTTGTAAAACTAACTGAAAGCCTTTTGTCATTTTTCATCCACTTCATTATTATTTGCTAATAAGTTTTTGCTCTATCACATGGAATTGAATCCCACTGAAATCCTCCAACCTTGGAGACGTGGAGCTTTTCACCTATGATAAATATTCAAAATGCCAGTGGAAAAATACATAAAGCAACTCGGCAATTATAAGAAGGTTTTTCCACTGATTATTGAGTAGAGCATGAATAGTTTTCAACACAACATCTATAAATAAATAAATAAATATTTTTTAGGTAAACAGATTAAAGATATAAGAGGCTCTGAGAAAATTGTTTTTCTTAAAAAATATAGGTAGATTTTGGGGAGCAATGTGTGAACTATTTGAATAGTCAAGTCAAAATTATACTAAAGGTAAAAGCACAACAAGACGACTAAATCCTGACTAAAATTATATTATGGTCAAAGATTAAAAATGCATGAAATGTGCTGTCAATATTAACCATGATGTGGGTACTTTTGTAAAGCACTCTAACGGCACATTTCCTTTCCTTCTTTTTTTTTCAGACCTTCTTATTTAAAAACATTTAGGTTGCAAATTCTTTTCTAAACCTTTGCATTTTCTGTATTTGTTAGTTAAATGTATTGCACACTGCTTGTCACGTCAGCTTAATGAAAAAAAAGAACTGTTTTACTTTCCTCCAGACATGGCTGGATGCAATAGAAGAACACTCGGCTTACAGCACACACTACTGCTCCCAGGAGCAGGGCAGTGAGGAGGAAGAGGAGGATGAAGAGAAAGGCATGTCGCTAGGGGAACTGACGGACTCGCTACAGGTGGTTGTAAACAAAGAAATACATAATGAGCGTGTTGGCACAGTGGTCTGGATGGTTTTCTGTGAACGAGAAGCCCCAGGCCGTTTCATCCCGACAAGTGTCACCTCAGCTCATCTGCATCTTTCTCACGTCTTTTTGAATCACCAGGCAGCGGAGGACAGCCACAAGAAGCTGGAACAGGAGGTGGCAGCGTTCCTGTCCATGCTGAAAATTGACGAGCTGTCAGAACGTAAAACCTGCTATTTCACCATCATTACTGGGGGTTTTTTTCCTCCTCCTGTACTGCATTATTATCACGTGTGACAAATTAAAAAGAAAAACCAATGCGACATGTGCAGTGAGAGAGAACAGCTTCAAGATAACTTTACAATCATTTTATTTATCTCTGAAACTTCTCATACAGTTGTTTTAATGTCTTCGTATTTATGAGTCTTTTTATGATTTCTTGTCAAACAGCTATAAAAAGGGGTAAAAGACGTGACCGTTAATGCTGTAGCATATAATTTTCATCATTTACTTAAACCATTCATTAACTGGGTCAAGTTTAATAGCAAGAAACCACTTCCATCAGGCTAAAGGCTTCTTCATGGGATGAAACTGTGTGCATCTCTATCAAAGCAATGTTGTGTTTCTCTGTTCATTGCGTACGTTCTGGTTTTTAATTTTGCACCCATCCACATGTAAGAAGAAAAAGTTAAATGGCTTTCAACCATTTAAGAGCAGAAATGAAAGGCTGGTGATTAAAAGTGGAAGCATCATCAAACAGATTAAATGGACTGTTTAAAAAGCTCTGAATTACTGCTAATTAAGAATGTGTAATCTGTTTTGGTTGTTAAGAATTGCAGCAATACGTGTGCTTTTTGAAGTTCTTTGGAAAGTTTAATAAATAAGCCTTCAAATTCTTTTTTTTATCATCTTTTTTATTTTTGTTTAATCTTTTCAGGATTACCTTCGCCCATTCTGCAGAAGATGCAGGAAATTTGTGAATTGTCCAGTGAGACCACCTCCAATCTCAGCGTCTGCCTCAGCCTCTTCTCCAGACAGGAGGGGGTGAGTGTCCACGACTTTAAACAACCAAAAATATATGGCCAATAAACTGTGGCAGTTTTGTTTGAAGTTGCTCTATTAAAAAAAATCTATAAAACCAATGATAGTGTATTATGAAAAAGTATTTGTACCTTTACCATTTTTTTCTGATCTTGCTTTTATGTCACACCTAAAAGTTTAATATCATAAGATTCACAAAACACATTTCAGCCAAAATTAATCAAAATGAATACAAAAACCTTTTTTTCTAATTATAATTTTATCTATCTACAGAACATTTCTTCTCAATTCACGGTTACATCAATTAAGGCTGGTTACCTAAGTTCTGAAGAAGCAGAGTAGCCCAAGACGCTACCTCCACCATGTTTGACTGGCAACATGATTTACTTTTTCTGAAATGTTATTAGTTTTACACCACATGTCATAAGTATCATACCTTCAACATTTGTTTAATCAGTCAAGAGAATATTTACCCAAAGGTGTGGATCACTTACTGCATTACATGCAGTAAAAGAAAACCTAATTATTGCCTTCGTACGGCTGAGGTTGAAGCCAAATGGCATTCTGTTAATGGAGCTAACACACCCAGATAAAGCAGTTAGAAAGCTGAATTTCTCTGCATGTAAAAGGCAGAGTCAGTTTAGCTGTGCTTTTAGCAGCCTGTGCACTCCCTCCTTGGAGAAGTGACGAGACCACGAAGTGTGAATAACAACACATTAACAAGTGTAGTCTTGTGAGTTTAAATGAAGGTAAGTGGATTTTTCTTCTTGTCTTGAAAAATTTTCGTCTCTCATTCAAGAGGCTTCTTCAGTTCTGCTCTGAGTTCACAGAACTGAAGAAGCATCTTAGATTAAAGACAAAATGTTTTCAAGACAAGAAGAAAAGTCAAGTTGCCTTGATTTAAACTCTCACGACTACAATGTCCTAGATGACTGAGAATCTACAAATAACAATGTATAACAATCTAACAGTACAGTACTTTTAAAATGTACTGTAATGCACGATTGTTATCACCCATGTCTGTGCTCATTATTAGGGGTTTCACGATTCTCCGAATCCTCGATTTCATTTTTGATTCAATGGTCACAAGTTCATTCTCGATTTTTTTATTTTATTATTATTATTTCCTTTTGCAGTATAGAGCCTAGGCCTGGGTGGTATACCGGTTCATACCGAAAACCGGTGTTTATTTTCGTTATGATATTAATTTTTAAAATACCCCTATACCGGTGAATAACTCTGAAAACTTCCGGAACATTTAATGAGGGGAAGTGTTTCAGCCAGGACCGATTTCACTGCTCCACTGTCTTCACCACAGTGTAGAAAATAAAGTTTTTAACTAAGTGCAGCTGCTGGCAGGAGCGAAGCACACAATTCGGATGAAGTAATTCCAAAAAAGAGGAGCCTCGTCTAAAATGTCAGACGAGAACCGAACGGCATACCTTTTACAAACGCTATTAAGAGTAACCAGTAGGGGGAAGTGTTGAGCGCTATTTGACCGTCTGTAGGTTACCGCGGTCAACGGCGGCAAAACCAGCAAGAAAGAAATTGTTAATGCAGGTAAATATGTTTTACCTACCACTTACGATACTTCTGCCGTCTTTTTTTCTGTTGTTATCTGAATATTAACCAGCTAATAATCACTTACGGTCACCACGTTTATTTTACTTCTTCTTTGGCAAAATCCGATCTGAGTCTATACTCAGTATACTTACCAAGATGCAAGATGCAATTTGTTGCTTGCACCAATGTGAGGTTTAAAAAAATTATACTTTCAGTCTTAGAACATCAAGAATGTCTACCTGAATCATAATCATTTTAATTATTTTCATATCATTCACCTGTGTATCACATTAGGGATTAATGATCTAATTGAAATAATTTATTAACAATAAAGGTGTAAAAGGGCTGTTTAAATAACAAATGATTAATAACAGAGTGGCAACATCTAGTGATTCTGTATAGTTACTGCAGAACTACGACTGGAGACACATTGCTCCAGATAGCTCATAGGACCGAGCAAAATGCAGCTAACAGCGGTCCTCTTGTTTACAATGTAAATGTGGACTTAACTCATCAGGAACTCAAAATTTCTTCACTGTTGATTTGAGAATAGAAGGAGCGGCTTTAGCGCCAGTCCCGCTGCTTCTTTCTTTATTTGTCTTAGCCATGGTTTAACTGTAGCTTAGCCAATAGCTACTTGCTAGCATCAGCTAATGTGCTCTGTATGTGCTCTGTTCCAGGGAATGTGATACAGGCAGTTAAATGTTACCCGTTGTTGTTGTGAGTTGTATGAGAACTAGTGAGAGTTACTTTTTAGGGAAAATGTAATGTGTGGTTCTTTGTGTTCAGGAAATCTGAGTAAATAGACGGTCGTCTGCTAATTGTTGCTACGGAGTCCAAGTGGGATGCACATAGGGATGCCAACCGTCCCTTAAAATACAGAATCATCCCGTATTTGAATATTAAATGTCCCGTCCCGTTTTGAACTAATAAGGGGCGCTATTTGTTCAGTATTTTCAGAAATGTCTATTATGTGTGTCGGTCATAGTCTTTATGACATAGTCGGTCATCATGCTTTATTTTAACTACGTAGCCTATATAAAAATAAAATAAAAATCACCCTACATTCAGCAAAACTGTTCCGACGGCGGGATCTAAAGGGACTGCAAATTGTTTGCGTTTGCGGCTCGCAAGTGATGCGCGCTCAGGATTGAACAGGTAGACACACACAACACACTGGCGCTTCACAGGCAGCACCTTTAAAAATGTCCCATAAACGCTTACAAAGATATAGCTCCATCCTTGGCTGGACATGGTCAGTAAAGACGAACACAAGGCAAATTGTAAACAATGTAGCGAGTGTTCTCAGTTGCAGAGTGAAAACACTCGCTACACGGCACACAAGGCACACAAGAATGCAGAAAACACCTGTCTGTGAGGCTTATGCTGCATGTACGGGTAAAATATTCTTAATAGATTACATTTATTGTGCATTTTCCAAGATGCCTTGTCCATGTCCAATTTTATTTTTTGGTGGATTAATTGTGGAGGATTTTGTTGTTTTTTAAAGCCAGTAGGCTTAGACATAGTCTATTAGTCAATCAATAGGCTATAAATGACAACTTAAAGAACAAATCAAGGTAGCTGATTCATTGTTATGCTAATAAATAGATTGTAATGAAACATGTTTGGATAGGTTTTTGGCTGTTGAAATTTTATATATTTTAGAGAAATATCCAATAAACTGTAAGTGAACATTGCATTAAATCTCTTAGTGTTGTTTGATTGTTGTCCAGACAAACCATGCAAGCCAATTCAATTACGTATTTGTCATCCCACTCCTAAATTTGTATTTAAATGAGTTGCTAAAAAGTTTAAAGGTGTTTGGGGTTCATCTGCAATATCCCCATACAGTCACTTTAGAAAAAAAATATTGTAAATACATTGTTGGAAGCTCAACAAACAGACCTCGTGTTGTTCTCAGCATTGTCATGTGTTAGATCACACTGCATCTTGTTAAGGCAAGGTCATTTAATTGGTATAGCACACTTTCAAGACAAGTTAAATCAAGGTGCTTTACATGATTAAAATGAGAACACAAAAAAGAGAGCATAGATCACTTTGAAGATTAAAATATAAAAAAAGATTTACAATGAAACAATAATGAAGAGAATAGTATACATGAAAATTAAAATCAAGCATTTAAAAAGCAATAATAGGATCAGTTACACAAGTTAACACAAGTTGCATACACTTTATTTCCGTTTTTATGTGGCTGGATTACATTGCAGCTTTTTGTAGCCTAATTTACTGAAATGATGCTTTAATCTGTTTATTGTGAATAAAGCATTTCAAGCTTAATGTATGACCATTCTGGATGATCCCCTCACTAAAAGAACCACACCTCCCCGCGAGTCTGACAACTCGGGCCATGGTGAATAACGCCCTGTGTCCCTTATTTTAATTTATGAAAGTTGGCAACCCTAGAGGAGGAGGAGGAGGTGATCACGATCCCCTTTTGGATTTCGATGCGCAAGGTTGTAGCGTAATTTTGGATGTGTTTTGCAAATTTTGTCAGCAGTGGGTTTGGCCTTAGCACTTTCACATGGTAGCATTTGTGCTCAGACTCTCTCTTTCTTATTTTTGAATCTGGAAAATTGTCCTAAATTGAGCTGACGATCCAGCTGAGGCTATCAGTGGTTGTTCACCTCCTGAACAACCATATACTCACTGGCCACTTTATTAGATACACCTTGCTAGTACTGGGTTGGACCCCCTTTTGACTTGAGAACTGCTAAAATCTTTTGTGGCATAGATTCAACAAGTTACTGGAAACATTCCTCAAAGATTTTGATCCGTATTGACTTGACAGCATCACACAGTTGCTTCAGATTTGACGGCTTCACATCCATGATGCGACTCTCCCATTCCACCACATCCCAAAGGAGATCTGGTGACTGTGTAGGCCATTTGAGTACAGTGAACTCAAAGTCATGTTTAAGAAACCAGTCTGAGATGATTGGAGCTTTATCACATGGCACATTATCCTGCTGGAAGTAGCCATCAGAAGACAGGTACACTGTGGTCATAAAGAGATGGACATGGTCAGCAACAATACTCAAGCAGGCTGTGGCATTGCAACATTGATCAGTTGGTACTAAGGGGCCCAAAGAGTGCCAAGAAAAAGTCCCCCACACAATTACACCACCACCACCCTGAACAATTGATACAAGGCAGGATGGATCCCTGCTTTCGTGTTGTTTACACCAAATTCAGACCCTACCATCTGCCTCAAGGTTCAACGTGTTGTCCATTTAGATGCTCTTCTGCATAACTTGGTTGTAACATGTGGTCATTTGGGTTAGTGTTGCCATTCTTTCAGGTCGAACCAGTCTGGCCATTCTCCTCTGGCATCAGCAAGGCATTTATCCCCACAGAACTGCCACTGACTGGATTTTTTTCCTTTTTTGGACAATTCTCTGTATACCCTAGAGATGGTGTGTGTGAAAATCCCAGTAGATCAGCAGATAATTAAATATTCAGACCAGCCCGTCTGGCACCAACAATGCCATGTTTAAATTCACTTACATCACCTTTCTTCCCCATTCTGATGCTCGGTTTGAACTGTGCCAGATCATCTTGACCTTTTGTTTGTGTGTGTGTGTGTGTGTGTGTGTGGACCTGGTATTACTATCTTTGTGGGGACCAAAAATTGGAAGTTTACTATCCAAGTGGGGACCGACCTCCCTTGTGGGGACCAAAATCCCGGTCCCCACAAGTTTGAAGCAATTTTTGAGGCTTAAAATTTGGTTTTAGTGTCAGGGTTACACTTAGGTTATGGTTAGGTTGGGGTAAGGGTCAGGGTTAGGCATTCATTTTTGATGGTTAAGGTTAGGGTAAGGCGCTACGGAAAACATTATGTCAATGAGAAGTCCCCACAAGACATAGAAACCCAACATGTGTGTGTGTGTGTGTGTGTGTATGTATGTATGTATGTATGTATGTATGTATGTACTTTTGTTTTTGCTCCAATTTTTTTAGATGAACTCTAAGATCTGAAAAATGTTCTACATACACAAAATAACAATTTCTCTCAAATATCTTTCACAAATATGTTTAAATCTGCAATAGTGAGCACTTCTCCTTTCCTGAGATAATCCATCCCAATACACAGGTGTGCAATATCAAGATGCTGATCAGACAGCATTATTATTGCACAGCTGTGCCTTAGACTGGCTACAATAAAAGGCCATTCTGAACTGTTTTGTTTTATTGAGGGGGTGACTCAGAAAACCGGTCAGTATCTGGTGTGACCACCATTTGCCTTATCCAGTACAACACATCTCTGTCGCATAGAGTTGATCAGGTTGTCGATTGTGGCCTGTAGAATGTTGGTCCACTCCACTTCAATGGCTGTGTCAAGTTGCTGGATATTGGCAGCAACTGGAACACGCTGATCCCAAACATGCTCAATGGGTGACATGTCTGGTGAGTATGGTGGCCATGCAAGAACTGGGATGTTTTCAGCTTCCAAGAATTGTGTACAGGTCCATGCAACATGGGACTCTGCATTATTACAACTGAACATTTCAGAGTGGCCTTTTACTGTGGCCAGTCTAAGGTTCACCTTTGCAATAATCATTTTGTCTAATCAGCATCTTGATATGGCACACCTGTGAGGTTGGATGGATTATCTCAGCAACAGAGAAGTATTCAGTATCACAGATTTAGACAGATTTGTGAACAGTATTTGAGAGAAATAGTTATTTTGCGTATGTAGAAAGTGTCTCTTTTGTTATATATATATATATATATATATATATATTATTCAGCATCCAGCAGCTGTCATGCGTTTTCTTTATTTTCATCACTGCATTCTAGATTCTCAATTAGGGGAAGGAATCAAAACTATGAATGAAAACATAATGTATGGAATTACTTTATGTAATTAAACAAAAAGGGTGAAATAACTGACATAACTACACGTGTTATATTTTAGATTCCTCAAAGTAGCCACCCTTGCTCTGATTACTGCTTTCCATTCTCTTGAGCTTCAATAGGAAGTCACCCAAAATGGTTTTTGAACAGTCTTGAAGGAGTTCCCAAAGATGCTTAGTACTTGTTGGCCCCTTTTACCTTCAATCTGCGGTTCAGCTCACCCGAAATAATCTCGATTGGTTACAGGTCCTGTGACTTTGGTGGCCAGGTTATTTCCCACTTTTTTGTAAAAGTACAACATAATTAATTTGTTAATTCATAGTTTTGATGCCTTCAGTGTGAATCTACAATGTAAATAGTCATGAAAAGAAAGGAAACTCATTGAATGAGAAGTTGTGTCCAAACCTTTGCTCTGTACTGTACATATATCTTGGCCAAGGACACAAAAACCATCAGAGCCAGGGCTTGTACCAGCAACCCTCTGATTTTAAGATAGACTCCTAACTCCTCAGCCATTGTTACCACTATAAAATCAGTTTTTAAAACTGCATTTTGTATTTACTCAAGTTAACTTTCTCTGAAAGTTTGTTTGATAATCTGAAACGAAGAGATGTGACAAAAAAAATCCACAAACAGTAGATATTTGTAAGGTGGGCAAGGATATTTTTCATGGAACTGTAACTATTGTTTTATTGAAGAAATTACATTTTTCAGGCCTGAGCGGGAATCATGTGGGCTTAAAACTTAATGTTTCTTTTTGTTTTGTGCAAACTCTCTAAAAAAAGAGCAGCCACTGAATGCTGTAATCAGCAGGATTCTTCAAGTTTCTGACCCTCGCTTCTTCTTTGGTATCTTCCTTCCAATTAAAATGCAAGAACAAGATGTGTTTTGTGAGAATGTGCCTAAACAGTTCACACCTTCCTGTGAAATTAGCTTACATGAATGCTGCGATTATAAACTGAGAGACAAGTTGTTCCGTGAAGGATTCTGTAGGTTTGATTACGGTATATCATGCCCTATATTCCCCACAAAGAAAAGGAAAGGACTACTTGTAATTTACAACAAGCACTGCAACAACTGCAGTAGTAGTTATACAGAATTTAAACCACAGTGACCATTATGTTTATTCACTTAAATAAATCAGTTACAGGCAGCCTTTTTTATGATAGCCAATACAAACAGTCACAGTAGAATATCAGAAATATTACGTAACATCTATTTCTATGTTAAGTTTCTTTAAAGAGGTTGATTTGCTCTAGCTGGCAGTTCTGGCAGCAAGCCTGAAACAATATTCACTTACTAGGGGGCCTCATTAATAATTTTTTGTGCAGAATCCTTACTAAAACTTTACTTAAAGAGGAACTTTAGATTTTTACTAAAATGTACTAAAATACATTCATTTATACAGAATATCAGGGGGAAAAAGATTTGGGGGTGAGCTGTTCTTTAAGCAATTTTCAGACACTTTTTTGCATAGAAAATATTTATAAATAAGGCTCCAGATTATAATATTTGTTTACAGGTTCTTGCAAAAATTCTTCATTCACTTGAGCCTTTTCAAACTTTGTCAAATAGCAACTACTTTTTTTTTTTTTGTAGATTAACACCCATATTTCATAGTCAGGGAGTGCAAGGAAAATCACACATGGTTTTCCAATATTTCTTACAAACAAACCTCTAAAAAGGTGTTGCAGGTGTTTGTGTGCAGCCACACTAAGTCAATACTTTGCAGAACAACGTTTTATTTCAATTACAGCTGCGTAATTAAGTGTTTTGTGGTATATCTCTTTGAACTTTCAAACCAAGAGACTCACATTTTTCACCCGTGTCCTCATCTCAGGCTGTGATAATGCTTCAGACACAGCCTGATGCTGCTCCCATCAGGTATCATTGCAGGGATAGTATGTTTGATAGTGTGTTGTGTTGATTTTCCGCCTCACACACTGTTCTACACGAAGTCCAAAGAGCTCAGCGTTGGTTTCATCTCAGCAAAGCACCTTCTTTCACGTTTGTTGTACCCTCTACATTACTTGTGGCAAAATGGCAAAAGGGTGTTTTGTACTGTTTAACAATTGCTTTCCTCTTCTCACTTTTCCCTAAAGGCTTCATTTGTAAAGTGTAAAAATAATAGTTCTGTCTACAGATTCTCCCACCTGTGCTGTTGACCCCAGCAGCTCCTCTATTGTTACAGTGGACATTTTGGGCTTCTTTTTTTATTTTATGCTCTCCTTTCTCTGCCTGAATTTAATTTGAAGTAATTAAAATCCACTATGCTAAACACAAATACTTCTTTGCCCAATTTTTATTTGTAAGATTTCTATTTTCCTTGATTTATCAACACAATGTAGTAATCTACTATAGCGAATATGTGTATATAATAAATACAACATACTCTGTACTTGATCTAATGTGGAGTGTTTAGCGCTTGGACGCTGTCTGCTAATTAGATCACCTTTAAAGATAATTGGTTTCTTTCGATTTATGTAGGTGTAATACCCTAAAAGTGTTTAAATGTACTTTTCATATTTTTATTTTTGAAAACCAAATGCCATCTTTCATTTCACTTAACAATCAAGCCATATTTTCATGTAGGTCTGTTAAATAAATTAAAGTTAGTGGTTGTAACATTGTTTGAGAACATGTGCATAGATCTGCTTGCAATGCTGTCATCTCTTACCTAAAAGCTGCTGCAAAAGGTTAAACAGCAGGTTCATGAGGCAATATATGCTGGCCTGCAGATTTTTTTATCAATTCTTTAAAGTTTTTATATATTTTATTTTTAATTTTCATATTTACATGAACAAGTAAGCCACAGATGTATACATTATTGGTAGGTATATTAAAAAACTAACTCAGTGCAGTGGAGTGGCAGAAGAAAGATTAAAGATTTTTGAAAATAAGCTTGAAAAATGAATTGGTCCAATTAAACAAAAAACAAGAAAATGACGAAAAAATGTCCCTCTCCGTTATTGATGGCAAACCAGTTACCTACTGGAGATTTCCGTTCCTTCAGTATTAGTCTTTTGGCAGCAATCCAACGTAAAATGGTTGAAGCGATGCAGCAGGATTTGTCCTTACTGTTTGTGAGCAGCCAAGAAGAAAAGTCCAAGCTCAGGCTGGAGGGTCCTCTAGTACACTTCCAAGTACTGATCAAATATTTTAGACCTGTCAGTGAAAAGTAGGATTATAAAGGAAGATGCATTGTATCTTCTGGAACATTACATCTATCACAAACTCAGAAGACTTGGGCATAGATTCTGTGCAATCTGATTGAGTTAAATATGAGTTAGATATTTTTTTTAATCAAATTTTCTGAAAACATAATTCCAAGGAATGGCTTTCTAAAAAAAAAATCTATTCTGAGAAGCTCTAAACTTTGCAACAGAATGTGGGTGAAAAAAGCTGTTAAGTTCTCGGGCAATTATGAGACCTTTGTGTGTTCATGTACTTCAGTGTCAGAAAATGATTTTGTTTTATCCATAAAGCCCAGCAATGAAGAGATTCAGCTGGAAAAAATAAAATTAAGAGTGCAGTTGCTGCAGAGAAATTTCATACAGTAAGTACTGAAATATGTATTTTGGAGGTGAGGCAGAATAAATAGAAAAAGTAACTGAAACCAACTACATATACTCACCTCATTTTAAATTAAGGTTTCATAAGTTCTGTAATGGGGCTGCACGGTGGTGCAGTGGTTAGCACTGTTGCCTTGCAGCAAGAAGGTTGTGGGTTCATATCCCAGCCCAGGGTCTTTCTGCATGGAGTTTGCATGTTCTCCCCGTGCATGCGTGGGTTCCCTCCAGGTACTCTGGCTTCCTCCCACATTCCAAAAACATGACTGTCAGGTTAATTGATCACTGTAAATTGTCCTTAGGTGTGAGTGTGTGCATGGTTGTTTGTCCTGTTTGTCCTGCCCTGTGATGGACTGGCGACCTGTCCAGGGTGTACCCCGCCTCTCGCCCGTTGACAGCTGGAGATAGGCACCAGCACCCCCGTGACCCATAAAGGATTAAGGGGTTAAGAAAATGGATGGATGGATGGAAGTTCTGTAATGATGGCTGTAACAGTCTAATTAGTAGATTTGTTTCCCTTACAGTTTCTGATCCTGAACCAGATTTACATCTGAACGTGACGCCGTAATGAGACTTAGTCACCGCTGGCACCGCTCGACTTGTTAAAACTGCCGCGTGCTGTAGTCGTGCTGCAGGTTTTGATGGACTTCTGTTTAAATGCCTGATATGTAAATGCATGAAAGCTTGTGTTAACATGATAATGCACCGATTCTGTCCCATTTTGCATACGTTTTTGTGTTTACTTCAGTGTCAAGGAAAACTGATAAACAAAATGATAGCATATAAAAGCCTGAATTATAGGCATCACTGAAAGTTAGGAAAGAACAAATTACCCTGTCATTGTGGCAGTAAAGGGTTTTACTTATTTCTCATTGAAAAGAAACAACACAGTTCCCCAGAGATCTATAGTGAAGATGGTTATGCTGCCTGTGAAGCAGCAGTTGCCGGAAAACATCTAAATGTCTTTGCTTCAGAAGCTGGGAGGCCACAGAGTTCCGTCTTTACACCTACCCTAGGCCTTGATTGCTCAGCTGTGCTGCCTTTTGAACTGTGGCCTCCAGCTGCAGACCGCTCATAAAATCTTAGAGCTCACCATTCAATAGACCCGCACTGAAAGGCACCGTTTGTTCACGATTGGTTATCGTGTGAATGCCGCGGCAAGACTCACTCATGGTGGAAGTTGAATCACTTCCAGCTCCTGCAGTCCTGCAATATACTGCCACCTCTGGAGAGCTCGACCGCCAGAATTTCCCAGAACTTGAAGTTGTTGTCATTATATCCCAGTGCAGCTGGCTTTCTTTTGTCATGTAGTCAGTTATTATTTCTTTGTCGCTCTCTCTGACTGCTGAGTTAGTAATCTCCAACTGGATTAATGCAGTACAAATAGGTTTCTGTAAGTCTGAATATATTAAAGCCTTCTTTGCAACTCTATACTTGTCTAATACTCTGCCACCCCTAAATAAATAAAAAACAGTGAAGTTCATTGCCTTCAAAAGGCACTTATTTAGAACTTTTTATGTAATTGAATACAAAACAAAGTTATTCCAAGTTTTAAATATCACACAGAACACTGTTTAGTCCATCATCTGAAGGTGGGGAATGGCACAAATACATCACAAAAACACATGGTTGACAGAACATTAATCAGAGAGAAAGTCAAGAGACCACGGTACCTCTGGAGGAGTGCCGGAGCTCAGGTGGAACATTATGTGAATAGGACCAGTGGTGGTTGTGCACTACACAAATATGTATATTATGAAAGCCAGCAGGAAGAAAGCGATTGTTGAATGACAGTCACAAGACATCTGGTTTGCAGTTTGCCCCAAGCCATATATGGAACAGACCAAACATGTGAAAATAGGTCAGGTGAAACCAAAACTGAACTTTTTATTTTTTTAATAAGCAAGCAAAATGTTGTTTGGTCAAAAACCAGCGTATTTCAAAGCCCTGAACACACTATCCCTGCAGTGAAACACAGCAGCGGCAGCATCTTACTGTGTGAACCATTTTCTTTAGCAGGTTCGGGAAAAATGTTATTAGCTGATTGGAAGGTATGTGGTGCTATATACATGGTGAGACTAAGACAAAAGCCGTTTAGAGTTGGAGAAAGACTTGAGACTGGTGCAAAGACACTCCAGCAGGACAACGGCTCTAAACATAGAGTGAGGGCTACTACGGGATGTTTTAGGAGGGTGTTCTACTCTATTCCTCAAGATTTGGTATCCTGGAGGTTTTGGGTCTCCTCCTGCTTCAACCTATCTGAAACAATTATAATATCAAAGTCAAAGTTCAGACCCAAATCCAATTGAGAATCTGACAAGACTTGAAACTGCTGTTTGGATACATTCTCCGTGCAATTTTAACAAGCTTGAGTTATTCTGCAAAGAATCGGTGAGACCTGCAGCATCTAGTTGTGGAGACACTTTGCAAAACTTGCAACTGTAACTGCAACCCAAAAAGGATTATATAAAGCTTTACGTCTCATATATTTTCAGGTTTTTATTTCTTAAATTCTTTAAAATTAACGTATCGTTTTCCTTCCACTTCTCACTTAAACTCTGTTTTGTGTCGATGTACCACATAGAATCCCAATGAAATATATTGAAGTTATTGATAAAATGGGGGAGAAGTTTAATGGATATGAATACTTTTGCAGGCACTGTATTTTATGTCAAGGGAGGGTTTAACTAATGGTTTATTCAGCATCCAGCAGCTGTCATTTGATCAGTCTCGCCTGGACAGGAATCATGTTCTCCACCAGGCCATCTGAGACCGCAACATCAAGGCAGCTGTCC
The DNA here is from genome assembly GCA_028564705.1 of Apricaphanius iberus. Classification (NCBI taxonomy): domain Eukaryota; kingdom Metazoa; phylum Chordata; class Actinopteri; order Cyprinodontiformes; family Aphaniidae; genus Apricaphanius; species Apricaphanius iberus. The sequence goes on from JAPXFQ010000256.1 coordinate 1,737,557, forward strand.
TCTGTTACAGAAAAGCATGGCTCGTCCATCTCAGCTCCCTCTCTGTCTCTCTCTGTGGCTCTGGTTAAAGAGAGGACGATCAATCAGTTGACATGGTGATTGTTTGGAGACCAACTGCCATCGCTGCCTGTCTGATGGTCATGAGTGTTTGCCTTCTGTTTTCATTGAGAATGAAATGGGAATTAAGTTTTGGTCACCATGAGAGCATCAGAGTGTCAATCAGTAGTTATTAAAAGTGCATAACAGAATCCCCTTTTCGTCTTTCAGTCAGTGATTAATCTGTCTTCTATTGTCTACTTATGTGCATGTGTGCTTTGTCCGTGCGTGTTGCAAGCTCAGGTGCGCAGTGTGAAATTGGAGCAGGAGGTGGAGAAGAACAAGATCCTCTCCGAAGCGCTGCAGACTCTCGCCACGGAGCACCACGAACTTGAGCAATCCGTCGTCAAGGGATCGTCACCGCGCAGCGCCCTCAGCGAGGATGAGTTCCACGACGCTGTGTCTGGTGAGTTGACAAGTTATCGAACACTCTTGGGACTTGGAGGGGATTCTGTGACAGGCCGCCGTTCACGCTCGCTGCACTCTCTTCCACCTGTGGGACACTGGAATACTTTTTGCTGCCAGTGAATTCCTTTGGTATGTGCGGAACTCAAGTGTTGCCAGGTTTTGTTAAAATTACAGGCCTGACTAATGCTTGGTGACTTTTGCTCAGTTTCTTAGGCTTTGCATGATTTAAATGTCACCATTAAAGTATTTTATGCTATTCTGTGCAGTTCTAATGACATCCACTGTAACCAGTTTTATAGATGGAGCATGGCTGCATCACAGCTGAGCGATCTATACCAGTGATTTGCATTTATGATAAAAACATGTATATTTTGATATTTTAGTAATAATGAAGCTATGGGGAAAATAAATTGATTTAGCTTATGTGACTGATTGATTGATTAATTCTGATTTTCTATGGTTATTATAATAACCACATTATTTGATTGTTATACTGTATGAAACTATTCCTGAAATTCACATATGAAAAACCAGGATGAAGTTAAGATGTTATGCAGTGGTTTCTTACCTTTGGTGTTTGATTGACAAGCCCCTCAGGTCATTCATGTTTCTGAAGTTATTACCATATTATTTATGAAGCCTTAAGGGGCTAGAGTGTTTGTGAAGGCTGTGCTTGTATTGCATCTTTTGGCCTCTTTTGGGGCAACTGCGGCTCAGCAGATAAGAGCTCACCCTGGGTTGCCAGTTCTAACGCCCACTCCGTTCATCGTAGTTGTTGTTTTCCTTGGGCAAGACATTTCACCCACTATCCCTGCTGTTGGTGGTCAGAGGGCTCGGTGTAGTGTTCAGCAGCCTCGCTGCTGTCTGTGTGTCCCAGGGCTGCTGTGGCTACAAAGTAGCTCACCATCACTGCTGTGGGAAGTTGTGGATTAATAACTGAATGTGGAGTGAACGCTTTGAGGTCCTCGGAACTAGATAGAAAACTATATAACGTACAGGCCATTTACCTTTTACCATCTTCACTCCAACCAAACCATATACTACCAAAGTGAAGTCATTTTTGGAAGAAAAAAAAAGAAAAAACCTTTAATTAGGGCTGTAGTCAACCAAAGAAATGGTGAGTCGACCAAAGTCCTGTCCTGCGCAAAGATTAATTTACCAAATGGGACAAAATGGTTTGCATTTTGATAGAACATTTACTAAACAATTGTCATAGGGCATTTATAAAACAACAGAAAAAAACATCAATAATACATAAAATAATAATAATACAATTCTTTGAAAATTAAGTGATTTGAATACAGCCAAAACAAGTAACGTTCTAACTGAATGAATACAGGCGAACTGCCAATATTCCTTACTGAGCGCGAAGCAGCAGTGCAGCCAATCACAGGTGTGGTTCCCGAGCGTTCTATGTGGTATGCCAAATTCTGGCCCTGTTACAAAATATTCTAAATTAAAGCATTTGAATTTGAGGATAAAATATTGACTAATTATATTTAGAACACATTCATATATAACTGCTTATAATAGGAATAAATATCAAGGAGTAAATCAATGAAAATTTCTTTACTTGTAGGAAGGTTTACTTGTAGAAAGGCCGACCAATTTCAGGCGAGACGGCATGGACCAATTAGTTGACTAAACAACTAAAGTTGACAGCCCATTTTCCTACAGAGCTTAGACTTGACCCAAACACAGGGGTCACCCACTCATCAATTAATGGTCATGCAAAAAGCATTGGAAAACCCATTTAGGTTCAACTGACAGATCTTAATTGGTGAGTACTTGTGCTGCCCTGTGTGGTGAGCCATTTCACCTGCAATAAAATCTGCCACTAGGAGCAATAGCTGGAAAAGCATCTTTAGGGCACCAACATGTTTTGAAAATAAAAGCTGATTGGATGCCATTCACAATCAAAATAATCAACAATTAATTAACCAATAAAGACATTTTCTTGTTATTATGAAAACTTTCCTTGGCGAAATATTTCCTACGAGATCGAAACAGTTTCCAAAAGTTCTCTGATTTGTAAGCTGCTCTGTTTGCGCTAGCTTGTCAATCAGATTTGAAGAAAAAACAAATTCCTTCTTCTAGTTAGAGTAGGCTGGCTTTATACTCTTCAACAGCCATTTTTATGAGCCTTTATAAGCCCTCCCCTTGTGAGCACAGTGAATCATCACCATGTGTCCTCGTCTCTATCAGAGTCAGGCTCTGAGCTCTCCCTGAGCGGCTTTGAGACGGTGGCCAGCAATTCCTTTGAAGAGGACGAGGAGGAGGACGAAGGCTCTGTCATGCTAAGCAGCCCGTGCAGCAGTCCCGCCACCAGCATGTTGCAGGAGGATCACCATGGAGACAGAGATGAAACTCAGCCCAATGGGATAACAAAGCACAGGTCAGAAGTCCAATATGCCCCCACAGTTTCCCAAATTGGCCACACTCCCCTGTGTCTTTCATCTCTGGCTTAAATATGAACAAACTCAGCAAATGGGGCCATTTTTTCTTCTTCTAAGTCTGTTATTGTTGCAGATATTCTACCTGCTCTGAGATGTTGGTTGGTTATTCTCCTGATCTTTTTCCCCCTTATCTTCCCTCAGGTCTTTCCACTTCAAGTGTGAATAATTTAGAGTAAGAGCCTGTCTGCTAAAGCCATTGGAAGGGGTTGTATTGAGCGGGACTAGCTCCATGTCACTGTGTTAAATATTGATAAGGTCACACTATAATCCAACAATCAGGAGTAAGATCCCATGTTTGCTTATTCCTCCAGTAGCTCATCTAATTTGGATGTCCTTTAAATTGGCAATATTAACTTTATGCTTTCATTAGACGTGCATACTAAAAAACCTGAATAACTCCTACTCTGATGAGTAATTTTTTTATGACATTTACTTGTCTGGGTTTTCTTTCTTGTATTGCACACTTACTGCACCTGGTTTCTTTTATTTTGAATTGATCTACTTGAATTGACACCTGTGACATTTGTATGCCTTGACACATTGGCTCTCCTAAAAATTTTCCAGCTTCTGAAGCACTTGCACGACGCAAATCAATTATGTTCGCCATATAGAGGACATACATATTTATGCACACATTTTTTTCAGGGTGAGCTTACCTGCGCCGATGTTCTCGAGAAATGATTTCAGCATCTGGAGTATCCTGAGGAACTGCATTGGAATGGTAAGCATGATGTCCAGATGCTGTTTCCATTAACTGTAGTCAGCTAGACTACTGCTTAAGTGCAAATTTGTGTTTTTACAGTAAATGGAAGATTGGAGCAAAAGGATAAATCTGATCATTGTAAAGACGTCCATATTGTACCACTCTCAATTGACTGTGGCACTATTATTTATCGTATATAGAATAAAATAATTTAAAGTTGATGTCGATTTGTCAAATTAGAGGCTTTTTCCCATTGTAAAACATAGAAACTTTTAGGCAATAAAATACAGATAAATTATTTCCAGTAAATTGAAAATCTGATCTATTTACGTTAAAGTAAAGAAACATTTACTCATTTTGACAGATTTTACTTTTTGCAGAATTGCCACTAGTAATTTAAGAGAACAGTCACACAACAGTGATATAGTGCAACAACTGCCTTTGGGTAAAAACTGTTTGTTCTTTGTATTGTCATGTATCTTCTACCTGAATACAGAAGCTGTAACAGACCATGTGAAACATCTTTTCCTTTCCTTTTTATAAATTACTTAAGTCACGCCCCTTATTTAATACTGTGTGTGAGTGATAAAGGATTTAACATTTTCAGTGTGGTACTACATCAGTATGTTTCTTTCACTGTGATGTCACCATTGGGCTTTTGTTTTTCCTCACATTTAACAAACACTTGACCATCTTGGAATGAAAGTTAATTTTTTTTATGCCTTTTTATGTCTACCAAGGCCCCCTATTGGTTAGACGATTCAACTTTATTGATTGTGACATAAATAGAATGATAAACTGCGCTGAATTTTCATATTGTACTGTGAGAAAATATTGAAGACGATCCAAGATTGTGAATACTTCTGCTTGGCAACTTTGTGGTTATAATTGGTGCTTATTAATTTCTTGTATTGGATACATCAAAAGTGTTTTGTATTCAAGTGCCTGTAACTGACAAAACTCCAGTGAAACAATATTTAAAAAATAAATAGAAATCAAGATTATGTTTTCAGTGATATTAAATTGCTCTATGGTAATAATATTTGTGCTTTCTTCAAATTATCTGTTTAGAAACTAAAAAAAAATATGGAAGCTTTAAAAAATTTAAAATGAAAAAGTTTGTTTAAAAAAGAGAAGTGAAAAAAATCCCCCTTATGCAGCCCATTCGAGGTTAAAAGTTAGCTTTAGCAGGCTAATCTCAACCTTCCAAGCCTTACTGCTTTCAGTTTCAGCCCCAACTCTCCCTTTATTGATGAACACAACCTCTTCACATCGCATTACATGGTGCAGGTATGTAATCTGTTCAAATTAAATGTCACAGCCGCAGTGCGTGAGGTTCATGACTGCTTGTTTGAAAATGCTTGAAAATCTAAAAGCCGCTTCATTGAGTGTAAAAAAAACTTCTCTTTTTTTATACTTAATTATGTCTGCTGACAGTACTATCTTTTACTAAATCTGTTTGAACATCAATTATATAAAAAAAAGGACCATTTTATCTGTAAATGTGAACACAAAAATCCTGCCGCTTGCTGACCTTCTAGGGGTACGATGAACATGATAATAAATTAACTACCACATGCTAACACATAATACAGAGCTAAAAAGGTAGTGGTGTTTTCACATGTTTTTGCAAAGCGGAAAGGAAATTATTTTACCCCTAATTTCAGAGCAGAGGCAATTCTAGGATTAAAGGTTTTGCGTTGCTGAGCACCCAGAGAGCTGCCCAGCCAGGCAAGATACTTTTGACTGTTTTGTACATTTTAACACACACAAACACACACAACAGGATGTATAATTTTAAATGGCATCCAGTCACTTAGCTATTCAGCAGCACATTGGCTTTAATATTACCAAATGCATCTAACATAAGGTTTGAGCAGTCACTCCTCATAAAAATAGCATAAATTGACTGAATCAATCAGAAATGATCTTAGAGCTTAACAGCTAGAAGACTATCACTAGTAGAGCTTATAGCTCTGCCAAGCACCATGGTACAGTTTAAATTCCTTCATAATACCAGATACTCCCCAGAATTGTATCACTCATTCCTTGGCCCATATCTAACACTTTTTGTGTATTGCATCCAAATCTGTCAACGACTTTGAGCTATGTTGTTAACAGACAGTTTATTTCTATTTTATGTCACTCTATAGTATATTGCCTTGCATTCTCATTCATTTATGTGTTTCCTGCCTTAACGTGAATTTCCACTCTATAGGATCCAAAGTCTATTTATTAATTCATTCATTTAGAGATGAACTGATAAATGACAGCAAAAACAAATGCTCTTTGGAGGATTTAATTTGGTTTTATGATAAAATTGTAAGTGATTATAAGAAATATCTGAAACATTAAAACATTCGAAAACATTTAAAAATATCAGTTTATCTCGTCTTCTTCTGTAGTTCGTTGGAATTCTGATGCCTAAGCCAAACAAAATACTTGAAAGAATGCAAAAAGCTGTTTAGATCTGAAAAAAATGGATAAAAAGCTTTGTTCTTCTGAAATAAGGTAATTAAAAAATATTTATTTACCACATATGTTTCTCTGAGTTGTTGATTTACCAATAGAAAATAAATTAATAAACACCAGTGCAGTGTTTTTATGAGATGTTTTGTAGGTATAACAAAAGCAACCAAGAATGCCTAGCCAGCACAAGGTATCAGAAATACTTCAAATAATAAAGAAAACATATCTGCTGTATTATTATTTTTTATATTACAGTTCAAGCAAATGCAATATTTTTTTTACGTCTTTCTAGTTTGTTAAAAAAGCTAATATGGTAAAAAAAAAAAAACTTTCTCTTTAGGGGGTACTTTGACTCAGTTTGGGTCTGCCTCAGCACCCCCAAAAATGGGCTAGAAATGCCTATGTTTCAGAGTACTTTCAGCCTGTTATTGATGCCTATTCGTGGCAAAACATTTTCTTGTCTGCTGTTTTGGTAGTCTTAGAAATCTATGAATATTGCCTTGGAGGTCAGGGCTTGAGGTATGAAATGGCCTTGTCAGCAGGAACCTTGTTCTTGTTCATGCAGCCTCAAGTAAAAAGACATGTCTCCATCTGCAGCGTAAGTGCAGGCCTTTAAAGTTGCCACTTGTGTTAACTTCATGATGCAACATCAAACACATGCTTACAACTCTGACGCAACTTCAATATTATAAATAGAAATTACCATACTTTGTCAGTTCTCAAGGATTAAATTAATCTCTAAGGGGTCAATTTCAATAAGGATAAAAACCTGTTAAGATTCAGCATGTTGCAGTTGTTATTAATGTGCGGCTTGATAGAATTGGCATTAAGCTTAGCCTTTTGTATAGTTTCAGTTAAGATTTTTTTTTATTCTTTTGCACAGGGGAAAAATGCATAGGACAAGAAATCCTAAATTAAACAAGCTAATGGTTCTGCTAAAAATATCTCTCTATGTTAAAACTGCAAATAAATAAAGGGCAAACACCCTCAATTACCCCAGTGTGTCTATGATCTTTTTCAGACAAATAGGTAGTAGTTTAATCTAAAATACCCTGGACAGTATTCAAAACATTTCAGCATGCATCCCAAAACCATTATTAATTCAATTTGACATCACACAAAGAAGGAAATCACAAGATCTCATTTATCTGTGTGTCTGCTGGAAGGTTTTTGGGGTTTTTTGCAAGACAAAGCTAGGGAGTGGAGCAATTTATGTCTATACCTACAAAGAGACATCTTCAGAAAAGCTATGCAAGCTGAAGAAAAGTAATGCATCAGGTCTTTCCACGGTTAGACAAAAAATATCAGAAAAAAAGTACAGGAAAGAAGAGCAGCTGACAAAATCATTTAAATAGGTTTAATAAAAGATAAAAGTTGCCTTAATGTAGATCCCTGAAGGACTCCGCATCTTATAGGACTTGGAATCGTGTCGTCATCACCTGACGCAGCCGCCATTTTGGTAGTGCCCTTACAACAACAACATGCTGTTTACAGACCTATTCCTTCTTTGTCTTGCGTCTTAATTTAATCTATGATTCAATGGATCTACTGTTATTTTTACTCAACCATGGTAATAATTGTTTTGTTGGGGTGCAACAGCGCAACTCATTATGGGCAGACTAAATTGTGGCATTTACATCCTGGTAAATTACAGATTGTATACATTTTTTCATCTGTCGTTTCTTTCCGTCAAGTAGACATGCAGACCAAAACATACATAGGCTACCACTGCTAGGCTCATGCGGCTGCACTGAAACACTACATAACTTCTCATAGACTTCTTCTATGGGATGAGCATTTTGATTGTTACTAGGAAAACCATCAAATGAAATGTGTACCTTACATCTGGATAGGGCACCATCGCTACTCATGGGCCACACTGAGATTATAAAGCCACAGAAGCTGCACAATATGAGAGACCCGGCATTTTTGATAGGTTGGCCCCACCTCCAACCTCTCAACATTTATAGATACGACAGTAACGTATAAAATGTAAACACTTTTGAAGTACATTCTTAAAAGCACATGTGCTAATTCTGTTAGAGCTACAGAATAGTATGGGAGCATATTTTATTTCATTTTCAATGGGACAATTGCAACAAAGTGATAATCGCGTTTCTTCCTCCTGCTAAACGACATTCGAAAATCGTGCATGTATTATGCACATGCAGGCCTGTGATATGATCGCAGAAAGTTAAGAAAAATTAAACTTTTCATTGCTGTCACGCAGATGAGGACCAGTCAGCTGGGATTTCATTGACTGACCAATGAGCTGACAGGATGTCAATCGGTTATCTCAGGGAAGATGTGGAGGAAAAGTTAATGCTATATATCCATTCAAGTCTATTTCATTGCTTCTATAGCAAACCCGGAAGTAAGGTTTCACTTAACTCTAGCTAAATCTTGTGACACTTCATATCTGCTGCTTTTTCACCCCTGAACTGCTTTGATACCCCAAAATTCCCTCCAATCTGTCAGCCAATCAAAACCACAGAAGACTCGCTACGTTACCTGGAACAGAGCGCGTCGTTGTCACTGGTCGCTGCCACCTGCCGCGTTCCTGATTTTCAAAGTGGCTGCGATCAGTTCCGCTGATCGCGGTCATTTGTCGCCCCATGTGCTGAGCCCATAAGCGCTTACATCACAAACAAAGCAGAGGAAAATGTTTGTGATGCACAACTGCGGGAACAAATTGTCGTCAGTGCTCCAGTCTTTATTAGATATTTCATATGGATCCGTTATAATGGCGATTTTGTCCATATACCGGTCCCTGGCTTCCTTTTTTAGTGTATCCCTCTATATTCTGAATTCTTTTCAGGATTTTAACATGTGGTATATTACTTTCTTTCTCCCAACTCTGCTTCTTCTCTGTGATGTACTATGTTTATAGTCTACAGTGTCTATAGGGAATCTACAGTTTGTTTACACTCATTCCCCTACCAAAATGGCCACCACGTCCCAGAATGCAAAGCCAAATATCAAGCCCTATGGGGAGCCTAAGTGACACCCTTCTACTTCTGGTCCATGGGTCCCCTACTGCCAAAAAAAATAAAATAAATGAGAGTCAATGAAGCGATAAATGTTATTTTTTTGATCATGTTTGAAATGCGCCATGGATAAAACATTTGTACATGTTTCTGTCAATACTTAATTAAACATTAATTAAGTAAAATATTGTGATTACCAACATGAAATGCTTTACATAAATATGGAAGACTTCTGACAGCATGTTTATTATTACTTATTGCTGAATGAATTTTATTAACCAAAGCACAGCTATAGAATACTTTTTTTTTTTAAATCCTTGTTGATGTTTTTGTACTATGTATTCAATCCATAAGGATCATTTGGCTATAAATTAGCTTCTCCAGAATACTTTAAAAGCGTGAAAGAACAAAGGCAGAACTGTTGTTATGACAACATTTCCAGGTGTGAAAAATAGGATCTTATTGAGCTGTTTTAAAAAAATCAGATAGTATTCCAATTTCTTGTGATTTGGAAAATTGTAAAAATATCAAAAGGTTTGATCTTTAGTGTACCAAATCTTTTATTTGACCCTAACCCTTTATTTATTTCACGCTGGGATGACCATCTGCAGAATCTTCTAAGCAGGGAATGATATGATAAGCGTCTTTCACTGTAGTTGGTTCAAAGTTTTAGAAAGAAGGTTAACAGACACCCAGGAAAGTAGATACAGTTTCATCTGCAGAGTCTAGACTCGTTGTGATAGCAGTTAAAAATAAATTATTTTAAGTGCTAGCAATATCAAATGGTATTGAGCGTTCTCCAGTTTCATCATAAAACCTTGATGGGAAAGTATCTGCTCCTTTTTTTCCTATTCAGAAGCTGGTTAATGACCTTGCAGTAGTCATCTGCCTCTTTAAACATATTGATAAAGTGCTGCATTTTGTTTGTGTAATGAGATAATTATATTTGGGGAACTTTATTTTTTTAAAGATTTCTTGCACAGTGTTTTATTTGCTAGGGTTTTAAGAACTATTACTGGAATCTATGCTAATCAAGGGAAAACATAATTAGTTCATGATGATTAGAGAAGTGCCCAAAAAGGACTGATTTGCTTGTTTAGCATTAGTGAGGGAATGTACATTATCAACATGGCAACAAGTCTGTGTTCAACATGCATTTTTTAAATTCTATTTACACAGTGTATTAAGCGTCTTGGGATTTTTCTGTAATTCCAGACTAAACTCTAGAGGAGTTTAATTCTTTATAGACCAATCCTGGAATGTAAAAATCCTCTAATTCCTGTTAATCTCTTACTTTGAGGTTGCGTTTTCTTAGGTATTCTCTTTGTTACCACAATGGGATTTTGTGGATAAACTTTTGTTTATACTGCATTCCCATTACTGCATGTTTGATCAAATATGTCTCAAGTCTTTTGAAAGCACAGCATGAATATTTCATTTTTCAAGGAACTCTCTTGTCCTCTTTGTGATGAAACCTTGTCTCTCCACCCCCTGCCCCGTTCCTTTCAGGAGCTCTCCAAGATCACAATGCCGGTCATTTTCAACGAACCGCTCAGCTTCCTGCAGCGTTTGACGGAGTACATGGAGCACACATACCTCATCCATCAGGCCATTGCATCTTCTGAATCTATCGAGAGGATGAAGGTGGAACAATTTAAACATCATTGAGTTAGAATGAGCAAATTGCTTTCCACTCTCCCGTTGTGCTCCCTTTAATGAGCCAAGCTTTTAGTTCAGAGGTTAATGTGTTTGATCCAGTGTGTTCATGTGTTTATCCGCTGCAGTGCGTGGCTGCGTTTGCCGTGTCCGCCGTGGCCTCCCAGTGGGAGCGGACAGGTAAACCCTTCAACCCACTCCTGGGAGAAACCTACGAGCTGGTCAGGTGGGTGGAATAATACTAGCTCATTCTTCCACACTAATAAGATTTGAAAGCGTTTTTAGAGACGTATAAATGCCAAAGCTGTTATTATAATTAGATTTTGGTCAGAAATTTACATACACAGATCATATATTTATGAGCCTTGAATGATACATATGAGCCATTTTTTGTTTCAGGCTGGGATTATTATATAACAAACAACCAGTGAATTTTAAAAACAATTAATATTCACTTGGATTTAAAACCTTTAAACAAGCATTCAGTTCTTGTACAGGTTTTCTAATGCACAGAGGCTCAATAACATACATGCACACTTTAAAATATACATGCAATCAACAAAAATATCTGGATAACAGTCCCTTGCAGAGAAACTAGATACAGTATCTTCTGTCATAATTCTGGTTAGATATTTGACTACATTCCAGAAATAACAGCTCATTTAAATATATTCACTACATTCCAGAAGCTTAATGCCTCCAGCTTTATCCTTTTTAAAACCAGTTTTGACGTATGTTTAGGATCACTGTCTATTGGGAAGTGTTTTGCAGCCTCTAACAAGTTTTCTTCCAAGATTGCACTCGGTACAAAGTTTACCTCCATCAATCTTCACATCAACAGTAAATCGGTTTATCCATCTCTGCTGAAGAAATGAAACTCCACAGCATGATTCCCCCACTACCATGTTTCTCATGGTTGAATTTAAGATTGATGTGCACTGCTAGTTTTCTTCCCCACATACCTTTTTGCATGTAGGCCAAAAAGTGTGTCCGTTTCATTCCTCTGAACAAAATTATCCTCTCCGATCAAAGGATTATTTGATCAGATTTGTTTGATATGTTTAGGCACAACCACAAAGCAAGCCAGTGATAAGATGCTGGGACAACAGTGTGATTGCCCACAGTAAAGTTTCCGCCGCGGAAGAAATGTGCCCCACAGGGGCCAGCCAGTGCCGGAGAGGGGTCCCTCAATGGGATCCTCCCGCACAGTGCGGCCGCCCATTACCTGCCGGGTTGAATCCCCCGGGCAGACTGTGCGGACCCCACCCGTTTATCTCTTAAACGTTTCTCGCCCTCTTCAACTCTGTCCTCTCAGTTCTGTCTATTTTTCCTTAAGATAGTTGTCGACTATCGGTCTCGTGCCGGTATTTAGCCTTAGATGGAGTTTACCACCCACTTTGGGCTGCATTCTCAAACAACCCGACTCCGAGAAGACCCCGGCATGACGGGGGCCGTTACCGGCCCTACACCGTCCACGGGTCAGGAGGACTCAGACAGAGTGTTGGTAGCCAGGTCTCCTAGTAGCTAGGAGACAGGTTAATGTTAGTAGCTATGCTGCTTTAGGCTAGGCTGTTGGAGGACATTATTAGGGTCTGTTCCTACTTTCTCTCCTACTTCTCCCCAACTGCATGATGTGCTGTCAATTCAAGCACTAACCTGTTTTCTATTATAGTAGGTGCTCCGGATTAGCCCTGCTTGACGACCCTGACTAAGATGGCATTGCAGTGACGGAAAATTCTCCACGTCCTGCAACAAACTTGTGCATCAGTTCTATTGCTCTTTCTGTGTCTCTTATGTATTCTCCAAGCCACAGACGGTCGCGGCAGATAACCGCTTGTGCTGAGCCTGGTTCTGCCGGAGGTTTCTTCCTGTTAAAAGGGAGTTTTTCCTTCCCACTGTCGCTGCATGCTTGCTCAGTATGAGGATTGCTGAGAATTCACGACGCAATCTTCTGTGGTTCTGTAATTTCTACACTTAACATTGTATTGTAATAACTCTTTTTGTAAAGTGCCTTGAGATGACATCTGTTGTGAAATGGCGCTATATAAATAAACTGAATTGAATTGAATTAAAGTGACTTTTACATCAACGTGGAACAAGAGGGTATTGATCAAAAAGGAAGTTTGTGCTCCAAAATCAGTGCCTCCAGTCTTCAGACTGCAGCTACCCACATGGACAATCCTAATGCCATCTTGGGAGGAAAAGTTATAAGATACAGATTAAAATGATAAGATACAGATTAAAATTATTAAATACGGATAGAGTTTTTTAAAGGACTTTTAAAAATCTCCAAATTAAAAATCTTAACACAATTTATCAAGCATGGTGGTACCAGGATCATGCAAAGGGTGGCTTTTTTCTCTTGGTGATACAGATCCATCACGCAAAGTGAATGAATTAATGACTTTGTCCCAAACATTCTAGTTCAACTTAAATCAACAGTTTGTTGAGACTTTGGCATGGTTAGTTTTTGTACAAAAAACAATGGCCCCAAACACATCAAAACCGGATTTTTAATCGATTAAGCAGGCTGACAAAGTATCTTGAATGAAAGCATCAGATCAGAAGCACATTCTTTGTTTTAGAGATATGTTCAGTTTGGAACATGCAGCTTGATCTTTGGGAACACATTGTTTTTCCCCAGAGATGATCTGGGGTTCAGGCTCATATCGGAGCAGGTGAGCCACCACCCTCCTGTCAGCGCCTTCCACGCTGAAGGTATGAAGCAGGACTTTGTGTTTCATGGATCCATCTACCCCAAGCTTAAGTTCTGGGGCAAGAGTGTAGAAGCTGAGCCAAAAGGCATCATCACACTGGAGCTGCCCAAGTAAGAGCAAAGAAAATCTATGTAGCCCTCTTCGTTTCTATGTTCGGGGCATTACATTTTTTTTTCTTGCAGGCACAACGAAGCCTATACATGGACAAATCCTACATGTTGTGTTCACAACATAATTGTAGGTCAGCTGTGGATTGAGCAGTATGGAAATGTGGAGGTGATCAACCACAGGTCAGATCCAGAAAAATGTTTGTCCTTGTTTATGGACATATATAATGAGCAGTTAAATCTCCAAATTATGAGAAATAATAAAATGATACCCATGTTTTTACCATACAATTGATCAGCCATAACATTATGTCTGTTTGAATACTGTTGCCTCGTGTTATGAAACAATGCTTCTCCAAAAAAACTTGTCCCCTGGCATTTGACTCCAAACTGAGAATTCTTGCCTGTACATGGCAGCACTTCTTCTAAAAAAATAAAAAATTAAATCAGCCACAGAAATACAACTGTGCTTCCAGTTCAAGCACCTTTCGTAAGTGCCCGAGGTGTTTAACTGGCTTTCAAACTCCAACGAATGTCCATCCGGGGAAAGGGAGCCTAATACAAGGAGACTACCCCCTACTGCTGCTTCATTCATACCCCAGCTAGTTGGAGTTGTTTGGGAAACAAAAGACAGACCGACTCAATATTAGTCTTTATGTTACGGCTGATTAATGAATATGTATTTTCAGCGGCGTGATTAAATGAAAAGCACCTTCTTTCCCTTAAGAGCTAAATTGTTTCTTATTATAAAACACCACATTGAAATTTAAATCCCAAACAACAAAATGAGGAGGTGCATTGCAGATTTCATCCTTGCTTTGTAAACACACGCATAGAGTATTCAGCAACAAAGACAAAGCACCCCCAGTCATTTTCAAACGGTCGTTGCCAGAGGACTGGAGAGACTGGAGAGATGAAGAAAAATACCTGATTGAATTTATAAATTTTAAAAAAGTTTCCAGGTTCCACTGAGACTTTTACTATCATTGTAGCGGTGATGGACAGCATTAACATTAAACAACTTGTGAGGCAGTTGGCAGTGCAACTATGAGTTCAATTTATTTTTAAGTCATTTTTTTTTCAAGTTATTTTTTTTTTCATATAGCATCGGCACCGATACTGATAACGGGGACAGGGGCCGATAACGTTCTAATGTACTTGTATCTGTATTGTTAACCAATACCATGTGGAAACTCTGCAATAAGTTGGATTTTCTCTTTTTATTGACATATATATATATAAAATTCACCAGCTTTTGTTGTAACAAGCAGATAAGAAAATAAAACCATTTTTTTGCATGGTTGAAGTATCGGCATTGCTTTCGGTATTGGCAAGTACTCAGATCCAAGTATCGGTATCATAATGGTTTGACAAAATTTGTGTCGTTGCATCCCTATACAACACTAGTTACTAGTTGTTTGTCTGTTAGAAATATAACTAAAAAAGTTCTCAGTGGATTTTGATTACATTTTCAGGAAATGTCCATGGTGGGATCATAAACAAGTGATTATATTTTGGGGGTGATATTGATCACCGTCAGGGGGCGGGGAACTGAGCTGCCTTGATGGATCAAGGTCTGCCCTCTCAGGGCCTGAGTTATCAAGATTCCTGATATTGACCGCAAAATTGCATGCAGGGCAAATAATTTGCGACAGTGGGTTGACTTCACACATTTAGTGTGAAGTCTGTGACAAATTGTTTGCTTCAGGTGGTGGCAACATAACTAAGTTAAATTAAATGCAAAGTGCAAGGGACTACTGAAAGTTGAATGTTGCAATCAAAGACTAATTTAAAAGAAAAATTCTGATCTAATAAATTTGGGTGAGCAATTCATAACAGGCACAAGGAGCAGTATTCAAACAAGGAGTTTGCAGGCACTAATGTGAGCTGCGCCATGGCTAGAGAAAGGAGGAATAATGTGTATGGATTCATGATGCGTCATTGGCAAATGCGTCTTTGGGGGTGGGGGGATGACATACGTATCAATACTATGGCTATTACAGAGTTAATCACCATTAGGCTAGAATGTCGTGAATTATGTTTCTCATTTGACAGTAAAACACAATGCATCAATAGGAGGAGTCTGATTCAGCCACCAACCTCAAGGTCAAATCTTCTCAGGGGAAACTCGGAATCCTTACCCTTTGGCATTATGGGAATGCTCAACGTGTGATTACGCACAAAAATGACAATTTATATACAGCCTGCTAATATGATAAATCTATCAAATCAAACGTGTAAACAATGAAGAGGACTTGTTAGTAAATCAGCTAGAGCCTGGTTTTGCTGTTTGCACTAGTTTTAAACCGTTGATTAATCAGGCGCTCAGAGTACTCTTGTAGTTCATAACTAATTTCATTGCAGTTCCAAATCGTACCTGATTACACAGAATCCAGTTTTTGCCTAAATTCAAGTTAAAATAATCTATTTTATCCCAGCACAATTCAATTATTAATTCTGGTACAACAAAATCCATGCCAGATTACGACATAATACAGTCAAAATCTGTTTATTATTTTATTAGTATTGTTAGGAGCTATTCAGTGAAGCAATCAACTCATGGGCTTTGCAGCAATCCTGCATCCTAAACAGGCATATGATGACAGTGGAGAGGGACCGCTCTTTATTAACAGGAAGAAACATGGACATATTGCACATAAAAAAACTTTAAATAATAATAATTGGAAGAGAAAAAAACATCCAAGAGAGTTTCCAAAGTTTATGCTTATGTGGAAGCAATATTATCCAAAGAAAAGGCATAGCTAAACTAGTCTTGGAGTACTTTCTATGGGAAAGGAAATTTAAGAGTATATATAGTTATTGGCAGAAATAGATTCTGTTAAGCAGTATCAATCTGATAGGAATACTTTCTATTGAAAATAATAGCAGAGCTTGTACAAAATAGGCTATGGCAACAAATAGGTTTATCAGTATCTTAACCCAGAAAGAAAGGAATTTATGTCGGTAAAATCAAGAGAAAGGGTCAGCAACAGCTCAGCCATTGTTTGTTTTATGTTGTTTTTTTTAGGGAAAAGACACAACTATACACAAATAAAATCAGGCAGGAATACTTTCTAAGAAAGACAGTGCCCCAGCCAGTAGAAAGAAACGTTTGGATAATAGATTTTCCCTTTAAAGAAAACACAATTAAAGCCTTTGGTCAAGAGAGTTTTCTGTGTGAATTATTTTAAAATTTCATCATACTACAGAAAATTCATTTGTTATATAAAGTCCTACTAAAATTACCATTTGTCCTACTTTTATTTGCTCTAATTGAGCTATTTTAAAACTTTGACTTTGAGTTTAATGAAGATGTATTATGTAATTCAGCTAGCAGTGAGTAAAAATAATTACATGATACCTAATTCATATTTTTACCTCTACCCAGAACTGGTGAAAAGTGCTGCCTCAACTTTAAACCATGTGGACTTTTCGGAAAAGAACTACACAAAGTTGAAGGTTATATTCTTGATAAAAGGTAAATAGATAACTACCTACAGAGTTTCTTAATCATTATTTTAGTGTAAAGTTATTTTTTCCCTCTTAAATTGCAATGTAAAACTCCCAATATATTCTGATAGCTTTTTTGTTAATTGCAGAATGCTCAAGTGTCTGGAAACTATTTGTGTTTCTTTTGTATCATAAAGACTGTGCTTATTTTCAAATTTCTTATTAATTTACCTGATAGTTCACATTCCTACATTTTACAGTTTTTTTTAAATGTGGCTTATTGTTTGGTGTGTTTGGCTATTTGAACAGGGATCATGTATACAGCCATTTATCCCAAAGGTAAATGACTATTGTTGATGCTCTGGCCTATAAAGGCTTTTGACATGTGAAATAAAATAACAGATGTGCAGAGAAGTCCCACAAAAGTCAAAACTTTGAGCTGAAATTTCCTGGAAACTCTCCACTCATCAAAGAGCTTGTATTGAATTTTGAAGCTTTGTTTCCCTCAAGGTTTTTTTATCAATTGCCACACTAAACTGTCTGAAATCATCAGTGGTGCGTTTGTGCCTGAGGACATGTGCCTGTGCATCTGCATGGTTCACAGCAAAAAGAAGCTGTGCGCGCTGTATGGGAAGTGGACCGAGTGTCTGTACGTCGTGGACCCGGCTGCCTTTGAAGCTCACAAGAAAAACGACAAAAAAGGGGCAGAGGAGAAAAAAGCCAACAAAGCGGTACGAGTTACTCAGCAGGAGTCAGCAGCGACACAAAGTTAATTGCTAAGTTAACAAGTAGAGTTGTTATTTCCTCCCTTCCAAAGTTGGGAAAGTTAATCGTCGTTTGAGTTTTTCAGAAAGAAAAACCGTGAATGTTGACAACTCGTATCATTTAGTGTTGTGTAAAACCTCTGCAAATCTAAACCGCTTAGTGGATTAGCTGTTTCAGGAGAGAGTTGCAAAAAGCTGTCAACCAAAGAATTATATATATATTTTTTTAAATTATATGACAGACCAACAGACCATACCTTGTAATTGTAAAGTGGTACAAACCTGATGTGTGGGTTTCCACATTTTGCCATATAGAAATCGGATTTGTATTCAGCTTTCTCTGTATCCTCTACATCATAGTCAGAGCTCTGTTGTCAGTGTATTTCTGTTGCTTGCATAGGGGAATAACGGGGATCAGGAGGGTATACCCTCACCTGCTGCCGATACTGTGGAGGTGATTCCTGGCAGCCAGCTGCTGTGGAGAATTGCACCCAGACCAGCAAACTCTACCCAGGTCTCACGGATTTTTACACAACCTAGCATCTATTAGTCCCAAAAGAATGATGTTTTAACATGAAATAGTTCTTCAAAACCAGATGTACAGCTTCACATCCTTCGCAATGCAGCTGAATGAGCTGCGTAAAGACATGGAGGGAGTTATTCCACAGACCGACTGCAGGCTCAGACCTGACATAAGGGCCATGGAGAACGGGGACATCGGTAATGACTTTTAAAAATGAAACTTTAGTGGAATCCTCCTCATTGTGACCTTAAACTCAAATTTTAATGTCTCAAATAGACCTTGCAAGCGAGGAAAAGAAGAGGGTGGAGGAGAAGCAGCGAGCGGCTCGTAAAAACCGCTCTAAAGCTGACGAAGAATATAAAACCAGGTCAGGGTTATTCAGGGTTTTGGTTTTTTGTATCTTTCACCATGCTTTCATGCAGGCTGCTTATCGTCAAAATAACTGGATGATTCTGAGCAAACATCATAAATGTGGATCCCAATATCATGTATTTTCCAACTGGAAACATCTTTGTGTCGCTTTGCTCTCTGTTGTTCTGAATTGCTTCCGATTAACTCGCCTTTTTCTCCATTTTTCACATTTCGGGGCTGCATCTTGGCTATGATGCTAAGGAGTCCTCCCCTCGGCCCGAGGTTAGAGCTGCTCGCCGTTTGACTGACGCCCTTTGACGTGTTTTATGGTCTCCCGTGTTCCTCTGTGTTTTCAAAAGCATGCTAATCTCTCAGTAAATGTTATCTCTGCGATAGACAGCTATTGATTATCTAAAGCCAGGTTGAAGATGTTTACTCCCCTTTCCCTTTTCCTTCAGCACAGCTTGATTCTGATCACTAGCACTATGAGCAGTTACTTAAACATTACAGGTGTCATTACTTCCTTTTTTCAATTGAAGTGAATTTTAGCTTAAAGCAAACAGCCTAAATGATGATCCATGTCCTGCAGATAAGCATGCCTCCTTTTCATTTCTCTCTTACAATGATTTGCTTGAGTCTAATTTACTGCACACAGCTGCTCTGTTTTCTAAAAGCCAACGATCTGTTCTCAGGTGGTTTCAGCAAGGACCAAACCCTTACACCCGTTCACAGGACTGGCTCTTCTCTGGTGGATACTGGGACAGGAACTACAGCCAGCTGCCGGATATATATTAATGGATTTTTTGCACGAAAGAAAAATCACAGCTGTTCTATAAAAATCACCAGTAACAGTTTGATCTTGATTTCATTTTTTTTATTTTAACGAATAACTACACTAATTATGAGCACTTTGGCAAGTGTGCCCCTGAACATTGTGGCCTTAATATAAATTATAATGGGAGGGGGTTGGGAGGGATTTTGGTCATTCCAAACTTCATTATTGTAGTTTGCTGATGCTCTGAGATGCATTCTTTGAATTTAAACTGAAAAACTTTGTTTCCTGACTGTTAGCACACTGGACTGGGAGTGAGTTAGTGTATATCTGTGTATATATTCCACACATCTTCAACCATTGTTGGATGATACTCTGGACCTCAGTCTCCCTTGCCTTGTACAGTAAAAAGATGCTTTTAAGCCCTTCTTGCGTATGTAATTTCTCTCGTTAACCTCCTTTAAAAATAAGTGTTGCAGTATTTTTTTTAAACATCTTGTCTTTCTGCTCTGTTTTTATTTAAAAGTGTAAAAACTGAGCTCTGTAAAGAGCTAAAGTTTGATCTGATCAACTTTTGATGGAAGTCATTTCTATAAACAAAGAAAAAAAACTATGATTTGTGTTCTCATGAGAAAAAAAGTAAATATTTCTAGATTTGTCTAAATTTTGCTTTCTGTATTCAAATAACACATTGAAATTGTAAATTACTTACCTAAATAAAAGTTCAATTCATTCCTGTATTTGTTTGAACTGTTTCTCTTTAGAGCTAATAATACATGAATTAAGCAGTTATTTACTTTCATGCAGTTTTATGTTTTACATTTTAAGCCATTATCTTTTCTCTGATCTATCTTTAATCTATCTTTTTAAGCTATGTAAAAGCATTTATACATACTGCAGTTTAACACTCATTTAAATGAATCTATTTTCATTAATAAGGATGTAATATACAAATACATTTTTTTTTTCACTCATAATTATCTATCTTTACCATCTGGTGAAATACACATTTTTGATGCCGATTCAAGACCAGCAGCTGGGACTACAGATGAGCCTTTGAGGCTAAATCTGCTTTTGGCATTATGAACTCAAAATTCGATGTTTATGAGCTTTCGGCTCTCATGTTAAGATCAGACTGAGACAAACTGGTCGTGTTATGTAAAGTAAAGCACTCCATCTGATGGCCAAATGTAGATCAGCAGGCTGAAATTCTGTTTGTTGGATAATGAGGTGAAGTGTTTCTTTTGACTGGCTGCAAACAGGAGGTCTGTGTCAGAAAAGGAACTATTTATTCAATCTTCACCAACAGAAGACAAGAAACACCTTTACCTTGTAAAATAGATCATAGATCTTCACTACTGTTTATTAAAGCTTCAAAGAAATTTTAGAATATATTGACAGAGGACCCACACTTGAAAAAACATCCATTTGAAAAACATTCGTGGTTATCTTATGCAGGCTTTTAAGCCTTTTTTAAGCGCCGTTTTGATTTTCCATTGCTTATTTTGTATAAGTGTTCTGTTATAGTCAGTCTCTGCAGAAAGCAGAAGAGCTTAAGTGTGTATTAGTCTCGTTCATAAGTGATGATACAAAGGATGTTTGGATTGGAGTCTTGTCTGCAGGAGAGCTTGCATCACTTTACAATGAAAATAAAGGTAAATCTATCCAAACATGGTAGAAAACTATCAATTTTATGTGTAGTTGTTGATGATTATGGAGCATCTTTGTAACGACTCAAAAGTAAGGTTTTGCCTCGACATGAGCTTCAGTAAAACTATAAATATAAATGGTCACAGATGCCCATGTTGATGGATTATAGTTCTGCCATGTAAAGGTGTGTCAGTTTAATTGTGACTTGTACCAAGAGACCCAGATTTCTCTCACCCTAGTCACTTGGACCAGCTCCTCTGGAGGAATCCCAAGGCATTCCCAGGCCAGCCGACAGATAAAAGTCCCTCCAGCGTGTCCGGGGTCTTCCTCTGGGCCTCCTAACGGTGGATATGCCCTCACCAGGGAGGCGTCCAGGAATACTTTCCGTACTCACTGTGTCCAAATATTTCAATCTTTGTTTCATTGCAGTGATTTGCTATAATCAAAAAAGTTCATTGTATTTTTTCGTAAATTTACACTAAGCACCCCATCTTGACAGAAAAAAAATATAAAAAAAACGAATGCTTAGAATTAATGCAAAAAATTTAAATTGTTTCATTAGACCAAAGAATCTCATTCCTCATAGTCTGGGAGTTCTCAGTGTATTTTTGGCAAATTATGCAGTCTTTCATATGTCTTGGACTGAGACGAGGCTTCTGTTGAGCCACCCTGCCATAAAGCCCCGGCTGATGGAGGGCTGCAGTGATAGTTAATATGATGGAACTTTCTCCCATCTCCTTGCTGCATCTCTGGACCTCAGCCACAGTGATCTTTGGGTTCTTCTTTACTTCTCTAACCAAGGATCTTCTCCCACGATTGCTCAGTTTGGCTCAGGAAGAGTTCTGGTCATCCCAAACTACTTCTATTTGAGGATAATGTAGGCCAATGTGCTCTTAGGAACCTTGAGTGCCTCAAAACTTATTGTGCATTGCTGCAATTCTGTCTCTGAGCTGCTTTGGAAGTTCCTTAAACCTCATGAATCTCATTTACTCTGACGTGCACTGTAGGCTATAAGGTCTTATACAGACTGATATGTGCCCTTCCTAATCAAGTCCAATCAGTTTAATTGAACACAGTTGGTGTCCAAGAAAGGAGCAGAACATCTCAAGGAGGATCAGAAGAAATGGGCAGCCAAACAGTTAGATATGAGTGAATATGTATGACCATGTGAGATATCAGGTTTTCTTTTTTCATAAATCTGCAAAAAATTCTACATTTCTGTTTTTTTGAAAATATGGACTGCTACGTATACATTAATGATAAATAAAATGAACTTTTTTGATTTTAGCAAATTGCTCCAATGAAACAAAGAGAAAATAATTGAAAGGGGTCTGAATACTTTTCATACCCACTGTATAAAGCCCTGTGGAAGCAAAGCAACACACCAGAACCAGTAAAATACAAGGAAAAATTTAGAAGGATATAACTTCCACCAAATGAAGTCCCCATTTCCATGAGTCCACCAGTGTAGGGCGGGATTTCATAGCTGGAATGAGATGCAGGAGCAACATTGCTTGCTCAAACTTGAACTGCCTAAATATAGACAACACGTGACGTGTCCCACCAGGGACATGAACACTTTGGACCACTGCTACACCACAATAAAGAATGCATATCGCTCTGTCCCCCGTGCTGCTTTGGGACTTTCTGACCACTGCCTGGTCCACCTCATCCCATCTTACAAGCAGAAGCTGAAATCTGCTAAGCCTGTAGTAAGAACTGTAAAGAGATGGACAGATGAGTCAAAGATGCAGTTACAGGCCTGCTTTGACTGCACTGATTGGAGCGTCTTTGAAGCAGCAGCCTCAGACCTGGACGAACTGACTGACACTGTGACATCTTACATCAGCTTTTGTGAGGACATGTGTGTGCAGACCAAAACCTTCTGCACGTTCAACAACAACAAACCATGGTTCACTGCAGAACTGAGACGGCTACGCCAGGACAAGGAGGAGGCCTACAGGAGTGGGGATCGGGACCTGTACAAGCAGGCCAGGAACAAGCTGACAAAGGAGATCAAGGCAGGAAAAAGAATCTACAGCCAAAAACTGAGGGAGCGTTTTTCTGCCAACGACTCTTCTGCAGTTTGGAAGGGCCTGCAGACCATTACCAACTACAGGAGACCATCCCCCCACCCTGTGGGGAGCCCCCGCCTGGCTGAGGACCTCAATGACTTTTTCTCCAGGTTTGAAACAACTTTCACACCTTCCACCTCCCCCACCATCTCCATCACAAAAGGCCTAGCATCACCCCAAACCATCCCCATACCTGACCCCCTGCCTGCGCTGACGATCTGTGAACAGGATGTGCGCCAACTATTTCAGAGACAGAGGATTAAGAAGGCATCAGGTCCTGATGGAGTGTCTCCGTCCTGTCTGAAAGTCTGTGCTGACCAGCTGGCTCCCATCTTCACTCAGATCTTCAATAACTCCCTGGAGCTGTGTGAGGTCCCCTCCTGCCTCAAACGCTCCACCATCATCCCGGTTCCCAAGAAGTCCCCTGTCACAGGATTAAATGACTACAGACCAGTTGCCCTGACATCTGTGGTCATGAAATCCTTTGAGCGACTGGTGCTGTCCCACCTGAAGGAAATCACGGATCCCCTGCTAGACCCCCTGCAGTTCGCCTATAGAGCAAACAGGTCAGTGGATGATGCAGTCAACATGGCTCTCCACTACATCCTGCACCACCTAGACTCTGCAGGTACCTACGCTCGGGTCCTGTTTGTGGACTTCAGCTCTGCATTTAACACCATCGTCCCAGAGCTCCTCCACCAAAAACTGTCCCAGCTCACCGTGCCTCCCTCCACCTGTCAGTGGATTACCAGTTTCCTGACTGACAGGAGGCAGCAGGTGAAACTGGGTAACTTCATATCCAGCACCCGGTCCCTCAGCATCGGCGCCCCCCAGGGATGTGTTCTCTCCCCACTGCTTTTCTCCCTTTACACCACTGATTGCACGTCAAGAGACCCTTCTGTGAAACTCCTGAAGTTTGCAGATGACACCACCGTCATTGGACTCATCCGTGACGGCGACGAGTCTGCATACAGAAGGGAGGTGGAACAGCTGGTCCTCTGGTGCAGTCAGAACCACCTGGAGCTAAACCCGCTCAAAACTGTGGAGATGACAGTCGACTTCAGGAAGAGACCCCCTGCAACATCTCCTCTCATAATCACCAACAGGCCAGTCCCCACAGTAGAGTCTTTCAGGTTCCTAGGATCCACCATCACACGGGACCTGAAGTGGACCTCCCACATTGACTCTATAAGGAAGAAGGCCCAGCAAAGGCTGTACTTTCTGCGTCAGCTCAGAAAGTTCAACCTGCCTCAGGAACTGCTGACCATATTCTACACAGCAATAGTCCAGTCTGTCCTGACCTCATCCATCTCTGTCTGGTTCGGATCCGCCACCAGGCAAGACAAGGACAGACTGCAGAGAACAGTCAGGTCCTCAGAGAGGATCATAGGTTCTGATCTTCCCTCCATTGAGGACCTTTTCCGGGCCAGGGTCAGGAAGCGGGCCAGAAAAATCACCACTGACCCCTCACACCCTGGCCACAATCTGTTTAGGCTCCTCCCCTCAGGCCGGCGTTACAGAGCGCTGTACGCCAAAACCACCCGACACAAGAACAGTTTCTTCCCCCAGGCTGTCGCTCTGATGAACTCTGAATAGTCACAGAGTGTGAGTCCATTCACATGAACAATAAACTAAAACTCTGCACTGCTGTATATACTTACTGTACAATAACCCTGGTTTGGTGTATATATTATCCTTTACTTTTTATTTTTATTTATTTTTATTTTATTTTTTTTTCCGTTTTTTAATTTCACTTATTTAAGTTCTGTACTGGAGAGATAAGTTGCCGGAGTCAAATTCCTTGTATGTGTCATACTTGGCCATTAAAGCTGATTCTGATTCTGATTCTGATTATTCATTTTAAAGCCAAAGAGAAAGGATTATGGCCACATTTTATATGCACACCTGAACTCAGAAAAAAAACTCTTACTGTAATTTAAATCATTTCTGTAGTTGTATTGCAGTGCACTGAATAGAAATATGTGGCTTTAGCTTAAGTTTGATACAAACCATAGTTTTTCTCGTTTTTGGATTCCCTCCCAGATACACAGGCTTGTGGAGCTGTAAAAATAATATGGACTCCATCAACCAGCAGGTGAACAATGCTATTCTCTTGACCGGGCTCAACCTACAAATAATACAATTGTACACAATTTTGTATTACAATTTTGTAATACAATAATTACAAAAATAGATTTAGATCCCAAAGCATAACACTAACACTACCATTTTTGGCTGTGATATTCAAATAATGTGGTAGTTTTACATCAGATGTAACGGGATGCACACTTTTTTTTTCAACCTAAAGATTTGAGCGATCATCAATGTATTTTACCTGTCGATGTACCTTCAACGTAGCAGTAATTTTGGCCTAAGAACTTTGCCTTGAAATATTTTATGTATTATTCTGGGCTCTTTCACATCTTCCTGGATGAGCTGTTTTTTTGCTGTTGGAATATTTTGGTAGGCCGTCCACTCCTAGGAAGGTACACCACTGCTCCATCTCAGTTTGTGGATATTGACTTTGACTTTGTTTGATTGCAGCCCTAAAGCCTGAAGAACAGCTTTCTAACACTTCCCAGACTGGTAGAAGTGGAAGACCTTCTTTCTCATCTGTTCTTGAATCTGT
Organism: Apricaphanius iberus; assembly: GCA_028564705.1. Taxonomy (NCBI): domain Eukaryota; kingdom Metazoa; phylum Chordata; class Actinopteri; order Cyprinodontiformes; family Aphaniidae; genus Apricaphanius; species Apricaphanius iberus. The sequence goes on from JAPXFQ010000256.1 coordinate 1,763,370, forward strand.
TTAGATTGGGTCATGATGTGTTGCATCATGACACTCTAATAGTCTATAGGAGCATTTTTCACTATTGGAGCTTCAGGTAATTTGACCAAAACGTCCCAATACCCACTTGTCTCCACTTCATCGGACCGACATGGCTGTTTTCGAGGCCTTTTCAGGATCCAACGGAGTACCCGAATGGAGGTATGTACTCAGAAATAAACCGATCGAGTCAGGTCAAACAGAAACGCACTAACAAGCCATGCTGCATTCAGTATTTTTTTTTTCTGCTGCACTGTGTGCCTTTTACACTGACCAGTGATGCTATTTGCTGCGAAAACAGCATATTTGCAGGTGTATGTAGCTGATTACTTAAGAGGGCCGATTGTGTATGGAGACACGGCGGCTAAGAGAAGCGAGCGAAGAGATAACCCCGTCAGACGAAGATCGGTTCAAATTACCTTGACGTACTGATATTGGAAACTCGCCTTATTTCAAGCTATCAGAAAGCCTCCATGTGAGTGATTTTAGGAATTAACACAACAGGAAGTAGAAAGGCTACAGTAGTTAATCAAGATTAATTCCTCGTGTAGTAAGAGGGTGAGATAGATAGATAGATAGATAGATAGATAGATAGATAGATAGATAGATAGATAGATAGATAGATAGATAGATGGATAGATAGATGGATGGATAGATAGATAGATAGATAGATAGATAGATAGATAGATAGATAGATAGATAGATAGATAGATAGATAGATAGATAGATAGATAGATAGATAGATAGATAGATAGATAGATAGATAGATAGATAGGATGGCTTACAAGTAACACATTAAAAAGCACTCTCCAATGTATATGGACTATACTTTGCATTTTTACACTTTGATCTTTCTATTTTTTTGCTCAGTTTGATCCTGCACTCAAGGAAGACATCACAAGCATTCCTGAATTAGGTATGCTGTAATTGCTCCTTCATGTCACTTATTACTGACTGTATCTTCTCTGGAACAGAAAGACTTAATCTTTAACCTCATTGATTACATGGCCTTTAACTGAAGCTGCTCTATAGCCATTTTGAATAAAGTGTTTCTTTCTTGGCTTGCGTTCTTCCATTAGAAATAATTTGTTTTAAGTCAGCTGAAAAGCTTTTCTTTTTTAAGTGGTTGTAATTCTGCCTTTTACACTATTTTTTGTCGTATTTTGTCATCTTGATGTTTAACAGACTTCTATCACAGTAATAAATAAATAAATGTATGCCAGTGCCCTATCCATCTTCTGCATAGTGAAGGTTTAACTATTTATTACCATGTGCCAGTTCCAGTTTTTACTCTTCTTCTTGTGTTGGAGGATTTCTATTTTGCCTGAGTGACATCCAGATCTTGCCGTTAGCCATGTACACAGCCAGGAGGGAAATGACCCCTCTTCTTGCTGCAGGTGGGGTCAGACCTTTGGATGAATTAGTTTTTATATGAAAAGAGAAGTAAGGCCTGAGACACAAAAAGACATTGCAATAGTGAAATCCCTTGGTGTCCGTGTAGATGTATGACTCAATGTATAGACTGTTGGTTACCATCTACGAAAAATGATGTGAACTTCTGTGGTTAAGTTTTTGGGAGAATGTGTAGCTGAGGCAGCTTTTAGCTTGAGAGAACTAGCATTCATACTGAGCTTATTGACCAATACAGCTGGACACCAGCTGGACTGTCACGGAAAAACAAGATGCTTTAATAGAATTGCTCAAATGGAAGTAGTTGGATATGCAGATGAAATAATAAATTGACATGTTCATGGGAATCTTGCTTGATTCTAAAAATAGCTTATGATTGGAGTGTATCTACTCTGATTTTTTTACTTGGAGGAACCCTGTATCAAATTTTTAGTGCTGGTCTTTTATTTTTCCACTGCTGTCAGTGTAGACAAGATAAATAACGTCTGCTGATGTGTACAATCACAGTGTTCTTTAAAATCCCCCCAACAAAGGTAGCTTTCCTTTTGGTGTTACAAACTGTGAAATGTAAGTTGTTGTTTTTATTATTATAATATAACCAATTAAATGTTGTTATTAGTGTTTCTTGTAATCCAGGTTAGAAATGTATTTTTCTGACATTTTCTAACATTTTTTCTCGGATAAATGTTAGCAAATCGGCTGTCAGGATGTAGTTTGCAGCATGGACCCACTCACAGACTGCAAAGATCCAGGAGGTTTATTGCAGGAGGATGATGATGATGAAGATCATGATGATGATGATGCTGGTGATAGGGTTACACACAACAGAGGGAGACATGATACACAACAGTGATTCGGGGGGACAGAGAGAACATGATGAGTATAAGTAACACAAGGAGGAAATGAGGATCAGGTGTAACTGCTTGGAGATAGCTGAGGACAATGATTAGATACACATGTGAAGACAGGCAGGGACAGCAGCAGGGAATGCTGGTGGTTCTGACAGGATGCCCCCCTCCAAAGTTGGTTTCCAAATGACCTGGGGAAAAAGGAGAGAAGCGCCCCTCAAGGGTTGGTGAGGGGGGCCCACGGAAGGAGGGCCTGAGTCCAGGTAGGTAGGTCCCTAGAGGTGAGGCGGACAGCCGAGAGGACGTCTCCTGATTGGACGGTGGCTAGCGCTGGACGGAGATTGGGCAGACAAACTGGATCCCGTCAGTTGCCTGATGGAACGATGATAGGAGGATGGATGAGCCGCTGGTACTCTCCTGATGACCACCTCAAAAGCTCTTGTTCCAGGGGCAAGATGTAGGCACAGGGGTCTGGAGACGACAGTGGCGTTGGAGCCTAAAGGCTCAGGTGTGGAAAAGTGTTCTGGCCATTGGGGCCCAAAGGTGACATGCTGATGTCTGGGCCGGCCTCAAGGCTCAGGCAGGGTGCAGGCACAGGGAGCCGGAGACGACACGGTGACGTCAGGGTCTGAAAGCCTCAGACACGGTAACCTGGAGGTGATGTGCTAGTGTCTGTGCCTGAAGGCTCAGGCGGGGTGCAGGAAGAGGGGCTGAGAAGTGACGTGCTGGCATTGGAAAAACTGGACCCATTATAATATGATCTCACTCTTTCTGATGAGCACTCTCCACCTCATTCCAAAGCTCAGTGAGATCCAGGGTGGAAAAGACCCTTTGGAACCCTGGGAGGACCTTGAATATCTATTCAGCCCCGGAGATACGGGAGGAGGGGGAGGAATGTGGAGACTCCATGAAGGGCTTCCCAGATGTCTTGATGAAGGGTGGAGATTTGGATGGTGTTTAATGCCATCTGCAGATAAAAATTTGATACACAGGTGGAGAGAATCAGGCAGGGACAGTGCATGGAGTGCTCTTGATTCTGACAACAGCCTTTAAGTGTCTCTTCTTGCAGTGTAAATGAGGTTTCTGAATCACAGTCATGTTATAAATGCTGTGACCCAGTCTGAGAAAAAAAAAAGAAGTGTAAAGGTAACATTTAATTTGCATTAAGACTAAGATAATAAAAAGAGGATGACATAGCCTACCCTGTTGACCTCCCCTCTGCAGAAATGTGATTCCAGGCTTCATTCTTAAAAAAATACATTTTAAAGCAGGTATTCAGCATTCTGTAACTAAATACATTTACAAAGTATTCTCCCTAACACTGTGAACTGAATAATACACCCCCTGCCAAATGGACAATACTTTCTGCCACTCTAATGCTGACTGCAATTTTAACAGAGACTATTGTAACAGAGACTACTAAGTATATATTTGCACTTCACTCTACGGTTTTATTTTTTAATGTAGCGGACGCTATATGAGGGTTTGCTGCCAAAAATAATTTAGTTGTAGGCCTATTCTCTACAATAACATTAATGCTTCTGTTCTATTCTAAATGTCGTAGAAATGACCCCAAAATAAGTATTTAATTTCTTCTTTCATGCTTAAATCTATGTAAAATCTTTTTTTTAATACTCTAACTTAACATTTGTGATAAGGTAAAGACGGTGAGAGCAGCTTAAGTTACAGTTGGTGGCCTGTCATCCCATGGTCCCTATGTATCCAGCAGGAAACTGTAAATCTTAAAAACTAGTGCGAACCAGACATCTTTGCTCTTCAACATACTACTCAGATAAATGCTATTGACAACACCGACTGCTGTTCAAACACATTTGGTTGCACTTTACCAGTGAGCAAATTGGACATCCACTACTGACACAGTTGGTCTTATTATAGTCAACAATATCTGCACCTGCTGTCAGGTGATCCACACCCCCTCAGAGTGGGGCTGCTGTGATGTTGTGTCTTGTGTCTGATGAGAGCAAACAGACAAAAACACACCAGGAAGTAAAGCTGCTAAAGCTGCTGAAATCTGCTGTCTTACCATTCTCTGAGCCATGCTGGCAGGCCTCCATTACAATACCATGTGTAGTTTGTTTGAATGTGATGTGTGCAGAGCTGCTGTGATCTATATCCCACAACAAATCTGTCGGCAATGATAACTGCAAGTTTCTTGTCCTAAGACAGAACAAGAATACAAATGAGGCAAAGTATGCACTGTTGTTTCAAACCAAGGGTGTTTAAAAGCTACATTACAATTTGTAAATCTTACAAACAAAGCTACTTGAGCTGAACTCTGATTTCTGAGCCCTCGACCGGCTTGTTGATCTTCAAGAACCAGGGGGCCTCTTTCTACAAAGACCTTGAGGAAAGACTTCTTGATAAATTCAAAATACAATGGCTGTGTATAAGTTGACTTGGAGAAGTATTCAGATAGCTTAGGCGTTTAATTTTTTTTTCATTTTTCACCCCCATAACTGTAAGTATTTTATTCATATTTTATGTAACCAACACAATGGGTTGCACTGTTGCACTGTCATGCCCCTTTTCCTCTAGGGTTGCTTTAGACCCGAACGTGATCTTCTTTTTTAGTGTCCTTGTCTTCCGACAGCCAGAGCTTTTTATAAACCGGTCTTACTTAACAGTAGGCTGACATGCCTCCAGACAGCATGCTTTTGGTTGAAAAGGTTGACATGTCCTTAATGTCAGAAAATTTCATTGCTCCTCTGTATTTAGGTGCCTTAGCTTCTCTGGAAGCCTAAGAATAGGGAAAACCTAGAGGGAGAAAAATGCCTTGACGCATTATAAATAGGCTTTGTAGCAGGGATTATTGGCTTTATTATTGATTAATTGCTGTCTTCACAGGTATTTTCCATTAACCTCTAGCCCAAACTGTAGTGTGCTCGCTCCTGTGATGTGAAAACAACTGTCAGCTCCTAACTATTCAATTTCAGCCCCTAGCAATGACCGTCATAGTACTGTATGTCAGACAAATATGGAATCCCAGGTCTGCCAGGGGAACAGAATACAGTGATGGTAGAAAGAAAGAGAGAGGAAGTAATAAAAGACAGTGCAAATAATTCATCTTTAGTAAACTTGGGAAACATATTGTTGGGAAAAAAACTCAGTAGAAATTTAAAAACATGAACGTTTTTTCCTTGATGTAAATAATCTTCCATATGAATAGTAAAAACCAAATTTCTGTCTTGACATATAAATTGCACCTTTTTCAATCTTAAATTTTATTTTTAATAACACTGCATGCCCTCCACAATTGTGGGCTCATCTGGCAAAGATGAGTAAAAAGCCACTAAATGTCTTCCTTTTAATTAGATTATTATTGTAACACAGTTGCAGCAGTTCACTAACACTAAACTTTGGTGATATGTGTTCTCAAAAAATTCCTTCTCACTATGGGTGGTTCCTTGATAAATATGAATTCATTTCCAGTACAATTTGTGAGAGCTATAGTTGTGATAAATGTCTTAATCGTTGCTCTGACTTCAAAGTTCGGGTTTGATTCCCGGGTAAATTTAAAATCAACAATATGCTCAAAAATTATTTTGCTATGTGTTTTTTGGAGTGCTTCTAATTGTGTTGTTTATTATTTAGTAAACTGCTTTTAATTTTTTAAAGGTAGGATTTTTATAAAGCACCTGAATTTGAGTTGTATTTTACTATTTTTTTATGATTGTGTTGAACAATTGCAATATTGCAATGGAAAAATATTTATTTTCTGTGTCCTTAATGTAAACAATCCTTAAAATTGACTTTCTTGCTCACTTAGCTGACCACCTAATTCTTAATTTTGCAGACACTTGAATCCTAACTCAATCAAAAAAAAATGTTTTAAACAATAAGTGTTCCTCCATGTATTTGCTCAATGAATTTGCTAAGCGTTTGAATGGGTTTAAACTCACCTGATGATATTAGTCTCTTGTGTCTTTTGAAAAACGCCTATTGTAAAATAACGCCGTAGGACTCCTTATAATTAGGAGTATGAATTATAGTAGGGAAAATTAGAAGAAGATGCCATCATCTGCATGGTTATAGTAATAAATCTAGTGAACTAGTGGGAGCATTTAGGTTTTAAAAAGGGGAGGCCCAAGGATGGAGCCCTCGGGCACCCTTGATCTCTGATTGCTCTGATGAAACTTAAACAAAAAATAATACGACCCAGGTTTATTATCCACATCAGTTCATAAATAATGAATGGCATATAGACTATAAGAATGACATAATTAATTAATTTGTTTCAGTTGGACATCATTTGGCTGACAAAAAAACAAGACAAAAACAACACAGAGATAACTTTAAACTGTAATTTTTTTTCTTGCAGTAGAAGAAAATTATGTAATTAATATTGCAAAAAAATTACAACTAAAACATCAAATGACTGGAATGACAGCAACTGAAAGTAGGCCTATATTAAAATATTGAACCTATATTTTAATTTGTCATTGCAAACATTATTTAGAACATTTCCAAATAAAATGTTTGCTCAAATTTTACAACTCTATGAGAAAAATTTACACAACTTCATCAATTACATTCTCATCTTTATCGTGATGATTTTTGGAAAAATGAGGAAAAATTATTTGTCAAAACTTTTGTCAGCCTGGATACATTCACAACATTTGAGATGTTATTTGAGCATGGGTAGGGGTTTAGATCTAACAAGTCAACATCTCCAACATTGATATAACTAATTAAATTAAAAATTGCAAAATTTGTCTAAAATAATATTAACTTCTCATGATAGCCTCTCACAGAGAAATCAGCATGGGTTGAATCGAGGCTCATTATGCTGGCCATAAAGTTGGGTAGATTCTATTTCGGAGGGCGGCGGACTGGTTTCTACGATGTGAAGTGTATTGTGATAAAAATATTATCTTCTCAAACTCTGAAACATAAAATCTGTATAGGGATTTCACTCTTAAATGTTCTTATTCACATTTACTTTTCACACATTCAATTCAGTTTATTTATATAGCGCCATTTCACAACAGATGTCATCTCAAGGCACTTTACAAAAAGAGTTATTACAATACAATGTTTAGTGTAGAAATTACAGAACCACAGAAGATTGCGTCGTGGAATTCTCAGCAATCCCTCATACTGAGCAAGCATGCAGCGACAGTGGGAAGGAAAAACTCCCTTTTAACAGGAAGAAACCTCCGGCAGAACCAGGCTCAGCACAAGCAGTTATCTGCCGCGACCGTCTGTGGCTTGGAGAATACATAACAGAGACACAGAAAGAGCAATAGAACTGATGCAGAAGTTTGTTGCAGGACGTGGAGAATTTTCCGTCACTGCAATGCCATCTTAGTCAGGGTCGTCAAGCAGGGCTAATCCGGAGCACCTACTATAATAGAAAACAGGTTAGTGCTTGAATTGACAGCACATCATGCAGTTGGGGAGAAGTAGGAGAGAAAGTAGGAACAGACCCTAATAATGTCCTCCAACAGCCTAGCCTAAAGCAGCATAGCTACTAACATTAACCTGTCTCCTAGCTACTAGGAGACCTGGCTACCAACACTCTGTCTGAGTCCTCCTGACCCGTGGACGGTGTAGGGCCGGTAACGGCCCCCGTCATGCCGGGGTCTTCTCGGAGTCGGGTTGTTTGAGAATGCAGCCCAAAGTGGGTGGTATACTCCATCTAAGGCTAAATACCGGCACGAGACCGATAGTCGACAACTATCTTAAGGAAAAATAGACAGAACTGAGAGGACAGAGTTGAAGAGGGCGAGAAACGTTTAAGAGATAAACGGGTGGGGTCCGCACAGTCTGCCCGGGGGATTCAACACATAAGAAGTTTCTGCCTTATGCATGTGCCTTTGGGGGACAATCCCTTCTAAAATAAGAGGAATTCATGTTGGCCATGGATATCTGACTCTCTCATCAACATCTCCACCCAACTTCTAAACACAAATCGGCTCTTTGTTTCTGATGATCATCCCAAAGTAGTCTCCAACACCTTGATTTAAAACAAAGGCATAAATAAATGTACAATGCTCCATCCTGTGGCCGCTCTTATTTAGCATCTACATGCTCCCACTATGCCAGACAATGACGACAGATAATATTAACTACCACAACTATGCGGACGACACTCAGCGTTATATCTCAATGACACCAGGTGATGTACAACCCATCCAAACCCTCAATAAATGCATTGAGCAAATTAACAACTGGATGTCCCATAATTTCCTCCAACTGAATAAAAACAAAACTGAAGTACTTATCTTCCGACCAAAATAGATATCTATCTATTTAGACTTTTAACAGTTTTGTTTTCATAATTTTACATAAATGTTCTCTTATGCTCTAATCACTAAATATTTTCTGTTCTTTTAATTACATGAATTGTCTTTTATAAATGTTCTTTTAAGATTTATTTTAGTGATTCTGTTTTAATTTTTCACATTTTTCTAATCATGTAAAGCACCTTGAATTGCTTTGTGTTGAAAATGTGCTATACAAATAAAATTGCCTTGCCTTGCCTTACATAGATAGTGTCTACACACTCAGAAATTAAAGCAGAGAATTATACTATTAGGGATACAATGTCTTGTCACTGGGGTGGTACCCTCAAAGGAACTTTTCGGTCCCTTAACCCTAGGTACCTACAGTATTTGTACCCATGTAGTCTTTACCTTTTATCAAATCTACCTTGACAGCCAATAATTATCGATTTGACATGACTGACACATCACCTGACCACAATGTAGCCAATTGTCACCTATTTATTTAGTTGTTTGATTAAAAAAGATGTACAAATAACATTTAAAAATGTGTTAAAAATAAAACTATGAAGTCCATGTTCATAAATCTAACTTTGCTAATTGATATACTTTTTAATAAAAAGATAATCACCAGTACTGAGGAATGTTCAGACAATGAAAAAGGTACAGATAGTATCCCTGAGGTCCAATATTTCTCCTTGGACTGATTTCTTTTTCGTGACTTGGGCACAGTAATGCACCTATTCTTATCCCCTATATCTGACAGTGTATAGAATGTATTATTGGTAGTATTTTTGTAGAAAGAGTGAGGACTCACATCTTTGTTACCCAGATATCGAATTAAGAGGTCGTTTTTATCTCTGCGTATGTGTTGCTATTGCTTTTGCCTTCTTGTTACGATCGGCTCACTGTGGTTGAGATTGAGGAGCAGCTCAACAGCTGTAAATGCTTTTATGTCCTCAAGGTTTCTTGGAAGGTGCAGCTCAGTGTGCCTCTTTAATTTAAAGGGGGTGGCAAGAGAGAACTGGGAAGAGATAAAAAAAAAAAGTTCAAATTTTTCACTGTAAGCTCTTCAAACAGGGCGGTCAAACTACGATCTTCTAGTACATTCACCAAAATCAGGATTGCTGTCTGAAAAACTATCCCTCAAATAGTGACACCCCCGCTTTATGAAGTTCACATTGTTTTAAAATAAAAATAATAATAATAATCAAAAAATACACTTTTTGTCAATAGTGGACAATATTTGATGGTTTCAAGCCTCGATTCATTTTTTTCAGTTTTTTTCTTCTGACAAAGATTTTGTGGGATTTTCAAAGAAAGGTTGAATAGCTATACGAAGTTAAAACCCGCAGTAGACAATTTTTAATCTGTCATCTAATCTAAATCAAGATTTTGTGGTGCCAGAGCCTAACTGTTGAGAGGTGACAACAATAAAGTAGACTTCTGCCATCTGAAAACTCCAATAAAAAATAAATAAAATAAACAATTTGTTGGTTTATGAAAATCCAATTTCATAAACCCTTAAAATGTTGTTCTGTTAGCAACAGATGGTTATTTACACAGGAAATGGGGGCAGGAAGGCGATCACCAGTAATCCTCATGTATGGGACACAATGAAAACTGAACATCTAAAGGGTTTCGAGTCAGTGTGTTTTATTTTTCCATGAGTCACCTCATGGAAAACTAAAACAAGGTTAAGCTCACTGCTGCTATAGTTCAGATTTTTACACCACTCAAGTGGTTACCATTCCTTTATTTAACTAGAAGAAGAAAAAACACATGGAGACATCATATCTCATTTCCATGAGTGATGGTTGAAAAAGAATCTGACTTTTAAAGTTCCATCTTCATTATGTTTCACATAGGAACATTATATCCAGCCTCCATATTCTGTGTATATAATTATTTGCTTCTGACTAAAGTATTGTCCAGTGCAAACAAGACAACAGTTTAAAAGTTCATGAAATAAAATTCACATGTCCACCAAGCCTTCCAGCCTGCTTCTCTGTGCAACTGTTGCTCATGAACTCATCCCTCTCTGTCTGTACTTCCTTCCCCGAAATTGTTCAATTTGGTCATTATCAGTGTTGTCTACTGGCTCCTTCTGTTTAACCTCCGTGATCATCCTATGCACTTAGAGTTATTTATCTGTTTATCTACATTATTTTCTGTCCTCCTACAATCTCTATTTTAGGTTTTCTTTTTTATGTCTATTAAAGACATTCTGTTTGCTAGATCTCTACACTTTGTTCCTTCTTGACTGTTTTAAGACTGGGCTTGGTGAAGAATCTCTGACTGTACTATTTAGATGCCCCCCTTTGGGTCCATCAAAGTAAATTGTACAGTGTGTAAATACAAACATCAGACTTCTGAGTAAAAATGGAGAACAATAATTGAAAATTGTATTCTTCCATTTCAGAGGAGAACTTAAGGCTGACAGTAAAGACAAGACTTTAATAATTGTTGAAAATTGTTATCATAATGAGTCCCTGGAAATGTTTACTAAAAATAAAAACATTGTTATCACAAACATTTATTCCTTTCATGAGCTAATGTGCTTACAGGAGTTTAAATAAAAGTCCACAGATAAGACAGAACAGGCAACCTTTACCCTTTTACCAACGCTTATTGTCTCCTCTATGATGTCCTTGATGCTCTATATGCTCTGTTATATTGGCAAGACACGTGTTTGCACCCAAAGTCTTGATTTTTTTGCACAGGTAGTGCTCTGTTCAAGATTTTCATTAAGCAACCCAAAAACAGTCAGTAAATCAAACTGTTTTATTACAAATGTATTTATTCTAGCATCAGATGCTGTTAATTATACATTAAAGCTGTTTTCCTTTTATTCTTACAAGCTTGGTTTGCATCAGTCAGAACTTTTGTACTAATGTGGGATGTGGGGATTCTTCCCTCTTTGAGACAGATGTTGCATGGCATTCTTTCACATTACTGAGTTTGGCGCACACAGCAGAGACCTTCATTTTCAGAGACTCTGTAAGGACTCTTGGATAATCTATAATAAATAAAAATACGCTGCACTCATATATAATTCATAAAATGTATTTTCTCTTATATTTTGTAGTCTCCACGAACCTCTTTCATTCCGTTTGATGCTGCCACCAATGTTTAAGAGGCTCACTTACTTAAATTTTACTTTTTTGCCTTTTCAAACTATCCCTCAGAGCATTAAAGGTATTTGAAATGAATGTGCAAAAGAAATTGAAAAGATTTGAACTCCTGCAAATTCAAACAGAGATAATAAACTAAACATGCAGCAAATTATGGTTTTCTAAGAGTTTTAAAGTGTTCCCGGATGTCTTTGGCTTCTGCATGTAAAGCAGCTGAAATGTCTTCCATCTCCTCGGTGCTGATGATCAGACCTCGTCCTTCACATTCAAATTCATCATAACAGAATCACATTAATACAACTGAAGAAAATACAGGCACTCATCAAGGATTACTCATCATGCTTAAGTTACCCTTAGAGCCTGATTCACTGCCTGTAAGTGCTGGGCGATGCTGTTATGAGATCCCAAAATCCTGAGAAGCTCACAGCTGTTGGTCACATTTTTAAGGATTCTGCAAGAACATTTAGGACATTGTTGCTTTAGTGCCTTGCAGAACAATTCAAAACATTTTCAATATTACATCTTCAAAACTCAGAGTATTTTAATAGGATCTTATGTGGTAGCACAAACACAAAGTACTGCATAGTTTTGCTGTGGAACTAATATTTATCACCACTAAAAATCTGAAAAGTAAAGTTGAATTGTATCTGAGCCATTTATGATGATACTACAAAATAAACTGTAGAGCAGCCTAATAATCATCTAATTGGATAGCTAGAGCTCAGATTGTGTAATTTGATCTTATAATATATCCAGGTATCATCTTAACATCTCAGAGGTTTTTGGTGAATACTAGAGAACAGCTTCATGAAAATTAAAGAGCACAACAGGGTTAGGTTATAAATCTGAGCTTCAACCTCTGACAGAACATTGCTTAGCACATTATCAGAAAACAGAATAGCATGGCACTAAAGTGACAGATGGACAATGGGAGCAATAACCACGAAAGCGGTAAAAAGGTAAATTTTGAGAAGCCTTAGAGATCCACAGTCCAATTGGAGGAAATATTGAGACAACCATTTGCTGTGCTCTTTATTTAAGAATTGCGAGACGAAACCCAAAAGAAGTCTGATATAAAGATGCTTAATCCCAACAGTGAAGTGTTTGGGCTGCAACATGCTGATGCTTTTCATTAACAGGGATGGTAAAATTGGTCAGAGTTGATGGGAAACAAGGGGCAAGACTCTAGAAAACTCTACTACAAAGCTGTAGAGACATTAAGAGATTTGTAATTGTAACTGCATGGATGGCTCCACTCAGAGTGTGCTGAATACAATTACATAAATCAGGATTCAGAATAAAGCTTCAATAGGATTTACTTGTGGCAAGGAGAGCATGTGCAAACTCAAATCTCGATCACAATGCTCTGTTATCTTGAGGCTCACAATCTCTTTTATACACAGCAGACTTATCAGTGTTCGTTAAATTATTACATAATGATAGAAAGAGAAAACACCTTTTGGCCCCATTATCTGTTTGACACCAGTACTGACTGTAACTCTTTCTTAGTGACACATCACAAGACCTTCTGGAAACTAAAATAACATGTCTCGTCTCAGAACACACATGATAAATAGATTGTGTGCTTCTTTGTCTGGGTTACACAGGTGCATTGCTCTCTGCGTCACGTAAGTAAATCAGGTGTGGCCTGTTTTTGCAATGCTGTGCTGTTTGCGGCGGTTTTACCAAGCGCAAACCGTTGATAATTCAGGCCCTTAGTTTTGTTCATCATATTGTAAATCCTTTTCATCAGAGCATGCATCGTTCTCTCTGCAGCAGAGTCATAGCAGTCTGTAAAATAATGAACAAAGTGTATAAAATTGCGACTCTTCTGACAGTAAATCTATAAACTCCTTGTCAGTTATATATATAACCCCTACCCGTCTCTTACCTGCAGGTTTTAGGTTAGACCTCTGGGTTTTCTCAGCTGTGCGATGGACAGATAACAACTGCTCTGCTACTTCTGCTGCAGAAACGTTTGAGGCAATCAGCAAGTCTGGTTGAGAACACCCTGGATTAAAATATATAAAAATACATTTTTGTAAATTTACTTACAATATAATAGCATAAAATATGGGTCCATCAACAAACAGGGTTAACAAAATAATCTGGTGTAATAACCCGAAGATAATAAAAAGTCTTAATATTTATTGTCCAAGTACAGCCTGTGTAGCAAAGAGCTCTTCTGTTGCTGTCAGTATGCCATGTCACTTTAGCCTGGTAGTATACTGTAAGTATAAGTACAGACCTGACTATGAAGGTGTGACTGAAAGCATGAAACCTTCTATCTATATTTCGGCTTATTTTGAAGCAAGGAAAGTAGTTCGTAAATTGCTGTGTTGTTTTGACTAAGTTAAAAAACAAGAACTTCACATTGTGTTGGAAAACAATACTCAGCTGCAGAACCATGAGGTATTCACCAATTTAAAACTTTTCCTCTGGAGGCATTTTAGGTTAATTAGAAAAAGTAAAGTGTTAAATAATTGGTGGACTAGATATAAATGATTAGTAGGCACTGTGAGAATAATAGGGATTAATCATTTACTTCTAATTGGGCGAGGTGATTTGCAGCTTTGTCCCAGTTTTCTAAATTATCTGAGCTGTAGTTAATCTTCTCCCGTTCAAAATCTAACATACTGATCAAATCCAAACTCAATAAACCCAATAAACTGAAGAGAGCATGAAATTCATGAAACAGTTTTTAATCATTTGTGAAAATGTCCTGATGCAGTCCTACGATGATGCCTGTTTCCTGGTCCTGTGTCTCCCCAGCTGTCACATGTTTCATAGATCACCTCATGCGTATTTAGGTTCCCGTGCTCCCCTTGTTCCTCGCTGGTGTTTCGTCTGGGTGCTCCTCAGTCTCCTACTGTTCCCTGTAAGTTCTTTTCATTCTGTTGGCCCGTTTCACCCCTGATAGGGAATGGACAAGAATAAATCTTTAAAGTGATAGTCTGGATCTCTAAATGAATTACAAATATTAAGAATTGTATTAAATTGACCTCCACGCCTTAATGTTGATATAAAATAAGTCATTTTATGAATTATAACATTACAGGTAAGTCCCGCCTTCCCGTATCTCAGCTATGGCTCAAAAGCCACGGTGCCGTCCACTTGAACCAATCAAGTGATACATCGGGAATGCTGTGTGCTAGTGCTCGTAACTCACCGCATGCTCAGTTTTCTGTTTTCACGGAGCCTCCGAATCAAGCCTCCGCTATTAGTCCCGAGCACCAAACAAAAAAGCTTCCTCACCTCCGATAACTCCATTGTTGACACCCTGTTTGTTTTCTCTCTCTCCTCCGCACGTCTTGGCCCATTGACCTGGCGCGTGCACGAAAAAGTAGGCGCGGCTTCAAGACCAATCAGAAAGGGAGGGGGAGGGAGCTTGGGTCGTATTTTTTTCAAATCTTGTCCCTCTCTTCTTACAAAGTCCAGACTATCACTTTAATGAAGACAGCAAACTGTGGAGACGCCTCCGTTTGGGTCCTCTGTACAACACAGTCCCTAACAGGAAAACACCAAAGGGAACACCCTCCATGCTTTTTTGGCATTCAGATCAATTTAGATTTAGACAAGCAGATAAGCCACATTAAGTGCACTAGTAAAAAATGTGCAGAATTATTCTAAAGTGGTTATTGTGTAATGCGTCTCCTCATCTTGTGAGCTGGATGTATTGTCACACCCTACTGATTGTAAAGAGCTGTCAAATAAATGCTTGGGCAGGCCATGATCATGTGACCACTTTACTTCCTATTTAAGGAGGATCCACTCACCTGCATGTCTCTCTGACATCATATCCTCTATGTCACCGAGTCTTCTCTTCGCTTCTCTTTCAGGCCTTCGTTAGCGTCCAGGGAATGTGGATCCTTTCCAAAATCAAGAACTTCCTTCCGTCTCTTCCTTTCAGTTCTGATAACATCAGATATGTCTGTTAATTCGATTTCTGACATCTCAAGTGTTGCAAGAGCAAACAGCGTACTACTGGTTTCCCTTTGCTCACTTTCCACTGTATTTGGATCAAGTTTGCACGCAACACTCTCTCACTCGATCAGATCTTATTCCTGACTTCTTTTATGAAAATAGAGATCTTTAACATAGTTTTTACCCATAATTGGCTGTGTTTGAACAAGTCTTAGTTGATCAGATATTGCTTCCATATTGGGAATACTTATGGCGCACGTGTAGAGTATAGCCTATAATACTGTTTGCATTCAGCCTGCACAACAATAATATGTCACAGCACGGAAGCACACACATGACGACCAACCAAGACACAAACCAAGCTCCTGTTTTCTAGTCTCAGCCCTAAACCAACTGATAAACATATCTCACAGTTCCTGCCCACTGTCTGCTCTGGTATCCTGAATGGTGCACTGCCTTTAATTTCTGCAATGGTTTTCTAAGCTTCCTGTATTATCTCCCTTTTTCAAAAATCAGAAAGAGAATTTGAGACTTCAGGCTTTAGTAAAGTTTGCTGCTTTGGCATATCTTTTAAAGCATAAAGCAGACGTATACTTGCAAAATAAAAACTATGTTTATAACGCTCACCTCCAATAACCTTATGTTTTTACTTCATACAAAAGCTCAAGCACAAGAAGCAATTTAAACCTTTTGCTCCATGGATGAGCTTCAAACAGAATATCTGATAATTTGTCTTGTGTGTCCCCCAACATGGTCGACCTAAGGTTTGATAATGTCAAATAAAGCCCTACTGGTATTTTTTCCAACTACTGACTTTTTATAAACAAATTTATCCCCCGGTACCTCATTAATTTGGAGACTCAGTTTATTATTATTATCGACAAGAAAAAAACGTCTGCGTTTAGCTGCTCAACGTTTGGTTTCAGACATCTCACAGCACCATTGTATCTACCAACCTAAAGCTATATGAATATATTTAAACCCAATGTTATGGAGTATGACCAAAAAACAAAAATGGCAAAGCAATCTACTTCCTAAAGTTCTCTGTATTAAATATCTTAGATGGAGAACTGAGTGAGCTTGTACCTTTGTTTGAAAGGCATTAGCCTTGAAGTGGTTCAGTCCAGGGACTAAAACGGGGCCATTGCTGATGTTTTGCACCAGCTGCAACAACCAAGCCAGACCACTATCCAATTTTTTCAAGTCCTCTGGCAGAGCAAAACCACAGCCATCACATAATGTACCTTTCAAACACAAGGCAGCCACAACACAAGGACTTTTTTGTTAACTCTTCAAGTCGAAGCTGTAAAATTAACTTTGAACATTAACTTACCACGGCATTGATCACCACTACTGCTGTTATCTCCTGCTGTGCACTCTGTCAAAAGTAAAATATGTTACAGTGATTCACAATACATCAATGCCACTTTAGACTGTCACTCAAATCACTACTCAGCCTGTGATAATTGTTGAATGAAGCTCTTACTGTTGATATACATCTGATCTAAACAAAAGCTTACTTTCACTCTCTGCTCTTCAGCTCACTCCACAGATCTTCTGCATTATTTTGCTTCTGGAGACTGATATGGCTTGAAAAGACAGTTAATTTGTGTTCTGAGCCATTTCTGTGTTGATCTGGCTGCTTGTTTTATATAAAAAAAATCGTAGTTATCTTATTTGATTTTTTTTTTTTAAATAGAAATTCTCCTGGGCCGTCATTTATCAAAAGTTTGTAGAAACTGTCCTATATTCTATCCTACGAATTAAATTTAGAATCTTCGTACGAACAGTCAAAAGTCTGATTTATGAAATGTGCGGTAGCCACTCGTACGCATGTTCCTCCGCAATCATCTGTTGATAAATCCCACTTTTGCGTGCCAAGGTCCATGTGCCCGTTCACAGGAATTTGCATACAGAAACGCTCTCAATTAACCATATTTGGTAATACAACATCATCTGTCACGGACAATGAGTTTCTCTGCATTGATTTCTCTGCTTAATTCCCCCTAGCACGCAATTAGCTAATATCACCTACTGTGGAAATCGTTAACGTCTTTGATCATATTAAATCATTTAATAATGAACATTGCTGTTTTTTTCTATTAGCTAAGAGGAGACTTATAAAAAACAGATCTCCACCTGGGACAAAGGTGACAGGCAGTAAATGCGGCCGACACAGATGTTCCTGTTGGAAATTAAGGGGAAAAAAATTAAATATCAAACTGAATACAATAAAACGTCTCTCAGTACACAGCTGAACCAGATCTAATACAAAGTGTGCTCCGATCATTATATTTGACTCTTTCGTCGCCATGCCTAATTGGAGACACGACTTATGCTACCATCAGTATGCAAGAAAAAAAGGACAATCTGCTTCACTGATAAGCAGGACCATTTAGTTGTCACCGTGCAGTTTGCAAACCTTTTAAGTAAAGGTGTGACAAAATCCCATTAAGCTGAAGCGCTTGGTGTAAAAAATAAACAGGAAGGGGGTCTGCGGCCGCAGAGCATAGATGGCCAGTGACAGGATCACCATGCATGATCACCTGCAACATCAAATTATGTATTTCTTGGCAAATTTCAAACATTTCCAGAAGGTTTGTTGCTAATCCGTGCATAACTTTTACGTTATTTTGTTATAACACAGACAGACGCCAACATAAGCTCCTTGGTGGCAAGATAAACTGCTGAGAGAAAATTTCTGTCAAAGTAAAACTTTTTCAGAGTTGCAGTTCCTCCGTTCTAACAGTAGATGCAGTGTGTACGAACAATCAGAACTGTACTTATATTTAGGAACATTTCTACGCACAATTACAAATTGATAAATACCACACAATGCATAGAATTGTTCCAACACACAACATACGCACGTTTTTGTGCGTGAGTACGGTTTTTGGTTTTCTTCTGTGTTCTTGTTTTGATGAGTTTATTTATATAATAAGGCAGTGATGTCCAATGTTAGCTCTCAAGGGCTGGTATCCTGCATGAGGGATTTTCTTGATTCTAAAAACCTGAATCAAATGAGGGTTCATGTGTAGAATTATGTGAGAGGATCTGATGGAAATATTTCACGGTAATGTAAATTAATTGATTCATTATAATCAGTAAATGCACGTAGGAATTATGTCACTTAAGAGATCATTGGAGTGTTTAAAGACACACTCTGGAACCTTGCAGATATTTGTCCTCTATCACCCTCTCAAGGCTTGTGGCGTAAACTCACTGTCGTAAAACCAAATCTCTATTAAGCGCATCTGAAGAGGCCAGTGTAGGCTACTGACGGTTCTACAAGCTCATTTGCCAAAGCAACAAAAGAGGAGTTTCAGTCATAGGATGCATAAGAGTTAGAGCATGGCCCAGTTCTGTGCAGCTCTATCATCCAGGCTGAGTTGCTTAATAAAATACAAGAAAACGCAGATCAAAAGTTGAGCCTCCTCCTTGTTTAAAGGAAGAAGATATTTTTCTTCCATAACAGAGACTGAGGAGGTGGTTGGACTATCTGAATCAGCTGTGTTTGAGCAAAGACACAACTAAAACTGGCAACTGGCGTTCTACGACGCAAGCTAAAAAAAAAATCGAGGCTCATTTGAAATATCCTCGTTTGAATTAGCTAAACAGTTCACTCCAGGCTTAATTAGTTCCATGAACAAAGCTCAGTTGAATTCAATCCCCGCTAACTCAAGCGAGGAGTGACTAATGAGTGTCCTGTGTGTCTATTCTACATTAAAGGCAGCCTTTGTCATACTATGCTAGATAAGTGAGAATAGAAGGAAAGGAAATGGCCAGGTTCTTCTCCCAGACTGATAAAGACTGATTAATGCAGCCTAAGAGCTTCACAAATATTATAACCAATGAGAGGAACACCATCTGCATGAAATTAAAGCTTGTGAAGCTGCATGTTGTAGTATTTTGAATTACGGATTACATGCTCAGTTGTAATAAAGGTGTTCTGCAGTAGATGGTGTGGCTGCATGGACTGTCTAGAGTGTGACACATAAGCCACTTTCAGACAGGCCATGAAAAATGGTAATTTTCCAGACTTTGTCTGTTTTACTTTTGAGTCTGAAAGCACCTTCCAGACTTTGTCCCAGGAACCTTTACTGGTAATTTTGCGTGCCTTTTACCAAGCGAGGAACAAAGTTATGGGGAGTTGTCTGTGCTGCTTTTTTCTTCTAGAAAAGAAGATTCTTTATGACATGATAAATTTAGCAAGTATTTGGTAAACAGTATTCAAATGAGGAGTTTACTGTCACTATGAGCTGCGCCACGGCCAGAGAGAGGAGGAATATGTATTCATAATGCGTTAAGAAACTTAATGCGTGCAGTGTACATTCGCTTTTCTCTACTCCATCATAATACAGATTCAGATTTGTTAAAGCTCCAGCATCTCCAGAACAAGCTCGGCATGATGTCCATATTCTATATAGTTGTTGAAATGTACTGCACTTTATCATGGCCTCTATTAAATATCAAGTGGCAGTAGAAAAAAATGTAATCTTGAAAATATGTAATCTAAAATGTATGAATTTAGTTTTTAAAATGTCATACTTTAGCCATTTTGACAGTGTGGTATTGTACATAATTACTACATTTTATTAATTGGAACCCATGAAGATTAACAGCTAGGAAGGAAACTAATGAGGATCCACGAGGATCACAATTTACTGCGCTCTCAGCATGTCTTCACCGGGTGGAAACGCATTGAGGCTGCAGTGAGTTATGATGCGTTTTAATCATTATTAGGTTAGGATGTGTGTGAATTACATTTTTCAGGCAATGTTCCGGTAAAAAAAGGGTGTATTTGAAAAGACATCTACAGTTAAAGATGGATGGAATTATCCACAAATTTTCCGGAACATCTATCTGAAAATGGCTATACTGAGCGCTGAGAAGCTTTCCTGACAAAACTTCTAAATTCCTGTCATTAAATCATATTACCTCGTTGGGTGGGACAAGATGATCTAGACTCTGTTTTGAATTATGTAAACCAGAATATATGACAGAAAATAGCTGACAGGTTAAATGTGTTAGAACATGATATAAGGATGTAAAAATATTTCATAATTAAATAAGAACAGTTTCATGCCATCAAAATGTAAATCCTATTAATTAGTATTTCCTTTTACATATGCATTTTGATACCAGTTTTAAGGTAATTTAAGGCTATCCTTAACACATTTATACAGGACAGAATTATGATTGTATGGGTCCCTGTTACACAAAAATGTATATATTTGTAACTATAATCATGGCTGGAGTCAGAGGTGACATTTGTGGTACAAAAAAATTCTGGCAGTAAGTAAAGATTAAATACAGCAGTCTACAAAATTGTAAAAAAAAAAAAAAATCTAACTAGAACCACATTTTAAAAGATAAAATCCCACATGGCCATTACATGTTATATTGGAGGGTGGGTAGGTTGGGAAGAAGAAGATGTGCTGTGTGATATCATATGGGTCATCCAATCATATTCATGAAGCTGAACTAAGCCTCACAGCTAGCCTGCCACAGAGCAGGCTTGTCCAATAACGTATGTCAGTGTTAGGCTCTAGCCAAACCAGTTCATATTTTTGTATTAGTCTATTAGTTTATTCCAGCATTGTGTACTTTGTGTATTTGGACTTTGTTCTCATTGATCAGTATTATTCTTTTCCCTCTTGATTTGTAGCTTCCTTTATTCTCAGTTGTTCTCCAGTATTATTATTTCTTCCATCAGCTTTACAGTGTGGTGTTGGTGTGGTTTTGTTCTTCTTCTTTTGTTTTTAGCCGGAGCATGCATCCAAAGTGTTGCAATACTGCCATCTTCTGTATCACATTTCTATCTCATTCTCTCTACATAGTCTCTTTATACCTTAAATCCACTAATTTTTTTAATCCTGCCAGTTTGTTCCCTTTCACTGCTGTTTTCTATCCCCTGGTTTCCTTCTCCCTGTACTCTAACTCAGCTGTTTTTCGTTTGCCTCTGATTAGTTCTTCTGGTTTGCTTTGTCATTTCAACGTCACCTCTGTAGTTAAGCTTCAGGGTTTTCCTTGTTTGTTACTTGTTTGTTCAGTGGTCAATGTTCTACCATCTATTTTCCTGTGAGTAAATTACGGAGTTAAACCGTCTTATTTCAACATATGTTTTGCTCTGCGTCTGGGTCCATTTTAACCCTAGTCAGGACATTACCAGGGTTACAGCATCACAGATTCTCCACCATAATTAAAAGTGGGTATATGGCTTTTCTGCATGTTCATCATTTGTTTCACACTAAACCTGATTTAGGTGTCTCATGCTCTGTATCAAGTATCCAAAGCAACCAATTAAAATCTCAACACTTTACATGCAGCCAATATTTGGGTTATGGTCGGGTTAAGGTCACTATTTGGGTTTCTGAAACATTCAAGATAAGCCGTTTACATGCGTGAAAGAGAGAGAAGGAGAGCAGAGAGTTACTCCCATATATGTGGAATTTGTATGCCAGAGGGCGCATACAAGGAGTTCCTCTACTCAAAAGACCAAGATTCCTCGTGAATAGAACACATTAAGTTTCCTTTTGATGGGGCTATGCCGATATGCGTTTACATGATCAAATATAAAAGGGGTTCGCCAGGACTAATATTTGGGTTTTAAAAAATCAGAATATGAGCATATTCTGGTTTTTGCCCGTGTTTACATGGTCGTGTGTGACCGGGTTTTTGCTACTAATAAAATAATAGAATAATAAATTTCAGTTTTGAAAAAGTTGGCTCCATGTAAGCGTAATGATTTAGAGAACTAATTGGAATACTATCAATATAGCCAGCTATCTTGTAGGTATAGAGCATCTAATGGTTTCTTTGGTGACTTGATGACCCAAAGATTTCCCTTTTTACTTTAATTTAGCGTTTAAGGTTTATTTTACCTCTCTTACCATCCTTCTCACTATGTGTGGTGGTAACCAGGCAAACACTCGGACATACAATTACCGTTGAAACGACGTCAGTCCGAGACATCCCGCCGCGGTTGAAAAATAGTTCCAAAATGAAAATCGAACCGTCTTTGAAATTATCTGGCTGTGAATTCCACGTCTTTTCTGTACATCCTGTCAGAATTAATTTTCCTCTTAATGTTTATTAGGTGTTTTTCAGTATTAAATGTAGGCATAAAAACCTGCATATAAAATAATTACACACCTACTGTATATGAAGGCGTTTTGGGGCAGATAATGCCTCATTACAGATGGCGAACTCCTGCCCCCATTGACTCCCATTATATCTATATACGCTGATCGCAACTTGATATATACTCATGGTGAACGGCTCCAAGTATCTCCAAACTTGTCTGGGTAAGTAAATTAACTTAATATTTGGGAAAATCAGAATATCTAACTTTTCCTTTAAAGAGATGGGGTCTCTGTATCAAGTAACATTTACATCCCACAGTAATAGAAAGTTATGAATAATCATTCGAAGATTCAGAGACGAGCTGAAAATATTAAAAAAAATGCTTCAGATGCATTTGTGTGGAAATTTCGAGTGAGCATGGCAGCATTCATTTTGGAAAAACAATTGTCTCTCCAACATGTTTTCTATCCAACTAACTAAATGTGCTGAACTTAAAGGTTTTATTTTTTTCAGACTAAATAATGCTACTGCATTTTACATAGCTTTAGGATGGGTTTCATGGAGTGCAGAAGGCACTGTACCCAGGTTACTTCTTGAAAATTTAACATATTTTTGAGGTTTTACCCACAACAAAGATAATTTTTATAACAAAATTTTTTCTCCACTGACATAAAAATGAAAACTAACTTCCAGTCAGAGAATCACAGCCGTTTAAGATGCTGTCTGGACAGTTGCGCGGTTTGCAGATTCTTCCATGCACCTTTTGGTTGCCATAGTAACCAAATTTAGGCCTTCATATAAATATGTTTGTATGTTTGTAAATAGTGTATAATCACAACACTCCACTGAGCATTGTTGTATATGTGAATATTTAGTTTGTGCTTTCCCCTCACATAAAGCTCCACTGTAACCTCTTTTACACAATTATTTAAGGCTTTTGTCCTAACTTTTTTTTCTTGTCTTTTCATCTTTGCCGGTGGGTGTGGCATCAGCAAAGTCTTTTCAGTTCATTTTTTCAATTTTGTCACTGTTTTCCATATTTCTACAGATATTACTGCACGGAAGGATATGCATAGTGTGATGGAATCCTTTGTACTCTTTACCTAAATACTACTGTACCTTTCTACAGTGAGATCAATTTGACCCTTTGTGAGTTCTCTGCAAACAGTAACTTTTGCTAAAAGATGCAAATATTGTAATAATCCTACTCAGGAAGTTCAACTTTATTTATATGGCGCCAATTCACAACAGATGTCATCTAAAGGCACTTTGCAATAAAAGTTATTTCAATACAACTATACAAACGTTTTCTATGTAAGGAATCCCAGCAGATTGCGTTAGGGCCTTAAAATGAAGTTGTGCCCTGAACATGCAGACTCAAATCAGAGCAATCCCTCATACTGAGCAAGCATATAGCAACAGTGGAGACGAATAACTTCCCTTTAACAGGACAAAACCTCCAGCATTATTTCTCTGCTATAATTTTTCAATTATTCTAATAAAATTCACTATATTCGATTGTAGGTGGAACCTCAGGAAGAATGACGGCTGAATCAAAATATATTTTAATAAAATATCACGGTGTGCATAAGGTTATTGTAGCTTGTTTGTTTGTTTGTTTGTTTGTTAGCTACACTGTAAACCCGAATAAGGAGGCAGAACTCAAAAAAGTGAGGTAATAAGTTGCCACATACAGTATTTTTTGAGTTCATAAACTCAGATATTTGAGTATATCAGAGCTTAAATATTTGGAGTTTATGTTAAATATATTTTCCAAATTATAATTGCATTTACCGATTAAGCCAACTCAAAAATCTTCAGTACATGCATCTCAGAATATTGATTCCTTCTAAGTGTAGTAACTCAGGAGAAGTTAATCATTTCAAGTATGAAAACTCTGGAAATTATTAGCTTTTTTCTTTAAATCTTCCTATTGGACCAAACTCAAAAACACAGACTTGCCGTAGCTCAAAACCATTTACCTCCAAACTTAAAATGTTAGTGGCAACTTATTGCCTTAAATGTATTGAGTAAACTTGTTTAGATAATTAGACAATTTAGATAGAGTACTTTATTCATCCTGATGAAAATTATTTTTACAGAAATCCAGTACCGCTCAATACTTGCATTTAATGGATTAGTTCTTTCAAAATAAATTAAATTCATGTTTAATCCACTGAGTTTTACGTCACTCTGAGTTGATTATTTTAAGTAGCATTTACATAATATGCAAACAAGTTAATATTAATATACGCTAACAAGTTTAATAATTTTGAAAAGAAGGAAAATGTTACTTTCACTCAATTTTTTTGAGTAAATTTAACTTTTGAGAACTTTTTAAGCTTACAGTACTTATTTCAATTAATTATTTTGACCATTACAGTGTACATTTTCCTTCTAAAAGATTTGTTTGAGTTGGATTAAACAGGATAAGTGTAACGTTAAAGGTGGAAAATGTTTTTGTCTTTTATGACATAAAGTTTAAATTTCAACAGGCATGTGTACAGTTTTGTTGTATGTAAAAGGACATGGCCAGGTTCGGCAGGTCCTGTTGGCTGCATGTCCGTACAATCCCTCCTTGCACCGCTCACAACAATCCCCTGTGGTGTTAAACCGACAACTCGGGAGATCACATTGACATAACACAAACTACATCTATACATGATATTTCTCAGAAAAGCCACAACCTTAAAATGTGATGTAAAATTGCTCTAAAATTTTAGAAAATTGTCAATAGAAATACACAGAAAGCTGATGAGAAATGATCGTATTTGCTTGAAACTGTTAACCAACAAATATACTTTTGTTCTTTACAAGGATATAAATAACTCTTAACATTACATGTTTTCATAAGATTTAAAAGATACAATTACTATTTCTTCTTTCATCATTTTATGTTCCTCTGAGAAATGTTAGTATATTTCCTACCAGAGATGATCTCATGATTGAAAAAACATGTGTCTCTAAAACTGCCAAGGGTTTGAATAATATTTTGGTAGAGTATTAAATTCATTCATTGTCTAGAACAAAATACACGAAAAAATGTTGTTCATTAAAACAATACAAGTCATGTCCTCTCACTTCAGATTGCAAAAAGTAAAATTATAATAAAGTCAGCATGCAGAATATTTTCAGAGCAAAACCTCTAAATGTCTACCTTACCTCAGGGACAGCACGTCATGTCTGGTTTCTGACGGAGGGTTAACAGAACTTTATTGTCCCGCTTTTCTTCAAAAGCTTCAGAGTATCATTGTCATGCCAGCCTTTTCTGAGCAGAATGGCAAACTGTAGCAAAAGAGAAAAAGAATCACGGTGCAAAGCAAAGCAAATACGTTTTCTGCTTCATTATGCGTCTTTTAGCTTTGCTTTATTAGGCAAGCTGTGGGAAAATCTTTCCTCTATGTGACTCCTTGTACTGCATGGTGAATGCTGAAGGTGAATCTTGGAGCTCTTTTGAGTGAATATAAGTTTAGGTTCAAAATTTAACAACTTATAGGCATGAATTTCTAAGAAGCAGTGGATAATGAAGAAATGGAAAAAAAACAGTATGATGAAAGCAATAAAGATACTAAGATAGAAACTGATTAATTACCAGACAAACAGTGGTTTATAATGAATATAAATAAGTGAAACCACAAAAATATATATTTTTTAATTTATAGAGGTGAAGTTTATACAATTTGAAGTTTCAGCATTTGTATTCTCTCTGCTGCTCATTAACTTAGTTTTACTAATTAAACTTCTTCACAATAAAATTAATGTTTTATTCCTTATAATATTGATGTAGTTTCCCTATGAAACTGAATATTGTAATTATGAGACAATGTTCGTGAAATAAAGATAAACTATTGCTAAAATGTCTCTGACACACAATGGACATCTTCTTCAATGTGCAAAGACAGTCATAAAATGTTTTTATTTAAGCTAAATTAATCAAAAGAAAACTTCTGAGATGGTAATTAGAATATTTTTGTGTACGCCTATTGTTTAACTGGAGTTGGGAAATTTGTTGCTTACATATTAAATCTTTAGTACTTGCCAAAGACAACTTTTTTTCAGGCTGGGTGCTGTAATTGTTAAAAATATTTCCTTTTTTTCTTTACAAGGATGTTCACTCTTAACGTTACATCTTTTAAAACAATTTGAATAAATTATAGTGAATTAGTATTTATTTTTTCCTTATTTTGTGTTCTTTTGTACAAATCTTAAAAGTATTGTTTGGTTATTTCATTTGAACAGCATATTTTCAAACACTTGGGCAAAACTTTCAGAGTTCATCTTGATATTTTTGGGGATTTCACTCTCCATACGCATTCTCATGTTGCTCAGATGGAAGAAACTCTCATCTATATCTTCTATATCTGAACATGTTTCTTGGGTTGGATGATGTGTTAAGAAGTAGATTTTTGCCCTTAGTATTTTTGATTAGAGGTTTGTTTGTTCAAAAGATTTTTTTCAAATGTTTCTTTTACAAACTAACATTTAAGATGACAACGATTTTAATATTAATTCCATGCAACAGTGATGCTTTTCCATAGATCTTTTAAACAGTAACTTTTATGTTAGCTATTCAAACAGCTTTGGGGGGAAGGGAGTTTGTTTGTATTGTTTTAGAGAAACTACAGAAAAAAACAAGCATCTGTTGGATTCATAGCTTACTGCATTGGACCACAAAATGTGCCAAAAATCAGTTTCTCCACCAAGGTTGTTGCTCAATTCATCTAACCCGATAATTGATGATGGTTGGCCATTTTTCATTAAAAACAAGAGACAGATGTTAGAAGCAGATTTTTTTTTTCCTTTCGTATAAAAGCACTTTGATGAAAGTTTGCATCTCTGTCCAAGGTTAAATAGTCCAACTTTATTTTCAATGACTTGTACAAACACAGAAATATTTGAAGAGTTGAAAATCTACCCCCGAAGAATTATTTCTTCTACATCCCTGAGAGAGGTAATGTATTTTCTTTAAAAGCCTGACATCAGACAGGTTTAAGACCCATAGCCATTAAGAATACAGAAAGCAAAGGTGTTGCTTGAGTTCAGAATAATAGTTTCTGGGGTTGTGAAAATCATAAAATTGGGTACAAAGCATAGCTTGCGATGCCGCAAGTGTTCCTGCCATTCCGGACCATCCGCATGTATCCACCTTCACCCCAGCTGCTTCCCCAACTAGGAAAAAGGAGAAAAAGCTGTAATTCATGAAGGTGTATCAATACTGAAGTGACACATAAAAGCGTTCAACATACCTGTTTTTGATTATCCAGTAGTCTTGACCTTCTTCAGAGCCATAGCCAACCAGCAGCACTGCATGGCTCAAGTGGTTAGGGTTACAGTTGGGCTCGTCGTAAATTCCTGCAGAGAAATTCAAAGGCAAGACGTCATGTGAAAAACTCCCTGCTCCTTCTATTTTGAAGTTAGAGTTTAGCTTGCAGGATTAGATTTGCATCAAAACACATCACTGACGTTACACAGCCACAGTTACACTGTTGTTATTCCTCCGTTACCATTCATGACATTTTTACACTGACGTTCTCCTACACACACATAAAAATTTCAGTGATAGAAGTATTCTAGTAAATCAGAGTTTCTTCAAAATGTATATTTCAGTAATTCTTTCCCAAAAGTTAAACTCATACAGTAGGGATAATAGATTAGTTACAGAGATCTACTTTTCAAACATTTATCTCTTTTAATTTTAATGAGGGCTTGCAACTAAAATAAAACCGAAATTCTGTTTCTCTGAACATTGGGATGTTATTTAAAATCAGTAAGCTAAAAAGCACTGAAAACTGTCTCCATGTTGTGTACAGCACACTTGGTTGAGACTCCTTTTTGCTTCTCTGACAGCCTTCACATTCATTGCACACACATAAGAGGAATATAGATTGGCCAATTAAACTAACTTTCTTGTTTTTGGACTGAAACTGGAGTACCTGGAGAGAAATCAAGGACACACGGAGAAACATGCAAACTCCCCAGCTCAACTAAGGCTATGTTCATACTGCCGGCAAAAGCACATCAAATCCAACTTTTTTTGCTCATATGCGACCCATATCAGTCTGAACAGCACAAATCTTTTTTTTTTCTCAAATCCAACACAGGTCACTTTCATATGTGGTACTAAATAGTAAATAATAAGTAAATAGGTACTAGACATAAAGTGGGGTTTTGGACTTGGATTAGTGAGAGAATTTTGTCTGTTCTGAATGCAGAAACACTAACCTATTTAGCTGCCATTTTTACTTCCGTAAACAGAATAGGTTGTGTGTCAAACTTTTTTCTTGAATGCGGACCACTTGTATGCGGGCCATGAACTTTTCATACTGAAGCTTGTATTACTTCTGTTTCTTTGTATCATTCCTGTTATAGGGTAAACCACCACCGTAAAAAAAATTGAAAGAACTGAGCATCAAAACCTGCAGTTTGAACGTAGTTAAGATTTGAACCTCCTTTGTTCAAGACAGCACCAGTGATAACTGTTTTACCACCATGTAGGTCTTCACTGTGGGATGCTGATTTCCAAATGTGATTTACTTTCATCTGAAAGAAGGAGTTTGAACTATTGAGCAACAGTCCAGTCTTTTTCTAGTTAGCACAAGTAGGACTGATGTTATCTATGGGCTAGTAGGGGTTTAACATAAGGAATGCAACAGTTGTAGCCCATGTCCTTGACAAATGTGTGATGGCTCCTAAGGCTCTGACTCTACAGCCAATGGCATGTGAATCTCCCAAAGACTGCTAATGCTCCGCGATCCTTTCATTGCTGCACTCATCCTTTTCGGTATTTCTCTCTATCACACCATTTCCTTCCATTCAACTTTACGATAATTTATATGGCAACGTTCTTCTGTGAACTTCGAGCTTTTTTTTTTTTTTACCGATCACGTTTTATCACAAACCACCCCAAGAGGGTGTCAATGACTGACTGTTGGGCCACTGTCAAGTCAGTCAGTAATGGCAGCCATCCCGAGGATTGTGTAGGCCCTGATATAGCATTCCTGCATTTAAACTTATTTCGCTGGTGGTCCTATGTTACATTTTAATCTTTTGATAAACAGAATTTTGGACTTTCATAATAATAATTAACAGAAAGACACAATACTTTGCTCTGTGTGTAATAAACTCGCATATATTTCAGTTTTTTAACTTAATGGCTGAAGAAAATCCCATTTTGATGCTGTTTTAATCTATTGAAAATTCCATCTGTCAATTGCTTTCTCATTATTTCTGATTCTGAATGTGACAAGATTATAGAAATGCAAACAAACTTAACATTTCATGATTTTGTGGGAAGTGTGGGCTCCAAATGTGCAGCAATTACCATGAATATACTCTGATTTACATAAAAAAAGGGAATAGGGTAACTACAAATGCTTGTTTTAGAATGAAAACTCATAATTTTTAAATCAGCTCAGAAAATGTGCTTGCAATCAGTTGCTTATTACACACAAATAGGAAGCAGCACAAAAATTAATTTAGCAGTTTTTTTTTAAATAAATGTTATTTTTAACCGACACATGAGAAATATCTGGCTCTCTATCTGCAGTTTGTATATATTTCACTGCTGCTGCTGGTCGTGTTAGACAGGTGCAATGCCCATAGGGATTTATAAAAGTTGGTCTTTCTGCCAAGTGCTGCAGCTCGAAACTGATGCGAGGAGAATAGTTATATGTGGTTCAAAATTTCAGGACAAAAAAAGCTTCCATATAAACCAGAAAGATATTAACCTGAGCTGTAGAAGAGAAAGCTGGCATGATCAGCATCCACAGCGACTGTAATTGGCCCAATGGTTGCCACAGCATCAGCCAGCGCCTGCTCGTCTCCTTTGGGAATAAACCTGTAGTCTCTGATGTGAGCCACTGCCAGCCTGCTGTCGTAGAAACAAGGCTGCGTGTCCTGTGGAGAGAAAAGAACGCCACCGGATGCCATGCCATTCTCAGTTTGCCACATCAGAACATATAGTAGAAGACTGAGCCTCACCACGGAGGTGTATGGGTAGGTTTCTGTCGCCTGCAGACCGTTGCTGATCACATAGTCGTAGGCGTTGGCCATCCAGGCGCCGCTGCACCCATAGGTTCCATATGACTTGGAGCAGTCCACCAGGTTCTGCTCGCTCAAAGAAACAAGCTGACCCGTTTTCTTGTAGAGCTGTCCTTCTATCGCGCCCGTGGTGCTGAAAGCCCAGCATGAGCCACAGTAACCCTGATAAGATAAGCCAAAGATTGTAACTCTGAATGTAACTTAATCTGGATGAGACATACTGAAACGACTGTACAGATGTGGTCTTACTTGATCTTTAACCTCAGTGACATAACCCCTGTTCCTGTAGTCAACAAACACAGCATCCAGTTTCTTGGCATTGTAGCGCAGTCTTCTGGCTGAAACCTCCCTTCCTCTTGCCACAAACTGAGCATTAATCATGGCTCCCTGCAGAGTTTGATATTCCTGCCTTGTCTACAGATGGAAACCAAAGGATAAAGGATGCAAGTCAGGTTCTGTGACATTTTCAGTAATCAGTTCACCTAGCCATTGCTAAAATATGTTATACTGCAATGCATTTGTAGGAAAGTGAAGAAATTGTGAAGTCTAGTTTCTCAGTGGAACAATGTTTGTCTTGTTATGCTAAAATGACGTTGCTTGATGCTGTTGTTTGGCTGAAAAGCAAGCAATAAACTTAACAACGGTCTCCAGGAAAAAGCTAATGTTTAAGGTCAAATTTAAACTTAATTTTATCCCAGGGATCAAGATAAGCTAAAACAAGGCTAGTCTTTTCCCCACTAGAAAGGCTTTATCAATTTTTATATTAGTGACTTTACAACATCACTTTAAAAATATTCAAACTATCCCTTTAAAAGCCGGTTTTAAGACATCATTACCTAGGGATAGGTAAGTATGCTAACAAAGCTACTCGGTAAATGACTTTTTCACAATAAGTTTATGAACAGATCTGCAGTCACCAGCAGATTAGGTCAAGTGAGAACAAAGATTAGAAACTTTTACTGTTCCATTTTTTGTATTGGTATTTCTGAGTATTTCTGCCAAAAACAAATTTAAGAGCATAGCAGCACTTCTTACAAGGTCTCCGTATTTATTCATGGCCAGTGCGAAGGACCTCCTCCCCATGAGGAACCCTTGATTATGGTCTTCAATCTTCCTCTTGTTGTCCTCCCATATGACCATCCGCTGCATGTCTTCCTGAATAACAAATCAAAGGGGGGGGGAAGTCAAGAGAAATGAGAGGAATTGTGCTCTTGATTCTCTTGATGTCCTGTCAAAGTGTGTAACTGTCAGCTCGTCTCACCGATTCATCGTAGTTTATCCCATGGGTGCTTTTCCAGATCTCCCACTCAGTTAGGACCACCTCGTCCGATTCTGACAACACTGTCTGCAGGTTGCACAGCAGGATGGAGAGCAGGGCTGCCCTCAGCAGATAGCAGACCTTCCCAGCTGGAAATGAAGAAAACACTGAGGCATAGCATCTCGATGTTTGGGAATGTCATGCATTTTATTAGAAAGGTTGCGGCAGGAGTTCAATGACCCGAACACCAGCATCAAAACAACACTCTGAACCTACTGTTTCTTCTTGTGAGACAAGATTTCCAGCATTACCCTATTTTCACTTAAATCTTCAACTTAAAAAGTTCACAGGCACTACAACCAAAGCTTCCTCCATCAATCAAAATCAGAATTAACTCTCAGTACAAACCAAACACTTGTAGGAGTTCAGTTGGTTTCTCAGATAAGATCAAATACAATAAAATAAAGAATCCATCATTGCCTACCTGCACACATGTTAGTCTGTTTTGTTTCCATGTTCCAAGAGTAGCTCCAACAGCGTACAGACTCCAACTACCAGCCCTCTGCTATATAAAGCCCTCTGGTAACTACATGTTCCTGCTGTATTTTTACTCAATCCTTAAATGAACACCTGTGCCAGCATCTGACAGTGACATTAGTCAAAAAATATATGTTACCCACCCAACTCTCACTCTGCACTCTCCTGTAGTTATCACTTGGAAACAGCTAAAGCTGCAGTATTGTTAATCCCTCAAATACATGTTTATAACTGAGCACAACACCTGACACCAGACACAGGGAAAAGGGACAATGTGATCTGATCACAGCATCACACAGCATCATGCTGTGCTATGAAAAGACATCAAAAATGACATTGTGAATGGTTCTATTTGGGAAAAAAAGAGTAAAACAGCTGACTACTGGAGGGTTGATTCTGATGGATTGGTATGTAAGCAAAATGTCACTGAGATCACAGTCTGGGCTTTATTTTTGTAGATCTAATGATTTGTAACACTTTAGTAGAGACACCTTCTACTATAAAGAGTCACAAAATCGGTTCCAGGGGGAAAAACATCAAAGTTTTACCTAAAGAATTTGAATTCATTTGGTGGATTATCCGTTTTAGGAGGAGAAAAACAAAGCAATTATTCTAAATTACGTCCTTATCTTTGTTGAATATTTATGTGAACAGGCAAGCAAGCAATACAAAACAACCCATTCAAACAAGCCTCAAGATGCAGCACTTTCCAGAGGTATTTTTACATAAGTTACAGACACAATATTCAATGTATTTTATATTTTATTTATGTATTTATTTTTGGCGAGGGGTATGGGAAAGTAGAGTGTGACTTTGAAGTAGAATCAAAAATAACACACAGTGCAGCACATTTGTATTCAGCCAGGCGTGGAGTGATTTAATCAGAGAAGGAGCCCACAGTAACCAAGCTCAAGTGGGAGAAAAGTTCATAAAACAGCAGTTTGTCTTCTGAGTCACAAATCACACAGACAAGGTTGAAGAAAGTGTTCCGACCCGTTAAGTTCAAAATTAAACTTTTGCTTCTACATGCAAAACGCTCCCAAAACTAACTCTGCATACCTTATATAACCCTGAACACATCAGCTCCAGCATGGAACTTGATGCTGGCGGTTTCATGCTGTTGAACTGCTTTTGTTTAACATGGAAATGGAAACATGTTAGAGGCTACAAATGGACAAACCTGAATAAATAAACAAAACTACAATAAAATGGAGTGGATAAAAGCATATTCATGATTCAGAGGGGCCTAGTCAAAGTCCAGACCTAAATCAAATTGAGAATATTTAACATAAGTTGAGAATCGTCACAGGTGATTTCCATCAAGCCTGACTTTGATAGAGCTGTTTTGCAAAGAGGAATGGACAAAGATTTTGGTCTTTAGATGTACAAAGCTGGCATAGTGGTTAGAGTGGGCGCCCCCTGTGCAGAGGCTTCAGTCCTCAACACTGCTGTCCCTGTTTAAAGTCCTGTCCCAGGCAACTTTTGCCACATGTCTTCCCCCTTCAAAACTCTTACTACTTGCAATAAAGGCGATTCTGGCCAAAAAGACCTTTAGAAAACACTTGCTGCAATTGTTGCAGCAAAAGTATGATGAATATTAGAAAAGAGATAAAATTTCTCCTGTTTTGGCTTCTCTCCATTGGTTCCCTATTAAATCCAGAATAGAGTTTAAGATCCTCCTCCTTACTTATAAAGCCCTTAATAATCAAGCTCCATCATACATCAGAGATCTGATTGTTCCATATGTTCCTAACAGAGCCCTTCGCTCTCAGACTGCAGGTCTACTGGTAGTTCGTAGGATTTCTAAAAGTAGAATGGGAGGCAGATATTTTAGTTATCAGGCTCCTCTCCTGTGGAACCAGCTCCAAGTTTTAGTCTGTGAGGCAGATAATCTGTCTATTTTTAAGACTAGGCTTAAAACCTTCCTTTTTGAAAAAGCTTATAGTTAGAATGGCTTAGGTTATCCTGAGTTATTTTTGTAGTTATGCTGCTATAGGTTTAGACTGTTGGAGGACAGACTGATCACTTTTCTTCACTTGTCTACAAGACGAACGCTTGCTCGGAACCAGGTTCTGCCTGAGTTTTTTTCCTTGTTAAAGCAGAGTTTTTCCTCCTCACTGTCGCTTCATACTTGCTCAGAATGAGGGATGCTGTGGTTGGAGTCTGCATGATCCGTGCACAACCCCACGTCAATGACTCAACACAATCTGCTGGGATTCCTTAAATAGAAAACTTTTAACTGATTGGAATGTTTGTATAATTGTCCTGAAATGACTTTTTCTTTTAAAGTGCCTTGAGATGGCAACTGTTTTGAATTGGCGCTACATAAATAAACTGAATTGATTTGATTTGAATTGAAATGAGCTTCCACAAAGCATCAGCACAATGTTTAAATCCAGGCTGAAAACAGTTATTTTTACCGATTCATATGACAACTGAAATCATTTTATCTTGCTTTTTATTGTAATTAGTTATTTTTTAAGTTGATGTTTTTTTTGTGGGTTTTTTTCTGTTTTTTTTTTTTTATAATTTATGCAACTGTGAAGCACTTTGAATTGCCCTGTGTATGAATTGTGCTCTACAAATAAACTTGCCTTGCCTTGCCTTGCCAGATTTTCACAGCACTCTTACATGAACTTTTTTTAGATCACCACTTTGTGTTGGGTCTTTTGCCTAAAACCCTAAAAAAATTAATTCAAGTTTGTCATGTGACGAATTTGAAAAAGGGAAACGGTGCGAATACATTAGAAGGCATTTCATCCTAATGATTTATTTAACCGAGGAACTTTTGATTTATGTCTCGAAATGACCTTATTGTGTAATTCTAAAGCATCGTCCTCTCGGCTGATTTGGAAAACAAGGAACGCAAAGTGCAATAATTTATTACTGCATAAAAGTTGACATACGTCTACATTTAATTCGATCAGAAATACATAGGCAAAACGCTTCTTGTTTGTTTTTTTAAACATGTGTTTGGCAGCGCCCTCTGGTGGTACTGCCGTCTCCCTGCAGGAGGCACTGCAGAGGCTGAGCTCAGCTGACTGCCTCCGCTGTTATTATCATGCCCCCGACGGGACAACACCCAAACTCGGTGCGACGACACAGGCAAATTACGCGTAGCACTGCGTCTAATGATTGAGTGCGCATCAAGGGAGCATCATGAGTCACGACTAAGGTCTGCAGGATGTCTTTCAAGGTAAACCAGCTTTCTCCACTCCATCCATCTCTGCCCGGGGAGTCTGGCTGAGAGGGCCTGCATCATCAGAGGAGAGATTGCAGCTGCTTACTGTCCGAGCGCAGACTGCTGCTGTATTGTCAGGATTTGTTTAATGACGTGATGTGTTTTAAGTATAAAGGAAACAGAGGTCACATTAGACTGACTCATACTTTGTAATTTTGCAGCTACATGCTTGGGCACAATAGCTGCATCACAATGCATTAAATGGCTCTCGATTCTTTGCCAGATGCATCTTTCTAATGTGCACTTGGGTGTTTGTGAGCAATCCTGACTGTTCAGAAAATACTGGACGGAAAACCGTGCATGTATGCACCATTGTGCAAAAACTTTTAAAGTAATTCCTTATTCTCTTTATATTTTTTCTTCCCATTAGGCAGTTCCTAAAGAAATATTTTTTAAGTTGTGATAATCAATAGTTCTTTAGATCATCTACTGAACTGAACCTTAATGATTTTCCCAGGCTCTGTTTAAGGTTCAGATTTTTTTACTACTTGTAAAGATCAGACTATTCAGATAAAGTGCTTTTGTGCACTTATTCCTCCATTTTCCCTATCCCTTATTTATTTAATCACTTCACAAATTTATTTTATTTTCAGGAACAACACCTGGGTAGAAAATAAGTAAAAAGTTGTTCATAAGAAACTATTGAAGGACCTTCAGAATCCAGTAGTTCTTGATCAAGACTAATAAAAACAGCTACTCTGTGCTAAAATGTGTATCGCCCAGGCCAACCTATGGCATAAGTTGTGTTTTCAACTTCTTAGAAGCTCTTGCTAGCTAAGAACCCCCGGAGAAACAGAACTGGCTGTAGGAAGGTTGACAGACGAGTCAGCTGCACTGAAACACTATAGATACAGTAGTAATCATTGATATGTTAACAGCCATAATTTAGGTAGGGATGCACCAATGCACTTTTTTTTATTTCCGATACAGATATGTGAGGTTCATAATCCGCTGATCCGATACGATCCAAATAATACTGATTACATAAACTGTGCCATGAGGAAAAGGC
Source organism: Apricaphanius iberus (assembly GCA_028564705.1). NCBI lineage: Eukaryota > Metazoa > Chordata > Actinopteri > Cyprinodontiformes > Aphaniidae > Apricaphanius > Apricaphanius iberus. Next base: position 1,800,120 of record JAPXFQ010000256.1, read on the forward strand.
ACTAGGGATGCAACGATTCCACTTTTTTCGAACCGATACGATACCAATACTTGGATCTGAGTATTCGCTGGTACCGAGTAACAATGCCAATACTTCTACCACATACAAAAATTTGATAAATTGGAAGCCATGTTTAGTACCTTCTCTGCTTGTTACAGCAAATGATGGTGAATTAGACCCAAAAAAAAGATTAAAAAGTGAGTAAAAGTACATTTTAAGTGAAAAATAAAAAAATTATGTGAAATTATTGCAGTTTCCACATGTTTAGTATCGGTTCAAAGTTTCTGTTAACTTTCCAATCCCAATATGAGTACATTAGAACAGTATATACCCTGATACTAGTATCGGCAATGGTGCATCCCTAGTTCCTTGCTGATATCTTTCCACCCTGGAATTGCATCAACACACAGTTCTGTTTTTAATTTTAAAATCTGGTGCATATTTTTTGTTTCGATCTTTAAAAAGTACCGGCTCATGGTTTCGGTTAACTTTAACCGATACGGATACAGTACATAAGAGCGGTATCTGCCCCGATACCAGTATCGGTATCTGTGCATTCCTAAGTTTAACGTTGATTTACTTATGTGTGCCTCTTGTTTCCGAGCTTGGAAATAAAAGGAATACTATTGGCACTTTGCTGGTAGGTGGGGCCTGATAGCAAAATCTGCCTAGGGCCTGATTGCTATGGGCTATTAGGGTTACCCCCTCAAAAAAAAGTGTTTGGGAATGATCCCTCAATCACACGCAGACACAACTCCTTCTGTAACATTTACACTTAGTGGTGACACCTGGACACTCGCTACGGTGGTCATCGTCTGCTTTTAGAGTGTGTAATGCTGTGGTGGTGGTTTCAGTGTCAGTGGTTGTTGTGTGTATTTACCCACCAGAAGGAAACACCCCTGGCAAACGCTGGCTTCTGGGCAGCGAGGAAGGGAAACCTGACTCTGCTTCAGCTGCTGCTCAACAGCGGGCGAGTGGACGCAGACTGCAGAGACAGTGTACGGACGCTGCATGCCCCACGGCTGCTCTGCTGCACGCTTTAACCATAATCCACCTGTGGTAGGGACACAGAGAGCATCAAGCTTTACCTCTGTGGAGCATGTGTTTGTGTGTGTATGTGCATATTTTGTAGTTTGCATACTGTAAATGTATCTGTATCTCACCAGTTTGGATCACTTATCACTGAGGTCATTTTTATTACTTTATTCTTTCATTTTGTGGATTTTTCCCTTTGCCAAAAAAGCATGTTTTTTGTTTTATTTTGCTTTTTGTCTTTTATCAGGGAGAACATAATGTATGTTTTTACTTATATAATACATTTAAAGATCAATGTCATAAAGTAGGTTACATATAAAATAAACAGACAGTGAAGAAACAGTAATGAAAAAATGCATAAATATTTTGACACAAAAAAATCAATTAGACATTCTTAAAGTCTGAAAGAAGAAAGGTGGATTTAAAGTAGCAGTTTTAAGCACTCAAGATAACTTCAAATCCACACTCACAAAGGATTAGCAGCTAAGCAGGGGCATGACATGCAATCTAAATATTATATTGTTATATTCCTTAACACATGAATTGCACGTGTAAAAAATAATAAAAACTATAGCTTGGTCAAAAAATTAAGGTGAGTAGTTAGTGGATTATTTCATATGATCCCCGGAGAGATAAGAGGCTGAAGAATGTTATGAGAACATTAGTTAAATTGCAGTTAAGCTGGAGAAATTGTAAAATGGCTTATATGCCTTATAGCTTCAAATAGAGACCTTAATAACAATAGTATAAAACAGGATTTATTTTTTTTCATTAGCTCAGAGAGGGTATGAGTATAAAATATGAAATGTTATACAGTTGAAACCTAAAGTTGAATCAGTCCAAACTTCACTTATGTTATGTCAGTTAGAATAACCCAAATTATTTCTATTTGATAACAATAATGAGAGCAAACACATTTTAGAGATTCTTTTATTAATGTCATTAAAAACAGAAGTCCAAGTAAGAGACCCTGGGGCACCTCACACGAGAGCGGAGCATAAGAGTGAGCATAATTTATTTAAATTTTCAAAAAAACGCTTAATTAAATAAGGCGAAACAGTCCACTATGAAGCTAAAAAGATCCTAAATCCACTTATTAGTCGACTGATTGAAATTACTAGAACTGGGTATCGATTCAAATTTCAAGTATTGATTCGATTCTCGAGATTTAGAATTGATCATTACGATCCGATCCAATCTGTTCCGATTTGATATTGATAATGGTCAGTGCTATGAAAACACCTTTTTTTGGAGCTGTTACCTTAATAATATGACTGTAATTCAATGACGCAACTGTGGGCGAGTAACAGTTCATTGGGGAAAAATATTTCAACCCTTTCACACCTAAGCCTTAAAATGGACTTTTCCTTCCCATTTTAGGTTTATAAAAGGCCAAACAATGTTGAACAATTAAAGCGATTTTTCGATAGTGAATTCGATTCTTAGAATTTTTTATAAGGGTTGATTCAGAATCGATTTTTTTCTTTCAACACTGTACTAGAAATGACATGAGTAGCGATATTAAAAGCAGTAGACCAAATTGACATCTTGATTAGGTTTCTTTTGAGAAGGTTTAGAAAAAAACACCTTACATAAATCAGGAATTATCCAAGTGGAAAGAGGCTGATTGACAATGGGCTTTAAATATGGTCCAGTGTAACTAATGGCTTCCTTTAGCACTGTTGGGGGCACAGTGCTAGGCTCATAGAGGAGAGACCGTATTAAATATTTTTTTGAGTTAAATGGGGAAAAAAAGAGAACTAAAACTGACTAGCTACAAACACACAACATTTTTCAAGTTTTAAGTTTAAAAAAATTTCTGAAAAATTTATATTTTCCATTTAGCAGGTTCGCTCTAATTTATGTCTGCCTGTTATATAAAAAATCCCAATAAATGGACACAAAATTGACCATTTCATGTCATGCTGTGAACCTGTTGTGAAATCCTCTGTACATCATTTTTATTTCTGATGCTAGATTATGAATAAATAAAACCCTCAGCAGGGTTAAAAGATTGTATAGTATTGTTGTATATTGTTGTTGTTGCAGTACGGAACAACAGCGCTGATGGTGGCGTCATACAGCGGCCATTATGAGTGCGTCAAAGAGCTCATTATGCAAGGAGCAGACATCAATTACCAGAGAGAGGTAAATCTGCTCATAATAATTGCTGACAATATGGACAATTTTCTTGATTATTGTCATCAGGAGACTTTTTCTGCTGTCCATGAAATACTCTGGCCACCTATTCAAGATCCAATCAAAGAAAAAAAAAACATATTTATACAGTAACTTTGTTCTTAAAGTGAAGGATTTGTTAATTTAGTTTTCAGATCTCTAACAACATATGTGTTTTATGCTCAGATATTTTGGTGCACTTGGTGTACTCTGTAAAGAATATTAGTAAAAGATTATGAAGGAAAAGTAAAATTTTCTTTTAACAATCAGCTTTTCTTTAAAACACCTAGACTTGAGTTGAGTAATAAGGTCAAAATCCTCCCTGAAAACAACCAGATCTATTTTTATCCTCAGACAGGTTCTACAGCTTTGTTCTTCGCCTCGCAGCAGGGACATCACGACGTTGTGAAGCTACTGTTTGAATTCGGTGCGTCCACTGAATTACGAACAAAGGTGTGCTATAATAATACGTATTACATGTTTTCGAATTTAATGTGTAAAGGATCTAAAGCAAGGATTCAGCCAGTTACCAAGAATATGTTTAAATGTTTTTTTTTCATCCTCCATTTTGAGGTAATACGTAAGTTCAATGTTCTCTTCTGTGTTTTGCAAACAGGAAGGTGGAACAGCTCTTACCGTTGCCTCACAATACGGACACTCCACAGTGGTGGAGATCCTGTTGAAGAATGGAGCCAATGTTCATGAGAGGCTAAATGTGAGATCCATATCTAAAGGCCTCGCTCTCTCTCTTCACAGTCAGTCAGTCACACTTCATGGTCCTGTATAAAGTTTCTTAAGCAGTAACCAGTCTTTCTGGTTTCTTCAAACTGCTGAGCCAAGCATGAATTGCCTCAAACAGGATTAGAATATGCCTAAAATAGCTTACTATACTTTATTTATTTATTAAATAATACTGCATTTATCATGCGTTTTGCCTCTGATGTTGTGCATTTTTTAGGATGGAGCTACCCCTCTATTCCTTGCTGCCCAGGGGGGTCATGTGACTGTGATTCGTCAGCTGCTGGCGTCCGGTGCCAAGGTTAACCAAGCCAGGGAGGTACTTTCCCCTCAAGCACAAATCCCTTTACATGCCTACCTACATTTGTAACTCGTTTACCTTGAAATGTTTTTAATTTCGACTTTTAGGCAAGCATTTCTGAAATGAACTTGGTTTCCGTCCAAAATTCAAATGTTACAGTCATGCTAATCTGAGAGCCTCATCCTCTACTCTACGGTTTCATCAAGATAAACAGTAGATTATACATTTCCTGTCACCGCTGCTGACGATATCAACACTCGAAATAGTTGGAATGTTGGCAAACATAAACCAAAAGCCTACCACAAATTTTAAACTAGGTTAGAATTACCTTGTAATGTGACAACTTAGGCATCCATCTCCATTAAGTTTTTTTGTTGGTAACATATAAATCATCCCAAAACACCCTCTTCACAATCTCTCCCAGGATAGCACTGCACCCTTGTGGATGGCAGCTCAGATGGGTCACAGTGAGGTGGTGAAGGTCCTTCTTTTACGTGGAGCAGATCGGGATTCGGACAGACAAGTATGTTGATCCTTTTGGACTAATAAGTCCTGAAAGTCACTTCAGGTTTGTTTGGATAGTTGTAAAAATAACCATTTGTTATCTTTCCCTGAGCAACTCTCCTGGACTGCGTTGGAAAGGTCAGAATCAGAAAGGGGTTTATTGCCAAATGTTGGGCAAATTTACAACATTAGGAAAGTGCTGCTGTACTTTGTGCAAACATACGAAAAACACAAACACTTAAATAAGGATAAAAATATAATGTGCTAAACAGATTGATATTACTTGAGTGCAGGTAACGATCAGTGCAAATCAGAAAGTTGCAGGAAAGCAAAATATGGGTCATGAATGGTCTTAGGATTCCCTTAGGGCACACGTGTCAAACTCAAGGCCCAGGGGCCAAATCCGGCCCTCCATGACCATTTATGTGGCCCTCTAAACTCTAGAGGACCCAATACAGTTTTGTCAGTAAAATAAAATCTGTGTTTATTTGAACAGTCCTAAATCACATCATTATATAAAGATGTTCAGTATTATTAAATTTTAAGATGTACTTTGGGAATGCAAAGCCTGATTTTAATGGTTTGTCATACTTTTGTCAATACTTTCTGCCACAACCAGCCAATTAACAATATTCATCAGATTTATGTGGCCCAAAAACGGAACTGAGTTTGACACCGCTGCTTTAAGAGAAGAAACTGTTCTTATGACGAGAGGTTCTGGTCCAAATGAACTGGAGCCTCCTTCCTGAGGGGAGCAGGTTTAATAGTCTGTATCCGAATACCCCTCCTACACCTACTACGTAGCAGGCGAAAATAAGTAAGCGAGCGATGTAGTAGATCCGAATCTCTAGTATGGATTGGCAAAGTAGGCATAAAGTTCCCGGATGTGTACTACCGCCACAGTAAAATCCGCTATATGCTACGCTATCCCAGAATGCAGCGGAAGCCCCAAAATTGTTGAAGAAGAGTGACGTCGGCAATGAGGACGGGACCACAGGCGACATAACGTAAACATCCCAGTAAAATGGTGGAGCAGTATGTCCGATTTGATGCCTACTACCCACTTGTTTGCTACGCGGTATTTACTGGATCAACGGGCAAGAAGTAGCTACTAGTATTATGGGAAAAATACTATAGAATTCTCCTGCACGGTGATGGAGGACGTGAGGATGGACTCAATGATCGCAGTGTAGAACTGCATAATCGTCTGTGTTGGCAGGAGGAATTTCTTCAGCTGCCTCAGGAAGTACATCCTCTGCTGGCCGTTCTTTATGACGGAGGGGATGGTGGGCTCCCACTTGAGTTCCTGGGTGATGGTGGTACCCAGGAAGTGGAATGAGTCCACAGTGGTGATGCGGGTGTCAGTCAGGATTATGGGTGGGGAGGAGCTGTGTGCTTCCTAAAGTCCACAATAATTCTCAATTTCTTCTGGGCGTTCAGCACCAGGTTGTTGCAGCTGCATCAGGACAACAGACGTTCAGTCTCCATCCTGTAGGCAGACTCATCCACGTCCGCGATGAGTCTGATAACGGTGTTGTCATCTGCAAACTTGATAGACTGGTGGTTGGAGGTGCAGCAGTTGGTGTACTGGGAGAAGAGCAGAGGAAAAAGATCACAGCCCTGAGTTGGGCTGGTGCTGATGGTGCGGGAGTCCGAAACTCTCTTCCCCTGCCTCATATGCTGCTTCTCGTCCGTCAGGAAGTCAGTGATCCACCTGCAGATGGGATCAGGAACGTTTATCTGGGAAAGCTTGCTTTGGAGAAGTTGTGAAAAGGATGGTGTTGAAGGCAGAGCTGAAGTCTACAAACAGGATATTGTGTAGAGCTATGTTGTTGGCTTTGTCTGCAGATCTGTTTGCTCTGTAGGCAAACTGCAGGGGGGGGCTGGTGCCTATCTCCAGCTGTCAACTGGCAAGAGGCGGGGTACACCCTGGACAGGGCCAGTCCATCACAGTAATAATATTTAATAATTATTATTAATATTTACTTTTAAAAAAAGAGTACTGAGCCATTTTAAAAATAAAGGGCTGTACTCTGATTAGAGTGTGCAACTTTAATGGGATAATTAAAAAAAAATATTCAACAATATAGATGTAAACAGTATGTTTCATTTGGTAAAGGAGATACAAAAGGAATAATTACAGGTCCTTCACTTAGTATTTATATTATCCTAACACGTATTTTACCACTTATCAGAGGTTTGGGTTGTTTCTACGTCAACAGCCCAAAGTTGTTTATCTTGATCTAGGGTGATACTTATCCTCAAAAATTTATGAAAAATATTTTATTTGTGTGCTAGGATGGACAATTTCATGAATCCAAATACTGTTAAAACAGGGTCAAATAGGAGTCAGAGTCCTGGCAAACAATGAACTAAATCCCAAGATGCAGATCAGAAATTTGGTAAAATTTTCAACTGGAGTCTGGTGTTTAAGTACTAACACTTTGAAAGCTTGGAGTGAGACTACATGCAAATAAGTCATATAAAACCTAGTTTATGGCAAGTTATGAATAAGAATTCATTTTGCTTGCAAACAAGAGAAATAGCATTTCTGCTGACACTTCACAAGGAATGTCATAAAATCCAAACTTATAGAAGAGTGTCAAAGATAATTGCTGTGGTTCTAAATTGATCAAGCTGATTGGTGTATTTTTTCTCTTAACTTCAAAGGATGGATCCACGGCACTATTCAAAGCCGCACTGAAAGGACACAACAGCGTCATTGAGGAGCTTCTTAAGTTTTCTCCAGCACTTGGCCTTCTCAAGGTTAAGTATTCTATAGCTTTAGCTGATGGGTAATCTTCAAGTTTGTTACTGTGCAGTTTGTAACCAAAAGAAAGATAAAAGAACAGGTTCTATGCATATCTCCAGAATGGCTCCACCGCCCTTCATGCTGCAGTCATGAGTGGTAATCTTCAAACTGTTCTTCTGCTGCTTGGAGCCAACGCTGATCCTACTTTACCCAATGAGGTAGAAAACCTAACTTTGATGAAAAAAATAAGGAAACTAAAAGATGTGAATACATTATCATGTACATTCTGTTTTGCAGCATAATGAAATCCCTGCTGATCTGACAAAGAGCGAACGTATTCTGCGGGTTTTATGCCAGAAGGTTGCACACAGAGCCAGTTGATGAAAGTCCAGGCGCTCTGTGAAGAGGAAGAACAACAACAGTGTCAATACTGAGCTGCAACATGTACTGTACATGGTACTTGGTTAATAGTAATGGCTGAAATAAAGCTGTGAAATGCAGAACCAACTGAATGTAGAACAACCCAAACATCCATTAGCCTTCTTTTTGCTTTTTCCCCCCTTCAGCACGTGCATTTATTTGTTTACCTCCAGCGTTAGAGGATTTATAGATGTTTTGCACACTATTTATTGGCCTTTTCAATAAATGTTATAAACATTGTAAGTGTCCAACATTTGTCATGATAAAATCGTACGCTTTATGAGACACAGCAATAAACATTAGCACTGTAAATTGTACAAACAGAATACTAAATTTGCTACAAAGTGTTATTTTAACTATTTTTACATCACCAATTTATAATAGTCTTCTTGCATAAATCATACCCATTTATATACCCAGTTAAATTTGGTGCCAGACCAGTTACATATAAACTGTAATTTTGCTCTGCAACATGTGATGTATGGCTCCTGCTCCTTCCTGTTTATTGATCAATTATAGAGGAGTTTGACCAAGAAGGCAGCCCCACTCATTTGCATAGCGAGGCAGAAATGCATACAGTAAAGTAAAAAGAGGAGATGAATGAATGTAAAAACAAGGAAGGCATGCATTAGGAAAAGAAAAAACACTTTTTTTCGCTAAAAACGCGTGTATAATGAAAAAGGAAAAACAAAACATATTTTTCTTGACGAAAATGCATGTAATAAGTAACAAGAAAAACAAAACATTTACATTTCTTTGCAAAAAATGCCCGTATAAGGAAAAGGGAAAATAATAATAATAATAATAATATATATATATATAGGCTGTGCTGTTGCTTGACGTCTTTAGGAGGCGAAAAGAAACTAGATAGCCTTCTAATTAAGCACTTAAGAAGGTTTGTAGAAGTGAAACGTACACCTGGAACACGTGTCTTTCTTTCATGGTATTTATGAATTATAACGTGTATTACCCCCACTATGCGTATATTGGATAAGGTACAGGAAACGAAACGGGAACAATGGAAGAATGAAAAAGCAGCTGCTGGATGCCAGTCAGGTCACGTGAGCACCACGGAAGAGGCAGTCGAAGTTTAAATGCGGAAGAGAAAAACCTCCGGGATGTTTGGCGATTAAAGTGGGTCGAATATAATCTTTGTGTTGTTGGACACAAGACGAGTATAAAGACATACTTTTTTGATATATTTCATCTCATATCAGCCGGAGAGGTTTGAGCGACAGAAGCAGCTAATGGCGGGCGGGAATTTACAGGTAAGTGACGTGACTCACCTGGAAACGTAGACGACACATTATTCAGCTTTAATAAACAAACAGACTGCTTTTCTATTATATTTCTATTCTATTATATTTCTATCTTATCTATTTTGAGGTGGCAGTTTTGTCACAACAATTTGGTAATTTTATTATCACCACTCACCATGGTACTTACGGAATGTTTTAAAGTATTTATGATTTGTGTATGTCTTGTGAAGTTTGAACATTTTAAAAGGACAGCGTACTTGCTCTGTATTGCAAATATCAGTGTAATTGTCAATATGTTGAGAACATTTATGTATTTCGTTCTGTTAAGGAAAGAATGCTAGTCATAACAAGATGTGACATTTAATGTAACCTATATTTCCCCGAAAAGGTGTAAAGGACCAGAAAATGCAAATCATAAGTAAATTCAATGATTAACTAATAATAGATCTATATTGAATAGAACAGAATATTAGCATGACTACTAATAAACTGTACATTTATAGAAAAACAACTCTTCTTCCTGAAAAAAAAACCTCTTCTGGCATCATAACAGGGGTGTGTTTACCAGAGTGATGTCAGCTCTTCTTTAACAAACCCGATTATGTAATCGTGTATTTTAAATGTCTTAAAATGTCTTTTATTATTTTTTTCTGTTATAATGTTTGTCCTCAGAAAGCTATTGATCTGGCCAGCAAAGCGGCTGAGGAAGACAAAGCCAAAAACTATGAGGAGGCTCTCAGGTGTTACCAGCATGCTGTGCAGTACTTCCTCCATGTTGTCAAATGTAATGAAGCTCAGGTCTCCCACTCTTTGAACTACACAGAATTAGAATATATATATATATATATTTTTTAGAGTACTACTGTGATTTTAATTCTCCCAGTGCTGTTGCTGCAGATGAGGCACAGGGCGAGCGAGCGAAGCAGAGTATCAGGGCCAAGTGTGCCGACTACCTGGACCGAGCCGAGCAGCTGAAGGTATATCTGAAGGAGAAGGACAAGACTCCTCCGGCTAAACCTGTAAAAGAGTCTGGGGATAAAGGGTGAGAGCGGTCAATAAATTAGAAATAAACTGATATTCTGGGTGGTCTGTTTGTGGTGTAAATGCTTAAAAGTCAGTCACCTACTTAAAATCCCCTGTCCTTTTCTGTGAAATTAAGTATTTGTTCCTGTCCTTGTGATTTATTCTTTTCTTAAAACTCCAAATTATTTCAACGTTTAGTAACCTAGAAATTAATCTCAGTCATTTATTTTGCTATATTTTAGGAGTGAGAGTGATGATGGGGATGATCAGGAGAAGAAGAAATTCAAAAATCAGCTCTCAGGTGACTTATTTTTTTATGAAATATTCAGTTGTAAAAAAAAATTGGATATGCTCTAATGAATATAAGAACTTACTGAAATCTCTTTTCCAGGTGCCATTGTAATGGAGAAGCCAAATGTTAAGTGGAATGATGTTGCAGGACTGGAAGGAGCCAAAGAAGCCTTAAAAGAAGCTGTAATCCTACCAATTAAATTCCCTCATCTGTTCACAGGTATTAGCAACAACAACAAAAATAGCTTTATGTAAAATTTTGTGTAAAAGCTGCAAACATATAGGTCTGTTTCTAGATCTACACTGCATGTGTTTGTGTAGGCAAGCGGACTCCATGGCGGGGGATCCTTCTGTTTGGTCCTCCAGGAACAGGGAAATCCTACCTGGCTAAGGCGGTAGCTACAGAAGCAAATAACTCCACCTTCTTCTCCGTCTCCTCCTCTGACCTGGTGTCCAAGTGGCTTGGGGAAAGTGAAAAGTGAGATTCCGGTTTTTGTGATGATGAAAATCACAGTGTAAACGACGGAAAGGAACCTCACGCACTCTTAACACTTTCTGCTTTTAGACTGGTGAAGAACCTGTTCGCGTTAGCCCGAGAACACAGGCCGTCGATTATTTTCATCGACGAGATCGACTCCCTCTGTGGCTCAAGGAGCGAAAACGAAAGTGAGGCCGCTCGCAGAATCAAGACGGAGTTCCTCGTTCAGATGCAAGGTGACCCAAGAGGACAGATGAATGCAGATATTCAATGCTAAACTTACTTTCCTGTCAGCCTGCCTCACAGAAATTTGTTTTGCTTTGTGTTAATAATCCTTATCATCATATAAGTAAAAACAAATGTAGAAAATATAAAACTAAACAAAACATATACTAGTGGTACTACTGCCACCACAACTGCTAATGGTAATAATAATGGTCAATATTATGATAATCACAAAATAAGTGTGCTAAATTATGTAATGATAAAAACATTTAACCAAAGTTAACATTATTTATATTACTACCAATAATAACAATATCATTATCAACAAATATCAATGTTTTAATAATCATTCATCCTCAAATAAGTGTAGTACAAAACTTAAATAGTTTTAGCACAGCAACTATAAATAATAATATTAATAAACAAAATGCTTTTGCTTTAGCTGCGCTGTGACAAATCAAGGGAACAAACTGTTTAAAGGGTCGAGTACTGGAAATTAGGGATGCAACGATACCACATTTTTCAAACCAATACTATACCGATACTTGCCGATAAAATGACAGTTTTTATTTTCTTCTCAGCTTGTTACAACGAATGATGGTGAATTAGATAATAAAAAAAAAGAATATTAATAAAATTGACCACAAAACTAAAATTTCAAGTAAAACAAACATGTTCTGTGAAATTATTGCAGAGTTTCCACATTATAAGTATTGGTTCTTGCTGGTACATTCGAACGTTATCGGCCCCAATACCAGTGTCAGTGTCTGTGCATCCCTACCAGAAGTAATTGCTTGAATCGCACTCCTTCATCTTTGATTGCTTAATTTTCTAATCATAGGAGCATTTTTCTGTCCCATCAGGTGTTGGGAATGATAACGAAGGAATCCTGGTCCTGGGAGCCACAAACATTCCTTGGACACTAGACTCGGCCATCAGGAGAAGGTGAGCTTAGCGTAAATTCCTTCCCTTATCAATCATCTCTGAGGGTTTTTCAGATCTGCCTGTCATTGTGATTGCGAGACAATGATTACATTAGAAGCTGAATGTCTTTTAATGGCTTACTGAAGCTTTTGTTCTCGTGTTAGGTTTGAGAAGCGGATCTACATTCCTCTGCCAGAGGAGCACGCCCGCTCCTTCATGTTCAAGCTACACCTGGGCTCCACCCCCAAGGAGCTGTCAGAGAACGACTTCGTCACTCTGGGAAAGAAGACAGAAGGCTACTCTGGAGCAGACATCAGTGTAATAGTCAGGGACGCCCTCATGCAGCCAGTCAGGAGGGTTCAGTCAGCAACTCACTTCAAAAAGGTGAGACGTCATCCTGCTCGGGCTATTTTTATCAGCAGGAAAAACACCTTTAGGAATCCAGCCGAAATTATTATTTGTTTACTTTAATTCAATTCAGTTCGTATTTTTTGTGTGTGCGCACGCACCACGGATTGTCTGTGGTCGAAGCCCGTGTCAGTCGTGACAATTGTGCGCACGGGCACAGCTCAGACAGAATGGTGTGTGAGTGTAACCTCGGTTCATGTGTGTGGTTTCTTCACAGACACCGCACATGGTAGGAGCACAGCAGGTATAAACGTGATTTTTTTTTTAAATCACTGTGTGCGCGGTCCGAAGCTCAATTTTAAAATCTTACCGTGTAAACCAGGCCTAAGGATGGGGTGAGGAAAGCTTTGAAGAGGGGAAAGGGAGTTGGTCCTGATGACATACCTGTGGAGGTATGGAAGTGTCTAGAAGAGGTGGCAGTAGAGTTTTTGACTAAGTTCTTCAACAAGATCTCAAAGAGTGAGAAGATGCCTAAGAAATGGAGGGAAATTGTTCTTGGGCTCATTTTTTTAAGAACAGGGAAGATGTACAGAATTGTGGCAACTACAGAGGATTAAATCTAGTACAATGAATAAAACCGTTTAATGCCAAGAAAGAATTTTTGCTTTAAGGAAACTGATGGAGAAGTACAGAGCGGGTCAGACAGAGCTGCACTGTGTCTTAGTAGATTTAGAGAACGCGTATTAAAATGACGCACAGGGAAGAGATGTGGTTTTGCATGAGGCAGTCTGGATTGGCAGAGAAGTGTGTTAAGAGTGGTGCAGGACATGTATGAGAGCTTTGAGACAGCAGTGAGGTGTGCAGTAGGAGTGACATAGGAGTTCATGGTGGAGGTGGGACTGCATCAAGGATCGCCCTGAGTCCCTTCTTGTTTGAATTGGTGATGGAAATGCTGAAAGATGAGGTTAGACAGGAGTCACAATGGACTACGATGTTTTCAGACGACATTGTGATCTGTGGTGAGAGCAGGGTGGAGGTGGAGGAAAAGCTAGAGATGGAGATATGCACTGGAAAAGAGAGAAAAGAAGATTAGTTACAAAAAAACTGAATACATGTGTGTAAATGAGAGACACACAAGTGGAACCGTGGAGTTATAGGAAGTGGAAGTGAAAAAGGTAGAGGACTTCAAGTACTCAGGGTCAATGGTCCAGAGCAACAGAGTGTGGAAAAGAGAAGTTGTGTATGCAAGCAGGTTGGAATGGGTGGAGAAAAGTTTCAGATGTGATATAAGGGTTTCAGCAAGAATGAAATGAAATATGTACAAGACAGTAGTGAGACCAGCGATGTGATATGTTTTCGAGTGCACCGAATGGATAGGATCAGGAATGGGTACATCAGAGGAAGAGCTCAGGTTGGATGTTTTGGATATAAAGTCAAAGAAGCCAGACTGAGATGGTTTCTACATGTTCAGAGGAGAGGCAAGGATTATATCAGTTGAAGGATGCTGAGGTTGGAACCTCCAGACTGGAGGTGGAGAGGAAGACCAACAATGAGATTTATGAATGTGGTGAAAGACGACATGAAGTTAGTTGGTGAGAGGGTAGAGAAAGCAGACAATAGGACTAAATGGAGACGGACCATTCCCTTGAAGGAAAAAGCCGAAAGAGAATAAGCTGAAGACACTTTTGTGGAAATACAAACAAACAGGATGTTAGTCCATTCCACCAGTTTAGTAACCAGTGCACTTAAATTTGCATTTGGTTCCCTCAGTCTTGACTCCGGTATTCATGGATTTGTTAAGACGATATACTTTTGGGAATTGAGATGACAGATTCCTGCTTGTGTTCAGTGAAAGTTGTGTAAATTCTTTCTTCCTTCTTTTTCCACCTCTACATGTACCCTCAACACAGAACTGAAAACACTCAGCGGCACGACACCTTCTGCACATAATTCTTTCCTATTTTTTACTTCTGTCTATTCAAACACTTCAATAAAAACTTTTCTCTAACCTACAATTACAGGTCCGAGGATCCACATTTAGCAATCCTGGTGTCGTGATTGACGACCTGCTGACGCCGTGCTCACCTGGAGATCCCAACGCCATAGAGATGACATGGATGGATGTTCCTGGGGAAAAGCTTTTAGAGCCCGTGGTGTCCATGGTAAGAAACGAAGCAGTGATTGATTAAAAATTTTGACGTTCGCAGTGATCTGGGTCTGTTATGACCTGCTTGGTGTTTTTCTGTGCAGGCGGACATGCTCAGGTCTCTGAGTAGCACCAAGCCCACAGTCAACGAGCAAGACTTGGACAAGCTGAAGAAGTTTACAGAGGATTTCGGTCAAGAAGGCTAATCTACTGGAGACTTTAGTATTTTTAGCAGTCAATCATACTTAATGTTCCAATCTTCTGGTCATTGAAATCTTAAAAATAAAACACTCAGAGGTTAAGTTTTCATCTGGTGTTCCACTGAAGCTTGTGTTTACGACAGTAACTACGCGTCTTTGCACCTTTTCAACACTACAACCATCCCCACATATAACGTGGATTATTTTGCACCAAATAACTTTGCTTTAAAGTTTACTTTTATGAAAAGATTGTTTAAATTTTCAATTTTGCCTCTTTTATGAACACAATCATTTCCTTTCATCTGATTCTTCTTATCTTTTGTTTGGTCTTTTGGGATGTGTTGTTTCTAAAAATGAATTACAAGCTGGTCCGTGAGGCTTTTTAAGCAATTTCTGCAAGTTATGTTCATGTGCATTTTATTTCCTCATAGTCATGTTATTATATGTATGCAATTGGTTGTATTTTGGCTAATGTGTTTAGCTGGTGACTTTGGGGTCAAAATGTTTTGAGCTTGTAGATATATTATAAAAAAATCTGAGGTAATTTCTTGCATCTTCTCATGTTCTATGAACAGGTCTCAGGGTTAAATAAACAAAATGCAAAAAAGAAAAAGGCAAGAATGTTGTGAATATATTTATTTGTTAAAATACATCTTTAACATCTTGATTTAATCAGTACAACTAAGTCCAATTATTTCACACCTTTAAATACCTTTAGAAATTATTGAAAAATAATTACTCCATTAGGAAGCATGACTTACTTTTCATTTATTAGGCTAATAAAATGTAATGCAGAAGGCTGTCCATGGAGATAAAATAGAATAATCCTAATTGCCGTGCATATAGTTTTAAGCTTTTAAAAATAACTTTTTAAGTGAACAGGAGCTCTATTGGAGGTTCATATGCTTGCTGTTTATGCATCAAGACTGAAAAAAAGACGTATATATCAATAAAAAAAACACGTGAGGTTCAATTCAAGAGCTGCCGATGAGTTAAAACATTTTTTCTTTAAATGAAAAGGACCAAAGGATAGAGTGAAATATAAAATTGCAGAAATGCAATATCCCTTTAGGCTAATGTTATTGCGGCTTTATATGTGCTTTCCTGTTTGGTTAATGAAACAATGAAAACCCAAATTTCTCCACCCGACTTTATAGATGCTACAAGGAAAGTATTTCTTAATTCAGTTTGTCCAGTGCCTTACACAACGCCAGAGGCACACGGCAGATCTGTGACGTAGACAGGGAAAAGTAAACAAAGGTTACAGTACAACAACAAAAAATGAGTTGATTATGAGGTACATTCATTTTGCAAATATAAAAGGCCAACTGCGTGTGAAACTGAAACAAACTGAGAAAATAACGTACGTCTAAATAGTTTAGGTGTCGGTTAAAAATATTTCATTGCACACATCACGAAAGGAGCAATACAGCCTGGGAATATTGGAAAGTGCTGAAAGTATTTACTAAGTCATTCACTCTCTTTCTGTCACAGTCATGTCTCATTGACGTAGTCCAACAGGAAACACTTCATTTGAAAATCCTGTGACTCCCCTGACAAGAGCCTAAACAGTAAGCTGTAAATATACAGGAAAAACAGTTATTAGTGAAGCAGCGCAAATTAGAAGACCGAGAAGAGGGAGCTGATTGCCAGGCCGGTTGCTGCTCCGGCGAGCATGCCCAGAGCCACGTCCCCCGCGTCGCCGCGCTGCCGTTCCTGAATGATAACGTGGTTCACTTCGGGGGCAACGTATCCACCTTCACAGCATAACAATTTCATGTGATAATTCTGCCTCACGCAGCAAACTATTTAATACGGTTGCCGGCATGCAAGGGAGTGTGCGGCTGGTTTACCTTGATATTGATATGGATAAGCGACAGCGTAGGCTCGCCCATCCCCAGAGTAGATGAACTGTGTGGGATGAGCCGGTGGAGCTGTGTAGTCTCCATATGGGCCTGGGGCATAAACCTAGCAACAACAAAAAAAACGAACAAACATGTATCTCACTTCCAAAACGTATCCACCAGGTGGCAGCAAAATATGGCTTTGAGCTAAACCTGCTGTTCTTACTTTGTAATAACTACATTTTCACTAGGTTTGCTTATTTTTAGTATAAAATTGATCAAAATGAATTAGAGTAATAATAAAAAAACAATATAACATGGAGCAACAGAATATGGATAGCACTGTATTTTTCAGTCACGTTTACTCTGATTACTCCATTTACCTGTGGTTGGGCGTATTCTGAGTAAGGCGGAGGAGCAGATGCCACGACTTCCTGTGCAAAGCCAATCTGGGGAGAAGCTACCACCTGTAAGACCACCAAAAAATTTTTTAAACATGACATATAAACAGTTTACCAACAATACAGAGCTATGAGTCAAGACAAATGCAGAGCACTCTGAAACAGGCTGGGGGTAGCTTCATGGTTTGGAGATACTTTTTATAGCAGGGACAGGAAAACTGGTCAACAGGATTAGAAGATTGATGATCTTAAGGGGAGCAATCTGGGCAAGAAGTTTATCTTTCATATCCACGTATTAGAGTGGCTCACTCAAAGTCCACACCTAAATCTAGTTAGGAGTTCGGGATCAGAAATAAATGTTGATGTTCAGTCTTTTCAACATAAAGTAGCTTGAGCTCAAAGAAAGGGTGGAACTTCATTCTACTGAGCTGTACATCTAAAGCCGGGATAATACGGTGCGTTTCTCAGGCCGTCCGACAAGACTGCTTCATGCCCCACTGTGCGAGCTCCACAGATGTACAGAGCAAAGATGGTGACAAGGAAAGGTAAAAAAAAAAGTGTTGGTGCGTTCTTACTTTTGTTTCTAGACTGAATCGAATGACAAAAGATAGACGAGGAAAAGTGACGAATCTGGACACGCTTATAGCTGGGGGGGGGGGGACAACAGTTTGGGATGCCTGTTATTCAAAACGAGCTTGAGCTAAGCGTTGTTTTAACATAACACTAGCTAACACGTCACATACAGGGCGCAATTTCATTGGTCAATGCCAGACTGGCGTCGTAGAATTTCTGACTCTGTCTGAAGACAACAGATGGCTGGTTCTGGTCGTAGGTGCAATAAATATGCTATTGGGTTGGGCAGCACGTCACGCTGCACGGTCACAGATTGGTGAATCGCTCGCACCCTCGTTTTTTTATCACGACTCAAGCAAAGGTCTGGGACGGCCGTAATCGCACCCCGGCTCGTGATCCCGGCTTAACAGAGAAGTACCACTAATAACTTCCTGTTTTAGTTGCAGAAAAAGCTGGTTCTAAATGGCCAGATAAATAAATAAAAATAAAAAAATGCACACCAAACTTCACAGATTCTATTTAGAAAATATATATATAACATTAAAAACAATGTATCCTTTTACTTTAATTTTAGAACCATGCATACGTTTGTTTTTAGTGCATAAAATTTCAATAGAATACATTTAAAAAAGCTTTTGTGTCGTTACTAAATACGTCATTAAGGTGTAACGGTGTAAAGAAGAAAGTATGAGAACTGTATAGCATAGCACACAAAAACAGGTAAAGTACACGACAAACATAAATATAAGATCTTGTATACGACTTATTTATTTTAAATGTAAAAAGCACTCACCGCATTAACTCTGGCATCCTGCAATGCCATGCTCCATGCTCTGTGAAACAAGAATGGAAACCACAGTAATGACAAATTATCCAAATTCTACACAATCATACATACAATTAAACCTAAAGTTTTTCATGTCCCTGGCCGATTTACATGGAAAACTATCCTGATTCAACCAGGAACTTTTTTATCAATCCAAAATGGGATATAAAAGAATTAGAAAGTGTCAATTTTGAAACGTTGTGTTAATCTGCATTGCATTATAAATTGGAAAATTAATTTTTGCGTTTTTTATAGAGGTATTTTGAACTCAATGTCTTTGAGGCTGGGAGGCCTCTTTGCCATTATCCTAATCTTTAGCTTCCTGCAGAGATTTTCTACCACGCTTAAATCAGATGGGTGGGCAATTTCCAAACATGAATAGTACTTCCAGTCCAAAGAAACATGTTAAAATTAAAAGATTACTTTAAGCCCAAATATGCCAGGGATATAAAGAAATTAAGGCTGAAGAGCATTTATTAAGTCTGATCCAGTATCTTGAGAGTTTACTTGCTGCCTTACAAGGCATCATCCCCACTCTCTGCACACAAGCTGATGACACGCCCGTCTCTGCACACTATCTGGAACAATGCATCACGTGTTTTCCCTTCAGGTGGATTCAGCTCTGGAAGGTAGGACACAGGGGTGACACATTTAAAAAAAAAATATATATATATCAAAACTGTTACTTATAAAACTTCTCTTCGGCTCCACAAACAAAAACATGTGACAATACCCTGACAGGCAGCGGAGTTACGGATGTTAATGCAGTGGACTCTCATGTGGATGTCATCCTCCATGTCACGCCGCTGCTGGTCATTGTAAAACACCAGGCGTCCGTCGGCCCATAGGTCAAACCAATTTCTTTTCCACCGCCGTAGGATGGTGCCTTCAGAGTAAACATCGTCATATCAGGTTCTTTTTTTATATATACATATATTTGTCACGTTACATTGCTGTGCTTCTACAATCAAACATTTTGCTGATCTACTTATCTGCTGATCAGCAAATATAAAGTTAAAGTCTGCTTACTTTGTCTATGGAGCCAGCCACTCTTTACCACAGCCATCTCAGAAGAAGCACCTAAAAAGAGAGAACAGTAAATATAAGACTGTTTGTCAGAGCTCAGAGGCTGGTGACAGGGTGGGGTATATCCAAGACAAACCTCGTCAGTACGAAAGCAATTACAAGGTTCCCAAGAATGTTTATAGGAATCTACTGCATCAAAAGCAAAAAAAAAGCCCTACGTTGTGTGTGATAACTAAATGTAGTGATCCAGCAATCGTTTTGCATAAAGCATATACACAACTGCTTACTGTATTTGAGCTTGTAATCTTGGTTAAGACCGATTAGTTTAAAGATATATTATTTACTTTGTATCACACTGTATTCAATAATTTACTCCAAGTAAAGTTGAAGAGCAATCTTTAATTTTACTTTGACAGTCAGGATTCATTTGTTTAACATATTAGATGTAAAAAAGCAAGAAATTGGCAAGTTATTGGTGGGAAGAATAAGATGAGATTTAGAAAAAAAACGTAAACATGACTAAGTGTAAGAATAAACAACACAGCATAGTCCTAGCTAGATGCTTCATGTAAATAGCTAAGAAGAACCAGACGTCCTCGCGCGTGGTTATAGTAAAGGAAACACTCGGACAATGGCCTACTGCGTTTTACACATGATGTTAGAAACGTGTTTTTGGTCTAAATACTTACTTGAGTCCTTTAATGTTTCGGACAAGATAACCTTTCTTGAGGATACCGTGAACACGAACGTGATATGCGCTAACAAACGATGCGCTGCTCGGAGCAGGGAGCGCGTGACCGTACAGCAAACTGGACACAGCTGAAACAGCCGCTATGTCTTCTGCCTGTTGGTGGCGTTAAGCCCCGCCCAAATAGCATCTTCACGGACCAACAATCTATGTGGAGAGGGAGGTGTTTGTTTTCAACGACGTAACCTATCAGCTGACCGCTGTGGAAAGTGCTAGCAAAGGAAGCGAGGGTGCGTTTGGTTACCTTTTCGCCGGTGGACACACGTCCTCTCTCTCTCTCTCTCTCTCTCTCTCTCTCTCTCTCTCTCTCTTTCTCTGTCTCTCTCATTATTATTCCTCAATCCAATGTTTCTTCCAGAATCATTTTTTGTCATCACTGTCAAAAATGAATAAATCAATGAATAAATAAATAAATGCTGATATTAATTTCAGTCAGTGTCTGATTTTGTATATAAACTAGGCCTATATCAAAATTAAAACGATATATTCCCCAGATTAACATTGATATAGGTTTTAAAAGCTCTGTCGGTGAATCTCGGTCTGGCTGAGCAGAATTGAAGCTGATTATATTAAAAATGGCATGCTAGTACGTCAATTGGTTACAATTTCAGTCTTAACAAAAGTTTACCTTTTGAGTCAATGAGCAATTTTCTATTCTGTAGCCAGAATCAGAATATGCAGTTCTGAACAAAGCCATGGAAATCGATTTCAAATGTCTTGATATTTCTCCTGTTTTATTTATTCTAAGAATCCCTTATTTGAAATCATGAAACTGTATATTGTGCTTTTTTTAATTGCACAGATTTTTTTTAAATGACCAGTTAATTGGAAAGAGATGATCAAGGCTCATCGTCATCAATATCCAATTTAGATGACTTTTGGAGGACAAATAAATTATCTCCCACTCAATAACATTCTAATATTTATATCCAATAATTAAATTGTACAATTATATTCTTTAATAACAGTCATCGTTTGCATGTATTTATTTATGTAAAAATGTGTTTAAACAAGTTGTAGCTGTCTTAACCTCAACTTTAAGTGTTATGTTATCTTCCTAATATTAATTTATTTAGTCATACAACTGCTGGAAAAAAGTTTGAAAGCAAGACATAATAAAATAAATAAAACTCGACATGTGACTGTGATATGAATGTTTTAGCAGTGTAGGTATTTTCTTTGAAACCCAAATTTGAAACTAGCACCTCCAGGCCACCTACTGACGGCCAACTCAGTAGGCCAAAACAAACACACCCTGCGACTAAACAGTTAGCGTGCTAAGGAGAGTACGCAGAAGCTAAATAGACATCCCAAAATGGCAACGGCAATATACTTGGAGCATTATCTTGACAGTGAGTATCAGAAAACGAACTGTACCGCGGTTAACACTATCATATCCAGTTTGTATGAGGCTTTGTTGTATTTATTTATTTACCGAAGAACACGCTCGGGTGATCAGAGGTAGACGTACAGGCACGTTAGCGAATAGCTCGCGTGCTAACAGAGTAGCCAGACTATTTCCGACAGAAATAAAGTAGCATAAACTCTCCCTTTATAGTGCTCGGTTTACAGATATAAAGAAACGGCATTGAACTGGTCGCGGTAAACAGCGCACCACGTAGTTACTTTACAGCATGGACCAGTTTGTATCTGTAAAAACATGCGAAACGTGTTCAAAATATATATTATTTAAAATGTTTGATTGTCTTTTTCTTTATATTTTGTTGCTATGAATATTATTGTCTTCTAAAAGTTTGGTGGTGTACTATTAAATATTGCACTATGCATGTGCAACCTGTTGGAGACCGCGTTTCCCGTAACTGTTTAGGCGCCGGGGGCGGGGTGTTGGAAGTACTAGCGCCCAAACTGAAGCACCGCAGTGCTGCTGGACCCCTTTCATCTTAAACACCAAAATCAACAGAGTCGCTTTGTTAACGTGTAAAGCTCTATCATTTTGGTTCTTCTTGTAAACAGCTACTCCATAATTGCAGGTTTGTTTATGACGCATGTCTGCTGGTCACAACGTTTCCTTACAGAGCGAACTGGAAACCAGGTTGCTGCACATATCATTTTTACTGATGCAAGTATCTGTAAGCAGAAACAAATTTGTGGTGTGTGATCAGCAGTTATAGATACAATCAATCTGTTTATACAAATGTCCATCGTGGTGAAAAAAGCTGTAAAAATTGGATCATTATATTGCAGTTCTGATACTGAGATGACAGATAAAATTAAAAATTCATTGTGCATTTGACTTGTATAAACGAGTAAATGAATAGACTTGTGTTTCTGCTGAGATTGTTGCATTCTTAACACCTGTTCCTAAAAATAATTAGGAAAGGACTGTAAGTTGGCCCTAAATTATTATAAAGTTCCTATATGCAACATTATTCAAAGTTAGGAATGCAGCAATACTGGTACCGGGGCTTAAACTTGTACTCGTATCGGTTGTTTAACTGGTATTAAAAATGTGGAAACTTCACACACACAAAAAAAATCTCTTAAAATTTTAGTCTTGTGGTTATTTTTATTGATATTTTTCCTCTAATTCACCATAATTTTTTGTAATAATTAGAAAAGAAAACCTGTCTTCTAATTCATTTCATTTTTTTTATTTATTTTATTGTGCGGTAGAAGAATTGGTACTCTGTATCGGCAAGTACTCGGATACAAATATCGTATCGGTTTGAAAAAAAGTTGTATCATTGCATCCCTACACAAATCACAGTTGACCCTCATGAGACACCGAATGTGAGACATGTTGTAGTGTTGGCTTTTGTACACTACACAATGCTCTAATACGTTTCTATCATTATTATTATGCTGTCGATTTGAATATTTGAGAAAAGTGGCCAGTTAATATCATCCTTACAGGCCAAAATAGTGTTTTTTATGTGTTAGTTACGCTACTTGATGCAGAGCTTTCCCTTTTTTCCATTGCCAGTCCCTCTCAACCTGTGTGTGTGATAGCAAATAAGCCTTTTTATGCTCTTGAATCTGATTCATTTAGTTATAACAAAACAAGAGCTGCATTTTTTTAAATAAGGTTATTCATTATCCTCTGTCTAGGTATTGAAAATCTACCATGCGAGTTACAGAGGAACTTCACTTTGATGCGGGACCTGGACAACAGAACTGAAGGTGATCATTGTCCCTGATCATTTTACTATTTTATTTCTGGTGCCATTTTAAACCAGTACCTGTGAAATGGCTTTAGAGCTGTGGTGGCAGCAGTGGAGTTTATATATTTCTCTAATAATCTACCGTTTTGCAGAAAAGAAAGGAGAGATTGACAAACTGGCTGAGGAGTATATAGCGAATGTGAAGAACCTGGCGTCGGAGCAGAGGGTGGAACACCTGCAGAAGATCCAGAATGCCTACAGCAAGTGCAAAGAGTTCAGTGACGACAAAGTCCAGCTTGCAATGCAGACATATGAAATGGTCAGTCTGAACGCAGACTTCCAGGAATTTGCTATATTGTCAGTCGCATTTTCCTACTTTGAATATTTAATAATTTCTAGGTAATTTATTGTTATAAAGGTTTGATTTGTTCTGACCCAAAGGCAAAAAAAAATCAAATAAGAAATTCTTTACCACAGGTGGATAAACATATCCGCAGACTGGATGCAGATCTGGCTCGCTTTGAGAATGAACTGAAGGAGAAACTAGAGTTGAGCGGGTATGAGAGTGCAGATGGAAGAGGGCTGAAAAGTAAGTTGGGTAACTTGTAAGCCTTTTCCTGTGTGAGTCTGAATGAGTTTATTCTGATGAATAAATATTTTTACCCCAGAGAGCGATATACGGAGCCAGAGAGATAAGCGTGGCTCCAGAGGTCGAGGAAGGAAGGGTTCTGATGAAGATTCTCCCAGAAAGAAAAAGAAGACCAGGTAAGTTGGCCTGGTGGCTTAGACAACTGCATGGTTTTAAATGTCTTTTTAAAAAAAAAATATGTAATATTACATGTTAATCTGTATGTGTTATGTCGTTGCTGTTAGTCCGGACCTCAGCGATGCCCTCCTGCCTATGCAACCGTCAGACGTTTTGGATATGCCGGTGGACCCCAACGAACCCACGTACTGCCTGTGCCACCAGGTTTCGTACGGAGAGATGATTGGATGTGATAATCCTGACGTAGGTTTTAAACAGAGTTTTATTTTTTTTTATCCTTCTCTCCTGTCCCCAAGTTCATCTGAAACCATCTGTAGCCTGACATGGTTCCCCTATCATTTCTTTCAGTGTCCCATTGAGTGGTTTCACTTTGCTTGTGTTGACCTCGCCACGAAACCAAAAGGAAAATGGTAAGTAGTAATGGGCGATAGAAACAATATGTGATAGAAACGATATAAAATTGGCCCAACAGTGCAATAGCATTAAAACTTCTATCGCGATAAAGCATGTTGATGATGCAATCTACCCGCGAAATGTAGAGCAACGAGCTGCAGCCTGTGTAGGTAACCAGATCTGCTCAGGGGCCTGCGCTTAAATTTGACGAAACATTACATGATTGGCTGGACGTTAGAACATGGGGAGCCTAAGGCTCCTCCCCTTCCGGTTGGCCCACGGGTTCCCTGGCTGAAATAAAAATTATGAATGGAAGTCAATGGAGTGATGAAAGTTCTTTTCTGTTCCATTTTGTCTTACCTCCTGGATCACCCATATGTTGTACCTCAATTCAAATGATAACTAATGATGTGCATTTCGACTATGTTTGTCAAGTGATTTGGGATTTAGTTGGTGTAAAAAAAAAAAAAAAAAACTTCTGTGACAATGCTTACAAATCAGAAGAAGTCGCATATATGACGTCACCCAGCTAACGCGAGCTAGCACTAGCACGTAAAACACTCACCAAGAGCTTGTAGAGCTCCATGCTGGCTCTCACTCCACCGACTGCTTTACCCCCGACATTGCTGCTACTTTCCACATAAGATTTATAGGGGTTTGTCTCGTGTTTAATGCTCCTCCTTTCGTCCTGAAGGCTACGGTCCATTGTCTCCTCCTTCTTCTGCAGTTGTAGTCCGGCAAGGGTTTTTACACAAAACCTAAAATAACTTTTGCCGCCGGTCGAAAATCAGCGTTTTCTCTTCATCAAAATGAGTCTTTAAAATTCATGGACATCATATGTTAGATCCACGGCGCATTTCAAACAGGATCAAAAAATAACTTTTGTCGCCCCGTTGACTCTCATTCTTTCTCTTTTTTTTTTTTTTTTTTTTTTTTTGGCAATGGGGGACCCATGGACCGGAAGTAGAAGTGCGTGAATTGAGTTCCCCATTGACATAGTAGGCTTTTTTTTTTTTTTTATAACTTCATTAATCAAATTGTAAGACTACAAAACACGAACAAATTAAGTATATTGAGGAATTCAACAGATACAAACAGCAAAGGGTGATATATAAATACCGTACACACAAAAAAATTACGTATATGATTTGTTTTGACTGCTTTTTTCTTGATAACATGATATTTATTTGTTGTACAGTTAAACACATATCATCTTTTTGGGGTTTTCTAAAAAAAAAAATGTTTTAACATCATGGGAAAATTCGTCAAAATGCGGTCAATATCTAGCCTGACGTAGCCATACTCAATTCTAATCACAGTGTGAGTCTGATATTGCTCCATTGAGCTGTCATTATGGGGCGTGTTTTAACCGAACAAGGAAAAAAATGCCTCTGCACTCAATTGGATAGACCTATAACCAATCAGAGCAATGGAAGTGTGTGACGTTGCTCTGCAGAGCAATGGACGTTATGTGTTCCGCTCTTAAAATTCCTCTTTTAAAATTAATGCGCTGTTGATATCTTCTAGAACAGACTCGATGGCAGAATCTACACATCTCAGCTCTCCAGCGGCAGCCATCGTTGTAAACAAATTCAACCCAGGCGCTCTTTAGTGACGCTGTTGATTACATTACTGTTGTTCACCTGTCAATCATTGTTAGCCCAAATTGATTGGTCCAAACAGATCTTGTTCAGGCATAATTGCTCCTCAACAGAGGAATGCCAGACCAAACTTCCAGACCATGTACTGGGTGGGACTTCGGCTGGCACCCAGGCTAGTGAATAACAACCTGCCAAACTCTTTCCAAAGCCCATGCGTGAAAGAGCAATTCCAGCAAAGATGCGTCATGTTTTCTTAATGTTCCCATAGGAGCCGTTATTAACATTTATGCCTCTTTTAAAAGTTTTGCTTTTGCACAATAATTGTTCTCAAAACGACATATTTTCTTATTTTATTTTTTATTTCTTAAAAAAATACATTAAGCTGTTTGGTTTTCCTAATGGTCTATATAACCTGTTCTGAAATGGTTCCATTATAATTGATATATCAAAATATATATCGTTATCGCAAGAGGTTGCATTGTATATCGCAATATGAATTTTAGGCCATATCGCTAATTGTAAGACTTCAACTCTTTAATAGTAACAAGTCTGTTTACTGAAAGATAAAGGTTAATGTCTCTCTCTCTCTCTTCATCTGATAGGTTCTGTCCGAGGTGCACTCAAGACCGGAAGAAAAAATGAGATTTCCTTTCAGAAACTACAAACTATTTTTGTGTTGTTGGTGTCACTTAATAGTCTATTATGTATTTGTTTTGGCAATACTCCGTTAATAAGGGGGTTCAGACAGCTTTCCTTAAAAACCTTATCCACATTTGGTGTAAAGCTACTTTTGTGACATATTACCAGCTTTTCAAAGTTCCCTTCCCACTTTGAATTTCACAGCTGTTTTTGTCCTGTAGCTTTAAATCAAACTGTTTTTCAATACATTTACTGTAAGTTCCGGCTCCTGTCAGAAAGTCCTTCTCTTCAAGTAATAAGATGTAAATGCTATCATGACTAACGACGTTGGAGATCCCAGATTCTTGTTTTAGCAAACTTGAAATATCCGTTTTATAAACAGCTTTTCTTTTCTTTTTTTTAAACAAATTACCAGCCTGCTGAGAATTAGAGCACCTATATCCTTACGGTAACAATGGTGGTAAAAAAGGAATTGGGTGTCTGATTTAGTTTGTTGTTACTACCTCTTCAAGGTTTACATTAGAACCGCATAAATGACTGCAAGTGAAAGAGGGATATTACAATCAGCTAAAACCAAACTAGGAAAGAAGAAATGTAAACTCCAATTTCAACACAAGCCTATGACATTTTTGAATGTATCTTGGTACTAATGGCCAGTTTGTCGTCTTCGGTCACCTGAATTGAGTTATTTAAGCACTTTGAATAAAATTGTTGCCCCCGAGGACGTTTGATACTGCAGGCTAAGTTTTAAGAATAGTTTCTCATGTTGAACTTTGCTATCAAATGTTTTTTTCCTAACTAACAACTGTAGGGGAAAACACAGGTCCTTCAGATCGAACCATATATGGAGAGATATTATTGTATTTTGTATGAAAATATATTTTGTAGACACATTGTTCCAAAGAGATATTTGTTGTGTTGTTTAAATCCTGGCAACTCAGAATTATTTTAGTAGGACTTTAGCAACTTCCTTCACATTTGACTGTGAATATCCCTCATTTAAATGTAAACCACACATATAAGAACCAAAGTTTATGTATTTTGTTAAATTCTTGTATTTTATAACAAATAAATTTCCATTATTAATCATAAATTGTTTGGTTGTGGCATGACATGTAACATCTAAAGTATGTTTTGTAAAACACTGGGCTCTTTTACTTTGTGTATATTATCAGCAGTGTCAGCCTATCCTGAAACGTCTGCTGGATTCCTTATCATTTTTTTACAGAACAGAGCATAGCTGAGCAGAAGAATGAACACATTTTGTGACTAAAGACCCCGAGTGAGGGAGAGAGAGAGAAAGTTGATCATCTAGTAAGAACTACATTCTACCCCAGTGTTAAATGGAGTTTTTAAAATTCCTCATCTGATTCTTCATCCCAGCTGCAGTTTTCTTGCTTGGATTTGTCAAACTCTACCTCCAGATCATACACAAAGTTAGGGTTATCTTTCCACAAGCGGTTCCTCTGGAACAGCGTGTCCATTTGGCCCTTCTTTCGGGAAAGCTCCTCGTCATCCAGTTTGTTAAGATCCTCGTCAGGGTCCAGGCGGAAAGACGTGAGGCTGTCTTCCAAGCTTAAACCCTGCAAGTTATCGCGCAGGATGATATGCAGTTTCTCCAGTTGGCTTTGTGGTACTTGATCCAGATAATCCCTGTGCCTTGGGTGGTTTTTCAGTTTTTCAGCAGCCTTGCTACAGTCTGGAATACGGGGACCATATCAAGGTTTTAATTACACTGGAAGCCAAGGTGCAGGACAGTTTGTGAAAAAAGTACAAGGGGTTTTAATACTTTTGTCAGGTACTATTAACATAAGAAGCAGGAAATGACTGCACTTACTTTTGGATCCAGGGACGTCTTTACATTTAAATTAATATTAGAGGTAACAAAAAAATTGCACCATGACTCATTTTGATCCTTCCACCCAATCAGAAACAAGGTTTTACCTTTTGTATAATCATTAAATTAATGCAGACATTTTTAGTGAATTACTAACTATATGATTGTTAAACGTGTTGTCTTACCAGAATATTTGGAGAAATTTCGTACAGGTATGATTCTTTTTCTCATCTTTTGGGTGTCGGTGTGGACATAAATCAGAACTATGGATGGAGGGCTAAACTGAACTCCGCAGCGTTTTGCCTCAAAACCCATCGTCTCTTAGTGTTCGAAAACCGTAGTTAAACGTGCCCTGTCTCCCTAGGGTTTAAAGCTTAAAAATAATATTTAGTCCATAATTATATTGTCCACTAAACTGAGGAAAAGAAAGAAATTATTAACAAACGTACCGCAGGACCTTTCAGAGTAACCGTTACCAAGGAGCCTGACATTAGCCCATTTTAGTGACGCCAGTTAAAAAAACGAGAAACAAAAGGATTTGTGAGTGATAATTTCATAATTATAAATACATGTTAATAGCATGGAACGGAAACTTATTTCACTTTTCAAGTCTGTTATTACTGAAATAAGAGCTGCGTTAAATTCTCTAAGATTGCCTTTATAGTCAGGCAGGATTCTGTCTCCTACAAAACTACTAAATGGTCCTACAAAGTTCTCTTCCGCAAACATTCCTATCCGGAAATCGAGCCTTGCAGTATGCGAGATATTCTGAAAAAACTACTTAAACTTGACCTTAAAGGTTGTGATGTACTTTGAACTTTTTTTAGTGTTGGCTTGTTCAGCTAAATGCTACTGTTTGAATGAAGAGGGTAAGTGTTGTAGTTAGACGTGTCCATGTGTGAAGCACATATCTGAAAACGCTGTTGATCATGAAACATGCTAAATGCAGTTTAAACCGAGAGCTCTTATATAACCACAAAATTGAAATGAAAAGGATGCCACGCTATATGCTAACTCCTTCTGATCTGTTTTCATCTGTGTAACATTCACGTTTTAGCAGACGATCAGGAGCACTGTGATCAGCTCAGGCAGTGGCTAGAATCCTCCACTGTGTCCCTGGAGCTTAGTAAGAAGAAGGGCTTTCACAGGTATTTAGTTCTGTATCCATTATGACTTAATGACCACTGATAGGTGAAATGAATCACAGTCTTTATCTGCTCATCATTAAGCTGATCTGATAGAACCAGGAAGAATTGCCCAGCATAAGGATTTGAGGGAGTTTGACAAAGGAAAATTATGATGGGTAGATGACTGGGTCAGATGATCTCCACCACTGTAGCTCATGTTGGTGAAGTAGATAATGTTGGTTCTGATAGAAAGGTATGCAAAGCTATCAAGAGATGAAATCGAATTCATGTGTCTTATGTTTTACTGATATTTATATTTTGTTGTACTTTATCGTTATAGTTTTTTTTTTCCAGTTTTGATATTTTGATGTCTTAAACATTAAGAAACCAGTCTGGCATGGCTTAAGGAACTAATTTCTGTTGTGTTTTAGGGAGGTGACAACCACTGTTGAGCTCAGACCTGGTGCACTTAGTGGTGCCAGTGTGTTGCTGGTTTACAGATGGCCAAATGGTGTCTTTGTAGACCCATATCAACTAGCATCCCTAAGTGATCAAAGTAATTGGGAGGTAACACTATGACAAACACACACATATATATATATATATATATATATATATATATATATATATATAATTCTTTAAGTGCATATTTATTATTGTTGTCTTCATTTCAGTTATTGCTAGATTCCGCTATTGACCTAGAAGTGCCTGCTCACCAGACTTCTGGATTTCTGGCCTATGTGTTTCCCTCACATACTGGATCAGCTCCTAGTTTCCTAAATGTGGCAATTCCAGTACATGGGCGATATCACAAGCCTTCTTTCGTTGGAGATGCATTCACCTCTGTTCACATTGAACCTCCTGAACTGCTGCTGCGGACTGAAAAATGTAAAGTTATTTTTTTGTTTTACGTTCTTACATTTTAGAACTGCATAAATCAGATGTTTTTTCCAATCAAAAGAAAATTACAACACAGAGAAATGTGCCGCAATTTTTTTGATACATCTAGTAGTTATGAATCTGACAGAAAACATATGTGTTACAAGATTATCCACATTTATGCATCAAAATATATATTACTGACCTGTATTAATTTATTTTTTTAGCAATTTAACAAGAACATTCTACTTTGATCTTGCATTTATAAATTGAAATGTATAGAATTTTGTTTTATTACAATTTATTTAATAAATAGAAAAATATATCTTATGGTTTAGTATATGCTTACTCGTGTGTGTATATATACATTGACTTCACAGCAATCCCTCATACTGAGCAAGAAGGTAGCGACAGTGGAAAAGATAAACTTCCCATTAACAGAAAGAAACCTCCAGCAGAACTAGAACCTAGCTCAGTACAAGCAGCATCTGCCACGACCGACTGCGGGTTTGAGAAGAGACACAGAAGAACTGATATAGGAATACTTTCTATGTTAAAGAAAGTAAAAAGTTGATAACAGGATTTGGAGAACATTCAGTTACTAGGAGCACCATCTCAGTCGATGCCCCCCACCCCATCCCCCCGCAACAAGTCTGAGCAGGATGTCAGACCAAACGTATCATTTGTGGAGACCAAAACACTGAGAGAAAACACAGTTAACAGTTGAAGTATCAGCAAATAATGCGACTGGAGATTGATAGAAGAGAGGAGTAGCAGAGTAAAAAAAAACTTGTCAGTCTGTCCTCTTAAAAGTCTAGGCCTATGGAAGCATAACTACAGAGATAGCTCAGGATAACCTAACTCATTCTAACTATATGTTTAAACAAAAAGGAAGGTTTTAAGCCTAATCTTAAAAGTAGACAGGGTGTCTGCCTCACTAAATACAGATACTAAAATATCTGCCTTCCATTCTAGTTTTAGAAATCCTAGAAACTACCAGTAAACCTGCAGTCTGAGAGCAAGGTGCTCTTTTAGATCTCTGATGTTTGATGGAGCCTGATGATTAAGTCCAGCCTTGAAGCAACAGATGCATGGACTAGTTTCTCAGCATCACGCCTGGACAGCATGTTTCTAATTTTAGCAATATTTCAGAGCTGAAATAAGGAAATCCTAAAAACCTGTGTAATATGGGATTTAAATGTTATGTTTTGGTAAAAAGGTTCTTTATGTTATCACTGGAGGCCAATTTAATGCCATTGAGATGAAGTGATTGACTAAGCAGCTTCTTTTTCAGAGCTTCTGATCCAGATGACAACTTCTGTCTTTTTAGAATTTAAGAGCAGAAGGTTTAGAGTCATCAAGGTTTTTATGTCTTCCAGATTTGCCTGTAATCTAACTAACTGATAGGATTCATAAGGATTTATGGATAAAGGTAGTTAAGTGTCAACAGCATTATGATGGAAATTTATCCCATTCTCTCTGACGATTTTACCCATTGGAAGCATATGTATTGTAAAAAGAATTCATCCAAACACAGAACCCTGTGGTACTCCACAAGTAACCCTAGCTTTATCATTTATACGAACAAACAAATATAATTCTAACGAGCTAGTGTTTGTTTTGCAGATACTTCTGTGAGGTGTGTGAAAGTATTGTAAAGATGCAATTTTTAATCTGAGTCTTGTAATTTTCTTACTTTTCAGGCAGAGATCTTCACAGGTTTGAACAGTCTGTCGTGGACGCTCCTTGCACTGTCAGCAATTCAAGCATATGTTCATGGGTTAAACAAATTCTCCAGAAGGTGCTTTTTGACAACAACCTTACAAATCATTTGTTGAGAAAACAACAAAAAAACTGCTCCCTCTTCGTCTTTCTCATTTATAAAAAATCTTATTTCCTTTAGGAACCCAGAAGCAATATCAGTATCATGTTACCGATTGGTGATGGGTCCACGATGACGCTTGTATGTGGTGGAACTCTTCTTGTCACTATGATCTGCTGTGTGGCGCTGTCTAAAGACATGTTGAAACATCGAATCATTTAAGCTGCACAGTCAACAGAACTTGTGCTCTTCGGGTTGTAATGTTCATCATTTATGTCTGGGACCAGGATCATTCTACTTGTTTGCTATAAACAAAAAGTATCTGAAATCAGCTCTGAAGGAATTCCAGGTATCCACATTAAATTCACTCCAAGGAGCTCAATGTGACTGTGGTTTTTTCTGTTTCCTTCTGAAATTTTTGGCCATTTTCTTTAACTTATGCATTTCTGCCTCATTATACAAATTAGTAGAGCTGCCCTTCTTGGTCCAATTCCTCTACTATTGGTCAATAAACAGGAAGGAGCAGGATCCATGTGCAGATTGATTGTGCATGCCTGCACTTTTGGCTGTTTCTAGAGAATGCCTTGTTTGATAGGACATGAAGTCCTACCAGAGATGTCTCAGACGATTGCAGAAGAATTAAGGAACATTGCTATCTTAGCTGGAAGTAATACACTCAGTGATGACTGTTTATCATTTTGCGTAGATATTTTGAGTGAGAGGCTACTCCAGTTAGCTGCAGACACGGATAATGAAGCTGACCCGTTCTCCAGATTTTGGAGGAAGTAGCTTGTCGTTGGCACCTTTTTATTCACCTGTTGTTTTATTTTGTTTAAGCAGTTGAAAAACAAAAAAAGAATGTAAAGAACTGAATATGTTTTTGATAAATAAGAATACTTTTTTTGTTACCTTTGTCAAGATAACAGAATGATTTTCTAATGTTGATGAAATAAACATAAGAAATGTGTGCAATGTACATCGCATGTTACTGTAGAAAGCTTGTCCATCTGAGAAGGAATAAAAGCTGGCCCAAAACAAAAGCAAACTACGCTGCTGCTTAGAGCCCATAGATGTTCATTATGCCCCATTAATCCTTAAATTTGACCTCATCCCATAGATCTAGAATTGTAATATTTGTTTATAGAGGAACTATTTAATTTGATTTAATGTTTTTAGCAAAGCTGCATTATACATTTTTACTGTATCAAATGACATTTTCAGATAAAT
This sequence comes from Apricaphanius iberus, assembly GCA_028564705.1. Lineage (NCBI taxonomy): Eukaryota > Metazoa > Chordata > Actinopteri > Cyprinodontiformes > Aphaniidae > Apricaphanius > Apricaphanius iberus. The sequence goes on from JAPXFQ010000256.1 coordinate 1,833,773, forward strand.
TTTTTTTTACCAGTTTGTAAAAGTGCAAAGACTAATCTTCATAATTTGGTTAGGTAAAATCTGATGCTATAAATGTAATATTTGTGTTTGAGCTTGGTTTGTTCACAAATACATCTCATATAATAAATAATTAATAGACAATTTTCAGTGATTGCTTTCAGGGTAAACCAGTTAAACTTGGTCCCCTCTACAAATTCCTATGTTAGTGGTGGTTATGTTCTTATAGGGTAGCGGGGCCCCTAAATCATACTCTGCAAAAAGCTCCATACATCCTCGGACCTGCCCTGGAGGGAAATATGCATTTGCTTTTTAATAGTGTAAAATGCTTTTCTACATCAGTTTCCTGTTTGATTATCATCTCTTTATAACCGTTTTCGAATTTAATATTTCAAGATCTGAGTATTTTTAATGAAAAGATTATTTAATGTTTGGAGAACCCCTGATGGCTAACTTTCCCCTCACTCCATTCATTGAAGGGCTGGCTTGCTGAAGGGGCCAGGGCTGGGTCGGTAGTTCCGCTTCCCCCTTCGCCATAGCGGAATTATCCAAGGGCCGAACAGACTGATGAAAAGTTGAACTGTAAATAGTTGGACTCTGTATTTTACTTAGGGTGTTTGGGCACTGGGTGTTCCATCCAGACTCCAAATGACACACCTGGAGCACTTTTAGCGGATTTTTATTCGTTTTCCAAGCGGTCGGGGGTCGAGTCAAAGCGGTGTAGAAACTCCGGTGAGCTCCGCCGCTCCTGTGTCGTCTCCGTTAGCCCGCTAGTTGAGAACATTGATGGGGGGCCGGTTTGGCAGGTTTATTTCATATCCTGTGCTGGGTTTGTGAAAATATAAGTTACTGACAAAAAAAGTTTTAGTACCCTGGCTAGTCTTCTAGCGTTAGCTTAAAAGCCTTTAGCCACGTTAAGTTTGTACGAGATGGTGTAGCTTGCCATGCTAAGTATAACTTAGCTAGCTCACTTGTTGGTCAAGCAGTGAATGCTAGCGATAGCCTGCTAACGCCCCTGTTGGTGCTCCTTTTAGGGGCAAATAAAATGGTGGAAATAAGTTTGATTCTGGGAAAATCTACACAGACGGAGACGAAATAACAATTAAGGAGCTGCTACGTGTAAGCGTTACAAACCAGGGCTTAAAGATGGAGTTGCTTGCAACGTTTTCATATTAAGCAGACGTCTTTCATATTTAATGTGTTTATATTTTTTCTTAATCACTTGGTAACTTAGATTCACTATGCTGCTAGTTTCAGCTTAAGGTAACTAAGTAACATTTTTGTTAAAATTAAATCAACTTTGCCCACGTAGGGAAGAAGTCAGGCTGTGATTGTACATCCCTTGAAGTTACATTCTCTTATTAAAACTTCATGTTAAAGAATTAGGTCTGAGACAATTAAAGCATGAATTTCACAATGCTTTTACAAGTAAAAATTGTAAAAGTATAACATGCAGATGTATTCCGCCCCGTTTTTTTCTGATAACTCTTAAAATCTATTGTAACCTGTTACCCTTTTTTTTAGATTTAGTCGGGGGGGTAGAGTACTCAAAAATCGTGCTTAAGAGTAGTAATACTACAGTATATTTTTACACAAAGTCACAAATAGCAAACTACTTGATCTTAACACCGTATTTGATTTTATACTATAATTTTATCAGACAGAAAAATATAAAGTTATTTCAAAATTCTAGTATGCTAGACTAAAATGAAAAAAGAGTAATGCAATAACATGCTTACGAAATGACAAATTCTAATCAGTAGAAACATCTTTCAGTGTTTTTTTTGTTGTGTTTTCAGTGTGAAATTTACACACAAAAAAACACATGTTCGAACAAAGTTAAAATACTTTCATGGACAATGTATGTAGTTTACCGTATTTTCGCTCAACCTCCAAATGGCACAAAAGGCTCAGCAGATAGAAAATAACATTAAAAAAACAAAGCCTGTGATCAAACAAGAGGTGTCACTAACATAGACTGTAGGGCTGGGTCTGGGGGATTTTTGGTTAATAATGCTTCATATATTGAGTGAAGGTAACATGAACAGTAAGGTAAAACTACCCCCCCCCCCCCAACAAACTTGTTACCAATGCTAACTACATTTACTCTTATAAAAACTTCATGTGATTTCAAATTATTAAGTCAGACAATTGAAGCATGAATTTCACAATGTTTTTACAAGTAAAATTTGTAAAAGTATAACATGCAAACGTATTCCGCCCCGTTTTTTTTTTTTTTTCTGATAACACTCATTTTATTAGAAAAAGTTTCTCTGAAGTAGGTTATTGACATACTCTGCTCGTTTTAATAATTAATTTTACACTCTAACAAAAGTTTTATTTCTGCCTAGGTGCCTCGGTGCGTTGTCTCTCCTATGCGTACACTAATGCCCCGTCTGATGTGAGTCTCGCCCCCCTTTCTTCACTGTTTGCCATCATCTCCATCCTGAACCGCTTTTGCTTGGCTGCATCAACTTCTCTACAATGTGCGATAACGGAGACCCTGAGGACAAACCCCCAGCTCCCCCGGTCCGGATAAGCAGCACCATCTTTGGGACCGGCGCCGGCAAAGACTCGTTCTCAGCCAACCACAGCACCAAACCGCTGCCGTCCGTGCCCGAAGAGAGGAAACAACGGAAAGGAATCATGTCAATCCTGTCAGGGGCTGAAAAAGGTGAAGCCAGGCGAAAACGTTTTATCCAGAGAGACGGTTGTAATAGCTGTATGATTGATTTTGCTGAAGTTTCGGTTTCTTCCATGTAGGTAGGAAAAAGGATAGAGACAAAGAGAGACCAGAGATCTCACCGCCTTCTGATTTTGAACACACCATACATGTCGGATTTGATGCTGTAACAGGAGAGTTCACAGTGAGTGGTCACTATTGGGCCGGTCCTACTTTGGTGGGGTGAGCAAAACACAGTAGCTGCATCATGAGTGAACTTTCTTTTTTGTCTCATGCTTAGGGTATGCCAGAGCAATGGGCTCGACTGCTACAGACCTCAAACATCACCAAGTCAGAGCAGAAGAAAAACCCACAGGCTGTGCTTGATGCTCTTAAGTTTTACGACTCTACGGGCAACGGCCGCCAGAAGTATCTCAGCTTCTCGTCCTCTGGTGAGAAAGATGATTCAGGCTATATTTATAGACCCAGGTCATGGCTGACACTATTTAAATCTCACATTCAATTATAAAGAATCAAATTCTTGGGCAGTATGTAGTCAGACTCAGACCCAATTACATACAGTCCAGTTCAGTCCTGCTTAAAAATACCAATTTGATAAAGGTTTTCTAATTGAGTAAGACATTTGAGTAAATAGTTGAAGGGAACAACTTGCTTTTAATATGATTAAATGTCAGAGCCTGTCTTAACAAGCTGAGGAAGGAGAGTTGGATGCAGCGCGAGTCAGGATTTCATCCATATATAATCTATATAATCTATAATTTACCTCTTTTTCTTTTTTTACAGAAAAAGAGGCCTTCCCTCCAGGACCTCAGTCCGTAAGTAATACTGTTTGTTTTGTTTTTAACAATAGTGTCCATTTTTAGTTTTGCTCTTCTTATGAATTCACAAAAACATTGCTTTTATTTTGAAAAAGCCTATCAAAAAAAGCTCTGAACCCTCATCTCCGAACATCAAAGACATCGACGATGACGACGATGATGAAACACCTCCCCCTATTGTGGCTCCAAGACCTGAACACACAAAGAGTGTAAGTTACCTCCAGTGTAAGTCTGTGGAAAGAAAAGCTACCATTTTTGGTGCTTCTTTTCAGTTAATCTCATGTAACGTTTTAAAGGTCTCGTTCACCGAGAAACCGTATTAATAATTATTCTGTGTGAAATACGGTCGGTCACTCTGAGCTGCATATGCTTGTTGAGCGTGAACGTTTTCTCCAGCTCCTTTGCTTGCATTATCCAAAGAAAGAAAGCATATGGCAAAACGAACCGGTCAGGAAAAAGCCGGTCCCTTCTACGTCACAGGGAAAATTAGTATTCATGGTCTTGCCTGCCTTGGCTTCCGACCGCCCACGGGAAGTTTGATTTTTGCAGTCTGGAAAGAGCAGAACACGTCTTAGCAAGTAGAAGCGAAAGCTAACTGTTAGCGACACCACAACACGGCAGAACAGGGTCGGTCCTGGTTCATTTGTGGACAACAGCGTTGCATTTTTACTCAAGAAGAAGGAGCTGAGGAGCAAACTGTGGGTATTTGCCTGGAACACCACAGTGAAGTTAGTTAATGATTTGTTTAAAGGCAGCAGCATTGCTGTTAGCCAATCAGAGGCCGGATGTTTGCATATGGTGAATAATAATGATTTAGACATGTGCCCCCCCCTAACCTTCTCCTCTGACAAACTGCAAACTCCTAAAAAAGGAGAGCCCCACCATTTATTCCACATAACACTGCTACCAAGGCATTTATTCATACTGGAGACCACAGCAGATATATTGGAAAAATGAGTGAATGAGACCTTCAATGGATAATAACGTTTTTAATATGTTAATTCTAATGAATTTCATTATGTATTTGGTTATGTGTTCCAGGTGTACACCCGGTCTGTAATTGACCCCATTCCTGCTCCAAGTACATGTCCAGATGGGGATGCTGCCTCTAAGACTGCAGATAAACCGAGAAAGAAGACAAAGATGACGGATGAGGAGATTATGGACAAACTGAGTGAGTTATTACCAAACTAGACGCGTTAGGCTGAATGAAAACACGAACAGATTAGTTTCCCTTCATACGATTACCTTCGCTTTTCTCATGATGGTCGTGATCTTTGTTACAGGAACCATAGTTAGCATCGGAGATCCCAAGAAGAAGTACACTAGATATGAAAAAATTGGTCAGGGGTAAGTACCAGTGACTCATCCAATGTAAAAAAAAATGTATACCCTTTCATTAAAAAAAGTGTCCTCCTTAAAACTATGATGAGAAGATTTTCAGTCATTTGCTGTATTAGCATAATTGTAATTATCAATTTAATGAGGCTTACCTTTTTGCTACATTTGCACATATTGTTGTATTCAGTCTGTGCTTTAAAGTCGGAATTTCCAACTTTGAAAATGAAAGAAATGAAACCCCAAAGTCAAAATTTCAAGTTATTTTCCAGTAGGGCTTCTTGCTGTAAAATACATCACGTTGCTCAAACTCCCCAATTCCACATCTGTTTTGCATCTTATTAGACCAGTAGTGAGGGTGGTGTACTGCAACCTTTTTTGTGTTTGAGTCACGGCAACAACCATTACATCAGACTTTGAAATCAACCAAAGTGGTTGGTGTTTTAAAATCCTGCCTCAACAATTTTTATGGAAACGAACAAAACAAAGTTGCACTCTCCTCAAGATATTAGATATGTATTAGAGCTGCACAAAATGGAATTGCAATCATCACTGCAATATCTGTATGTTGCAATTGGACAGCCTAGGCCCAATATTTGATCAGTTGAAACTTTCTTCAGTGGTGTGTTTTTCTGCTCTGCATGCTACTAATATCTTTAGCTAGTCTGATGGACTTTCACTTGAAGCTCACAGCTAATAGTTGTGGTGACATAGTGATGATGGAAAGGCAGGAAATGTGGCACCTAAATTGCCACAGCATGTTATCTTGTTATCATGCCGCCTCAGTAATTATTCAAAGTCTGCGATGTTGAAAATAGCGACTTGGTTTGCTCATAAAACAAACCAAGTAGCAACAAGTCCACAGCGGTTGTAAAAACAATGAAAGGATCATTAGAAAGAGTAAGAAAGGTAGGGCTGGGTGATATGGATTAAAAATGAAACCTCTGACTTTTTTCATACAAAATCCGATTTTGTTTTGTCTTTTGAGAAATTGCAACTGACAAAAAAAAATTCAAAAGCTGTTTTTCAATTATATTGCCTTGAAGCTGAACTGAATTCAAAGTCCAACTAAAGGCAAGCTGTAACTTATCCTTGTAAAACCAGATGGTTGCCCCTAAGTGGACTGACATCACTCTGAGCTATGGATGTCCAAGTAGTGCATTGCTAAAATTCAAATAACTTCAATTACTTACATATAGAAAATAACTTTAATAATTTTCCACTAAACTCCTATTTTCTCAGCTTGCTTTCAGTTGTTGTGTAGTTTCTCAACTTTTTTTTTGTTTTTTGGCCAGGGTATTGAAGTGTTGAAAAAGTATTGAACTAAGTAGAGTTCACGCCTTACAAGCATTACATTTAATTTTTTTTATTAATATAGTCATAAATTTGACATCTTATTTTTTTAAATAATTAACAAACATATTTTGTTGTACCTAATTAAACGTCACAGCGAAGTGTACATTACAACTCTGCACTTGTTGCTATGGTTCCCAGCCACGATTTGCGACAGCCCCTATTCAGAGCTGCACCTGCATCAGGATCATGTTTCCCCTTTTCTAACTACATTATGCTTAGACATATTTTATTAGCCACACAAGCATTGTTCTTCATCTTTCAAACCTCTCCTTTTAATGAAAAAAGGCAGCAGAGTGTCTGTTACTACGCTGTGACTACACACCTTTGATGCATTCAAAGTTCAGTAACGTAGGACCTTTAAAACGTATAACAAAAAACACTGAAAATAATACCATAAACCATGTTCATTGTCAGTTGGGAAGCAATCTTTGATGCAAAGTAAATATGCCCTACTTTTTTTTGGAAAGTATTAAAAAACAAACAAAAGCTATATTACCTTCATTAATTCTGTCTTCTTTAAATATCTCAGGAATTTGTTTTAGAACTAGAAATTGGATTTCCAGTTGCAATTTGGTATCTTGTCAATGTTCTACCAGGTCCCTTCTCTTAACAGAATGCAATAACATGTTCCATAGTTATAACAAGTTATAAAAAAGTCAAATTTCCCTGTAGTGATTTTACCCTGCCTACATAATGTATTTTTTAACCCTTTATGACCAAATCTTAATCTAGATATTATTTCCTCCTTTTTGTTTTGTTCTGTTTCCCTATTATACCAACTTTCTTTTGAATATTATGAAGCTATATATCAGTTCTTTCTTCTTCCTATTGTTTCTGCCATATATATATAATTGTTCTTTTGTAAGTATAGACATGTATATTTTTGGCTATAACCCAGCATTAAATGTTAGTGATTAGGCCTTAAAAAGGTAATTAAATTTCACTGCTTCAAGTGGAGTATAAAACAAGCTCAGTCTCAGCTAGGGCTGAACGATTTCGGAAAAGAATCTAATTGCGATTTTTTTTTTTTTTCCTTCAGTATTGCGATTTAATTTGCAATTATTTTAATGGGGCTTTTCTAATGCATTTTTTAATTAATGCAAGCAAAAATATTATGTATTATAAACAGAATTCTTTATACATAATTTATTCTATTCCATAAGATAGACTTATTTTAAGACAAAGGCAAATATAAACAACTTTATCTACTTTTAATCATCACACTTGATGGACATCTGCGTCGTTCTGCAATCAAGGTTTTCTTCCTTTTGATCCCAGTTGGCAGGTCCCCCCGGTGGGGTTATCCGGAAAGAAGGGTGCTCTGATTTTTAATTCTCCATCGATCAAATGCACTTTCAGTCTCTGATATGGCTCCGTAGAGCGGTTTGATCACAGGTCAGTTGTTGCAAAATACTCCACTGTTTTCAGTGCGGCTTTAACTTTCTGTCTGCATTTTTTATACAGCGCAGGTAAAATGTGGCTAAAATGTGTTTGTGAGATTGAATCCTAGCTTATTCATCATGGTTAACAAAGCAAACCCTTGGCTATAAAACACGAAATAGCACGAGTTATTTCCATGTGCCGTTTTTTTATTTTCGTAAGGAGCAATCTTTCAAACAGCTCGGTCAGCGATCCCCGTCGTCTGGAAGTTTGTTTACTGGAAATTTAAACACTGGTGGCGGTCAGTTTAGCCGTGCAACTCTCATATATGGTGGTGTAATGTTCTTAGTTGTTGATGAAGGTTCGTAGTGTATCTCGTGAGGCAGCAAGGCGGGTTCTGCATAACACCTGCCGTTGCGCAGCATCAACATTTTCATAGCCGATATAATTTCCCACAACGGATGTACTGTTCCTCTTTGGTACCAACTATTGTGCAGCGTTGATTCTGTTAAGCTATAAAACATTTTAAAACAGGTTAAAGTGCAACGTTTTCTTCTCTCTCTGAGAGCTGTTTACAAGTCACGTGACTTTACCAGATATGTTTACATCAAGTCAAATTGCAGCCTTTGTTATTAGGAAATCGTATTTTATCAAATTGCGATTCGTTTAGTCCTAGCCTCAGCCCCACCTCCTTAGCGAGTTGGAGTTGGCAACTCACAAGCCATCAGCTTGAAACGATATGTTTCAGGATCGTTCACCTCTTCCACAGAACATTCCCCACTTTCCTCTGAAAGAGGTGGAGAGAAATCTTCAAACTCATAATTGCCCCCCTTTTTGAGTCGGTGGAGCTTACATTGCTATTGCGCTATCATCTTTTTGGCTGTCTGTGTGTGTTGCTGCAGAAGCACTGTAGGCAGTCAACATGTCAATCACAGCTCGGACCACACCCAACCATTGCCCTCACTGCTCTAGCAGGCAATACCTCATTTTGAGGCATTTTTGAAACATAAAATGTGTGTGTAGTTCATTCATGTCGGGCATGAGTTGCTCTTTAAAGTGTAGGCTACAGGTTAGATTCAACCCTTAAACCATATTTTAGAGAAATATATTGGGAACAGTTTCTAAATAAATAAATAAAAACTAATATATTCTGTACATTATTTTTGAGAATACGAGGCCGGAAGTAACGTGGGAAAGGGGAGTCCTGTCAGCTCGATCAATAGAAAACTATAGATTTTAATGCCGACTTTGACACAGATTCAATTATAAACATTTAAAACTACACATATGATGGACCACAACCATACAGCTATGAGCCTACTGCATGCCCCAGATATTAGCCCAAATCAAACCAATGCTAGCCGACGCTAAAGCTTAGCCTCGGTGCTACAAGTTAACTTTACCGTTTCTTTTACAACCCAAATATCGCCTTGATTCGAGTCTTCGATAGCAATCTTTCAACAAGGTTGGTAATTAGCAGATGTCAGATGACAAGACGAGCAGAGATTACGTCTGCGTAGAGCTGAGCTTCTGATCGATCCAGTCGTGTCTCCCAGCCAGCTGCTGCTGTTTTTGAAGCAGCCGCGGACATGAATACAGGACAAGTATACAGGTCCCATGAAGCTGTAAACATTGCAGCACGCTGGCTGGTCTAACCTGGTCTTTGCTTCAGTATAAACTCCGTCACATCGCTGGTGTTTTAAACCTCTGCTCTGAAGTGAGCGTCATAAATGACCCGGTTTTCCATAGCCAAAGCAGAAGTTGAGGGCCGTTCAGTTCAGCTGCTTAAAATGCACCGAGACGCGGGAGATGCTGCCTGTTTTTAGTTTTTTCTTTGGAAACCTGTGGGTTCGATGTCCTGACAGGATGGTTTCTGCCAGCACATGTTTTGATCTTGTGATTTTCTTGGCAATGTCTGTTCATTACGAGCACATTTCACATGATCATATTGGCCTCACTTATAGTTTCATCCTGTTCCCTGACTGGCAATTGGCAGAGCAGAGTTTGGACAAAACAGATGTATCTGAGCATCCCTTCTCTCAAATGCAGCCAATATGCATAGTCATCCATGCTTCTTCATGTCACAGAGAGCTCAAAGTCACAAGATGGACACTCATTTGGAATCCCATTTTTCTTTTTTGGTTAACATGCATACCTCTAACCCATAACCATTCTTTTGAACAGCTCAATACATTGTCACGTTTCAAAAGTTTTCTATAAAAGACGGCGAACATATCAACATGCCCTAATGACATGTAAACAGATGCCTACCTTGAATACTAAACAGTGCATTAGAATAAATCAGACTTGCTTTAATATTGAAGAGGGAAATATTTGAAACGGGGAAACTTATGTGAGAGCCAAGCTCATTAAACTGAAATGGGTGTATAGGGGAGGAGGATCGCTTCCTCTGCAGATGCTACTTTTATATCATAGACAAGTTACATTTTCAAACACTCAACTTTGATTTTTTTGTGTGTGTGTCAAATAATACCCTGTATTTTTGCGTTTTTAGGATCTGATAATCTTAGTTAAACATTTTTTTTTCTATTTTCCTGATTCTATTTTTGTTTTTGTTTTAATTCATTAATGAGTGGATTGTTTTTCAAAACCTGTCAATTTTTTTCTTTCTTTGCTCCACACTTTTTACAGGGCATCAGGAACTGTATTCACTGCCATTGATGTCGCAACAGGGCAGGAGGTAATAGAATAAAAAACAAAAAGAAAAGTCAAATTTTTTTCCCCAGTTTTTAAAATGTAATTGTTGCTGAAGTGATGAGTGATTCAGTTAAAATATTTAAAATTTTATTTATATTTGACCCAACATCCTGCTTACAATGGTAATTTAAAAAAGCCAATTGAATAAACCAATCATCTCATATGCTTCTGAAATGTTATTTGTTGGAGGTTTTTTGTTTGTATTCTTTGCATGTTTCCATAGCAGGCATGAGCTTCACATTAAAAGAAATTAAATTAGTATTTTTTGTACAATTACCTTTTGTATTAAAGCTCTGATTGTTCATTTTGACAGGTGGCCATCAAACAGATCAATCTACAGAAACAACCCAAAAAGGAGCTCATCATCAATGAGATTTTGGTGATGAAGGAGCTGAAGAACCCCAATATTGTCAACTTTTTAGACAGGTGACGATAAACCTCAACCTGCTTCGTGCAGAGTGTTTAATAGCGCTTCATTTGGAAACCTCTCCATTGGTCTTCACATAAACCCCGGCTGTTGTTGTGTTTTTCAGTTTCCTGATGGGGGAGGAGCTGTTTGTGGTGATGGAGTATCTGGCTGGGGGGTCGCTGACAGATGTGGTCACAGAAACCTGCATGGACGAAGCTCAAATAGCTGCTGTCTGCAGAGAGGTGCTCTAAACGGTTCACCTCGTCGCTTTCCCAACAAATTCGAATCAAATCCTGCTTTCCACAGAAGGACACGATTTACCCCCCTCTTCTGTCTCCTCTTGATTCCAGTGTTTGCAAGCTTTGGACTTCCTACACGCTAACCAAGTTATTCACAGAGATATCAAAAGTGACAATGTTTTGCTTGGGATGGATGGTTCCGTAAAGCTGAGTAAGTACCGTCCTGCTGATTTCCTTGCAAGCAACTTCATTCTTCAGGTTGAAAGAAAAACTTTCTCTTTTTTTTCTATTGGCAGCCGATTTTGGCTTTTGCGCCCAGATCACTCCTGAGCAGAGCAAACGCAGCACGATGGTAGGCACGCCCTACTGGATGGCACCTGAAGTGGTGACCAGAAAGGCTTATGGGCCTAAAGTAGACATATGGTCTCTTGGTATTATGGCCATTGAGATGGTTGAAGGAGAGCCTCCCTATCTGAATGAGAACCCACTACGAGTAAGTACAAAGAACTGCTTTACCTCCAGGCTGCTAATTTAGCATGGAGCATTAAATGGTCATTTGTGGTTTTTGAACAACTGCAGCCTTTTGACTCAAAAGAACAAAAAACGTTTTTATTTATTTGCGGTACCGGTCAGATTCTTAACAAAAACTGAATTTAATTTAATTTTTTTCTTCAGGATGATTGTCTTAAATTGATGTGATTAGTGGAAGAAAAATGAATTGTGGTTTTTCAGTTTGATTTTACACAAGCTAGCCTAGAGTTATGAAGTGGTAGGAAAAAAAAATCATAGTTTTTTTTTATACACTTATAAAAAAAGAAAAATCTCGAAGCTGATAGTGTTCATCTGTGAACAATAATTCTCAATTGGATTTAAATAAAAGCATAAAACCTTAATAAATAAAATAAATAAATAAATAAAATGAGTAAATAAAAAATAATGAGAAATATCTAAAGTAGTCTCCAGCATATTTTCTTTCAGTTGTGGGTAATATTTAGCTCCATCTTCGATCAAGTCTGACCAGCTAACCTGCCCCTGCTAAGGAAAAACATCTCCACAACATGATGCTGCCACTACTATGTTTCACTCTGGACCCAGCAGAACAGAGCTCCTTCATCCCTTCATGGCTCTTTGCAAAGTGCAAACAGGACTTCTGTTTTACGCGCACAACTACTTGTCAGCCTGTTCCCTGTTCTGAGTTGGGGATTCCTGCAGCTTCTCTCCAGTTACCAGAGGCTTCTTTGCTGTTTTTTCTGATGGCTTTCCTACCCTCTAGTCAGTTCAGCTGGGTGACAATGTCTCGATGGGTGTGCAAGTACCATACTCTTTCCATGTCAGGGGGAAGACTTTAACAGAGCTCTGGGAAGTGTTCGGAGCTTTGAATAAACCTCGAAGGCCTTCAAGGCATTAAACTTCTCCACGCCTTCATCCCTGAGCTGTCTTTTGTGTTCCTCTGTCTTTGTCATGCTGTTGTCTCTGTAGAACCTCTTGAGGCATCACAGAACAGCTGCAGAGGAAATTGCACCGAGGTGAACTCTTTTTACCAAATGTGCCGCTCAAAGGCATTTGGTAACACTGGATTTTATTTAAGGGTATCAAGAGGAATTGGTGCAAAATACAAATGTTTACTGCAGTTTTGTTTGTGGTGTTTGTGAAATAAATATAAAACAATTAATTTTTCTTCCACTTCACCACTATATCACATAGAATCACAATAAAATACATTAACGTTTATGGTTGTAACAAGGTGAAAAAGTTTTCACAGTGATAAAGTTAGATCGCCATTTTGGATTTAGGGCTCATAAACCCAAACTTTTCTCTTATCTCAACCATTTTGGCAGGCATTATACCTGATTGCCACAAACGGCACACCCGAGCTTCAAAATCCAGAGAAGCTGTCTCCAGTTTTCAGAGACTTCCTGAACCGCTGCTTGGAAATGGATGTAGAGAAGAGAGGCGGAGGCAAGGAGCTCCTGCAGGTAAAAACCTTTAACCCATCGTATTGTTGTGTCATTTGATTGTGGTGGGACAAAAAAACGATTTGGCAGCCACCAACCGTGCAATTTGTCCAACTTAAAAAGACAAGATTTATCTGTAATTTTCCTCATAGATTCACTTCAACTTCAAAAAACAGATTGCAAAACAAAATCCATGAAATAAATATTGTATGAAATTTAAATAATTTATTTGTATAATTGTCCAGAAAAGAACTGGTCAGTAACTCATGTTTGACTCAATACTTTGTTATGCAACCTTGGTTGTCAAAGACAGAGATCAAAATTTTCCTGTAGGTCTTCACCAGGTTTGCACATACTGTACCTGGTATTTTGGCCAATTCTTCCATGGAGATCTTCTCAAGAGCTGTGATATTTTGGACCAGTCGCTGGACAAAACTGACTTTAAACTCCCGCCACAGATTCTCTATTGGATTGAGGTCTGGAAATTGGCAAGGCCATTCCAGGACCTTAAGATTTATTATACATTGCCCCTCCTTATCGCTTGGATAATGCGTTTGGGATTATTGTCATAGTGGAAGATCCAGTCCTGTTTCATCAGCCTCTGGCGGCATTTTGGGGTAAAATTCCCGGCTTGGTGTGTCTTCTGAATGCGGCATGGCGCTGCGGGAATTTTGTGGCATTTGTGCCTGTAAGCTTGGTAGTCATTTTACCAAAGCATTGCCGCTACGCTGGTCTTATGAATGAAGTCGCAACGCCTTGTCTCAACAGAGAGTTATATCATGATGATGTATTGAATGTGCGCTGAGCCCTGGCTGGCAACAGTACGTAAAATCCGAGTATACCTGGGGAGTTCATTTAGCATTTGTAAACTGGATCAGCTGAGATGGCAAATTGGAGTGATGTCGAGGTCCAGGAGCTTCTGGCGTAGAGCTGAAGACCAGGTCGCCAGACAGTTCAGAGACTGTGAGGGACAGCCTCTAGTTCGCAAAGAGACTGTAGCAGTGAGGCAGAAAAGCACCCCCATGCTTCACAATGGGTATGGTGTTCTTGGGATGAAACTCTGCATTCTTCCCCCTCCAATCACTGCGAGTGCCGTTTATACCAAAGATTTCCATTTTGGTTTAATTTGACCACATTCTCCTAATCCTCCTCTGGATCATCCAGATGGTCTCTGGCAAACTTGACACAGACCTGGGCATGTGCTGCCTTAAGCAGGGATACCTTTCAAGCGCTGCACGAGATGAGAGTTTGCATAGAGCCCCAGGTTGAAGGAGATTGTTTGTGATCTTGTATTTATTCCATTTTCTAATAATTGCTCCAACATTTGATCTCTTCTGCTGTTTGCCTATCGTAGATGTGCTCATCCCAGTCTTGTGCAAGTGTGCAATCTTGTCCTTGGTGTCCCTAGACAGCTGTCTGTTCTTAGCCATGGTAAAGGTTGGAGTGTGACTGTTTGAAGGTGTGCACAGGTGTCTTTTATCCAGATAACGAGTTCATACTGATGAGAAGAAAGAAAATGGCAGAAAACTAAACACCAGGTTCAATGAGAACTCCAAAAACAGACTGAACAGATACCATTTAACTCTGAAAGATGCAAGGGAATCGTTCTTATCTGAAATCATTAATGAATTAATGTGTGGACTTTGTTTGCAACAGTTGAGAGACTAATCCTCCAATGACAGTAGCTCCTGAACTAAACTCCACCAGGGCCTGCAATGAATTTGCCAGCTATTTCAATGAAATGAGTCTAACAATCAGACGTTCAGTCTATACTTCAGTACCCACTACCAATGTCATGCCCAATCAACAGCAAATTAGAGAAAATGATGGTATTCCATGAGTTAGATCAAATATACCTTGATGAAATCATTAAGCTCCTCCTCTTGCTGCCTTGACATATTACACACAGCTTTCTAAACAAAATTTTCCCTTTCATTAAGTCTGACCTGATTCAAATGATTAACTCATCCCTCCTACCAGGTGTCTTCCCCCAGGCTTTAAAAACGGCAGTTATCAAGCCATTACCGAAGAAGAACAACCTGGACAACACATTAATGCGGAACTACAGGCCAATTTCTAATCTTCCATTCATCCGCAAGATTATTCAAGAAGCTCTTTCAGCAATTAAGTAGTTTCCTAACGATGACTATCCACTTTGATACTTATCAGTCTGGTTTTCGTGCTCATCACAGCACTGAGACTGCCCTCATCAAAGTTCTCAATTACATTTGCATCAATACAGACTGTGGTAGAACCACAGTGCTGGTTCTTTTTGACCTCATTGCAGCATTTGACACTTTGATCATAAAATACTACTGGAATACCTGGAGAGCTGGGTCGGACTCTCTGTTACAGTACTTGGCTAGTTTGAGTCCTACCTGAAGAACAGAGATTTGTTTGTTACCGTAGGAAACTTTACATCAAAAGAAACAGAAATCACAAGGAGGGTTCCCCAAGGCTCCATCCTGGGGCCTTTTCTATTTAATAACCCTAGCCCAGATTATAGCAACCAATAAGATTGACTACTATAACGATGCAGATGATACTCAGCTGTACATTACAATCTCACCAGGTGACTACGTACCAATCCACACACAAAGTAAATGCATCAAGCAAACCAATTGCTGGATGTTCCATAACTCTATCCAGCGGAACAGAAACAAAGTTGTTATTTTTGGACCTAAAGAGGAATGAACAAGAGTCAGCACACAGCTTCTGTTGATAAAGCTAGAAACTACTAATCAGGTGCATAATCTAGGTGTAAAAATGGATTTCGACCTGAACCTCCAGGGTCACATAAAGAAAATAACAAGGTCTGATGACACAAAAGGAAAAACTTTGTTCGGATTGATCACTGCAGCAGCGTCCTCACAGGTCTACCTACAAAAATCAACTCAGCTGCAGCTGAGCCATAATGTTGCTGCTCACATCCTTACTAGAACCAGGAAAGAACCCCAGTTCTTTTCTTTATATCTCCCCCCCCCCCCCCCATTATTTATCACCCAGTACTCCTATCAAAGTCCAGTCCTGGGCATTGCTCTCCCCTCTGCTAACCCCGGGAGGGCCCTGCACTGAGCTCAAGCCTCTAGGAGTGATGGACCCTTCTTTTCACCTGAAGGGGTGGGGTTCCCCAGCTATTAGCGTGTGGACATAGCGCGTGGAACGATCAAGTTATCCTCCCCCAGGAGGAGTATACAGCCTAGTGCAGAAACAATGCAAGTTTTTGTGGGAGTAGCTCACATTAGCTACTCAAGGCAACACAGAGAGAACATGCAAACTCCACACAGAAAGGCCCTTTCACCAACCCCACACCCTAGGCATCCCCCCAGTGGGAATCAAACCCAGAACCTGTGAGGTGAGCTGTGCTACCAGCTGCACCACTGTGTCCACCACAGTTTTTACACTGGCTCCCTGTAGCTCAGGGAATATACTTTAAAATGGTTTAGCACCAAAGTATGTTGAACGCCTATTGTCATTGTACCAATCCAGCAGACCATTCAGGTCCTCAAACTCTAGTTTACTAAACATTCCTGGAATTAGAACCGAACATGGAGAAGCAGCAGCTCCACAAATCTGGAACAAACTTCCAGACGACTCCAAACCTGCTCAATTGTTAGGTTCTTTCAAATCAAAGATTAAAACTCAACTGTTTAGAGATGCTTTTGAGTAAGATTCTAATATAAAATTTTGACACAAATTTTCTTTTTATGCTTTTCCTGAATTGTTGTTTTTAATCAAATGCAAAAACATCTTTATTGATTTTCTTTTTTTATGTTTTTAATTTTCATACTTTTATATTTTGCTGGTTTTTTACCTTCTATGCTTTTATCAATAATCATGTTTGGTTTCTAGACCACCGAATCATGTAAAGCACCTTGAATTATCTTGTGTTGAAAGGGTGCTACACAACTAAAATTTCCTTGCCTACGGAAGTAGCCACAGGTCTGTGAGGGACAGAAATCATGCTAGTTTGTAGGTCCCAAATATGATTTTTTTTTTTTTTTCATCATTAAACAAATAAGTTCTTTAAAAATAATACGTACGTTCCTGGAATTTCTCTCTTTCGTAGTGTACCCAAAATGAAAATTACAGACCTTCCTTATCATCTTAAATGGGTCAACCTGCACAATCTGTGGCTTCCAAACACTTATTTGCCCCTCAGTATGTGCTGTGATTTCTTTAATCGTCTTTTGTGACTTTGTTTGCTGTAACTTTGTCGATTTGTGTCATTGCCGTTCAGCATCCGTTCCTGAAGCTAGCAAAGCCCCTCTCCAGTCTCACGCCTCTCATCCTGGCAGCCAAGGAGGCCATGAAGGGAACTCGTTAACGGATGAGCCCAGCCAACCCTGCCTTACCATGCTGTGCACAGATATGTGCCAACCATTTAGATTTCGTGCCAGACAATAGGCTGAGAGTGACTTGCCACCCTTGATGCACCAGCCTTGTAAGCCCTGACAGACCTCACTGTGAAGACCAAAAAACTGACAGCACAACCCCGCCGCTGTCAGCATGAACTCTTTATTTTCTCTGACGTCAGAAGACAAGTCAAACTAAAGTGCTTAGTTACAGAGTCAGGCATAGTTGATTATGTACATCAAAGCTGGTGACAAATTAGGACTAGGCTTGTATTTAACTTGGAATGAAGAAGATGCCTAGTTCATTTTAGTTTTTTTTTTGTTTTTTTTTGTCGACTGCCTTAAACAACATGTTGCCTAATGTATTGTTGATTTTGTCTGTGTTGTCTCCCATGATTTTTACTACCTTTTGTAATTGACATTTTCAGCCTGTCAGTATCGTAGTTATTTTGATACTTGAATTTCCTGTTTGTCCCCCAGCCCCTCGGTCCATATCGTCTCATTCAATGGACAGTCTGTTTTCCAGTAGACTCATATTTTATGGAAAATTCTTGTCAGTTTTATAGGAAACATTTCAGTGCATTATTCATCATGACCATGTGCTGTGATTGTGATGTTCTTTAGCTGACAGATCTACTGTACCAGTTCCTTCCTTGTATGTCTTGTAGTGTCCTGATGCCAGAGCCGCACCTTGGAGGCAGTTAAAATGTTAGATTGACAGGGTTTATACGTTATTCTCTGTTGCTATTAAAATGAGTATTGTAGGTTGAACTGTCTTTCGTGTTCTTCCCGACTGAACAAGTGCACTTTTCCCTTGTAAGGATTGTGTATTTAATGTTTAGTTTAAGAACCAGTGACCATATCCTGCTAATTAGATTTTTTCTAAAGCTGCAAACAATTCAGTAACTATTTTTCTAGTCTACACAACTAACAACTTTGTCTACGAACAAATAAACATAACTGGTTTTGTGATTTGGTTGTGAGATCATTTGTGCCAAATGAAAAAACAAAAACAAATGTTTGAGTATACTTTACTCAAGTGAGACCAAAAAGTAGTCTACCAAAAATGATTCAAGAAAGTTAAAGAAAGGCTACTGAAATACTGAGAAATTATGAAATTTCTGATTTGTACAAAAATGTGTATTCAAACAAAAATAGCTTAATTTTTTTTCTTCAAGTTTTTATGTTTTAAAGAGTCAAACAAGTGAAAGATAGCTGTATAAAATATTTTTAAAGCATAAGAAATATTACCAGACCTAACGTTCTTGCCATATATATCCCCAGAAGCCATTACTCACAGTAGGTGCTATGCACTACAAAGGAAAGTCACAGCCATGCTATTTTTTGTAATCTAATGAATAAAATATGGGAAATTATGTTCAAATGTAACTTTTTGGGTATTGAGCTTTTTAATAAAACATTTGATTTAATGTAGTCCATCCTTCGCATGCCTTTTTAGATTTTTTTAAATTATTCATTTTAGAATGAATAAAACCCGTTTTAAATGTTCTGTCCTTTCACATGTACGGTTTTTGAGCCTGGGTTTGCCTCAACATAGGTGAACTCGCTGTTTTATCGGCCCTCGGAAACCTTCGTTTCTTTTTCGGGCATCTTTAGTGATTTATTTTATATGACAACAAAACCAGTACATTTACTCCAAAAACCTTTAATAGAATTGTCCTCCACTGTCGCACATATCCATTTAATGCTAGCTACACGACGGAGACACATGCCTTACGTTATATTGGTGTGCTTTTATTCTGATAGGGTACTCTCGGAAATCCGTCGCAGATCACATGTCAATGCTCCAGATAGCAACCAATTGAACGGCTAACTTCGATGCGCAATGGCCCTTCATTTGAAAGACAAAGAAGCATACCAAAGACTGAACTACCTTTACCAGGTTGGGAACGTGTTTAAACGAAATGCTGCTAGCGGCCAGTTGTTCCGTTTCTTGGTTCGTGACGTATAAATAGCGGTGTCTATGGTTTTTGTGTCTCCACAGGCTGCACATTGTGTCTTATCTCAGAATCCAGACAATGTGGAGCTGGCTCGGTTCTACTGCTTCACACAGAAAACAATAGCAAGGCGGCTGGTTCTCAGACAGTAGGTGGACACGCAACTGAGATTCGGGGAGTTTTAGCTTTGTGGTTTTATTTTGAAGGACCACGGTGAAAAGGATGAAACTCACTACTTCCTTGTAAACCTCAAACCTTAAGTGAATTTATTTATTCAGAATTTTCTTTTAATAGACGAACATAGGGCTTTCGAAGCGGGTTTAAGATAGTAGTAAACAGTATTTAATTCACTATTAAACAAATTTCAAAATAAAACTGGAAAATGGGTAAATATAATTTATTGTCCATAAGAGCAGAATTCATATCGACCCTAATTTTCACATTGGTGCATCTCTACTTGTAAGGTCTTTGCTCAAATAAATATATACATATAATAAAAATGTTCACCTTGCCCTAATTGGCTTGGCTTTAAAAAAACTACTCCTGTTACTGCTCAAAAATTGTAACCTCAATATTGAAATTAACATATTTCTAGTTTGATGTTTTTATCGGTTTTGATTTACCCTTAGCATTCACATGTTCAAAAATATTTCCAGACATACAAAATGTGACTTTCTTGCACAGCACCCACTCCGCTGCTACAGTATTTCTGGCCTCTCTTTAAAACGCCTTTAAACAGAGTAGTAACGCTGAGAAAAATCTTAAACCAAGGTTTTTAATTTGCTAGATTCACCTAAAACAGAAAAATTAACACCTTTAAAAAATGCTGAATTTGCTAAACAAACTTGAATTTATCCTGAAAATGTTTTGTGTATCTATATCCATAAACCCTCAGACACAGAGAACGACATCCAGAGAAAACCTTACATTTTTGACCGTCTTTCATTTTGACTGATTTTCTTGCAGAGACCCGTCAGTGAAGAGAACTTTATGTAAGAAGTGCTGCTCATTGCTTATACCAGGTGTTACTGCCACAACAAGACAGCGGAGTAAGTCAAATTGTCATTTCAATAATTGTTTTTGCTTTTCTTATATGAATCAGTTTTGAAAGGCATTATCTACACCTCCTTCCACCCCCCCCTTTATTTTTTTTTTAGGGAAAAACAAAGGGAATCGCTTCACCGTGGTGAGGTGTCTCAGCTGCAGCCACACCAAGACTTTATTGAATGATCCAGAACACTGTTTGTGGGCCGACCGGCCTGAGGCGCAGCTTGAGCAGCAGAAACAATCTGGTGAGGAGGCAAACTTATTTTTTATTTTTTTTAACACAAAGTCACTGCAATGTTCACATATTTGGATTTGCTTACTAAAAGAAACTATTTGCTGTTTTTTCCCCAACAGATCCAGTCCCATCCGCCAAAAAAAAGCAGAAAGATCCAAAGACTGGTGGGTCACAGTCTGCTAAACCACACCATGCTCAGGGTTGTGCTGGCACAACATAAGCCCTTTTCCTTTTTTTCTTTTTGGTTTGGAGCAAATTAATTTTGCACAAATCAAATGTGTTAATGTAAGTATTTTGAGGATATTCAGTTTTTCTTGTTTTTTATCTTTTTTTCCCCCCATTTGATTTATGTGACAAAGTACATGACACTAGTTGTCAATTTTCTCCCCCCAGTTTTTTAATATAGACAAAGAACATAAAGACATTTTTTTTATTATTATTCCCAAATATTTTACATATCATCCCTTTACTATTCGGTTAAAGTAAACATTCTTATCAACAGTGACCATCTCTTGTTAGTCTTTTTTTCTGTCACTTTTTCTTATTTTCTAGTTTGTCTCCTTTCGGCACTCTGAAGCGCGTCCGCTGGCTATACAGAAGGTTCTTGGCAAATAGCCTGGGAATGTGGCCCATATACAGGAGAAGAGCCAACATCATGCCTGGAAAAGCAAGCAATTTTTAAACGGTTAAAAAACGGTCTGCAGCACACGTGCACATACAGTTTTCTGTTTCGTAATGTGATGTACCTGTGAGAGAGCTCAGCCAGTAGACCGCTGCATACTCTCTAAATGTAAATCCTGGACAGTGGAAGGTGAGCCCATATGCCAAAGATGGGTTCATGAAAGCAGAGGTGTAGCTCCCGGCTGAATAATAGAATGGATAGGTCAAAAGGTAATGTGTTTGCTGGCTTTGAGTTTAAAAGCCTGAAGAAGTGTAAATTAAAAAAAGAGTTTTGAGAGACTCACCAACATGGGAGAAGAAAGTGAGGAGAACTGCGATCAGGGGTACCCGGATCAGAGCAGATCTACGTCGCAGGTTTAACTGCATGAGATGAAAGATGAGGGCGCAGGCGCACTCTGTAAAAAAACCTTGAACCACAGAGACCAGCAGTGAAGTGCTGCATTCCGCCGACATCAGGTTTTTGATCATGTGCATGTCCGTCAGCTCCAAGCTCCAGTAGAGCCTAGCTGCAAGCAGGGCCAGGTGAGCCCCGATGAACTGGGCGGTGACGGCGAGCCCTGTGGGAAGAGCAGCGACCTCGAGCTGCAGGAACCTCTGTACGACCAGGCTGGGATTCCCCGACGCTCCCGCACAGAGAACGCCGTGAGTCAGCAGCAGCACAAACAGCATGGTTACAGTCACATCCTTCCCCAAGCCCCCGGCCCACTGGCCCACCTCCACGATGGTCTGTATCTCCAGCCAGCACGCCACCAGCATGAAGGAGGAGGCCAACTCTGAAACGAAGCTGAACCGAGGCAATTTTTTCAGGAGCGCTTGAACCAGGCCTACTAAAATCACCACAGACAGGAAGTATCCAAGGGAGGCATTAAGTCCAGACATGGCTAAGCTCAGGTGTCTTCCTCTGGCTCTTGAGAAAAAAGAGGAATGAATGAATGACTGGTGGATCCAACACCTGGGTTTCTGTTAGACAACGTGGCGCATGCACTGAACCATTTCTTATCAGCGACACGTCAGGTTTTTACTCCAAAACCACCTGCCAAAATACACACAGGCCTTTAGGTCAGGTCAGGGAGGCTTTCAGCATGTCTGTTTATTTCCATTCATGGCCTAATTATTTCTGCACCTACAGCACTGTTAGCGTGGATAGGAAATGTGCTGTAGTATGGATTGTCAGATAAACTATTTTGAAATGCAGATGAAGCTTTTATTTAACTGATATCTAACTCTACATTTCAATCCTCTTAAACATGCCAGTTCTATATCTTTCAGAGATTTTACTATCGGTCAATAAACAGGAAGGAGCAGGATCCATGTGCAGATGGATTGTGCTTTTGGTCATTTCAGGACAACGCCATGTTTGAAGTGAAGTCCTACCAGAGATGTCTCAGACGATTGAGAGGATGCTCCAGTGAGCTGCAGGCACGGATAATGAAGCTGGCCCATTATTCTCCAGTTTTGAAGGAAGTGGCTTGTTGCTGGCATGCACAATCCGTCTGCTCATGGCTCGTGCTCCTTCCTGTTTATTGACCAAAAGTAGAGGACCAAGTAGGGCAGCCCTCCTCCATTTGTATAATGAGGCAGAAATGCATAACGTAAAGTAAAAACGAGACGAGGGAATGTAAAAACAAGGAATGCACATATAAGGTATAAGGAAAACAAAATATATTTTTCTCTTGACGAAAATGCATGTATAAGAAAAAGGAAAAACAAAAAGTATATACATTTTTTTGCAAAAAAAAAAGCACAAATGAGAAGTAAAAACTCCATTTTGTGCATCTAAACCTAAAGAAAGGAAGCAAACTGTAATTCTAGGGATGCACCGATGCGATACTGGTATCTGGTATCGGCCCCGATAATGTACATGTATTGGTTTCGGTTAAACTTATACCATGAACCCATGGTCAAAATGTGGAAGATCTGCAATAAATTCACAAAAAAGTTTTTTGTTTTTTTCACTTGAAGTGTTATTTTTTTGTGGTCATTTTAAATCTGTTATTTTGTCTGTTATGTTTAGTTAGTAAAGTCTGGTGCCTTTAGTCTCTTCAAGAAAGGTATAAAGTGGAATTTATACAGTTTATTAATTCAACAATAGTATCGGATCTGTATCGGGTATCGACAGATACACAAAATCCAGACATCGGTATCGGGACTGAAAAAGTCAGATTGGTGCACCCCTATGTAATTCATTTAAAAGTTATATCAAAATAACCATTACAAAACATAACAGTGGATTTTGCTGTATTACATGGACATTTTAGAATTAAAGATGTATAAAAGAACTACAAGTGACATTTATTTGATGGGTTAGAGAACAGGTAGAAAATGGCCTGATTCACTGAAAGCTAGTACATGCGTTTTTTGGATTAAAGATTAAGATTTTCAGTTCCAATTATATTTATTATAATTTATTTTTATTATTTATTTATTATATTTTTATTTTCAGTGTAAATATTTATTTTCAGGTCCATTCCAAGCTGATATCATTCTGACCCCATAGCCCATCGCATCAATAGCGGTGGTAGACATGATTGTTTTACATACTTGTAAGAATGCGTCTGAAATCAAAGTTACACATAGAGTCTGCACAAATTAACCAAATTGTGATATTTGCGTGTAGACAGTACAGTTCAAAACGATGGCTATCTTGGCCTCGCTATATTGTTCCTTAACATGATCTGAAAAGCTGTTTATTTGGGGCTGACATTAAACCGAGTTTTCGACTGCCGAGTTAAAATAAAGTTTAAAAAAAACAACTAAAAAAACATAAGATTTTAGAGTGGGTCGCAGCGGAAGTTCAGATCCACGTTCTCACGTTGTGCGCACGCATTCCGTGCGTCGGGGAGCGGGCGAGCTCGTAAAGCGATGATGATGGCAACAGGGAGAGCACAGAGGCTCACAGAGGAATGAGAAGTTGCCGGTGATGGCGGATAAACCTTCCACACTGTTCGTGAAGCTGTTTGCCGCCGGGTTTTACGGTCTCAGCTCCTTCCTAATCGTCGTGGTGAACAAAAGCGTCCTCACTAACTACAGGTAAAAGCTCCCCCCATAGCGGCTACCAGACCGGGCTTCCAAAGCTAGCTGGGGCCGCTGGGAAGTTGTGGTGGCTGGGGGAACGCAAGCAGAGCCCGTTAGCTTTCCTGTCCGCTACTCAGCTTCTTCACTGATGCTTTACTCGTTTTACTTGTTTTTATCAGTCGCCTCTCGCTCTTCCGCGTTTTGTACACGTTGGCTAACAGTGTGGATTTTATTTTTTTTTTTTTACTGCTCTTCCAGGTTTCCCTCATCAATATGTGTGGGAATAGGACAAGTAAGTTCAGTCTATTTATGCTTCTTTCTAAGCGGGTCACATAATGGCCATTAAAGCAGGCAGACTGAGCTGAACTGATGTCCTCTGGTGCAGATGATGGCCACAGTGGTAGTGCTGTGGGTGGGCAAGGCTGCGAGGGTGATCACCTTCCCAGATCTGGATGAGAGTATACCTCACAAGGTAAGACCTCCAAAGAGTTTATAATCTAAAACGTAACACAATTTGACGTTCTTTCCTTTCTTCTGTTTATCCATAATCCTGATGTAAAATCCTGTCTTTTATTTCAGACATTTCCTCTACCTCTCCTGTATGTGGGAAATCAAATTACTGGTCTTTTTGGTACCAAAAGGCTCAAGTAAGTCCTCATCTATTTTTCACCTAGACAGGATGGCGTGACTCGGAGGGGTAATTCGTTTGTGCTTTATGTCCTCTGTCACCAGTTTGCCGATGTTTACAGTCCTCAGGAGATTCTCCATCCTGTTCACGATGCTGGCTGAGGGATTCCTACTGAAGTAAGATGAGACGCGACAAGATAACCCACTTTCTCTTCTATCGCTCAGCGGTTCAGACGTTGAATGCGGCACAAAGCGCCTTTTCTTTCAAGCGGTAATGCTGGTTATTATCTGCAGCTCAAAGCAGTCCGATTGAGTTTCGTTCTGTTTGACCTGTGGCAGGAAGAAGTTCTCCAGGCCCGTCCAGCTGACAGTGTTTACAATGATCCTTGGGGCGTTCATAGCCGCAAGGTAGGCCCCTACCATCTCCAGGTGCTCTGGCTTTTATCTTCACTACAAAGCGTGCTTTTACCTTGATATATGTCCACATGGAGTTGGTGTGACCTTTGGGGTCACCGCTGGTGAACTACTGTAAAAGACGCCCCGCTGAAACGCAACACGAAACAAAAATCTTTATTTTGTGTGCCTTTTTTTTCACCCGTCTTGTGTTTAAAGTGCCGACTTATCCTTTGACCTGCAAGGCTACATCTTCATCCTGTTGAATGACGTTCTGACCGCAGCCAATGGAGCCTACGTGAAGCAAAAATTAGACACTAAGGTATGTGGTGGAGCCACCTTGAATGAATGGTGCCTGTTGTTGGGAAGGAATCCCGATGGTATCGAGTTCCTGTTAACTCTGGAGAATCTGAACTTTCCTTGAAGGATTTTTTAGGTTACAGTAGTTCCTTTAGTTATTTTTCTGCAAACAAAGTCAATTTCACAACCCTGGAATGTGTTTTTTTGCTGAAAAACTACCTTCAGTCCGGACTCGTATGTCCATTCTTGCATGTCATGTTTGATTAATAATCGTTTGGTAAAGCAGGAACAGGTTTTAGCTTGTTTAATTTCACTTTTCATGTCACCGGAGCAGATTGCTCCACTCTCACATTACAGCAGGATCCAGATTTAGCCTGTGATGTGTAGAGTTTACCATCTGCTGGTGCAGAGCTGGTGTTCGGTGTAACGAGGGAGTTAAAGATGGGAGACTGAGCTGGACAAATGTGTAGTAGCGGTTCAGCGTCTTGACGTCAGTGTTCTGTTTGAAAAACTGGTGAATGATACTCCTTGTTCTAATGTTCTTTTTTTTTTTTCTTCCCCTGATTTCTACCTTTTTTTCCCCTCTTTTTACAGGAGTTGGGGAAATATGGGTTATTATACTATAACGCATTATTTATGATCTTGCCCACTATGCTGTTGGCTGAAGCGACAGGAGATATGCAAAAGGTGAGTGGTTTGGCTATTTTTTTTTAAATTTTATCATTTGAAATAAAACTTTTTATCCCTGGTGATTCTATGGTCTCTCTTTGACAATGTATCATTCATGTTGTGTCCATCAGTTCAGTTTCCTAAACCAAATTCTATAAATATGAGCTCTCCCCTGTGTTTTGTTTGGTAAGTTTTGGCATGGACCTTGTGGTCCGCCCAGCTGGGCCTCAGCAGTCCTGAGAAGCACAAAGATGCCATTATGCACCTAGCAGAGTTATTACACCAGTGCTTGCTGAAGCTCTGGACCAAATAACCACAGTAGAGATATAGTTCACTACTTTTCTTTTTTTTTTTTTAAGCTGATGGAAGATCAGAGCTGGATTTGCACATTTTTAAGAGGAAATTGTATCAGAAAAAAACTGGGCTTGGTTGACTTAAGCAGCTTTATTTCCACTAAAACCTGACATGGACACACCCAGTATCAGTGACTCAGTGATTCCTAATTGCAGTAACCTGTCTAGATCAATTCCCCCTGTTGTTACTCAATCAAACTTATATTTCATGTGGATTCTGGTTTTTGTTTTGTTTCTGATCACAGGCAGCAGAGTTTGATGGCTGGTCCGATATGTTTTTCCTCTCCCAGTTCTTCCTCTCGTGCGTCATGGGGTAAGACGTTTGCATCTCCACATCTTGGCATCTGAACGTCTGGTTTTATTGGTGATGAAATCTAGATGCCACTCGTACTATGTCACTAATGTGTTGCTTCAGTGCTGAGCAGTCTGTTCTTATGGTTTCCATGAAGCAACATGTAATAACATATTTCTCCCCTCACATTTCTAGGTTTGTTCTCATGTATTCCACTGTACTATGCACACAGTACAACTCTGCGTTAACAACCACCATCGTAGGGTGCATTAAGGTGAGCTACATTGTTTCACTAAAATTGCAAATGAATGCAATCTGACCCCAAATTCTTTTTTTTAAAATATTTTTTTATTGATTTTACAGAATGTCCTGGTGACATACATTGGGATGGTGTTTAGTGGAGACTACATTTTCTCTTGGACAAACTTCATAGGTTTGAATATAAGGTATGACAAATTAAGCTCCTTTGTCACAGAATGTGCTTTTGGTTTTTAGTTGTTTTCAGGATGTTTTAGTATGTGCTTGATGCGGAAACATTTGGAGGAGTATCCAATAGATTTTGGACAGAAATTATTTTTGTTTTTTTATAGGCTTAATTCTGAGTTTAACTATATTAAAACTTAATTGTAGCATTAAAAATAGTTGTGGATTAGTTTGTCTAGCTAAAACCTTTGATACCCCTTGAGCTTTTTCATACTTTGTCTCATAAGCACAAACATAAGGGCATTTTATTGTAATGTTGTGTGAACGACCAACGCTTTTCTGTGAAGTGAAGAGAACATGAGGCATGTTTATCCAAATCTCTACAAATGAGGAATGGAGAAGTGTGGCGCGTATTTGTATTCAGTTTTTCCGAGTCAAAACAGGTTGAAACTTTTGGGGTGTTTTTCTAATTGCTTTGACCATCTAGGGACGAAGATCTCCTTCAGTTTCTCTTTGCCACGCAATCCAAACGCAGTCTCATTGAATGGAGCCTGTCAGTTGGATTTAGGTCTGGACTTTAACTGGGCCATTCTATATTCTGTTGTCCTACTGTAAGGTGAACCTCTACCAAGGTTTCAAGCCTTTCGCATGGTCTCCTCTCACCATACCAGCCTCTTCCAAACGTCCCGTACATGTTTCATGTTAAACTAAACACACCTTATGGCTTTCATTAAACACAGCCTCTCCTCTTGCCACTCTCCTATAAAGGCCACGTTGGTAGATTGCACTACTACCCAAAAGCTTCTCTAGGGTTACTTTAACCTCTGGGCTGCTTCTGTGTATGTTTTCCCTGCCATGCATGTTTGCTGTGCAGGTATTTACTAATGCTCTATGATTGACAGGTGGATTTAATTGTGTGCCTTGTGAGGTGTTCTGTTTTGTTTTTTACGTAAGTTGGTTAATTTTGAAACAGTTTTATGATAGTGAAATGCTCACCACAATTTTCCAATTTCTAGGTTGTAACCTTCCTGTTCACAATTAGGCATACTTTGTGTTGGTCTGTTGGGTTTGAAGTTAGTGATGGTGACAAAATATGTAAAAAATTCTAGTACTGTGCACAGGGTCCGAAATTAAGACTCGTCAAATGCAAGCTAATTTTCCATTTGGTGGGTAAAATTTGGAGCGCTATCTGCCACATGGCGAATAAATGTTTGCACCAAATTAGTTATGTATATTAATCTGTGTTTCTAAGGATTTTCTCTGACACTCCTCTGCTGTCTGCATGTGATGTACACAAACGTATGTGAAACTTGAACGCCTACATACGCAAGTTTCCTCATTCCGGACATGAAAATACTTCACCTGTCGGCGAAATTCAGCGTTTGAATCCAAAATAGGTCACCTACGTGATTCGTGTGTCCGATGAGCAAAACAAACGGCTGTAATTAGTGAAACGCCGCAGCAGCGAGCTGAAAGGTTTCAGAACAGTCTGACTGAAAGAAGCTGTGGTTTCAATTACTTTTTAAATCCTCCGAGTTATTTAGGATTATAAACTTTCAACAGACCTCAAGTCTAGTTTCTTTTCGTTTCGGATTTGGGATGGTAACTTCTGCAGTGGATCTGATAGCGCAGCTGGTTGTGCTTTTGGCCAAAGTTACAGCGTCATAAATCAACAGACTTTTAATAATGCTCTGCTACCAAAGTAAGAAAAAAATCCTCTCTCACTCTCTCCTGACACAGAGACTCCTGTGAGTTTTTAGATTAATGAGCAGCTATTCCTATCAGTGCAGCTGCGCAGGGGCGTATCTAGGAGGTTAATTAGAGGGGCTTAAAAGGGCCCAGGGTGGGTCTGGGGCTGTAGCACTAAAATAAAAGCAAAGGTGTTCGTCTAGTGTGGGCCCAATCTGAGCTGGTCACATTTTACTGTTTTCATCAGTTAAAATAATACTTAGTCATTTTATTTTTGCTAAGGTTTATGTGACAATTTAATAGAAAATCACAAATAAAAACATTGCAAACATTCACAAAAAAGTGGAGGAACTGTTTAATTTGTTGACTTATCTACGTTATTGCCATGGACTGTTGTGTTAAATAAATACATTCTGTAAAATTACAAAATGTATTTTTTCGTTTTCAAAAAAAAATATTTTTTTAAACCAGAGCTCACAAAAATGTTTATTTTTTGAAGTCGTCACTCCTTTATGTTTGGCTCCAACATAATATAATGGAATAATGTGTTTTAGTGTATCTGTGTAAAAATCATTTAGAATTTCCGCCGGTAAAAAAAATAAAATATGCCTGGCCGGTAAATATTTTTCATCTTGGCCGGTGACTCAAAATGTTAATTTCGGACCCTGGCTGTGCAACATGATTTCTATCTCTCCTTAATTCACTGCACAGTGTTTCCAGAGTTGATGGCAATAAACCTATTACCTATTCATATTGTCTTAAAATATCAAAGTTATCTATCTTTTGGTTTACATAAAGGAAGAAGAGCCAGCATTAGAGATATATCATCACTCTTAAAATCATATTTATTTGTGTACCAACTTGTTTTGCTATCTTTGGTGTTTGCAGCATTGCTGGCAGCTTGGTGTACTCGTACATCACCTTGACTGAGGAGCAGTCCAACAAACCGAGCGACAGCACCAAGCTCGAGATCAAGGGCAAGGTTGTCGTGTGACAGACACTGGATTTGATCTTCTTTGTGATGCCAGTTAGCGGGAAAACTATTTTTAGTAGGGTTTTTATTTAGGGGGCACTCCAGCAGCAGATTAACGGAAACGTCGGGAGCGATTCTCTAACGGTAAGCGCTTTAACGGTAAAGAAGCTGCACCATCATTCCACCCCTCATGCTGCTGCCACAGTTGCAAAATCCTCCAGAGGGATTTTTGCAGTTTTTTTTTATTTTTACTTCATGTTTTCACGTTTTATAATAATATTATACATGGGAGTATTGAGAACAAGGGAACATGGATGAATAATATTTATATTCAGATGTCTGCTTTTTAGGTAGAAACTGTATATTTCAGGGTTTGAATATTTGAGTTGAACCCTGCAATGATGCATTGTCATCAGCTGTTGTAAACATGAGCGTACTGACTCATCACTGGGATAAGAGTCATTGTCATTTGAAAAGAATAATTCTTTTTAAAGCGTTTTCTCTTTTGCTGTTTACAAGTCGTGTGACCTTTTGATATCTTCTGATAACAATGAAATGCACTGACGACGTCTGTCCCTCAGTCTTTAGCCTTTAACTTTTTGTTGTTTTCGCGGAGATGTTGTAAACCTGTTACAGACTGTATGGCAGTCATTTGGGGACATGACATGAAAAGATTATTAGAATTTTTCCTCAGTATTACAGAGAAGTTATTTTTGTTTTTGGTACTCTTAAACCCAACAAGTGGTTCTGTCAGTGAAGATTTAGCAAACAAAAACATGTTGGGTTTTGTTTGCATCGTATTTTTTTTACTTTTTTGTCTCGCACTTTTAACAGAGGTAGCTCTCACAAAGCAGTATAAAAAAAATCTCGCCTGCTGTTTCATTTGACTTGGATTTAGAGATTATCGTACGATTCAAGTTTCTGCCGTTTTTATATTTATTCCTTTTTTGTTACTCCTTTTCTCTGCAAGCTGAATAATTTATGTTGACGATGAACATAATTTGTTACTGGGGAAAATGTATTTTTACAATGGGGAAGTACCTTAGCAATTTTGTTATTTTATTTCTCTTAATAAAGTTTTTATATAACGTTCATTGTTAATAATGTCAGTTTGTCATTTAGGCACTAATTAAGATCCACTTTTGTCTTAAGTTTGAATTGGCTTCTTAATGTAATGTGGGCAAACACCCCTGCATTAAGGTATTATTGGTTCAGCCAGCTGAGCAGCAGTTCACAACAGGTGGCTGATGGGATGCGTTATTTTACGCTCCATACGGCCAGAGAAAGCTCGGACACGTTCTGTGGTATCCTATAAAAACATTTTAAAGTAAAGCAATAGTATTGTAAAACAAATCTGTTCTAAAGCCTTCTGATCCTTTTTCACTCTTATCCTTCAAAGATATATTTTATGCAACTGATTACTGAACTACATTACTTATTTTGTAAAACTGGTCCAAAAATACTCTTGTTTCAAATTGCTGTGAACATGAAGGCATCTGAATCAATGGTGAGCTGTTAAAAGGTTATGTGGAGGTGTGTTGTGTAGCTGTAAAGCAGGTACCCTAATGTGGAGGTTAGTAGGTTGATTCCCAACCTCAGGACCTTTCCTACGTGTCTTTCTCTCAGCCTACTTCAGTCTGAAAACTGGAAATAATGGTGATTAGTATCCACGACCTTAAAAAGGGGTTGTGATGAAAAGCCAACCAAAATAAAAATAAAAACTCCCTCAATCTGAACTCTAGTCTACATAACCACATGCTTATATCCTAAAAGGAAATATCAAGCAATTATTATACAAGCAGGATGAGACGTTTGCAAAATGCCATTTTTCTATCATTAATCAAGTTTTGGATTAATTTTTAATGCTGTTCATTCTTGGATGTGTAGTGAGCTATCTCACTCCTCTTTCTTTCTCAGGGTGATTTTAAAATGATTAAACCGACGCGTTACCCCAGAGATTTTTAAATATGAACCCAGACTATCCAAGTGTCCATTATCATCTTAAGCTGGTTTGTGTGAATACATCGAGACGGAGGTAGTCCTTATGGTGCCCTTTTTACAACCTTCGACCCTGTTTACACGGAGACAAAACAGGTTTAGTTTCAAAAGGGGCACCACAATCAAAGTACATTTTGTCCACACAAACTGCTGAAGTACCCATGGTGGACCCATTTATGACATGTCAAAGAACAAAGAAGCAGTTTTGTGTTAATCGGCAGCATGTGCTCCTTCGGCATAAGCAGGTTAGATACGCTGGTCTGTTTCTGGTGCAGCTACACACTCCAAAGCCTCAATAACTCAACACGCTTTCAGCTGAGTTCTAGGATAACGAGATACATTTAGTATTGTGTCCAGGTCTAAAATGAGGCGCAGATGCTCTCATGGGAATCTTTTTTTTCGTTTTAGTCCCCGTCTACATGGAGATGAAACCAGTTGTAGCCGTAAGGATACAATAAAATAGGTGTCTCATCCACAAGGAGCCGGCGTTTCAGGACACCGTAAAAGATCATGTCTGTTGATCAACTTTTACAAAACTCTCCGGTATTTTTCTGACTGGATATGTATGCCGTGTGTGCCATTCTGTGATTAAAAAAAGAAAATATAGATGTTAAGGATCCTAGAATATGATTTAGTGTGTATTTATCACCAGCAGCGAAAACATGGATCAGAAGAACCCCAGACACCATACACTGCTGAATAAAGCTCTCATTTGCAGCTGGATTTGTCATGTTTGCCACCGGATTGACCGCACATGCTTGGGGTTCTTTTCTGTTTCTCTGGCAATATCAGAGCGCCACCAGTGGGTCAAACTTATGGACTGCAGCAACTTGATCCACTTCCTGAATTGCAAATCCAGTCTCAGAAGTCTCTCCTACTGACAGCAATTAGCAAGAAAGGGATAAATATTAGAAATTTATTGCAAAGTTGTTTGTACATTAAAATGTTTACATCAGAGAAACACATTTTAAAACAGCTACCACATAGCATTGCATTGTTTTTTGCCAGTAATGTGCGTATTAAAATAAAAACACCTTCACCATTGCAGACCAACCTTCAGTATTTGTTTGCCTCTAAATTTCTCAGGACAGCATCTCTGGTTGTGGTGATTTCCCTCACTTTACATACAGTAGATGTGCATCTCAGACTGGTTACAAACCAGAGTAAAACAACAGAAATTAGAACATTTAGCAATATATATATATATATATTTTTTTGTTATGCATAATGGATCTGAAAAACAAACAGTTTAGCACATATCCTCATAAAAATATAAAGCAAAATTAAACATTACAAAAACATGTTCTGCAGGAAAAGAGCGTAACAACTATGAAACAATATTTTGGTATCTGTTAATGTCCCTTTCCCCACTTTGAGTGACGTACAATAATTTGTTAAATAAACAAAACAAAAACACTTCGACTGTATGTACAAAAGATTTTCATGAGAAAAATATAGTTACAAAACTTTAGAGGTTGTTATTTGAAGGGTGTGAAAAACCATAATGCGCCACACCACCTGGGAACCACGGCACTTAACGCTTCATTTTGTCAAACTTAGGAAATAATAGCTTTATGTATGATGAGCTCTTCATAAAACACTGGTCTATCAGGGTGCAGTCATAAGTCGGCCAACTGTCGGATTTATTACTAATAAACACAGTGACCAAACCTGTTCAGGAAAAAAAGTCAACAGTATATTAGTATCAGAACGGAAAGTCCAGTCCTGCAGGAAAAGAAAATCTTCAAAATAACTTCTGCTTCAGTGGAACCACAGAAATTCCTCAGCTAGGAATGCAGCTCAGTTGGACCGATGCTATTCACAGCAGCACGCAGATATAAAGCTCCAGTCAACACGTGGGCTGCCGGGACCAATCTGCTGCCTCCAAGCTCGCGTACTGAACCGCTTCCTTAACAAATGGGTCCTCCCTAGGAGCGTCAGTCTATTCTGGAGAGGCTGTCCACCTGTTTAGAAGTGTTAACACCATCAGTTTCATACCACAATCAGCCAGGAGAAACAAAGATAGTACCCCCCCACCCACCCACCCACCCACCATGAAATGTGAAAAGGTAAGAAAGAAAGCCAGAAAAACCTGCAAAACTACAAAACAAACTAAACTCCACCCTAAACAGGGAGAGCACGAGTAAGCTGTGCAAAAGCACTTCTTCCTTCACTATAAGTTCTGGTGTGTAGGTATATGGAAAAAAACAAAACAATACAACTTCTTCTACAAACTCAGTTTAAAAATAACATTCAATCCATGTCATTTAGTAGGATAGCATAATACACCGGGAAAGGTGAATCAGGAGAAATTTCAAGGCAGCCACACCTGTCAGCCAAACTGGGCGAAAGGTGAGGCGTTGCAGTGACTGATTCTTCTCTGTAAAACCCTCAGGCAAGACAAGAGGCTGGTTCTGTTTACTATTTCTAAAAACCCTGAGGAAAACGAGGCTCACGCGACGTTTCATCTCATCAAACGAGACCTTGGGGGATTAAAGGTTTCGGCCGCGACTATTTCCGTTGAGTTGGAGCAGAGATTGGAGTCTGCCGTGTCGCCTTTTACAGCCTGACGAGGTTCTCGGCCATGTAGGAGAGGCTGTAAAAGTTGCAGCCTATGCAGCAGATGTTACACAGAGAGGACAGCAGTCGGTACACCCACAGGCGTCTGCTGAGGTGTCTGTATTTCACGTCAGACTCGCACAGCTTGGCGTAGGCTTCACGGTTAGACGAGAGTCCGATGTCCTGACCCAGTCCGCACGCCTGCTCGATCAGATGCATGTCCGCCATTATCTCCGACGTCATTTGGCCAAACCACTGAGCGTTGACCGCCGCGACCGTCACCGACACAAAGAAGATGAAGATCTGAAGACAAACATAAGATTCGTGAGGAAAATTAATGCAAGGTAAGAGGTTTCAAGGTTGGAGGTTGTAAAGTGATAAAATGACTAAAAAGGTTCAAGTAGGAGGACAATTTTTCTTTTTTTTTTTTTACAAAACACTGTATAACCGATCAGCCAACACACCTGAAATGATTCCCTGTCATCCATTATGTCTCTGGGATGATACACAGCATAGATGGAGAGGTTAAAGAAGGCGCAGGCTGAACCCAGGTGGAGGTAGAACGGAACGAGGCGACTCTGAATGAACCCGTACGTGTGCCTGTTCAGGTTGTGGTCCATTATAAAGCCTGAGCAGAAATCACAGAAACACGTTACGACCAGGAAGGAGAGCATGAATTCGTCTCCTAAAAAACACTAATATTCATAAACCCCCAGCAGTAAATATTCAAAGTAAACCATTACTAAAATAAATCTCAACATTAACAGTTTATTTCATTTATGACATTGCCATTATATAGATTATGACATATGACTTTGTAGGTGATGATTACATTTAAGTGTAAATTTCATTCTTTTCTAGCTGACATACTTTACAACTTAAAGGTTTACAAGGAAACTTACTCAGTTTATTCTTTTCAGTTTTCTTTTCAACAGTTTTTAGCACAAGCCGATCAAGATCACGGCTGTATTTAAAGCGGATTTCTCTTCCAGTAAATTGAAAACACCTATTTTCAAACTTGCAACATATAGCATAAAGACGCAAAAACTGAACATCAGTACACATTAGTACAAAAGCTCACGAGACGATTCAATCTGATGGAAAGAAGAAACTACAGATCCTTTCCTGTGATCCTGAGAGTAACGCGTACACCCATTTCATTAAATGTCCTGTTTTTGTGTGGTACCTACTGGAAATAAAAGTGACCCAAATTTGCATCCCCCAGTAGGTGGAGAGCAGCATCAGCTGCAGCAGCTTCACGGTGTAGGTTGGCTCCTGGTCAGTCGGCATGCTGCACTTCACTATTTCTTCTCACCTCTCTGGTCTGTGTTCCGAAACAAAACAACACAGTCCTGATTAACAAGTATTACCTTCTCCGCCTGGAACCCCCCCAAACCTCACCCCTTTTTGTCATGAGCGTACTCAACACTGCACTCCGCAAAAACCTTTTGGATGGTTGGATACAAGTGAGGAATAAGACTAGACTCATTACCACACACACCTTTAGATAAGCAGAAAGAAATGCCAGGAATGCATAGAGGGACAGCTTATCTAGCTTCCTTCTGTTAGTGAGATATTTCTGCCAAAGTTAACATTGGTTCATAATTGCTGTCTTAGTTAACCCAAAGGCGCTTTGGAAACTTCCGCACTGTTGCCAAGGTTACAGGCAAGCAGGGTTGACCTCACTCAGTCCAAAAGTATCCAAACTGTACTGGACCAATGAGAGGCAGCAATTTGTGAAAAATATTTTATAGGAAATCCCGTCTTTTAAATATCATTTTTGTTCAGATTCTCTAAAGATATGTTAAAAATATGTGTGTGTGTTGTATCAGTCAAGCAGGCTATGGTAATAACAAAATAATGAATTGCGGAATTCTTTTGTCACATAACTTAGAAGCTATAGATTATCTTTGTGTGTGTGTTTCTGTGTTTGGACAGAGTAGATATTTTTGGATGCTCCCTACGGGAACGACTGCTTTAGGGAGCGGGTACACGGAGTAGAGCTCACCGCCGTCCCTGTGGCACGACACGACCCGGAAACCCACCGGTGACCGTAGTTATCCACGGAGGGAATGTCTGCCCAATATTCAACTTCGCTAACCAACTAACATCACCGCTGCGCTGTCTAGCAGAGCAATAAAGTCCACTTAACAGCAGCTAACAGCGAGTTAAAACTAACCACGGTTTAAGGAAGCCCAGTTTCAGGCTAGAACAATTAATTACAAACCAATGGTCTCTTTGTCACTTCAGCAGAAAACCCGTGAATAACAGCCGAGCTACAGTGTTGAAAGTGCAGCTCAGTTTACCTGCGTTGTAGAAGGTGTCTGGGAGAACTTGTCACCGTAATTGGGTCAGCAGAAGCACACAGTAAACTCTCACCTCGCTGACAGCCGTAGCTGCTCCCTCAGTTTACTGCGCCGTCAGTCACACCGGTCCGTTCAAGGGGTGGAACCTCTTCTTCCTCATCTCTGGGGTTTACAGTAGGTTTTGATCCAATCATGTTGCATTACCGCCCCCTGTCGTGTTATCCGATCAGTCTTTTTTTTTAGTGGTCGAAATTAATTGAACAAAATGTTTCCAATTTTAGGTTATGAAACGGGTTTAGGTCTTGACTTTGACTGGGCCAGATTAAAATGCTTTCATCCAATCATTTCTTCCTCTGGTTGCATCTCTTGGGTTGTTGTCCTGGTGGAAGGTGAACCTCAGCTTCACTCTCAAGTCTTTTGCAAACAGGTTTTCTTCTACTGTTGTCCTGCATTTAGCTCCATCCAATCTTCCCATAAACTCTGGTCGTTTTCAGTCACTCATCGAAGTAAAAGTGTGTCCCCAGCATGATGCCTCCACCACTATTTTTCACTGTAGGGAATTATGTTCAGGGTGATGATTCTTTCCAATAAAATCAAAAACACATCCTGGCTTATTATGTTAAATATTTCACTTTATATCTCAATAATCAATAATAATTAAAACAAATTAATCGCACGTTGAAGCTAAATGTCTCAAAAAAGTTGTGGCAAGGAGCACTATGAGAGCCCAGGCAGGATTTGATCTCACGACTAACGGGTGAGTGTCATGCACACCAACCAGTCATCCCTGTGGAAGAGTAGCCATGGTCGATGATCTCTTGGACGAATAGTGACAGGACCCCACTGTCACATTTATAGACTATTTAAACTGAGCGATTTTTTTTAAAATAAGGGTAAGTTTGACCAGCTCATATATTGTCCTAAAAAGTGAAAATGTAACTTCTAAGCTCTATATGTAGTCGTTTACTAAGGACTTTGCATGTTGTCCTATCTAGAACATGGAAAGATATGGAAATGTTTTCACTGAGAGAATAAAACAAATATATAATATATAAATATAGTTTTCATTTTTTTCATTGACATTAAATGAGTAAGATTTATGTTACAGTGTGGAACATAAGTATTTGAACACCCTACAATTTCGCAAGTTTTCCCACAAATTATGGAGGGGTCTGAAATTCAGATTGTAGGTGCATTTCTACTGTGAGAGACAGTATTTCTGGCCCAAAACTACACTTCAATGACATGAAGAGAGCTGGGACCACAGTTTCAAAGGTTCCCTCGTTGTAAAACACTACGGCATCATGAGGGATCCCCTGCTCAAGTTATCACATGTCCAGACATGTCTGAAGTTTGCCAATAACCATCTGTATGATCCAGAGGATGCATGGGAGAAAGTCATGTGGTCAGATGAGGCTAAAATAGAACATTTAGTCCAAACTTCATTTGCTACGTTAGGAGGGGCAAAAAGGATGAGTTGCATCCCAAGAACGCCATGCCTACTGTAAAGCATGGGGGTGGAAACATCATGCTTTGGGGGTTCTTTTCTGTGAAGAGGATAGATTGACTGCAATGTATTAAGGAAAGGACAAATGGGGCCATGTATTGTGAGATGTTCAGCAAAAACCTCCTTCCCTCAGTCGGAGCACTGAAGATGAGTTGTGGCTGGGTCTTCCTACAATGACCAAGGAGTGATTCCGTAAGAAGCAAATCAAGGTTCTGGTGTGGCCTAGCCAGTCTGCAGACCTGAATCCAATAAAAAATCTTTGGAGAGAGATAAAACTCTATGTTGCTCTGCAAGAGTATCAAACCCTGACAGATCTAGTGTAGATCTGTGTGAAGGAGTAGGCCAAAATCTCTGTTGCAGTGTGTGGAAACCTGGTCAAGAACTACTGGAAATGTTTGACCTCAGTAATTGCTTCTTTACCAAATATTAACACAGAGTTTCTCAGGTCTTCAAATACTTATGCGCAGCAACAACATAAAAATCACATATTATGAAATTAATGAATTTATTTTGCATGCTGTCTCTCACAGTGGAAATGCACCAACAATACGAAATTCAGAGTCCTCCATAATTTCTTAGAGGGAGACATTGCAAAATTGCTGGGTGTTTAAATACTTATTTTCCTCACTGTATATTACAGGTTTTTTGCTTTTTTTAACTTAGAAAATTATTTCAATAATACATTACCAGGATTGTTTAGGAATTTACAACAAATACGGAAAATACTGCCAAACATGAAGGTTTAAGACAAAAATAAGACATTTATTTGAATGGACTGTACAGAAAGGATTTTAATGAAAAATTCCTGACATAAACTTATCAAAAATAGTCATGCCTCCATTTCATTTTCATGTTACAAGAAGTTCCTCAGCCTGCAAAAATACACCAGAACTTGGGGGTAAAAAGTACTGTTTAATCAATAATGGATGTATCTTTATCCTCAATATAAGAGTTTTTGCTCTGCGAGAAATATTTGAATAGTAGTAGCTGGCTCCAGTGATGCACAGCACCATGGTGCAACTGTGACAAAGGATCATACAGCAGACGAGACTTGGGCTTAATGGCGGGCAGATTTAGAGATTTTATCATAAACTTCAGGAAAAGCTTCCAAGCAGCCCAACTCAGCTCTTAGTTTGTGGTAGAGCTGTCCATCAAACATCTCCCAAAACTCTCCTCGATCCATGTACACATCTGCATACAGCATCTGGAACCTACAGAGGAGCATTTAAATGCAACAGGTGAATGGTACACAGATCAAGTATAGTATGTGGCACTTCAGATAGGAGGCTTACCCATGCACGTCTCTGACAAACTTCTCCAGCCGACGCGTCGATGCTTTGGCTTCAAAATGTTTGACCTTTGGCTCCCCGTACGCTCCGATGTCGACGTACAGCTCCTCTTGTTGGCCCTTGGGGTGGACCATTCCTCTGCCTGGTGGCAACAGGAACGGGCACAGCCACAGCGGATAAACCTGGGAAGAAAAAAAAGAAAAGGACAAGTTGCTCTCATAATTCGCGCAAGACACAGTTCATCTTCAACAGATTGCAATGTGACACTTTAATCAATATTTGAGTCTCACATTGATTTCCTGGTGAAAGTGTGTGATGGCAGCCTGCAGATGCTTCATTGGTACCAGCATGTCCTGGACCACGTGGTGCTGTTCATAGAGTCGTCTAATGGTTTCTCCCTGGGTCAGTTTCAGCAGAGAGATCTTAGGAGGAACCATCCATCCAAAAAGCCAGCGGAACACAGGATTGTTGCCAAATGGGATTATATCCTGTTAAAAAAAATAATAAAGAGGCATAGATAAAGTGAGCTTTCCTCATAATGTGGTAAAAAGACTGGGCACTGCCTCGTGAAGCAAAAGTTGACTAAAGGTTTTGCTTTAAAGGGTTAAGTTAGGCTTTTACATACTGCTTTGCATAATTACACTCGTTATCAACCTGAACAGTATGGGTTTTTAGTTTTAATGATAGATGTTAATGTTTGTTTTTTAGGGGTGAACTAAATACACAGTGGGGAAAAAATTAGCATTTGATTGTGCAATTTTTTCTCCTCTTTAAAGTCCCAAATATAAAGACGAGAGTTCTGTATTTTTGATCATAGAGACACTTCAACTGCGAGACCGAAAGTGAATAAAGAAAAGAAAATATCCAGGAATTCAGATTGTATAAATGTTTTAAACATAATTTACCCGTTATTTTGCAGAAAATAAGTATTTAGTCAATAAAAAAGGTAAACTAGATATTTTATAATGTAACCCTGCTCCAGTTGAGCGCTTTAAAAAAATGTCTCTGTGGCGAAAAAAAATACATGAATACAAATAATAAATATTCTGTTTTAACTACCTACTTCTACGTTTTTTTTAATCATCTGTCTTTTTTCTTTGAAGTCAGGTAGCTTAAGGAATATCCTCTGGAAATGGTGATTCAAATTTCTCTTCTATCCTATGCATTCTTCTTCAGTTTCTCTAAATTTCCACCAGAGGGCAGCCCTAAAACAACAACAACTTCTGTCTCCGCCCATCATATTCGACACCTTGTGATTTCCATCTCAGACCGTCCTATTTCTGTCTACTTTTCCAGTCAAATGTAAATAGAGACAATAGTTTAAAAACAAAAAAAAGGAGGAAAAAAAGCTAGCAGCAGCCAAATGCTCAGAGGAAACTACCTTAGGCATCTGCCAAACATACACTATGCATAATTCATCAGGCCATTTACTGTTACTGAAAACACCACTGTCAGGCTATTCTCACTAATGGCTAATGGGGTTTGTGTGTGAGTGCGTGACAGGTGGAGCATTAGAGCATTAGACAATGAGGAGAAATGAGCTGGCAGGTTGTTAAAATAATCTAAGCTCCTGGAAACGCAGCTTCTGTGTGACTGACTGGACCTGTTCATCAGTTTCTGATTAATAGGAGTTAATTATTGTCTTTCTGAGGACCCAAAAGGTTACTCCCTTCAAAATAAAACAGTAATTATACCTCTTTAAGTCAGAATGATATTTGCCGGCTTAAAATTATTGTTCAGATTTTTTTTTTGCACTGTATTGCAAAGCAAGTAAGCAGTTAATATATCACCCACAGTAGATAGCTCTCTCTGTGTCTTGTTTCAGTATAAATCAAGGTTGGTAGGTCCCAGAGGTTGATTCTCCCGGCTAGTCCAAGAGGAGCCAAGACCAAGTCAGACTTGATTCACTCTTTAAACAACTCCAGTCAAATACAGACGTGGACAAAATTGTTGGTACCCTTCATTAAATCAAAGAAAAACTCATAATGGTCACAGAAATAACTTTAATCTGACAAAAGTAATAATAAATAAAAATTATATAAATGTTGACCAATGAAAGTCAGACATTGCTTTTCATCCATGCTTCAACGGAATTATTTAAAAAATAAATGCATGAAACAGGCCTGGACAAAAATGATGGTACCCACAACTTAATATTTGGTTGCACAACCTTTTGAGGCAATCACTGCAATCAAATGATTCCTGTAACTGTCAATGAGACTTCTGCACCTCTCAGCAGGTATTTTGGCCCACTCCTCATGAGCAAACTGTTCTAGTTGTTTCCGGTTTGAAGGGCGCCTTTTCCAGACAGCACGTTTCAGCTCCTTCCAAAGATGCTCAATAGGATTGAGATCAGGGCTCATAGAAGGCCAGTGTTTTCCTCTTAGCCCTTCTTGGGTGTTTTTAGCTGTGTGTTTTGGGTCATTTTCCTGTTGTAAGACCCGTGACCTGCGACTGAGACCATGCTTTCTGACACTGGCCAGCACATTTCTCTCTAGAATCCCCTGATAGTCTTGAGATTTCATTGTACCCTGCACAGATTCAAGACACCCTGTGTCAGATGCAGCAAATCAGCCCCAGAACATAACCGAGCCTCCCCCATGTTTCACAGTAGGGACCGTGTTCTTTTCTAGATATGCTTCATTTTTCCATCTGTGAACATAGAGCTGATGTGCCTTGGCAAAAAGTTACATTTTTGTCTCATCTGTCCACAGGACATTCTCCCAGAAGCTTTGTGGCTCGTCAGCATGTAGTTTGGCATACTCCAGTCTGGTTTTTTTAATGATTTGTCCTCTGGCTCAAACAGCGAAGGATGTTCCGATCTGACACTGATGTTCCTTGAGCATAAAGTTCAGCTTGGATCTATTTTGAAGTCTTTCTAGGCTCTTTTGTTACCATTTGGATTATCCGTCTCTTTGATCTGTCATCAATTTTCCTCCTGCAGCCACGTCCAGGGAGGTTGGCTACAGTCCCATGGATCGTACATTACTGAATGACATGTGCAGCTGTAGTCACAGAAACATCTAGCTGCTTGGAGATGGTCTTATAGCCTTTACAGTTAACATGCTTGTCTATGATTTTCTTTCTCATCTCCTGAGACAACTCTTTCCTTTGCTTCCTCTGGTTTATATTGAGTGTGGTACACACCACGTCACCAAACAACACAGTGTCTACCTGGAGTCCTATATATAGGCCCACTGAGTGATTACAGGATTGTAGACACCTAGGATGCTGATTAGTGGATTAACATGTCCCTTTGGTCACATTATTTTCATTATTTTCTAGGGGGTACCATCATTTTTGTCCAGGCCTGTTTCATGCATTTATTTTTTTTAATAATTCCGTTGAAGCATGGATGAAATGCAATGTCTGACTTTCATTGGTCAACATTTATATAATTTTTATTTATTATTACTTTTGTCAGATTAAAGTTATTTCTGTGACCATTATGAGTTTTTCATTTATTTAATGAAGGGTACCAATAATTTTGTCCACCTCTGTACATTACAGCACTTTACGTCAGTACTATTCTATGAATCTTTAAACTGTTATCATGTTTGCATTGGCCGGTTATTTAAAATATAGCCAGGAATTAACTACATGGTAAATGTCGGTAGGGGACGGTATGTCAGCAATAATCATTCGGTGTAAAACACAGAGAGCAGGAACATGTAGTTTCTATTATAGAACAAAAATGTAAAAGTAAAGTCATATGAAATGCTAAATCATGGATGTCAGCTGGCAGTTGTTATTGATAATGGATGCCGCTGCGCTTGGTTTAAACTAAGGATGCACCGATACTGGTATCGGGGCCGATGCCGCTCTTATTTACTTTATCGGTTAAAGTTAAAACAATGAACCGATACTTCAATTTGTAAACTCTGCAACAATTTCACGAAATTTTTTTATTTTACTTGAAATTTTAGTTTTGTGGTCAATTATACCAGTATTTTATTTTATCTAATTCACCATCATTTGTTGTAACAAGCAGAGAGAAAAAGAAAAATTCAATTGATTGCATTTTTTTGTGTGGTAGAAGTATCGGTATTGGTACTCAGTGTCTCTAAGTACTCAAATCCAAGTATCGGTCTGAAAAAAGTAATATTATTGCTTCCCTACTTTAAACCATTATCATGTCTTCCTCATTTTAAAAGGGAACCATTGCATTCAAAAAAGGCTCATGCCATAAACATAAAAGTGCCAAAAAAAATTCCCTGATTTTTTTGTAACTTTCAGATTTCTTTCCCTTTGTGATGTAAAAAGATGATAAATATAGGAAATTGAGTTACTTTGGAAATGTGTTAATCTGATGTAGCTAAACTGTAAAGGCCAGGTCAGAATACTGAGCAATTACATTATCAATAGGCTGATTGGTGAATGTAATCATAATCTATATATAACTTGTTTCCAGAGAAAAATAGGTTATCTATGAGCTTAGCTCAGGATTTTTAGGTGAACTATTAGAAGTAATAACTTCATTTTAATCTGGCTGAGGTGAATTTAGAACTGGCTCTTACTAAGGGTGAACTGCAGCTACTGCACACTGAATCTGGGCTTGTACTCTGTGACACCAATAGAGACATTTATTACCTTTTCATAGTACTTCAGATCAAAAATCCTGACATGTCCCTTTAAGAAAACGAGGACCATGTTCATGTGGTCTGTTTTTGTTTTATTTTCTAGCAAAACGCCTTTAATCTGCTACATTAAAAAATGAAATGAAAAGATTTTGAATCAACATCATTTCCTTCCTTTCCAGGATTTATTGGAATTGAAAAGAGGATCGGGCAGCAAGGAAGTTTATCCTCACAGGTAGGTGACCCACCACAGTTTCCAGGCTCAAACCCTGTAAGAAATCTTTGGGATGTGAGAAAAGATAGACAACGCTGCATGGACATGTTCAGAAGAAAGGCCTTATCCATTATCGATTTGATGTTATCAAGCTAAAAATGATATTATGTTAGACGCTGGATGCCAACATAATGGGTGTGTGTGTGAGTGTGTATACCTGAAGCTCCCAGAAGATGCTCCTTGTGTGTCTGTGATAGTAATGCCTCAGAGGGATAAACTCCACTCCACTGCAGTCTCCTTTCAGGTAGGTTTCCACGTGTTTAAAGAACCAGGGTTTGAAGTGCAGGCCGATTCTGTTGATCTGATGTCCAGGAGGAAGATCCAACATCAGATATGGTCAAAGATGTGACAGCGGTTTTACAGATGCCAACACCTCACCTTGTCCGGCTCGGCGTGGTCGGTCATGGTTCCCGTCATGATGACAGCGGCGTCCAGGCTGTACTGGATTCCCTCGACAAAGGTGTTCTGCTTGTTCTCTGATGCCTCAGCAAAGCGTTTAC
The DNA here is from genome assembly GCA_028564705.1 of Apricaphanius iberus. NCBI lineage: Eukaryota > Metazoa > Chordata > Actinopteri > Cyprinodontiformes > Aphaniidae > Apricaphanius > Apricaphanius iberus. The sequence goes on from JAPXFQ010000256.1 coordinate 1,878,686, forward strand.
AGATGTTTTCCAGGCCTGTGACCGGCTCATAGCGCAGCTTCACCCATGGTTTAGCTGGAACTATTTTAATCTCAGCTGCGACCAGGAATCCCAGAGTGCCACAGGACCAGGGGACGGCATGGAACAGGTCAGGGTTCTCTTCCTGTTTGGGCAAAGACAAACAACACTGCCTTGCTAAAATATTCACACTCCTTTTAATGATTCCCTTGTTCCATTACAATCACAGTTATACGTGGTTTTATTTATTTTTAAATTAACAGTATATAATAATATGATTCTTTTTTTATTTAGGACAGCTTTACTCTGCTAACCCTAAATAAAATCTAGAGTCATTAATTCCCTTTAGAAATCATCAAGCTCACCTATGAGTAAAACAAACTCATTATACAGCTGTTCTTTGAAGGGCTCAAAGGTTGTGAGAAAACAGAATCATGAGAGAAGCTCACTGTGGAGGAGCAGCAGAGATTCATCGCTCAGGTAGGAGAATCTGTCGACAGGACAACTAGTCTTGCACCCCAATCTGGCTTTTAGGAAGGAGCGGCAAGAAGAAAGCTACTGCTGAACGGCAGCCAAAAGAAACCCTGTCTGTTGTTTCCCACAAGTCATAAATGGGCCCAGTAAGGTACTCTGGTAGAATGGCACCAAACTCAACAATTTAACCTGTTTATAAAACTAACTCTGGAGATCACCTAGAACCTACAATCCCCACGATGAAACACGGTGGTCGCTGCCTCATGCTGTGGCAATCCCTACATACAGCCAGAAATACAGTAGAGTGGCTCAGATGAGAATGTTAGAATGGCCCTGTAATGGAACAGATCTAAATCTATTCGAGAATATGAGGCCATATATGAGTTTATGTTCCCAGTTCCAGTCTGACTGAGCATGAGATGCTTACAAAGACAAATGGGAATACATTGAATATGAATGCACGGCACACTTTTCCAATCTATAGTAGAAGGAAAAAAAAAGACAATGGGGATCTAAAGTGGAATCTGTTCATTCCACATCAAATTTTTTTTATCTACTTTGTATTTTGTGTGGGTCTATCACATAAAATACATGAATCAATATACATCGTTTGTAACCTGAAAAAACTTGGCCTTTATAAAAAACTATGCATTTACAGCTTCGCTTTAGTTATTTTTGTTCTCTGAATTTGTATTTTTGCTCTCAGACTCGAATGGGATGCCCTGTTAAGTTGCTGGAAAAACCAGAGGTAATAAGACAAACATGAACCGAACAATAATTATTTCAACCTCAAAAAATTTTTTTTGACCAAACCTCATAAATGTTTGCTGAATTAGTAAAGAAAAAAAATCTTTCTAAACCCAGTGTTTTTACTCTAAAAGACAGCTCTGCTTTAGGACTCAAATACATAACCCATAAAACATGGAACGCCAAAGTGCTCAAAATTAAATAATTGTATAAGTACTTATGGCATAAATGAATACATGAATAAGTAATAGATAAATATTTAATGTGCTGATTAAATTGTGAAAAACTGAATTCATATGAAATTCTAAACTCATTAGTATGAAAGGTTTTTCATTTTCCTTTACAAATGCAATTATGAATATAAAACATTCAATGGACTTATTTTCTTACAATAGATTATATTTTATAGCCATTTTTATTTAATTTCATTGGTTTTTATTTAAAAAAGTATTTCTCGCAAAGTAATCTTTTATTCCATAATGGTGTTCTTCCAAGTGGCTTATTTATTTCAGAATGTCACCTTTAAGCACAATTACTTCATCTGTCAATCAGGGTCAGTGGGTGGGACCTGCATGCTGTCCTAGCCATGACAGCTTAGCATAACATTCTATGTCTGGAGCTGAAATTAACACATTATGGGATAATCATTTATCTTACGATGTCATCGCTACTCGTTCGGATGATATTTTTTAATGATATTAGACCCAGAACTCAGGACTTGCCGTCCAACATAACCATTGGAGTTTCTGCCTCCATGTTTTCTGTGTCAATCAAGCAAACCTTGGAGTAGAATGGGTTTAGATACAGTTCTATAAAGGGAGAATTATTTAAACATTTTCTGTGTTATCTATGGATCCTTTTATTGATCGTTTCAATCAAACTTCCGACCGTGGCTTCTTTCAACAATCTCATCCCTGACATGGTACAGCTCTACACCTAAAACACTGATGCAACACCGGCAGATTGGATTTAGGCCCCCACATTTAAAGAAATTGGATAAATATTTTGCCAATTTTTTGAGCATCTGGATAAAGCCATACACGAAAAATTCAACAGGTGTTACATTCAATACCCGTATTAAACCACTTCACCCCTTCCTCTCCATTTATCCTCCTGGAGGATAAATGCCAATGAGCTTGCAGGTCCCACCCACTTACCCTCATTGGCAGATCAGATCTTATGATGAAAATTGATATTCTGAAATATATAAGCCACTGAGAAAAACTGTTGTGAAAACTTTGTAAAAAAAAAGAAATAAAAAAGAAATTTTGGAGAAAAAAAAAACCCAGATGGGATTAAAAATTGCTAAAAAGATTATTAGAAAAACAAATTCCATTACATAATGGTTTGTATTAATAAATACATTTGAAAGGAAAATAAAAATATTTCATACTAATGAACTTAGGATTTCATATGAATTCAGTTTCTTTTTCACACTTTCATTATCACATTATACTGTATATCTATTATTTATTTATGTAGCTATTATATCATGAGGGTTTATTTAATTTTGGGCACATTGGCATTCTATAATTAAAAAAACAACAACTTACCGCTGTGCAGCGCACTAAGCTGCCATCAGCAAGGATCAGTTCATATGCGACACATATGTGCTGAAAAAGTCCATAAATATGGGAGGAAGATTCGATGCCTGTACCCATCACGAGCCCACCTGGAGAAGGAGAAAAAAAATTGTCAATGCTCCTCCACAGTAACTGAATTTATACCTGGGTGAGAGCAACAGGGGAGCAAACACATGAGCAGATTACAGCATTCGCCTGCTGCGAGCATGTTGCTCTGTGGACAGCAGGATAAATGAAAGCATCACAGCCTGATGGGAAAACATTAGATCGCTGATGCGTAGATTATGGCATCAGGAAATCCATTATGAAACTCTATCCAGGGGTGCTTCCACTGCTGCGGCCATTTCCTCCCGGTTTCATCTTCTGAGCTTCAACACCAGTCCTCTTAACACAATTAGAGAAGTTGCTGTGGCTCTAAACAGGATGCACCGAGAGATGGAGAGTCTGCAGATCTCCATCTCAACGTAAGCTGTGCAAATCACAGTGTATTGAGAGACGCAGTTTCTATCTTTAGAAAACCAGAAAGGCAGAAATTAAACAGCCACGTGATGATTACCCTACAAATAATTCAAAGCGTGCCCAACATACCCACAGTGAGATCATCCAGCTCTGGCAGCACAGGCAGCGTCCAGCCAATGGAGTTCAGAAGAGCGGTCACTTGACCCATATTGGCAAGTGGTTCAACTCTCACCACCTGGAAAGATAACTTTCTGGCCTCATTGCTTTTTAGGAAACAATATCTACTGATTATTAGGAAGAAATATGATATGTATTGTTTTCGGTCAAAAGAAACACATTTACACACACATTAAACACATTTTACTTTTAATGCTTATATTGAAAGCAAACATTTAAATACATAGTAAAAAAATAAATTTTCTCTCAGTGTCTGACTGTCAATCAGACAAAAAGTTCTCCGTTTTTAGATGACTTATTAAGATTAACTGAATATTTCTATCATCAAATTGCCAAGATATTCCTTGCTTTTATGCCTTTATAGAAATTGTAAAGACCCAGAAGATAGTCATGAATTTGTAAGTATCTTTTAATTATAACTTAAGGTTTTTCTGATTAAATGAGTCAAAATGACAATTACAAGGAGAGCTTCAAGAGTTACGCTTAACTAATTTGAGTGGGTGGATGGGTAAATAATAACGCCCTAGATAGAAATCCTGCTACTTTTCTCTTGGTTTCTCCTACCTGCCTCTTTGTGTCCACCTCCAATATGTCCATCATATTGATCATAATGTTCTTGTGGGTTTTCTTGTATTTCCCCACTCTAAGGGACACAGTGAGCCAGCCGGGTCGACCAGTACACATGTAGGTCCCACCACCACTCTTCTTCCACTCACGTACCTGTGTGTGATACAGCATAGATTAATTTTCCATTATTGTGTCCTATACAGGGAATTCTACTCATACGCTTATGTATCATTTAAGGATATAAACGTTCCAACCAATGCAAGCCTTAAGAACAGGGAGCCTAAGTCACGCCCTTCTACATGCGGTCCATGGGTCCCTTACTGTCAAAAAAAATTAATGAGTCATTGGAGCAATAAAAGTTCTTTTCCAATCCTTTTTTGGTGTGTCATAAATTTAACATATGATGTCCATGAATTTTATCGACACATTTTGATGCGGAGAAAACGGTAATTTTTGACCAGCGACAAAAAATTTCTATAGGTTTAGCGTGATAACACATTGTGGACTACAACTGAAGAAAAATAACAAAAATGGCCATGAGACTAGCTCGCTTCGACTCCTTCCTCCATTAGGAAGGAAGGAGCATTAAACATGGATAAATCCATCTTGCCATGTCGAAAGTGGCAGCTAGATAAACAGTCGGTCAAGGGAGAGCCACCATGTGGGAGAAGCTCTATTAGGTCTAAGGTGAATGTTTCAAGTGCCAGCTAGTGCTGGTTCCGTGACGTCATATATGGGACTTCTGATGTTTAGTCATTTTAATTCTGAATAATTATATAAATTCCCCTCTTGTCCACAGTGGGCGGTGTTTCCCATTCCGAGCTCGGATCTTCTACCAGAGGCCTGGGAGCGTGAGGTCCTCCTCAGTATCTTTGCTGTTCCAAGTACTGCACTTTTCTGGACTGAGATGTCTGAGGTTCTTCCAGGAATCTGCTGGAGCCATTCCTCCAGTTTGGGGGCCTTTGCCCCAAGTGCTCCGATTACCACGGGTACTAGCGTCACCTTCACCTTCTCGGTATAATAGGAACAGCACTAGGCTGGTTTAAATCTTAATTGTCCAACAGATTTCAGTTTGTTCAGGTAAACAATAGATCTTCCTCGGCCTCAATGGTTACTTGCGGAGTACCACAGGGTTCAGTGCTTGGGCCGATTCGTTTTACTATATATATGCTTCCTATTGGTAAAATCATTAGGCAGCATGGGCTAAATTTCCATAGTTACGCAGATGATACACAGCTATATCTAGGTAGACTACGGGCATGTCTGGAAGAGATAAAAATTTGGATGACTCTAAACTTCTTGCTTCTGAATTCTGATAAAACAGAACTTGTCGTCTTTGGACCAGAAAGTCTGAAAAAGAAACTACTTCACCCTTCACCTAGGAATCTCTAGGATTTCCTTTTTTCACCTTAGGAATATTGGAAAAATTAGAACCATTATGTCCAGGAGTGATGCTGAAAAACTAGTCCATACCTTTGTTACTTCAAGGCTGGATTACTGTAACTCTTTATTATCAGGTATTCCACAGAATACAATTAAAAGTCTTCAGTTAGTCCAAAATGCTGCTGCAAGGGTTCCAATGAATAAAAGAAGAGATCACATTTCCCATTAGCTTCTCTTCACTGGCTCCCAGTAAAATCTAGAATAGAATTCAAGATCCTCCTTCTGACATATAAAGCTGTTAATAATCGAGCTCCATCATACATAAGAGACCTGATTGTTCCTAACAGAGCCCTTCGCTCTCAGACTGCAGGTTTACTGGTAGTTCCTAGGTTTTCTAAAAGTAGAATGGGTGGCAGATCTTTCAGTTATCAGGCTCCCCTCCTATGGAACCAGCTCCCAGGGTTGGTTTGTGAAGCAGACAACCGGTCTATCTTTAAAACTAGGCTTGAAACCTTCCTCTTGACAAAGCTTACAGTTAGCGACAGGTTAATAGGTAGTTAGAGACAGGTTAGACAGGTAGCTAGGAAGAGACAGATTAATGTTAGTAGTCAGGTAGAGTGTCAAAAGCTAGGAAGAGATAGGAATAGGTAGAGTAGCTAGGTAGAGATAGATTAATGTAAGCCAAGTAGAGAGTGTTAGTAGGTAGGTCTCCGAGTAGCTAGGAGACAGGTTAATGTTAGTAGCTATGCTGCTTTAGGCTAGGCTGTTGGAGGACATTATTAGAGTCAGTTCCTACTTTCTCTCCTACTTCTCCCCAACTGCATGATGTGCTGTCGATTCAAGCACTAACCTGTTTTCTCTTAGTCTCTTCCTACAGTAGGTGCTCCTGAACCGCCCTGCTTGACGACCCTGACTAAGATGGCATTCCAGTGGAGGAACGTTCTCCACATCCTGCTACCAACTTCTGCTTCTGCATCAGTTCTGTTGCTCTTTCTGTGTCTCTGCTGCCTTCTCCAAACCCCAGACGGTCTCGACAGATGACCGCTTATGCTGAGCCTGGTTCTGCTGGAGGTTTCTTCCTGTTAAAAGGGAGTTTTTCCTTTCCACTGTCGCTTTATGCTTGCTCAGTGTGAGGGATTGCTGAGAAGTCACGACGCAATCTTCTGTGGTTTTCTAATTACTAGATTAAATATTGTATTGTAATAACTTTTCTTGTAAAGTGACTTGAGATGACATCTGTTGTGAAATGGCGCTATATAAATAAACAGAATTGATTTCAATTCCAAGCCTTCTCTATCTCCTCTCTGAGCCCTTGGTATCTCTCATGTTTCTGATGTTCCTTCTTCTTGATATTACCATCACTTGTTATTGCCACATCCACCACAACGGCTTTCTTCTGCTCTTTATCAACCACCACAATGTCCGGTTGGTTTGCCATTACCATCCTGTCTGTCTGGATCTGGAAGTCCCACAGCATCATTCTCATTCTCCACCACCTTTGAAGATGTTTCCCAATTTGACATTTGGGTTTCCAGCCCATACTCCATACAGATGATTCTGTATACTATGCCTACCACTTGGTTATGACATTCCATGTATGCTTTCCCTGCCAGCATTTTACATCCTGCTGTTATGTGCTGAATTTTCTCAGATGACTTTGCACAGCATACACCTTGAGTCTTGTCTGGTGAGGTAGATCTGGGCCTTTATCGCTCTGGTGCTCAGAGCCTGCTCCTGTGCTGCAAGGATGAGTGCCTCTGTGTTGTCCTGTAGGCCAGCCCTCTCTAGCCATTGGTAGGATTTCTTGACATCAGCCACTTCAGTTATGTTCCAGTGGTACATCCCACTGGGGCTGGTCCTCCCATGATAGTTCCTCCTCTAGCACCTCCTCATCTTGCCATTGTCTCAGGCATTCACTGAGTACGTCATCCGTTGAAGCCTTGTCCTTGATGTACTCATGGAGCTTCGATGTTTCATCCTGGATAGTGGCTCTCACACTTATCAGTCCTCTGCCTCCTTCCTTATAGCGTACGTACAGTCTCAGGGTGCTGGATTTGGGATAGAACCCGCCATGCATGGTGAGGATCTGTCGTTTCTTAATATCTGTGGTCTGTATCTCATCCTTTGGCATCTTATTATTCCCACAAGGTATGTGATCACTGGCAGGGCGTAACTGTTTATTGCCTTGAACTTGTTCCATTGAGCTGGCTTCTCAGGACTTGCCTCACTCAAATGGATGAGATGTGAGAAATGGATATAATGGAAATAATGGATATAATGGAAATGAAGGCAAATAAATCAGAAATCACATGACAAACACACTTGAAATGCATATCATTAGTTATCATTCAAACTGAGGTGCAGCATATGTTAGATTCAAGCGTTAAGACAAAGCGGACCAAAAAATAACTTATCTCTCCATTGACTTTCCTTCTTTTTCCCCCCAGTGGTATGGGAAACTTTATATTAAGAATGATCTGTTCTGTGTAAATTACATACTGACAGTACTGTGTGCTAATTCTTCATGAAATAGTGATTAGTCTGATTGTATGACACTTTATGATACTAGGCTAGGTCAAATGAACTGATAATAAATTCCTGAATCCTGTGTTGCCATGGGAACGACCCTCTGTACACTGGATGTCCGACATCTTGCAAGATTGTGCTTCTGTATCGTCCGAAAACGCCTGAGAGTCTACAGGCTTCACCCTGAAGAAATGTTTACTGATACGATATTGATAGTACGGTTGACTGAATCTATAAAAGTCTGTGTCAGTTGTTGGAAAGCAGGTCGTTTGCGTCGTTAGAGACAAAACTGTTTTGCTGACGAGAGTCCGCTGTGGGATTTTGTGAAAGATCGCCCGGCTCGCGTTAAGTTAACAGGTCTGACCGAGAGGTGACTGGCTCTCCACTCTCAAGTGTCAAAGGTGAGATGCTGTGATGAAAACTTAATGCCTGTTTGATGAAGCATTATCTTGCTTTTGCTGCTGATACTGTATATTGTGTGGGGAATAAAAGTGACACATTATTCTAGCATAAATCAGTGTCTTTGTTGTTCTTTTAATATTGTGTGTGCCGACTCACAGCGATCCTTTAAAAATATTTTACAAAATACCAGCCAGGGGACCCATAGGCCTACCGGAAAGGGCAGAGACTTGGGCTCTCCATAGGCAGTAATTGTGGCTGTTAAGTGACTCCTGCTGACATGGAGGCTAGAGAGCAATTAAACCACCCTGAATGGCATATTTAGGACACTATGAAAAACCACTATGGCATAAGCATATTAACGCTAACGCAGTTTTCTGATCCTTATGTCTAAACTCAATTCACAATGTAACAGTTGTATATAGATCCACAAGTATGAGACCATATTTGACCATGGTTGCTTATGAACAAAACATTAAATTTGGAACCTCCTTCAAATGAGTGGAAGTCAAATTTTTTAGTCTGAAAAAGCAAGAACAAGAATCTTGGGCGGGCTTAGCTTAGCAAAAGCTCCAGCAAAATGCAGTCACAACAAAAACTCCAACAAAAAGCATCTCTCTTCTGTTGTTAAAGATTTCATTTTTGGAAAACACAGATTTTTTTTTTAACCAATGTACTACTTAAGCTTGGTTTATGCTTGCCGCATGAACATTCCGTGCGGGAACATGACGTGCGGAACCGGCCGAGACGCCTTCGAGCAGCGTTTATACTTTCTGCAGCTTGTCCCTGCTGAGCCAATATTCTTGACGACTGTAGGGGGCGGCGTAGGGCTCTACGGCATGCATACAACACTACACCATAGTAGAAGTAGTAATCACTGTTGTTTACAAGATGGTGACACCCGTGAGCTTAAATAAAGCAGAACTTTTATGCTGTTTACTTAGGAAAAAAGACGAAAAAGGAGACTGTCCTCTCTTCCATTAAAACACAGTTGATCACAGTGATCTCTATCGGCCGAATCATAAAGATGTCTATTTACGAACCTCCGACAATATGATCTCTTGCCAGTCTGCCATGTTTTTCCGCGCGGGACCGTCCGCGTAGTTACAAATTTTCCTAGTTGCGTGGTGCGGAAATTTTGGGGCGGGAGGAGGCCGCGCGGAGAGGCGTGGTTGCTGAAATGACGTAATTTGGCCGCGTGGAGCCGTGAGGACTTTGCGACGCGGCAAGCATAAACCAAGCTTCAGACTTCTATAGCTCCGAGTGATGTCAATCTAGCCATCTTGTTTTACAAGGATACTTTTGCAGCTTTTTTTACTTGGACATTAAATTCAAGTCAGCTCCAGGACAGGGTGATTGCAATGAAAGCAGGTTTTTGAAAACATTGTTTATCCCTTGCAATTTCTTTTTACTGAAAAAAAAAAACAGGTAGGAAAATCAAATCAGATTTGGTATGAAAAAAACCAAAGATGTATTTTTTAAGCCATATCGCCCAACCCTACCTCCAAGTGTTTCTGTAAATATTCACCCTCTTAATCCTGTAAAATAAGAAGGGTTTGGCCCTTGTTTAATAATATTAGTCAGGGGAATCATATTTTGACACTAAAATAAATAGAAGAAATAGTGCATTGAAAAATCTCAAATTAAAAGTACTGTTCTGCCATTCAAATTGTGTTATTGGTTTCATTTATTGAAATACAAAACCTAAAACAAACCTAAAACAATTTAAAAATAAAATGTATATAACATTTAAAAAAAGAATATCTGTGAACAAGACTTTTATTTCTGCAGTAGTGGGACGCAAGTCGGACCACCCGAATGGCTGTCACCAACACTAACCATTCAGCCAACATAACTGCGTGGTGAAGTTATGGATTCAATAATATATATACTCACAAGATCCCCACGTTGTTTAGGAGGTATATAATTCGCAACTCATACCGATTTCTTTTTAATTTTAGGCTGCTTAAAGTTAACTGCTGTGTGCTTCTTATGTGAAAATTTAAACTATAGATTACTCTGAGATAAACAAATAACTCCAGACCAATCAGCAGCTACCGCTGCTGCCTAGGAGTGAGAGGGATATCATATTACCGGACCAATCAGCCCAAAGGTGGCCGTTTCGGGTCGCTTCGGCACGCTTGGAACCAAGGCAGAGGTAGTCCGAAAAAAGGGGTCTGCTGGGGTCGGTTCGGAATGGACGCAAGTAATGTAAACACGCCAAAGCGTCCTCTTCCGTAACGTACAGGGACTAGTGGAAATGGGACATAAAAAACTGGGAAAGGGGGGAGGTCTCCAAACAGACTCAAGTTCAGGGTTCAATGTGACTAGAGCACATAAAACATAGTGAAAGCTACAGGTATGCAGGTGCTACTGATATTTAATACATCATTAAAACAGTAACACATAAAGTGCTCTATCAGCATTGTCTGTGAAAATGTTTCTTTTGGGTTTGAATGCATAAAATAGTTAGAAATGAATTGCCTTGGCTCATACTGTTAATGGAGGTAGCACAAAAAAATAGAAATAAATAAAATAAAAAAACACATTTTAACAGTTTTCCAACTTGCAAATATAAGACATAAATCGATCTCAGACCCAAACTCGGCCAAATCTAACAGCCAAACTGAGATATGCTTAGCTAAAAGTGACCCCCAAATTAAATTCTGCTTAGGGCCCCATTGAGTCTTCTTTCGGCCCTGGTTATAACTCTTGAATCCAACCTATAAGCTTTGGTGGTTAACAATGCGTTAAAATATACTGCGGTGGGACTTTAGCAGGCATCCAAACGATGAAGGTAGCACACCTGTTTTATGTAGGCATGTTGTGATCAGATGATGACGTAGTAGCCAACTCACCTGTCGCTGGATGTCCCGCACGCGCTGGTCGTGCAGTTTGGGTGCCGAACACATCTTAAAAATGAGCCACGCTCTCACATAATAATACACATCAAATATAACCGAGAGAGGCAGTAAGAACAAACACACGAATATCCAGCGCTGGTGAACGATCACATAATCCAGACCTTTGACTCTGATCCACAGCAGGAAGAAAACCACCAGACCTCCTAAATACAACAGCGGACCCATCGTGTCAGCTCGGATCAGAAGCCGGTATAATAAACGCCGCTCCAAAGTCGGAGATAAATTTTTTATAATGTTCAGCTTGGGCAACAGATTCTTGACTCCTGATCAGGTAGGTGGTCTTCAAACTCCTCCTCTACTAAAGGCTAATTGGTCAATATTGTCAAAAAGGTGGGGCCTGCCTTCCAGGTTTCTATGCTATTGGTTAACCATGTGACTGTAGGGACTGGCATAAAGGCAGCGTGTCTGCTGATTGGCCAATCATGAAGCAAACAGGCTCTCACACCATGCAATCTGCCCACTTCAGAATGGGTGTGCAGGATAAAATGAACAAAGTACAACAGAGGAGACTCAACCCTGTTTTCAGAAAGTTTGGCGGTCTGCTTTATTATAATAGATCTGTATTCTGTAATATAGCTATCTTATTGCTAAAGCAATTCTGGATGATTGCAAACTGCATTTAATTACCTTGTACTTGTGACATGTTCAATGACAATAAAGTTGAATTCTGTTCTGTTCTATTCTAATGCAGAAATACATTAGAATCACAGTGTAAGTAGAAATGAAACCATGCTTTTCACATCATCTATATATTTTTTTAAGTAGAGCTATTGGATAATATAACTGGTGTATCAGTGAAGAAAAATATTATTGGGCTCATTTGAAATTTATGGTTCTTCTACTTAAGTTTTCATTTTACTGACTGAAGAACTTTGAGTAATGTGACTATAAATTTAATCTGACTATTTAACCAAGTTATTATAACATGATATAATTCTTTTCTATGTATTTTTGAAACTAAAAAAGTAATATAAGGCAAAAATATTATGGACATCTCAATTTTTTGTTGTCTCTATTATAAAATGACATCTTTTAGTAGATATTATTTACTTTAATATTAATTAGATTTGTTTAATGCTAAATGTTTTATGTTTCTTTGAAAAAATAAAGTTTACATATGTATCAAAATAATGCAGTTGTATCAATGATGCCAATTAACCACTACATTCATACATGTGATAATTTTGTGGAGGGTAACATTTGAATAACAATCTTACAAAATGTATGTAGCACCAGCATTTATTTAAAACATAATATGACAATTTTACAATGAAAGAAAAATGAATCATTTAAATTGAAAAACAAAACTAAATAGATAGATAGATAGATAGATAGATCTTCATAAAAACCACAACTGACAGTGTAAAAGCAACTGTGTATGAAAACAGGAAGGAAAAATATAAATGGAATTTGGAAGTCCACAGTTTGACTGTGTAGAGCCAAATGAGGGACCATGTGTTCATTTTGGCCTGGAGATCTCAAGGTTCCCCCAGAGGAGCTGGCAGAAAGAAGTCTGGGCATTTCTACTTTGGCTGCTTTCCCAACCCATGGATGGATGGATGGATGGATAAGTCTTTAGTTTTCTGGAATGCAACTACTGGAGGGAATAATGTATGAAAATGTGGTTATCATTCTTAAAATTTACATAAGGATCATCTCAATAAAACCCTTGCAGCAGTCATTTTTTCCCTGGGAAAATTATCAAATAATTTCAGTGAAGTTATCAATTCAGCTTTATGTATCAAAATGATGACATTATCTTTTATAATTGCTGTATGTGTGACAAGTTAGTTACAAATCTTTTAATGGGTTTTTGGCAAAATCTATGTATTGGTAACCTGGGAAGTACTTAGAGTATGATTCATTTATACAGGTCCTTCTAAAAAAATTAGCATATTGAGATAAAGTTAATTATTTTCTGTAATGTACTGATAAACATTATACTTTCATATATTTTAGATTCATTACACACAACTGAAGTAGTTCAAGCCTTTTATTATTTTAATATTGATGATTTTGGGAAAAAGTAAAGAAAAAACAAATTTCCTATCTCAAACAATTAGCATATTTCATCCGACCAATAAAAGAAAAGTGTTTTTAACACAAAAAAGTCAAGCTTCAAATAGTTATGTTTAGTTATGCACTCAATACTTCGTCGGGAATCCTTTTGCAGAAATGACTGCTTCAATGTAGCGTGGCATGGAGGCAATCAGCCAGTGGCACTGCTGAGGTGTTATGGAGGCCCAGGATGCTTCGATAGCGGCCTTAAGCTCATCCAGAGTGTTGGGTCTTGCGTCTCTCAACTTTCTCTTCACAATATCCCACAGATTCTCTATGGGGTTCAGGTCAGGAGAGTTGGCAGGCCAATTGTGCACAGTAATACCATGGTCAGTAAACCATTTAGCAGTGGTTTTGGTACTGTGAGCAGGTGCCAGGTCGTGCTGAAAAATGAAATCTTCATCACCATAAAGCTTTTCAGCAGATGGAAGCATGAAGTGCTCCAAAATCTCCTGATAGCTAGCTGCATTGACCCTGTCCTTGATAAAACACAGTGGACCAACACCAGCAGCTGAAATGGCACCCCAGACCATCACTGACTGTGGGTACTTGACACCTTGTTTTCTGAATGAAATGCAAAATTTGCTTTCATCCGAAAAAAGAACTTTGGACCAATCAGCAGTCCAGGGCTTCTTCTCTGTAGCCCAGGTCAGGCACTTCTGCCGCTGTTTCCCATTTCCTGCACACGCCTGTGCACATTGGCTCTGGATGTTTCTATTCCAGACTCAGTCCACTGCTTCCACAGGTCCCCCAAGGACCTGTGGAAGCAGTGGACAATCCTTAATTGTTCGGAAATTTCTTTCTGTGTCTTACCCTCTTGCTTGAGGGTGTCAATGATGGCCTTCTGGACAGCAGTCAGGTCGGCAGTCTTACCCATGATTGCGGTTTTGAGTAATAAACCAGGCTGGGAGTTTTTAAAAGCCTCAGGAATCTTTTGCAGGTGTTTAGAGTTACTTATTTGATTCAGATGATTAGATTAATAGCTTGTTTAGGGAATCGTTTCATGATATGCACATTTTTTGAGATTATGTTTTTTCTTTACTATTTTTGACAAAATCATCAACATTAAAACAATAAAAGGCTTGAAATACTTCAGTTGCGTGTATGGAAACTAGAATATATGAAAGTCTAATGTTTATCAGCACATTACATAAAATAATGAACTTTATTACAATATGCTAATTCTTTTAGAAGGACCTGTACATGTTTTAATACTGCACTGTTTGTCTAAACAAAGATTTCAGTGTTATGTTCATCCCAAATATATTATTCATCTTGTTTTAAGACTGATATACTGAGTCAGACAAGAATGTAGCAGGTTTTAATATTTTGAGATAATATTTTGCCTTATTTTAAGAACTCTAATAAAGTGTAAATTATCTTACTGCACTGGCAGATTATTTCACTTGATTTGAGAAAATTCAAACCAAAATTTACTGGAAAATAATTCCAGTAAGGTAAGATAATTACACTTTGAATGATTACTGAAAATAAGAAACAATATTCTCAAAAGAAGATTATTAATCTATTTAATTCTGGTGTTGCTCAGTGTACAAGTCTAAAAACAAGATAAATAAAATATGTTTAGGCAGAATACAAAAATGTAAGAGTGGATTATATGAATAATTTTGCAGTGAAGTGTACATTAATGTATTCTTTGCTTCACTCGCCAGCATCTCTTGTAAATTGTCTTGCTGGAGTTCCTCCATTGTTGGTGCAGGGACAGAAGGAAGTATAATAAACTTCCTGGGGTCATCAGGTCTGACTGATCTTTGCCTGGGCACTCCTTTACCCATCAGTCTTTTTCTGATTATCCCGGTTTGCAAATCAATGATTTACCCATGTGTCTTTGTCATCTTGAGGATGTAGATGATGTATCTATTGCAATTTTTTTTCTATGGTTTTTTTTAATACCTGAAATCAGTAATATATACATTTCCTTTTTAATAACTTGCAAGGACAACACCAGACAAGAGCAAAGAAATGTACCTCATCATTTCTTGATAAAACCAATAGATAAAACCAATAGACCGTACAATTGAAAGAACATAGTAGTTGTTAAAACACAAAATACACTCCAATGTTAGACTGTGTAGAAATACTGTTATGTTATAAGGGCCCTTGTTTGTTTGATGGCTTTATTTATTAAAGACAATATTAGGGATTTTAATGTGATGAATACACACTAAAAGTTAGGGAATATCTTCTTCTCTTTCGGCTTTTGCCTTCAGGGGTCGACACAGCTAATCATCTGTCTACATTCAGTCTTATCCCCTGAATCCTCTGAACTAACACCAACCAAGGGAATATAGTATAACAAATTGGATTGTAGCACCCAATTGACATTACATCATTTTTGCTGTGGATTAATACATTAATGAGGAAATTTCAACACACATTTACTTCAGTGGTCATATTCCAAACAGAAGTGTCTCACTTCTTCTGGCACAAAACAATAAAATGATGATGTGTAAGATTGTTCAAAATCACTTCCTGTTTACTTCCATAAGGTTTAGTTAGGCCTGGTTGGTCCCTGTGGTGGTTGTAGTTCTGGCCTCAGAAGCAGATGTCTGGGGGTAAAGGAGTTGCACTTACGTACATTAGGTACATCAGGAGGTGGTTTTGAAAATACTTCAAGTCGGCTATAGACCTAGAAACAAATAACTGTAAATATTATTTGCATTACTAACCTCTTTCCATTAAGTTTATCAAATTTAATAAAACACAGCTCGAAGGAAGGTACTTATGGACTTCTTTCAGCCACTGTTTGTTAGCAATATTGTTCATTAGTGTCTCGTGTGCAGAAGAACCTCTTTCAAAACACTCTTTTTTTTTGCATTGTATTCCATGTCAGCATGTCGGCAGCTTCCCCGCACCCACTTGAATTAATTTACCACATTATGGGCAAGTACTAAAAATGACTTACAGCATGAATCTTTCTTGCCAAATTCTTGGCTCCTTACAACATGTCAAGACTGTGCCGAATGTCCACCTCTTTACTCTTTTCATTGCCTTAGTGAAACAGTTTGAATAATTTTGTCGTTGTTTCGCTTTCAACAACAGCATACAATTACATCTCACCCATAAACTGATATCTGTAACTGGGAATCAGTGCAGACGTCTACGAGTTTCCTTCAGCCTGTCCACAGTCTGAATAAATGCCCCTTTCTCCACGATAACAAAATTTCTCCAAGTTTCTTGTTTGTTGGCTGAATAATTCTTTATCTTTTCCTTCCACATTTTAGTTATGCACTGCTCTGTGTTGGTTTATCAGATATAATCTCACTAAAATAACGTTGAAGTTGTTGGTGGTGACATGACGAATTTAAACAGTTCAAGGGGTTTGAATACTTTTGCAAGGGTCTACAGAACTCTTTTTATTATCTTTATCTAAGACTGGTTGCAATTCGTAAATTTCTCAAACTAATGAAGGGTCTGAATTTAGCGTCATGACACATCTCAGGATACAAATTGCCGAAGGATTCAGGCGTACTGTAAATTGTCCTCTTTATTATGTCCATTTGTGTTCATAAAATAGCTTTGACGCACGCTCTAACTCTCTGTCCCTCTTCCTGTCTCATTCCCTCTTGCAGACACACACGCAGGCTAAAGTGGTACCCTTCGGATACATTAGAGGGAGGGTGGGGCGCCAGTAAAGATTTCTTAATGGGCTCTGCCGTCCTCTTGTCCATCTGGCTTGATGATAAACACACAGCAGCTCAACATCGGCCTGATGCGCATCAAAGCTTTCATAATTTTCATTCTTTTTTTTTTAGTTTAGCAACAAACCAACAATTTGGAACCCTTTTTAACAGAAGTGGAGCTCCAGGGAGGGAGGATAAACACATGGACTAAATGATCAGCAGTGTTTCATCACTAGTGGAGATGGAAATGATGGAAACTAAACAGTAAGATTTAGAAGGACTTCTCTGTCAGGGATTCTGTATCTGTTGTATTAATCATTTGGATTTCTGGTCTTTGTCAAAGTGCATGAGGACCGCACTCTGTGCTACTGTTTACATGTGAATGACACCATCAGGCCAGTCCTAGCCAAGCAGAAACCTCAAAGACAGGTTGCAGTCCTGTGGGAGGATGCCTTCCCTGCACCACGGAGCAATCTTCGTCGGAGCCTTCCTCATTGTCACCGGAGGCTCCACAGCCTTCCTGGCCTCCTACCAAAGCCGTCTGCAGGCTTTCTCCCTATGCTGTGTGGTGCTGGGGGTGGTCATGCTTATCCTGGGACTATTCTGGGCCATGAACAGCAAAAATGTCGCAAACTACAACCACCCTGATTTTGACCCGGACTGTCCTCATTACCCTTACGACTACAACTACTCAAGCCATGCTCTCTTCTCTCCTCAGCTGACTCGATTACCAGAGTCCCAGTCAGTGTTCCTGCCCAGGTGGGTGAAAGAGAAAATTTTTCTTATTGTAAATATTAGTTGTGTATGGTACAGTTTGACTATTCTAATTTTGATCTAAGTGATAGAATCCAGAAAAAGTGACTCCAAGCGCTGAAATAGTTTTATCTAAGCCTTTTGTTTGAGTACAGAGAGTAGAAAAAAAGTCACTGTTTAAACATTCTGACCAGTTTCTTCTTCCTGGTGCTGCCTTTTTCATAAGGGATCAGATTGTTGTTTGCTCAGGTAAAGAGATTTGCCAGCTAATCACTAATTCTAGTTTGATTCCACAAAAGATAAATATAACCCTGGAAGATCAGATGGTTCCAAACTAATGTTGGACTGTTTTAAGTCTCCTATCGGTTTGTGTCACTGTTGAGCCTGACATCTATGCAGGATCTAAATATACAATATAGACACAATAGTGGTAGTGTTATTGATTGACTTACTTCTTCTTCTTCTTTAATCAGGGTTACAAAGCAAGAATTTGATGAATGTAGGGATTATTTGGAACCAGTCCCCTTTGTAGTACATTGCTTTGCTGTTTGCTAGTGGCTGTAAGCAGCCATCAACAGATTCGCTCTGGTGATACAACCAGTTACTCCACCCCTTATCCAATCAGTGAAGCACAGTGTTCTTTTATCCTATTTTCAGACCAACTCAGCTTGCTTAGAACCCCATCATGCAACAAAATGCTGCTACCATGTCACTTACCAATGAAAAACCCTAGTGGCAAAGGGCTATAACTCTCCATGACAATCATTGGACACCATCTACAAGCCAACTAATTGTCCTGTCCTATGATCACAACCATGCAAATATTCCTTAAAGGCGTACTCTGTAACTTTGCGAATATTTGCTTTCTATCACCCTCTCGAAACTTGTGGTGTATAATGTCACTGTAAAACCAAAATCTCTGGAGCACATCTGATGAGGTCAGTGTACTAACGGTTTTACAAACTCGCTAGACAAACGAACAAAACACATCAAACTAACGCTGTGTCAGTTGGTAAAATGTCAAACAGTTTTTCTGTATTATATCATCACCCCCGACCAAACACAATAACCCCAGAAAAAGGATTTATTACATACCAAACCAGTAGCAACACGGCTAGTTCAGCATCCCTATTACATCCCGTTGTAGAGCTCTTCAGCAAGGAAAAGCCGGGCCAATGTTGACTCTTGTCTTTTCTCTTGCTCTCTCACTATGTATTTTTGCTTTCATTGCTTCGGCTGATAGCATCTTCTTTGGTTTCTTTGTTGGATCCGCCAGGGCTCAAGTCTAGAACCCGCCGGTTTGATTATCTGTTTGCTGTGTGACTTAATACCCCAAAGCAAAATATAGCCAGTACTTCTGGGAGGCGTCCCAGGAGAGAAAAGTTGTATGGCGGGGTTTTTTAAGCAGCAGGACACTCCCAGGCAGTGACAGTTACAAAAACTGACATAATAACTGCTTGTGTGAGGCCAAAGCATTTCAAAAACGTACATTTTCAAGGTGTAAAAATTGAAGAGTGTATCTTTAATATAACTGAGATTTTTCCTTGAATGTAATGGGTTCCTAGTTGGAGTAGATAGCATCATGCACTCTTTGAGACCATATTTGGGATGTTTTTTTTGTGTCTTTTTTTTGTCTGGTGGCTCCTGCCCAAAAAATGGTTTTCAAATTCAAGGTATATTTTTTTAAAGTTTTTTTTTATTTTTATTATTGGAATTCTTTTAAAAGATTTTTCTACTGGAATAAATTTTTTATTTATTTCTGATGCATTTTACAAATTTTTTACCAAGGGGTCACAAACTTGTGGAGAGTAATGCATTACAGAATGAAATTTCAATATTTACTATCAATGCAATGAAGTTTAAACTTATTTTATTTACAGCGGTGTGAAAAGGTATTTGGCAGTCATCGATTGTGCAAGTTGTCCCCCTTAAAAATGAGAGAAGTCGTAGGTAGATTTTAACTGTGAGAGACAGAATGTAAACAACACAAATCCAATAAATAACAGTATGATTTAAAAAAAAAGAATTCATCAGTGTAATGGTGCACAAACTAAGTATTAGGTCAATACCTAAAGTTCCCATAAATATTTGGTAATGTAAATTTGGCTGCCAATGGCAACACAGACGTTCAACTCCCTCCACAGATTCTCCATTGGGTTGAGGTCCGGAGACAGGCTAGACCACCCCAGAACCTTGAAATACTTTTTACATAGCCACTCCTTTGCTGCCAGGGTGGTGCGTTTGGTATCATTGTCATACTAGAAACTATTTTTATCTCCAATGCTCTCACTGATGGAAGAAGGTTTTTGCCCAAAATTTCAGGACACATGGTCCTTTGCTGCAGCTCCATAGCATGATGTTTCTGCCCGCATGCTTTACAATGGGTATAGTGTTCTTGGGATTGCAACTCAGCATTTTCCCCCTCCAAACACAATTTTGGAGGGGGAAACGGCATTTATGCCAAAGATTTCCTTTTTGGTCTTATCTGTGCGCATGCTATTCTGCCAATCCTACTCTAGATCATCCAGATGCTCTCTGGCAAATTGTAGACAGGTCTGGACATGTGCTGGTTTAACCTTGAGTGCTACAGGATTTAATTCATGACAATGTAGTGTATTACTAATAAAACACTGTGGTCCCACCTCCTTTTAAGATCGTGTAGGTCACAAGGGGAGATCTTTCATGAAAGACCAGGTCAAATGATCTTGTATTCATTCAATTTTCTAATTATTTCGCCAACAGTTGATGTTTTCTCACCAAGCTGTTTGCCCATTGTAGATTGACTCTCCCCAATCTTGTGCACGTGTACCATCCTGATCCTGGTGTCGTTGAAAAACTCTCTGGTCTTGGCCGTGGTGGAGGTTGGAGTCTGAATATTTGTAATTGTGGACAGGTGTCTTTTATTCAGATAACGGATTCAAACAGGTTTCATTATTACTAGTAATAAGTGGAGGCTAGAAGAGTTTAAGAAAAAGTCACAGGTCTGCATGGGCCAGGACTCTTTCTTATTTGTAGATCCTAAATACCGTTTTCTGCTCCATTATACAACTAAATCTGTTAATCATTTATAGGGCAAGTTATCATATTAAGTCATTTCTGCATACGTTATAAATTCTGCCACTGCGGCTTTTTGGCTATTTCACTGAACCAATCTACAGAGATCAAGTCCATTACAGTTTGCACCACTGCGCCGCTCAACCATTCAGTGCAGGTCTGTGACTTGGCAAGCATTAGTCTTCTTCCTGAACCAGAAAAGTGTGATCATGTTGCTCGCTGTTGTCTAATGTTGATATCGGATCTCTAAAATTAAGTATGGTAAATTTGTGAAACGCTCACATTACATGGCTGACTAGCCTTGCTAAATAAGGCTATATGTGCTGTATATGTACTGTAAACGTCACGAAATGGGTGGAATTATACCACGTAAATTAGAGGCACCATATTTGATCATATGCCCCGAACAAGTAACAACAGATCACCATTTACTAAGTCTATTTTTAGACAGAAGCCCAATGCATCATGTAAGACATAATTGTTTGTTTAGGTTGTAGATACATTTTGTTCTGTTTCATTCTGTTTCAGTAAGGTTATAAAGACATTCAAAAGGTTAGAAACTATTCTTTATTGTTATTATCGTTTATATTTTATATATGTTATATTTTGTATTACATTCAAAAAGTTTCTATATTCAATTTGTAAGATTATTTTAAGTGTTTTATAATTTACTATGGTATTTTAAAATAATGTTTATATATACTGTTTTATCCATGTTGTCCCATAAACTCTTTTGGGGTTTTTTGTTACCATAACAGGGCAAGTGACCATATTTTGGTCACTTCGATTTATGTGATTTTCTACGTCAAAAGAAAAAAAGAAAAATGTAACAACAAAGAAACGTTTTGACATATGTCCAAAACACATTCTGTGGTCTCAATTTTTAATTCTAAACTATTTCAAAGAGGGCCCTGTAAAGTAATAATAATAAGTACATTGTGACTTTCTGGATTTTTTTCATATTCTGTCTGTTACAGTTGAAGTGTAACTATGATGAAAATTAGCAACCTTTTTCATCTTTTTAAGTGGGAAACTTGCACAATAGGTGGTTGCCAAATACTTTTTTTGCCCCCCCCCCCGTACATAGCGGCAAATCACAACACGTTATCTCAAGGCAATTAACAAGAAGTCTTTTAAATTCAACCATACGTAGATTCCAATGAATCAATCAATCTATTAAACAGTGGATTAGTTTCAGTTTATAATTTCAATCAGTATAACACTTTTCTATCAAAGGAAAGCCGGCAGATTGCATTGCATAGAGTCATTGACTTGCAGCATTCAGTCCTCCTGGACGAACATGTGGCGACAATAGATCGTTTCTTGCCTTGTGTTGTTGACCACATGACTGTTTTCAAACCGCGTCCTACTTTTTCTGGCTGTAGGACGATGGATTGCCACAGGAATGCTGTCCGGGGTGAAGATTTCGACTATCCACCCATGGAGTGTGGTGGGTTAAGCCCGGCACCTCGCCCTCCACCATGGCAGGAACCCCCACCTCCATATGAGGTTGCCATCAAGACCACCTGTAGCTCTACACATCTGCGGCGTGCATATTCAGACACGCACCTCGCAAAAGAACCCTTGTTTGGACAGTCAAGAGAGATTAGCTTTGAGGTGTGAAAGCTCATCTTCTCTGTATGTCAAACTAGAAGATAAGTAGGCACAAATTTGATGCTAGCTCCCAAATTCATTATTAATTTAAGGCCTACTTCTCTCCATGGGTTGCATGTTCTTATCTACATAAAATACTACATACATAATAAAGTTAGTTTTGGGTTAATTTGGTCAAAATAACACCCTGCATACCAACATTTCACAATATTACCCTTGTTTAATGTAAACACATATTGATCTTGCTTAAATATCATTCTTACATTCCATAATGAGTTTAAAGACATTGTTTTTTTTTAGGAATTAATAGAATGATTTGTTTTATAAAAGATCTAGTAGAGAATATATTACTAATTAAGTAAGAACTAAGATGCAGCAGAAGCATGTTAGCTTATTTTAGCACAATTTAGCTTTGCAAAGCACAGTGATGAGGTGAGTTTTAATGTTTTAAATAGGTGAGTCACAAAAGAGGAAACCATGTAATGGTGACATATCTACTGGCCTTTTACCTTTTAAATAAAAGCCAGTTTTGAAGCCAAATGCTTATGAACCAAGACTGTTCATCTCCATTTGCATGAGGCTAAATCATATAAAGGGAGTAAAGCCTCAGTCATACGTACCACTGAGCTTTAATGAAGCTTAAAAGGGAGACTTACAGAAAATAAATAACAGACACAAACTTTTGTTCTGACTGCAGCTATACAAGTTTGTTTGACTTGTTATATGCATATGATACTGCAAAATACAGAGATTATCCACTTTTAGTGACAGATTTAAGGGGATATTTGTAGAAATGTATATATTTTTCCCTTTATCATCCTCTATTATAAACCTTAAATAATAGAGTGGATCACAAAAGTCTTTACACATGCCTGTTAAATGTTTTATGTTTTTGTGGTGTTAAAAATATGAAACAACCATGATATATAATTTTTTAGATTTTTCCAGATATAATGTGACCTTGCAGGAGCAGGGGTCAAAAAATGATTAAAGGTACAATTGCAAGTCTTAGGCCCAGTCTATGGCAATTCCGGTTGGCCTGTGGGTCCGCTGGGCTGAAAAAAAAAGAAAAGCAAAAAGAATGAGTCTGCGATCAAACTCATTTTCTGGTCCGCTTTGCCTTACGCCTGAATCACACAAAGGAAGTATCTCAATTTAAATAATTACTGATGTGCGTTTCAACTTTGTTTGTCATGTGATTAGTGATTTTTTTTTTTTTGCTTGCAAAAATCTGTAATTAAAAAGACTACAAATCAGAAATAGCATTTATGAGGTCACACAGCTAGCTTTAGCTAGCACTTTAAAGACTCGCCGAGACATTTTAGAACTTCTACCACATGCTGGCTCTAACTCCAGCATAGCACCTGCTTTCCACATGGCTGAATTTATGGTGGTTTTTTCAACTCTTAATGCTCCTTCCTTTGTCCTGGAGGAAGGAAACGAAGCTTCGTAGACTCACAGCCATCCTTCTTCTTCTTCTTCTTCTGATTGATCAAGATTCCCAATAAAGACAGCAAAAATGCGAGCAATGCTAAAAATTTGCAACAGTGGGTTATCCTTCATCAGAATTTAAATAAGGAGTTTGTGGCCGCTAAAGTGAGCTGGGCCACAGCTAGAAAGAGGAGGAATAGGCACGTGGACTTGGCAAGACAAAGGGAAAAAAAACTAAGAGTTAACTACTATTAGGCTAGAATGTTGTGAATTATGTTGCTCGTTTGTCGGTAATAAACTTAACATGGGCATTGCACATCTGCTGCTCTCTTCTCCATGCAGGCGTCTACAGAATAAGATTTATTAAAGCTGCTGCATGTCTATAACAAGGTCGCTAACATTTACATACTATACTAATGTTTTTGAAATGCCCCGCACTTCAACATGGCCTCTATTAGATGTCAAGTTGCAGTAAAAAAAATATCTTGAAAAAGTGTAATCTTAAATGTATGAATTTCGTTTTTACAATATACAAATATGTAGCCTAATGGTGCGTTCACACTGCCCCAAACATCTGTGTCAGTTGCAGCAAGATTACATATAAAGTCTTTGATGGAGTCCGCCAGAGTTTCTGCGGCACTTTGTGTGCATTGTATGCGTCAACTGTTCGAGTTAAGTGTTTCAAGCGGTAACGTAGCAGATGCAAGAAACACATAAGTTCAGCTAGCTGAACTTTTGACAGACTTGACGCAGTGAACCAACTAATTAGAGCTTCTCACATATTCTTGCTCTTCCTTCAATGTTGCAGTGGGTCTTTCTGCAGCGTTGTTGCCCAATTTTTGTCTTGTCTTTTATAAATGCGTGAAGAAATGTCCAGCTTTTGTTATACCACTGAGCCAGTTAATTATTCGTTTTTACAGTGTGATCCTTCTGATACTTGGTAAACTCCCAGCAAATTGTAGCTTTAATCATTGCAAACTTGGTAAAGTCAGATAAAAAATCTTTGATGATAATTGAAGTATATTTTAAGTTTTTTCAGATTTCTTTGATTAGAAGCAGGGCTTGGCTCAAGTAAACCGAATGCAGTAAATGAATCCAAAGCTTATTAAGGGTTCAAGGGTGTGAATATGGATTCATATCCCCAGCAAATTGTCTAAATATGCAGTTGGAATTTGCAAAAAAGATTTCACATTATCTGTTAAAAATGCTCTAAATGGATCGTCACAGTCTAATTGTCCTGCAAGATATATATCGTCACCCTCTTAAAATAATGGCCTAGGTCATTTTTTCAGGTTTTTAGCAAAACAAAAAAAAATGAACAAAATATTGAAATATAAAATGTATTAACAATTTCAGTCACAAACGTCACATAGATAACTGTTGACGTATTAAAAATGTATTCGTCATTACCAGAGGTAACCAGGGGTATCACTGGGACATGATTTAGGCAAAAAAAAAGGTTTAAAAAATGACATAGGCCATCATTTTAGGTAGGTGATGATATACAGTATATATTTGATAAGCACTAATCACAAAGTCATAAGACAGAGCATTTACCTCAGCAACTTTACAGCGTGAAGATTTTCAGAAGAACTTAAATGTATTATTAGATAAGCATAATGAATGTAAAGGCAACCAAAGACTATGATTAATGCTCCTCAAAGCAATTTGTCAGTTTTTTCTTATGTCTTTAAATTAAATGGTACTTAAACAGTCTTGAGAGACAAGGACTTTGCATCCAACTGAGTTGTAGAAGGAGGGAGACACTTATGAAGGTAACCTGTGCAGTTTTTCATTGGCCCTCACTTATAGAAGGCTTTTTGATCTTTATTAACTGGACTGGAAAGAGTTTACAGTGATGGAGACCTTGTCACAAAATAGCAATATTCACAGGAATTCTTAAATTATTCTAATGAATGTTTATTTTGTAGATAATGTATTCCTTTAAGTTCTAACAAACCTTTATGTACCAAGCTTAGACAATCAGCTTGATGGAAAAAGACAGTAGATGAAAGTAGCAGAGGCAAACAGACTTCCTTTAATTCAACAAATTGTACACTCTTTGCCACTGGGATTCCTGACTCATTCCCAGTTTTTATTTACCTGCAAAGCTGCAGAGGTTTCTTTTCTTTGGGGGAAAAAAAAGTTGAACAAATAATTGCCTATTTCTTTCCTTTTTTGTCTAAAACATGTTCTCCTCATTGTACTGGAAGGAAGGGAACAGTGACTCACAA
Organism: Apricaphanius iberus; assembly: GCA_028564705.1. Lineage (NCBI taxonomy): Eukaryota > Metazoa > Chordata > Actinopteri > Cyprinodontiformes > Aphaniidae > Apricaphanius > Apricaphanius iberus. Next base: position 1,904,710 of record JAPXFQ010000256.1, read on the forward strand.
ACTAAACATGTGCTTTCTTCTGCTCAACAGACCGCTGCCGTTTTCTCTGGCATTGCATGCTCATCTTTTAAATATTACGACAGGGCCAATTACGATCACAGATGTTTTTGTTTTATGTATTTTAGAGGAAAGCACTAGTGTGTTGAATTTCAGCGAAATTTCCCGGTGTAATCTTCTTTGAACAACTTTCTTTTTAACGCTGTATGATGTAGACATTGACTACCAGGAGTATTTAACTTGTTTTGTTCTTTGTCTTGGACATTCAACTAAAACTTGAAACCTGCAGCTTTCATGGTTTACAAATGTATTCATACTTGTACATGTCATATTTCCTGTTTGCTTGTTCATAAAAATGTGTTTTTTTTCTGTGCAAAAACTAGAAGAGTGACATCTGGAAAACCCTATGCTAGAGTATAAGATTCTATGCCTTAGGATATGATTCTGATAGAGTTACAATTAATATGGTTTGTCCAAGCAGGTGACCTCTAGAAATTTGCTGAGATTACGTGAAAGATTTATACTGAGTGCATAATACTGCCATCACCTTACATTTGCACTATTCATTTTAAGAATCCGGAAGCTGCACCTTTTGATCTTTGACTGAACAAGCACAATAAATGCAGCCTATAGGTATCAGAGTGCTACAGATGGTCCACCGTGTCCTTTCCCATTAAATCACTGTGTGTGCATGTATATTAGTCTGATTATCATTATTCTTGAAAAATGGAAGAGAAAAACTATGTCAGATTATGTGAAAATGTATTCATTTTTCTTAAATTAAACATGTGGAACAAGGACGCAGCACAATCTGTTTGGCCGTTTTTTTTTTAACCATGTAGAGATATATGCAGATAGTTTTCATTCCCTACCTAACAATAAGTCAATATGGGTTAATTTTCTGAACACATGCCTACTGTGGGTGTTCCAGGGCTTGACTCTGGAACCAGAATGAGAAACACAGAATTACAGTTTGCAGCTGTTTTGTGTGAGTAGCCATTTAATCAACAGAGTTATGTCATCATCTGTGTGGCAACTCTGTGATCATTTTCTATATTTTGTTCCAGTTTTACTCATTTGTCACATGCTGTTGAATGTAATCCATCTGTGTTGCAACATTCTGTCCCATCTTTTACCCATATACACTGGGGAAAACTATTATTGTTTTTGGAACATCTATATAGTATTGAAACAGCATTGTTGAGGATTTTAATAATATCCTTTTAGCAACTTTTTCTGAAAGTTTTGGTATTTTAGTATTGCTAGACCTGATGGCAGCATTTCATACTGTTGGAACTTGGGTGAGAATTTAAAGCTAAGCATTGGACTGGTAATGTTCGAACCAACAGGACAAAAGTTTGTATGCACATACAGAAAAGTTAGTCAATTTCAGCACCTATTTCCTTCGGAGTTCCTCAAGGTTATATTCTCGGCCCTCTACAGTTTTTTTATTGCATCTTCTCAAGTCAATTTTGAGAATTTATGGCATTCTCTTTACATTCAGTGTGTTTACATGCACATCTAAATCAAGTTTTTTGGAGTAATTGGACTAAGGGCTTGCCCCTTTTGAGAGACGAGTCTCAGTTTTCATGACATTCAGTGAATCGCATTATTAAAATAAGCATGTGTGACTCCCCGACAATAGATGGCAACATGCGCCCTACGTGTTAGCTTCATAGCGGTTAGCTTCCAGCTGCACTCAGGCACTGAACAGAGGTTGGTGGAAGTGAAGCAGACAGAGTTAAATCAGGATATTAACATTCACAATCCATCGTCTCTTGTCAGTCCAAACATGCACTGATCGGCCGCTTATGTTTGTCTTAGCCGCCATATTCTTCTTATAATAGTATATAATAGCAGATCCAAACTAACACACCACTATCTCACCATTCCTTATTGCTTCTCTGTATGAGTGTATTAGTTTTAAAAGATTGAGTGACACATACCTTCGAAAACATTCCACTTTTTTCTTTCCAATTCCAATAATATCAAGATGTTGGTTTGTTTGTTTATTTTTTGATTGTTTTTTTGGGGTGGGGGTGGGGGTCCTTTAGTTCTTTTTGGTCAGCAGTGGCTTTGGGATTCTCCCATGAAACTCCTGGATTGGCTGCTTTGCAAAAGCCGGCCAGTGGTGTGTAAAGTAGAATTTAAAATTGCTCAAAACCAAATAATTTCCTTGTATTAACTATCTTGCCATCATGAGTAAATGAACTGAAAGTACACTACTATGACAAAATAAGAACTCTCCCTTTGTTATCTGGAGGTGTGGGATGGGGGGCGTTGCCCAGGGCGCTGGTCGTGTAAGAACCGCTAAGGCAACAAGTTTAAGGGTTGAGCACCCAAATAAAGAGGTACGGCATTTGATCTGCGGCCTAATTCAGCCTGGACTGACTGATCAGCTCCATCTCCAGCTGGAACCGCTCATCTTTAACTGCGGCAATAACTCTTTGTGTGCAAACAGCCTGCCTAAACAGCGGCAAAGTGACAATGTTCAGACCCTGTGGACGGCCAGCCCCCCATTCCTCGTCAGTGAAAGCGTTCCTCATTAAAAATAAAAGCACTTCCTCCACTGCAGCTCCTGCTGCTGCTGCTGCGACCAGATGAAAACCACTCAACACCCCTGACGGCAAGCGACATCAACTCCGATCTAAGACATTTTCGGTGCTGTAATCTTTGGAGCGACGCTAAAAGGCGGATATGAGGTGAAAGATGCGATAGAGCTGCTGCTGGGTATGAGAGAGGCGCGGCGGATTCGCAGGAAATTCGGACTGGCCTTGATAGATCGGTTCTCCAGGATCATTATTTTTTTCTCCCAGGGATCGAGAGTCAGAGTTGATAACTTGGAAAGGAGTAATGGTGAAGCTTTTTCAGGGCAGTTTCCCGGCAGGTATGAGGAGGACCGATGCTTATGGTAGCGCGCACAGAGGCGCACACTCTTAGACTTATTATTTACATGTTGCACACATTCCATCTGCTTTCTCTTTGCTGGTTTTTGTTACCTTCCTGTATAGTCCTCTCTCTCTCTCTCACACACACACACACACACACACTCGCATACACTCTCACACACACACATACTGTCACGGATCTTTATCTGTCTCATCTCCTCTGCGGGAACAGGAAGAAATAAAACCCTGGAGGGCAGGAGCTCCTGAGATGTCGATCCATCATGGCACGCTGCTCTGTCTGGGCGTCCTGCTGATGACCTCCGGAGGAATCGTGGTCTTTAGCTCTGGCATGTACCACACAACAGTCCCACTTATGGTACTGGGGATATTTCTGGGTATGGGAGGTCTGATCCTGGTGGTGGCAGGAGTCTGCATGGCTAAGAAGAATTTCCAGGTGGGAGTGCCTGGACACTTTCTCCTGCACCCCCCTACAGGCACACGCTTCAGCCCACAGCAGGCCCTGGCCATACAAAGGTAAACACACCTCAAACCTCTGTGACAGAAGGTTTTAAATGTTTTGGGTGGAGTGGTTTGTTTCCACCTCCGGGTTCAGGGATAAAATAAAAGGATAGCCCAGAATAATAAAAAACATTTTTGGTGCTTCTCCACACGATACTGTTCTGATTTCAAGACTTTTGACAATTTGACAGATATAAAAATAAATAAAGTATTTCAAGATATTTATTTAGACTAAAGTATCTTCACCTTTATACTACACTCAGCTCCCTAACATGCTTACATTGCTTCACGTCAGCAGTTATGAGGAGCATGTTCACCCTCTTAAATTACAGTAATAGTATGCATTCAGTGGCCGGTAAAGACAATGTCCCGTTACAGAGCTGTAAAAAAGAATTAGAAAACATACTGATATTTTTGAATGGTTTTTATTTTAACAGCAGAATGTTTTAATATCAGGCAAAGATAACTAAAGTGGAATATCGCTGGAAAGAGTTGAAAAGCCATTCTAAGGCTTTTAAAACATTAGTAAGCATTGTCCCTAATCTCAAAGAAAAATAGAATTAACAGTGATGATTCTTAACAGGAATTATCAAACTATCTGAGTTAAGATCAGATTTTATAATTCAGTAGTTAGAAAGTGACAGAGCTGAAATGGCATTGATGAAGGAATCCAAGGCAGAAACCAATACTGACTAAATAGAACACAAATACAACAGCCTGCCTCTTATTAGCCCAAAAACTACATGATGATCCTTTAGATCGTTGGGAAAACATTCTGTCGACTAACTAGCTGAAATGTAACTTTTGGTCAGTGGTGGAGTGAGTACACGACTCCAGTACTTGAGTAAGAGTACAAATCCTCCTTGTCAAATTTACTCCACTACAAGTAAAAGTAGCTCTGTCAAAATGTTACTCAAGTAAGAGTAAAAAAGTACCTGCTTTTAATGGTACTTAAATAATCAAGAGTACAGGCTTTTAAAAGCACTCAAGTAAAAGTAAAAAGTAAAAGTAAATTTACCAAAAGTTTTGGTAAGGTGTGCATCCCATTATTTTAGAAAAAAACATGGTGTTAGTGCGAAGGTCTGGAGCTTCTCTTCTGCATCAGGATCCGAGTAACTTGTTGGTGATGGAATCATAAATTCTGGTCTCGAGCTGGAATCCAAAGAAGAAAGTCTGGCTATAAGTTCACCCTCAACCAAACATGAGCAGCTAAATCCACCTATGAATGGCTCAAAGAGACATCTAAACAAAATCAAGGATTTCGGGTCTAGTCAAAGTCAAGGATTTGAATCAGATGTTTGATATGATATCAGAAAGGCCTTGCATGCCCCAAAACAAGATTGGGCCAAAACTTTTCCACAGGGATCTAACAGACCTATCGCCTGTTACTGCAAAGACTGAAATCGTTTGGTAGCTGAGCTGCTGCCAACAGTCGCACAAGCAGTTCAAGCAGGGTAAGGGGCAAGTTTTTTTTAAAATATGGTATCATATGAGGGTTTTCTTCACTCAACAAATACAGTGGGGCAAAAAAGTATTTAGTCAGCCACCGATTGTGCAAGTTCTCCCACTTAAAATGATGACAGAGTTCAGTAATTTTCATCATAAGTACACTTCAACTGTGAGAGACAGAATGTGAAGAAAAAAAATCCAGGAATTCACATTGTAGGATTTTTAATGAATTTATTTGTAAATTATGGTGGAAAATAAGTATTTGGTCAATAACAAAAATTCAACTCAATACTTTGTAATATAACCTTTGTTGGCAATAACAGAGGTCAAACGATTACTATAGGTCTTTACCCGGTTTGCACACACAGTAGCTGGTATTTTGGCCCATTCCTCCATGCAGATCTTCTCGAGAGCAGATATGTTTTGGGACTGTCGCCAAGATGCAACTCAGTATTCTTCTTCCTCCAAACACGACGAGTTGAGTTTATACCAAAAAGTTCTACTTTGGTTTCATCTGACCACAGGACATTCTCCCAATCTTCTGCTGTATCATCCATGTGCTCTCTGGCAAACTTCAGACGGGCCTGGACATGCACTGGCTTAAGCAGGGGGACACGTCTGGCACTGCAGGATTTCATTACCTGTCATTGTAGTGTGTTACTGATGGTAACCTTTGTTACTTTGGTCCCAGCACTCTGCAGGTCATTCACCAGGTCCCCCCGTGTGGTTTTGGAATTTTTGCTCACCGTTCTCATGATCATTTGACCCCACGGGATGAGATCTTGCGTGGAGCCCCAGATCGAGGGAGATTATCAGTGGTCTTGTATGTCTTCCATTTTCTGATAATTGCTCCCACAGTTGATTTTTTCACACCAAACTGCTTGCCTATTGTAGATTCACTCTTCCCAGTCAGATGCAGGTCTACAATTCTTTTCCTGGTGTCTTTCAAAGCTCTTTGGTCTTGGCCATAGTGGAGTTTGGAGTCTGACTGTTTGAGGCTGTGGACAGGTGTCTTTAATACAGATAACGAGTTCAAACAGGTGCCATTAATACAGGTAACGAGTGGAGGACAGAAGAGCTGTAACAGGTCTGTGAGAGCCAGAGATCTTCCTTGTTTGAAGTGACCAAATACTTATTTTCCAGCATAATTTACAAATAAATTCTTTAAAAATCCTACAATGTGAATTCCTGGATAGTTTTTTTTTCAAATTCTGTCTTTCACAGTTGAAGTGTACCTATGATGGAAATTACTGACCTCTATCATTATTTTAAGTGGGAGAACTTGCACAATCGGTGGCTGACTAAATACTTTTTTGCCCCACTGTAAGAGCAATATATTAAAAAAAACTTGCATTATATATTTATGGGGGGGGGAATAGTTTGATCTGGTACATGTAAACGTGATCCCAAAAACATGTAACAGAGGAAATCTGTAAGGGGGCACATACTTTTCCATAGCACTGTTCAGCTATGCAGAGACATGCTCTTTGTAGAGATGAATCTGGTTATAGAACAATATACAAAATGTCAGCATGACCAAAATAAATTAAATTAATCTCAAGGTGTGAAAGTCTGTATTAAAGTGCACTAAATAGGTGTATTAAAAGGAAAGTCAACAGGATGCCAGCAGCTGCTCCGTCTCATTCTGCTCCACAATAATGACCTGACGTCCACCAACAGAAAGGAAACCACTGACACAGAGAACAATGGTACTCTGCAGATGAACCAACGGGGCTGGAATCTGGTATTCATTTTGCTTTTTTGAGGAAAATCAAACAAGTAAAAGAAAGATCCCAGTTTATCAGCATGGTAAAGACCAGGGTGGCCTGCCAGGAGAGCTAACACACATGATGGTGGGAAACAACAAATTGGCTGATAATGGGTTACCTTTTTAGGTCATGGAGTAGTAGTTGAAGAAGAATGTCATAATGTCTAGCGTCAATCCCATGTAGCATTGTGCCTAAATTAATTACAGCTGGAAACCTTGTAGTCTTTATTGGTAACTTTTTAATCTGATATACACCCATAAACAGTCTTTTAACTACTTAACGCCTTCTCTGCGACTATCTTCACATATCTAAAACAAAAAAAGTCAGTTAAAATTCCTAAGGGATGATGTTCCTCTATTGCAGGAGTCACCAACCTTTTTGAAACTGAGAGCTTCTTAAAGGGTGCTGATTATGAAGGGCTACCTCTTCATTACACACTTTTGATCAGTGTTATGGTTTCTCTTTAGCTATATAATAACAGTAATAATTATATGTTGATATGCTATTTCTGATTACATGTTAATTGCTCACAATAATTAATTATGATTTAAGACAGGAAACGGATACAATTCAATATACAACATTTCTATTAATCTCTCAGTGCATTTCATTTTTTTGCTATTGTTAGAGCATGCCCAGAGGGCACCTCAAGCTGAGAGGAAGTTGGTGACCCCTGCTCCAGAGTATAGGTTAGGATAATTTAATTTGTATTTTTTTATTTTTTGAATGCTTGTTGTTTTAGAGTTTTTAATCCATTCTCTTTATTACAGTGGAGAGTCAACAGTCCCGTGTGGTTTTATTAAGCTATGGAAACCAGCTGAGGTGATCCCATGTCATAGTGTAGAGAAATGAAAAGGCCTCAAACAATGGATACACGACGTGATTCGATGAATGTCGTAAAAATATAAAATTTGTCTCATGAAATCTGAAATATTCATCTTTCTGCAATCTATCAAAACCTAAAATTGAGTAAGGAGAAAAATCTTTGCCTGGGAATCTCGTTTTTATTCTGTCCCTAGTGACCTTGATAAGAGGTTAGCAGACAGGAAATGGGCAGAGAGAAAAGTTGGCAAAGACATGCATGAAAGGTCCCAAGGTTGGGAATTTAATCCAAGAGAGTTGAGGACTACAGCCTCTGTTTATGGGGTGCCTGCTCCAGCGAGTGAATGTTAGGAATCAAAGGAATATATTATGGAAATCTATTATACTGGGGATCACAATATTACCAATTTAATTGGAAATTCTGTGACTATATTGGTTCCAGTCACTGGTGGAATCAATAATCAACCCATTATTAACCACATTACAACATTTGAAGGATAAATTAAGTAAAAAAAAAAAAAAGAAACTAAATATACAAACATGGCATTTACCTATTTAATTTTGAATACCACTATCGATTTAACCTCAATTGTACAATAAACCCTGAAAGAAAAATGTGAACAGGTGAAGAGTTGGGCTTAGTTACCCTGTTAAATCACCCCTAACAATTTTACACAATTAGACATTGTCTTCAAGGAATATAAAGGTGTCTTTGTCAGAGAAATCAAAGGCTTTCTCTGCTTTAAGTTCATTAAACCCTGCTGGTACAGAAGAGTCAGGATTCAGAACTAGTCTAAAGTTTTATGTGGAAGGAGAGTATGATACAATCTTGAGGAGATCATGCAACACTCTGTCCTGTTGAGGTTCACAATCTCATTTTATACACCGCAAAGCTGATCAGTATCAAGCAACTTATCAAAGCAGAAAGAGGAAACGCCTTTTTGGCCCCATTATCTGTTCTGCATCAGCCTTGGCTATAACCTCTTGCCACTACCCTTTCATAGTGACCTATCACAAAATCTTCTTCTAACAAAATTATATGTCAGTGGGTTAAATGCAATCTAAAATATTACTGACAAATCAAATCAAAATCAACTCAGTCAACTTAATCAGTTTTATTATCAAGACTATCTGATGAAACAATTAAATGATAACTCATTTTCCTCACAGTCTCAGACATTTGACTTAAAAGACAATATAAAATTTCCCAAATTTTTTTTGAATTAATTGTTTTTTTTCCATTATAAGAATTTGACCTGAGGCTCACTCTTTTTTTTCTTCTGAAAACTGCAAGTTTATTTAAAGGGTTTGCCAAACCGTGAAAGGGCTGCATCATGCTATTTTACAGCTTTCAACTTCTGGGATAGACATATATATATATATGTTCAAATGTAACCGTTGGAGTTATACAGTATTAATTTTTCCTGAAATTTAACCTTTATCCTGTAGTTAATGTTAGACCACGAATTAAAACGGCTCGTTTCTCTATAAATCCGCCAACTGCGAATCCAACACAACATTTAGCTACTTACTTCTCTGTCCATCAGGTGTCTTTGTTCTTTCATCCAGCTGCTGTTCTTTAGGAATGTAGAATAAAATCCTGTAATCCATGCAGCCAAACAGGCGTTTTCACAGAGAAAGTAAAAAATCCAACAGAAAAAAGTGTTTTAAGCTGCCAAAAACCAAAGCAGCTATGAGCTGTGAGGAGGAGGATGGTGTGTTTGGAACTTTAGCAGAGGTAAGCCGCTCTGCCTGCTGGGGCGGTGAAGACACCTCAACACCCCCTTGTTTTCAACTAGTGATGTCACTAGTTGAACACTCAGTTGATTTCTAGGAGAGGGAGGGGCAGCTGCTTAGAGAGCAGAATTCAGGAGGATTACTCATACATGCGTGAATTAAGCAGAAAAACCACTTTGGTGGGGAGGCTTATGAGAAAATTGTATTACCAGATGGTTGAAAACTCCAAAAACTTGATTTTGCATGATATAGCCCCTTTAAAGTCGCTGGTTGTATTTAGAATGCAATTATCGTATATTATTTGATAGCAAGAAGAATCACTTTCATGGTGAAGAGAGTGCTCGATTTACTTTTCGAACTACATTCCCACTGCCATCAGTGGTCACGAACTCTGGGTAGTGGTCCAAGTATCAATGGTAAAATGGGAGGTCTTTTTATCTATTCCAAATTTGTTATCATGCAAGGCCTAGATGAATGGATGGATTACTGAACACTGTTATGTCAAACATTTTCTATAAAATAAAAAAAATAAATGTTCCATTTGTTGGATGAAAGGCCTCTCTCACTAGTGAAAATCTTGTCATGTCCATCTGCGTCAACAGACGGACCAAATTTGCAGAATTCTTGAATCGTGGACGAGCAAAAACTGCCTCAGTGCTGCAAATGGCCACAGTTTGGGCAATTCACGTGCATTTTAAATATTCTTGACGTTCGTATCAGATTACAACTGCAGCTCTCAAAGCCTCTCTTACATCTTTTCACCAGGAGGTTAGACCGAATCCGCCGGGAAATGTCAACAGACGCCGTCAGTACTTCGCCGGAGCCGGAACCCTCACTGCCGTCCACCCCGCCTCCCTGGACTATGGAGCCGCCTCCGTCGTATGACACCGTGATGAAGAGCCAGGAGCATAGCGAGCAGATAAACCAAGAGCACGGCCAGGAGATGAACCAGGACCACATTGAACAGCAACACTTGGAAAGCACTGAATATATAAATCAAGAGAACAACCAGCAAGTTTAAACTCAGTTGGATATCCCAAACTCCTTCAGTGCCTACTGTTCTTCTGAGGAAGAGCTTGGAATTAAAACTTCAGAACTATGGATGAACTCACAGCTACAAACCTTCTACGTGCCTTGAAACCGACCAATCAAGACTCAATTTTGTTGAGGTTAGACCTTAAGAAAGAAACAGGTGTAGTGGAGATTTATTGCATCCAAAGACCTAAAGGCTGTTAGGGAATGTTGGTTTTAGATCATGTTTTCTCCTTTTAGGCTACTGTTTAAACACACATACATATGTTCCGTTTCATATATCTGAAGCATTCATACTCAAAAACACATATATTGTTTTTGATTCAATAGAGCCAGCATCTCATATGTAGCCTTATATTTTCTCAATCTGCCCCCATGTCATTTATTTGACGTAGTCATTCAATTTTTTAAAATTTTTTATTTCCCCCACCTGCTGCGTCATTTAGGCCTGGAACCAAGCACCACTTTATAGCATCTACACCCCTGTTCAAATGCAAGGATTTTGAGATGTAAAAATGGGATGCCGATGATACTTTTCGGCTTTTTTCCACATATGATGTGACGTCTTTCAGAAGACAGGGTACCACATAGGCTACTCCATCCTTAGTTGCCTATTAACCTGACAGTAAAGTGAGGGAACACGTGCAGACATGTAAAAAAAATTAAAAAGATAATAAATAATCTGCATCCTCAATACAGAGATTTCTGAATCCCATCCGTAGATCCTCCTCCTGTGAGGAAACTGCAAACTCCCAGTTAATGCTGTATTCATTAAAAAAGGGGGAAAAGGGGTTATTATATTTATAGATTAAAAAAATAATCCACTTGTAATATATGTTTTAAACATCCTCTTTTAGGCTGGATTGGGATCCGTGAATTTAAAAGACAAGGAAGTAAATAGGAATGTATCACATACATAAGGTGTCATTAGGAAGTCATACGCTGGGAACAGAATTTAAATATGCTTTGTATTTTATCAAGTTCTACTGTAAGAAATAAAGATTTTTTTAATATTTTGATTCCTGGCATAAAATAATTTTAAAAATGTGTTGAAGTCTTAGGTGGTGTTTATTGTTGCATGGAGGGAGTTGAGTACTATCTGAAATTATATTTGTATTACAGATTGTCAGTCTCACCAAAACTTAATCTAAAGCAGTGGGTTCTCTATAACAGGAACATATCTTTGTGCATCACTTAAAGACGAATGAATGAGATTTAAAAATTTTGAAAATTATTTGTTAGTAGATTACAATTTTAGAATTTCAATTGGACATTGGCTTCTTGTTAGAATTATTTGTTAGTATAACCAATACCTGAAAATGTACTTGATTTTAGAGATCAAATAGTTAAAGGAAAACATGAAACAACAAAATTTAACTAGAGAAATGATAGAAGGCACATGTTTTTGCCATGCACAGAAAAAGCCTTCATTTTTTTTGCTACAGCTGGAACCAATTATTATGTTTCGTGCTTTTCTGGGACACTGCATATTTTTGCATGACCAGCTGCAAACTGAAAATAATAGCCTACTGTAAAGCTGCTGATCATCCACAGTTTAGCCTGAAATGATTCGTATCATACACCCACCCCCAACATATTTCGGTTCCAAGTGATGTTTTAATTTAATCAACATGTTTCCGTTGCATGGAAATATGAAAATTTTAAAGCCAGAGAGCCCCTTGAACTGGATGGAGAATATGTAGAGGGCGATCGAGTTTTAGGTGATGGCGAGGACGCCTTCCAAACTCCAAAGACTTGAAGCTGATTACCAAAGATAAATAGTCAAGATACCAGAGAAAACATTCAAAAAGCTTCTTTAATGCCTTTTTTTCTGAGGATGTAAATCAAAAAGATACCATTTTTATTTGATATTTTGTATCATCTTGTGATCAAAAAGAGAAGAATCCGCACACTTCAATCTGCGATTGTGAGAGCTTTATTCATCATCAAGCTTTCAATCAGAGACCTAATTTTTGCAATGTATAAAGCTCTCTTCATTTGAGCTGATTTTGAATGCTTTTAATGTGAAGTGTACCATGTTTAAATGACTGGGACTATTTCCCATGATTCTGTCCTCTTAACCTAGGACCGTTTGTATGAACCTGCACAACTCCTGATGAAGGTCTCTGACCGAAAGCTTGATGACAAATAAAGCTCTCACAATCGCAGATTCATGTGTGCGGATTCTGCTCTTTTTGAATTCAACTTTTGATCCAGGTCCTCACCCTGATGAGCGGTGACTCCTTTTACTCTATCATCTTGTGATACAAAAAATCAACCATGTGTTTTGATAGTTTGGGGTTTAATTGTATACCTTTCATGTAGTTATGCATTTAAACAAAATTGGGACATTAGATTTTTATTGGTATGGACACCAGTAGATCTTGTTTGTGCATAAACAGAGACACAACTCTGTAAAAAAGGGGTGCCCAAAGTGGTTCCCACAGGCCTATGTTAGCCTCCTAGCACATTTAGTTTAGCCTACTAAAGAATATCTGGAGTTTGGTTTATAAATTCACTGTATTATTACTGTCAGGTAAAGAACCACCAAGATTAGTTTTCCTCTGCTGTTTCCAAACAGGCACTGTTAGTTTATATTCGGCTGCATATATTCCTCGCATATGGTTTACTTGTATTTGAAATATCACAAATTACGTTTAAAACTGAAATAAAAGCGACTATAAAGGGCATGGAGAGTAGATTTGTGAACATATTTAAATCTGTACACTTTATAAGGACACAAATAGTCAGATTTGATAATTTTACAAAATGTCCCATGAGCCTTTGCTGTTGCACCAGACTGGATCAAACTACCTCCAAGTTTGCGGGTCACCAACACACTTGTTCTGCTAGCTTAAGCATCTATTATGAACATGCAATGGTATCATCAGTGGCACACAGACAAAATAGAATATATTTTTAAAAATGCTGGGAGGGAGAGTAATTTTTCACTAACATCAATACAAAATCAATCAAATAATGACATTTATATATTTGTTCTAAATGCCTATATGTGGCTTATTTGTCACTTTGTTTAATTGCTATTTACACAGAAAGGAAAGTTAAACAACTGTATGATGAATAGAAGAACTTTACTGTATTAATGGTATCTGTATTTTTAGTGAAATATCACATTTGGCCCGCAGCTCTCTGATAGGTTTTCCCTCAAAATAAATGCTTGCAAATATTGGATACCAAATGTACTAAATGTCGGCTAAACGCTGATTGGGAGGGTTATAAAACAGAAAATTCAATAGTTTCTCTATGTCCTTTTTGTCCATTTTTTTTTTATAAAGGAGTTCTTGAATTCAAGTCAACAGATTGATGATGGCCTCTTCTAGACACCAAATTGGGGTATCTAACTAACCTGCAGGAATTCATGGGACTTCTGTACTGGAAAGCAGTGACAGCAGAATGCTAACAGTGCATTGTTACCGATTGCTCCACGGTTTGCAGACTGCCTGTTGTTAGTTTTGTTGTCACGTTACCATAAACTTGATTTAACAAATAAATGAGCGGCTTTCTCCGGCTTATAAACGGTAAACTGTTTATTCAAAGAAAAGGAAATCCTGAAGAAGAAAAAAGGGGGGATAACTATAAAACCAACAAACACTGACAGCCAACTGATCACCACGCAGAAGCTAAGTGCTGTGATTTTACTTTTTTTCTTACCCTGCAGCCTAGAGCAAGGTGACCTTTCAGGTACAGACGCGCACCTGCAATTTTATACCTGACCTGAGCAGGCTGTCTGCAGGCTGTAATAAGCAGCCGAGTGGAACCACGACTGCAGTTTCTCCACCCTCACCTTCAAGCTCTGTCACACAAAGAGCGCCATAAATCTATTTTTCTTCTGTGCCTTACATTCACACAAGTGCTCTATTCGGTGGCAGAGGTTTTGGAGCGATGGTTGAGGGGAAACCTTATCGATACGGGCTCATAGTGGCTGGCCTTTCTGTCGTGGCCATGGGCTTGTTCATCATGATAGAGGAGCGGCCGCACGTCTATGTCACAATGTGTGTCCTTGGGATCATCATGATCTGTGCTGGGACGGTGTGGAGCCTCTGCCAGTGCTATCCTAAGGTTATGACACTCCGAGTTTTTGATATACAGAATATATAAGACGGAGTTTATGGAAAAGAAGGTTTGTGTTTTATAGGTCATTGTGACGCCTGTGATTCAGAGGGAAAGCCTGGAGGATTTGGTGTGTTCTGCCAGAGATGAGAGGTACTGTCTGATACACAAATACTCACTCACACTGTATGTTGCCACTTATTTAGGTCTTTGATTCCCTATGTGTCTCCTGCCTGTCTCAGAACGCTGAGAGTCCGTCATCTAGTCTGAGCACTGTGAAGGGTTGGGGGGTGGGGGGGGGTCTGTTGTAGCAGTGTGTCAGGCCGCTTAATGATAGTTTGACAAAATGAATTTTTTCAATACTATCTCACAAGAATAAATCTGAAGAAGAGCATTATTTTCTTTAATCTGGGAATTAGGATTATGACACTTTTTTTTAATTCAGATTAATTAGACAAAGAAAAAAAACTACAAAAAACCAACAGCTAAACTATTCATTGTGACAATTAGTGCTGTGTTGAAAACAAAAGAAAAATTGATTCTGAATCGATTCTTATAAAACTCGAAATGAATCGATTCGCAAGTCCAAAAATCTATTTAATTGTTGAAAATTATTTTCCTTGTTTTGCAGCTAAAATTGGAAGGAAAATACCAGAAGGCCATTTTGAGGCTTGTGTCTGTAAGAATTAATACAGTTGTCCCCTGGTGAAATTGTACTCACCCAGTGTTGTCATTGAATTACAGCCATAAAATTAAGAAAATAGCTAAAAAAACAAAACTTTTTAACAGCTCAGACCCAAATCAGTATTTAATTGGGAATATTGCATTGAATCGGAACACATTGGATCAGATTGTGATAATTGATTCTAAGTCTTTAGAATCAGAATCAAATCGATCTTAAATGTTTAATTGATACCAAACTCTAGTGACATTTTAACAACAATAGAGAATGTATAATAGAAATCACCTCATTGTGTTGTCATCGGGCACTGTTCACTCCATCAGTGAAAGAGTTTGCACAGCCTCTGCCACCTTTTGCTTAGGTTTTCAAGAAGAAACGGTCCCAAAACAAATAGATGATATCTTTCTGTTGGAGGCAGCAGTCGGATTTAAGCTCCAGACATTTTACTTTAAGAGTAGAAGCCCAAGAATACATTCAAATCAAACGTTTTCTGAGTTCCTTACTTGCCGAAAAGATAGTTACTTTATAGAGTATTAACTTATATGTAGTGCTGTGCTTATAAATAAGACTTTATGAGACATTATAGCTGGTTTGGGGTTAAAAACACTGCACAATTTGTCATACTTTAACAACCTTAGGATAAAGATCTGTGAGATGAAGATTATGGTTTCAGCTCCATCGGATGTTTTGATGAAGGCTTTGGTGAAAGTAGCTAAATGTGCAAAAAAAAAAAAAAAAAAAAGATCTCAGCAGATCATATCTAAGCACTGCAGACACTCAATTTATCTTCTTCAAATTCATACTAGAAAGTGGCCCAAGAGAGTGGAATGATGGGAAAAAAGGAGATAGTGCTATGACATTTGTGACCGAGGTGGATTGAATTAGTCGGTAACACGAGAGCAGAAGACTGTTAATCTCTTGATTAAAGCTCTTGAGCCAGAAACGAGACTCTCATGCATCTCCTGCCTGAGTGGCTGTAATTAACGGGGGTGTTCAGCAGCCTGATAAAGACATGCCGGCTCAGCAAACCTCCTCTTCAGAGTTCAGAAAAAGTAAGGAAATGGGGACACTGATGCAATTACACTTCTATTTCTGTTCCTCCCCTCCTTCTACCCCCTTATCCGCACTGCTCGCTTTGATTTCAGGCAAGCTGAGTCTCAGCCTGGTTCCTGCTGCCAAAAGTTGGACAGTGGGCCACCTCTCCTCAGGGTGCCAAAGAATGAGTGTCACAGCTGTCCCACGCTGCATCTGGTGTAAAGGAGAGAGTCATAATGGTCCCAGCAAACTTCCCAGGGTCAAACGGAACGACTCAGGCCAAGGTGCTAGAGCTGTTTACTGGATGACAGAATCAATAACACACGAAACAACTCTTGTGGCGTTGCTGAAAGTAAATTATCATGTGTGGACTGCTTATGCCGTCAGAGGGGATGATTGATGAACGTGAGCATTTCTCACGGTAGTCCCAGCAGGTGGAGCTGTTTACAGTGAAAAAAAAAGGATCTTTTTGATTATTCCACCTGAATTTGTGCTTCTGATTTTTTTTCTCCTATATAAATGTTCCATTATTGCTGTGTGAAGAGAAAAACCTGATTTATTAATTATTTTGGGAGACAGTTCAGCAGCTTGCGTGTTCTGTAAACTGTGTTTTGCAGGAAATAAAGCAGGTCCTACAGTTCCCCAGTGGCAAAATGTAAGCTTAAAAGCATTTTTGTTCCATCATATTTTACATGTGTTTTCCATCGTTGATATTTTTGGGGTCTACTTTGTTATTGCTACTGACTAGTAGCCAGGTTTAGTTTGTTTCTATGTCTAGGTTCATAGTCAATTTCATTGTTGTTCTTTGTTAGTATTTTAGGTTATTTTATTTGCTTTTTAATTATTTCCTTTGTCCTATTTGTTCAGTCCTTATGCTTTTTATTTCTTTTAGCCTTTTTTTACCGTTAATCTTGTCTGTTTATGATATTTTCCTTTGTTCCGTGTTGTGGGGATTCTTTAGTTCTTCTTTTTGAAAGGCAACAGTGCTGCCCATTGCGCCACCGTGCAAGTATGGTCTTAGTTTCCTTCATTATTTTTTCCAAGTTTTGGGTCTTTTTATATTTGTTAGATCACCTTTCAGAAATGCATACGTTTCTGTCAAGCTTTCAGATCTATTTCCCCCATAGTTTTCATTTGGTTTGATCTGACTATTTCATGTTAAGCCCTTTTAGATTTTTCTTTTTTGGATCTTGTACATTTTTCTTTGTTTCATTAAAACTTAACATGTCTCACTTTAGCAGTCGCCTCACAAATCTGAATAATACCAAATGTTACAATCCTTTTAGTCCTGCTTTAAAATACAAGAGTTGGTCATGTATTACAATTTTTTTTTATAATTAAAAGGAAGAATTTTTCAAGCGGGGGACCCATTCCTATAATATAAGATTTATACGTTCCTATCTATGAAATCAAACTCAAGTTTATTTTATCCAAATCCCACAATGATAATGAATTTTTCTCCTGATAATATGTTTCATTCGAATTTTTTATTTATTGATTATCTGCTTTAAAATAAACTACAAATGCATGTTAATATAAAGCACTACTTCTCAAATGGAACTTGTAACAATGATCCTAAGTGTGAAAATCAAACAAGAGTCTCAGATCCAGCCGAGCATCAGAAGGTTACAAGCCAAAGCAGCCAAAAGATAAAGTTAGGTCTTGCAGGTCAACATAAGTCTGGATATCCATGAAATGGTGAAATCCAGCTAGAAACTGGTAAAAATATAAACTAAATTATTATAACGGAAAAGCTAAAATAATAGCATTTAACAAAATTTCAGGTCTTCTAGACCTGCTCTGCAAGAGGATCTCAAACAAAAAGCTCAGACATGTATTAAACACCAGCTGGAAACAGCTAGAAACCCACTCTAAAACTTGCAGGTGGATGTCCAACTAAAATTAAAGAGAACTTTTAGAGTATGTTTCTTGTTTCCATCCTGAGTTTAAAAAAAAAGAGGAATAAAATGCTTGGGGAAAAAATAAAATGTTCAGGTTGAAACTTGGTGGATCTGTTCTGGGGTCTCCTCCAAGTGGGATGAGCAAAGGAGACTTCCTGTTCGGATGCTCAAATCACCTGAATTGAATCATTATGAGACAGATTGTGCAGAGAGTATACGTTGAGCTCCTCCCAGATGACGGACCTCCTCACCCTGTGTCTGAGACACTTTGTAGACAAATCTAATTCCTGCAGGTTGTGACCAGGATCTCTTTCTTTCATCCAGTATTAAAATCTAAAGACCGTGGTTGGTTTCAGAATGCAGACCAAACAGTAAAACAGGGAGAGGTCCAGTCTTAGAAGAGCTGACTCTTATCTTTACTGCTTTACTTTGATTTCTGAACAGCCCCAGTGCACCTTCGAGATGCCAACAGCTATGATTACTCTTCAATAATCAGGGATGGGAGTGTTGGGCACATGTGGTTTAGACATCTCTTCCTTGGGGACAAACTCCTACCACTTGACCCAAGTTCGCCGTGGCACACACTTGATTTAGCATTCCACAACTCTTCCATTCAACAAGAAAGAGATGTCTCAACAAAGGTGGTTAGGACCTCTAGGCGCCAAGGCAACTTCTGCCAATGTGATGACACGAGTCTCCGGTAAATAAAACATGCAGCTTTCAAATTTGTTTAAACATAAAAATAACAGGTTTTGGAATGGGACTCTCATGGTCTTTTCTTGTGACTGGTTATGCTTTTCTCAGAAAAACACCACCAATAGAATAAGCAAAAATAGTTCAAAGAAAAAGTGTTGAATTTATTAATATCTCAATATAACCTGATTACTCAGGATTGTATTCACAGGACGAACTGAACTCTGTCGTAAGGGGAAAAGTTGAGTAGATGGACCATGGGACGAAGATTGTTTCAGACACAGAAAACCTTGGTGGGCATCCTAAGGATCCAGACACACGCCACCCCTGCATCAGGTTCTGCAGTGAATGTGTCTCTAGCCACCTTGCACACGTGCAAATCTTTGCACATGATGTTCTGGAGGAATGTAAACAGAGGAATATCAATTTTCATGTCTTGCTTCAGGGTTTAAATTAAATTAGACTTTGAGTTTGAAGAACACATTTTGACACCAACAATTCCTTTGCAACTCTGGCTGTATGTTTAGGGTTATTTTTACAGTTGCAACCTCTAACTTCATCTAGGTTTCGAATATCTTTTGCTTCATTCATCTGCTCTTCAACTTTAATCAGCTTCACTGTCCCTGCAGAAGAAAAGCATCCCCGCAGTATGATGCTGCCACCACCACGCTTCATGATAGGAATGGCGTATAGGGTGATAATGTGAAAAAAGAAGTTATATTTTAGTCTTAATTGATCAAAGGTACTTCTTCTGTATGTTTGCTTTTGAGGAATTTCAAGAGGGCATATGGCTTTCTTTCAATAATGGATTCCTTCTGGTCATTCTTCCATAAAGTGCAGGCTACTTTTATTGACAGATTGTTTCCCTTTAGCTGAGGTTTAGGTTGATGGTAATATATTGTGGATTGGACAGTTCTCAGGGATATATTCACATTTTGGAATAGACCTAATGTTATAGATAGTAATCTAGCCTCGTAACTTCTCCTTGGTCTTAATGATACATACAAATAAAATCAAACTTTATTTATAAAGCATTTTTCATACAAAAAAATATAGCTCAAAGTTCTTTACAGATTAAAATGACCCCACGTAACCTACATTCCCATCTATTCCCCACAATTGTAAAAACAAAGTAAGAGTTATTCCCCATTCCCAAACCCCATTTTCCAAACACACAGACACACACTGGCACACATCCACAAACAAACACACGTACACACCTTCCCAAAAAGGGTAAGACCATAGGTAGAGCTCAGATGGGAATTACACGCCATCAGGGGAGGCATCTGCCTCGACTGAAGCAGATCCATGGCAGCAGCCGAGGCACCGACCCAGGGCGCATAGGGAGGGAGGGCAGAAACCCCCACCATCCCCAAGCACTACCAGAGGAGCGCCCAGAGCGCCGCCAAAATCTGGAAGGATTAAAATACGTAAAATGTAAAATGACAAAAGCTGATATGGATAATAAAATAACTAATAAAATGTGATCATGGAGAAAGTAAAACTGTAAAACATAAATTGTGTATTAAAACTGAACTATAATTAAAATAAATAAATTAATTAATTAATTAATAAAACAAGCAATGCAGCTAAACATGCTGAATAAATAGTAATCAGTTAAAAGCTAGACTAAAAAGGTACGTCTTGAGCCTGTTCTTAAAAACTTGAACATTCTCTGGGGTCCTGAGGTCCTCTGGCAGCCTGTTCCAGAGGTGAGGGCCGTAATAATGGAAAGACGCCTCACTGTGGGTGTATGTCCTGACTTTTGGAATCACAAGGAGACGGTTGCCAGAAGAGCGCAGAGACCGTGAGGGTTGGTACGGTTAAAGCAGTTCCGAAAGATAAGAAGGCCCAAGACCGTTAAGACACTTAAAAACCATTAAAAGTATTTTTAAATCGATCCTGAAACATACAGGGAGCCAATGCAGTGATTCTAAGACCGGTTTAATATGCTCCCGCTTCCTGATCTTCATCAGGACACGTGCTGCTGAGTTTTTTAAAAGTTGTAGACCTGAAATCCTCTTTTTGGGAAGACCAGAAAGCAGGGCATTACAATAATCAATTCTACTGGTGATAAAAGCTTACATCAGCGTCTCCGTATTGGCCCTAGAGAGAATGGGGCGGACTCTGTGTTTGTTACTGTTTTATTTAAGGGTATCTGAATAAAGCGGGGCTTGAAAAAAATGCTCAGCAAACTTCAATGTTATTTCTTTGTAAAATCTTTCAGAATATCTCAAGGAAATAACCTGAAGATTAAAATAATTCTATCGCCTGTCCCATTATAGACAGAATTACAAATACTCTCATTCAAAAGCTCGTATAGGGATTTAAAACCTACTGCGATTATTATTATTATTTTTAAGATTGCCTCTAATGTGAGAAAATGTGGAAACTTTCGCATTGTGTGTTCAGTCCTCAACAGTGTTCACATTGCATACACGCATCAACCAATGCCTGGGAGGAAGTTTTCATTTGAGTGGCAGGTAATGACAGGGAAGCATGAAACATGACTCCTCCACAGAGGTGTTTTTAACGGAGGACAATCATTCGATACAAAAGAGGTGGCGTGAGCCGCGGGAACGTCACAAGTCCCCGCCTTAAATAATAAGAATCAATTCTTCGATTTTTTCTTTCTTCCCGCTAATCAGAGCAGATGGTTGAAGGCTGATATCAGAGTGTCGCTCGCGAGACGCGCAGCAGCTGGGGACACCAAAAAACAAATTCTAAAAAAAAAAAAATATCCCCAGAAGTAAGGCTAAAATAAAAACTCCAATCTGTGCTTTCATTAAATATTTATCCAGGGATTTAAGAAAAAAGAGGTGTGCAGAATGCGTCCCATTTCTGGCTGGATTGGCTGGGCGCTCTGTTTGTGCGCATCTTCGGCGGTGTGCGCGCAGGACTACATTGAGGACGAAGACATGATCCTGGAGCTGATCGGAGACGACGGACTTCAATCTGAAACTGGAGGCGAGTCCGCCGCAGAGTTCCTCAAGTGCAACAAGGTAAAGACACCCTCTTTGACACTGTATTAAAGAACATCCCATCATGTCATTCATTTCTCATTTAGACCAAGTAGTCTAAAAATATATTTTTAAAAGTGCACCAAATGCATGTTAAAATCGGACTCTTTTTTTTTAGTAGTATTATTGTTAGTGATATTATTATTAATCACCTGTAGGCTGCTGTTTACTGTATGACTCCTGTATTGTCCTGCAGGCGGCTTGGCGCATGCCCGATCAGTATCTGGTCATCCTGCACCAAGGGACGCATGAGTCTCAGGTACAGAGGACCATCAGGAGGCTGCGAGCAAAAGCAGCCAGGAGAGGCTTCCTGCTGGAGATCCTGCAGACCTACTCTGGAGTTCTGCAGGGCTTTCTGGTCAAAATGAGCCGTGATCTACTTCAGCTGGTAAATATTTTAATTCGCACAATAAACTTAAAGAAAACTGGCTAAAAAACAGTTCAAGAAGAGAAAATCCCGTGTCTTAGATTCTTCATACTCAAAAGCACAGTCTGATAGTGTTGTCTGAAGTTCCTTAAAATGAAACGGGGGATTCCTTTACAAGGTTATACACACACAAGTGAAAATTAACAAAAAGACATCCAGAAATATGAAAAGACATTGATTGTCTTGTTTTAACTGCAGAAATGAGATGAAAAACTGACACCAGCTGTGTCCCTCACTGTGTAAAACAAAAATAAAATGCATCAGATCAGAAAAAGGACATATGCTTGAACCAAACGTTGGGATCTTTAACTGTGAGAACTTTACCTTTAGAGGTGGTATGTATATAGTTTTTTTCTGAGAAACAGTTTTTGTTTTACCAGAATCACACCTGGACAGAAGGTGTGGTTCACAATATACTTACAATGCTCACATGCACTGTTAATGATTATTTTTTGACTAGTTTTTATGTTCCTTTACCTTAAAATATCAACTAATGATCGTTTCTGAACTGACTTCTTACCACCATTCATTTAATTAAGAAAATGATGAAAGTATAACAGTGTGGAGGTCCTGTCACTATGGCTCCGATTGATCATGTACCCTGGCTGCTTGGCCGCAGGCATATCCCTTTGCCAGACACGTTAGTGCTAATGACTCTCACTTGAGGGTCGTGGGTTCGAATCCTGTCCGAGCCCTCGTTGTGTGCCCTGCCACAAAAGCAGTGTAACAGGTTCCTATAAAAGTGGAGATTATTGCTGTTATTCAAAACACCCATCCATGCATCTATCTCACAGGTGTTTTAGAAACATGGAAGTCATGTGACATTTAGAGAAAAGTTATTAAACCCCCCCCCCCCAAAAAAAAAAAAAAAAAAAAAAACATTGTCGATCACAATCTTATCATGACCTATATACAGTAGGGCAGAAAAGTATTTTGCAGCCACCAATTATGCAAGTTGTCACATTTTAAAAAATGAGGGAGGTCTGCAATTTTCATAGCTACACTTCAACTGCGAAAAAGATAATGTAAAATAAAATAATCAGGAAATTGAATTGTATGGTTTTTAAAGAGTTTATATATATATTAGTGCAGAAAATAAGTATTTGTTCAATAACAAAAGTTCAATTAATACTGAAAATCAAAGGTCCAATGCTGTGATGCTTTGACTTTAAGCTCCCTCTACGAATTCTCTATTGGACTGAGGTCTGGAAAATGGCTAGGCTACATTTTAAAAAGGCTTTTTATGTAGCCACTCCTTCATTTACTGGGTGGTGTGTTTGGGATCACGGTTATGCTTGAAGATGCAGCCATGTTTTATCCTCAATGCCCTCACTGAGCGACAGAGATTTTTGCCTGAAATCTAACTTTACATTCTCGGATTCATCCTTTCCATAATACTGATCAGTTGTCCTGTCCCCTTTGCAGAAAAGCAGCCCCAAATCGTTATGTTTTCACTCCCATGGTTCACAGTGGGTATGGTGTTCTTGGGATGCAAATGTATCGAGGGGCGTTTATACTTCTATTTTGGTTTCATCTGACCACATGACATTCTTCCAGTCCTCCTCTGAATCGTTCAGATGTTCTCAGGCAAAATTTTGACAGGCCTGGATATGTGCTGCTTTCAAAGCAGGATAGCTTACAAAATACTTATTTTCTGCACCATTTTGTAAATAATGTCTTAAAAAAATCATGTGATTTCTTTTCTTTTTTTTTTTTACATTGCTGTCTGTCACATTTGAAGTGTTCCTATGATGAAACTTACAGACCTGTCTCATCTTTTTGAGATAATTCGTGCAATGGTTAGCTGCCAACTACTTTTTTGCGCCACTGTTAGTTACACTTGCTGCTTAACATGTAAAGCGATATAGAATATGATTCCAAATATAAAGGTCATTGGTAAATAACAACTATCTCTATCTCTAACATAAATATTAGGGGTGTAACGATTCATCGATTGTATCGATGTATGGATGCATCACCCCTGCGATCAAATCGTAGCGTTTAAAAAAACGTATATATCGTTTTGTATCGAATCGTTTGGCCTCATGTCAAAACGCATCGTATCGGTCCAAAAACGTATCGTTACACCCCTAATACTAAAGAACTAGCTTGTTCCAATGTTGCACTTTGAGTGTGGTTACATTTATTGACCTTTTGGAATACATAAATCCGCAAAGCAAATAAAATTCCTTGAAAAGGCATTCGTTTGTGTTTGTGGAGTAGCTTTCAATTAGTATCGGTAATATGTGAATGTACTAAGACTGGAAAGTACTAAGTAGCAAACCACACCCAAGGAGGAGGGGGGAGTTTACCTCAGGAACTACACAGTTCACACAGAAGCTCACAAGCTCATATATGCCACGGGCCAGAGACGGTTTCAATATAAAAAATATAACTTTTATTATTATTATTATTATATATATTTTTTTTTTTTGTTCAACCCTTTAAAAGTAAATCATAGCAAACCAACATAAACACAATCCACAAAACTTGGCACTAAGGAGGGGGAAAGGAAGCCTGTCAGGACTGGGGCTTACCGTGCGGCAGAATCAAACAGAAAACAGGGATCCTCACACTAATCACCAGTGCTCCTCACTCACACGCACTCAAACACAGCAACAAGGGAAGGGGGATTGTGAAGAAATGCCACCACCAACGATTGCACTGCCGCGTGGGCCCACAGCACCTGACAAGACAAGAAAAACAATTAGAATAACCAAAATACTAAACACTAATATGGACTAAAGATAAGTACAACAGTAAATACAATGTAATAAAGAATTTAAACCAATACAATGCTAAACAACAAAACAGATAAATGAAGAAGAAACACATGCACAAAATGAGTTCAAGCCAGCCAGCTACCAGATTTGCTGAATTCTATTCAGCTCAGCCCTGGACAGCCAAGCGCGTCACTATCCCACAGTCCATCCGCTATGAGGCCCGCGCCGGAACCAGAGCGGACAGCGTAAGCTGGAGCGATGAGGGAGAATTAGAGGAGCCAAATCAGCAGCAATCTTCCAAGGAGTAGCGGACCTGGGCGACCCAAGATCTGGCGCCTCACTGCACTGGCATGATCAGAGCCCCTACAAGCATGCAGAGAAGCTGAAAATGAGACGGACAGATGCGATCAGAGTTGCATGATCCGGAGCAGGACATCTGGTGAAGATCTGATGAAGTCAGCAGATAGCCAAATCCTTCACAGCCCCAGCAGCCAGCCGTGCCGCACGCAAGGAGTTTTGCGCCTTTGACAGCGACACGCCAAACAAAAGACCTGGCCACGCCACACCACAGTCACTACGGAATGCAGCAGGAAGAGGTCGGCTGGCCAAACACATCCGCTTTTAAAACAGGTGCATGGTGCCACCCACTAATCAAGGTGGTTGGCAAGACTGGCACAATGCCATACAGTGGCCAACATGCAAACGGCATCCGGCCACATGTACCCCCAAGTTTTGTATCGTCGGCCCGACGATAAACCCTGGCATCAACAGCTAAAAGGATAATTGGACATAAGCCACCTGCTCCTCATTCTCAAGCAAAATTACCCTGATGCCCAGTAGACTGAGGGAGATGGTGGACATTAGTATGGCGGCCAGCTGTGGAGCGAGCTGTTCTTCGCAAAGTCTGTTGAGAATTAGACTGGTCAGCTGGAACTGACTGAGCTGGTTGAGATGAATGTATGTGTCCAGGAGATGTCCCCAGAATGGAATGGGACCGCTGGCCATCTCTTAGCTGGTCAGATGACACTAAAGGCGTTGTGCCCAAGACGGCAGGAACAGCAACCAGCAGTGGATCAGGTGCTCCAGGAGCCAGAAGACACAAATCATCATCACTGGAGGACTCGTCAACTGTTGCTACAGCAGATTGAGCTGGCAACATTGGCAGGGGAACTACGGCTTCAGCCAGGACCACTGCCTTCAACATGTTACGATGGACATTACGGGCTTTGTGTAGGTCATTTTCAGGGGCAACTGTATAAACAGCTCCTTCACCTGCTGGAGCCCTCACAACCTGGTAGACCACTGAACTCCAGAGGTCTTGGATTTTCTGGCGCCCTCTTCCACCATGGTCCCTCAGGTACACCCGCTGACCCACTACAAAGGGCATCTCTCGCACCTGCTGGTCATGCCTCTCTTTTCGTCGCCCGGCAGCCACCAACAACCGCTCACGGGCCCTTTCAAAAGCAACGCGGAGTCTGGCTTGATGTTCAACTACCCAGTCTTGTACCTCACCTGGTACTGGGTCAGGTACTCGACCCAGGAGGAAGTCTGCAGGGAGCCGAGGCTCCTGTCCAAACATGAGATAGAAAGGCGATTCACCTGTGCCCTGGTGAGGAGTAGTGTTGTAACAGAAAAGCACCTGGGGCAAACAGGAAGCCCAGTCACGCTTCCTTGATGGTGGGAGAGTACGAAGGAGGTTATGAAGAGTTCGATTGAAACGCTCGCACTGACCATTCCCCGCAGGATGGTATGGTGTAGTGCGAGACTTCGCAACGCCGTACAACAGGCAGAGCTGATGAATCAACAAACTTTCAAAACTCCTCCCTTGGTCCGAATGAAGGCGGCCTGGAACGCCAAACCTGTAGAACCACTCATTTATCAAGACCTGGGCCACGGTAGAGGCCCGTTGATCTCGTGTAGGGACAGCACATGTAAACTTACTGAACACATCAGTCATGACCAGGACATTTTCATATCCATTCCGTGAAGGTTCTAACAGCGTGAAATCGATGGCTAGGATTTCATTGGGACGGGAGGCGAGCAAATGACCCATAAAACTATGGGATCCATGCCCAGAGTTTTTAGCAACTTGGCAGCGTTCACACTCCAAAACCCACTGCTTTATGTCAGTAGACATTCCTGGCCAATAACAACGTTGCCGAACCAAGTCAGTTGTACGCTCAATGCCCTGATGACCATGTTCTTGGTGGAGCAAGTGGAGCATCTCCTGCTTGAGGGCAGCAGGCAAGATAAGTTGTAGAATCTCTTCCCCTCCATCCGAACGAAAGATACGGCGGAAAAGAATGCCATTTTCCTCCACCAAGCGGTCCCACTGACGCAAAAGAGCAATAGATGACTTTGAGAGTTTTCTCTTCTCAGCAAAGGTAGGCGGTGTTTTCCGCCGCCAAAATGGCAGCACCTCTTTCAGGAGGGGATCAGCCTCCTGTAAGGAGCAGAGATCAGCAGTGGAGTGAGAAGGAAGAACTGACACAACAGACTGAGTAGCCGGCACAATAGGGCATGGTGGTAAGACTTGTTGGAGGCTGGTGGGGACTGAAGTGCCAGGCAAAGAATTCCCCACCACCTGAGAACCAGATACATACTGCCGTGAGAGGGCGTCAGCGTTGCGATTAATACGGCCCGAGCGATACTTAATATCGAAATCAAAGGCGGCAAGCTGGGCTGCCCAACGCTGCTCAGTAGCCCCCAATTTGGCTGTCTGGAGGTGGCTCAGTGGGTTGTTGTCAGTGTACACAGTACACTTATGTCCCAACAAGTACTCCCGAAACTTCTCAGTCATGGCCCACTTGAGCGCAAGAAACTCCAACTTCATGGAGCTGTAGTTGGACATATTGCGCTCAGTGGGCCGCAAACCTCTACTGGCATAGGCTACAGGTCTCACGCCGTTTTCAGTGTCCTGAGAGAGGACAGCCCCTAATCCACTAAGGCTGGCATCGATCTCTAAAATAAAGGGGCGTGAGAAATTTGCATAAGTTAGCACTGGAGCCGAAACCAACTTTGCCTTCAACGCCTCAAAGCTCTCCTCGCACTGAGGTGTCCATGCTGCCCCCAGAGCCCGACCCGGCTTCTTCCCAGATTTGGTACCTCCCAGCTGAGCCACCAACCGATGCAGGGGACCTGCCAACTTGGCAAAGCCCTCAACAAAGCGCCGGTAGTAGCTGGTGAAACCCAAGAATGAGCGTAGCTCAGACACATGACCAGGGCGCTGCCAATTAGCCACTGCCTCAATTTTCTTGGGGTCAGTTGAAACTCCACGGCTGGAGATCACATGCCCCAAATAAACAACCTCCTGCTGAAAAAATGCACATTTTTCCAGCTTTGCCTTTAAACCTTCTGCTTGGAGTCGAGCAAGCACCATTTCCAGCCGCTGCAAATGTTGCTCAACAGAGGATGAATAGACAACAATGTCGTCAAGATACAACAGCACTGATTGATTTTGCTGGTCTCCGAACATCCTCTGCATCAGCCTCTGGAAGGTGCTTGGGGCATTACACAAGCCGAAAGGCATGCGGTTGAACTCGAAAAGGCCGAATGGAGTACAAAAGGCGGTTTTGGGTCGGTCCTGCTCTGACACAGGAACCTGATTATAGCCGCTGGCTAAATCTAGCGTTGAGAACCAACGGGCCCCAGACAATGCATCCAAGCTCTCCTCAATACGAGGCAGAGGAAAGGCATCTTTCCTGGTCTTGCTGTTGAGGAGCCGGTAGTCCACACACAAGCGCAGACTCCCATCCTTCTTCCGAACCAAAACGATGGGAGACGCATAGGGACTACAGCTCTCCTTAATGACCTGAGACTCTAAAAGCTGGTTAATGTGAGCCTTCACTGCTTCATAGTCTGATGGAGGGATACGACGATACCGCTGTCTGATTGGGACATCATCCAGCACAGGTATATCATGAGAGAGGAGCTTGGTGCAGCCCAAATCCCCGTCATGGGGGGAGAAGACTGTGTGGTAATGATGTAACAATGATTTTACGCCCGTCCGCTCCTGCTCGGTCAACGTTGATAGGTCCAAGGACTCTATCCTATCTAGTACCGAGGGGGCAGCAACATGAGAGGAAACTGTTGCAACTGTGGGCCCCTCCTCTGTTACACCGGCAGGTAGGCTGACAATGTCAGCAACTCCCAGAGTACCCAGGTCAGTCCGAGGGTAAAGAAGGACCTCAGTTGTCCCAACATTAACCACTGGAACATACACTGTACCCCGAATTACCTGGACAAGAGAAGGAGACGCCAACAGCCCAGCTGGTAAGCCAGTTTCAGGGGACTCAAACAGTGCGCTTTGGCCAGAGAGCCACTCAGGGCAAGTACTTGCCACCAGTTTCATCATCCCACCAGGTATGCGCACAGCTCGCTTTCCCCGAACCCTCACCGTACCCATGGGATTTTCTGGAACTGAGCTGGAAGCCTGGTGGCACCTCTGCAAGGCCGCCATAACCGGACCCAGTGCGTTAGAGACACAAGGAGAGTCAAAAAGGGAGAGACCGTACGTGCCAAAGAGTTCTCTATAACAACGCCGAATTACATTCATTCCCAGGACACCTGGGACAGAGGACACCGCGTCGGAGGGATCTTTAACCACAAGGATCCCACAACGAGGAATCAATTTGCCACACATTTCGACGTTAAGCTCTAAATAACCGATATACGGAATAGCTAAGCCATTAGCTGCTCGCAGCTGTAGCCAATGACAAGAATTAAGGCGATCATGTCCCCAAGGTTCAAACTGTTCCCGAAAAAAACTCTCCGTAACTGTAGACACCATGGAACCAGTGTCTATTAAACAAGAAACCGTAACCCCACCAATCAGGATATTAATGGTTGGACAAGGGGCAATTAATTCGACTGCAGCACCTTCACTTGAGTCCATGGACTCCCCAACTGAGTTGTGGCTCAACAGCTCAGTGGGCTTCAGTTTTCCGACAGAGGGGAGGGATGGGGGCAGCAATGTTAGAGTTCAAGCTAGCAACAGAATTAGCACGCCGACGTGGAGGAGGAACACGCTCACCATCACACTCCCATGCAAAATGACCAGGCTTCTGGCACCTCCTGCAGATTAAAGGGCCGAAATGAGAAGGTCGAGCTTTAAAGTGGGGGTGTTGCAGGGAGGCTACAGTTCGAGTCAGCTGGTTAAGCTGCTCTTGTTGACACTTTAACAGATCCACCAAATCACTTAATCCTGGCTCTTGTTTAGTGATATTCGGGGTGGACTGAAAGCGACCCTGTACTCCAAACTGAAGACCATAGGCTGATGGTAAAGAGCAGCTACGTTCCCTAGCACCTCCCGGAAGACCCTCCCTCTCCCACCTAATTGCCTCCCCACGTAGCTCCAACAGAGTGGCGGTTGGCTTACCACAAACAAATTGCTTGAGTTCCCGTCTAAGAGAACTATCAAGAACATGTTCTGTAAATTGGTCACGGAGAAGAAAGTCGGCATTGGGCATCCCATCTGGCGCAGACTGCTTTATCTGTGCCATTAATGCCATAAGGGCTAGTGAAAACTCCTGAAGAGTTTCTCCTTCAAGTTGGTGCCGAGAGAAGAAAGCCTGTTGTAATGTGACATAAGATTGACTACAGCCATATAGTTCCTGTAAAATGGCGAGAACCCGAACCGGGTCTTCTCGCTCCACACTGGAGCGAAACTTGATCTCTTCCTTTGCTTCTCCCTCCAAATGATCAAATATAAAAAGCGCTTCATCCGCAGGAGAAAGGTGGCGGGCACGAATACATGCCCGCACCTCTTCTACCCATTCCGCTATCCCAACACCAGCCCTGCCACTAAAGGTGGGGCACTTACGGTCTCTTGGAATAATTACCAATCGCCCAGCAGCAGCAGACAGCACGCCTGCAGACAGCGGCTGACTAGCTGGAACAGAAGAAGTAGAAGCAGCCCCTCCTGAGCCGTCCAAGGAAGCAGCCCGCTCCAGACGGAGTCGCTCATTGTCTGCCTTAAGCTGCAACACCAGCTCCTTGAGCTGTTGCACGTCATCCTCCATACTGAGAGGCTGCAATAAAAAAAATCAGGGAGAAGAAAAAAATTATGTCAATTTGAATCCTTGGATTAAATACTGCTGTTTTGGCTCTCTCCCCACATATATGAACATACAAAATCAGGACACGTACTTAAAAGGAATCGTTTCCCAAAATGAGGAAAAAAAAACCACAAAAAAAAAAAAAACACGTCTCAGGCCCTTTAAAGTGGCATCCTGCCAGCAACGCCAGAATGTACTAAGACTGGAAAGTACTAAGTAGCAAACCACACCCAAGGAGGAGGGGGGAGTTTACCTCAGGAACTACACAGTTCACACAGAAGCTCACAAGCTCATTATGCCAGGGCCAGAGACGGTGTTCAATATTAAAAACTATACTTTTATTATTATTATTATATATAGATTTTTTTTTTTGCTCAATACCTTGTTAAAAAGTAAATATAGCATGTCCAACATAAACACACTCACAACAAAATCTTGGCAATAATGAGGGGGGGAAAGGAAACCCTGTCAGGGACTGGGGCTCTAACGGTGCGGCGAATTCAAACAGAAAACAAGGGATCTCACACTAATCACCTGTGCTCCTCACTCACACGACTCAAACACAGCAACAAGGGAAGGGGGATTGTGAAGAAATGCCACCACCAACGATTGCACTGCCGCTTGGGCCCACAGCACCTGACAAGACAAGGAAAACAATTAGAATAACCAAAATACTAAACACTAATATGGACTAAAGATAACGTACAACAGTAAATAAACATGCACAAAAGAATTAAACAAAACAATGCAAAACAACAAAACAAATAAATGAAGAAACACATGCAAAATGGAATAAACACCTATTTAAAATAAGTTCTTTAGTGGCCTATTCAGCTCAGCCCTGGACAGCCAAGCGCGTCACTATCCCACAGTCCATCCGCTATGAGGCCCGCGCCGGAACCAGAGCGGACAGCGTAAGCTGGAGCGATGAGGGAGAATTAGAGGAGCCAAAACAGCAGCACTCTTCCAAGGAGTAGCGGACCTGGGCGACCCAAGATCTGGCGCCTCACTGCACTGGCATGATCAGAGCCCCTACAAGCATGCAGAGGGGGAGAGCCTCAAAGGCGGCGGCGTAATCCTGCTATGATCGGGAGCGGAGAAGAAACAGCCAAAAGACGATTGTGCCCCAAAGACCCCTTCAAGCACCAGCAGCAGTCAAACGGACATCTTCTGTAGTGAAATGCCTTTGACAGCGACACGCCAAACCAAAGACCTGGCCACGCCACACCACAGTCACTACGGAATGCAGCAGGAAGAGGCCGGCTGGCCAAACACATCCGCTTTTAAAACAGGTGCATGGTGCCACCCACTAATCAAGGTGGTTGGCAAGACTGGCACAATGCCATACAGTGGCCAACATGCAAACGGCATCCGGCCACATATAGGTAAGTAAGTGCTTTGTCATTGTACAACAAAATTGTGTCACTATCAAATCGATGTATCGTATTGAAATCTATTGTATCGTATCAAATCGTATCGTTTAAAAGAACTTATATACCGCTTTGTATCGAATCATTTGGCCTTATATCGATACGCATCGTATCGGTCCAAAAACGTATCGTTACACCCCTAAAAAAACCTTTGAAACTACAATGATTTAAATGTTTAAATGTCAGTATTACATACACCAAAGTGTTTTTTTTTAATTGGAAGTGTTTAAAAGGTAAATATCTACTTTTCTCTTGGTCCAATCCTGAGACTTATGGTCTAGCCTTTAGGTGAACTAGTATGAACCTACTCAAAAATAAAGTTGTCAAGTCAGTTTTCCTCCGTTGCCAAGTCGCTAACTGCATTAAACCATCATTGAGAATATAATCTCTCCCGTGGGTGCTATGTCTACCTCATTGGCCAAATTATCTTTTAATGAAGCCTAACTAAAGAGATGTTTTCTAGATGCCTAAACCATGTTAAATGGTCCCCTGTGAGGTATAGGATCTGGTACACTTTTTGTTCTGAAAGCCCTGAGGGTCCGGGGACATGCCTCGTTCCCTCCTCATGTGTGGCGATTATTGTAGGGGTTTCTTTGAACTGAGAACTTACCCAGCACCGGTAACTGTTATGGAGAACAAAGCTTGTTCGGCTTGTTTGGGAGATCTGAACTCTTGCTTCACCAAATGAAACCATTTTACAAAACAAAAAAAAATAATCTTAAATATATTTACTTAAACTGTGAAAGATTGGTGTCCTTTCTAGGCTGCACCCTGCCTCTTGCCCAATGACTGCTGGAGATAGGCAATACCCCCCCCCCCCCCCCCCCAAAACAAACAAAAACAAAACAAAACAAAAACTCTGAAGGATGAAAGAGAATGAATGGATGGAAGAATATTTACTTCCCAGTAAATGATTGAAGTGGTTTTTCTCTTTTGACTTTTGTGGAGCAGATTTTCAAACGATAGGGTGTAGCTGATAAGCACAGTTACCTTTGGGCTAATAAGGTCAAAAATAAGAAATTATGTTTATTTATAGTAATTTTGACATAAATGTATTGCCCTTGCACTTTGTTTGTTCTTTTAAAATCTAATAAAGTATGATTAATCTAAAGTGAACTGATTTTTATCTTGACCGTCTTCTGGTTGTTGTCCTGTCAGGCGGTAAAGCTTCCTCACGTCCAGTACATCGAGGAAGATTCGTCCATCTTTGCTCAGAGCGCCCCCTGGAACCTGCAGCGATTACTGCAGCCTCATGGTGGCATCTCTGTAAACGGAACATACCTGCCTCCAAGTGAGTCTCCACCCCCCACCCCATCCCTTCCTCCCTCTTCCTACCCCCTTATATAGTTCTTAAAATTCAGGGGGAAATTTAACCCTATTTTCATTTAACCGTATTTTCATTGTATGTGTTGTGTTGCTTCAGGGTATTATTCAGATTACTTGCTCCCTTCTAGTATATATTACGACCGAATTTCCCCTGGTGGGACTATTAAAGGATTATTCTATTCTATTCTATAAACCAGAAAACCAATTTTCTACTTTGGGTCAATTTTTTTAACATTAATGGTGACATACATCACTTATCACAAAGAGTCTGTGATGTTTGATGATATAAAATTTTTTAAGGAGAAATGGGGCTTAAAAAAGGTAATAACCAGACCTTCAGAAGAGCTTTCAGTTAATCCAAATTAAACTACCCAGCCAAGGCTTGGCATTTCTTATCACCATGGCGACCCTGGGCCCTGAGTTTATGAGATTGTGATCAGCGTGTTGTCCCACTGCTACACATCACATCTTACAACAAAACACAGCTGACATTTCAAACTTCAGCCAGAAAGCTGCGCCGTAAGTAAACAACTCATAAGGTGAAAATGTGACTAAATAACATTACAAACTCCCTGACTGGGTCTCATTTGATTTATTTGCAGTGAATCTGTAGAATCTCTGAGAAGACATCACCCGTTTTTATTTGTCAGGATAGGGGAAAGACACCTCAAGCAGTACTTTTTGAAATGATCTGTTAGTTTAAAATCTGTAAACTTCTCATTCTAACACAGCTTTACCAGCTGCTTTTTCTTTTTTCTAGTGATTCTTTCTAAACATTAAGTTGCTGTGGGTATAAAAAGTATACACATACCGCACAGAAAGCCAGGTTGTGGGGGAAAAATAGACAAAAATAAATCATTTTAGATTTTACCTTAAATAAAATAATTAATATTTTCATAAGTGTTTACATTCCTAAACTAATAGTTGTGGAAGTACCTTTTGATCTGTTGGCAATATTGGCCAACTCAGCTTGCAAAAACACACTTGCACGCTTCATATAATCCTAGAGAATAACTTTTAGATCTGTTGTTTTTTTGGGTAAAGCCAGTTCTGCTGTTTATTTGATTATATGCTTTGGGTTGTCGTTGTGGCGACAGGATTCTGCTGGAGGCTCTGTTCCGCAATCTTACTGGTACCTGGAACTGTTAATTAATTCCTCCACCCTGACTAAGACCAATGGTTCTACCTTTAAAAAAGACAGCCACAAGGAATGCTGCCACCATTATTTTTTAGCAAAACTTTAACCAGTTGTTATACTTTGTAAAATAAAGATGTGTGTGTCTGCCTCACTACATAGTTACACATACACCACACAGCCTCTTCTCACCAGCTTCTTTACTGTCTTTTTTTACCTCTCGACAGCCTTTCTGACTAGTTTTCTCCACATCTGTTTATAGATTTTGGAGGGCCAATTCCTAATCCCACTGTTGCACCATATTTTCTCCTCTTGACTACCTTTACTGTGTTCCACGGTTTTATACAATGTCTTGGTCATTCTTCATTTGACAATGAGCTCAAGCTGATGCTTTGGAAACTCTCTGAGGTTAATTACTTTTTAATAATGAGAGTGTCAGGAAAAGCCTATCAGACCTTATTTAGTGCTAGTCAGAGGTACTTTAAATGATGGTAGGTTGGTACAAATTCTTATTTACCATGGGTTCAACTGTGGTGGTTAATTTTGAAGACAACTACATTATACGTTAGAAGAGTATGCGTATTCGTTTTTAAGGTTCCTAATTTTTTGACGGATCAAGGGGATTTTTGTACCTTTACGTGTTTTGGCATCCTCTGCCATGATCTGTAGGAAATTAAGAACCTTAAAAACAAATGGTATTAATAAGACAGAATTAACGTCATAACACTATTAAGAGTATGTGCAAACTTCTGAAACCAAACTTTATTTTGTCTTTGTCTTTGCAAGACTTCAATTTTACAGCTGAGTTTACAGGTTAAATGTCACGGTATAGATTGAAAAAAAAAAAATCTGAAATAAATGTACAAAAATTCCCAAAACCAGGCATTTTACCTGGGACTATAGACCTTTCTATATCCACTATAAAGTTAAATCAAGTAACACAGCTCTGTGGCAGTTTTTGAGCTATTTGCATACAACACTGAGATAATCTGCTTTTTCCACACGTCTTCCTCTACAGATGATGGAGAGATGGCGGAGGTGTACCTAATGGATGGCAGTGTTCAGAGCTCCCACAGAGAGTTTGAAGGACGAGTTTTAATCACAGACTTTAATAACGTCCCTGAGGAGGATGGAGTCAGAGTTCATAGGCAGGTTTGTTACCAGCAGCTCAGAGAAACAAAGCCTTCACACCGATCGCTGCCCCCTGCCAAGTATGTTGTTCTCCTGCTTACAGGCCAGTCAGTGTGACGGTCACGGCACACACCTGGCCGCTGTTGTGACCGGATCGGATTCGGGTGTTGCTCGAGGAGCCGGTGTTAACCTGGTCCGTGTGCTCAACTGTCAGGGTAAAGGAACTGTCTCAGGAGCGCTCGCAGGTAGGATAGTTTCACTGTGCAGTCAGGACTGTTAGAATTAATTAGATCTGGTCAAAAAGGATAACTAATGGAAATAATTGAACTACCAGAACTTCTATTTTTCATTTTCTCAAGTTACAACCACAAATTTCAATGTGCTTTAATTAGACAGAAAATTATGTATGCTTTCTACAGTTTTCTTCATCCTAAAAGCCTGAAAAGTGTGGAATGCATGTATATTTGATCCACTTTCACTTAAATCCCCGTAAATAAAGTTAACTACAATTGCCAACAGAGGTCAACTAATTAGAAAATAGAGCCCACGTAATATTACCATAATTTTCAGAGGCTAGGCCGCTCCTTTTTTCATACACTTTTAACCTTGTGCCCAGTACAACAATGTGGCTAATTTATTTTTATTTTTTTTACTGCTTAAGCAGGGGGAACAATAGCAAAATGCAAAGGTGAGAAAGATATGTAGTGAAAGATTAGGTGCTGAAAAAGACACTACCCATAGTTTTCATATTTTCTTTTCACAAAGAAAGGCATATAATGCAGCTTTTAAGTTAAAGGCAATAGAGTTGCCCATCAAAGAAAGAAATAGAGCTTCAGCACGTGAGCTTGACATCAATGTATCAGTGGTGAAATGTTGGAGGAGCCAGCCGGAAGAACAGAGTCCATGTCAAAAGATGACAAAAGCTTTCAAAGGACATAAAGACACTGAAGACGACGACATAAGTGGCTTTAGTGTGCAAAAGGAAGATGAAGGTCGTGAAAAGAGACTTTTCTGGTTGGCTAAAGTATGTTTTATTTTCTTACCATGCGTGTTACTGGCGTGTTGATGCTGCACTGCCAATTTCCGTGCAGAGCTAAAACAAACGGCATGTTTTAAATGAAAACCCCCCAAAATGAAAGAAAATTCCGAGTACCATTTTTTTGTATAAATATCTCATGTTACAACATGAAAATATGTGGGGGGTTACATACAGGTGTGGCCTATATATGTATAAATATAAAGTATAATTATATATACAATATAAAGGTGGCAAAAGAGTTAAGACAGCCTACAGTGAGATGGTTTAGATCAAATAATATTCGTGTTTTATTACAGCCTAGTAAAAGTCCAAACCTAAATCTAATTATGAATTTATGTCAGGAATGTTCTCCATCCAATCTCACTGATCTTGAGCTATTTTCAAAGAACAAAGGGGAAAAGCTGGTAATGCCCAACATAAAGATATATGCAGCGAAATGTTGCATAAACTATTGACTCAGGCCGATGGATTCAGGAGGAAACTGAGCACAGTAATCTGGACAAAGGTAAAATAAACTTCGCTCCCATGTTAACCTGTATATCTAACAAAATTCACACATGCTTTTAGGAATGTGTTACAAAAGTGTTTAAATGGTATACATTACTGTCGTATATGGAAATGTTATTTATATACCGTGAGGTGGGAGGTGTGGCTGACCTGTCAAATACGACGGGTCTCTCATATCGTGCAGCGTCTGTGGCCTTATAATCTCAGTGTGGCCCAAGAGTAACGATGGTGCACAATCCAGATGTGAGGTACACATTTTATTTGATGGTTTTCCTGGTAACAATCAAAATGATCATCCCATAGCAGAAGTGTATCAGGAGTTGTGTAGTGCTACTGTGCTCCCACATTAGCCTACAGCTGATAGCCTATGTATGTTTGGGTTTGAATGTTGCGGTTGAAGGAAAGAAAATGTATGAAAAAATGATATGATCTGTAGGGATGTGTATTGGCAAGAATCTGGCGATACGATATGTATCATGATACAAAGGAAACGATATATATTACGATATATCACAATACCATGAGTAAAACTATATTTATATTTTTACAAATGAATTTAACTGTAGAAAATCTGTCACAACATTCTAAACACTAAAACTTGTTTTTATTACTAAATCTAGTTGATCCACTGGAACAAAGAAAGTGGAAATAGCCACTGACTACAAGTCATACTTTTAATCTTATGAAAAAAATTACTGTAATTTTTAATGTTTTAATTACAATACTTAAAAAATAAAAATTGATTCTTTGCTTTTGAATATCGATACAATATCATAACATAAAATATTGCAATATACTGACATATCGATATTTTCTTACATCCCTAAGAACCTGTGATTTACCAGAATGAAAATAGAGAGAACACACTCTCATCGACACCAGGATACTCTTTAAGATTATATTTGGTTGCCTGCATCTGAGATACAAGCGAGCCAACCACACTTTTTTCAGATAGTCGTGGTAATTCCTCCAAGCAGGTAAACGATGAAAAGTTTGCATCTTTTCCCCTGGAGATCATGAGTTGCACCCCAACAACAACTATTTACCATGGTCGAGTGATAATAATAGTAGATCCAATGAATAATAAATTAAATTAAGCTGCAAGACAGAGAGTGAATATGTCTGTAAACAGGGCGCTGTTGTTCTAAGGATGCTACCAAAATGGCGGCCGCCCAGGTGACAACGACACGATCCCAAGCCCTATACTTTCAGAATCCCCGTGAACGGGTGGACTCATGTCCGCTGGTCTTTTTACTTCCTGTTCAGGGCTGGAGTATATCCAAGCAACCTTACTGGCCCGGCCGGTGGATGCAGCGGTTGTCTTGCTACCTTTCATTGGCGGCTTCAGCAGGTCATTGAACGCAGCATGCAAGGAGATGGTGTCTCGTGGAGCTGTTGTCATCGCTGCTGCAGGGAACTACAGAGAAGACGCTTGTCTCTATTCGCCTGCTTCAGAACCCGAGGTCCAAGAGAAACATTTAAAGGAACATTTACAGGCTCCACCATGACTTCTAGACTTCTAACCCTTAATCCATCTGCGCAGGTCATCACAGTGGGGGCCGTGAACTCGGCAGACCAACTCATGTCACAAGGAGTGGGGGGCACCAACTTTGGCCGCTGTGTTGATCTCTTTGCACCCGGTGATGATATTGTTAGTGCCAGCAGTGACTGCAACACCTGCTTCACCTCACACAGCGGAACCTCGCAGGCCGCTGCTCATGCTGCTGGTAAGCTCTGCCACAAACAGCTGCAATGACAAACACAATTAACTGAGTCCTGCCGCTTTTATATTTTGGTCTGTTTGGGCGCAGGCATAGCAGCAGTGATCCTGTCCTCCAATCAGATTGCGTCACCGGTGCAGGTCCTGCAAGTGATGTCGCATTATTCCATTAGCAACACAATTAACTTTCTGCCTCTTTCTGAAACACATCGTCTCACTACTCCAAACCTGGTGGTGGCCATGCCTCCAGCCAAAGAGTCAACGCCAAGTTAGTGACTCCCTCATCTCAACTTTGCACAGTTACAGCCTCCATGTGTGTCTCATACTGGGCGCCTTATTTTCACATGTAGACGGCGAGCTTCTGTGCCGCTCAGTGTGGTCAGAAAAGTCGGGGCTGTCGAGTGTGGACACGGCTGTGAGTCGCTGTCGCGTCAGGGAGGAAATGATGGGCTGCAGTAGCTACGCTCCTGATGGCGCCCGTGTTGGAGAAAGCATCACAGTGAGTCCATTCACAACCCAAACTGACAGAAACCCGACAAGCGCAGCAGGTTGAAGCTGCATCCTCCCTGTTCACAGGACAACGACGGGCGCATGGAGTGCGTCGCCTACAACGGACCGGCAGGGAACGGTGTGTTTGCTGTGGCCCGCTGCTGTGTTATTAGTGATCTGCAGTGCCAGGCCCGCGCAAGTCCCGAGCCTGGCCAGGATGCTCAGTGTGAAGGTCCACAGCACCACCTCACAGGTAATCAAGACAGGAGCAACAAGCATTTCAGTCTGTTTGCATATTCTTCATCAAAGTTTGGCTTTTGACCAGTCTAAGTTTTTCATCAGTGACTCTTCTTAGGTCGCTGCACTGGCTTTCAGGTGAATTTAGAGTGCATTACAAAGTCATTATACTGTCATTGAAGGCATATCACAGGCAAGTACTGAACTATATTAGAGGGCTGTTACATCCATCCAAAGTTTGCTAGCAATTCCCCCCACAAGACTAAAAACAAAGGGTGAAAGGGCATTTCCCTCTGTGGCTCCATGATTGTGGAACTCACTACCACCTGATTTTAGGCTGGTGTATTCCTTGGTCACTTTTAAAGGTCAGCTAAAGATCTTAAAAAAAATCCTTTCTCTTCATTGTTATATGTTTATATATTTGTATTCTGCTTGCCAGTTGTACTCCTTTGACATCATTTTTCATTTCTTTTATTGTAAAGCACCCTGTGATCATATGTCTTGAAAGGGGCTCTATGAATAAAATTGTACTTTTCTTTAATATGACAAAACGTAGAGAAGTTTAAGAGCTATTGTTGCAAGTTACTGTCTAAATGTAAAAGGATGATGAAACATCCTGTAGTCAATCGAACCGTTCATAAGGTGTGAAACACCTAGCGATACAACAGTGAAACATGCTCCTTTAGATATTCTCCTGTTGCGTATATAAATTGTGAAAGCTTTTCAGTCTGCTATACTGTAGCTTCTAGGTCAATTATGTTACCATGGTAATCAGTCAAAGGAAAACACTCCTGGGCAAGATAAATGCCAACTGTATGAGGCGTAAAGAACAGGTTTTCAAATGTCATGATAGCCTCCCCCAATGATTTTTAACCTTAATCGTGATTGTTTTTTTCTGATGATTTCTCGGAGGAAGATAGGCTCCATTCCTTTTAATGCTTCATTTCTCCTCAGGGTGCACAACCTGGTCCACAACAGAGCTCTCATCTGACTCCCGTCCTCATCACGGAGGCAGGAAGCGGTGCTCAGTGAAGGATGGGGTCACATCACATGCAGTCTGCTGCCACGCTCCGTCTCTTCAGTGCCATCTGTTGGAAACCACGTTGTCTGCCAAAGGCCAGGTGTTCAATTTAACTGGATAAAATGTAACATTCGTGCCCTGGATGTCTCTTTAAATCTCCAAAATCACGGTTTTCTTCTTGCAGGTTGAGGTGTCCTGTCCGTCAGGATGGACTTTGACAGACTGCAGCGGCGTCTCTCAGGGCTCTGCTGTCGTAGGGTCAGTACCTCGAGGCAACAGCTGCCGGATCCACAGTGCAGAGGGAGTGGAGACGGCGGGTGTAGCCGTCTGCTGCCGTGTCACACCGCCAGAGCCCCCTGCCACAACTCCTAACTGATCACAGCCATCTCTTTGTCATCCATCTTTTCTCTAAGCTCCTTTACTCCCGAGGACCGTTTGATGTACCTACATAGTAAGCACTTCTTTAAAGTTGTTAACGACCTCCATATGATTTAGCCACATCACGGTCCACATTAACTGTTTGCAAACCCACTGAGTTATCCAGGTTTAAAAATAAATATATCCCGATATTTTTTTGTATCTTTGTACGGAACAAACACAATAAATAACATTCATGATAAACTGTCTGTCTGCTTGACTAAATGACATCAGGGTGTCCAGGTCCTGCAGCAAATCCTCACCCTTCCATATCCATGCTTGACAGTTCTGCTGTGGTTGACTTTTACAAAAAAATGGAGCTTAGCAGCATGGTCAGACATCTTTACTTCGATTGTTCCTAAGCTCTCACAGTTGATTCAAAAGGTTTGCAAAGCAAATTCAGAGAACAAAGAACAAGAAGGGTTCTAAAAAGTCTTCCGAATGTGTCCTAGTTTTTTTTTGCCCCCTTCCGTGAGCTTCAGATTAAAGGCAACATGAAACTCATCAATTGCTGAAATCAGTATCTCATGAACCCAGCAGTGTTGGTTTCCTGATGCGGCACTGCGGGGTCTTGATGAAGTCTTTATCAGACAGTTGCATCGCTGATTGATTGAAGTTACCGCTGTGTTCATATTCCCTTATTCGGTTCTCTCTGCAGGAATTTTTTTTTTTTAACAAGATGTCACTTTGATGCATTTACGTTTTGTTATAAAATGCAGCAAAGATCTGGGTCTTAAATCTGAAATAAAATCCAGTCTGGATGATGACCAACATTTTTAATGCATATTTTGTTCAGAAGAAAACTGCTGACAAATCAGGGTGTTTTCCTTCTGCACCTGAAGTAATTTAACCTTTTTTCGTAGATGCATAGGTGCTGAGGTCTGTGGCATTTAATCTAAGTGAACAGATGGAGTGTCAGCAGAGGTGGACGGAGTACCCAAAAAATTTACTCCTATAGTAGCAGTACAATTGGAATATTTTTTTACTCTAGTGAAAGTAAAACGTACCTGTTCAAGAAAAACTTCAGAGTAAAAATGTTTCAGATTAAAAAAAAAAAAATCAGTGCAATTTCTAGCATTTTAAAGACTAAATGGAAAAAAAGTCATACATAAATTTGTGGCAGGAGAGAAACACAGCATTCAGTCATATATATATCCAAAGTGCCAGTGCATAAAACAGAACAATATTTGTGTAAGAAGAGGTCTCACTTGAACATAAACTCTTGGTCTGTCTTTGTGATGAACAGGTTTGTTCTTCATTCATTGAAGATATTCACCGTGGTCAGAGTTTAGAAATTTAACTCAAGGGTAGCAATACTTCATAATAATACTCAAAAGGTACACCTTGGTAAAACTACTCTTAAAAGTGTTTTTTTTTTTTTCCCAAGTAAAGCTACTCAATTAAATGTTACTGAGTAAATATAACTAGTTACTACCCACTTCTGGATGTCAGTATGGCACAAC
The DNA here is from genome assembly GCA_028564705.1 of Apricaphanius iberus. Lineage (NCBI taxonomy): Eukaryota > Metazoa > Chordata > Actinopteri > Cyprinodontiformes > Aphaniidae > Apricaphanius > Apricaphanius iberus. Next base: position 1,947,446 of record JAPXFQ010000256.1, read on the forward strand.
ACATCTAGTCAATCACTACTGGACTACATGTAAAGTCATTTACTAGTTAGTACAGAAAGTTGAAGATGAAACCTTCAGTAACAGTGGCTCAAAGCCATCTCTCACGTTTATAGTGGAGCAATTATCTACGTTACTCTAAAAAAAACTATTCCAATCCAATTGAAGTCTGAAGTTTAATTGGACCATTGCAACACTTTGATTAATTTATTTTCCCATCCTGATATACACTGCCCTGCCCAAAAAAAAGCCACCTCTAATATTTTGTTGGATTGCCTTTAATTTTGACTTGTATCGATAAGCTTCTGCAATGTCATACGATTTATGTCCAACGGGTGTTGCATTCATTTTTCACCGAGATCTTGCATTGATGATGATGGTAGTCTGAGTGATGCACAAAGCCTTCTCCAGCACATCCCAAAGATTCTCAATGGGGTTAAGGTCTGGACTCTGCGGTGGCCAATCCATATGTGAAAGTGATGCGTCATGCTACCAGAAGCACTCTTTCACAATTTGAGTCTGATGAATCCTGACATCGTCATCTTGGAACTCTCAGGCCTGTGCTATCAGGGAAAAAAAAAAACCCATTCATAGAATAATCTGGTCATTATATTCAGGTAGTCAGCTGACCTCATTCTTGGAGAATGATGGGTCCCCACTATCCTTCCATGTTTTAATAATGTGTTGGACAGTTCTTAACCCAATTTTAGTAGTTTCTGCAGTCTCCTTAGATGTTTTCTCTGTTTGATGTGTGCCAGTGATTTGACCCCTTATCAAACACACTAGCGTCTTTTCCATGACCACAAGACGTGTCTTTCGACACGGTTGTTTATGAAATGAGAGGCAACTCGTAGTTAAGGTTAAATAACTTGACAGCTGAAAGAGAATCACCCTTGCAGTAAATATCGTATAGTTAAATCCAGGTAGCAACTTTTTTTTTTTGGCCAGGTAGTGTACATTTGCAAGTGTTTTTTCTCCGTAGTTGTCTGGTCATGAACCCTAAAATGCTTAGGCCTAACGTCTAATATATATATGTTTCTTTGGGTTTTTTTTTTCTCTCAGAACTGCACATTACCTTGTTGTGAATTCTGCTTGTTTACTAAAAAAAAAGAAAATGCCGTTGCCTTCCTAGGGTTATGGGTGACAATTGATTCCCTCAGGTCACACTGAAAATCTTAGTGCCTTATAAGAGTATTCAAACACCAGTTTTAAATTATATTCTGTTTCAGTGAATGTTTTTTTTTTTTTCAATTGTAGGATACGGACCAAAATAAAGTAGAACGATCCAAGAGTTTAAAAATCCTGAGTAACATGCATTTGAATTCAGTCTACGGGATTTCCAAAGCTTGAGGTATTATTTTATAATCGGCTTTATTCTTCCTCTCTGACCTGCTCATCCGCTGTGCTCATTGGTCTTCATGATGCTTTTTAGTCACTAATGTTCTATAACAAACCTCTGTAGCTTTATACTGTGATTACACTCGAGTGGACTGCATTTTATCAATATGGTGACTACTGAAGGCATTTGGTTCTTCTGGATATTATTTAGGACTATCAGAACAAAGACTACTGAACCACTGTTAAATAAAGTTGTTTTTTTTCAGTTCACTGTTGAGCACTACTTTTGTGTTGGTTGATCACAAAAAAATCCAATCTAATTTGTGGTTGTATGGTGTTGAAGTTCCAAGGTGTGAATACTTTTACGTGGCACCATCAGTCCTATGAAAGCAACAAGATTCTTGCTTTCATTCTTCCATTCTGACTTCTCTTCTGCTTAATATGAAAGGAAAATGTCAGATTTGTTTTGTTTTTGTCCACTTGATGTTAGGTTTAATTAATTTTAGAACTTCAGACGATACTTCAAAAAGGTCTGCAGGTGTAAAATCCAAGAGTTGGAAGAGGGTGTACTTCGTGTTTTGGGACGATGTGCAGACATGCACGAAAACCATTTTTACAAAACGTTGTGCATTCCAGTTTATTTTATATCAAATTTCCCCATTCTCAAACTCTGATGTACAAATTAAAATTGAGTTTTAACATGCATTACAGATTGCTGCGTCATCGGAAGTGAACTTTCAAAATTCAAACAGTAAAAACCCGTATGGATGCCAGTCCCAACCCACGCATTTTCTCATCCCTCCCTGCATCCCAGAATAAAAAAAAACAAAACAAAAAAAACAGTTTTTAAAGCCCCAGTCCTGTCTTTAAATAGTTGTGTTGATGTAGAGGAGGGCCAAACCTACGAGATACTCTCAGCTGGATGCGGCTCATGTTGCTATGGCCACGCGTCGCTCGGCACAGACTGCAACACAGAACGAGGCGAGCCGAGCGGCCTCGCTTGTGTCAGTAAGTGCTAATGATATCGAATCATACAGCAAACAACGCAGAGGGCTGATTTTTGTTCTGTCACGCTGAAAAAAAAAGCAAAAAAAAAAGCACTAACTTCACCACCGCACATGCAAACGTGCCGGAGAGCACGCCGTGACATTCACAACTAATGAGAGGGGGAAAGAGGGTGATGGAGGGGCTGTAGGAGTTTTCCTCCCTTTAGGCTGTGAGGGTGCCGAGGAGCGTCGGTGAGACGCATTAGTGGACGTCTCATTGGACAGAAAGCCTGTTTGCATGATTGCCTCCTACTGTAGGTCCTCACACTGTAAACATTGACCTGTTAAAGCTGAGAGCTGACCTGCTAAGCTAGTTTAAGCTTGTGTGAGTGAAAGTGTCACTTCGTCTAAACTACATGTTTGTTATTTTTCCTTTTTTTTTTTTCCGTAACCATCACCAAAAACCCTGTGTACACCCCTCTACCACCCACCATCAGCTACATTCACAAAGATCACGAAACAGAGGGACAGGGATGAAGATGAGCGAGCCCTGTTGCGCTCCCACAGCCAGCTCAAGCGACTACAGGAGGCGCTGGTGACGCAGACGCCGACTGAAGATGTTAGGATTGCACGTTGGATGCGGGGAGACAGGGTACATCGGGAGATTAAGGCACTGTAAGACTCCCGATGATTGGGGGTAAGGGATGACGAGACGCTTCTCACCAGTGAAAACTAGAGCTACAAGTGGGTTAAGCTCCCCTGTGAGTGTTTAGAAAGGCAGACGGACGCAAAAGGCAAAGCAAAAACAAGAAGAAAGCCAACAGGGCAGAGGTAACAGTGAAGTGAGGACCTGCGTGTGTTTGTGAGCGAACTGAATGGATCATTCTTCTTGTGCATGAGTGTAGATGTAACCCTTGGCACCTTAAAGCAAAGACAAATAAAAACGTACTCCTGAGCTTCTCCGTCAGTCGGCACTGATGGCCTGCCCAGACTGATCCGAGTGCTTCCAGATCAGCTTGCATAAGGCTGAAGACCCTCTGTCAGATGAAATCCAACCAGAGGAAACAAAAAAGTGGCAAAGAAATACAAACGTAGCGATGAGAAAGAAAGAAATTCGGCACACGAGGCTGCTTGTCATGGGAAGAGAAGAAGACAAAAGAAAAAAAAAAAAGAAAAAAAAAAGGGGGTGAGGGATTGGGTTTAGTGCTGACTATGGCACTGCTAGTTTCAGATCTGCTGATCTTGTCCCGATCCTGACGGGTTCCCTATGGCTCCGGGTCAAAGGTCCAGTCACAGCGAGAGCGGCTCGAGTAAGTGGCACTGCAAACAATGTTAAAAGCAAGTAGAAAAAAAAAAGAAAAAAATAACAGAAGAGAATAGCGCCAAGTGGCTCTGGAGGAACTGACCCGTGCTGCTGTACATCACAATAGCCTGGGCTGGGCTATAAAGTGCATACTGAATCCCACCCACCCCACCCTCCCAGGAGCTCGTGTGTGGAGGTGTTTCTGTACATAACACACGACTGTGAGTTCCTCTAGAGCAGCTCTAACGTCGCCTCCTTCATTTTGCATGGCTGTGGAGAAGAATTTAAAATATTATCTTACACTGAAAATTACACATATGGAACAGACTCTTAATTACAACGTGAATAAAGCCCGTCGCAAATACATTGGCAAAAACATGAGCAGAACATTGTTAAAACACCACCCAAGCCCATCCTCCACCTCCATGTCATTCCGAGTGAATGAAAAAAACAAAAACGCGCCTTCCCGCCCCGATCAGCTGTGGTGCCCTTTAATGTTAATTTGTTGCCTTGGCCACTCTGAAAGGAAGTAATTCATGATTTATTCACAGCTCCTTGGTTGCCCTGGCGATTGAGAGAAAGTGTCCTGATTGGCTTCCTGTGGAGTCCCAAGAGTCCTGACCAATCAGAGGCAAAGTGCAGCCGGTTCCGACCAGTCGCCTGGACTTGTTCCGCCCGTCCCGTCTGAGGCAGGAGTTAGGAGTCGACGTCTTCTAGATCGCTCTTTGAATCGCCAAGCATCATGGGAGACTCTGAGCCCTGTGGGACAGAAGAAGCCAAGATGTAATGTCCTAGCCGACCAACTTATTATGCCTTTCAAAAGTATTCATAACACGTGGAAGGAAATAAATATGGATTTAAAAACTTTGATGTCGAATTAAAAATAGCTCAATAATCAAAGACGGAGATTAAATGTTGGAACTCATATTAACCAAGGTTGTTGTAGTTGCTGAAAGCTGGGCAGAATGGATTTCCTGTAGCAGCCTGTATTACAGTGATTCTTAAGAAGCCTCTGACTGGAGAAACTTTGTTGTTGTAGAACAGCATCATAAAGAGTAGGTTGTCTGCAATGTTCTCTTAAGCCGTGTGGCATGAATTGACAGACCAATAGGGATGGAAGAAAATATCAGTACGACAGTCATTTTTTAAGTAAAATTAAAAGTATGACCGGTAGCTGACTGTTTTCACTTTCTTCGCTCCAATAGATCAACTAGATCTAGTAATAAAACTGGATGTGTTAATTATGAAACAGATTGGACCGTTCAAATTGCTTTTACAGTTTTTCTATAGTTACATTCAGTTTTAAAACTAAATATAATTGCACAAAATGTCCACTTTCAAAATGTCTGACCTCCTGTTGGATTTGAATATAAATATCTGATTTTTTCCTTCTGTATTGGAGTTTTAGATGTGTACTAAATTTTAAATGTCTATGTTAAACCGTGTGACAGAGGTTAACTTTAGGGGGCGCTGTTGAGCCATTTGGCAACACCTGCTATCATTGGGGGTGCTGTCTCACCTACTCCCATCTATCCCCTCCTCCAACCTGACTTAAGCCTAGTTTATGCTTGTCCGACCGCGAACTTGCACTCAGACGCAGACGTATTGACGGAGACGTTTTTCATTTATAGTACTCTGCTTTTCCACTCTCTATTGTTGTTCAGCGTTGCTCGACCAAGACTGGGGGTGCTAACTTTTCATGGCCCTCTGCCTACTATCACAGCATTGTTTCAGGTTTTTTCTAGGCTTGTGAACGTATTTTTTCCTCAAGGAGCAATGAACAACAGAAAGGAAGTTTTGATTAAGCTGTAAAGCTTTTTACTAGAGGTGCAGCTTATTGAACATACTAGAAACACATGGAAACAGAACACAGCAGCCTTTTTTGTTTTCCTACACCTTGTGTTCAAAATCACCAAAAGAACAGATTAGATAAACTATCCTTTCAACAAAGCATATAGTGGCCAAACGCTACATTGACTACCGATTAGTGTGACTATTGGGCCCCGTTCTGGCGAAGCGATCTCTGGCTGTTACTGAAACTGACCAATCAGATGCATACACTCTCCGTTGATGGAGATGGATAGTTAGAAATTGGGCCTCCGTGCGTCCTTGCGTAGGTGACAAAGAGCCTGTGTGTTGACGAATAATGGCACTGCGTCAATCCGTCTCTGTCAAAACAGAGAAGCATAAACTATGCTTTATGCCGCCGAGCCGCTGCGCCAGTAGAGCACTCCTCCCCCTCCCCTCCCCACACAACTCCGGTAAAGAAGCTAGCAGCTGCTAGATTAGCCTAGACTAAAAGTTTGGACTTCATCTTTGGAAACAACCCTAGATCTATAAACGTTGCACAAATCCCTTCACAGAGGACTGTTTTCTCAACAAACACCTATTTGAAGTGTATTAATAAGGAGATTGGTGCTAAAAGCAAGACTACTCAATCGGAACCTGTACAAGTAAGAACCTCCCATGTTGCCATTGTTCACCAATGTAATATTTTCTATTACTAAATACTAAAATGCAAAACACTAAAAACTTCTGTGAGCAATATCTAAGTCTGACTCCACACGCATGTTGTGATAACGGCCAGTATATGATTTACTGAAAGGGAAGTTTCACAAAGAGTACGAGGGTCTTAGAGAGGAGCAGGCGAATAACAAGGCTTCAAATACAGAAATGATAAGACAAATTTCTTTAAGGTGGATTTTGATATATACAGAATTTTCAGACAGATTTAGGACAACTATTTTATTTGAGTGTACTATAGAATAGTACTGTGTGCCTGGAAGAAGCATTATAACCCCCTTATAAAGTCCACACAGACTTTATCTATGGGCAAAGTTTGGTTAGCTTTCGTATATATTTAGACCTCCAAAAAGACACTTCATTTCAATAAACAGAACAGGAAACAATAGGCCTTTGTGGCGCTTAGCTGCTTGGGACTAATAGAAAACCCAAAAATAATTGGAAAGCAACCATGAGCCAGAAAGTGACACTAGGATTATAATTTCAATCCAACCCACTCATTGTGTATTCTATTCATACCAGAGAAACTCTGGACTCTAGCTGTTCCTGTCACCATGCCTACACAGGATTGTCAAAGAAATAAACGGCTTTGAATCGGACGGTAATAACAACCGTAGGAGGTGACAAACTGCCTTCTCTAATCTCTCCATAGAAGCCAGTAAGATCAGCCATTTTTTATTCCATTGTTTTCCGTTTCTTCCTGGCTGTGTGAGCTGAATGTGAGCTGCTATCACAGCATGAGTCACTTCAGAGCCCCGCTGCTCCAAGCTGCTAGCAGCGTTGTTGATGATGACTACCTGTCGCAGGCTGCGCTCGGCGTTTTCATTCGCCGGGCTGCCGTCGGAGCCGTTGCTGCTGCCAGACTGCTCCTTCTCGTTTAACAATGCCGTGGCGTAGGCCAAAGTATCCTGCAGGTGTTAACACACGCACACACACAAACACACACAGAAACTCAGACGTGGGCTGGAGAAACAAAGAGAAGGTGCGACTGGGCGGAAGACGACGCTGAGGCTTTTTGTTTGTATGTTCATGCATGCTAGTACCTGTGCAGAGATGGTGCGCTGGAAGGTTTTATTTGTGGAAGTCTCATTGGACACATTACTCTGGGGAGTCCAGTAATGCTCAGTCATCTGAAGGCAGGAACAAAAGGAGACATTTAGATATTTCTATTTCTCCATAAAGTCTGATTTATTTCAACTGAAGCCTGCTGCTGAACGGCCAAACTATAGATCACACTGAGATAACAGCTATTACATAGTAACCAGTCAAATCAGTAGCGAGTGAAAGTAAATAAATAATTAGCTAGTGATGTAAAAGGCAAATACTGAAATAAGTTTCACAAAAAGCTCAAACTAAAATATAAAAAACTAAAAGGAATAAATTAAATGCTTTAAATGTAGGATACTGATTTCATCACAGTAATTATTTCTAATCTGGCATTAAAAACGATTGGTAACAGCACTTCCTGACTAAACTCAATCCCTGCTGCTGTTGTAATCTGTGATCAAGGTCGAGGAAAACTGTTTAATCTCAAAGGTGTAATTTGCTCTCGTTTTTATATCTGCCACAATCCCAGCAGGATGTGAAGTCATATCCTAACAAACCCATCCAGTCTTTCAGTGCATTTCCTGAAGAATTTATTACACTTCATGCACCATTTTTCTACTGCTTAATCTGTGTTTTTGGCTTTAAAGATAAGCCTTTTATGTGTTATAATTACTTTGACATTGTAAGAGTGTCTGCAGCAGGTCCACATCACCTCAATGTTCTGCTCTACACGTGCTGTATTAAAATAACTAGTCATAACATTTTATGAGACTCAAAGCAAAGTTACAGCATTCTGAAGGAGAAAATCAACACACCAATAATTTGACCTACTGTATTGTTCTTTGTTACTGAATTATGAACAAGTCACATAAAAGCAGAGAGTAAACATGCACTAAAGAAAAACTAAACAGTCTCTGTGGGTGATGTTTTGTTGTTCGAACGTTACAGGAGCTTTCCTAATTAAATTAACCCCGTGTTGGAACATCATGTTAAGGCAGACCTGCAGAGATTCCTGTACAAATAAAAAAAAAAAGGCACAAAACTAGAAAAAATAGGAGAAGCAGCAGCGTTTGGGTCATTTCTGGTTTTTCTTACTGCACTGTAAAGGGACTTAGTTTTCACAGATTTTATTAACTTTAATGTTGGATCAGACAGTGAATGGATGATGTCTAATATTAAATGACTGTCAGGGACAAAAAGACCTAATACAAAACCTGCCTTCGATTTGGGCAGTTCATCTGATGGAATCAGTCAAAATGTGAAGTCGGAGCAATCTGTTTTTAGGGTAAATGTCTCCTCTTATTTCCCGCTTGCTGCTCTATGAGCTATGGTTAAAACCAAAACAGATTCCACCAGAACAATACAAACTTTCCTATTATTCTATAAGGATTATCCAACAAGCCTGCCTTTTTCTGCAGCCACTGCACGGCCCAGCTCCAGTGACCAGACAAGTCTTTGAAGTAATCTTTGGCTGGGGGACACCTGTAGATGGGAGAAAAAATACAAGGAGACTCAGATACATTCAAATATTTTTAAACTGAATTATATAATAATTCATGACCAGCAAGAAACATATTCCAGATGGGAAACATTGCATGGACAGGCGGACAAAGAAATGTTAACTACGGTGGAGGGTCTGTGATGCTGTGGGTCTGTTTCTATTGGAACTCCTTGAAAAAAAACAAGAAAAAAACAAGAAAAAAAACAAAACATAACGGAAAATTGAAATAAAAAAGTTCTACTGAGCAAAATAAAGATCGGCATTAGTGACTATGGTAGACGTAGAAAAGTTAAAAGGTACAGGAAGTACACAACATGCTGTACCAATGGTTTATTGTTCTTTTAATAAGGTGCCAGAGAAAATGCTGGATACTATAGGCTATATAAAGCAGAGTAACACTCCGACCAGCTGTTGCTTTAAGAGTGAGGTTTATGTGAGGTCATTTCAATCTGTAAAAAACTTGAGATGCAATTTTGTAAGGAAAGCACTTTATAAAGTATGATAGATTCATTGACTCACACCTTTTAATAAAATAAGTATATGCATGAAAATAACACATAACATGACATAGAGAACATTAGTAAAGCTAGAATAATCCGTCCGAATCTCTGATACTCACTTCTGGGCTAATGTGACCAGAAACTTTACACACTGGTAGCAGCGCCTGCTGTCCACATTGTTGCTCTGGTGCATCAAAGCTGTGAGACGAGAGCAACAGGTTCATTTTGTAACAAGATATGATGCTTTTGATGGGTTAGCAGCACCTCCCTTTACATAAAAACCTACCTAACAAGCCTTTGTCTGACTCAAAGGCATACTTGAGTCTCTGGGACTGCAGAGGGTCTTCAACAACCTGAGACGAAGGATTCGTTGGATATTAAAGTGGATGGAAACAAACAGAGGTCAAACAGTGATAAGACTGGGGAACGGAAGCTCACAAGTATCTCCTGCAGCATCTGGAAAACGTTCTTCAACTCGTGAGGTGGAGCTGTCTCCAGCTGGCTCTGTGAGAAAGTTTTATTTTTTTTATTTCCTCAAACATTCACTGAATTAGTGAGGGATGTATCGTTTTTCTTTAAAGCATTTATACCTTGAGTAACTGCAGCACTTCCAGGGAAAACCCCTCATTACAGTAGGAGCAGTAGGTGACCATTTCTATGAGGAGAGACATAGGTCCCGACAGCTCACGCATTGCAAACATCACCTGGAAGATATTCACGATGAAACAGTAGTGGATCAGTGAAAGAGCTACTTTATCTCTTTCTAGTTCATTCTTCAAAGTTAAATTTCAGAAAAGTTGATTTGTGGGTTAACCTCAAGAAGGTAAGGCTGTCCCTCTGGAGTGAAAAGCGATGCAAGAATATCAGGGTGGAGCGGGAGGAGAGGGACGGAGGACTGGACGCTGCTCGCGGACAACTTGGATCCTCCTGGAGCTACGAAGGCCAAAATGTATTAAAATAACAATCAGACAAAAGACAACTAAAAGATCTCAAGTTTTAAACCCTGGTGTGGCTCACCAAGGGTCCGCTGGGGGCTCAGGTCAGAGTGCAGCGTCATAAGCGCAAGAGTGCTGTGGAGGTGGAGGAACTCCCGAGCCTGAGCCGGACTCCACCGTCGGTTCTGGAAGAACAAGAATCAACTTAGGAAGTCTGCAATCTTTACAGAAAGTCTAACAGGGGGAAGAGGAAGTGTCAAATAGATACTTTTAATCTGGAAATACCGCCATTGTCAAGACCAATATACAGTTAAAAGTATATCAAGTGCTTTTACACTCTACAGTGCAAGTAAACAGTCCACACAGACTGCGGTTTGTGTGTTGAACGTCTCTGTAAATTTGCTCCAGAGAGAGCACCAAACCTCAGTGGTTCAAGCGAGTTCATGCAGTAACAACTGCATAGAGAATAGGTAGTGAACAAAAGCCACACTTGTCTTCTTTTATGTTTGTTGGACTTTACTTATTCAATTAGTTTGTTCTACAATGGGTGAGAACACTTAGCTTTTATATAGTATAATGTTATAATTTTTTGTCTTTTAAATATCCAAATCATGTTACCTCTGATCAGCTTTCATCATTTTCTATTTCTGCTAAAAATGTTTGCAATTTCATTAACTTTATGAAAATGTAAATGCAGCGTCAGGAAAACAAGATTCGATGTGGAAAGTTAACAGAGTTCTGCATCCACAATAGAGGGTGACAATTTTTCGGGATTCCCACGGGTCACGTGATTCCTGCGGGATTCCCACGGGACGGAAATCAATTTCACTGTTGGTAACGTGATCGGGACGGGACAGGAAATAATCCACGGGATCGGACGGGAAACCGGAATTAATATATACATATTTTATTTTACATTTATCTTGTCAGATATCAGGGAATTAGCTTTAAAAAATTACGCTGCGATGCGGTGCCAATGTGTGTGGTTATTAACTTCACTGCAAAATGCAATTCCATTGGGTCTACTACACTGCACGCACCAAAACTGAAACTGCTACGTTGTTGCTACACCACCCGGATAAACTGGTAAGCATATGATATCCGACTGAAAATGCGGGTATCTTAATAGTTTGGTAGTCAGACGAAACGAGCCCATTCATGACGTGGCAAGGTGGCCAAACAACGAGAAAACAGGATATGGTTAAAGATGACGGATAAAGCTAAATAGATGATCTTTGATACTGTGCTACACTATGGTTTAAAGGGGGGCGGGGGGAGCGAGCGCCACAGGAGGTAAATTACTAATCTACGGGATTCGGGTCAGGACGGGAGTCTTTCTTTCGGGATTTTTTCAGGACAAGATTTTCTTTGGGGGGCTGTCACGTGATCGGGACGTGACGGGAGTATTTTTTTGGGATCGGGAGCCTGTACTGAGACTAAACTGCATCGTTCCACTATAAGGTTTTGTTAGGCCCATCATGATAACACATTTTGCTAGAGGACAAAATTTCCACCAAAATTATTGTGATAAACATGAATACTGACGTTTTGAGACCATTTTCAACTAATTCAATAATGATGCATGTACCACCTCTGAAAGATGAATACACTTCAACTTTCGAGACAACAGTTAACATTTGCATGCATCTGGAAGACATCTTATTAAGTTAAACAAACAAAACAATAATAAAAAAATGTATGAACTCTTTAAAGGGATACTTCAGCATTTAGCATTAATCTTTGTATCAGTAGAAAACCAGCAGTATTTTCGAATGACCGTGCCTCCCCATATCCCCCTGAGAGGAGAGATTTGTGCATTTTTAGGCTTAGGATTTTAGGCTGAAAAAAGTCCTCCAATGAAGCAAAAATCGTCATTTTGCGTCATCGGATGATTTTTTTGGCCAGAGGCATAAGACTACAGCCAGTATTGAGTGCTAGTTCCGCATGTTTTCACCACGCCTATAAGGGGAGGGATCTCGCTCACAGAAAGTAAAGGTGTCGTTTCCGCCGTCTTTCTGTAGAAGCTAGGCTAACAGGCTGGAGAAAGTTTGAATAGTAGGATAATCACAATGGAAGGTAGTTTTGAAGTTGAAATGGCAGAAGGGGATTTTGAAGATGTGTTGCGCGAATCGGATGCTCGCGGCTACCTATACGAGCCGCAGTACACCGATGAACAGTTGCGTATGATGGAGGAACAAGAGGCCATCAGAGCAGCTGCTGCAGCCGAGGAGCAAGACCGGCTTGGTGGCCAGGAGGAAGAGCCCGTGCAGACCACACATGGATAGGGGGGTCCTAGAAACCTACTTCAGGATTCAGTTGTTTTGGACATCAGACGAAGATACCCCGCTCCTGACAGTCAATAATGTGGATATCAGGAAACTGCCGAAGCTATTGAAGAGCTTTGAGTGTTAAAAATGTTATTTTATTAACTTTTTGAATAAACGTTATAAATCACATTTGTTGTGTTTGTTATAAACCTTTAGTCTTGCTATTTTAGAGTATATGTTAACCTAAAGAATGTTTCAGCTTAGAGAAATTGTGATTTCAATTGGAGGAAAAAAAATCATACGCAGGGCTGCTAAGCTACTCTTGTTGACATCCTCTTTTTAATGAGAAAGTCTAAGTTGTGTAATATATATTATGCTCACTTTTTATCCCAAAATAAATTCTAAAGAACGGAAATAAGCCAGGTAGTCAGTAGTACAGTAAAAAAAAAAGCTAGCCTGTAGGTGTGGTTTGTGAGTGGCCTCAGGGCAGCAAAGCAAGTGCCTTCTGGGAGTTGTTGTATTTCAGCCACATGAGTAAAAAATACATTTTCTGGCTTTTCTCAGTCTAGAATGCTCCAAATTCAAAAACAATTTTACATTTATACTACATATCTGACCCACTTTAAATACACATTCATCTTTCCAGGGGAGAAGTATTCCTTTAAACAAATTACCCTTCAAAAAATACTTATCACTTTGCTCAGTCAAGGAAAACAGCTAAAACTACCAGTTAGGAGTTTTTTTTTAACAAAAAGTGCAAACTAACAAAAGAAAAACAAGTTTGAATAAGACATCCCATTTTACTTTGCTACTATGGATATATGGACCATATTTGCCTTTTATTTATCCATATCTTTGGTGGATAGAGGGAGACATGGGAGAAACACAAACAAGCAAATGGCAATTATTGTTGATGAAAAAATGATTGAGCTAATTTATCATCTAATTAATTGAGTTATTGTTCATATATATACACACACACACCATGGCTATTATATATCGACAGGTTTTGTAGTCACAAAACATTGGCATGTTTTGTAAAATTGGATGGTTTCCTGGCAAAAATCCAGCACTATCAGATTGAGGTAAGCATCACTGCACTATTATTAGATGTCACCTCCAATCAAAAGCTAAAAATCAAGCTGAAACAAGGATGCTGGAATGACGTTGACCTGATAAAGACAAAAGAAAGCGTTTGGTTTCTCTGCAACAATACCTGGTTGTTTTGCCGGTTGGGCCCCAACAGGAAGATTAACATCCGACGGTAGGCTGAGTGCTTCAACAACAGCTGGCAGGGGCCGCAACCCTGAGCAAACAGGAACCACATACATGTAAGTCTTTTTAAAATCTCTGTGCAGACACTTTTTTTAAATCCTGTTTATACTTTAAGAGTTCACACTGCACTGAGAGTTACCCTCTGAGTGAAGTTGCTGAAGAGGTTGAAGTACTGGGCACAGTTTTTAACGTTTTCGGGAACGTCTTTGTCCAGCAGTGACAGCAAGGCGTCGGTCAGATTGTCCAGGCCCGGGTCTCCGAAGTGTAGCGCACTCTCTAGAGTTTTCTCCAGGATGGATGCCACCACTGTCCTCACCTCCCGTGCGCTGCACTCCAACAGGCAGACCCTGCAGCGGGGATGAAAAAAAAAAAAAAAAAAATCAACATCTGATATGTGAAAGAACCACTCTAAGCGAGACCCGGAGAACCCTCTTCTTTTCTTTTTTTTTTGTGTCCGTCTTACTGCTTTTGGCCGTGAAGATACATTCCAGAATCTGGCACTGATTGTAAGAAGGTGTTCCTGTTGCCTAAACATCCGATGTTCAACAGCCAATCACATGTGTGAATAAAACAATCGCCCTCTGATTACAGGGCAGAATGGTCTAGGCCAAAAGTATTTCTCTACAAACCCCCATCCTTCAAAAAAATATCCTCCAGCTCTGTATGCTTACATTCTGGAAAGATTCACACACACACAGGTGTTTTTAATACTCCAACGCTCCAGAAATTCTCCAAATGCAAACGCAGAGTTGGAGCTATCAAACCATGCTATAGAACAAGGAGGATATCTATGAAGCATGCGAATATGTTCTCTAAAGCTGCAGGAAGTGGAGCTGCATAACCGAGATGAGACCAGTGGATCTAATAGTCAGCACTTGCACAAATGATGAGAAGAGGATATAATGATGACCTGATGATTTCTCGTCCGTCTGGTCCAACTAGGAACTGCACCATCCACTGACAAGCCTCGCTGCTCTTAGACAGCAGCACCTCCACCGTCGCCATCCATTCCTCTGTGTCCACCCTGCAGGAGACATGCACAAAATGTGAATAGGCTGCTCCCTATGAAGGACACCGAAACGTCATGCAGCGAGGTAGAGACATGGAAAAAAAGCCTTACATCAATTTGTCTTCTATTGTAGCATAATCCCAATTATTTTAAAAGATTTGACAAGTTCTCACAACAATGGAGCATTAAAGGGCCTATATCATGCATCTGGTAATGCAATTTTATGATAAAACCCCCCACCACCAGAGTGGTTTTTGGCTTAATTTACGCATGTCTGACTAATGCTCCTGAATTCTGCTCTCTGAGCAGCTGCCCCTCCCTCTCCTAGAAAATGAGTTCAACTAGTGATGTCACTTAGTGAAAACAAAGGAGTGCTAGAGGTGTCTTCACCGTCCTAGAAGGCAGAGCGGTTTACCTCAGCTAGAGTTCCAAACACACCACCCTCCTCCTTCTCACAGTTCATGGCTTCTTTGGTTTTTGGCAGCTTAAAACACTTTTTTTTGTTGGATTTTTTACTTTCTCTTTGAAAACGGCCATTTGGCTGCTTGAATTAAAGGATTTTATTCTACATTCCTAAAGAACAGCAGCTGGATCAAAGAACAAAGACACCTGATGGACAGAGAAGCAAGTAGCTAAATGCTAATGTATGTTAGCCATTTATCAAGGTGCTTCTGTGATCTTATAACAGCATTATGTGGTTAATTAATTTATCTGTAGCATCTCAGAATTTTTTAGTAAACGGGTGCAAACAACACTCACGGCTTTTTTATATACGGAGCTGAAAAGATTTGCTTACTGGACTTGTTTTCGGCTCAGTCTAAAGGAGATTTAGCAATTGAAATAGGCTTTAATGACTCAGTTTTTAGAACAAAAAAATCAAAATAAACCAAATGTCTGAGCCGTTATTACAGAGTTTCATTGTGGTACTTTGTGCTTTTTAAATTGACTGTCAGAATACTGTTTGAGATCTGCTGTTTGAGATCTTTTTGAGTCTGCTGTTTGAGATCTGTTTGAGTCTGATCTTTTCCCTTCGCTGCACCAACGCGGAGTCGAGATGCAGGAGGTGGGTTTATAAAGAAAGGAGCCGTTTTACTTCGTGGTCCAACATTAACTAGAGGATACAAGTTAAATTTTAGGAAAAACTAATACTGTATAACACCAACGGTAACATTTTAGCATATATATGTCTATCCCAAAAGTTGAAAGCTGTAAAATAGCATGATATAGTCCCTTTAAGAGAGAATAATTCTTGACCGTACTTCTTTGCACGATCTGTTCAAACCAGGCAGAGACCTGGGTTGATTTAGCTTTTGTTTTGGATAATGTAAACTGTTCAAATTACTACACATCTTTACCCGCGAGAGTGAGAAATGTCCCACAACATCACAGTGATTGATTACCTAAGCTTCTTTTTGGTGTGCAAGTAGGTGTGGAAGAGAAAGTGAACAGCCAGCTGGAGACTTTCTTTAGCCATAGGCTGGTAGTCTTGGTGCTTGAGTTTTGTCTGTGAAAGGGTTATAGTATATACTTTAATTCAGTCTTAGTTAGCAATGTGTTATGGCAGCAGAGGTTTCCCCATCAGACACTTACTGCATTGACTGAAGCCAGAGAGAGAACAAAGCTGAAGTAGTCGCCGTTGTAGACATCCCTGTTTCTCATGAACCTCAGGTTCTCGTCTCGAACCATCTGCAAAAAACATAAAGAAGCAATCTTTCTATAAATGCGTGAAGATACTCTCTTTACATGACTAACAAAATGGGCAGGAGCCCCTAGGTTACTCTACCTGAAAGATGCTGGCGGGCATCTTCTCTACAAAGAGGCCCTTCTTCTCACCCTTGCGAACCAGGCGCGTTAGGAGGGTGAGGCGGTCATTGTTGGCTCTCGGGGGTCGGGGAGAGGACTGAGGGGAGACATCGGGGGACGATGGGGCAGACCTGGCAAAGAGGCAGCAACGACAAAGCTATTTGTGTTCAATCTTTAAGGGATGATTTTTGATCAATTATTGCTTCTTAAAGACGTAACTCTTACACCCTTAAAAAACACATGCTTTCGAAACGTTTCGGCGGCACACCAACATTTATGATGTTTTTTGGAGTCGTCACTGCATGGGACGGTCCCAATTCTGATGACTTCCTGCAAGTTTTGTCCCATGGGTCGTCTGGCAGATATACTGATTGAGTTTCATTGTACGGCAGTATGCTACACGATACCAAATGTAATAACAGTTTTGAGACTTGACCCATGGGAGATCCACCAAAGAAACCAAAGACAAAGCTATCAGAAGAAGTAAGGAAAAGAAAAAGAGGAAGTAATACAGCAAGAACGGCACAGTTCCCAACCTGAAAGCGCTTCACAGATGGAAAAGACTGTTAACACCAATTCACACTGGGCGACCTGGTGTCTCTACAGCTGCCACAGACAACGGGCCGGTGTGAATCAGGGATATGGAAAGTTGCAGCAAGCAGAGCCGCGAAGTTGGACGCTGAGCTGAGCCGGCTTCTCAACTCATGACCAGGTTGTCCTCCTCGTTAAAGCCTAAATGCTCACAGTGCACCTCCCGCTCCAACTAGTTTGATGGTTGATGGCTGGTGAGGTTGTAAAACTGTCAGTACACTTCTTCAAATGCGTTGCATAGAGATTTGTTTAAACGACAGTGACGTTACGCTGCAAGCCTTAATAGGGCAACAAATGGAAAGTATCTGCAAATTTACGGAGTCTAATATTTCTCTTCAAGTTTTAAACATAAAAAACAGAGTTTAATATCTGGGACACTTATGAAAAAGTATTCTTTTTGTAAGCATATTTTTATTAGTTTTGTTTGTAATTTACAACAGATTAAACAGGACATTCTTGCAATAAAATACAAAAAGCCAACTCTCCCCCATCCCTAAATAAGTTAAATAAATAAATAAATATTAAAACTATAAAAAATAAGATAAAAATAAAACAAAAAGGAAGAAAAAGGAAGAACAACGAATAAAGTAAAATGAGAAATATATATATAATTTAATAATTATTTCTCAAGACATTGTTTCACACATTCTACTCCCTCAGACTGCTGAAGCAAATTATCAACATCAATATCATAACTTCAAAAAACGTATAAAAGGTTTCCAGATTTCATCAAAAATATGACGTTTCCGTTTAATAATGTAAGTAATCTTTTCCAATGTCATATTTATTGCCATCTCTTTAATCCATCTCCCAATACTTGGTGTATCAATGTTTTTCCAATTGAAGAAAATTATACACTTAGCTTTTAATATACATATATGTTTTCGTCTAGATTCTCTAATTTGTAAATATGACATAGTTGGGTATATGCCAGAAGGAAAAGCTTGGGATCCAATGATAACTCCTTGATTAATATTTTATCGATCATACTAATAATATCTTGCCAGTAGCATTTTACGTTCACACATTCCCATATACAGAGGTAAAAAGTTCCTCTCGCTTCATTGCACTTAATACATGTATCAGGGTTATTATCAAACTTGTAATTTGACTGGTGTTATCAAAGTAGATATCAGCCATTTATACTGAATAAGTTTCAGATTACTATTAATCTTTTGTTTCTGAGGTTTCCTACATGCCTTTACCCAGTCTTGTAGTGATATTTCATCAACTATACCATCCATCCACAATCTCAATTTATGTTCTGTAGATTCATCAGACCCAAATATGAATAAATCATACAGCGATTAAATTAAACCTTTATCATAGCAATGTCTTATGATTGCTTTCTCTAAAGACAAAGTAATAATTATGTCCAATGAATGATTTTGAGAGGATGATATGAAATTTCTAATTTGAAGGTATTTAAAGAAATGGGTTTTGGGCATGTTAAACTTGTATAATATTTCTGAAAAGGACATATACATACATAATCTTCTCTGTACATGAGTTGCATTTTCCTTTTTCAGCCCATACTCAAATCATGGATAATTTCTCCCTGGTTTGAAATTGGCATTAGCCTAAATGGGATTAAAACGTGACCCAGACCGGTTAATGTTCAGATATTTACAAGTATCAAACCAAATATCACTCATATTTAATTCAATAAGCTTTTGTGTATTTTTCTTTAGAGTTTCCAATCCGCTGAATACAAAAATGAATTCAGTGGTAAGCTGGGCCTCACTGAGCAGGATTCCAAGTCTATCTAAGTAGCAGTATTTTCAGAAGAGAAGTAAAACATAATGGACCGTAGTCGATTTGCCCAGCAGTACCACTGATTGTTTGGACACTTAAGGTTTTTGAATAATTTCTGATTCTAGTAAAAAAGGAAGATGGAGGGGGCAGAGGAATATTTTTAAATGAACAAAATTAGGCAGAATATTCATTTTTAGGACATTTATCCTACCAATCAAAGAAATTGGTAACGATGTCCAGCGTTCTAGAGACGAGGTTGTAATTTCCTGCAGTGAGTCATAATTTATTTGAGAAACTTCGTTCACCTCAAGAAGGATTTTAATACCCAAATAAATAAAAAGACAGACACAGAGGAGAGACACAGATTGTAGATGCCCGTTGACAGAAATGGTCCGTAGCAGTTTGTACTGCAGTGGTTTTGATTAAGCTTCTAAATGAAGATGCTGTTGTATTACTTGGATTAATAGCTATAACAGTAGTGATGATGATTGCATTACACTTAGCACATGTCATGAGTTTGTTGTAACACTAATGTTTTACTTTATAATTAGATAGCACATGACACGTGAAGATAACACTTTAGCTGGAAGTAAATTACGGTCATATTAGAGCAACTGTGTTTGGCTGTGATCAAATTATTTACATGTGATCTGATTATTCAACTAATCAGCAAAGTAATCAGCAATTAGTTGATGATCAAAATAATAGTTTGCGGCAGCCCTAATTAATACCCCTTGATTTTACTTTAAAATTAAGGGGTATTGGAATTAAACTTACATACTAAAAATTACTCTGACACCCCTAAATAAAATCCAGTGCAACCATTTACCTTCATATCCACCTGATTTGCAAATAGAATCCACCTGTGTTAATTTCATAAAACATCTAAACCCACTGTGAAATGTGGAGGTGGCAGCATCATGATGTGAGGATGCCATAATTTTTGGTATTCCATCACAAAATAAGAAAACGGTACCATAAATATCAGCTCCATCAGCTTTTCCTTAAACCTGCGTTATTTTACCTCCTCCTGTACCACAGAGCTGCAAATGCTTCGATAATAAACTGGGAGTAGAAACAAAGGACCATGGGAAGTTAACTCACAGTGAAAGATCCTCAGCCTCCTGCCTCATGATGCTGACTCTGCTTTTCTTCGGCAGGGCAGGAGAGTTCTGGTCGCTGATCTTCTGGTAAAACAACATGTAGGCATTCCAGTATCTCCTCCGCACGTCAGGGTATGGGTTGGCTGAACACACAGAAGGACAAATCAGGCTTCCTTCATTGTTTATCTCAAAATAAATAAATAAAAACATACAATAAAAAAATCTTTTAAAAAAAATCACCAGAAACTTACACTGGTCATAAACCTTGGGACGATATTCTCCACCAAAACACTCGTACTCCAGAGTCTCGTCGTTCATATCAAATTCCTCCACCACGTTGTCATTGAATTTGTACCAGCGGCCACGGGCGTTTCCGCTGTAAGGAAAATATACAAAAACCAGGCTACAGGCATGAAAAATTAAACTAAAACAGAAGGACAAACTGAAGCAGACATAGAGAATGGTAGCTCTTATAGCACTCCTACGATTCAGAACTGACCCACATTTAGCCGTCTAGGCAGAAACCCGGGTAGGATTAGAGCTGGGCGGCACGAACAAAATTATCATCACAATTAGGGATGTCCCAATCAGCATTTAAGGCCCCCGATCCTGATCTGGTCTTTTATAACCAATTTCCAGCAAGTGAATGAGAAAATTACTGCATGCAAAGTAATGGAGTTGCAAAAGTGGAACTCAAATTTATTTTGACAAAGTTGGCAGGTCTGGAAATGCCAAGAATTATTATTATATTTTTATGGGGATATCATCAGTACTTCAGTTGAACCTCCGCTCCATGATTCTAAGTCATATGTTTATGTTTTGTCATATCAATACCATTATTTATCAGTGTACCATTATAATTTATTTTATTTATTCGTTATTGTGACTTAAAAGCTGTTTTAGATCAAATTTTGACCTTTCTTTTTTTTCTTCTGAAAATCTATTTTATTTTATTCAAATGCTACTGAATGTTTTGGTTTAAATTTGCACAGCGAATCAACCTGGGTACATTGTGACGAAGGAAAAACAAAAATATTTTTTACTCTCTTGATTTTAATCTTATTTTATAAGACATTACCAGATGTAAAGGTTAACAAAAACTCATCTTTAATAAGATCCGCATGTACTGCTTTCCCATCTGTGGTCTCATTATGATCCACACTCCTAATCAGCGTTGCTATCTTCCAGAGCCAAACATCTGGAGAGGTTTACAACCTAAAGCAGCCCTCACGAACGCCGACGATGCAGTCAGGCACCCAACGGAAGAATTTCTACACTCTGCCAGGAAGACTAGAGAACTAGAGTCTTACCGTCTGTCTTTAATGAAGGAATAGTAGTGTCCTGCGTGCGCTTGGCCACTGTGGACTACAACCCCCACAAGCTCATAGTTCTCTGATATTGTAACTTTCTTCCTGGGGGATCCTCCTGAGGAGCCGTCGCCTCGTCCCTCGCCTCCCTCCCCGCTGCAGTCCTGCCGGGCCATTCCAGACACAGTGTAGGGCTCCATGTTCAACACCCAGGGGAACTGTAGGTCGAAAAGCCAGGTCACAAGAAAACTTTTTAAACTGAAGATTTTCTGTGGTAAAAGCGAAGATAAAATTTAAAGAGAACCGAGTTTTTAGAGTCTAAAAAGGTGTTCTTACCTTGATCTGCTCATCGTACTTTATAGATCGCCCGCTTTCCCAGTCAAAGCCAAAACGCATGAGGTGGATACAGAGAACACTGGGTAGAGATTTTATACATGTTCTCTTCACTGTGGTTCTCTGTGCAGACAAGAAACATGCATCTTTTAAGAACAGAGTTATATAAATACTGCAGAGTCAATGAATTAAGAGCAAAATACCCACCTTCTCCTTGCACTTTTCGCAGTAGTAAGCATTGCTGCCCTCAAGCACCTCTCCTCTCACAAACTGGTCTAATGAGATCTCCAGACTCTGGCAAGAAGTCACTCCCAGGTTCAAGGCCATGAAAGTTTCTTCACGCTCATATCTTAGGAAGTTAATGGTACACGTTGGTAAACTTAACAAGCACTCACAAACAGTTTGGTATTTTGTAAAGGGAGAAATTGCGTCTCACCTGTGTGGACAATCTTTACAAATCTTCTGGTCGGAATAAATTCCTTGAAATGTGTTTTTGAAGATTTGCTCCCGACCCATTTTCTAAGAGGAAAAAACATTTTGAGAAAACAACTAGGTTGTTCAAAATACAAACAAATACTAATCCTAGCCTTTGCTTTCGGTTAATGTTGTGCAATCAATACCTTGAGATGTTCGTCTAGCTGGTCCACCAGGCTGGTGAAAAACTCATAGGCATCCTGCTGCTCTCTGACATACAGCTCCTTGTTCCACATCTTGAAAATCTGCAACAGGTTTAGATTTCATTGAATGTTAATGAAAAGCAGCAAGCTCTCCTCAGCTCCATCCCTCGGTAAAGCCTGTTACCTTCCAGAAGTTCTCTGGCACGTAGTACTGCAGCTTGCTCTCCATCAGGTGGCCAAACAAGGACTGGACTTGGTAGAAGACGCTTTCCTCAGGCTGGTCTGTGTCGTCCTCAATGGAAAGGAAGGCCTTGAATAGGAGATAAAAAAAGATGTGAGATCAGCAAGTCGACTGAGCGTAACGACATTTAGACGGAAGGTCGGTGTACCTCGGCCAGGCCGGGCTGCATGTAGAGCTGCTGGAATACAGCGTTCATGTAACACGTGGCTCCGCCGTTTTTAAGCCCGACAAAACCTGAGACCGAGCGGCTCTCCACAGGGGGTAAAAACTGGTGAGAGACGAAAATTACATAACACTCACACACACAAAAAATAAGAAAATACACACTGAATAATTGAATCTTTTTTCGGCTACCATCTTACATCAAACTCCTTGCAGAGCGACGGATCCGACTGGTGGTGCATGGACAGGAGCTCTTTAGTGATGAGGCGCAGGTTTGAGAGCGAGCTGTCAGCGAGCATCACCAGGACCTCGTATGCTGCCAGTCGGCTGCTGGCGGTGCTACACCTGATCGGAGACACACTTGCTTAGTTCTACCACTAATTCTAAGAAAAATATATAAGACCTTAGGCCTGCCATGCCTATTCACCATAACTATTAATGTTGTCTATAATAACTTGAATATTTTTTACACAATTTAATTTAATTAAGAGCCATATGTGCAGAGAAAACCCATCGCTACAGTCTGCAACGGAACTTGTGTGTTTACACACGTGGTGTCAATTCATGGGAAGCTGGACGCCGCTTAAGGTTTTGTTAACAAGCACGGAAAAATGATGCATGATGGGATATATCAGCTATATGAAGTTAAGCTTGGTTTATGCTTGACGCATCCGCGGAGACCCAAATTTCCACACCGCATATTTAGGAAATTTTGTAACAGCGCGGAAAAAACATGGCGGACTGGCAAGAGCTCCTATTGCCGGAGGTTCGTAAATACAGACATCTTTATGATTCGGCTGATAGAGATCACGGTGATAAACTGTTTTAATGGACCAGTGGACAGTCTCCTTTTTCGTCTTTTTTCCAAAGTAAACAGCATAAAAGTTCAGCTTTGTTTAAGCTCACAGGTGTCGCCATCTTGTAAACAACAGTGATTACTAGTTCTACAATGGTGTAGTGTTGTATATACACACTGCCAATGGCAAAATTCCATACTTTTCCAGACCTAAATTTCCAGACTGAAATTTCAATAAACCTATGCGTCACGTCAAGAAATTATGGAACCGATCATTTGTTTAGATTACTCAGAATAGGTTGTTGTCACCGAAAACATTCTGGACGATTTCAGCTACTTCAAAAAGGAGACAGGGCCAGGAAAAAAGTTGCTGAAGATTAGCGCTACCAGCTAGCGGCTAGCCAGGAGAAACACTCCTCAGTGAAAGTCCGAAACCATTTCTTCCTCTCAGTACGGACCACTCGTTTTGTCTTTGGCCTGCTGTCTGATTTCATTTGGAGTTTCGGCTGTAGAGGCAGTTTAGGAAAAGTATTTTTTACTAAATACTCAAAATCTCCACCCTCCATAATTACAATTAATATTTTGACTAGCTTACTGAGATATCAACACAAATCCACACATCTTCCGTTATTTCATTCATTGACTTTGATGATAATGTACTGTAATGTGATTGGCCTGATGCCAACAACTTCATGGCTTCTCCAGAGCCTTCGCTATTGACACTGTCCTGACCAATAACAGGGGGACAGTGTCGTGACAATAGCCTCACCTGATTGGTTAATCATTCTCTCTTTCTTTTTTTTTTTTTAAATCAAGCGATGCCAACTCAGCCTGGCCTCCTCACCAGACAACAGAGTGCGGTACCATGTTTTCAATGCTCATTCACCACGTAACTTTTATAGGGGCGCTGTTTTACACATTATAAAACACTCAATAATGAATGAAGAGAAGAGGAGGAGATGACAGAGGGATTAAGTACACGGTTTAAAAAAAAGGGTTTATTAAATGAGTTATATTCTGAAAAAGTGAGGATGCCTGGCCTCCGCAATAAAACGCCACTGTAGAACAGTGGTTAAAGTCTTGGAAACGTGAATATTTTTCCATACAATAGTTTACATTTTCCATACTTTTCCAGACCTGGAAATTTAAAATTTTAATTCCATACTTTTCCATACTTGCGTAGGAACCCTGTGTATGCATGCTGTAGAGCCCTATGCCGCCCCCTACAGTCTTCAAGA
The DNA here is from genome assembly GCA_028564705.1 of Apricaphanius iberus. Lineage (NCBI taxonomy): Eukaryota > Metazoa > Chordata > Actinopteri > Cyprinodontiformes > Aphaniidae > Apricaphanius > Apricaphanius iberus. Next base: position 1,972,073 of record JAPXFQ010000256.1, read on the forward strand.
ATATTGGTTCTCAGCAGGGACAAGCCGCAAAAAGTATAAAAGCTACTAGAATCCGTCTCGGCCGGTTCCACACGTCTCATTTCTACGCGGAATTTACATGCGTCAAGCATAAACCAAGCTTAACACAGTCCGCTAAATAAATGAGTGGGGAAACTTTTAGACCCACGTCTGAACACCACCATACCTGCATTTGATAATGTGTGTGTTTTTTTGCAGTCTTTTGTGTTAAATTTATTTCTGCTCATTTAACCCTTCTTTGTCACCCTACAAAAAACCTCAAGTTCTGGAGAACTGCAGTTGTGGAAAAAGCTTTAAAAAACCCTGAGATTAAATGTTTTTTCACTTTTAGACCTTAAAGTTTTGTTACTGTTTAGAACTAATCAAAGATTCAACTAACATTTCTGTGTCATTTTTGTCATAATACCATTCTACTTTTTTTAACCAACAAAACAATAAAATGTGTGAAGTGGAGAGTTTAAAGTGCCGGGTGTGTGTGGTTTATCAACTATTGGTTTGATCTGTAAATTCATGGAAAAAGTAAAAGAAATTCAACCCTGAAACTGAGATTAAAAAGTTAGTCAAAGGTTTCGCCTATATAATGGTTCAACTGAAGTATGTTGACTTTTGATGGTGATCCATTGGAGCTGAATGCCCAGTGGGTGCAGGGTTTGCTTAGCATGCATGTGGTTTCAACCAGTCGGTCATTCAAATAGTATTGTGCAATTGTAGTAAAGTTCAACCAGGAACAAAAGTTGAAAATTACCAATAACTAAAACCTCTCCGCATGCACAGTATTCATGTCATGTCACGCTTTATAGAACAAGTTCTTGTTTGTAATGCTATTTTGAGTTGCACAACTGCTTGAAAAAAAAGAAAAGGAAAAAACCCTATTAATTTATTTTTGATGTTTGATGCAAAATTAATGAATCTGCTGTAACATTAGTCAAAAGATAAATTAATTAATTAATTAACGTCACCAGAGCTTATAAATAAACATATTTAGGTCAAAAAAGGGGGGAGGAATAAAAATAATACTACTACTATTCATACTTGGGGTGAAAGTCGTGGCTCGGGGCTGAAGAGGGTGTTGGGTTGGAGCTGTTGATGATGATGCGCGAAGCTCGAAAAAGGAAGTCATCAAGCAGCTGCTGGATCAGAGACGGACCTGAGGGAAGAGTTTTCCCAATGCTATGTGATAATGCTCTCTAAGGAACAGTGCGCAACAGACACGCATTGGTGGGGAATGTGTGCGCACTAACCGAGGTGTTCTTTCTCGTTTCCACAGAGAGAGAGCAAGGTTTTGATGAGTCTGAGGTGTCCTGCCAGCAGGATGTTGTCTGCCTCGCTGGTCTCCATCTCCGAGCTCCAGCTGGGCTCGAAGTTGTCGAGCCAAGAAATCTCATCCTCCAGCATGTTGGCCGCACTCACTTTTAACACCTCCATCTCTGACACTGAGGCAGATCAGGACCAGGAGAGAAAACAATCTTTTATAAGCAGGGAGGCAAGCTCTACATCAGAAACTCTTTCGTTTGATATAAATGTTTCACATCCCTGCTTTGATGGAAGTCACTTACTGGTTAGGTCATCTAGAAGCTGGCATCTTAGGTCAAAATATTCAGTGCACTGGGAGAGTAACCTGAGGAAAGGAGTCAACATGAAACGCCTACAAGCTCTTTCGATGTTCTGTCATTGGTTCTGCTCTCTTTGGTACCTCTGGTTGACGCCTCTCATGACAGATGTGGGACTCCATAAAGGCAGCTGAGCGGTGAGAACCACAGAAAGCAGGAACAGGTTTGGTTTCTGGACTTCAGGGAAGGCTGAAGTGTCAGATTGACTCAGTGTGTACAGCTGATCACAGGCCACACGGCGGATCTGAAGGAGAAGAAGCAGAACTTTGATCTCTGCGACAATTCTGTGAAGTATCTTCAGAGCGTGGTTTACCTCTGCACTGGGGGAGCCCAGCAGAATATCGATAATGAAATCACTGATGGAGGGAAGGGTGTAAAAAGAAGCTGTAGAGAGAAAGAGCACGGCGTGTAAAGTCTCTTGGGCTTAAGCTGCCAAAGTCTGCAAAAAACACACAAACTTCTTACACATCTGCTGGCAGCGTAGCTGCAGACAGGTCACCAGCAGCGACAAAGCTTCCCGGGCGATGATGGCATCCTTGATGGAGACACTCTGCTGTCGAACGCATATCCCAGCATGCAACGCTGTCGGGGTGGACTCCCCTTCGCTGCTGGAGCTGCAGTTGCTCCCTGCAGGAGCATGAGCAAGGTTTTATATCGGTTAGAGGACGGTTATCAGGATTGCTAAAAAAATGTTAACTAATTCTTGTAATAATTATATTTGATCATGAAAAATATTTATTGTACAGCTATGAAAACAGCGTTAAGCGACTTTTCCCCCCTACCAGTACTGCTGACTCTGGTTCGGGCTCCCTGTGGTAGCAGGGAGCTGTGGGTTTCTCTGATTGGCTGCTGGCTACCAACGAGATCTAGTCGGCCTGCAGCAGCAGCCCAGGTCAGACGCATGAAACAGGCTACGGTCGAGGTGAAGTCTCCTACCTCCATGGTCTGGATAAGCAAAGAGAAGAGCGCACTTTTAAAAACAACATTCTTTTACCTCCAAAATGTCTGAATCTGGCTGGAGAAGTTTTAGTCCAGTACCTGGATGGCAACACGAGCAGCAGGAATGATCTCCTCCACCCGGATGGACGAGCGCTCAGACAGAGACATCTGCCTGTAGGAGGACTTCTCTGGGGTTCCGCACAGAGACAGCTGCCGTCCTGTCCGTCCCGCGTTACGGAACGGCCGCGACGACAGCGCGTCGCCGTCCCTGATGACATCATCATCCAGTGTTGTTGGCATGCTTTGACCGACGAGGAGGAACCTGCAAAATTCACACAGCTTAGCAGGGAACTGTTGCATGATTTTATGATATAAACATCAACACATAATCATAATTAAATCATTTTAAGCTCACAGTCGAGATGAGGAAAAATTATTTTACAATAGCATGTCAACAATGTTTGAAGAACCCTTAGAATCCATTATTTTAATACTTTAAACATCAGTGCTGCAATTAATATGTATGTATGTATGTATGTATGTATATATATATATTAAAACTTCATCTTTCAATCTGTTTTATCTCCATTTCATGTTTGACCAACAGAAAGTAATGCAGAATTTTATGGTACAATAAAAATCATAAAAGGTTTTTTCTGTATGCATGTGCAGCCCAATTTACTCTGATGCCACAAAATAAAATGCAGTTCAGGTATTCGCCCTCAGAGGTCAGTTAATTAGCAAACAGAGTCCAACTGTGTGGTCTGGTTCCAAAAACGATGGTAGACAATACGCCCTGGGAAGACCAAAGGAACACACCACCCAGTTGTAGAGCGACGTTTAAAGCCTAGTTTACACTTTTCTGTCCGTAAGCTTTTACGATCATATTTTGACGCTGTTGTTATCGTTTTATACTCCTCCGTTGTTGTGAAGCAATGCAGACGTCTCTGGTTGACGACAGTTTATTTCCTTCAGCTCGTAAATGCACATCCACTCAAGGAGCAATAAGTGAGTTCTGATTGAGCTGGAAAGCTTTTTATTAAAAATGCATGCAAACAAACACACTGGTCTGTTGTGTTGTTCTCTTCACCTCCTGGTGTTCAAAATCACCAAAAGATCATATTAGATAAAGTGGCCTTGCCATATGAAGCCTTTAGGGGGAAAAAGCTGCATTGACTACTAATTACATCGACTACAGTTGTGGCCAAAAGTTTTGAGAATGACACAAATATTAGTTTTCATCAAAGTTTGCTGCTAAACCGCTTTTAGATCTTTGTTTCAGTTGTTTCTGTGATGTACTGAAATATGATTACAAGCACTTCATACGTTTCAAAGGCTTTTATCGACAATTACATGACATTTATGCAAAGAGTCAGTATTTGCCGTGTTGGCCCTTCTTTTTCAGGACCTCTGCAATTCGACTGGGCATGCTCTCATTAAACTTCAGGGCCAAATCCTGACCAATAGCAACCCATTCTTTCATAATCACTTCTTGGAGGTTGTCAGAATTAGTGGGTTTTTGTTTGTCCACCCGCCTCTTGAGGATTGACCACAAATTCTCAATGGGATTAAGATCTGGGGAGTTTCCAGGCCATGGACCCAAAATGTCAACGTTTTGGTCCCCAAGCCACTTAGTTATTACTTCTGCCTTATGGCACCGTGCTCCATGGTGCTGGAAAATGCATTGTTCTTCACCAAACTGTTGTTGGATTGTTGGAAGAAGTTGCTGTTGGAGGCTGTTTTGGTACCATTCTTTATTCATGGCTGTGTTTTTGGGCAAAATTGTAAGTGAGCCCTCTCCCTTGGATGAGAAGCAACACCACACATGAATGGTCTCAGGATGTTTTACTGTTGGCATGACACAGGACTGATGGTAGCGCTCACCTTTTCGTCTCCGGACAAGCCTTTTTCCAGATGCCCCTGTTACACCAGAATCTGTGACCCATCAGAATCTGTGACCCTAGTGTGTCTGAGCATTCTGAGTTGAGTTACCAAATGTGAATTTTATGCCCTTACCCAGAGTCCTTTCCCTAAGCATAACTTCCTGGCCTGCTAAAGCTAAATATACCTAAAGATAAGCATGCCAAAAGCTAAGATTGCCTAAACCTAAGATTGCCTAAAGCTCACCGAAGCCTAGGGTCACAGATTCTGATGGGTCACAGATTCTGGTGTAACACCCCAAACAATCAGAAAGAGGCTTCATGGGAGAATCTGACTTTGCCCCAGACCTCAGCAGTCCATTCACCAAACTTTCTGCAGAAGATCAATCTATCCCTGATGGTTTTTTGGAGAGAAGTGGCTTCTTTGCTGCCCTTCTTGACATCAGGCCATCTTCCAAAAGTCTTGGCCTCACTGTGCGTGCAGATGCGCTGACACCTGCCTGCTGCCATTCTTGAGCAAGCTCTGCACTGGTGTGACTCCGATCCTGCAGCTGAATCCTTTTTAGGAGGCGATCCTGGCGCTTGCTGGACTTTCTTGGATGCCCTGAAGCCTTTTTAACAAGAATTGAACCTCTTTCCTTCAAGTTCTTGATAATCCTATAAATTGTTGATTTAGGTGCAATCTTAGTAGCCACGATATCCTTGCCTGTCATTTTTATGCAACGCAATGACGGCTGCACGCGTTTCTTTGCAGGTCACCATGGAGTTAACAAGACGATTACTGAAATGATCTCAGCAGGTCCTTTAATGACAGCAATGAAATGCAGAGGACTTTTCATGGCAAAGAAGGACTATGCAATTCATCTGATCACTGTTCATAACATTCTGGAGTATATGCAAATTGCTATTATAAAAACTTAAGAGGCAACTTTTCCAATGTCCAATATTTATGTAATTCTCAAAACGCTTGGCCACGGCTGTACAGAGCACCGCTCTGGTGAAATGATCTTGGGCTGATGTTGGGCCGACCAATCACAGACGTGAGCTCTCTGATGCATTTGATGGATATTTAAAAAATTGGGCTCTACTCAATCCGTCCTTAAGAGCTTATCAGAGAGCCCTTGCATTGACGCATAATGGCGTTGTGTTTCACCACAACTCCGCTTATGGAGAAGCATAAACTAGACCTTAAGCTCAATTAGGTATTGTTCAATCTTTCATCCTTCCATATGTTGACAACTGGAAGTCTAACGCTCCTCCATAAAAGCCAGATTTATGGAGGAGTGGGAAGAAAGCCATTGTTGAAAAAGACCTATAAGACGCTTAAGCTGCTCTGGTCACAAGAGACTAAGGCTGATATTTTTGGCCTACACGCAAAACATTATGTGTGACAAACAAACACTGCCTGAATAGGCCATTCTTACTTTTTAGCAGAAAAGGTCGGATATTAAGAACAAAAGACCTGAGACTGGGGGGGGAGGTTCACCCTAAACATACAGACAGAGGTGCCATGGAATGGTTTAAATCAATGCATTTTAATATGCTGAAATGACCTCGTCAAAGTCTAGATTCAAATCCTATTAAGAATACATATCAAGTGCAAAGTGGAACTAAGTCAAAGCAGAAGGCTATGAGCTATATTTAGGTGCGCTACACAAAAGCGACCTCTTCACTAAACGCAGTTCTCAAAAGTCTACCAAGAACATAGTATGCTACCCTGTCATCTTTAACAACCCTTCTAAACAAAAACAAACAGTGAAAAAGGTTGAAGTCCTGACAGAACGTGTTGAACATTTCTTTTTTGCCCAAAACATCTATAGAATGTGTGATGTCCTGTGTTGTGTGAAAAATATGTTTGGACAGATCCCTTGCACCTGGCCAACTGAAGACAGATGGAGTAGACTCCTTGTCTGGTCTCGTAGTCCACTTCCGATGGGATGGAATCTCTCTGCATGACATTCACCACCAGACTGAAGAGAAAACACACAAATACAGCTCTCAGGACCAAAACAGCAAGATACAGAGATAGTGATGTGGTTTCTACAGCAGATGCCATGCGGCATAAGTGTCCTGGCATTTAATGTAACTTGACAATCATGTTTTCACAGTACAACAAAGACAACACTAAAAACTGGCTTTAGTTTACCTAAGGCCTCCAGCTTTTAGGAAGTTTTCACAGAAGGACTTGCTGCTGGTTTTGGCCATCTCATCATCTGATGTCGGCATCAGTTTTGAACTCAACACCTAACACACACGGAGAGAAAGAAAAGCACGATGCAATCCGAGGTTTGCACACACAGTTTGAGAAGCTTGCTTGATGAAGCGGACGCTGCCTACCTCGAGATTGTAAAGCACCCTGAAAGTAGACATGCCGGGGGCAGAGGATCTAAAAAGCGACTCCAGGATGGACGCGGCGCTGGGCTGGTGCTGCTGTTTGGGGGTCACAGATGGAGAACGAGAGCCTGAGCCCTGGCCAAGGGTGAAAAGGGTTTTCTACAACAGAAAATGCCACAGGAGGGGGAAAATTGTGTGCAAACAAACAAACAATCACCACTAGAGCTAGCTTTCCCAAAATTCACCATCCAGCACAGCGACTACGGCGCAAAGGCACAAATTATGGCTAAAGCAGTAGAGAGACGTGTCTGAGAAGATACTTTCAGGTACCTGGTGGCTCCAGACGCTGGATTCTTTGGGAACAAAGTTGTCGAGTGCATCCTGCACTTCGGGGTCAGTTGGAATTAGCAGCAGCAGCTTCCTCACACGAATGATGATCCTCCAGAGTAAAAAAACAACAAAAGAACGTGAAAACGACATCTAAACTGAAACTAGAGACAACCTCTTTCAACAAAAATGACTTTCTATTCTCCGCCCTCTTTTGATTTCATTACATTTCTCCAGATTAGAATCTTGGTTGCATCAGGCGTGGATTAAAAAATATGATAAAAAAACAAATACAAAAAACAAACACAATTTAAATAAAATAAAAACTACATCAACACACAAAAATGCATTTACATTTACATGCTTGAATTTAAAAATAACTACATAAAACTGATACATTTAATTAAAGATTAATTTAAAAAACACAATTATTTTAGTATTCATTAATTTTAATTATGGATTCATATTTCAGTTGAAAACATTAAATACCAGTGAACATGTCAATATTGTCATTTTAAAAATTGATAGGTAAAATTGGATCATGACCATTTTTTTAGCCATGTCAATCAAAATCATAAATTGCAGTGCGACCTCTGATAAGCACAACATACACATTTGAATCATTTTTTATTTATTAACAGTTTCGTTAATATTATATGCATAATGTACTGATTTTATGTACATCTGCCACCACCACTTGTTAATTTTTTTGTAAGGTGGGATGTTGTTGGTATGTAAAGTTTGTCTAAATTTCTTTAAAAAATGTTCTTAAGTTAATTAAAAGAAGAAAATTACTTATTATTACTACTTATTACTTTAAGTTGTTGCATATTTGTTTGAAACAATCTATTCAAAAGAGATAAAAGATTAGGGAAAGAGCAGATGGGGGTTCTGCTGTTGATGATAATTCTGGTAATTCTAGTAATCTCACCTGGGCTCATCAAGGTTAGCCAGCTGATAAAGCATCTCAAACACATTGCACACCAAAGCCATCACCACCCCAGGGAGGGACTTCTCCTGCTCACAAGAGAATATAGTTGAAGTGCATCAGAGGTGATGTTTTCCTCGGTGTATCTGCAATTGGAACACGTTCATGTATGCATGTAATACCTGCTCCAAGGCGTAGGCTGAGTTGAAGACGGCTGAGCTGGAACTGCTAGAGGCCGATGCAGAGGACTCGGAACTGCCTGAAGGAGTTCCAGTGCCGGAGCTCTTCACAGTCAGGCTCTGCTCGTCACTGAAGCCGAGCTGGGAGAGCAGCTTCTGGTCTCGATTCATTGTCAGCTAACAGGTACAGAGAAGAAAGTCAAACAAACACGGCCATGTAACAAGCTAATGGCCGAGCGAGCACAAAGAATAACACCTACCACGCTATCATTGGCGAAAATCTGGACGTTATCCACCGGACAGCTCAAGTGCTCGGCGATCTTCCACCGGATGCTTCCTATCGTCTCATTACTGTGGGTCTGCAGGGAAATAGGGCAGGCGTTTGGTCAGGAGAGCCGCATTTCTCTGCAGAAGTTGAAAATTCACCAAGAATACCTCGAGGGCGAATGTGTCTTTGGTTGACTCGTAGGTGATGTGAAGAGTGACGGGGTGTCCGTTGAAAGAGGCCCCATGAGGTAGAATAGTGCGAGGAAACGAGTACATATCCTTCAAAAAGAGCAAAAATTTCAAGCTATGATCTATAATTAAATATCCTCGGACACCCAGCAGCTAAAATTGCAGAGCATAATTCTAATCTTAGTACCTGAGTCACATCTTTAAGAGATGCACCAAAACGTTCAGCCCATTGACCAAGTTTTCCTTTGAATGGGGCTTTCTAAGCGGCCATCGTTCTCTTTCTTGCCTTCCATATATGGTAACATTTAAAAAAAAACATGTCTCTGAACTATGCTTTTGCCGCGCTCCCATTCGGTACAAGTGTGCGCCCACTGGGAACTATGTGGTAAAATTCACATTGATTTGCAGAGTCATGACCAGGGTACATTAATTATCGATGATTCCTCGTCTTGTTTTATCTACGTCTTCTTAAGAAATGCTCAGGTGACCATCCTCTGAAGCAATGAAATGTCAGGGCTTTTTCAAATGTCTTGATATTGACCAATCAAGCTGGAAATCTACCAGGTTCTGCCACCATCCAATTTCAAAGTTAATTTCAGACTTTTTTAATTTTTTATACACTTTTGAGCTATTCAAATACCTCTATAGTGATGACGTAGCGTTCAGCCAATAACAGCAGTCTTTCAATTATCACCAGCTTTGTTGATCTAGAGTTTAATACACAAAAGAAACAGCTCAGATACATTTAAATGAGTAGCCAATTGATAAAAACAGCTGTTTTTGTTTATTGTCACAAAGTTTGAAATGATTGAAGTTGTAATAGATTAAGTAACGATGTTCTTACCCAAACCCCCCTCTGTACCTGGAAGGTGATTGTACAGATGTGGCTACTGTTGGCATGGCAGTAGCCGTCAGCATCTTAGTTGCCTTGGTAACAGCATGGGTTAAAGTTGGCCCGCCTAGGGCCGAACTTGCGGCCTGGGAAAAGGGGGGGCAGAAACCTTATTTTGGGTGTTGATTTTTAAATAACGGGGCAAAAAAGTGTTAGGATTTTAAGAGCTTACCTCTAGCCGCTTGTAGCAATCAGCAATAAACTTCTTGTGCAAAGAAACAGAATCCTGGAAGTTGGAAGAGGCGATCAGAGGTGGGATTTTAAGGTAGAAAAACAGTACAATCTTTCCCTTTCGTCCTAGCCAATAAACAGATGTTTGGCTTACACTGACACTAAAAAAAAGATACAATATAAATTATCCCCAAATGCACTGACCTTCTTCATTTTTGGATTGAGGTTGGTGTAGCTATAGGTGATTATCAGTTGGATTGCTTCATTGGCTATCTCTTCGTCAGGCGTTTCCATGGCGATGCGCCAAATAAAATCCATCCCTGCTAAGTCGAGACGCTCCACGCACTTTTTTTTTTTAGAACAAATGACACAATTAAGGTTAACTCATAGCATAATGACGCTTTACATAACAGAAACACAGAGTGAGGACCAACCAGCTGGGTTCCCTGGCGTTTCAGACGATGGTCACACAGATTCACGTTCTCAAAGAAGGTCTTAAACAGACCAAACCCTGAGGAAGAGACATAAAACAGATTGTTTTTTTTAGTTTTTTTTAGAACTGCATCTGTACTGAAGGGGTCAGTGTTGAGTCCCTCACCATTCATGGTGATCTCATAGGGCTCCAGTTTCAGAATCTTCTCCTTAAAGAGCTGCTGCTGGACATCACTCTCAAGGTCATGCTGTCCTTTGGTGAACCACTCAAAACACATCTGGACATACAAAAACACAATGACTGCGCTTGTTGCAGGGTTAAAGCACAATAGCCAATCAAAATTCAATGTTCATGTCATTTTCATGCATCTCTGGACAAATATTTGGTTCATAATTGCGATGACCACCTGGGCCTTCATTTATCAAATGTTCGTAGAAACTGTCCTATATTCTATCCTACGAAAGAAATTTACAATGTTCGTATGAATAATCAAAAGTCTGATTTATGAAAGGTGCGGTGACCACCCATACGCATGTTTCTCCGTAATCGTCTGTTGATAAATCCCACATTTACGCACACAGTTGCTTGTGGCCGTTCACACAGTCATTTACATACAGAAACGGCCTCAATTAACCAAATTTGGTAACACCACGTCTTGTGACATGTATGAAATCCTTGCGTTGTTCCCAAAGACAATGGCCAAAAAAACGAAGAAAGGAATATCAGCGACACAGAGATCGAGGTGAAGCATAAGTGGGGCAAAAAAAGCATTCATGATGAACAGACTTCTAGAAATGTCATGGTTAACACAAATTAATTTCAACACCGTACATAGCTTTAAGTTATTTTGTTAAAACACACACAGGCATCAATGAGCTCCTAAACAGCTGAGAGAAATATTCAGTCAAAGTAAAACTATTTCAGTGTTGCAGTTCCTCCGTTCACACACTAGTTGCTGTGCGTACGAACGATTAGAGGTGTACTTGTATTTAGGAACATGTCTGCACACAAATTCAAATTGATAAATACCACACAATGCGTAGAATTGTTCCTACGCATGAAATACGCACAGATCTGTGTGTAAGTGCGCTTGATAAATGACGACTCTGAACTATTAGCAGAACTTTATTATCTGTATCCAGTGAAAAACACTTTTTCGTAATAAATAACAGGAAACAACAAGCCTGTAAAAGGAATTAAAAAACATATCTTTAGTTATGTTTAAAAGCTTTATTCAATTAGATTTTAAACTTAATTCTATCAATAGATAGATATATTAGAAGCCTCATTTGAAGTCTTTGCGGCTGCTTCATTGATGATGTATGAAAGAGTAAATGGGTAATGTTTTACAGCATTCCTCCTGAGCAATCATCCAACAAAAACGTGCCTGACATGACAAACAGCTGAGCACAAGGTTTTCCCTTCTTCATACCTCACGGTCAAGTTCACAAACATCCGGACCCGACACCAGGCACTCCCAGAGCTCTTTGGCCCTGTTCCAGACCAGGTAGAGACTGGCCTCCTGGAGGAAGAACGCCAGGAAACGCAGGTGGCTGTCCAGATACTGGACACAGATTGAAAGAAAAATACAATATCACTTAAAACTGGATCACACTCGTCTAATTTGAAATAGTTTATAAGATGTTTTCCAAACTGAAAACAGGTCCAGGGAAATAAAACAAAATTCATACTAACCTCCTGGTACGTGTATCTGCCGTCTACCAGCGTTGAAGCTGAGAGGCCGTTATTCCCCGACGCGGTCACGGCGAGTCGGTGGCAGCACACCAGAGATCCCGTGATCAGTTTGACAATCTCAAAGTTCTTCTTCAGGTCCTGGATGATACTCTGTGGAGAGGCAGAGAGTGGTCACGACAGCACGCGCCGTATGTCAGGGTAGTCAGCGTGCTACGAGTGAGGTCACGGTACCTTGTCCTGCTTCTGGTACGTCTGTTTGATGAAGGAACGGGTGATTTCGTGCAGCTGTCGTAGAGCGGGAACAACCCAGACGGTTTGAGGAGTACTCTGCTGAGAAGCCTGTTGAAACGCATGTAGACAACAGGTACATTTTATGAAATCCCAATGACAAACATGTCAAATATGAAAATCACTTTTAATTTTATGTTGGTTCTTAAAGTCAGACTTACAACCTTCGAAGTAAAATAAAGGGAAACAAATCAGAGCCAAGTATACAAAACAAGAGAGATTTAAATCAGCCTTTTTCAAACTTTATGCCAAGATGCTTCAACTGGGTATCCATGGTTCTGATTGGATTACTCTTCGAATGAGCATACTGGTACCTCTGCCAAAGATGTGTACATTCAGCTTGTATTGCAGCAGCATTAGCTCACTCTGAAGAATTAAGAGAACTCTAACCTCTAAAATTAATGATTTTTTAAAATAATGATAGGGAGAAAGCCCGCGTAAGGAAATAAATGTTTAAACTAAATCTTTTCGACAACCTGAATTCCTTCATAAAGGAAGAAATCAATGACTTCCCGTTTCTGTGTGAAATAAATAAAACATTGTAGCGTATTGTAGTGTAACAGTGTCTATACTCTCTTAGTGACTATTCAAAATGGGAAAGACAAGAAATCACGATATTCAACTAAGACAAAAATAAGGAAATTATTACAATAATAACTAACCATCTATGTTTTACTGTCAGAGAAATAATTTAAAGAGAAACTAACCCCCAAATCAACTTTTTTTGTGTGGATAAACTGAATAAATTGAGTGTCTAATGATGTTGTCTACATGTCTGGTCTTTATTTTTTGGTATTTTAGTACATTTTGGTAAAAACATACATTTTCTATCAAAAACTGTTTGTGGAGTGCCCTCTTCAGGTTAAAACTTTACACTGCACTTGAATTTGAATCGGGCATTGCTAGTGGCTTAGCCTTGCTGACAACAGCAGTCCTACCACTGTGGATAAAAGACTCTAGGCATGGCCACACCTCTGTGGTGAGTTGGAGCAAGAATAGCAAGTAAATGTCGACACCGGCCAGCCTTCCCTCAGTCTGCCAGGCAACGCCTCCTTTTGCTGTAATTTTCAAACTGGACGGTAGGAGGATCGGGCACACTGCAGCAAAGGGTGGCATTCAGGGGATCAACAAGTCTTTATAACATTCATCATCTAAATGACAATTTGTTTTCAGGCGGGTGGCTTTTTTGTCCTACTCTAACAAATGTAAGCATATGTGGAACTTGCTAAATACTACTTGGACTTTAACTGGAATCATGTATGTAGATCAGATGAGACTGAAAATGAGCTTTTGAAGAAAAGACTCAAAGTGAGTCTGACATTAAACAGAGAAAAAGGCTCATTGTGACGCACAGTGGAGGACCTGTTATGCCGTATTTTAATCTCTTTTAATAGAAACAATTAAATAAGATTTGGTCACCAAAAAAAAATCCAATATCAAAAGCTGTGGGTAAGCTGAAGAGAGGAGTACTTCAGACAAGAGGCAGGAGTCAAGTAATATTATCAACACAAAAAAACCAACAGTTCCACAGTAATTTTATGATTTCACAATATTGTATTGCGTTAGAATTCTTTCTCTATATTTTTCAGTGAGACAATGTACAGCAATAAAGTTTTTTTGTATTTTTACACAATTAGCAGAGGTTTATATGTTTGAGGAAAGTGCTGTTTATCCAAAGTCCACAAAAACCGACCGTTTGAAATAACTGTTGATCACAAGGAGGACAGATCTCACCCAGAACCCAATCAATCCCAGTGTATAATCATTAGTAAGTGCCAAAGCTGATTTAGTTAGGCGAGGAAAAGATCAGCATACACCTGATTAAATTAACTCCTGTAGCAATCACCTGCAACACAATCAACTTGTGACCAAAGTAGCCCTTTTGTGAATGAACCCTTCTCCATGATTGGACGGTAGACAGGAAGCAGCAAGATTAGATGCACATGGGTCAGTGGAAATAGAAATCAAAATGGGATCACGCTCTTACTTTAGCCAATGAGTTTGATTTCTTCTTGTGCCAAGTGCCAATATGAAATGAGCTGTGAGTGATGCTGCCTCTATTGTCCTCCTGAATGTGACTCTAGAGACATACATTTTAATTGCAGGTGCACGTTAAACACACACAAAAACGTGAGCCCTGTCAAGCCGGCACATGCAGCTGCAGTTAGCATGTAGCATGTCAGAAAAAAGAAAAAAAAAGGCACATGTATCAAAGTATATGGTGCACACAAAAGCAGCTTGGGGTGAGACAGCATGAATTCCCGTTGCTGTACCTAGATTAAGCTGCCATAATGACAGGTAAAACACATTTATTATTTTTGTTAGAATGAAGTGTAATGAGGAATAAAAACATAATAATATAATGAATAATTAATAGGAATGTGCATTGGCAAGAATTTGGTGATAAAATAAATTTACTGTCATCATTAATGGTTCCATTCAAATTCTAAAAAATAAAAATCAATATATTGCTTTTGAATATTGATACAATACGGTGACATAAAGTATCACAATATATCGGCATATCAGGGTTTTACATCTTTATAAGACAATTTAATGAAGTTGTTATTCAAATTAAATAGATTTTACAGGGACTTTGAGTGACAGACCAGCGGTGAGCAACTTTTAAATTCTAAAGAAACTGTTTTACTCCCATCTTTACTAGATTTAGTTTATCCAGTAACATAAAACTTCAATGAATCATTGAACAACATTAACCAACCAAGTTGTATCAGTGTAAATCATAAAACATTTAGATTGTGAAATTAAAAAATAGCAATCAATTTTTTTGAAAATATTTTCTATTTTTATTTTTTTTTAAAGTAAACCATATTTTACTTTAAGAGACTAAAACACTTTCAGGAGTAGAACAAGGCCAACTAACTTCTTCCATGTTGGTATAAAAATAAAAATTAAATATAGATTGCCCTAGTATTGCAAAGCATCGCTCATTTCTATATAAGTTATGAGTCTCAGAGCGCTAATTAGGCGACTTCTGTGGCAGACCAAAGCATAACAATGCATATCTGTAACTTGGAAGGAAATTAATGCTTGGTTTTTCAAATAAAAATTAGGGATGCACCAGGCCTGGTCTTATGTAGAGTATCGGTATTGGTTAAAGTTAACCAATACCATAAAACAATACTTAAAATATGAAACTGCAAGAATTTCACAGAAAATATTTATTTTAGACTTGAAATTTTACTTATTTTTTATTCAGATTTTTGTTTCTAATTCACCATTATTTGTGTAACAAGCAGAGAAGAACATTTCTTCCAACTTACTATCAGCATGAAAAAAGTGGTATCATTCCATCCCTAGTGCTTTTTCCACATGGCGCGTGGGGTTTTGTAATTCAGTACTGTTTGATCTGTAGCAGATCGGCATCAGTAGATTTCGAACCTCAGATATTTGTATCGGAAACGAAAAAATGTGGATCTGAGTATCCCTAATAAAAATCTAAAAAGTGTGGTGAGCATTTGCATTTAGCCTTCTTTACTTTGATCCCACATTAAAATCCTTTGTAACTAGCTAGCTTCAGAAGTCGCCTAGTTAGCCAACAGAGTCTGCATGCATTCACTCAAGTCCCATTATAAATACAGCTTTTCAGCAAGGTCTCACAGATTTGTTAGAGAAGAGAGAAGATGAAAAAGTTCTTCATTAAATGACCATGGAACACTTACGACAGATTGTTATTTAAAGTTTTGCATAAGTTGGGTTATAAAGCATCTCATTGAACATCTCATTTTTCAATCTGTCATCAGAACACAGAAACAAGGCTGCACAACCAAAAACCAGCCATTTTCATTTACCTAAACGGACAGGCCAAAGTAGCAAAGTATTCATCAGGCCAGGCAAAAATTATTATGGAGAGAAGAAGCCAGAAGAAGTCCTAAACACCGTAGTCATATAGTTAAAACATGGAGGCGGTAGCATCATGATGTGGGAATGCAGTTTTTCATAATAATTGCAGTGAATGCTGGTCCTAGATAGAGGGACTGAAAACAATCACACCTTACATTTTTCAGATTTTTGAAAACCACGCAGAATTTTCTTACCACTTCATCATGCACAACTTTGCATTACTCTATCACTAAAAATATGAAACTGAAACTGCTGATTTTAGTATGACGGCTCTTAATGGGTTTGCAGCTTCTTACATTTTCAGACATTGTAGGAAAAGAAAAACGTCACTAGAGTTTCAAATCAGTCCGTAAATATATACACAACTTCCAATGGACGAGGGATTCTTCAAAAAAGACAATAGTCAGAAAATCTTTCAGGGATACAACAGGATCTGAATCCCGGTTAGAGTAACAACACTGATACTCCAACTGAACAAGTGTAAGCTCCCATAAATGTGTTACTTCGAGCTGTTTTAGGTCTCACATACAGTGCCAGTATAAATGTGTGTCAGAAGGGAAAAACTTGTACGAATGCAGTAGCAGAACATCCATAACTCACCTTCTTGATGTCTTCAATGCATTTAATGATGTAACTGCGTTTCACGGTCTCCTTGACAGCGTAGGCATCGCTGAGGATCCCCAGGTGCTCCTCCAGGGCCTGCTGGACTAGACTGGTCGGCAGGGTGGCGAGGTGAGCCAGCTCCCACAGCACCTCTAGCACCTATCCAGACACCCCCCCCCAAAAAAAAAAGAAAAACCACAACATGCTTGAGACTAAATGAAACACCAGCTGATTAATCAGAAGAAACTCTCTGCACCCAACATACCTTTCCTGTAGTAGTCTCAGATCGAGCCTCTCTGCCTATTCTCCCAATCAGACTAAGCAGCTTTTGCCTAACGCGGTCGCTCTCCACCTCCCAGCTCTAAATAACATGCAAACGGATCAGTAGAAACACACACAAACACTTAACGGACACTTTTCCATCCGAAATATGTGATCAGCACTGACCCTCTGTATGAGGACGAAGAGGTGGGTGAGCTGATCAAAGCTGAACTTCACAGCAGCAGCAGCGATTATTGTGTGGATGTTCTCTATCACGGTTGATGACTGACCCGCCTGAAATAGCAAAGAAAATAAACGGATTATATTTCTGTCAATGGTCCCGAGAACACCATATAGATGGAAAACAAATCATCTGTGTCTAGTCTTAAATTATTAGAATTATAGCAAACTGGACGAAAGCTCAAACAAGGACACGGGGGCATCTGGATTACTTAAAGCGTCAAATTATTCCAACAGCTCAATAAAAAAATACTTTTTACATACAGGGGGGATGTATTTATAGCCTTAGAACATATTAGAACTGAATTAACTAAAATAAATAAACGTTATCAAAATACTATATTTTGGATAACAATCTGGACTGCCACATTAACATATTTTGTTTGAATATTAATTGCAATTAATTGAAAGTATTGAGATAAACAATACTATTTTCATTTTAGAACATTTTAAACCAGTGTAATAATAATAATGCATGTAAACCCTATGAATGTGTAAGGAACTTTCATTGCTAAATATTTACCGCTGCAACTGGAAGACGTTTTTAATATCCAATTTAAAAAATAAATAAATGAAACCATAAAAAAAAATGGATGAACTCTGGCAACAAAATTGTCCTTCAATGATTGTCCTTAAGAAATGAAAAAAGGAAAAACTACCAGTCAGGAGTTTTGTTTCAAAAACAAAAAGGAAAAAAAAATATTATTTTACACTTTTTTTCTTTTCCCACTTTGGATTTATGGACCATTTATAAATCCATCTGGGCTCTTTGGCAGAAGGAAGGAGACAAGCGAGCAAAACAAACAAGCATGCAAATGGAAATGATCTCGGCTGGAATAACTACGAGCTCGTTTGAAATGATTATACATCTAATCGATTTACTGTGACAGGCCCAACAATAACACGCCGAATGTTTGAACCTGTATTCTCCAGATCTTGGTGAGTTCATCCAGTGACAGCTTGCTCCCGAGCAGCTCGATGATTCCCTTTATCCTCTCACAGTACTGGGCTTGATCAATATTACCTAAAGTAAGAAGAGTCAAACATGAACCGTCAAACCTAAAGGGAAACATTAACACATTCTTTAACACGGTGCACGGCATATTCTTGACTGTGGTGTGCCTGTATGCTTTCTTACCTTCCAGCGCTATCGACAGGACGGAGTTTTCCACGAGCCAGTCCAGAAGTTTATCTGTGTCAATGGCATTTTTCACAGTTTTTGACACTGTACTTTCTTCTATTAACTTGGTCACCTGCCAGATTTTAAACAGCGTTAGACAAAA
The DNA here is from genome assembly GCA_028564705.1 of Apricaphanius iberus. Classification (NCBI taxonomy): domain Eukaryota; kingdom Metazoa; phylum Chordata; class Actinopteri; order Cyprinodontiformes; family Aphaniidae; genus Apricaphanius; species Apricaphanius iberus. The sequence continues at coordinate 1,990,474 of JAPXFQ010000256.1, forward strand.
TGTTTTTTTAAAGGCACTGAAACAAGTTGCCTCAGCAGTTTAAAACCAGGGGAAACTGACTTCTTTGAGGGAGTTCATTTTGGTGGAGAAGTGGGGAGTTTTCAGCATTCGCAGCAGCGTGTCCAACCGCAGGTCGTCCACCACGGCGACCAGTTCCCTCTGGAACCTCATGCAAAGCAGCTTGATGGCCGACAGCAGGTCTGGGATACTCACTAGACGCTGGAGTTAGAAAGCTGGTTTAAACACCTTCATCACTAAGCAACAAGTAAACTGTCTGTCATTACGTTTACATACACATCTAAATTGAATTTTGGCATTTTGGCAATAACTGGATTTATAGCTTAACCTGGACCGGAGTCTCTATTCCAGCTTACACGTCTATGGGATACTAGGGGGTAGGGCTGCACGATTATGACCAAAATAATAATCACGATTATTTTGCTCAATATTGTAATCATGATTATTAGTCACGATTATTCATCCAGTCTTGTAAAATATCTGTTTTTATTGCAAAAAATAAAATAATGCAAAAAAGAAACTCAACGGGAAAACAATCTCCAAGACTTTTATAAGTACAAAGTAAATATGTTACTTCAGAGTGCCATCTCAAAGTGCAACGTAATGGAAAAAATTACAGCTTATACAGAAAAGGCCTAGGACATTCCCTGTATCCAAATCCTTAGTATGTACTACATGCTACGTAGCAAATACTACTCGCCCGTTGATGTAGTAAATACTGCGTAGCAAACGAGCGAGTAGTAGGTAAGAAATCAGACATATTGTAATAAAGTTTTTTAAAAAAAGATAAAAAGAAATCAGACGTATTGCTCCACCGTTTTGCGTGTCTGTTGACCCGGACGTTTATGTTACGTTCACCTGTGGTCCTGCCATCCACAAGCGGTTATTTTGTTTTAAATGTTTAATCAGCTGTCAATAAACAATCACAGTAATCAGTAACATCGCTACATGTACATTTATACGCCGAAATTGAGGCAGTGTCAATGGTTGATAGTTCACCTGTAGCAATTTTTAGCTAGGTCGCTCTTCCACGATTTCAGGGCTTCCGCTGCATTGTGGGATAGCGTAGCGTCCACCGGCTGCTTACTGTGGCGGTACTACACATCCAGGAACTTTATGCCCATACTGGAGAGTCAGATCTAATACATCGCTCGCATACTGCTTTACGTCTGCTACGTTGTCGACGTATTCGGATGCAGCCATTGTGAGTGCTGAGTGGCGTAGGTGTGGTTTTTATTCGGGCAGCTTAATGAAGCTTTAGCCATGCGTTTGCCGCCTGGTGGTTGGCATAGTATTGTTTAAGGCAGTGTATGATAAAGAGGCACGCAGTGAAGCTCGCATTTTGAATGTAAATATCGCTGACGATCAGGTTAATTTATTTGTGGCCACCAAAATCGTGATCACGATCAAAATCCGATTAATTGTGCAGCCCTACTGGGGGGGCCACATATTTCCCTTTTGCACTGACAATCTTCTAGTTGGAGTGAAGAGTCACATAGACGGTACAAAAATGCTGGCAGCAGTGAAGCAGAGGGAGTAAAAGCAGAATATGCACAATGGGCAAATAAATGGATGACAACACTGCAGCACAGTACATTTTGTAAGTACTGTACTGTTCGGCTGTGTTAAACCTGTTTTTAGAGTGTTGTTGAGTACCGGTGTCATTCCCGCCTGAATGGTCTCGTCGATTCCTCTGAATAACTCTGCTATCAGGGTGAATAGCTCAGCTAGAATTTACATGTAAAGAAATTGTATTTTCAAACCGCATTATCAGTGGGCTGGTCCGATTAAGAGAAGTCCAGTTCGGTTTATTCAGTTTATACCTCTCCATCGGCAGAGTTGCAGAGAGAAGTAGTGCCATTATCCCGCTCTTCGACAGGCAGAGCCCAATTTCCTTACTATTCACTGAACGAAATACTGAGCGCACCTATGTGATTGGTCAACCAAACATCAGCCCAAGTTCATTTAACCAGAATGGTGCTCTATAGTTAATGTAATCAGTAGTCAATGCAGCATTTGGGCTCTAGATGCGTTAGATTGCAGTTTATCTAATGTGGTCTTTTGGCAATTTTAAACACTAGTAAGTGTAGAGAAAAGCTGTTTGTTTAAATGCTTTTTTTAGAGTCTTCAATGAGCTGCACTTCTAGTAAAAAGCTTTCCAGCTCAATTAGAACTCGCCCTCTGTCGGCGATTGCTCATTGGGCGGAAATTCGTTTATAAGCGGATTGAAATAAGCTCTAGTTTCACTGCTGTCCCGGTGGGGAATTGCTTCGCAACAACAGAGAAGTATAAAAGGAAAATGTCTTCTCGTCAATACGTGTGCTTGCAAACATAGTTTACGGAATACTATAAACTAGGCTTTAAGGTGTATCCACGCATTAAGGCAATAACTGCATGCAAACGCAGTGAGCGTCTTGTTGAGAAGCTTACCTTGTCCTTGAGGTCCTTTTCCTCCAGGTTCTGCACATATGTGATGGTTTTGTGAATGACTGGGTCGAGCATGGGCTAGACAAAACAACAGCAAATAACACCGTTTAACTGTGAGCATGGTAATTGAGCCCCTGGAGGAGCCAAACAGCAAGAGTATATAGCAAATAAAACTAGTTCTGCCTCAGACAATGGGACTCGGGTCATATTAAGAAACACAAACCTTCAGTTGATGTACAAGTAAAAAAAAACTGTACAAATGTATTTTAACAGAAGGTAAACTGAACAAATAAGGACATATACAAACGGTGTGCAAGTGTGTACGTTTCTATTCACAACCAGGAACCATTTTTAGAACCATATAAGAGCGAGTCTGACTCGCTCAGACTTTGTGATGATGTTAATCAGGGCCTGAAAAGGCAGGGCGAGTGTGACAAGAGTACAGGTTAGCTCACCTGGATGAGGCTGGAGTTTAAATATTCAGCACAAACTCCAAGGGGCTGGACCAGAGCTGATACACACTGGAAAGAGACGGAAAAGGATTTTCATGAAGCACAAACCAAAAGGCAGATCAACTTCTCCATACCAGCTGCAGCACAATTACATGTTGGTAATAAGGTTCGTGCTAAATATTTACGGTTTTATTTTTTTTAAAGCAACATGATCTGTTCTTCTCAGTCCTCAGCAAAACGTTCAAAAAGACCACAAACAGCATGTACTTTTATCTCAAAGAGAGAAATGGGAAATGTAGCTTAACCGATATCAAAGTTGTAAATAAGTAAATAAGCTCTTTAAATGTCCCAGGGATCTGTACTTCAATAACTAAACGGCGACACCAGATTTGTTTCTTTTCAGTTATTCTTTTTGTGCTGGTGACCACGCCATTTTTTTTCAATAATTTGGTAAAAAATTAAAGTAATTGACAGCTGACTCATGACTATAAGCTGCTGTGGCTGCAAAAAAAAAAAAAAAAAACAAGCACCCAAATCTATACTCCCCCAGTGTTTGATACTTGTTATGTGGTGACTATGGCGATGGGCTGTTTGTTTTCTTCTTCTTTAAAATATATACTTTTTGCTCAGCTGTTGAGCTAAATTCACTCATGGTAGTTTTTTTTTTTTTTACATGCTTTGTTTTAGCAACCCCTGTAAATACGTTTGTATCATTTCCTTGTGCTTTTACCAGTCTGACCTCGGGGATGGATTTGCTGGGACCTCAACTCTTTGGACTACTGGCAGTCGTCTGTAATTGGCTTCCACTTTATTACCTAATGTTGGACTTCAAATTGTTTAGAAATGGCTAATGTCACGGTCTATGTTTCTCCTACTTCAGACTAATACGTTCCAGACTGTGAAACGCCCAAATAGGAGGATTTAATTCAAATACTGCATTTGAATTGCAGCACCTTGCTGCTACTTTTCTTCTTAAATCCCATCCAACAACCAAGCGTATCTTTAGCTTTCCATTGGAGAACGTCGACAGTCACAGAAACTTTCTTATGCCTTTACCGGAACGTTTTTATGTGCTTGTAGACATTCCTTACTCTTAACACTGAACAAAACCACAGGTTACGCGCTTTCAAGTAGGTGAGTTGGTTCTGCTTTGTGGACTGGACACATAGATGGCAAATTTTCTCTTGAGAAGCTACATAGATAACACCACACTGATGTGGTCTGATTGGGGTTCTTGTAGATTAACCGTGGAGCTTTGCTTTAAATGGTCTCAAATTGTTAGTATCTTTGGCATCCTTTACCGATTTCTCTCAGTTGTCAAGTGCATCTTATTCCTTTGCACTAAAGTAATACGGCTTCCTGACGTAATGGAAGCCTTCTTTTCTTCATCATCAACTCTGTTCTTACTGAATCGTTTCTGTTTGACCTTCTAAAGAAATCATTTCGAGTCACTCTGCAAGCAGCTCCTTCTCCTCTCCTCTCCTCTATAAACTCAATAACCCCAACCCTCCATCCCACTCGACTTCCTGCTCTAAGCTGACAAATTAATGAGCCACCTCTGGGGAGTCAGAAGAGGAGGGAGCTCTCCTCCCATTATCTTTCCTCCTTTCACTTTCAGCTCCCCTCCACGTCTTCGGAGTAGGTTAAGTATTCAACGGCTAGGGCACGCAGATACTCCTGAGCTCTCTCTGCTACTCAAGGGCTCCAAATTGGTCTGCGCTGAGCCTTTAGCCTTATTAATATGCCGAGCTTCCGAGTCGATTGCTATGCGACTGCTGCAGTATCCGGCCAGGTTCTGGTGAAGGAAGCGCCTGCACAAGGATGCTTTCAGAACGCGTAAAACAGAGCTTTTAAAGCAGTGCACAGCGGGAGGATGTCAGAGCGCCTTTGTGCATAAGAGAGCGGCACTGGTGGGGAGGGAAGAGAGGCACATTCAGCACCCTGCAGCTGAGAGCAGAGGTAGGGTGGAGAGGAGGGGACATGTTGACCTTTTACTGGGATGGACTCGATCAAGCTCTGTCACCAGTGACTCTGCAGGCGTGACACAGACAGCTACTGTTCCAGCTATTATAGTATGGAAAGAAATCGAAGGCAGGGATGTTCTTACAGCAATCTCTATCTCCTCTGAGTTGAGCTTAGTCTGGATGGCAGCAAATCCTCCCAACTCTCCAAACTTCACCGCAAAAAGAGAAAAAAAAAAAAAAGAACACAAAAAACAAAGATATTAAGCAAAAGTATGGCATACATTTATCATACATAAAATATACGGGCAATTTATAACTCACTCGATTCACTAAGTCAACCAGCCAACCATGAGGCTCCTGAAAGAGAAAGCAAAAATGATGTTTTCATTCAACAATGACAATGCAAATTCTGACAAGGATGAAGTAAAGGGCGAAGCAGAGAAGGGACTTCTTACTTTCTGGTAGGTGTTGCTGGGAGAGACTGCGAATATGTTGGCCTCGTCTCCGAAAACTTCCGCCCAGTTCCTCTGACACGACTTCATCCGGTTCTTAAAGTGGTACTCGTTGTCGGGGTTAACGGCCTGGTCACGCCAGACACAGACAACACGGTTAGATTACGTTTGACTAAACCTTTGACTACAGTGCCTTGCAGAAGTACCCTGTGCCTTTATTTTTTCCATTTTGTTCTTGCTACAACCACAAACTTTAAGCCTGGATTTAAAGATTTCCACTGTAGCGCTGACTGTTTGTCCAGAGCTGTTAAACCTCCACCAGTCTCGAGTCTTTTGCGGCCTCCAACAGGCTTTCCCCTCAGACTGCTGTGTATGTAGCTCTATCAATCAGCTCCCCAGTTACGACTGAAGAAAAGAATCTTCACGGCGTAATGCTGCCACCGTCAAGCTTTACTGTGGGGATAGTTTGCTTGGGGACATGCTGGATGTTACGTTCCTGCCTGATGAGAACACCTTCACGAGTTCCATACACGGCGTCAGGCTAAATGCAAACAAGACCTCTTATAGATTCCTTTCAATGACGTCATAATTCCTACAATTCCTCCATAAAAGCAACATTTGTGGTGTCTATTACAAAGAGCTTTCCTGTCAACGTAGTCTTCTAGCTTCTTCTGCAGCCTCTGCCTCTTTGACTAATGCTCTCCTTTCCTGGCCTGGTGTAGGTTTACAGTTGTGCTACTCTTACCATTTGAGAGTGATACACCAAACAGCTCTATGAGACATTTTCAGAGTTTGGGATACTGTATTTTAACCTAATCCTGGTATAAACCATTGAACAGCTTCCTCCTTGAACAGTCTCCGGTGTTCCTTGATCTTCAGGATGGCGCTTGTTCACCAGATGGAATGTCAAACCATTAATATGTTTGAATGCACTTTGTGTTTCTCATGTTGATTTTTTTCCCCCATGATCATCTAAAGCAACTTGAATTGCCTTCTTGCTGAAAGTGTGCTACGCAAGATAAGTTTGCCTTCTGCCTAACGTTCTCCACCAAACCTCCGAGGCCTTCACACAACAGCTGGATCCGCACACTAAGGTGACTTCCGTTGGCTGTGGAACACACAGGATTTTACTTGGGAGCCGTCAGAGTAAAGGAGGCTGAACACAAATGCAAGCAACAGTTTTCAGTTTTTTGATGGAAAATTATTTTTGAAACCATTTCCCCTGAATGTTTTCCCTTTTGTGTTGGGCTATGATATAAATCCCAACTGAACACAGACTTTTGTAGTTAAAATGTGATTCAGGGGGTGTGAATACTTTTGCAAGGCACTGCAGTGTTTTCCTGTCGAATTAGAGATACTTTTTTTCTTCGAAACTGATTAGACGTGGTAACAAAATGATCGCTGCATCTATTCTATTCACCATGGTCAGGACGGCCATCAGGTTCACGGGCACAGGGTCCTGCTTCAACCGCTCTGCAACCAGCTCCACCAGCAACATCAGCATGTTGTAGATCCCCTCGTGGATCTCTGTGCCCCACTTGTGTACGGCGCTGCTGGTCAACAGCTGGTGAGAGAGAGCGAGAGAAGGGAGTCAGTAAATGAGTGCTAATCCAACGCAGCGTCGCTTCACTCCTTTGGCGCTCACCTTTTTAAACGCCTCCGGCATGCACCGATCAATAAACCGCTTGCAGTTCTCGTCGGCGTCTGCAAGGCCTGACAGAGAGGCAGACATTGAGTTCACATTCTCATTCCCAAGCTAAACTTGGAAGATGACATTTGGCTGTCAACACCTCAGACACACACAATAAGCCATGTGACTAAGTGTCCACACAAACAACATGTGAAAAGCTGAATCACCCAACGGTCCCACATACCACCCACATGATGATGCAGATTTTATTTCAGATCACAAAGCTGCCCCCCCCCAACCCCCTCGAGGAAAATCTAATTATCCACACGGTCTTACCATGCCGCGCGAGGCCGGTGGAGGCGATGAGGCACTTGCCCAGGGACTCCTCTCTCTTGTAGGGTATAGACCAGTGGTCAGTGAAGACTCGACTCTCCAGCTCGTACAGGTTGGTGGTGGGGAACTCCATGCTGCCCCCTGAGCAGTTCCCATTCTCGTCGTTGCTTCGCTGGAACAGACAGGCGGGGCAAATTTATTACAGCATGCAGAAGGTGACTCTATTCCCCCAGAGCTCGTCCTGTTGTTTTATGACTGTACACCCCCCCCACCCCCCGGTATGCGAGGATCATACAAATTGCCTCTCGCAATGATAACGACGGACAGGAAGCGTTTGATTCTGGCTCTCCCTCTTCGAGAGCAGAATTAGCAGGCTTGCGTGTCCTCCCTTCTGTGTCGTCTGCCCTTAATCTCTGCTTCACGTTTGCGCACTTAAATAGGAACTCGGGTAATTAGGCCTGAAAGCGGTGTGATGTGTAAGAGCACCCCACTAGACATGTTTGCCAAAGTATTCACCTCAAAATGGTGGCCAATATATTCATGAGTCATGTGTACACTTAAGTGCAGTCCGGTTGCACATAACGGCAAACATATGGCAACATGTTGAGCGACTATTGCCTTACAGGAGGTGTGTACTGTAATCCGTTTGATCTGCAGACCCCCAGGACTAAGCTCTAGCTACATTATAAATGACCAAAAAACTGTTACGGCCCATTTTGCCTATGGGCTCAACAAAGTTCAAATATTAATACAGAACAATGTAGTTAGGTCAACTCTGCCTAATCTGAATGCATACCCAGACCCTGGCTTACATATTATTCAGGTCAGTTACTGTTATGCGGGTATATTGCAGCTTCAAAAAGCTATTTCAAAACTGCTAGTAATTTTTTTAGTCCTTTCATTCTTACACAGTGTCTTTAAACTCCTGCCAGAAGGACCAGAGTTTTCTCTTGCTTTTTACCCAAAACCTTGTTACGCTTATATGAGCTACATCGATGAAGCGTTTATTCGCCGCGCTTTATGATGGATTCAAACAGGCCATCAGATCCGCCGTAGGAAACTTTCGGCAAACCACAACAGTCCGGCTGTGTTTCACGGTGACAAATGATGCTCACTCACAAATCCCGTCTGTGTGGAAAGATTCCCGGATCGCCGAAACCCAAACGCTGATGGTGTGTAAACGAAAGAAGCTCTTTTAAACAATTTTTTTTTGGTTTAGAACTCAATAACACTTAAAGACTGCATGGCATGCTAGCAGCTCAATATCTGGACAGAAGAGAGAATATTTCACAGTAACATGTCTTGTATGACAACATCAGTTGCTAGAATTAGAATAATTATCCTTTATTGCCCCACGAAGGGGACGATTTGTGGGAATGTGTTGGTAAGCAATGGTAATTCCATTTCTTTTGCTTTTGACGCTCCTTCTTAAAATTGCTGGCTTAAATAATCGTTGCTTTTCCGCTTAAAAAAGAAAAAGCGACAATGATATTTTACCTTTCCTTTTTCTCCTAAATACTGTAAAACTATGATTGCTCATGAGAATCTCTCACTGCCCCAGCCCTGGTGTTCAGTGTAATCTTGCATGTAGTAAATAACCTTAAACATGCGACAGTAAAGTGATAGGCCGGGCTTTACGCCTAACAGGAGGAGGCGAAGTGCAGTGAGCAGAAGGGAGGAGGAAGCAGCGGGGGATGCATCACATTTCAACCCTTCCCTTTCTAGGAAAATTAGATATATGACAAGCAGATGGATGAGAGGTGGAAAACAGCAGGGAGACAGGGATAATGGAGATGTTTGGTTAAAAAACGCAACTGAAATACGGCAAAGAAAATATGTACGGTAACTTCTGAGCAGGTACATCAAGTCCCACCCAAATCAGGATTCAAATGCTCAGATTTGTAAACAAGTAGAAATCCCTTAGCAGCAAATCTCTCGAGTTTTTTAATACCCGAAAACATAAGCAGACAGTCAGGTCTCGAAGGTAAAACCTGCAGGTGTGCGGTTGTGCTGGACGACCGGTAACTCTGCCCCACTCTGTTAATGTGCACCTAAAGCCCTCTTGGGAACTCTGCGCAAAAAAAACTGCAACGCGTTTGTGTGTGGCAGGGCGGTTGAGGGACTATATTTAGGAGCATTACACGAGGCCACAGACCAACCACTGGCCTATTACACATAAACACTGCAAATGTGAAATTAAGCCCGCTCATCCTTTGTTTTAATGTCACATGCAGAACGTTTCACATCTCCCAATCTCGCGTGGAAGTGACTTTAGATGAATTCCCAGTCTTCCGTCAGGATGTTGTGCTCTAAAGGTGTTTTGAAAGGTCGGTGGGGTGACACACAGCCCTTCGTACTTGATGCACCTGGTAGTTACTGTGTTATACCGGAATCCTTTGAGCAGCTGAATGGACGATAAATAGAACATTTACCTACAAATTCTATGTATTTTTTCTAACTCAAATTTCCTGCAGTTTTCATAACATTCCTCTGAGTTTTATTATCAATATGTCTCACAGGCAGTAAGAACAAGACAATACTGAAATTGGCTTCTGATTTTTCCAGAGTTGTAAAAGGGCTATTTCACAGTTTTTCCTTCTTAGCTGGATCTGGATCAGCTTAGATCAGCTCAGTTTTAAGAAGCTTTAACACTTAGACTTGTTGATTTTGGACTAATTCTTCCTGACCCCAATGCAGATTACTTAAAGCAACACTTGGTAACCTGCGATAGCTTTAATTTGTTTTTAAAATGATTTTAAAAAGAAGTGATTTTACTTAGTTAGCTGCCTAAATCAGACTCAGCTTAGAAACCAAAAGTCTAATCAAAGACCCTAATTTCAGAGTGCCTAAAATACACAAGAGTGATGAAATTAGGTTTACTATATGTGAATTTAATAAAAATCAAATTAAGATTAGGGTTGTATTTAATCTAGGAATGAGATGATTAATTTCCAGACTGATTCACTATCAGCCAGCCTGCGGCAGACCATTTTTCATTTTTTATACATTACAGTATTCATTAGGTTTTCAAACTGTACAAATCACTCAGCTGCTTATGTCTAATATATCTATAAAATCACATACTTTCAAAGAAAGTACTGATTTCACTGACACCAACAAGTTTTCTGACAGAGCAACAGGTCAGAGGTCAGGCAGTAGAGGAAGCACAACTATGCAATGCTTTAGGGGTCAGTCCAAGCACTCCTACAGTGTTATGTTCAGAGACTTTAGGAGAGGCCAGAGCATTTAATATTCCCCGCAGCACATAAACACAGCAGGCTGGAGGAAGTCAAAACATGTAAGCAAGTATTATCCTTGCTGCTGCGTCTACAAGAGTTATCACCTAATTACATAATAATGAAAACATATGGATCTATACCTTACTATTATCAAAATGGCCACTATGCTATAGAGATATTGCGAAACCGCTTCCAAGTCAAGTTAGAGAGGAGTAAACTGTCCACAGTAGTTGAGCTGTCAGACAATTTGTTGGTTAAATGCAGATAATCCATTGGAAATCACTTAAGAGGACAATCATCGAACCACCCAAAACTAGAGTTTCCTTTCCACATCTGTGATGCTTTCACTGCTACTCCAAAATACTGGCGGGTTTCAGCCTCCAACTTAGCAAGAAAAAAAATGCTACCAGCTAGCTGATGCTAGCTTGCGAATTTGAATGTCCCATTATGCTTTAGCAATAAACTGCCTAAACACGCAGTTTAAGAGCGCGTTTTATATCAGCACGAAAATTCCGACCTGTCCTGCCTCCGTGGGATTGGTGAAGCATCTCCTCCCCACCCCTGACAGCTCACGTTAACGTTGCTGCATGTAGCCCCGAAGCTGCTAAGTTGAGCTAGTTAAATGGGCGAGCCTACTTTCTGTTGCAACTTCCAGCCCGACCGTATTTCCTCACTCGCACGTCGAACCGATGCCTGCTGCCCTTACCTCCCCGTCCACGACATCGTGGTATGCTGGAGGGGGGTCGAACCCACTAGTCCCCGTCCTCCCGCTGTTTTCCCCGTCCCCACTCGAGCCCAAGCCGGTTGAAGGCCCGCTCTCCATCGGCTCGTATCCATAGCCTAGTCCGGGGCTTTCGTTCGTCAGAAGCGCCACTGCCTCGTTGATGTCATTCTTTGCCAGCCGGAGCGCTTTCCGTATCACGTCAGGATCCGGGAAACCCATGCAGAGGAGCGTGGTTATGTGCTGCTCCTCTTCGGTCTCCATTTTTGGGGTGTCTCCGCTTCTCACACTAGTTGTACAGCGGTGCTCGGCACAGCCCAGTAGCTGTGCACGCCGCCATGTTTACAGTCCGCCGCCGCCGCCGCAGCTCGCCTGCCTGTCACGATTTGCTTCCCCAGGAACAGCGCCGACACTGGCGATATGGGGAACTCTGCAGGCTGGCCGCGAGAGCGCGCACAGACAGATTCAGTGATTTGAACCTTGATATAAACAACTGTTTGCAAACAGCACCAAATAGAGTTATTAAGTTTGGAAGTGTATTTACAGCAGCGGGAAACAGAATTTGACATTACTCCTGGAATAATTAATTTTCTTTAACTACAACATTCATGTTTTAAAAAAAAGTTAAAAGAGGATCAAACAGAAACATCAGAACATAACATCCAGTGTTATTATTATTATTATTAATAATAATAATAATAATAATAATAATAATAATAATAATAATAATAATAATAAAACTGTAATCTAGACTGAACAGTGAAAAAATATTAGAAAGAAGCATTAATACATTTTCTACTACCACTAATAATAGTAATGATATTAATAATTTAAACTAATAAAACATAAATGCCAGCTTTTTAATAAAAAAATGCAGATTGCAATGTCCACAAAAAGAGCCTAATAAATAGCTAATAATACTGCCCAATGCAATACATAATTACAGTAACATAATAAAAGACGAGGGAACAGAAGTACAGCTAAATAAAATTTGATATATGACAGCTTGTGAGGTAGCCAATGTTTATCAAAATACAATAGAATAGGTTGCTATGTTGGGGTGACTTTACATTTTTCCTATTTAGGGAATGTGTTTCATCCGCCATGGACATTCAGTTGGTGGTTGGGAAAATATAAGATACTTGGAGGATACATCTAAACACCTGATTATTACCCTGGAATATACATGTTAAGCTTGTATTGTAGTTTAGTCCATAGGAAGCAATATTACGATTTTGGAGGGGCTCAGCTAGAGTCCTGACTTAAATTTGAGGGAGCCAGTAAGAGGGTGATGGCAAAAATGCCTTTCAGCCTTTGAGACTTGATGTTTATCACCAAAGAAAATTATGACAACAACAGTTAAAACATGCAAAATTGATCAGCAAATAAAGAAAGGGTCGGATTGCTATGATACCAATAAGGACCACCCCACCGCCACCAACACCATGATTATTGAAAAGGGCATGAATCATTTCTGTAAATAAACCAGATAAATAGGCCTGTGTATTTACAACACTAACACTCCCTTTTTATTTTGTGATCTTTTGAAGGATGCCTATCTCATGATCAACTAGTAGCACATATCACAATTGACATAGAATGATTTTAAACCAAATTTGCCAGGGAAATGGATAATGTAATTTAATATCTTAAATTTGGGACAGCATTCAATTGCTTTTGAGAGAACTCTAAATAGATGAGATGTGTCCAAAAAGTCACATAATTTTTCAATTTAAAAGATTTTCTTTTCATACTTTCTGATAATGTTTGGAGTTTTTTCCGTATCAGTAAACTCCGTCCCCTTAGAGGAGTGGTTTTGTAGAACACTTTCTCGTTTAATCTGCCATTTTCTGTGTTGTTGGAACGATTCTTCTCACGGGCTCTTTGCGGAAAACTGAACGTAAGTAAATATTTAAAAAAGAGCTAAATTTAAGTATATTATTGTTCTCTAAAGTTATACCAATAAATATTTTTGTCATATTTTTTTTAACATCTTGTAGTAGATACTTGTAGAACATGCAGGTGGTGGACCGTCTAAGGGGCTCCTACGGGCTGCTGTTGAGCCAGCGGCTACACCGCTATAAGAGGAAGTAGCCAGTAAAACGCACTCAAAAGTAATTTATTACTAATTTACAAAAGAAGCTTGTTCAATACCTAATCGTACTTTTTTTCTCACCCATGTAATGCATTTTGATTATTTCTAACATTTTTATCTTTTCACAGAGACATCCTACAACAACCCCTGTTCCTCGCCTCTCCTTCCTCCGCTCTTGTTTTAATTGTTATATTGCTCATTGTTCAGGTTTTATTGTTCTTTCTTTAATGTACATAGTTCATGTTTTTATAAAAAAATATTTCAATTCTGCTTGTTTATTATTTCATAGCTAAAATGATGGTAGAGTTAAATACCAGGTCGTCCTCAGGTATCCCTGTGATGCCTGCCTGGTGAGCCAACATGATGAGAAAGCAGCCAATCAGGAGCTGGGGCCTGCGAGGTCCTGACGTCGTCCTCGGCTGTCCCTTGGAAGTCTGCCTGATGGGCCAACACGATGATGTGGGTCTCGCCTTACTTTACCCACGGTGGGGGCCTCTACTCCGGGGTTCCCACATCTTTTTGCCCTCTGAGGGTATTTCTGACAACGTACCCAGTGTTGAGGTCCCATTTCTAGGGTACAAACACTGGAATACACTTGCCTGGATCTCTAGAGGGGCATTTATGATAACATGTACCCAGGTTTCAGGTCCCATTTATGCTTGAATGATAATGTTTATATGAGCCTAAAAATACTTAATTAAGACTGCTGAGCAGGGTTGTATCTAGGAAGTTTTTAAAGAGGGCTAAGTGGGGGCCACTGATGTTTTTGCGATGTCACACCAAAATAAAGTAGGGCAGTGATACAAATGGGCGCGGCCTAGACTGAGTGAAAGACAACAGAGGCACTGTCCCAATAATTGCACTTCCACCCTTGTGCACTTCAATGGCACATTCCCATTGAGGGGTGCAAGTGCGCAGGATATCCCGATTCTCCAGAGCAGAGAATCTGACCTTGTCCCGCCTTTTTTGCACCCTTGTCCACACCCATAATCCATTGTTGCGTGTGGAATTTTGTGACCAAATTTTCAAAATCTTATCTTCTTTTAATCAATAAAAGTTTAAAGCCAGAGGCTACATCTCTTGTATGTTTTTTACATGACTGGTAAAACCATCATCAGGCTGTTGGCAAGGTAGAATCATTCAAAGAAAAAACGTTGCACAAAGAAAAATGTTGCTTATATTAATAATATACTGGATAATGGCATGTAATTAATGTGGCCGGGTTGCGGGTTAAAAGATTCAGCCTAAATGTTTTTTGTATTTTTTTTATTAGTATTTTTTATTATTTATATATGCGCTGATAGCGGAGCATCCAGCGCTTTAAGCTGCAGGCGGATTTGTGATTCGGTACCAGAGAACGCAGTTTGAAAAAAAAATAGGGTGATATCAGGTAAATTGGGCCTCTTTTTGGTAAATCACTTGGTAAACTGCAAAAAAAAAAAAAAAAAAAAAAAAAAAACACTGAGTGAGGCTGAATTGTGTTTCTGTTGTTATTATGGTTTGTTTTCAACATGTATATATTGACTTGATATAATAAATTATTTTTTAAGATATAGATTTTCAAACAGTTGTTGCAATTTTTTAGGTTCAGGTAACCTGGGCCACCCCTTTAGCTAAATTGAGCCACTCATCAGCCAATATGAGCCATTTGAAAATACAAAGAAAACCTATTTCTGATTTTTTAAAAATAACCCAACAAAAAAATGAATTAACTTTCATTTTAAAACGCAGAACAATTCCGGTGTCAATCTAATAATCCATGAATAGCAACACTGAAATAAAAAAACACACAAAAAACAAGCACAATTAATTATTTGAACTTTTATTTGGAACAACCCTGATCGGTAAACTATCAGTACAATAACTCACCGATCTCAAACGCTTCTTTGTTCTTACGTTTTCTTTAATCCAACATACGAAAAGTCAGGCTGGCAGTCTGTTGGGATTGTGTGTCTATGTGGGAGGGCGACGGAGTCACGTGAACGCCCAGCTCACGTGACAGTATGAACGAAACAAAACATTAACAAAATGGCTGCAACCGGAGAGGAAGCTGCAGCTATGGACAGTATTTCCAAGGAACCAACAGGCGTTTCGGCGGCGTTAATCGCAGCTGCCACCGGCACAGCTCGGGCTGAACGCTCAGACGATCCACCGGAAACCCCGCCTATTGCTCCAAAGAAGCCTGGAGCAAACAGTATGTGGTGTTTTCCATGCTCTTTCTTAGCATCCAAGTGAATCAAATGTTTTAACTTGTACCCCTCCACTCTCCCCCCGAACCGGATTGTGTAAATAACTTATTTTGCAAATGTCGACAGATGATTTGTTGCCTTGCAGTTCTGGGTCCGTGCAGATTCTCATCAGCGATAACCTAGTTCTGCTCCGATGCGTTGTATCCAGGTGATGGAGGTGTGGAGACCGCAGAGGAGGCTGTTGAACCCGCGGAGCCAGACATCAACGAGCTGTGTTCGGATATGTTTGAAAAAATGGCAATTTTCCTGCAAGGGGAGCTAACAGGTGTTTCCCCCCGACTCTATTATTTTTGCGCTTTCTCTAAAGCTGTCTTTGTGTACTGTATTTAAGTAGGTCTAAAATGTATTTACAACTCTTGAACTGTTTTGGACACTACTTAACATTTTCTCAAATTTTACTCAGAATAAGCCCACAGCATTAGAATTCTATCAGTGAAGACAGTCTTTGTTAGTTAGAGAATATGTGGGACAGCCACGAGCTTATTATGAGTAGAGAAGAATGAAAATAGTCTGGGATGATATGTCAGCAGGTCATAAGCAACGCTGAAG
This sequence comes from Apricaphanius iberus, assembly GCA_028564705.1. Lineage (NCBI taxonomy): Eukaryota > Metazoa > Chordata > Actinopteri > Cyprinodontiformes > Aphaniidae > Apricaphanius > Apricaphanius iberus. The sequence goes on from JAPXFQ010000256.1 coordinate 2,006,603, forward strand.
GATCTGCATGGAATTCTGTAAAATAGTGGTTGTGAAATGTGAAAACAAATTTCTGTGTGTCAAAGGAGAAATAAATAAATAAGATAGAAGCCCTTTCTCTCAATGAAATCACATAGATATGGCCAAGTCTCCCAAAACATTGTAGGAGGATATGTTATGAGGTATTGTTGTCAAAACGAAACAAACAAAAAACAGTGAGAGCAATTTCTATACAAAGTCAATTTTAACCCAGAAGCAGGTTTTTGATAGAAAGCAGGGATAAACAGGTATTCATTTATTTTTCTATGCATTACAGTAAGTCCAATAAATAAAAATGACCTTGTCATCAAGACATTGAAAGTTTTAAAATCGCCTTATTAGAGTTCATGGCTATATCCAACAGAGACTCTGTGTGGTTAAATCTACAGAATGCATGATATTACCCTAACAGGGAAGTGTCAGGGATAAAAATTGGATTTAAAAAAGCTTTTATAATTTTTATTAAAATAAAGATTTAAGGAAACATCTTAAGATGATCAGATTAGTAGATGGGATGACATAAGATATAACTTATACTAGATCTTACTATATTTAGTAAATTATGCATGCATAATAAATGAAAATAATATATAATTTGCCAGCTAAATGAACTTACAGCTTATTTCATCTGAGAGTCTGTTTGTGAAATCTGTACTGGAAATCTGTTCTACTCTTGTTTCTTTTCTCCCATGAACATACGGCAAATGTGATTTTCTTCGCAGCGACTTGTGATGATTACCTGCTGTTGGAGAACATGAACAAGCTCACAAGCCTGAAATACATGGAAATGAAGGACATTAGTATCAATATAAGCCGGAACCTGCAGGATCTCAATGACAAGTGTAAGACCTTTAATATGAAAAAAAAAATCTTCATGAATTAGAGTCTGTACATTATATCATTACATCATACAGTGGTTTAATTACCTTGGGCTGAAGAGCTTTTGGATGGTTTGTATGTTTGCTTCAGATGCGAGTCTACAGCCTTACCTGGACCAAATAAATAAGATTGAGGAACAAGTATCAGCCCTGGAACAAGCTGCATACAAACTGGATGCATACTCCAAGAAGCTAGGTAATACACTCAGTATACAGAAGTAGAGAGAATTTATATATATGCTAAAATGCAATTATTACTGAGGAATCAGTGATTTTACATTAATAAAAAATCAGACAGTCCAGTTTCTATTTTATGCCCGATGGTTGTCATTAAAAAATATATATTAGCCATCTGTTTGGAGTGAGACAATGTCTTTTTGTACCAAGTAATGCCCTATCAGGTACAGCAGCTCCTATGGCAGCAGGTTGTGCTCTCACAACACATAATACTAATTTAACTACTTTTACATGTTCACATTATAGTAGAGATTTATTATGCAAAACTGATAAAATTATTCTTATGTGCAAATAATCAGGAATCATCATACAAATTTGGTGCTGTTAAGAATATACTAGAAATATCCTTAGGTACTGGAGAAACTATAGTGAATCCAGCATCATTCAATGTTACAGCAGGATAAATGGTAATAATAATAATAACAAAACGAAAAAAAAATGTAAAGAGTAGATTAAATATGCATAAGTTGTATTTGTCTAAATAGGGAAACAACAATGGGACGGCCACATTGAGATTTCTTCAAAAGGTTATGTAGGAAAATAGCTTTATATCAACCAAGCAAATACGTGTCTTTTGACTCTGTATCATTAATGACACACTTAGCAATCAGACCGTCTTAACTACATGTGATTAACAAAGGAAAGAAAAGTAACAGTTAAACAAATTGAGACAGACTGATTTATAATTTCCTTCTGAATCTAATGAATAAGGCAACCTCTTTTAATTAACTTAGTTTTTATTAGCATGATAATCAAAAATGGTTTTATTTAGGGATGTACCGAAACTGCTATTGGGTATTGGCCCCCGATACCGTCTAATGTACTTTTATCACTTAGAATTAATACCATGAACTTAAATACTGAAATTAATACTTAAAATGTGGACACTGCAATAATTTTACAGAAAACATTCATTTTTAACTTGAAATTTTAGGTTTGTGGTTTTTATTAATATTTAATTTTTTTATCTAATTCACCTTCTATGTTGTAGCAGAGAAGAAAATTAAACCGTCTTTCCAATTCATTGCATTTTTTTTGTGTGGTAGAAGTATCAGCATTGGTACTTGGTATTGGCAAGTACTTAAATCCAAGTATCGGTATCGTATCAGTTTGAAAAAAGTGGTTTCGTTGAATCCCTAGTTTTTATTTTAATTTTACTTGAGAACATTTCATTTTTAAACCATTCCAATAGTTAAAATTGGTTATCATTTCATCTCAGTTATACAGACTTGACACTCTTATCTATAGGAGCAACAGTTACATTTTTTTTTCTCTGTCTAGAAGCCCGATTCAAGAAACTGGAGAAACGATAAAGAAAAGAGGAGGCGGCAGAGTGAGGGTTTCGGTGCCTTCTCACCTTCTTCAACCCTATCCTGCCTTCCCTTTCCCTTACCAGTAGACTTTGAAGGCTGCAGAGGGAGGAAATGAACTGAGCCTCAAGTAAAAAACACTCAGAAAGACTTTGGAACCTAAGTTGTTCAACAAAGGAAGCAGCTTTATGCACATTAACTAATACTACAGTGTTTGCTTTGGATGTGACTCTAGTATCACTGGTCTCTGTTGGTGCAACCAAGATGTGCAGTCTATACCCACATTTGTCTGCCCCGGTTCTAGCGTGCCGTAAATAATATCAGGAAGATGTTCTTATGAAAGGGTGAAGTTAAATTACTACATTAAGCCTTTTTAAAACGTGTTAATCATGTCCTAAACTTCTTTCAGGTATTGATCTGATGGCTCTGCATTAACTTATTTTTCAGGCATTGTGCGTAACCACAAAACTGCTTATAACTGATGCTTTGTTGAAATGTTGAGTTTAAAGACAAACTCCAGAGTTGGTTTTAAATGTACAGCTCATGTGAGATTCTTTATTAATTCATGCTGTTCTGAAAATGCAGCACCTAAACCCAATTTTTTTGTTTTGTTTAAATAAACGTACTTAATCCCACTACTGACAGCAGGTGGCAGTCTTGCACCATGACTGGTTCTTTAAGCTTTTTGGACATCAGAGTTGTTTTCTGTTGCTTTGTGGGAAGAATCTGCTGTTTGATAGGTAGGAGTTGAGTTACAGATTTCTCACGGAAGGGACAACAGAGGGAAACGGGTGGCAGATACTTGAACATTCACACTAAAGGGTTGATATCTGAAAATTGTGTTGGTTGCTCACATTATTTTCCATCTTCATGTCGGCTGAACCACAGCAGAAACCAGAGAGGTTATTTTCCAGGGGAAATAGATTATCTAACTTACTCGATCTCTCTTCTGATTGTATTCCGATTTCCGTGTGCGTACTGCTCCATGCACACAAGGGTGTGTATTTGTGTGCAAGTCTTAATCTAAAACAGGTCTCTGTCATTACTTCAGCTGAGACCCTGGCACAGAGGGAGCTCATTATTCATACTGTAACATTATTTACTGTTGCTCTGTGATCTTTCCATTTCTCCCTCTCCTTGCTTTTTTCACCGCCCCCTCCCTCCCTCCCCATGCCCCTAGGGAACACACTTCAGTCCTTTTCAAAAAAGCTCTCATCTCTGTGTTGTGAAACAGGCTTTGGGTCACTTTCTGGAGGCTATATGTGCATGCCAGGAGGTAGTCAGGCAAGGTTGAGAAAGGTAACATTCATCATAGCCAAGCCTCTAATGTTATTAAGTTTGGGTGGGTATTGCAAGTTTTGTGCTAAATAAATGGCTTGGCTTAAAGATGTGGTACGTGGAAGGGATTTCTGTTGTTTTATAGTTTACTTAAAAGCAGGTTCCAGCTATAGTGGAAAAACTCAGTTTAGGTAGATTAGTCAAGGCAACTTTATTTGTATAGCATACTTTCATAAACATGCCAATTTACATGATTTGGGGAGAACAATAATATACATTGTATGAAAAACATATGACACATTAAAACATGAAATTCCAGCCATTATCAATCGCTTTCTCAAATGCAGCTCTAAACACAAGTTTTTAGATCTTTTGATTTAAAGCAGCTCTTTCAGCAGCTTTGCAAAAGTACTAACACCCCCCATAATACCTTACATTCAAGATCCCCATTTATTTCATTTTTTATTAAGTGATTGTCCAACACAAGAAGTATATATGTATGTATGTATTTTTACAAATAAAAATCTGAAAGGTTTAGTTTTGCATTTTCTTTCAGCCTCCCTAATCTAATGCTTTGTTGAACCACTAATTTTTACCTCTGCCAGGGAGGTTATGTTTTTGGCAAGGTTTTTGTTTGCTAGTTGGCAAAAAAAGAGAAAGGGTTATTGGTGGATTTTGATGACATTTTCTGGAAATGTCTGCAGTCGGAGTCAGAACAAGTGATTAGAACATAGAGTTAACCCGAAAACCTGGGCGGAGGGGAATGAGCTGCTTGGCGGATGTCTGCGCTCTCCAAGTGCTTTTGTAGTTCTAATTACAACTAGAGGTCTTCTGAGGTTTTAGAACTACCAGCGTTGCATGTCTGCAGGTTGACATTTTTGTCTGATTTTTTTTTTTGTGGTACCAGACCTTGGGCTTAGTCAAACTGGATGTTTCTGAACAGCTTTTTCAAAGGGAAGTTAAGTTTTTCTTCAATTTTGTTTAAAAAAAACATATATTATGTTCATTTACTCACCCAGACAAATCTGGACCCACTTGAAGTCCTTCAGAAAAAGTTTATATGCAGTTGCAATCAGCATATATCCATATAATAGGAGTCAATGGGGGCAGTAGATTTGCCACCTGAAATAAGGCATTATCTGCCCCAAAACTCCTTCATTTAACAAATGATTTGAAAAAAAAATGAACTTACCATCCAAAGCCTGAATGTTTATACTTCTCAGACAGCAAGTTTGCACCCAGACACAGACGTATTGATGGACGTATTTTTCGCTTATAGTTCTTTGTTGGTTTTTCCGTGTTGCAAAGCAATTACCCACCAGGACAGCTGGGGGTGCTGACGTTTTATGGCAGGTCAGCCTACCATTGCAGTGTTATTTCTAGTTTTAGACTAGACTTTATTTTTTTCAGCTTTTGAACGCATTCCTCCCTCAAGGAGCAATGGAAAGTACGTTTTGATTGAGCTGGCAAGCTTTTTACTAGAAATTCAGCTCAGAGAATACTCTTAAAAACACATGTAAACAAACAGCAGCCTGTTTTGTTGTTTCTCTACACATCAATGTCTTCAAAATCGCCAAAATACCATATTTGATAAATTGCCCTTTCAATATAAAGCCTGTAATGCCAAAACACTGCATTGACTACTGATTATATCAGCTATAGAGGACCATTCTGGTGTAATGATGTCTGGCTGATGTTGGGCTGAAATGTTAAGAACCATTTTCTTGTCCTTCCATTTCACAGTCATACACAACTTTGTGCTGGTCTATGATATAAAACTCCCATAAGACGCATTGAAACATTTAGTGGTGATGTGAATGTGACTAAGTTCAAATGTATTAATTCCTATTCAAGATTATGTACGTTTGTGACTCATTGCTTACAAAATGAAGACAGTTCTTGCCTTTTCTACTATTTATTACTCAATCAAGTTTTACAGCTGTTTTCTTGTTGTAAAAAAGTTTATTTTCTCTAAAGCATCTTATTTGACACCTACACATTTTGCTGTAAAGAACAGAAAACCTTGGTAGTCTCTAGCTGCAATTCTGTCTTTCTTACACTTGATTCTTCTAGTATCAGTGTGATTGAACGTCAAACATGTCTTTTTCTTTTTGCCTTGCTGGCTTTTATTTTGACAAACATCAAAGAAAACGAGGAATGGGATTTTCGAGAGCATAAATAAAGAGCTTTATCCTCTTGGAAAGTTTTTGCAAGATTTTGGCTATAATTTTTTTGCACTTTCCACCCTTAGTCATGGTTTCTTTGTTGCCTTAGATAAATACTTGAGGCAGAACACAGCATACGGGACTGCACAATAAGAAAATTGAGACATGGGCTGTGTTCTTAATATTATTAAAACCCTTTTTTTTTGCACAAAAACTACATTGAATTGCTTTATCAAGTGGCATCGCACATGTCTAAAATTGGCTTAAATAAGCATTTTGAGAAATTTGCAGTCATCAATTGTTTCTAAGCTAATCATAAAGGCTAGGCACAAGTGAAAATAGTTGCTATGTCCAAAGAGAATCCCATGATTATGTGCACTTTTAAATCATATTAAGTTTCATTTAGCTCACAAAGTCTCCATCATGCTGACAATTAAATCTGTCAGGAAGGTTAATAATGTTGCTAAGCTGAGGCATAAGGTGTATATAAATCAAAATTAAAGTGGGGCTTTTCATATTGTAATAACTGCATAATTTTGCTTTTGTGGTGTTTTTATTCCATTGTCGGTTCACAGGATCGATTCTAATTGCATTTAGACTTGGAATGAGGTGCTTTTACACAATCTCCAATTTTTTTCCTTTGCACTATAATATTCTTTTGATATTTTACATCTCTGCTTTGTGTTTCAGGGATGTATGGAAAGACACTGCTTTTAGCAAACCAAATTTCACAGCAGTGACTCAATATTTCTTTAATTTAATGTAATGGTATACAGACAGTACCTGCAGTGATGAATATTCACTTACCTGAACATGCTGGAACTTTGAAGCGTATCCAAAAAGGAGGGCTTTTTAAAAAAAAATGAAATCTTTGTAGTGTTATTGTCTGACCACTTAAAGGCACTGAAATTGTATATGGAGCACAGAATGTTGATACCTAGATGATCATGCAATGATTTAGAAATATTTAAAAAGAAGTCAGTCATTCTTCTGTTTTTTTCACACCCTTCATCCAAATGCACATCCACTGTACATAATGGGATTGCTTTACAAGCACGTAATACATGATACATGTTACATGATTTTTCACAAATTATGCTTTAAATCATACTTCATGTTTATTCTATAGAAAAACATGTTATATAGTCAACAGAAATGCTGAAGTAAGAGACAACATCTTAAGAACATAATATATATTCTCTTAATTTCACAGAGCAGATTTGCATAAGCAAACGGAGGCTTGGCAGATGTGGTGAAGACTTGGATTGTTTTATCCCCCACATCGACAGAATGGCTGTCTTCAGTCATCATCGTAGAGTGAATAGCAATGCTCATTTCAGATTCAAGTGCAGTGTAGAGTTTCGAACTAGAAAGGGGTCCTTTTTTTTTGAAAATTTATATTTTTACTAAAATACCCAAAATAATGACCAGTCAGCAATATTCATAACTCATTTATACAGTTAAAAAAAAATTGATTTAGGGATGAGTTTCTCTTTAGTCATCTTATATAGTACCTTACAATATTTCAGTCTACTGCTCAGTACATCACAGAGGTTGGACATTTTATATGACTTGATGTTTGTGAAAAAAAAATCCTATACTGTTTATCAGTCAAAAAATAATAATAATCATAATCATAATAATAATAATAATAGATTTTAAAAGTCTGACTCTAATTGGACATAATAAAGGGATAGTTTTGATTTTTTAACGTGAGGCTGTTATGTCAAGGTGACTATCTTACCTGCAGAAAATAATGCTCCTAGCCTCTCCCTCAGTTATTAATATGGGCTATTTAGAAAAGAAAAAAGGCCAAAACAGTATTCTGTCATCTTTAAATAACGTCAATCTCAAAAATGTCACACTTAATTATGAACATGCCAGCGGATTCATGTTTGCACTGAATTGTTATTTACTAAGAACCTTTTGATCATTTTATAGGGGATATGGAAGTAGGAGCACCATCAATGGTCTTCCTGTGTGAAAAACATACTAATAACAGATCATGTTATATTCATTTTTATTCACCCTTAGATCTCCATAAGGGAGTTAGTTTTTCCAGTTGTGCTCTTCTTTATGCATATTCCAAACAGGAAGATCAATGATGGCGCACATCATCCATTTCCTGTATAACCCTCTGCTTCTTTTTAAATGAAGGTTCATGTTTCAATTAACTGTCATATTTTTAATACTGTGGTTGTTTTAAGACCAACTAAGCTCCATTTATACCAAGTAAAGATGTTGTTAAAGTTTTCTCTAGCAGATAAGATGTTGACCACTCTGAAATTTTGAAAAAATTATGTGAATCTTATTCAGATATTTCTGACAGTTTGGCCTAGTTTGTTTCGGCTTGATAGATGTCAAAAACTTTCACAACAATATGACTGGGAAAAGTATCAAACACATGTCTATCAGTGCTGAAGCACTGGAACTGATTTCTTCAACACTCTCAAATGGGGCCGGTTTACAATAACATGGCAGTATCCCACACCACAGACTTGTGTAAGTGTAAGGCGAGCACATATGTGTTCTTCTTCTTTTTTTTTTTGTTGCTTTTTTTTGGAGTTAGGACACTTGAGTGATTTTCAAACCACATTTGTTCTTTGTTTTCCTGTCTTGTTAAGAATGAGCATTTATGACTGGCCAATGTCAACTTCAGCAATGTTGTGAAATCCCCTTGTATTATTTTGTCTTCTACTTTCACACGCATAATGGGTGAATAGTCCTCCATAACCTCACTTTAAGACACTTAAATGTCCCTGTAAAGCTGTGACACTACAAAGCCAGCCAAACAGCTTGAAAGAAGTGACAGTGGGGGGGGGTTCATGTTTACATCCATTTAAAAGAAGCCCACAGATCTGGTTGGCATTTGGGTGCAAATAAAAGCCACATGTGAGATCTGAGGAGCTGCGTCAAACTTCAAACACCTTCAACGAGAAGAATCTGGAAATCCACATGAGGTCAACTTTTGGCATGGCAAGCATTCAGCTCACTCCGTTTCTCAAACCGTTACATACAATGTACACATGCGAGGATGCTGGAGCTTTCTAAGACCCTGTCACGTCCGTTCCCTAAGAAACTCAAAACCAAAATCTCTGCCTCTGCGAGCCATGTTCCTTTGAAGAGTTCAACCAAAGCTAGAATTCAATCCATTTTGAGTAAACCCAAATGTTCAGACCTTCACTCCATTCAGGAGAGCTAAAAAGGGGATAAGATGAATTGGAGGTAATACTTTAGCTCCTGAGATCCAGCTCCTATGGTTTTCTTTTCCACTTAAACTCAAAACAAACACTTTAGACCTGTCCCTGGTAATTTTGATTAAAATTCACGTTAGGTCAGTACTGGCTTGTCTCCCTCAATGTTGCCATTGCATGAATATTCCACCTCTGTGTGAAGAGTAATTCCTTTGGGTACATTTTTTTCACACTTTGTTTAAATCTATCCAGCGTTTTTCCTTACAGCTCTTATGGAGTCAGCTCAGACTCTTTGGCACCAGAGCCATCAGTGTTCACCTGTCTCTATCTGTGCATATTGGCACCCCCATGGACACAGGCCAGACTAAAACGTACATAAGAGAACTGAATTTTTACTTGAGGTGACAAGAAGAAGAAAAAACTTTTTTTTTACTGTACATTTAATACATCACAAGAAATTAGCTTTCAATTAAAATTCAGGGAAGACATTATAGGTCTCTCTAGGTCTTCTTCCACCAAGCTGGTTCCAGGGGTAGTGCAGCGCCAGAGCACTGGTACTGAACTAGCCCTGGAACCAGTGTTTTTTATGGCTGTACAACCCCATTCAGCACCCCTAAGCCCCCTACGTAGTTGTGTATACAGCTTACTTTTCTCTTGTAACTGGTTCTTTGATTTTCCTCCACCAAAGCAGGCGTTTCTTATGTGGAACCAGGGCTTAACCTACTACCAACTCCTTAGTGGCAAAACACACAACCACTATTTACATTTCGAAAAATGAACAATGTATGTAACAAAGAACATGTTATGTACAGATCTGCAAATCTAGCAAGGTGTGGAAGCACAGCAGCATCACTTATAAGACCACGATGAACTACTCTGTTACTAAAATCTTTCTCTTGCCCGCTTCCGGTTTTTCATCCCCTTTGTGTGTGCTGCGGTGCATTAGATGAAGTTATGATGCAGCACCAACTAGGGTCCGCATTATTGAAAAAGCTACCGATTCTTTGATGCTGAAACAACCAAGCACTGGCTCAGACACCAGCACCAAACTAGCACTGGTTCTTTTTGGGTGGAAAAGCCCAACCAACAGCAGCATTTCTCTGCGTAGCAACAACTGCTGCTTAACATTTCTGACCATTAAAACAGTATCTAAAGGAGACTATACAAGAAAAGAGCTCTACCCAAAGTAGAAGATGCAAGAATTCCTAAATCAGGTTTGCAAGAACATAATAATGTTCTTTTGTCACTGCAGCTCAAGGAAGGAACATTTATTTCTTTATTTTTACAAAGTGTGATACAAGCCTTAACTTGTGAGTGGTTTTTCAGTAATTTAAAGTGGACCCCCACATATTTGAAGTTCAGGATTCGTGGATTCACATATTTGAAGACTTTTTGTGTGGAATGTGACTCAAAATGAATTTGGTCAAATTTAGACAAGTTAAGTTTTTACCCAGTCTGTGATGGTCTGAGATCTGTACAGAGCATATTTATTCTCCTGCAGGGAGATTCTTTGTTCCATGTTCTTTGACAGAGGACACAAGGCAATATGTACAGTGCTCAGACGGTTTTTCACCACTTAATCATTCAAAGGAGTTCATTTATGCAGTGCAGTATCATCTAGTGACAGACATGACATTCACTGCTTCATGTGGAGAATAAATAAAAAGGTTAAATACATTTATTTCGAAATGTGTATTTGATAGTGTGACAGTGGGGGAAAACAAACTTTAAAAGTTAGATTTTTTAAACATTCTGTATTATTAAAGTTTCTGAAAATTTTTTTTAACCTTAAATTATATTAATTAACTGTTAAGACGTTTTACTGAATGTTATGATAAGGTTTTATTGAACTTATGGTGACAATTGTTATTAAGCCACTTGAAGAGTTCTGATGTTAAGGTATCCAGATCTCCTCACACCTTCACTCCAAACCCTAAATGAGCTATTATCTTTTGGTCTACTACCCTGATACCGTCCACATACTGAATTATTATTTATATCATTTTTTTAAAATTATATTGAGTTAGAAAAAAAAGTTTTATTGAATTACAAAAAAATTGGTCGTACACATGAATGGTGGTAGTGCTAAATGTGTGTGTGTGAGGTAGCCACATATTCATCCATGAAGGATCCATTTTAGGTAACTGAACCCCCAAATTTACTTTACGGATTTAAACAAAGCTTATCCTGATTACTCCGAATTGTCTTGCCGGTGACGTTGTTGTAGAAACTTATGTCCAAGTATGCAGCATGTATGTTGCCTATCCTTTCTGGTTTGAGCATCAGGCAGAAAAATATGTCCCTACTCTTCCAGTAAACATAAGGTTTCCCGAAATTTTCAAAAGTGTCCAGAAGAGAATGGAGAAAGAGAGGGGGAGGTAGGATTGATGGCTTTACCCCCTCTGGTTTCTAGATTTGTACACTCTGTAATAGATCTACAACAGATGTGTGGGACTGGATGTTGAGGTTGTGTAATGTATGTGGACTCATGAGAAAGAAAAAGATGAGACTGACCTTTTACATCTTTGGCTAATTTGTATGGTTAACCTTAAGTGACTTTTCACAAATCTTTAACATGTCTTTGTCTTATCACCCAGCCCCTTTAATAATTTACTCAGTTTCATCAACAACACAATGTTTGACCCTCTCGAGAACATACACATAAGGCTTCCCTTTACTATGCAAAACTCAGTATTTGATACAGCTGCTCCACTGAGTCAGTACTATGTATAACTACAAACAAATCTGTGGCCATTGTGCTTTGCAAAAAAAGCTAAGTAAGATTGGATGGAAAACATCCATGAGCATCAGTTTTCAAGTCAGGCTGCTGATTCTGAATTTGATTTAGGTACGGACTTTTACTTGGCCATTCAAACACATGAATACGCTTTGATCTAAACTATTGTAACTCTGGCTGCGTGTTCAGGGTTGTTGTCCTGCTGGAAGTGATAGTCTTCTCCCCGTACTGGCAAGGCAAGGCCATTTTAGCTGTATAGCACACTCAAACCATCTTCACATTCCCTGTACCCACTGAATAAAAGCTCTAGTATGATACTGCCACCAGCATGTCTAATGGTGACCATGGTGTGTTCGTGGTGATGTGTGCTGTTTTCCTTGTCTGATAGCATCATGATAGAACATAACAGTGCCACTTGGTGTGAGTACCATTCAGCCATTAGCTACAAGGGGCGTTTTGGTTTGTAAACAGGAACACCCCATATCAAAAACAGAAACACCTTCTCTTATTAGCTCCTGAACTGTAACTTCACATCTGGTCTCAATCAATATTTCAAAAATAAGATATTGTGATAATTTTTAATACATTAACATTGCATTATTTAAACATAAGGACAACATTCAAAAATACCAACAATATAATCTGTAATTTTAGGTTTAGGAATTAAAATCAATGTTGTTTGTTCTCCTTTGACATTTAGGGTTAGATAATAAAGTTTTGTCATGGGTGAATTTATGTGAGTTTGATCCGAATTTCAGATCAGTTCAGGTACAGTTGACCTATTCATTTTTAGGTTTAGGCGTTCAAAAAGACAGTTTTTTTGTCCTTCTGTGACCTTAGGTTTAGAAAAAATACTTTATGGAACTGTTAGTTTATTTAGACAGATGTCAAACAGCAGAAAATATGTATTTCGATGCCCCTTCTGTTGGTTGGTGAAACGCTAGTTTAACCCCCACAGAGGCGTTTTTGTAGCCCATCCAAACGCCCCCACAGCTAGCCTGATCCTAAACCTTTATGTTGGTCCATCACATACAATCTCAGCTAAACATATTAAAGTCTGTGGATGAACTGTGCAAACTAGATAATAGCTGAAGGGGTATGAATACTTTTGCAGGAAGCTATAAATTAAATTATTTTCCCTTTAGTTTTAGATCTTGTTTGTTTGTTAATATGTCTGCCTTTTGGTATATGAAGCAGCCTCGGTTGCACTGGGTCACCTGTAAACACAGCAATACCCTGCTTTAACAAAACATGTAATGACTGGGATACATATGAATTAAAACTCACAGATTATTAATCAGTGATGAAGAGTGTAAAACTCATTCATACATGTCAGTGTCCTGTTCTTTTGACAGAGCCCACACAATTTTGTTGGTATTATATAAGCCTTCATCACAGGTGCTCTGGTAGATCTTTGCAAAAAATCCAAACTTCTCCTGATAAAACATGGTGGACTTCTTGTTGAATCTATTAAAGGAAGGACAAAGTGAATACCAAACATCCTTAGGATCCTACGGTCCTAAATAAGATGGGAGACGAGGAAATAGTTATTTTGGTAGCAATGCAGGACCTTGACGGCATGCAGTTGTGTATATGTGTGTGTGTGTGTGAGACGGTTCCCCAGGCGTGTCTGTCATGCCACCGGTGACCCTCAGATTCCCTCCTGTGCGACGTCATTTCACTTCCCCTCTTTGTTCCCTCGCTTATGAGGATCTTTCTAAATATGTCTTTTTGTTTAAAGACTCTCGACGGCCCTCCTTCCTCCTTCACTTGGCAGCAGTGGGTGTGTTTGTACATTGACACCCTATATAGCTGGTCCCGAAAACAGGAACTGTTGGGATGCAGATGAGGATGCTGAAGGGTGGGTCCTTTCCCTTTGCGGAATACACCATTTTGTTTCTGAACACATTAAATTACAACTATATAGACTTTGTTAGGAGTGGGACACAAACTTCTAAGCACTATTTATTTCCCAGGGAGAAAAACTCACCGTGACTAACCTCCGATCCTGGCCGCAGGATGATGCTGGGAAAAACACTCTCTCCAGAGACCTTTCAGGAACTGCTAATTATATTTCACACAGGCATGTTGTCATCCTCTCTTTAAGTCATCGGGAATATATCAAGGTGTTGCACAGCGCAAAAGTATACACGAGTGGTTGGATTTCATCATCTAAGATCGCTCAGTGATTTGGATCAAACAAACACTGGAAACACAAACGCTTGGACATTTATTTGAAGTCCAAAGGAAGCACACATGCTTCTCTCCTCATTGGAAAATGGCTCTTGTCCAGGTAAATTTGTCAATTCCAGACTGCCACTGGTTCCAAAGTTTCCCCTGCTGTAGTGTAAAAACAAAAAGAATCTGTTGCGGCCATTCAAAGACAGCATAATAGGATGCAGCAAGCATGAGAGCTGATAAGTGGACCACAGGGAACGAGCCATAAAACAAGCCTTTGCCCACTGCATGGCCCAGCAGAAAACAGTGACTTTTTTTTAAAAAAAGGCGCTCACTTGCATCATTTAATATTTCTGCAACTTAATACAATAGAATAGAAATACTTTATTAATCCCAAAAGTTAAATTTCCTTGTTACAGCAGCACTACAAACAGAATAACAGCACTACAAAAAGAATAAAAAAGATCAATATACAGTACAGACAAAAAGTTTGGACACACCTTTCTTATTCAATGCGTTTTCTTTCTTTTCAGGATACATTGTAGATTCTCAATTAAGGGCATCAAAACTATGAATGAACACATGATGTATGGAATTACTGTATGTACTTACACAAAAAGTGTGAAATAACTGAATACATATGTTATATTTTAGATTCTTCAAAGTAGCCACCCTTAGCTCTGATTACTGCTTTTCATTTTCTTGAGCTTCCAGAGGTAGTCACCCAAAATGGTTTTCCAACAGTCTTGAAGGAGTTCCCAGAGATGCTTAGTACTTGTTGGCCCTTTTTACCTTCACTCTGCGGTTCAGCTCACCCCAAATCATCTCGATTGGGTTTTGGTCCGGTGACTTCGGAGGCCAGGTTATTTCAAAATTTTTGGAAAAGTACTATATAATTCCATATGTGTTAATTTATAGTTTTGATGCCTTCAGTGAGAATCTACAATGTAAGTAGTCATGAAAATAAAGAAAACGCACTGAATGAGAAGGTGTGTCTAAACTTTTGGTCTGTACTGTACAAACATATAGCAACAACACACAATGATAAAAATTAAACAGCAGTATATATAACAATTGCAGTTATTAAGGTTGATAAAAAAAAAGCTAATGGTCCTGTCAATCACCTCCCACCCAGTGAGGATTTGTTGTAAAGTGTTATGGCTAATGGGAGGAATGATTTCCAGAACCTCTCTCTATGACATCGTAGCTGTCCCAGTCTGGTAGAAAACGAGCTCTGCTGTCCCTATGTCTCTAATGGTCTCAAAAGTCTCCACATTATGTCCAATGATTTTTCCCGCCTTTCGAATGAGTTTGTTCATTCTGCTGGCATCCCTGGAGCTAATGCTGCTCCCCCAGCACACCACAGTAAACGTAATGGCAGTAGACACCACAGCCTGGTAGAACATCTCCAACAGTTTACTGCACACACGTAAGGAACTGAGCGTCCTCAAAACAAAGAGTCTGCTCATCACCCTCCTTTACACAGCGTCTGAGTTGACCGTCCAATCTAGTCTGCTATCCAAGTGCACACCCAGATATTTGTAGCTCTCCACCATCTCCACCTCCTCACCTAGAATCATGATGGGCTGGTGAACAGGTCTCTTCCTCCTGAAGTCAATAATTATCTATTTTCTCTTATTGACATTCAGAAGGAGATGGTTCTCACTGCTCCAGCCCACAAAGCTGTTCACCAACTCCAGGTATTCCTCCTCCTGCTCACCCCTGATACATCCAACCACCTTAGAATCATCCGAGTATTTCTGCAAGTGGCAGGAGTTAGAGATGTATTTAAAATAAGAGGTATACAGGGCGAAGAGGAACGGGGACAAAACTGCCCCCTGAGGGGCTCCTGTATCACAGACCACCACATCAGACAATATATTCCCAAGCCGCACAAACTGAGGTCTGTCTGTAAGGTAGTCCATGATCCAAGAAATGGTGGATAGGCTGACCATCCATGAATCCTGGTCAGAGGTCTTTGTGTATGGTGGTTACGTGTTTTCCTGCTGAAGGAATGGGTTCTCCCTGGGTACCCTGGTTTCCCCTGTATTCCCAAATCATGACTTTTAGGTTGATTGGATAATCTAAATTGTCCTTCAGTATGAGTGCATGTGTGATTCTCTGTGTCGCCGGTGATTCACTGGGAACTGGTCGTAGTCTTAATCAAAAATTCAGATATGAACTTCTTTTATATTTTCTTCTTCATTTATGTTGGTTTTTATATAAAAAAAAACTGTTATAATGTAAAACACCACCATTTATTCAGTCAATCATTGTTTAAACTTTAATGGCTTCTAAAGATATTTAGCTTAATTTGTAGGTTTAGTTAAATTAGTTTGTGGAAGAAACTTTGATCAATAGGTATAGGAATGCTTTTTCAGCTTATGACTGTTTGTTTTCCCATCTGAAAACACCCTCAAAAGAAAGTTTTGTTCATTTGCCAAGGGAACTGAGTCAGATGTGTGTAATCAAAGCTTGGAGCCAGTTTACAGAAAAATTTCCAAGTTTAAATTCAGGAAACTTGGTGCACAGATGTGGCACTGGCAAAGAAAGAGCTAATTTTGGTAAGGATGTGCTTCACTTTCCCAAAACCATTGAAAAAATACAAATAACTCTGGCAGCACATGAACTGATTGAGTGTTTATTGTTTACAAATATGTTGGACTCTAAATTAAACATCAGACTATTCAATAAAGAACCACGATCTAGCCCCAGTGTTACCCTGGACCTGTCACCAGCCTATCACAAGGCCAACTCATAGGTCAAACAAATCGACCACAGATAATTTTCCAATCAACAGGTATGTTGATTGATAGCTCCTCCAAGTCTGAGGCTTTATTTCTTCAAGGTTGAGGTTCAGGGGTTCATTCTCTGCCTCAAGTGGAAGGGTTTAAGTATTTGTGTCTTGAAGTGGGAGATGGATAGATGGATAGCTGGATTGGGGCATCATCTTATCTTGAAAACAGACCTGACTCCAAAAGTTGGGGGAGTAAATGTTGGCGGTGAAAGAGGGAAAGAAAGAAAAAGAAGAAGACGAAAACATATGAGCACAAGCTTGATCGTGGCACAATGGACCATGAGGCACATTGGACTGTTTTAGTACCAACAATACAGCAGGTGAGAGTCCCAGGTTCACGGGCCCTTTCCACGTGTTGATCCAAAGTTACGCTGTTGGCCGTATGTTCACATAGTCTTCTGACAGTACTCCAAACAGGCTCAATACCATAACTTCTCTTAAGATTATGCCATGTGGTCCAAAGGTTGGTACAGCTGATTTTGTCATGGCAGGTCCCACCAAAAAGGGGATGGATGTCTGGGTTCCCCTCTACGACATGTTACCCACCTGACCCAAAGTTGGAGAGATGCATTGTTTTGGGACGTGGGAGGAAGACAGCATGCCCTGAAAGAACACATGCATACAGAACATACAGAAAGACCTCTTTGCTGCAATGCAACTGTGTTCTGACATGTTGTCCTTAGAATATGAATTTAAAATGATTTTCTGTACATAAAAGACTAGAAATACTGAATAATCAAGCATAATTAAGCAACATGACATGGCTTCGGTTCTTATATCTATGTCTATTCCTTTGTTCGTGAAGTGATTTCTAGGTATTCATCGGCCTATCCTGTTTTGGATCCCATCCGGAAATTTTATCCACACCAATTGCTTTTCCACTCAGCTTCTTAAAGGGCATCACAGTCCACAGGTCTATTTGCAGACCGTCGAGTGTGTTTTCCGGAATCGCAGTTCTGAAATAGTTCTGTCAAAGAAAGCAAAGGGAGCCAGGAAGGCACCCCATTTGGATTTTGGTACGGATATCCACCTTGAACAATAAACGATGGTCCCATAACTGTCTCAGAGAAAGCTGAATGAAATTACCATATGGGCGATGCTTGGAAGTGAGGGGGAATGAGGTGGGACATGGACAGTCGGAGAGCAAGAGAAGAGGAAACTGAAATTAAGACCTTCTTTGAAGACGGTCCTCCGAGAGCTCGGTGTGCAAGCGTCTTTATTTTCTAAGTATTTCTTGAAGCTCTATTGTGAAGAAAAAAAACTTGTCTCATCACAGAGCTGTCTGCACTTTGCATTTCAATAAAACTAAAAAATCTCATGTTCTGAATCCAGAGGTGCACTGGCCAACAAACTGACCTTTTTATCAAATCATTTAGTACCACCCACCAAAGTCGGATCAGTTACTTGAGCCCCCCCACTATGATCCTGCTAGCTAGACAGTGGACTGTTTTATTTCCTGGCAAGTTGCTGCTCTACCTCACAGTCCAAACCAAACAATTATTAGAATAAAGAGCCTGCTCAAACACATACACACATATATAAACACATACGTTGTTTGTGTGCCTGGCTGTGGAATAGAGTGCTTCAACAGTAAAACAAACCTTTAGAGGAAAACAGCATGCTGTGGGAGACAGGATAGAGATATCATTTATCATTGAGCCAGAACATAGATATACAGTCACAAACAAACTGCTTCACTGTTTCTGTTAATCAGAACTAGATGCAAATTTTTCAATGTATTTGGAGTCTTCCTTGCCCATACAGGGTCAAAAACATACACACAGAGCTGACACATATCCAATCATATTTAATAAATCAGAACAGGCTTTCCGATAAGGCATATCTGTCAGATTAAAAGTACTTATGAAATTAACTGTTAGGCAGGTATTCTTTTCATTAAGTCCAAATTTCTGTATTGATATGTATTTTTCATTAGTTTGATATATTTTAAGCCTAAATATGGTATTTTCAGTGGCCTGAAGCACATAATAATCATAGTACACGTGATTAACTAATGTGTTTAACTTCGTCAGTTGAGTTACTGAAACACACAAACATTTTAAAAAAATAAAAAATTGACATACACACAAACTAATATTTGGTTGAAAGTCTCTTAGAAAGCTGAACGTTGACTACCTGCATTTAGCTATCTGACATTCTGTTTTAATATTGGCGGCATTTATGAATCAAAGCTTTCTAAAGTTTGGTTCTATACTATGATACATGGGTGGTGCTCCACAACATTTGTTTTTCTTCAAATTCGTTCCTTCCTCCCATAGACCCCTATGCAATTCACACTGACTTGAAAATATTTTTACCAAATAGAATTTGAGTTCCCGCATTGTAGGCTTTCAATCAATATACATACGCATCACGCAAACCTGTGAAGATTTGCACCGCACACACAGTCCGCACAACCACTACCTCCCAACAACATTTTCAGTGTAAGCGTCTCGCATTGCTAGTGGAAGCCGCAGTAAATCTACTGAAGAAGCCAAAGTTGAAGAAACACACTCAAGTCGTGAGCATGGATAAAAAGAAGAACTAACACACTCCTTACAGGGATAAACTTGTGAAGGAGGCTAGGGATAGATAATTGATAATAATAATAATTACAAATCATTGGAAGCATATGGATATTTCAAACATGGCTGATTATAAGATCTGCTCACATCTCAACTGCAGCAATACGGTTGTCTTGGCCAAGGTAAGCTACGCTTGGTTCAAGCTTGGTTAGCTTTTTTGTACGATTCGCTTAATTTCTTTAACCATGGGTACGAACGAGCCATATGCATCAAATCACTGGGTTCAGAAAAACATCAGCAGTGGAGTCTTAATTTTAAAATGATTGAAACTTTGCCCTTTCTGAGATGGGTGCTAGTCACCGTCATTTTCAGCAATCCCCTTTCACTCGAGACCAAAACTAACCAAGCAGGCTAGGCAGCGTGATTATGGCTAGGGAATTGGATTTTGTCCAGGTTTATAAACTCCACACACAAAGTAATAAAAGCTTTCGTTTTTGTTTATGCACTGAAATATCGTATCATCCAACGATCCTTCAGCATCCGATACGTCATTTGACAAATACCGATGGCAGAGAGCGGTCATGGTGAAGTCATAAAAAGTTTGCCAGTCCTCGGCTCCCCAGGGCTACATCAGTGTCTAGAAAGAAAAACAAAGAAAAGTCTGGCAACTAAACTTGGCGAAAAACGCCTTAGAAACCTGAGTAGGATTTACGTACATCAAAGATGCGCTTCCACAATGAAGATACCTTTGAATCTCAAAAGTCTTTAGAACCGATGCAACTTTGGCAATATTTCTGTTGAACAGGTAAGACACTCATATTCAATAAAGCAAATCAATACAACATTTGATAAATGTTCATAAAGTACACAATGACATGCTGTAAAGTCACATGTGATGTAGACGTTGGGCTACAGGGAGGGTGAGGGGAGAGAAGTGATGTTTTTGGAGGGGCTTTGGTGAATGGACTGCAGATTTAATGTTAGCCTGCTTTACCAATTTTGACATTACCTTTAATGTGTGTCAGTTTTTGGTCCTGCTATACTACCAATTGTGTCCAAGTTTCAGACGTCTAGCTGTTGATCAGAGTTGAGATGAAGGATTATAAAGAAGAGGTAGAGCTAGATATACTTCTCTACTCCTTTTTGGGCAGTTGGATGTTAAAGAGAGAATACCTTATGATATGGAAAGACTTTATATGGGAAAATAGTAAAGGTATGTTTTATTTATTTTTTTCTTTTGTGTATTGTTTTTGAGAAAGATGAACTTGCTACATGTCACACAATAAAATAAACAATACAATATAATACAATGCAATAAAGTATACCTCCTTCTTTACTAATTCCTCCAATTTGTGCAAATAAACATACAGCATGATGCTCCCTCTACTATGCTTGACACAATGGGCTTAGGTTTGAAATCCTCATCTTGACCCCTCCAGCCATTCTTCTTGCTCAGTTGTTTATTCATGGCCATTATCTGATTATAAACCTTTAGAAGGCATTTGACTTCCCAATGTGGGGAGGTTTGAAATTAGGTCAAGGTTGGGGGAATTGATTTTGGATGATGTAGTCCTTTACTATCTTGCACCCTTGTTATTCCTTAAATCTGGGTTCATTGTAGACTTGGTGGTTCCTTTGTTTCTGAATATGATTTATCTAATAGGGGTAATTTTTTTAGCTTTTCTAAAAACCATACAAGGCGGTAAAACCACTATATAAGCATAATAGGTTTATGTAAATCTCAAACCGCAGCTGATCATCCACGGATGTATACATAAACATGCACCATAAAGTGAGCAGTTGGCTGCTACACGCTACAACTTTCATTATACAAGGCCTGCAGGCTTTGATCCATTCTGGGCAACAAAGCTTTGACTAATGATTCAAGAAGTAAAATATGTGCAAGGCACTGTTTCTCTCTCTTCTAAAATGTTTGCCAGATTCTTTGAGTCACGGTGTTGAAAATAAAAAAACACAACAAGCAGAATCCAGCCAGAGGCTTTCTTTACCTTTAGAATGTCAGCCTCTGCCCTTGTCATGTATTTTTAGGAAAATGAACTGTAAAGTTAGAAAAACTTGTGTTGTAGGCTCTGGTTTAGGAGAAAGCCTCAGACTGGATAAGCCAAAACAGTGAAAAACCCAAAGAGTCATGATTCTGGGGTGGTTTTGTTTTTTTCTGTCAACCTCTCCTTGTCCCTCTCCTCTCAAATTCCTGGCAGCTGATCTCTATGAAGATAGGGCTTCTCTGTGTGACAGTGTGGAGGTCTTGTCACTATGGCTCCAATTATAATGTGCCCTGGCTACTTGGCCACAGGGATATCCCTTTGGCTGATTGGTTAGTGCACATGACTCTCCCCCAGGAGTCCTGGGATCGAATCGTGCCCAGGCCCTTGTTGTGAATCTTGCCACATCTGCTTCTACCATCTTCATCTTGTCATGCCTCTGCTTGGAAGGACAACAGGACTCACACTCAGAACCTGATTATTCAGCAATGGATGTACTGATCAAGCCTTTTTTTTCTGATTTTCATAGTGCATTTATCTCATGACTTCCTATGCTACACCCACCTGGATCTCACCTTAAACTTTCGTCATAGTCAACTTCAGATCGTCCAACCACTGTCATATTTGATCAGAATTACCAGCAGTGATTAAAAACCTGAACCAATAAGTGTTTCTTCTCACCTATCAGCCACTGTGCCTTTATAACTCTCTTCATTCTTCTCAAAAATAAGAAACATTCATTATAACCTCAGTGAAAACCACCCGTTTTCCTCTAACCACCCTAGAATAGAATTGATAACCCCCCAAATTATAGTTAAACAATATTCAAGTACTCTTTATTTTTTACCTCGAAATCAAGTTAACCTTGCTTTCTATCCATTCATCTAAGTTCCTGGACCACGTTTTCCTCCACCAGCTTCATAATTTTTTTTGACAATAAGCTATTTAACCTTGAAAGAATGATTTAAACCAGAATTTTAAACATGATTTGGTTGTACACCAGCTTTGCTGTCTAAAGGACTGAGAAACAACTAAGCCTAGTTTATAGTTATATCTGTCCTTTGTAGGTATGGAGACAAGCGGCGCCATTATCCGTTGGTGCAAGGGCTCTCTGTCACTCACTTAAGCACGGATGGAGTAGAGCTTACTCTTTTAACTATCCATCGAACACAACAGAGAGCGCACGTCTGTGATTGGTCAGCCCAATTGCTGGCCATTCAAGCACAGTATTCCCATGGTCATTGAACCAGGTTTTGGTACTTTTGGAAGTGTGGGCATTTGGCGAGTCTTACTGGAAAATAAAGTAGGCATCTCCATAAAGCTCGTCTGCTGAGGCAAGTGTTGAGGAAAGTGCTCCAAAATGTCCTAGTAGACGGCTGTGTTCACTCTGGACTTAATAAAGCACAGCGGACCAACACCCGCAGATTTCATGGCTCCCCCAATCAACACACTGTGGAAACTTCACACTGGACTTCAAGCATCTTGAATTGTGTGTCTCTCCATTCTTCCTCCAGGCTGTAGGACCTTGGCTTCCAAATGAGATGTAACATTTGCTCTCATTGGAAAAAAGGACTTTAGATCACTTAGCAACAGACCAGCAGCAGCTTGACAATAGGAGTATGACATTTGAAGCCCATGTCAATGATCTGGGCTTGGTTGGGATTTGGGGTTTTCATTAGCTGTAGGCCATAATGATCAAAAACCACATAAAGGCTTGAAATATCTAGCTTTGCGCACAATGACACAATATCATATATTAATTTCACTTTTTGAGTTGAATTATGGAAATGAACAAACTTTTGCACAATATTTTATTTTTTTGAGTTTCAACCCTACATTTGAGCAATCGATCAAACCCAAAAACAAAAAGATAAAAATGTATTCAGCTGATGTAAGTTTGCATGGTATACTTTAAAAAAACTGAAAAATTCAAATTCAAATGGATTGCTGTGAGATTGGCATTAGAGAAATAACCATGCCAGCTCAACAATAAATAAAAAAACAAACAAACAATAAAAGCAGGCTGATAACTCCTGGATTAAATATTATTTGCCCAAGCAAGAGCGTCTTGTCAAACAGATCAATTAGGGTTGGTGAGTTTAAGGCCAGGTACTATGGTTCCTATTTTGTATGCTAATCAATCTTGTTTAAAAAGCTCTACATTTGGATTTTAAATAAAAGTCTTAGACATCAAATAAGTTTCTATCAAATTTAGCCGAAGGTGTCAAATAACTACTTGGACATTAGACATTTAGAAATCACTTAGACATATTTTCGAAAATAAAAAGTGTTCACTGAGCAGTAATTTAATATTTAGACATTATTATACCTAATAATAAAAAGAATTGCACACTGAAATTAAAAACACGTAATTATTTTCATTATTAGTCATAACACAACCTAGTCAGGCTTATCATGCCCTTTAGTAAAAACATTTTTTTCTAACTAAGCAGCGTGGGTGTCAGAACCATCAACACTCCCTGTTGTCTCTTCCCACTCTCATGACTGACGCATTTTTCTACACACTCCAGGTGAAAAAAAAATCCTTCAACAATTAAAAAAGTGTTGGTGAAAACTCTGTAAAGCCTTCTTTAAATGAATCAGGACTACATTTTTGAGGTTCGCTCTTTAGCCTATAATCAAAATTATTATTTGTTAGGGGAACTGTTGGAGAAAATTGCTATGATGTATTGGCTCGGAGCAAGGGGAAGTATTTTTGACAAAAGCACAGGATATGGGTGTTGGCTAGGACAGAGTTTGCTAGTGGTGTCGTGTTTAGGTAAAGAAGTGATGCTCTGGGTCTTCAGACCAACGTCACTGATTTCCTGGTGTCTGACGGAGAGGATTTCCTGTCTGCAGGTGGTTTGCTTGGTGTGTTAGGCAGAAATACATCCAGCACCTGACCATGGCAATGATAAATCATACCAGGCACTGGGCCCCTTGTCCCAGCCTTTAATCCTCTAGTCACTAATGTCTAGTCATAGGTTAACAGTCTGCTACTGGACTTTGCTCAGTGTTGTGCAAGGAACAGTCTGATTTTTACAATCAGTTACTGACTGTATATATGCTCTGCATGGTAGAAGAGGGCCTGTAGGAGTTGTTCTTGGCAATACTTTTTTTTTTCCAGAGAAGCCCCGGCTGTGTGGTAACAGTTCAGCTCTGTCAATCAGCGAAGGCAGGGGTCCACCGTGCACACAAACACAGCCACGCTTCCCCTCAGCATTCTCTCTCTCTGCACACAACTGGTTTAGATTTTTCGGAGGTCAGAGGTGAGAGGCATAGCTGGATCTTTATCACAGGTCATACGTCAGACAGGCACTGAGAGGGAACGGCCAATAATCAGCTTAAGCATGAGCAGGGGATCTCGCTGCAGTTATTCTAAGCTCCAGGGTGAGCTGCTCTCTTGATTAATGCAACTAGTTTGGGCAAGTCTCAGCTTGCATCCATTACTTATCCTTTCTTGTCATCAACTGATAAGAGATCTCCCATTGAGGGGGGTAGACGGCTGGCTCATGGAAATATTGTAGCACTGTACACATCTCTTGTTTCCTCTCTTTAATAAAATGTTTGCTGTGTTTACTCCAGTTTTTACAGTGACAATATTGGAAAAAAAAGCAGTTTAAACCAACTTGGCATTATGAAGAACCATAGCTAAATGATGCATTTTTGATGCATGACTATCCATTTATGATGAGGACATCAGAAGATGTTCAAATTCAGTCTGTCTCCAATACAATCCCAACCTTTTTTGTGGTTGAAAAATCCACACTGGATAAAAAAAACACCAGCAACCACCAATTTTCAGATACGTTTTTTCCTTAAATCTGGTTAATTCCCTCTTTAAATGTAATTAAACACATTTTGTTGTCTAAATTCACGAGTCATAAGAAGGCTTGAATATTACCATACCGGTAGAATCAGGAAATTATAGAATTCTGGAAAGGACAAAAAAGCATTTTCTAAGGCCTTGGGAGGCCAGTAGACCCCAGTGAGAGCCATTATCCACAAATAGAGAAAAGATGATTCCAGGGGGGAGCAAAGGTTTTATGAAGACTTAAACAAAATTTGACAAGAGGGGGGGCCTTCCTCTAAAGAATATTACCATCAATAACAACATTTGCATGCAGGTTTATTGTAATCTGTGAATGTCTGAAATGCACTGTATTTGTGAACAAACCAAACATGAATAAAACTTTAAATTTGTAGCAACAGATGGTTACATGACAATCAAATAATTCAAGATTCACTCTGTCACTCGGCACCACCTCAATGAAAGAATGCAAAAACTGAATTACAGTGCACAAGCTCACATAAAATATATAAAAAATGCCAGTTTAAGAAGATAGGTAAGTATAATCAATTATCCAATATGAAATCAGTAGTAACTATTAAAAACATCAACTTTTGAAATTCTTGCACAAGAGGAATATCGATTGCACTCATAGAGATTATTTTATAGAGTAAATAAGATACAAAAAAGCAGCTATTTCAGTACTTTTCAAATGTCTGATGGCAGCAAGAAGGAAACATGCACAGAACCTCTTCGATCTTAGGCTAGAGTGTAGTTGAGGGCAACCCACATGAAGATTATTCTTTGTACTTTTGCAAATTAAAGTTTTTCTTAAAAACTTGAATTTAAACTTTAAAGAGCAACTCACCCCCATACCAGAGTCTAACTCTGACCACATTCCTGCTTGTTGCCTGGTGTACCAACAAAAGGGTGGGGGGAGATGGCTGGGTGTTTTGTCTGCACTATGATTAACATCTTGACAACCGCACTGCTGCAATATCACTAACACAGACAGTGAGAAAGATGGAGAGGAAAGTGAGGTCCTGTGCCTCAGAGCGACCTATAGGGTAGAGGATTTCTCTCTACCTCCTTCACCAGAGAAAAGAGAGGAAAGGGAGGGAGGTTCAATAGAGGAGTCGTGGGTGGAGACTTTGCTGCTTTTATAACCTGAATCCACGATTTCCCTGTCGTGTTGTAGAAACTAAAGTCAACTAAAGTCAGATAAACCTATGTCCAAACCAACTACTTCTTCAAACACAAGAAATTATTTTGGTAGTTTAAGAAGTTCTGAACAAAATAGCAACAGGGGAACGACATGCAGTCCAACACTTTCTGCCTTACAGCCATTCAAGAACAACAAATCACACAGCAACTTGGATCAGAAAGACCAACATTATGATTATCATCACCACCATCAAAACCAAAATAATTGCTTAATAAATAACCAATATCAGCCCAGTAGGCAATATTATCTTTATATCAGTGGAGGCCCCAGGTGCTAAACGACCGATTTGTGACCTGATTTCTTTAAAATTTTTAACAAACCTAGCTCTGATTTGATTGGCAATTTGCCCTATTATTTCAGCACAAGCATAGTCTGATTCATGCACAATTTACCACTATTAAATATTTTAGTCATTATGGCTGGGACTTTCATAAAGCCATTGAATTGGTAATATATCTGAAAGACGTAGTTGTTTCTTGCATTAAATGAGTGTTCATTTTCTCTTCTCTCTGACATTTCGACTCCTTTTTTGAGACAAACTGTCTAAATGCCTGAACACATTTTTTAGGTTATTCTGGGATTCACTGCTTACTTCTCCATTTATCCATTGCACACCAGTTATGATTTTGGCAAGCAGCAGACTTTTTGCCTTGACACACACTGCACCTCCTAACTTATGATTTCCAGTGAAAAAACAGGTATTCCTACCTTTCCACTCAGTCCACTGCTTTTGCGCCCAGTTAAAAGGAAAAGTATGACCTGATTCAGCAAGACCCATTAACTGCCAAGGTCCAAGGCAAACTTGTCCTTTTCATTGCTCTTTTTTTTTTAGGAAGTATAAAACGAAATGATTCAGTTTACTTATAGACATCATGTCCAAAACCTGAGTAAAGGTTTGCCCAATCTAAACCCAGACAGTGTCCATGACATTCCATATGTGCTTGATTAGCAAGAAAACAGAACAAATCAATGGCAAAACAGCGCCACCACACAGATGTGGTCACAGAAGGAATTAGGTGAAAGTTATTTTAAGAAATCTGTTTTCAGAAAATTGAATGTGAGAAATTTTACACACAATGTGAACAAATTAGGATTTTATTTTATTCTGAAACATTTAAATTCTTAAAAAAAAACAAACACGGAAACAAACTGAATCTAGAATATTTTTAGAGCTCCCCTTGGTTTGTCAGTTGTTGGCTTTTAGGGGACCCCTTAGCTCCCCCGTAATTATAACCCTGATTTTCCATTTTGCTTCCACAATGTTAAATAAGATTAAGTTGTATCGTAATTATCTGGTTTTCCTTACTCATGCTTCGTGTCTGCTTTATTATGTCTAGGGTCCAGTGTCCTGGGGCCTTTTCAGATTTTCACCAGGCATGAGGGAGGACAGAGTCTGGACACATGCTCACTGATCACATCAGTGGGTCAGTGTAGAGAAACACTGGACAGAGAGTCATCAACTCTCACTCCGTGGTAATTAGAATCAACACATATTTCAACATGCATCTTTTTGGACTGCTAGAAAAAAAAGAAAAGAAAACACAAATAATTCTCTAGAAGGATAAGTAGACATACCGATAGGCCTGCACAACTGAGATTCCAAATCGAGACTGAGCAGAGAGAAGTCAAATTTTCTGAGTATATTGGCAGCAAATAAGACAAGAGACAAGAATTTTTTTCGAATTCATTATCATCCATGGCTGATGTGTTTCACCAGGACAAGTATTACTGTCGCACCGCATGCTAACATTTACAATATTTGCGTTGGAGAAAGTCAGGAGATAAAAAGAGAAAACTTATGTGAAAATCAAATATACACCACAGGAAGTTCAGAATGAACTCACCATTATACACTTCAACAGTTGTTTGGAAACAGTTTGGTACATCTGTTTTAACTAGAATTCATTTCAGGTGGAATTAGTATTTAAAGTAAGACCAAGTAGAAGATTAAGTTCTCTAAAAATCATTCAAAAATAGGGTACAAAGCAAAAAAAATATCAAGACAGGGTGAAAACTTGATAGGTCACCAGTAGGCCAAAAATATGCATGTATCTGCTCAAACAGTCAGAAAGAGACTCCATGAGGGTGGAATGAGGGCCCAACATCCACAGGTGGGGACTGTGCTTACAGCCCAAGATTGTGCAGGACATTGGCATTTGCTAAAGAACACCAACAATGGCAAATTTGGCACTAGGGCAATTGCTCTTTAGAAATGAAAGCTGGTTCACGCTGAGCACATGAGACAGACATGACAGAGTCTGGAGATACCGAGGAGAAAATTCTGCTGCCTGCAACATTCTCTTGCGTGACCGGTTTGACAGTGGGTCAGTAATGGTGTAGGGTGGCATTTCTTTGGGGAGCTACACAACCTTCCATGTGCCCACCAGAGGTAGCCTGACTGCCATTAGGTAACGAGATGAGATCCTAAGACCCCTTATGAGACCATATGCTGGTGCAGTTGATATTGTGTTCATCTTACTGCAAGACTGTACTAGACCTCATGTGGCTGGATATGTCAGCAGTTCTAGCAAGATGAAAGCATTGATGCTATGGACTGACCCGCCCATTCCCCAGACCTGAATCGAATTGAGCACATCTAGGAAATCGTGTCTCGCTCCACCAAAACCACATTACACCACAGACCAGGAGTTGGTGGATGCTTTAGTCCAGATCTAGGAGGAGATCCCTCGGGACACCATCCTCATTCTACCGTTCTCCGGCTCAAGACCATGATGTTGGACATGAATGTGCTGATTCTCACCCCAGTAGCTTCACACTCGGCTGCAAACCTCTTTAGCCAAAGCTGTAAATTGTGTTTCGATGAAGCAAGTAAGACCCCATCATCTTCAAAAAGCAGAGACCCAATCCTGAGGTCACCGAAACAGATTCCCTTGACACCTTGGCTGTGTCTAAAAATCCTGTCCATAAAAAGTATGAACAGAATTGGTGACAAAGGGATGACTCTTACCGGAAATGAGCCAGACTTACTGCTGGCAAATTGAACCATGCTCTGATACAGGTGGTACAGGGACCTAACAGCCTATATCAAATGGCCTGGTACCCCACACTCCCAGAGTTCTCCCCACAGGAATCCCTGAGGGACATGGTTGATCACCTTCTCCATGTCCCATGCACCCTTCATTTGAATTTGATTTTCATTGATAATGTTTGTGTGATTTTGTTGTTAGCACATTCAACTACGTAAAGAACAAAGTATCTAATAAGTATACTTCATTCATTCAGATCTAGGATGTTTTATTTTAACTTTCCCTTTATTTGTTTTGAGCAGTGTAGTTAAAAACTAAAAAGGCAAAGAGTATGTCAAAGATAAAAAAAAAGATAAATAATGTTCTTAGGAACATAATCCAGTCTCCTTACATGATGACCTGATAACTTTTGACTAAAAGCTGCATCCAGTGTCCAATCCGTATCATTTTGACCTCATCTCCTATCCCTCATTCATTCAGCCTTTAAGCTGATCCAATTTACAGATGATAGTTATCTCATGTTGGTAGAGTCTCTTCATTTGTCTATTGCCTCATAGGAATTACTACATGACATGTTTATGATACAAAGACCCCTATACTCTTTTCTTCTTTAAATTCCTGATATCCACTGACATGAAAGCTGAACATAAAGTAAATGAGCAGCAGATGTGAGACTTGTCAGACCACAGAATAAACAAGTGCACACATGTACACACATTGGCTATGACGTGTAATTTACAATATTTACGGGTCCATCTTTCACCGTTTACACTCTCCCTCTTTGCATCTGAGAGTAGTTATCTCCGTGTCTTATAACACCAAAACCTTTCATGACATGCAGCAATTCATAAAACCATCATTTCGGCGTGTGGAACATGAATGTGGCTGTAAAGAGTTTGATACAGAGGAGTTGGCTTCATCGAATATGAAGTAAATCATCAGTGAAGGAACGCAAAAAGGTGATAAATGTCAAAGAGCAGTTAAAAATCCTGGATAGAAGATAAGAGTATTGCAGAGATATGGGAGTGGAGGAGGGATTCTATTATTATTACAGCACCCAGGTGTGTTTACATTATGAGAAAGAGATTAGTTTGCTTTGTCGAACAATATTCCCCAGCAATGTCCTCCTCATGGTATGTAGTGCTAACCTGTTCGTGGTTGACACCTCTTCTGGGATCTTACTGTTAGGAAATCTAAGTCCAACATAACTGCTAAGCCCCTGAGACATGTGCATGTGTTTGTGCTGACCTGCAGATAGGCAGAAAAGACTGTAGGACAACACATGAGATCATCGTTACTCCCTCACTGGGTGTTTTATCACTCAGAACCCAAGAGAAACAAAACACAAACTCTCTAAGGGAGACTGCAAGGATGGTGCTCGTTACTCAACAATGCAGGTCAAGAGTCACATTGTTAAATTAACTAAAACCAGTAAGGAAACAACAGAATAAAGATAACACTGATAACATTACATTCCTTTGCAAATGTACTCTTACTTCAAGAACTCTATGATTTTTTTTTTATTGTTTGGGGTTAAACATATTGGCAATATGATTTTTTACAAATAAACAATGTTGTTATCCTGGAGTGTGTTTTCTTTTGGTGTTTCCTCCTTTGTTCTCTCTTATTCCTGGAGGTCAAACGGCCCTTTGGTACCAGGAATCCTCATTTAAGCCCTCATTGATCATCACCTTTATTTATTAATCTAATTATTTATGGAAATGAAGTCACCGTTGTACAAGTTTGTCCTGTGAATTTAGTAATTCAGTGGCGTCTGGTCTCTGGTGAAAAACTCAATATCACCCCTTACACAGTTATCATTATTTTTTAATCAAGTCTTAGAGAAATACGCAGTCATGTAGCAGCTTTCATGATTAAAGTAGAAGCAGCTGTCAGGATACAACTTACAGCTGCTGCATGTACAGATGCAGGCATAGTCAGTCAATATAACAGAGGGGTTTAAAATATGCAAACCTCACATTCTTTATAATAAACATTCTCTAAATAAAAAAATACATGATCACAAGGACTTACTATGAACAAAATGAGCCTCAAAAACTGTCGACCACAGAGCAGGAGTGAATCATTTGCTCCCCTAAATCCTCCTCAAATTGTGAAAAGGAATCGAACTTAGGGTAAACTATGTTGTTTCCTGCCACTTACTACCATGGTGCGTTGCAAGAAAACATGAACATTGACATTAGAAAAGATCCTCCTATAGTGATACTGCTATTGATCTAGACTGCTAGAGGACAGACTGACCTCTTTTCTTTTCTCTGGTACTTTTTTCTTCTACTACTCTCCAGATTATTTTTTTTTCTTTGCTGTTAACCTTGTTTTTTCTCTGTGTTTTTTTTTTTTTTTATCTCCATAGCCCCACCTGGTCTGGTATCCTGCTTAGGTACAATGACTTGGGTGGGGGGCATCGACTCAGATGATGCACCCAGTGACTGAACATCTTCCATTCCCCGTTATTAACTTTTTACTTTCTTTAAAGGGACCATGTGAAGTTTAAACAATTTGTGCTCCCGATTGCCCCTTCAGGCCAAACGCGTACTGTAACTGCAGCCTAACTGCAGCCTCAATGATAAGCTTGTGCATAAGCATTCTTGAATGAAGGGAAACAACAGCGGAGTCAGTCCCGTCCTGGACAATTTACAGATTTGCAGGCTTGACTTCAACTGAGGTAAGAAATATTAGTATCGTGTAAGTCTAGATGGGGTCTGGGCTGGAATTTCGCTGGGACTGGAAGCTGCTTTCTCTCCATGCTCCACTGGATCCATCCTTCAGTTACCTCTCACTCCGCTTTTTTTGATGGAGATAGAGAATGCTACACCTGAGTGTGAGCATGCATGACGCCAGTAGATTAAACTGGGAGAAAATTCTCAGGAAATCTGCTTGTTCGACCAAGAACTTGCAATTCAAGTGAATTTCAGGCAGAAAGAGGCAACTGCAGAAAAAGGCCAGGACGCATTTTTATACTGTATATCTATTTGTGGTCAAACTTAAGTATGCATTACGACAGCGGCCAATTAATGCCAGGTTCTGATTTGTACTTAGGACCGAACAGACCGCAGGGGGTGCCCCTGTTCAGTTGATGTGAATACTATAGATTTATATTAAATTTTCAACAAGAAATGATTTGATGATAGTTTCTCTATTGACCATGATTAACCTTTGCAAAGTTCGTTATGACCAACAGTTTAAAAACTAAAGAGAACAAAACACAAGAAAATTAATAAATGACCAGTGTTGGGAGCAGTGATGGGCAGTAATGCATTAAAAATAATGTGTTACTGTAATCCAATTTCTTTTTTCGAGTAACGGGTAAAGTAAAGGATAACCGTGGCAAAAAAATAATTAAACTGCCGTTACTTCTGCGCAAGCGTTAGTTAGTTGCGCAGATTGCATCTCATGACAGTGACATATTTACATACTTGCCAACCCTCACGATTTTCCCGTAAGAGTCCAGAATTTCAGTGCCCCTCCTGAAAATCTCCCGGAGTCACAATTCTCCTGAATTTCTCCCGACATCTTATGGTGTCGCTTATTATGTTTACTCCCCGTTTCTTGTGTGAGATGCATGGAGAATAAAACACGTTTCATTTGTATTTTGCCAAGGAAGGTGCTATGGGGTACAGTTTTCTCATTCATGACATGAAAGTCCTTCACTTGTTGGCAAAATTGGACGTTTTGAATATAAAAAAGGTAACCTACGTGATTCGTAGCCTATATGACCCATGGAAAAACAATCAGCTGTAATTAGTGATGCACGCCGCAGCAGCCATCTGCAAGTTTTTAGAAGAGAATAGTTTCAGTTACTTTTTAAATCCACAGAGTTATTAGGGATTAAAAAATGTTTCAACCGACCTCAAGTCTTGTTTCCTTTTATTTTGGCAGCGCAGCGGTGGTAACTTTGGCACCTAATCAATTTCTTTTTTCCCCAAGCTATTTGAGCATGAGAGTGCAGCTGGTCATACTTTTTATTAAGTTAAAGAGTCAAAATCAACAGACTAAATGCTACCCTGAGATCAAAGTAAGGAAAAATACTTTCTCACTCTCCTGACAAAGATACTGTTGTAAGTTTCTAGAAGGATTAATGAATGAATGTTCCTAAACATTCAGTGCTGCTAAGCAGGGGCGTATCCAAGAGGTAATAAAGAGGGCCTAAAGGGGGCAAGGGGGGTCTGGGACTGTAGCACCAAAATAAAAGCAAAGACGTTCTTCTAGTGGGGACCCAATCTGAGCTGGTCACATTTTGGAGCTTTCATCTGATAAAGCCTCTAACTTGGCTTGCATTTCAAACTATTTAAGTGATTGGTGAAAAATAAAAAACAATCAAATAAAACCATTGCAACTTTTCACAAAAAAGTGTATGGACTGTTTAACGTGTTAACATACGTTATTGCTGTATAAATACTGTAAAATTCAAGTTCTGTTTTTTTTAAACACCCCCCTAATTTTGAGGTTTCAAGGTTGGCAAGTATGGACATATAAGTGTGCGATGTCCGAGATAGAAAACAACAGACAACAATGGAGCGCAGGACAGAGCCTGAGCATTCAGCATTTGTTGGTTGGAAGTATCAGCACTACTTTTAGTATGATTCTGTAAAAACAACAAAAATATTAGTGTCTGCTGCACACTCTGCGTTTTAAGGAAACTTTTATCTACAGAGAAGAACTCAATTTCCAACCTGAGCAAGCACCTAGCTAACGGGGGAATGTGAAGCTCATGGAGAGCCCGACTGACATCACAGCTACAGCTGCTAAAGTGGATTCTACATCACACGGCCCTACTGCTACTAAACAGGTGAAAATAGAATTAAGAGCTACCGGACTTGGTGCCGTTGAACTGAAAAAGCTAGTCACTGGCTATATAGTGGCTGTTGCATTCATTTATTCACATTTTTTTCTTGATGCAATTTTCATAAAAGAAAAAATATTAAAACCAATAAAAACATTTTAATAGACTGTTCCATCTGATTGCATTTTATATGATATATACTTATAGCATAATCAGGTTGTGTTTCCTGTTTTTTTAAAGTAATTAAGTAATGAATTAATTAATTACTTTTGAAAATAAGTAATCAGTAAAGTAGGGAGATTACTTCCTTGGGGAAGAAATCAGTAATTAGTAACTAATTACTATTTCCAAGTTACTTGACCAACACTGGTTGGGAGTAACAGCGTTTAAGTATAATGGCATCACTAACTGCATTGTTTTTTAGGTAACAAAGTAATCCTATCATTGCAACGCCTTTACCATTATTTGAAGTGAAAAGTGCCGCGTTACAATGTGGTTGAATAATGAGGAGTGGTGTCAGGCTTTCTGACAGCTAGACTTCAGCTGCAGGGAGAGAGAGCAGGTATCCGTTATAATTATTGCGTATTGCGGGGTGGGCGGATACCCTGAGTGCTCTCGGTATCTCGATGCATGCTGCAAAGACTGCTGTGGACGTATTATTAAGCTGTATATTTCATGGACATTAGTTTCATAAAAGCGGAGACTCCCCTCCCACGTCTCACCGAGAGCTGCGCTGATAGAGCGGATACAACACACCAAAGGCTCGCTACTGAAAGGCGGTGGTTTTGGTTAGGGACCATCGATACGTCCCAGAAAATACCTATAAGATCTACTAACTAAGTACCCCTAAATATGGATGAATTATTGCTCGACACCCTAGGAACATGGCAGATCAATTTATTAAAAAATGTAACATATTGAATAATTCCTATAAATATGTTACTGTAAAATATATGATTTTTCTTCAACAGCTTGCAGTTCACGAGACCATATGATACCAAATCACTCTTGAAATGTCTTATCTGCCTCATCTACACCTCTAGTTATATAAAACATGGATGAATTCACATTTTACCAATTTAGTCAATCACTTGCACCATTGTAAATATATTCAAATTTTTTAACATAATTATTAAATGTGCAATGTAAAACTCTTAATTTGATTATCTCAGCCCGCTTATGTTTTAAGGGCTTATTTACCCTGCAACTGTAGCTTTATAGGCATGTCTAAACAGTAACCAGAAAACTGCATCCGTGCTGCAGGATGTTTGCTCTTTAAATGTTTCTAATGTGAAGAAATAGATGTTTTGGATTCTGAATGAGCTCTTATTCAGCAAATTATTTTTATTGTGATAGAATGGAAGGGCTTTTTGTGTTAAAGCAACAACAACCAAAACAACAGCCAACTCCTCACATAATTTTGTTGAACCTGAGCTGGACCCATGAATATATTGTCTTATAAAATCCTTTGAAATATATAAAGATTTCAAACAAAAACAGATTTTTTTTCAAGTACTTTAAGAAAATATAAATTTTCTGAAAAATGTGAGAATTAAAAATGTGCTGAGAAATGATTTAGGACACCCTCACATTTATTTTTACAGAAATAAAGGCCAAGACAGGACTTCTGGAACTAGAAAAGCACTCAGAGAGCAGAACTGCGCCAAGACAGCACAGTCCCCCAATTATTTGATTCAGTTGTAACTTTTTTAGATTCCTTGACCATGAAAAACATATCTTTAGCTGCTGAATTCACTCTTTTATTACATCTGCCAAAGAAGATATTATTATTATTATTATTATTATTATTATTATAATTATTATTATATTACAGTTTGATAGTTACCAACAAGGTTCTAATAGTTTTAAAATTTCCATTAGTTTTATTTTTTATTTATTCATTCTATTTTTGTTTTAATTAGGTTTTACAAAGTCTTGCTTTGTTTAGTTTGAAAATGTGTAGTTGCAGTTTAGTTTTTTATAAGTTTCTTTTATAGCTTTAATCTTTTTGTAATACAAGTTACGTACCAAGAGAAAAAAAATAAAAAATGTATGTGTTACAAAATCTTAGAAAATAACAATGCATTTTAAAAATTAATTTGACTTGGGCTGATGAAAACCATACACATAAGGCAAGTATAAAAGTTATATATGGCAGAGTAACGTTCAAAAGTTCTGTAACACAATAATTATATCTGTACATTAGAAAGCCCAACAATAAATGCAGGAGGTACAGTTCTGTGAAAACACTGTAACTGACTGGCAACACTACAAAACAAAAGCCAATCCATCATGAATTCAATAATGCTTTTCATCATTTTGCACTTATTCTAGTAAGTAGTCCTAAATTAGACCGTTTTTTACCAGCCTTAGCTGACATTAGACCAGGTTAGGAAGGACTGATGCAACACAGACAATTTGACAGACATCTGTCATATTGGCTTAATGCAGAATAGCAATTAGAAAAAAACAACAACCAACAACCAGAAACTAGAGAGGGAATATTTGTTTATCAACCTAGTGGATACGCACACAACCTAGACTAGTCCTCTGGTTCCCATTAGCTGCAATTTGTTATGATAAAATTATTTCAAGATTATTTCCATTTAGTGATAAGTAATTTTTAGTGAAGGCATATGGGGAATATGGCATAAATTGGATTACCTGCAGACACTGAAGTTGAAGAAGATCTATGGACATTTCACCTACCCTAGCCTAACTGAAGGACTCCTTTTGATATGGTTAAGTCTGCAGAGTTTTACAGAGTAGACAAAACATTCTGATAGAACGCTCTGGAAGCCTGCACAGTCAGGCAGAGATAGGATGTTAAACGGGACAGCAGAGATGCTCCGGAGAGGTACATCTGTATATTTGTTGAATAAATATGTTCATAATGCCAATTGAAACTAATTCCCTTATCCCTATGGAATTCTGCCTATTCAGTTTACATGGACACAAGTAATCGGATTAAAAGCCTGATTAGAATGAAGATGGTTCATGTAAATTCAAATTCAATTCAAATTAAAAAATACTTTATTGAAACGCCAGAGGGAAATTAAGTGTTGTTGTAGCTTATAAGTAATTCATTCTTCAATGAGTTGTTGTAGATCATGGTGGCTGTTGGGAGAAAGGATTTCCTGTAGCAGTCTGTGTTGCAGCGAAACTGAAGAAGCCTCTGACTAAAAGTAGCCTACTTTGTTGCTGTAGGATAGTCTCATAAAGAGGATGCCTAAACATGCCATTCAGAATACTCTGACCCAGTTACTGGATCAACATGTCATTTTGATTGAGACGGGTGGGATAAGACGATAGTTAATCCGATCGCTGTGCATGTAAACACTTATTCCAAAAGTAGGTCATTACTGCGCATGTTTGTTATGCAATGCATAGATATACAATACTTAGGCGTAAAATAAATAGAATTGGTTTAGAATTTGATTGTGTAGAGAAATATGAAGGCTTGTAGATGTAAAACTGTAACCAAAAAAAAAAGCTTTTTTTAAATATATAATAAAAGTTTTTTTTGTTCACCTTAAAAGGGGGCAAGTCAGTTGAATTCTGTTAAACTCTACCATTGTGTTGTTTTTAATCAAAACAATTTGTGCAACCAACAGCACAACAAGACCTGATCGCATCTCTTTCTGCAGACTAATAATTCTTCCAAACTTTATACTACTACATGAGACAAAGAAATAAAAACTAAGCTAATTTTCTCAATAAATTAATTTTGTTTTAGTTAGTTTTGTGAACACACATTTTAATTCAGTTAGTTACATTTTTTTTGCAATGTCTCATTTTTATTTCAACAACCCTGGTAAGCAGCTTAACAAAAAAATTTATGGGAGGATTTTGATTCTAAAAAAATTCAAGAAATCTCTGCAATTGCCCCAGGAACAAGTCAATAAAATTTGGGGGTGATTGGAAAACTTTCATGACAATAAAATTGATATTCACGTATACCTACTGAACTAATAATTATTTCAGAGTGTATACAGTTGCTAAAGGTATGCTGTCATGGTTAAGGGATCTAAAAAAGTTAGAATAAGATCATAACATTTGGGTTGGGGACTGAGCTGCCTTGGCAAAGGTCTGCACTCTCCGAGTGCTTTTCTATAGTTATTCATGAAAATCCCTTTTTCTGTGATAAGAGTTTTTGTGTTGCCCCCAAATTCTTGTCCCTTGTTCCTGGTTCCATTGCACACATTACCTGAAAATGTCATCAAAATCCAAGTCTCATGTGATGGTGAAATGCTGGCAGCTGAAAGTGAAGAGTGGGGCAAACCTTCCTCAGATTTACCTCAGAGACCAATAGATAGGAAGAAGAAACTGAAATTATGTCAGTCACAGGGCTATAGGTCTAGATATTAAGTGGTAGGATGTCCTATTTTATTTATTTATCAAGAAGCCTATATTTATTATTTTTGTTTATATATTTTGTTAATTGTATAAAATGAAGCTCATGTTGTCTATATTCAAATAAAACGTTTTCCATTCAACAGATAAACAAAACACCTTTTAATAAAGAACTGACAAAACAGTTCCCTTATTATTTCGCATGACTCTATAAAAAACTGTTCAAGCTTTCCCACAAACTTCCATCAGCATTTGGATCCATCTGCTTCCCCACAAAACTAGCCTGACACATACAGGGACACGCAAGCAAGCCTTTGAGGCATCAGGATATGGCCTCTCCAGGTTCCAAAGCCCTGCTTTGCTTTTCTTGGCAATGGACAATGCAACACAGCAAAGGCAAATATGCTGCAACTCAGTGACTAAACGGAACCAGTCCATCTTTATTTCTGAAACGGCAAAGTAAAAGTGAGCAGTGCAAGCAGAACAGGGAGGAAGGGTATGTACAGTGACAGTACAATGCCGCTCACACCGTCTGACCTGGATGCCCTTGTCAGTTTACAGTGGTTAAATCCTGTCCTGTGAGTGCAGCTAGATCTGGTATATGACTGCTTGATGGTGGGAAACACATGGACAGTGGGACAATAGACAATTGAAAAACACTAAAAATAAGCACTGTTTCAAAAAGATCTCCAACATTCCTCCCATTTTACATTTTGTATCCCACTTAGACTTCCTCTTACTGCCAGTCTCTTGTCACATTGTTTCCTGTTGTGTTGCTTTATATCTAGGAAACATACATAATAGTTTAATTATTTGATCAGCACAAAGGGATGCTGCAGTCCCTTTAGTCTTTTGCTGCAAGTGTTTTGGGTTGTGTCCATGGCTAACCAGCCAGTGCAATTATTTGTGTTTTTCAAGTTACGAAGCTACTATACATTATCTTGATAAAGTATTCAAATCTATACCACCCTCCTACATTTTGTTTCATTCAAGACTGCATGTCACTCCCAATGCATCATCCCTATGGTAAAACATGTGTTGGTGGGATCATGCTGCTGGGATGCTTTTTCTTTAGTAGGGACGGGAAAGCTGGTCAGAGTTGACTGATGAATGGTCTTAAATACTGGTTACTATCATTGAATGAATGTGAGCTGATACCACCACTGACGTCTATAACGTCGAAATCAGTGATGTTTAAGGGGATTTCCACATGTCTATGTAAAGCATGCACAGTTACTATTAGTTCACTTCTGTCTACCTGTAAAATCTCTCAATCACAAGCTAACATCAGCTCAAAGAATGATTTTTAAATCATTGACATAATTTAAAAAATGTATTTCTTTCTATCCAGTGCGCACAGAGCATGGATAAAGACATGTCAACCCTGAGGAAGACTTTGAAGTTGAAGTAAAGAAGAACATAAAGGCTATGTTGAAGCCTTTAGAGAACAAAACAAATGTGGGATTTATCTTTGCTCTGATGTCATTTCTTCAGAAGGCTTTTTATTTGAGAGCGCAAAACTTCTGTTGAACAGATACATTTTTTTATCTGAGCCATGCTGTTGTAGTTCTGGCCACATGCAAGTTTGAGTAACCTCTAAAAGTTTTTCTTCCAGGATTTCACAGGGTTTAGCTCAACCCACCTTGCCTTTACCTCTGACAAGCAGCCCTCCTTCTCCATAAAAGCACACCAATATAATCATGCTGTGGGAGTAACATGTTTAAATGATGCATAGTTTTAGTTTTCAGTGACCTACTTTTGTTTGTAAGCCAGAAAGTTAAGTTTTGGTGACTGTGTGACTAGGACAGTATTCTCGCCAGTCTTGTTTATTTCGCTGAAAACAAACTAATTAGTTTTCTCCCTTGTTCCGGACCTTTTGTCCTAGTGTGAATACAAAGCAGCTATCACCAAACCAGCTGGAGAAAGCTGTCAGAGCAATTCCAAATGACCTACCAAATTACATTTTTAGTCTGGAAAGGCACCTGTCTTTGTGGCACATTATGAGAAGTAATTGATTATTTATTTA
Source organism: Apricaphanius iberus (assembly GCA_028564705.1). NCBI lineage: Eukaryota > Metazoa > Chordata > Actinopteri > Cyprinodontiformes > Aphaniidae > Apricaphanius > Apricaphanius iberus. The sequence goes on from JAPXFQ010000256.1 coordinate 2,047,108, forward strand.
TTGCATTTTCATATGTGTGCTGCAGTTATCCTCATGGTGAGATAAATACAGTCTATTCACATTCTATTCATATTTATAATATGTTAATTTTACACTATCCATCTATCTGCATCCTAGTAACCCTAACCCTAGTACACCTCTTTTTCCTTGAAACATTCTTGACACTGAAACATTTCTGTTAAGATCTCTAGATGTATCAAATGTCTCGCTACAATCTTTGGTTGTCATTTTGATCGTTTTTTGAATAATTTTTAGAATAATTAAAATGACAACATTTTCAGTATTTTAATTTCATTTTTTATAAAATCGGAACAAAATAAAAAAATAATCCAAATCGTGCCATCACACATAAATGCAGAGCAAGGAGCTTCAGAGTTTCAAAATGATTGAGGTCCACCCAGGAACATAAACATCATCTCAAAAGTAAGGGGGGAATTTTTTTCACATCATTAATACAGTGATATCATCCTCTCACATTTTCACCTTTCGTAGCTATACAATATTTGGTGTAAAGCGAAATTGCTAAAGGCTCTAAGGAATGTAAAACGAACGTTCAGGATTTGTGATCGTGGTGGGCTACTTATTGAAAAACAGATAAATCCGCTCCGCCTTCAGCTCAAGAAAGCTAAAGTGCCAATTCAGCTATAGTTTTGAAATCAGGGAAAATTTATCCTATTTAGAAGATCAGAATATGACAAAACTCTCTGACCAAGGGGCTTTTCTGTTTGCTTCAATTGCTTCAATAAACTGCACTCCAAACCCGCTGTCAACTTCAGATTCCTCTGTTTTAAAACTGGTAAAATATGGAAGATATGTTGAGCTATTTTTACATGGTTTCCTGGTTTTACCCTGCTTCCACGCTTAACTGTCCAATGTCTTAGCACACCTGTCTTTTCATTGAGAAACTCTGGTCCTGCTGCATTTACTCAGTGTGGATAGGAACCAAGACCCCACCCCAAAAAAACAAAAAACAAACAAACAACAAAAACAAAAAAACAAGAACACAAAACAAAACAACTGTGAAAAAAACCAAATGATCACGACAAGTGAAGTAATGGACTTTCCTGGTGTGATTACGCCCTCAGTGACTTCTGAGGGCATCCGTTTGCTTGATATTTTATTTAAGGGCATTGGAATACACATGTATGCCAAAGTTTTCAGATTTTTTTTTTGTAATAAAAATTTGAAAAACTATTGTACAACTCTGACATTCATGTCTTTCACATAAAACTCCACTAAAATACATTGAATATTGTGATTGCAAAGTGACAAAATCTGCAAATGTTAAAGAGAGATTCATACTTCTGTGAGGTATTTTGTGGTATTAAGAGTTGTCAAAAAGCTCCTTGGTGGCAAGGCTTCGGGGGTGGATGAGATTCGCCCGGAGTTCCTTAAGGTTCGGGAATATTCAGTTCGGCTCTGCAATATTGCGTTGACATCGGGGGCAGTTCTCTTGGATTGGCAGACTGGGGTGGTGGTCCCCCTCTTTAAAAAGGGGGACCACAGAGTGTGTTCCACCTATAGGGGGATCACACTTCTGAGCCTCCCTGGTAAGGTCTATTCAGGGGTTCTGGAGAGGAGGGTCAGACGGATAGTCGAACCTCGGATCCAGGAGGAACAATGCGGTTTTCGTCCTGGCCGTGGAACACTGGACCAGCTCTATACCCTCAGCAGGGTCCTGGAGGGTGCGTGGGAGTTCGCCCAACCGGTCTACATGTGCTTTGTGGACTTGGAGAAGGCATTCAACCGTGTCCCTCGGGGTGTTCTGTGGGGGGTACTCCGGGAGTATGGGATAATAAGGGCTGTTAGGTCCCTGTATGACCAGTGTCAGAGTTTGGTTCTCATTGCCAGCAGTAAGTCGGATTTGTTTCCGGTGAGAGTTGGACTCCGCCAAGGTTGCCCTTTGTCACCGATCCTGTTCATAACATTTATGGACAGGATTTCTAGGCGAAGCCAAGGTGTTGAGGGGATCCGTTTTGGTGACCTCAGGATCAGGTCGCTGCTTTTTGCAGATGATGTGGTCTGTTGGCTTCATCTGAACGTGATCTACAGCTCTCGCTGGAGTGGTTTGCAGCCGAGTGTGAAGCGGCTGGGATCAGGATCAGCACCTCCAAATCCGAGACCATGGTCTTGAGCCGGAAAAGGGTAGGGTGCCTTCTTCGGGTCGGGGATGGGGTCCTTCCTCAAGTAGAGGAGTTCAAGTATCTGGCGGTCTTGTTCACGAATGAGGGAAAAATGGAGCCGGAGATCGATAGGTGGATTGGTAAGGCGTCTGCAATTATGTGGCCGCTGTAGTGGTCTGTCATGGTAAAGAGAGAGCTGAGCCAAAAGGCAAAGCTCTCGATTTACCGGTCGATCTACGTTCCTACCCTCATCTATGGTTACGAACGCTGGGTGGTGACCGAAAGAACAAGATCACGGATACAGGCGGCTGAGGTGAGCTTCCTCCGCAGAGTGGCTGGGCTCTCCCTTAGAGATAGGGTGAGGAGCTCGGTCATCCGGAGGGGGCTCAGAGTAGAGTCGCTTCTATTCCACATCGAGAGGAGCCAGTTGAGGTGGCTCAGGCAACAGTGCCTCCTGGACGCCTCCCTGGTGAGGTGTTCCGGGCACGTCCCACCGGGAGGAGGCCCATAGGAAGACCCAGGACTCGCTGGAGGGATTATGTCTCCCGGCTCACCTGGGAATGCCTTGGGATCCCTCCCGAGGAGCTGGCCCAAGTGGCTGGGGAGAGGGAAGTCTGGGTCTCTCTGCTTAGGCTACTGCCCCTGCGACCGACCCCGGATAAGCGGAAGAAGATGGATGGATGGAGTCTAAATGAGAGTAAACTGTTTTTTCTCTTCATATATTTAAATTTGCTTATATATGCTGGGATAGGTGCGGATTTTAATAACTTAAAGGCCTTTGCAGCTCGTGGCCATCATAAAAATGTTTATTTTGATGGATAAGTCAAGAGCGGGCAGCTGGTTTGAGTTGAGAAACAATACTTAAGATTTAGCCAGCATATGGTTTTGATTTGGCTCTCCTTCTTTCTCCAACTCTCCCCCCACTTTCTCCATCATCTGCCTTTCCATCCCCGCAGTCCTCCATCAGCTGTCTTCATTTCCTGGGGATTCTGTGGTTCCCCTTTTACCCTTCACCTTCTGATGACCATGTTACTTATTTTAATTGTCAAATCCTAGAGAGTTTCAGGTGATAAAAAAACAAAGATCAATTAGAGAGCATTTTGTTTTATTGTTTAAGGTTACTGGAAAAGAAGAAGATGGGTAATCCCTTTGTTATTGGTCCCCTTGCTCTTTGGTGAACTCTGGTGGAGAGCAATCGTGATCATTGGCCCCAGGAGATATAAGACCTCCCTACATTTATTGTTGCTGATAAAAAGAAGAAATCTGGAATTGTTAAGATTTTGCATTTCATTTAGCAGAACAGAATAGACTGTGTCTGCACAGGCTGCACAAATAATGAGGTCAAATGTCAGTGAGGTGACGTGAGTGAGGGAGTAAGCGAGAAAGAAAGCAAAGCTTTATTTATATAGAATATTTAGAGATAAAACTCAAATTAGTGCAACAAACAGAAAATAAAAACACAAGACAGATTAAATGAAAGCAGATTTTAAAAGATACGTTTTCAGTTGCCTGTTAAAGGAATCCACTGAGTTGGTTGATGTCATTGTCCGAAGAAGAGAGTTCATTAATCCTGGCTCTTTCTTCTTTAGTTCTCAGAGGTTCTTTTATTCGGGACTATCAGCTGCATTTTGTACTGACTGCAACCAATGTAGGAAAGTTCTTGTTAGACATCTGCAAAACATGAATTACGATTTGCATTTCAGGACGAGAGGCAGTGGAGCTGAGTTTGGTAATATTTTTCAAATTATAAAAACTAGACCGCACCACACATTTGAGATCATTTTCAAGCGTAAAACCTGAGTCAACGTTGTCCTGGTCATGAGGGAAAGATTTTTGCTAAGTTTGTCTTTGGAGATGGACAGTTTCTCCATGTGTTCTGATAAGAACAGTAAACGGCTAAACATCAACTTTATGGACTGCCCGCTCCAATTTGTCTCCCACGGGACAAGATCACAAAAGGGCAGCAAACAACCATGTTGCAAAACTTTTGATATCAGTGAAATATATTTTTATGCACTTGACATACATGACGAGAACAGTAAACAGGAAAAAAACCACATTATGGAAAGCCTTCTCCAAGTTTAACACAAAACAAAGCATACAACAAAACTAAAATAAGTCCTTCACGTTCTACAGCTATTGATTCAGTCCATATCTAATAAGGGAATCAGGAATAATGTTGCAATAGGACCTTGAAAAACTCATCCATGCATTCATCTTTAGTCACCTCGATTACTGCAACAGCGTCCTCACTGGTCTACCAAATAAGTCAATCAGACAGTTGCAGCTTATCCACAACCCCACTGCTTGTGTCCTCACTAGAACCAGGTAAGTAAAACACATCACCAAGTTCTAAAGTCCTTACACTCGCTCCCTGTAGCTCAGATAATAGACTTTACAATACTCCTAATAGTTTATAAATATTTTAATAGCTTAACTCCCAAATATGTTGAAGACCTTTCAGTTTCAATGCTCCCCTTATCTGGAACAAACTTCCTAATGTCTGCAAAGTCTTTCAAACACTGGGCTGATTTAAAACAAAACTTGAAAATCATCTTTTTAGAGCTGCCTTTTAGTAAACAATTATAACACTTAATTTCTCTGTAATGTTTTGTATGCGTTCATGCTTTATTCTTGTCATGTTTTTGCTAAATTGCAGTTTTTACTTTCCATGCTTTTACTTTATTGTTGTATTTCTATGCTTTTTGTTTGTTATGCTTTTTTTTATTATTATTAATTGCTTTAATAACTTTTCATGCTTTTATCATATGTTTGGTTTATTTAACAGCGAATTATGTAAAGCACCTTGAATTTTTGTGTTGTTGAAAATGTGCTATATAAATAAAATTGTCATTCATTTATGCAAGCACGGACGGAGTGAAACCCAATTTTTTAACTTTCCTTATAATTTAACAGAGAGAGCACATTTGTGATTGGTGAGCCCAAGATCATTTCACCAGAACGGTGCTCAGTAGTCGATGTCATTTGGAGTCAATGCAGCTTTTCGGCACTTGATGATTTATATTTTAAAACTAGTTTATCTAATATTGTCTTTTGGCGATTTTCACTAATTTTTCAGCGTATTAATTTTCTTATCTGTAATTATATATGTAAGTTAATATGTTAACTTAGGTTCGTGAGCTGGACCACGCCCCATATTCAGTATCCTCTCAGTAATCAACTCGGATTCGACTCACCTGGCATCTCACACCTGAATTTCATCCCTAATTACTCCATGATCTATTTAAACCCTGAGCACCTGGCCATCAGCGTCGCTCAGACTCTGATCTCGTAAACCCCACCCTCCCTCCCCCTGATCCTTTACTTTGTCTTGGTATTACATCCCCATTTTCCCATTCTTTCATCCCTTCATTTCCTCATTCCTTACATCCCCTCATTCCCTTCTTCATCCCTTCGTTTCCTCCCTCATCCCCTTCTTCATCCCTTCGTTGCCTCCCTCATCACCTTCTTCATCCCTTCGTTTCCTCCCTCATTCCCTCATCCCTTCGTTTCCTCACTCATCCCCTCATCCCTTCATCCCCTTCCTCATCCCTTCATCCCCTTCCTCATCCCTTCATCCCCTCCCTCATCCCTTCATCCCTTCATCCCCTCCCTCATCCCTTCATCCCTTCATCCCCTCCCTCATCCTTCATCCCTTCATCCCCTCCCTCATCCCCTCATCCCTTCATCCTCCCTCATCCCTTCATCCCCTCCCTCATCCCTTCATCCATCCCTTCATCCCCTCCCTCATCCCTTCATCCATCCCTTCATCCCCTCCCTCATCCCATCATCCCCTCATCCCTTCATCCCCTCCCTCATCCCATTATCCCCTCATCCATTCATCCCCTCTCTCATCCCTTCATCCCCCTATGCTTTTCAAAGTACCAGCACTAATATCCGTTTCTTTCAGGTTCTTCGTCTGGGGGGTTCCTGAGCAGGCTCGAAAAGAAGATCGACTTCCGAAGACTGCACCCCCACACAGAGTCAACAAGCCTCCATCGGGCCATCCTTCCAGACACACCATCTATCTAACCTTTGTCAATAAATGAACTAATCAAAACAAATCTAATCTCTGTAAGCGTGGTCCATGCTAATGAAATGGTGGTTATTTGAGGATTTGGTAAAAATCTGTGGGTAGTATGCATCCAAATAACTTTCTACAAATCTCTGACATGTTCATTAAACTGTGAGGAGGACGGTTACATCTGTTGATAACTGATTTGTTATGACTGAAAACTGGCAGCTGACTCTGACAGATTCAGATCAATGTAATTTAAATCCTAATCTAGGTCAATATTTGGTTGCAGTGTCTCCGTTAGTACATAAATCATACATAAATCTATACAGCTGTGCAAAGTTTTTTTTGGAAGAAAAAAAAGTTATTGCATGGAAACACTCTCAGCTAAAATGGTGAAATTAGACATTGTTACACAATCATAATTTCCCACTGCACTTTGGCAAAGTAAAAAGATTTGAACACAGTGAACAGTCTTGAGAATAAATTTGAAAGAAACTCAAGCTGTTTTGACTTGAATACTTTCCAAGTAGCAGTGGGGTTTTGTCTTCCATAAAGCATAAGTACTGAGCAGGACTGCCTTGTTAAAAAACTCATATGTTCTTCAAAACATCTCTGGCTGAATGCCTACTACCTGGCTCAGGTGGTAGGCATTCGTTCCAGAATCGGTGGGTTGTCAGTTTGAATCCCCACTCCGTCTGTCTCAGTCGTTGTGTCCTTGGGCAACTGGTGGTGGTCAGAGGGCCTTGTGGCACCTGTGTACGGCAGCCTCGCCTCCACCTCAGGGAGCTGTGGCTACAATGTAGCAGCTTGCCATTATCAGCGTGTGAAAGTGAGCATAAATGTGTGAATGACTGAGTGTACTATAAAGTTATTTATGGTCCTCTGACTGAAAAAGCGCTATGCAAATGCAGGCCATTTACTTTGCAAGCTTGGGATGATAGATATTGTTAATAGAACTCACACAACAACAGAATGAGTAGAATATAGAACATTTGCTCAAACCTTTGGTTGTGAAATGAAAGGTCCCATCTCATTGGGCAGCTTGTACAAGGTATGAAATGTATACTTGCCGAAAGCTCTGCTTTGTATCCAAGAAAAGGGAGTACTAAACAACAGAAAATGCAATAGTACGAAATTAAAAGGTTGTATGTAGGCTGTTTTTTCCTTTCTAAAGAGGATTTTGAGAAGATAGAAGAAAAGATGGCTGAATTACATTACCTTAGTTGCCAAAGTCAGGCTTTCAGCTGTGTACAACATCCAAAGTGAGACTGGAAAAGCAATTAAAAGAACTACAACACAGGCCAAGGGTAGCTTTTCAGCACTACATTCCTTGAACCACAATTGTGCAACAACAGTGCTCGACATAAAACGTTGTGCTGTTCATTGATTTTGCTTTTTTGTTTTTGTGATAGTTTAATGCTGAACATGAACATCCCTGGCAAGTTTAGACTATAATTTTCTCTTGACATACATGATGCATGTACTTGTCTGTTAAACACTGCTAAAGGTGCTTCTCAACTGTGACTTCACTTTAGGGAATTGAGATTAAGTTTTAAATGGACTCATATTTTTGTCCTGAAACGATTGTTTGATTGTTTTGAATTAATTTGGGTTTAGGGTCAAAGTTTTGATAAAAGTCAAATCAGTAAACCAGCCATTGGCCCCTAGTCCTGCACACACAGAGTGAAATAAGAGTAAGAAAACAAAAGTCTGTCATGTTGCTCAATCTGTTTTAAATTACTGAACAGTATTCACCAAATCCAGAGTCCAAATGAGAGGGGGAGTTAAAGGGGGGGGAGAGAAAAGAAGAGAGGTGTATGGTGAATGCACCACTGGTCTATTTCGTGAGAACTCTATTTGATAGCAAAACCCAACTTCAGCCTCTCCAATATTTATTTATGTTCTTGGCAATGTCTTTGCTGAGCCAGTATGGGAAACCTGCTTCAAAAAGACAATAGCTCTTAAACATATATTATACACATGTTCATGCAAATTGTTCTGTTTTTATTTGGCATGTGTTTCTTTCTACTAATAAGTGGCCAGATGGAGGTTTAATTTAAGCGTGCAAGCAAACAGTGTTTTTATTCTAATTGAATCCAGATCCCACAAGGATTTAATTTCTTTGACAAATTTGTTGCAGTTATGTTTTTCAATCTGTGGCTTTTACAACTATTCTGAGTAAGATATCAAAGTGCAGTCAAGTACATGTATATTTCTGAATGAGTTCATAGAGTTCATACATACTGCACAGTACGAAATGACACAGCTGAATACTTAAGTTTTCTTTAGTAATATGCTAATTTTAGCATTAGTGCAGTAATGTGGTGATGTCATGCCATTAATTTTAATATTCTAGAAAATATTTTCCCATCTAGTCCTGGAAATGGCTAGACACAACTGCCGATAAGATCTTTGTGTCATAAATGTTGACGTGTTTAAGCTGTACCAGGTTCAGCCGTTTCACCTGTAAAATACACCCAGAAGGTCTGATTGATCTGTTTGAGCACCACAGGGTGCACCACTTGATTTATAAATATGTTACAGAAACTGGTAATAATATTCCAATTGTTCCCTCGCTTAATGTGTTTAAAGCAAAGATATTGAATTATGTACTAGAGCCTTCTGATCGCCTTCCAACGTGTAGAACGATATGTTTCTGAATATTTTTAGGTATAAGTTTTTAAGCACAGTGATGGTGCTTTGGCTTATTCCAGCATACAAATAGTTTTATTATCATAGTTATTTAATTGCCAATATAAATTAGGTTGAGTAAGACCAATAATAGAAACTACTCAGTACACTAATTACTAGTAATTACATATTGATGGAGACTAAACACTAATTACTCCGCTAATTGTTTGCTATAGCATGAAAATCGATAAAGAGATTATGAGAAATCCTCAGAGATATTACCTAACTTTTGAAAAACAGGTAATATTCCCCCTAGTCCCCTCCGTAAGAGATATGTATGTATATATAGGGTGGCATCAGGTAAATAAGGCCACATTTAGGTAATTATAGACCAATAAAAGTTGCTGATTTTTGAAATCGATTTTTTTAACGTTGTCTGTACAAAATTAAAAGGCTAGGAGGCTCCAACCTTAAGTGGGTCCTCCTATCTGATATATATATATATATATATACACTACCGTTCAAAAGTTTGGGGTCACCCAAACAATTTTGTGTTTTCCATGAAAAGTCACACTTATTCACCACCATACGTTGTGAAATGAATAAAAAATAGAGTCAAGACATTGACAAGGTTAGAAATAATGATTTTTATTTGAAATAAGATTGTTTTTACATCAAACTTTGCTTTCATCAAAGAATCCTCCATTTGCAGCAATTACAGCATTGCAGACCTTTGGCATTCTAGCTGTTAATTTGTTGAGGTAATCTGGAGAAATTGCACCCCACGCTTCTAGAAGCAGCTCCCACAATTTGGATTGGTTGGATGGGCACTTCTTGCGTACCATACGGTCAAGCTGCTCCCACAACAGCTCAACGGGGTTCAAATCTGGTGACTGCGCTGGCCACTCCATTACCGATAGAATACCAGCTGCCTGCTTCTTCTCTAAATAGTTCTTGCACAATTTCGAGGTGTGTTTTGGGTCATTGTCCTGTTGTAGGATGAAATTGGCTCCAATCAAGCGCTGTCCACTGGGTATGGCATGGCGTTGCAAAATGGAGTGATAGCCTTCCTTATTCAGAATCCCTTTTACCCTGTACAAATCTCCCACCTTACCAGCACCAAAGCAACCCCAGACCATCACATTACCTCCACCATGCTTAACAGATGGCGTCAGGCATTCTTCCAGCATCTTTTCAGTTGTTCTGCGTCTCACAAACGTTCTTCTTTGTGATCCAAACACCTCAAACTTGGATTCATCCGTCCACAGCACTTTTTTCCAGTCTTCCTCTGTCCAATGTCTGTGTTCTTTTGCCCATCTTAATCTTTTTCTTTTATTGGCCAGTCTCAGATATGGCTTTTTCTTTGCCACTCTGCCCTGAAGCCCAGAATCCCGCAGCCGCCTCTTCACTGTAGATGTTGACACTGGTGTTTTGCGGGTACTATTTAATGAAGATGCCAGTTGGGGACCTGTGAGGCGTCTGTTTCTCAAACTAGAGACTCTAATGTACTTATCTTCTTGCTCAGTTGTGCAACGCGGCCTCCCACTTCTTTTTCTACTTTGGTTAGAGCCTGTTTGTGCTGTCCTCTGAAGGGAGTAGTACACACCGTTGTAGGAAATCTTCAATTTCTTACCAATTTCTCGCATGGAATAGCCTTCATTTCTAAGAACAAGAATAGACTGTCGAGTTTCAGATGAAAGTTCTCTTTTTCTGGCCATTTTGAGCGTTTAATTGACCCCACAAATGTGATGCTCCAGAAACTCAATCTGCTCAAAGGAAGGTCAGTTTTGTAGCTTCTGTACCGAGCTAAACTGTTTTCAGATGTGTGAACATGATTGCACAAGGGTTTTCTAATCATCAATTAGCCTTCTGAGCCAATGAGCAAACACATTGTACCATTAGAACACTGGAGTGATAGTTGCTGGAAATGGGCCTCTATACACCTATGTAGATATTGCACCAAAAACCAGACATTTGCAGCTAGAATAGTCATTTACCACATTAGCAATGTATAGCGTGTGTTTCTTTAAAGTTAAGACTAGTTTAAAGTTATCTTCATTGAAAAGTACAGTGCTTTTCCTTCAAAAATAAGGACATTTTAATGTGACCCCAAACTTTTGAACGGTAGTGTATATATATATATATATATATATATATATGTATATATATATATGTATATATATATATATATATATATATATATATAATCACAGTGGATGATTTTTAAATTATTATTTTCCATTTTATTTTAAGTATTTGATACATTAGCCAAACAGAACTCAATACAAAAAAAACAGAAACCTTTGTTTGCAATTACAGAGATCATTTTCGTTACATTTTCTGCAGTTCTACACCAGGTTTGCACACACTGAAGCAGGGATTTTGGCCCACTCCTCCATACAGATCTTCTCCAGAGCGTTCAGTTTTTGGGGCTGTTACTGGGCAACATGGACTTTCAGCATTCCAAAGGACTTCTACTGGATTCAGGTCTGGATACTGCCTAGGCCCCTCCAGGACCTTTAGATTCTTCCTAGAAGCCACTGCTTTGTCGCCCTGGCTGTGTGTTTCGGGTAATTGAAATACTGGAACACCCAACCACGACCCATCTTCAATGCTCTTATGGAAGGAAGGAGATTGATGGCCAAGATCTCATAATACATGACCCTATCCATCTTCCCCTCAATACGGTGCAGTCATCCCATCCCCTTTGCAGAAAAACATCCCCAAAGAATGATGTTTCCACCTCCATGCTTCACTGGAATTGTGTTCTTGGGGTTGTACTCACACCTCTTCCTCCATACTGGGCGGGTTTAGACCAAAAACCTCAATTTCAGACCACATGACCTTCTTCCATGCCTCCTCTGAATCATCCAGATGGTCAATGGCAAAATTCAGATGGGCCTTGACATGCGCTGGCCTGAGCAGGAGGACCTTGAGTGCACTGCAGGATTTTAATCCATGATGGCGGAGTGTATTACTGATGGTTTTCAGTTGTGCAAAAAATGTGTGCAGGTGAAGTTTGTGCTAACCTGTTAAAAAGATGAATTTGTTTGAATTTGAAAGTTTGAATTGGTAAAATAAATTTTAAAAGGAATTATGATCTTTCTGATTTCTGTGATTTCAGAGAAGAAAAAAAAGAAATCCATCATTGATGATGTCATCAAGGAATAATTATTAAAGACCTAATTTTGCCCCTAAAGTAAGAAAGTTGAAACCATGGATGAACACATAATCTGCAACTTCAGTAAATATTTAGAATAAACCAAGCTTCGTGTACATGCTGGGTTCTGGGAGAATGAGTTTTTCCTACAAGTCAATACAGCGTTACTTTTAGGTTGAGAAAGTCCAATTTAGAGTGTTTTCTTTCTTCATTGCAGCACAAAACAGAAACATATTGCAGTTACAATATGATGGGCAGGTTTTTTTCATTGGGAAAGAACATTTGTAGCACTTCACAACATTCTGATCAAAGATCAAAAATGAAATGTTTTGGATTTGGATATGAAACCTACCAAAACACAACAGAAAGTATTGAATAACAGATCATTGGAAAAATCAAAAAATCCAGTCACCATCAATTGCCTACTTTTCACCCCTGAAAAACTCTGTTAAGCATGCTTCTATGAGTCAACCTGTATGAGGGTTTTGTTAGCAGCTTTATATTTAGCTCTTGTTGCAGTTTTCTCCAGCTTGCATTACATCAGCGGTTGTTGAAGCTCCAGGCTGGGTGGTTGTGCTTTGATCAAATGCCTCCTCTGAGCAGCCAAACTGGAAACAATCCCACATTTAGTCTCCCATGAATGATAAAAGAGTTTAGAGAAGAATAATCATACTTGTGTAAATATTTCATCACAGTGTGTGAATAAAAAAGGTACAGAAGGCATTTTAAACCTTGTTAAGGGTTTTCCTTCGTGACAAAGTTTACAATCACGGTTTTTGCAAAGAAAGAATGAGCATGTAGGAAAATGTATTGGCTTACTCCACACAGTTGGACACACCTCATTGTGTAATTAACTCCCAAACATACTATCTTTCACAAATGACACATTCAGCCATTGATGGAACTGTGTCTTTGCTAGGTTAAACATGAAGCAATAGTTATTAATAGCCTTCATATGACTGTCTGATGGCTCCCAAGGCACAGACTCTTTCGAGATTCATATTTCCTAACCATGCGAACAACTTTCGCCTCTTTAACCTGATGAAATTAGATCAAGCTTAAAAAACAGAGAAGTGCACAATGTAGAATTGCTTTTATTGCCCTTTTGTTTTCTATTTGACTGATGACTCCAGCTTCTCAAATTACATTTATTGAAACTCTTTCACAAGAATGACCTTTAAAAGGATCCAATGCATCTTTAAAGAGCAGTGCAATATGCTTGGTAGAAAATATTTCCAATGTTTTTTTTAACAATTGCTCCATGCATATTATGATAACATATCAAGTCAAATATTTTTGGATCAGAAAGGGTGGGTGAAATACCGTGATGTGAGGATGCTTTTCTCAGGTGGAACAGGACGGCTGGTCAGCTGGTGGTTGGTCAGCTGATTGGAAGAAAGAAGAGAATAATGAAGGCACTGTCAAAGATTTTAAACTTGGGTTGAAGTTCACCTTACCGCAAGAAAACAACCTAAAGTCAGAGCTGCAGGTGAATATTCTGTATCAAAGCATATTAATGCTCACCCAAAGTCCAAACTTAAATCTGAGTATCTGTGGCAAGACTTGAAATTTGGCCAAATTGATCACAGATGCTCTCTATCTGATGTGAACAAGTTTATTTATTCTGTAAAGAAAAGGGGCCAATAGTTGCAGAGACAAAATTCAATAGACTTACAGCTGTTGATGTAAGCTGTTAAGCTGTTGATGATCAAAAGACTGATCTCCAAAGCCTTGCACCGAGTACACTTTTGAGAGTTTTAATAGTGAATTCCTATGACATAGTGCTGCCACCAGGAATCTGTGCTCAGGCACACTTTAATCTTTATCACACTAAATTTTATCAATATAACACACCAAAATGCTAAAAGATTTACTGTGCGTGAAGAGTTTTACAAAGCACCGTAAGTATTACACAAAGAAAATGTCTTCCTGTTTGATTATTCAAAAACAGCAGCTTCTACATTATGCTAAACCTCCATATCATTCTTTCTAAGGGGTTACATTCCCATTTTGGCGCTTTTAAGGTTTATTTTAGTGATTGCATTTAGATTACAAATTGGTATCATTGTACACCTGCAACAGATAATCAAGAGATTGATATTTTACTATTTATACGGATAATACTAGGCTTTGTGGTCTTAGTAAATAAGCACTAATTTTATTTTTTTTCTTTAGACTACATCATCAAACACTCTTGTGTTGCTAAGCTGTCAAACTGAAGGCAAAATAAAACTTTCCTAGGTAACTTTCTTTAGTGGAATTTCTCACACTAGAAACAGATTCATCCAACACCTCTGGCTCAATTGAACACTGAGATCCCTCTTAGTCTGCGATTGTTGTGGGTGCCAGGATTTGAAGCATGTGCTGATCCATGTCTGTGCTGATCCATGTATGTGTGTCTATGTGTTTCGGTTTGTTTTACGAAGACACAGACGGACAGGGAACGAGAGAGAGACGGAGAGTGAGTTATGATTAAGGTGGCCGACAAACACAAATTTTCCGCCCTGATAGCCACAGCAGTGGGAACTTCCTGTGGGAAGCACACTCATGGAGCAGCTAAAGCCCATGCACCACAAGGAGTCACAAAGGGCACATAGCTATTTCATGCCAGTGAAACCACAACAGTTGGGTCTTCCATTACTTACTTGTGCTTACATGACTTGTTGTTTCCACTTATACTTTAAAGGTCATAAAATCAGATTAATAAACCGTTCTAAGTATGCAGCCCAGTAAGCCAAAACATAACAACTTCAGTGTTAATATGAAGAACTGACAGGAACTGCCTAATGTTCTCACAATAAAGCCTGAATTTTTGTATAAGTGTATGGATGCAAGATGCATGTGTTATTACTCTGCACTGTTTCCCAACCAAACTTCAGATTTATCAATATGGAAACGATAATGGAAATGTGTGTAAACCCACACCATCTCAATGATTAACATACACATGTTTTACAATTGGTGACACCCAATGGCATGTTGGGAAACTCTTAGTAATGAGAAGGAATTATTTCATATTCTAATGACATATTGTTAAATATGAATACAAGCCACGTTTTCAATAAAACATAAAAACTGGTTTCTCAGCTGTTTCGGGGTTCCAAAAACAATTTTAATAGAACAGTGCTTGAAGGTGTGGGAAATCTTGAAGCCCATGATAAAGAGCCATATTCTGTCTTTATTTATACACCTGCTGATCCCACTGGGGTTCATATAGCAAGAGGGATTTCAGGAGGAGATGGAAGATCAGATTGGGATGTGCTAGCCAAATTTCCACAACCATGGCAGCTGTGAGGGATTTGAGAATCCGTATATCAGCTAGGTTGATCAAATTAACATACCGTGCAGTTAATCAGGCCGATATTACAGCATGGAGCTGGCTTCTTAATGTTGAACTCTTAAAACCACATATATGGCCAACATCTCAGGATCAGGTAATTTCAGAAATGTCTCATTTTGATAGTTCATTGCATCCATTACCCAGTCTTTGTTGTTTTGTTGTTTTATATCTTTGGTCATTTTTCACGATTTAAAGCAAACTTGTTTAAAGGTTAGATCTGGGACATAAAAATGCAGAAAAAAATGTTGAGACTGCCCAAGCTGTTTTTGTCAGAAATTTTGAAAGCATACAAGATTTAAACAGTTTTAACAGTTATGGGAATGCAATACTAATACTACTAATACTACTAATAATAATATTAATAATAATAGGGGCAAGATGATGAATGGCCTTAAAAGTGAAAAGGATTATTTTAAAAATTATTCTTGAAGTTATGGGATGCCATTGCAATTTCTAGGGAATACCAAAGAAAAGTGAGTTACGGTAGTCAAGATAAGAAGTGACTGGATTGTTAATCGATATACTGTAGCTGTAGAGTGAGGAGTAAGGGAAGGGCGAAGTCAAGGATATTATGAAGGTGAAAATATGTGGATCGAATGACATTGTTTATATGGTTTTGAAAGGATAGGTTGCTAAAAAAGATGACATCCAGATTCTTGACCTGATTGGAGGGCAAAACAGTAGGTCAATGGAGAGTGAAAAACTGTTAACCCCGGAAATGGTAGAAAGAGAGCCAATGAGTATGAACTTGGTTTTATCACTAATAAGTTTGAGGAAGTTGGACGAAAAACAGGATTTTAAATCATGTAGACAAATGGAACGAAACGGTGTGGGATAGAAGAATTAGTCTTACTAGAGATGTAGTACTGGGTGTCATCTATGTAGCGATGGAATTGGATATTATGTTTCCAGAAATTATTGCTGAGAGGAAGGTGGTAATTGATAAAAAGAAGAGGCCCCAGAACAGAGGCCCAAGGAACAACAGACAAAGAAGATATTTTGTGATTTTAAGAAGTGCAGATTCTTTGCTGTGACGGGGATGGAAACCAGATTGAAACTGTTCATAATTATTATTGAAGGTTAAATGGGTGTGAAGTTGTTTGACAACAGATTTCTTAAGAATTTTGGAAAGAAAGGCAAGATTGGAGATGGGACGAAGATTACTGAGGTCATTTGTATCCAAACCAAGCTTTTTCAATATGGGTGTAATGACAGCATTTTTCAAGGCAGGGGGGACATATCCAGTAGAAAAAGAGAAGTGGATGATAGTGACAGTGAGGGGAAGAAGGGAAGGAAGACAGGCTTTAAAGAGAACTGTAGGGAGAATATCAAGTTTACAGGAAGGTTTGGATTTTATGATAAGATCGGAAATGAATTTAGGAGTAGGTAAATCGAAAACAGAAAACTGGTGAGTTGGCAGAGGACATTCAGAAAGGAGAGAGGGGGAGGCTGGATGGAGAGAGATTGATGGATGGATTTGATTTTCTTGTTAAAAAATGATAGAAGAGAATTAAAATAAGCTGAGAGGGAAGAGAACCAGCGGTTCTGAGAATAGTATTTAAAATAGAAAAAAGGGCCTTGGAGTTACCTATCTGTAATGGTATATTGGAGCAATAAAAGTTGTTTTTGGTTGTGAGTCAGTCTTTGTATTACAAAACATGGTTAAAATATGTCAGGATCTCATCTAGAACAACGACCTCCACCTCTGTGCACCAACTCATCTCCACCTCACTGGCGCTCACCACAGTTAAAAGACAGCTTCACTTATCACGTCACCATTCTGTCATCTGGTTTCCATAGTCTCCTTGACAAAAGCCTCCTCTCCAAGAACCTCCAGAGCTTTCCACAAACCTCATCCGCAGCCTCTTCCCTGACTGTCTGTTCCACCCAATTGTCTATCTCTGCATGTAAGTTGTCTTCCTAAATAAAGACTGTTGAACCATCCAAGCAGTCTCCTTTACAAAATAATTTTCTTTATGAATAGTGAGCCCTGTGTTCTTGTGTAGGCATTCAAGTTGGCGTCCCTTAGCCTTTAGTAGACAGAGTTCTTCAGAAAATCAAGGAGCAGAAACAGTGGGGGAAAGAAACACTCTTATTTTAAAGGTAGCAAAAGTATTTTAAATAAATTAAATTAATGGATAAATTAGAATTATAATAAGACATATATGCAGTAGGAACAGAGAAGTTAAAAGAGGATTCCAAACAGCTAGGAGAAACGATCAGGGTTAATGGCTTTGACATTATGAAAAGAAATGAAATGTTGAGGTTTGGTAGAGGAGAGGATGAGATTGGTGCTAAATGACAAAAGAAAATGGTGTTATCTAAGCAGTTAATCAACTGAAAGGTTAAAGGGGATAGAGGTCAGAGCAGCAGATTAAGTTTAGGATGAGGCCCTTTAGAGTGAGTAGGAGAATCAACATACTGCACAAAATCAAAATTTTGTAAACAAGATAGAAACTCTTTTGTTAGGTAGTGATCGTGGTTGTCCATATATATATATTAAAATCATCCATGTTAAGAACATTATGAGAGAGGATTGAAAAAAAATAAATTTAAATTTAAATGTGTTACATTTACATTTGGGTCATTTAAGACAATACTTTGTAGCCCATCATTTCGTTCAGCTAGCACTGGAAATCTTTTAGGTATGTCTGTATCAACTTTGGACATCAACAAACCTAGATGTTTACCCATTCATGATTGCAAAAAAGCTGCAAGTTGGTCTGGTACTGTCAAAAATTCTCAATTGGATTATAGGATGGACTTTGACTAGGTCATCCTAACATTTTAATATGCTTTCATCCAAACCAAGCCATTATACCTCTGACTGTAGTACCTTTTTTTCCTCTTTTTGTATCAGTGTATGAGAAAATGTAATTTGTCCAAATTATTGTGCTGTTTTTGCCAGTACAAATTGTAACATTCAGCAACTGAAAAGTATTTGTAATTGTAAGTACCAAAACTCTATGGATTGGCAAAATAAGCAATATTTAACTTACATTTGTTTTGTTTTCTTTTGTATTCTATTTTTAGTGTACACCAAAATATTCTTGAAACATCAAAAACCTATTTTCCATTTTATCAAGCTGTTGTTTAACAGGTTTTCTTCAGGGGTTGGCATATATTGAGCTCCATTTTCCCCCTTTAACTCTGACCACCTTATCTATATTTGCTAAACAAAGCATCCCCACAGCATTATTAAGCCACCACCATGTTTTACAATATGAATGGTATGTTCATGATTATATGCATTGACCTCGCTGCTGTGTTTTTTGGCATTTATGAAGCTGTTTGTTCACTATTTTTCTCCCAAAAAAATCAGAGTCCTACACAGACCTATTGAATTTTTACTGAGATTAGATTACACTACCCACAATTGGACTACTTAGTCATTAGGTCGTTTGTTGAATTGATGTTCCATGTAGAAGTCAATTAATTAATAATTAATAAAATGCATAAAGTTTGTGGTTGTTAAAAAAATGCGAAAAAGTTCAACAGTTGCGAATAGCTTTGTAAGGGACACCATCTGTTAGCTGCATTAATATTAATCACCATTGTCAGAAACCATATTTTAACCACAGTTCTCTTTTTATGAAAAATAAAATAACATTGCTAAACATGGTGAGTCATTGAAAGATATGGTTTATAGCATGGAACTGGATCATCATCTTTATCATGGAAAAAAATCAGTTAATTTTGTCTTGAACCCATTCATAACTATTAACAAATCTCACTAACCCAGTTTCATCTATATCGACTGGGTATCTTCAGCGTGTCCATATTGTGACTTCAGCACCCCCAGCAAACTCGAATGCTGTGCTGTAAAAAGAAACACAAACTCAAAACCATTTTTTTTTAGAATCAGCACATGATAATGACCAGTTCACACATTGTCTAACACAGACAAACTCACTACTGGTGTTCTGGTATTCCCCATATCTGCACTGACATCCCAGACCCATATTTGGGCTCTATGTAACATCAAGCACAATACAGGAATGCATTATGGTCTATAAAAACTCCTCTACTTCTCCTGCCTTTACATGAGCTCCTGAATCACGGCTGTCTCAGGGGCAACGCAGTACCTCATATTTTATACATGCTTATAAAGCACTCTGCTGGGAGTCATGTTCCTTGCCAAAATTCACTCAGATGCTCTTCTTTCAAACTTGGTTCTGGCTGCTTATTTTTCACTGCAGGGACAAATGCCTGTGTTTTCATTAATGTCTTTATGTAGGTCTTGAATTTCATTGTCATTTAGGTCAGAGTTTGTCACATTCTTTTCATCATCTTATGTGCACTGTAAAACACGCGCACACAGTTTTTCACTCTTCACTCAGAGACCAATAAAGTAAGAAAAATGTATTCAATGAAAAATGGGGGAGAAACTAAAAGGGACATGATTAATCTATCATGGGTGCTTTAAATCCACGTATGAGTCCCTTGATATGACCTGCTGTCCTCAGTCCCCGCACACACTTACCTTTTTAGTTTCAAACTGAAAGCCTAAAATGGGAAATTAATTTTTGTTGTGGTAAGAGTTCCAGGTATTTTCCACTCCAGCTCAAGGCTGATGTAGCTCTATCTGCTGGATGGCCTAAAAGAAAACACTGTAAACTACAAATAAATAACTCCTGGCAGTGGGTCACTGCTCTGCAATATGACTATATAAACTATAGACAGCAGTAATAGATATTTCAGATGCTAATATCTATTGCCTTGCAAAAGAATTTATACCCTACGAACCTTTTCTGATTATGTCCAAATACAACCACAAACTTGTAGTTTCCCAACACCAGGGGAGTCCAAAGTGAGGCACGTGGGCCATTTACGGCCCTTGGACTGATTTAGTATGGCCCCTGATGACCATCTAAGATTGGTACATTCTGCAATTGGCACAACAACACAAATGATTGATGAAGAAGGAGAGTTTATTTTATGGTGGCATATTTTCTGTTGACAAATTACAATGATTAGAAAATGTTCTATGGTACAAAACAAATTATTTAACAATCACAATTTTTTGCTTTCTTTTTCGTTTCATTGCGTAAACAACTAATGTAAAAGCAGACGTAGAGACAACCAAACACTGCTAAAATAACATACTTTCAAAGAGTGACCCAAACCGGAAAATGTTTGCTTTAAAAGTAGCCCTATGAAATACTTAAACTTAATTATTTCTTTCAAAAAGGCAAACATTAAAAGCCCTGTATTTTGAATCTACAATTATTTAAAATTTCCCCATTCCCTATATTTCCCTATATTGTGTTAGATTTATTGTTAAGCAGATATATATATATATATATATATATATATATGGGGAAAGCGACAGTTGAGCAGCTGTAAATAAAACCACAGCTCAAATTAAAGAAATGCATCAGCATTATACAACACCACAACAATGAAAAGTAGACCTGGGAGGGCAGGTTACAAAAACGGGAGGCTGACCAAGTCAGGATGAAGGAGCAATGGATGAAGAGGTAAAGGCAGGTTGTAATAAGTGATAAACCGAGCTCAAATAAGAGTTCATCTGATGTCAGGGATCATGAACTTAGTAACAGGAAGACAACAGTTAGATATTGCAAGGATAGATAGATAGATAGATAGATAGATAGATAGATAGATAGATAGATAGATAGATAGATAGATAGATAGATAGATAGATAGATAGATAGATAGATAGATAGATAGATGGACAGACAGACAGACAACTGTGCGGGCTCAGATGTGATTTACCTGTAACCAGGAATTATGGACACGGTACAGATATTGTAAACAGTTACGGTGCGTAGCAGTGTTTTTAAAATAACAAAAACTTAAAACCACACAACAAGCTGAAATCGAAATCTGTTTCAGTGTAAGGTTTTCTTTTTAGTTTTTATTTTTATTTATTTTTTTTAACGTGTCCTGTCTAGCAGTATGCTACTCAGAATTGGTGTCTGAGTACCAAGTACAAGCCCAACAGTTTTACTTTCCCAAGCAGAGTATTACAGCTTCGCTGTAGTACGCCACTTGATGTATATATATGAAAAATCTTTATTAGTGATTACTGTGGGTTCAATTTCCTGACGTCATGGACACTAAACCGAGACAAGAAGGGAGAAAGGAAGAAGGTGAAGAAAAGAAACCGGACCAACAGAGGCGCGAACCGACGACACAAGACAGGGAGGCAAACAAAGAACACAAGAAAACATCCCAGTCCTCCACCTCTGCCGGACGGCAGAGAAACAGTAATAAAAAAACAAAAACAACAAACTGTACAGAACCAACCCAATAGTTCGGATCTAGTAGAATAAACTAAGAATTACACATTCACTACACACAAGCATGGATTAATGAACATAATACAAATGTTTCTGGTGAGCTCCTGTGAACAGCTAACTAATGATGATAACCTCAGCTTAAGATATGCCCGTCCACACCAATGTCCCCACACCTATGTGTGTGTGCGAGCAGGCAGGTTGGAATAAGGTTTCCCCATGCAAGTGATTGATAGCTGGTGTAAGGAACCATCAATCCGTCCTACAGGAATCGACACAGACATAGAGGAGGCAAGAGATGTATGCATCCAGGGTCCCACAGAGTACAGAGGCCACAGGCGGATCAGCGCATGGTCGATCACCCACCAAGAGAGGAACAGATGGAAGCCCCAGGGGAACACCCACCAGCCGCAATGCTGGGGCCCGAGAGATCGCAGTGACGAGCCCACGGGCTCCGCCGGAAACCGGCTACGCCAGGGCGGGCCCGGATCAGGACCCGGAGGACACAGGGACCAGGGGCACCCCGCCCCCCAGCAGGGCCCCAACCAGGGACCAACCGACAAGGGCCCCCCCCGCCGCCGCAGGCAAGGGGGATCCGCAGCCAACCGACGGACAACACACGCCACCGCCACCAATACCCATCGCCAACAACCCGGCCCGCCCCACACACCCACACGCCAGGAAGCCACAGCAAGAGCCACAGCGGATGTACGCCCTCCCCAGGCCGCGCCCAGCCGGCACCTGGACATCCAGATCTTCCAGCTCCCGGGTCCAGATCCCGCCCCACGCAGGGCGCCAAGATCAGGGGCCCAGCCAATGCCGGACAGCCCCCCCCAGGTGAACAGACCAGCCAGCAGAAGTCCCGGAACCGGCAGGAGGCCTGGGCGCCAGGCACGGTCCCCACCGATTCACCGGACGGCACCAACCTACTCTACAACCCCGGCACCCCCATAAGAGGTGCCCCAGTCAATCCAAGGAGGACGTCGGCCCGAAACAGCGGCCGCCCGACACATCGGACCACCCAGGACCTGCCAGACATGCACCAGGACCGAGCCGGGCCGCAACCGGGACCCCCGGCCCCAGGCATCGAGAGCCATCATCAACCAGCGGGCAGGAGCATCCATCACCGACGGGGAGTGACGGGGAGGGAAGAAGATGCATAAGGCCAGAGAGCAGCCAAACACCCAACCTGACAGGTAGACATAGACAGACAGAGACACTCATACGTACCCTCCCTCTCATGCGTACACATTCTTACAAATACAGGACATACGAAAAAAGGACGCTATACACTCATTCATACCCCCCATACGTACACTATACTCCCAGGCCCAGGGACAGACGCCCCAATAGAGCACCCTGCCCCTGCACCCAGGAGACAGACCCCTTTGCCCACCAGGATGGGGACAAGCAGACCGCCAAGGCCCCCACACCGGCAAGAGCAGCCCACCAGCCCAGGACCCCGACCAGACGGCCTGATGTTCTATCCGGGCTCCGACCCCTGATGGTCCAACGAACAGGGGTGTGGAAAGACCCCCCAGCCTCTCTCCCCCCGCTCAATGTGGTGTTGTTGCGTGTTGTTCTAATGTGCACTTAAAACAGAGGGGTGGGACATGGGAATACTGCCGGGTACCCCCATCTCCCCCCCCGGGCCCTCAGTGTCTAGATGCGTTTAAACAGTGGGTGCCGGCACCACAGGCGAGGCCCCCCACAACGGGCCCCTATAAGGGGCCCCCCATGAGGGGTCCCGCCCCCAGCGCCAATGCGCCCCACCGCCAGGTCCCTACATGTGCGTTCCATGTAAATGTTGCAAGTGTAGGTGTAGGTGTCAGTGTAAGGTTTCTTCCAACATGGTTGAGAAATTACACGGTTGTGTGATTAATTCACTGTAAAATTCGTACATATTGCACCTTTAACCATCTTGCTTCTGCTCTAGGTAACTGCTGCTCTTTTGAAGCTCCTCCTTTATTGGCCTGAAAGCATGCAGCTGGAGCTGCACCTGCCTGCAGCACCTTGCGTGGGCAAAAGGTAAGGAAACAGCACACACATTCTGCACACAGAATCCCACACTGCCAAGGAGGTTATGGTTTTGCCAAGGTTTGGCTGGTTGTCTGTTAGTTAGCAACACAACTCAAAAAGCTATCAACAAATTTTGATTAAATAAAAAAAAAATGTCTGCAGTGGGGCCATCGGGGAGATTTCTTGCGCACTGTGTCCATTTCTTTTCTTAACGCCAGCGTCCCCCAATAAGAAGACTACGTACCTAATGAGGGAACATATCAGGATCTGGCAGGAACCAGCAGAGGGAGCCATTTCCTCTTCCTTCCAAAGGTGCTGAGAATTTGGCTGACACACCTGGAGCTGGTTACCTCATCAGCGCTGGCAACATTTAGCAGGAGCGGTTCCACCAGACGAGCGTCAGATGATTCAGTTCCTAGGATTGGTAACTGACCTCAACTCTTACCGCCTGCATGCGTTATCCTGCCTAGACTTACCTGCATTATCCTCTGTGTTCTCCAGCTGTCCTACCGAGCAGCTTCCACTGTTCTGGATTCCTTCGTTGAATCCCCTGCATCACTCTGAAGTCTCAGTCTCATAATCCACCACCGACATTCGTCTCCCTGGGGCTTGTGGCCGCTCCTCCTTCATCATACTGCTGTCACTGCTCCAGATTGTTCTGCTCGGACGCTCAGCACTACCAACACCTGCAACAAAGGAAGACTCACCTGGCATTCCTACGGCTATCAATAATCTCCGGCTTCCGATTCCTTACCTCCCTCTCCAGTCCGGACCTTCAGTTCCTCCAGTGAGTCATTTGTTCATCTACAATCTTCCACACCATTCTTCAACAACCCTCACCTTATATCCTTACCTTCCAATGGTGTCCTCCATGTTCCATCAACCCAGTCCGCTCTCCTCAGAATCCGACCTGAAGAACTTTAATAAAAATTCTTAAATCTTTCTCTGAGTCCCGAGTGTAACTGTGTATGCTTAAGAGCCAGTTCCGTGACAACCATGACTGAAGACAGTTATTTTTGACCCGAAAGGAATTGATTTACCCGCTAAATTCTTGATGGACAACAATGTGTGATACCTCTGAAGAAACCTTAAAACCTGGGCTACAATGCCATATAGACTTTCTTTTATTTTTATGCCTACCAAAAAAAACAAAAAAACAACCAACAACCAAATCAAATATAACTTGTAAATATTTGGACACCCACCGATGTGAACACTTCACCACATTTCTCTCTCTAATGCGACCAAATTTGTAACAGTTCACTCACTCCACTGGTTAGTGTTGGAATTACTGCGCTCCACTGTGGTATTCTGAGACACATAGGTCAAGAATGGAACAGTTTCTTCAAAACTTGTTACAGCACTGTCTGATAAAGTTCTACTGTAATGAAATTTTCTTTCAGATTTTGGAACGTTGGGTAAAGAAAATTCAAAGGTTATCAGAAAATGGTCAGAAAGGACTGGGTTATGTGGGAGGACTTAGTTCATCACACTCAATGCCGTATGTCAGTACAATGTCTAAAGTGTGCTGACCAGAGTGTGTGGGTCCCTTCACTTTCTGAGTAAAGCCAATTGAGTCTAAGATAATATTAAAGGCTGCAGTTAGGTTATCACTTTCAATGTCCATATGAATATTGAAATCCCCTATTATAATTACCTGATCAGTGTTTAAAACTAAATCAGATAGACAATCTGAGATCTGTTCCAAGAATTGAGAGTATGGGCCTGGTGGGCGATAGAAAACAAACATAAGTGGTTTTAATGGTTTGCAGCTTGAATGAGGAAAACTAAGGGTTAGACGTTCAAAAGAGCTGGAGTTAATAATTGGTCTAGGGCGAATTTGCAAATCTGAATGAAAGATGGTTGCAACTCCTCCTCCTCGCCCATTCTAGGAATGTTCCATTATTTTTTTGTCACATAGCAATAGTGCTACCTGTTGCGTTACACCAGAAGTAGTCTGAACACGAAATGGATGCACTGTGAGTGTCAGAAGAGGTCAAGAAGTCCAAGATGAATTGGGGACCAGATTTTTTCCTGCATGTTTTGACGAGTCTCATTGCTGACTGTGCTGTCAATTACTTGTAAATAGTTTGAATCGACCAAAAACTATTTCATTTAGCATTGCGTTTTCACTGTTTGTATTTTCATAAAAGTTCTTTGTATTTAGTTGTTTTTCACATATCTAGTGTTTGTTACAAATAAATCTGGTACATTTGGATTCAAAACTTAGCTGCTTCCAGGTTCTTGTAATGGGGAATAAATCGAAATCTATTTGGCAAAAAATAAATAACAATTTAAAAAAAGTTAAAAACGTTTTTATTTCAATGTATTGAATATATTTAGTCACAAAATAATTATTATAAATGGCACAGGTTGATACAATTTGTGCCAAAATGTGCCATTTTGGAGACCTTGCCTGAAGTTTAAAAACGTATCTTAAATAGTTGTTCCTCAATTTACTAGAATGCATTTTTGTGCAGATAATGGGACAATGTTTACCTATGATTTCATTGATGTTTGAAGAGGCATATGCATCTTTCCAAAGAGTTATTCATGTTAAAAGTATATATTTTGTTAAGGCTAAGGAAAAACAAAGTTTTTACAGTGGGCCTTGTTCATTTGCACAACAGCAATAACTCACAAACTGATATTTACACTTCAGATTGATTGTTTTAAGGGTTCCACTTAATATTTGACCAAAAGTAATCAAACGGACCTTGTGGTTACAAAAATATAGTCATTTAATTGCAGGCATGCTATTTTCTAAAAAAAGATTTCTAAAAAAAGA
The DNA here is from genome assembly GCA_028564705.1 of Apricaphanius iberus. Taxonomy (NCBI): domain Eukaryota; kingdom Metazoa; phylum Chordata; class Actinopteri; order Cyprinodontiformes; family Aphaniidae; genus Apricaphanius; species Apricaphanius iberus. The sequence goes on from JAPXFQ010000256.1 coordinate 2,073,447, forward strand.
TTTCTAAAAAAGAGGCTTGGGGTCCGATAGGTTAATAGGCTGCCTTTAGCCAAAGTTTACAGAAACGGCACCCCTAACACTTACTGTCAACACAACTAAAATTCATCCAGCTCAGTTAGCAAGAGAAAGTTTTGAAAGGGAAAGAGCTGCCATCAGCAAACATGGCTGGGGGTGCCTGGCTGGCTGCTGGGCTACTCAGTCATACCACACTGTCAGAAGAAGCAAATTGAGACGTTTAGAGGTAGAAGCTGGAAGAACTTTTCGACACCAGCTTGAGCAGACTATCTGCAGATCCTGCTCAGATGAGTTCGACAGGCTGAGGGAATCCAGACCCTTTGGACAGAGAGGTGGTTTGAGACGCCTTACTGAGCAGTTAGGCAACCTCACTAACAGCAACACAACATAAAGTAGCACATACTGTTGAAGTGGAAAGAAAGTGACGTGACTAAAAAAAATAGATGAAAAAAATAAAGTGTGTTAAGTGTGTGTTCTTGAAAGCAACATCCCAACCATGACGTGGTGATGGCAGTATCAGGCTATGGAGGTGTTGGAGTTGAAGTTGGAGAGAGTTGAAGAGAAATTAGCTGAATACAGAATCCTGGAGAAACACCTTCCAGAGGCTGTAAAAGACTTGAAAGTGAGGCAGAGGCTCATCATCCAGCAGGATAACAACCCAGAAATTACAGTCAGAGCGACAATGAACTGGTTTAGATTAATGTACCGGAATGGTCCAGTTAAAATCCACATCAATATTAAATTGAGAATCTGTACCAGAACTTGAAATTTTATGTTCACATTCACTCCAGCATATTTGAAGAGTGTTTAGTTAGGAATGTTGTGCACAGATTTCAGTCTATAGACAAGCAGAACAGAATTATTGCCAGTAAGCACAACAACAAGACAACACCCTGAAAAGATCTGATTATAAACAATAAAATTCCCCACTGGTATGTGTGAAGCTCAGATATGAAACTGTTTTTTTCTTCATAGCAAAGAAACATTTTTTTTTATACATGGCAAATATTGTTTATGGTGATTATGTTTGAAGGTAATGATGTATCCCAGAACTATATACAAATTGTACAAGTTTATATAGTAATTTTTTTTTTGTTTAACTACAAAAGCTTAAAAAATTGCTTTACTATTTCTTTTCAAAGAGCATAAAACAACCCAAACTTTAAATGCCTAAAGATATGTTTTTTACAGCTTAAAAATGCTGAATTGTGATTTTTACTTCAGTTTCATGTTACTTAATTCTGTATTTGATATGTTTTTAATACCTCTTGTAAAATTCAGTATTTTAAATTTTATTTCTGGAGGGGTAATCCTATCTTTAACTAACAACAGCTTTCACAATGAAGAGCCCCACTGAAGACAAGTTTATCATTGTGTTCTGTTTCGAATTGCTTCACTTGTTACGCCACATTCATTCTCCTCTCCTCATGTTACATTGCCTAACTTTTTTTGGTCAAAAATTTAGTAAAAAATAGACCTCCCCCAACCTTGCTATTTGTCAATGCCTCTCTCTGGGCTCCCTCAGATTTGCCCACTGATCACCGGCCTCCTCGCTGGTAAGCCCTGAGGATATTTTGCTCTCTCAGTCTGTGGGATAAATGAAAACCTGGTATTTTCTCTTCCTTTTACCAGTTCATATCCTCAATTGCTTTCCTGTTCTCCAGGCTGAAGAGCGAACGTATTTGGAAGTACTGTCAGGATAACGAATGTAAACACTGCTGTTGGCTTAGATTTATATTCTCTGCGAGTCTGAGGTCTGAGCCGTGGCCATCAACTGATTGCTACATACTGAAGCTGTGTTAATTCGCCCAAGTTTTAACATTCTCACTGTGAACATTTATTAAGGCCGGTGAGACTCAGAATTAAGTCTGCAATAAGTCAACACAAAGCACTTGTTAACTCAAACAAAGTTAACTTGGCAAAATAGGAGAGAATTACCAAACTAGTCATCCTGTAGTCACCCCAAACAGTTTACATAAGAATATCTGTTCTGTTGTAGGAGCAGCTAAGCAAATGCCCATTGGTGGAGGGGAGAAAACTATGTAAAATCATAACTCATGACCACCTCAGTCACAGAGGAGCAGTTATCCCTATGTAGACATACCTCAGGAAATGTGATTTAGGGTTATTAGCTAATGCGCATCATGGGACAAAGTGTACTGCAATGAGCTAGGCAATGTGTCAAGCTTGGCTAGAAGAAGAAAAATCACATTAAGAAAGGTGTCATGTTTTTTTAAGGGATTCAAGACCGACATATCCTTCTGTACTTAAGACTGTTTCCCTTCACTTTTCTTTCAGCCTTCACAGATATTAATTTCTTTGGCAAATATTTTCAGAGTAGGTATTACATATCCGTTACAGAAATCCTTCCAAACAATATATGTCAATGAACAATTTTTGTGACCATTTTGAGCTGCCGATCCTTGCAGAAATTAAAAATTCTGGAAAACACGTTGAAACTAGAATTCTTTTACCTCCCTGGTTAAGTGTTTTGGGCATGTCCCATTGGAGGGAGGCCCTGAGGAGGACCCAGGACACACTGGACGGACTATGTTTCTTGGCTGGCCTGGGAACACCCCCTGAGGAGCTTGCCTAAATTACTAGGGAGAGGGGCGTCTGGGTCTCTCTGCTTAAGCTGCTGCCCCGCGACTCGACCACTGACAAGCGGAAGAAGACGGAGGGATGGATAGATGGATTTGCAATCCCTTGCTGTTGCTTTTCTGACTGGAGTTGCTTTGCAGGTTCCATTCCCAGTATGATTCAGGAATATCATCGGTATTGGTATTTCTACATAATGGTCAACAGGCACTTGTGCTCAGCTGTTGTATGCTTAGAGATATTTTTTCCTCATGGATTTTTAAATTCAAAAAATCAAAAAATTATTAAGCCATTTTACTCTTACCAGGAAAATTATGCAGTTCTTTAATTTATCCGTTGTTGACACATACACATAGCCATAGAGAGTGTGTGTGCTAGTAGACTGTAGCAGAGCAGATATACCGTTGAAATACACATACAGTATGGGTTTATTTACTCTCCACATTTATTAAATCTATTTTATCTTCTTGTTTGCCAGTGCAAGTAGACAGGAAGCTAGCTGATTATTATTTTTATCTCTATAGTCTGTTTAGACACACACATATGATTGCGTTTGTCAATTGCTGTATTTCCCCCCCAAATTAGAATAGAATAGAAAAATAGAATAATCATTTAATTGTCCCAAAAGGGGAAATTTGGTTTTAACAGCAGCAAAAGCAGAACAGAACACAGAACAAAACACAATTTTTACAGAAAAAAATATTTACATCATCAACATTGTTACAAAAAGATTTAAGTACAGATAGTGTGGCATTCCCAGGTTATGTGCAATAGAGCATGATACATAAAAATGTTTAAATAATTAAAAATATTTTGAAATATTTACATAATATGCATTGTACCTGTGCATTAAAAAAATAAACATGTAACTTCCAATAAGTTAGTATATATAAACTGAGAAATGTGATAGCAGTTGTAGTGGTTTTTGGTTGATTAGTGCAAATTACAGTGCTGGTGTAAACATCCATGTGTGCTGGGAACAGTTGTGATTGTACAATCTGACAGGGGGAACGCTCCTTCGTGCAGCAGTCTGTCATTGAAGGAGCTCTGCAGTTCAGCAACATCTTCGTTTATGGGTTGGGAGATTCTGTACATCATTGATGTTATTTTGGCCAGAGTCCTTCTGTCTCCCACCACCAGCACGTGATTCAGGGTGCATCCTAGAACAGAGCTGGCCTTCCTGATGAGTTTATCCAACCTCTTCCTCTCAGCTGTTGATAAACTGCTGCTCTGACATACAACACTATAACTGATCATGGACGCCACCACAAAGTCATTTACAGTCTTTAAAAGCGCTCCCTGGACTCCAAACAACCTCAGTCTCTTCTGCAGGTAGAGTTTGCTCTGACTCTTCCTGTAAAACAAAAAATCAGTGTTGTGGCTCCAGTCTAATTTATTGTTCAGGTGAACACCCAGGTACCTATAAGAGTCCACTATCTTAATGTCCACTCCCTCGATGTTCATCGGTGTCAGTGTGGTTGGTCTGTCTTCGGAAGTCCACCACCAACTCTTTGATTTTCCCAGCGTTGATCAGCAGGTGGTTCTGCTGGCACCAGTCCTCAAAGTCCAGAGTCCTCTGTCTGTACTCTGAGTCGTCATCATCTTTGATGAATCCAACTATGGCAAAGTCATCAGAGAACTTCTGTAGGTGACAGCACGGGGACACAGCCCTGTGTCCTCAGATATTGTGGGCATACTGTGAGGTAGTCCAGTATCCACTGGGACATGTGGTGGTCCACTCCTGACAGCTCCAGCTTGTCCCTCAGAAGTTGTGGCTGGATGGTTTTGAAAGCACTGGAGAAATCAAAGAACATGATCCTCACAATGCTTCCAGGCTTCACCAGGTGAGTCAGAGCTCGGTACAGGAGGTAGATGATGATGTCCTCTACCCCGATGCCAGGTTGGTAAGCAAACTGCAGAGGATCTGATGAAGACCTAACCAGGGGGTGCAGATGGTTTAGAACCAATCTCTCAAGGGTCTTAATCAGATGTGATGTCAGAGCTACCGGTCTGTAGCTGCTAAGGCCCTTGAGATTGGAGGTCTTTGGCATCAGTACCACACAGGAAGTCTTATATCTTAAAAATGCTACACCTGTGAGGTGGGATGGATTAACTTGACAAAGAAAAAGTGCTCAATAATACAGATAAAGACAGATTTTTGAGCCAATAATTGAGAGTAATGGGTCTTTTGTGTATATAGAAAATGTTTCAGATTCACATGTTCAAATGTTGCATTTATATTTTTCTTCAGTTTACAAGTGACATATCGGTAGTTAACCATCAATGCAAACATGAAGACTTAAATGTGTATGACATTTTGTGTTTGTAGTTGCTTTAAGACTGCAGAAATCCATTTTGGTTTCGACATTTCTTGGACTAGCTGTTTAGGTGTTTAAAAACAGGGAAAAGCCCCTAAAATTGGAACAATAAATGGTACTGGCTTGCTGTGTTCCCTCAAAGCCCACGTGCCAATGCTGGAATAGAGGCCAGGTATACTTCTACAGTGCAAAAGGACTTTTTGTTCGTCAGTTAATTCCTGTAGAAATTATAAAGTGATGTCTACTGAGTATAGAAAAGTAGTGTGGCCCTTATTTTGGCTCCAATCCTAAAACATCCTCCTCTTACCACTATAAAGTGATCTAATAGAGGAGGCCTTGGTGGACTAAATAGTGTTAATGACAACCTTCAGAAGCTCTATTAGGTCTAATTTACACTGCTTATAAGCCAAAGTGCAATGTGTTTTCCCCCCTGCCATAACCATCATGTCTTTGTACAGTGGCAGTTGCAATTGTTGTCTGGGCAACAGAAGCTGATAAATTTCCATTAGCCAGTGTATTATAGGGCAGTTTAGAAATATTAGAGTTATGGGCTCGACACACAGGGAGCGACGTTGCTCCTTCTCCATTCATTTTCTATGGAACTTGCGCGATGAGGCGAAAATCGCCTGCCCTCCTCCAGCCAAGCGATAGGTGACATTCGTGCCCGTGAGGTTCCGCACTCGTTCTCGTAGACATGCACACGCGGGTTTGCGACGCGACACAAGAAGGTAGAAAAATGTTTAACTTTTGTCACCGTCGCATGGCGCTACAACCAATCAGCTGAGAGCATGCTACTTCAAATTGCAACCGCTTCGACATGAAAGAACAGATCATTTTAGCTGTGTCCAATTTTCCTATACTTTATGATTATTCACGAAATGATTACAGAGATCTGCATAAGAAGGGTTGTTTCTAATATTGGATGAACCCAGAGTTGCCTTTTTCTTTTCTTAAGTAACGTCAACAGCAAAACTTCTGTCAATTCCAGCAAAAATATTCTCAATCTTCATCCTTGATGCTATGTCTGTCACGGATCGCTTTTAAAAATGTCAGAATTGCCATTCTCCATAAAATTCTACATAAAAGTTTCAAAACAGGAGCACAATCTGCCATGCATTCCCTCCCTTCTCCATTTGTCTTAAAAATATATCGTAATCCTCCAAGTAAATAACCTTCAGATGCAAACAGGATGGTATAAAGTCCAAAAGTTAGTGTTTGCATAAACCCCTTAGTTTATTTATTTTTTTCAAGTTGCTCTTAAACTCCTCATGGACCAGTCATTTGCTTTAATATCCAATACTTAACAAATACTGTCTTTTGCAGACAATATATTAAGAGCTTTTAACCCAGCCTTTGAACACGGTTAGCCATCCACCTATGGGACAGGGTATGCTGAGGGATTGATACATGATTGGGTTACCTGAAAGTGGTTGTTTGGAGTTAAAGGAGATACTTATGAGGCTACCATCTCTCAGACACCTACTCCTACTTACATAAAAATACAAAAAATAAAAACGAAAGTTATCTCCTTATACGCTGTGAGTTAGTGGTCAGTTGGCCGAGATTTCGAGTGTGTGTGAGAGTGAAAGTGAGAGAATTAATGGGATCATATTCCTCCCGAGTTTATGGGGAAACCACTTACACTGTAGTCTTCAAAGCTTCAGTCCCACAATCTTATCAGGACTTTTTCTTCTGACTGATTAGACATGGTCAAACGAGAAATTGTTATTCTGCTCATATCACTGACACACACACAATGAAAAAATGATTAAAGGCCATAATGAGAAAGACAATTCTCATATCTAGAGTAAGAAAACAGACCTTCCTTTCTGGTGTTGAGTTGCATAACAGGACTCGATATCCTGACATCTGTGGGATGTGCAGTCCACTTGAGAAATGGAACTTTATAATAACGTATAAAATTGTCTTTTTAATTTAATGTGACATTTAGGAAACTTTTCTTTCCTCTATTATTCTATTCTCTCATCACTACCCTCACAATGCCCTTTGTTGTATCTCCCTTTCAGAGATTTGTTTCAGTATCACTTTTGGTTTGAGTCCCATTTCGCCCCTCTCCACAACCACAACAATACACACATTATTGAGCCATTAAACCACTGACCTCTAGGTTTATAGACAGCCCAGAACGTCTGATTTGCCCGAGGAGTGCTTACAGGAAGAGAGTGGGAAGATAGCATAGTAGAGGCTTTGTGAGATAAAACAAAAGATGTGTTCATTTAAAAAATCTTTGCTGGTGTATCTCACCACTGGCCACTGGAGGTTTGACAGATTAGTGTCATCCTTGACCAGAAGAAAAAAGCCTGGTAAGTTCTCAAGGATACTGGATAATGTGTTGATTAAATACAGTTTTCTTCTCTGTTTTACTTAATCTAAAAGTATTAAGCAAACATTTCTCTTGAAATTAATATTCACAATAAGTAACCAATCCACCTTCTGAAAAGAAAAATCAAGTAACACTGATGATTGATGACAGTTTTATCGTCTGTGCTACTTATGTGTGCTTTGTTTTGATTACGGGACACTTTTTGAAACTCTCCCATAGGTGAAAGAGCATTCAGGTCATAGGTCAGATGTGGAGAGGTCATAACCTAAGCTTTGGGAACTAATTCCACGTTACGATGGGACAGCAGAACCCAGAAGCGGAAGGATTTACTGCTTGATGGGAGAGTTAAAAAAAACCAAGATTGATGTTAATCTGTTCATTTTTCTTATTTTGAAATCTCCTCCCTTTTTTCTGCACAAACCTGTATCAGCAATCGTGTTTTTTAACAAAGCTCAAAAATGTGTTTATGAAGGCAAAGGAAAACTCAGTAATGATGGATTAAAATTCTGCCATGTTCTTCATGACCTTAATGACTCATTAGAAAGGCGGATTTTCTGCAAATTCCTTTACTGTGAAGACAGTCCTGATACGCTAGACACTACCATAGGAATTCCATCGTCATGATCTAACTTTTTTTTTTCACCAATTTGTCTCCTCCTTCCTCCTCATCCGTATGTACAATGCCATCATCTTAACTTGACTGATAGTGTAACACTGCATTTGTTGCTCTGGTTTTCCAGCAACTATAACACAGCCATGCAAGCACACAGTTAATAGAAAAGTCTCAAAACGAGGGTGCTGCTGCAGTGAAAGAGGCTTAAGATCTCAGTCTTTTTGGTATTTGAAGTGCATGGATAGATTTTTTTTTCAATTTCAGCGAGATGCAATAAACATAGCAGCTCTACTGCCATGAGGGTCGCCATACCATTTCAGAAGTACTGCCAAAAATGAGTGGCCATATTATGGTTTTAGCTTGAGCGGAAGATGTGCTTTATATTGTTGATGTCCAAGTAATGCATTTGCATTTTAATAAACCATGATATAACACTATAATAAACTATCATAATGTATACTACACAGGATTTTACTGATCTTGTTAGTTTCCAAAGAAAACAGCTTTGCATTGGGGATGTTTATTTGTGTTGTCTGTGTACAGTACTCTTTGACATAATAAAGTGGGTTGTTTAGTCCTTTTATTTTGCCTCTATTACAGAAGAAGCCGATATATTAAATTGACTCACTACATGCAAATACTTTCTTTAGCCTTTATTTGTTGTGTTTTTAGTGGTTATGGCTTACAGCTTATGAAAACCCCAAATAAAAATCTAAAAAAATTAGAATATTGCATGAAATAAAAAAACAATTTTAATTAGAGAAATGTTAGACCATTGAAAAGTATAATCATAAACATCCATTCAGCACTTGGTTTGGGCCCATTTTGCATCAATTACTGCCTCATGCAGAGTGGCATGGATGCTATTAGCCTGTGGCACTGCTGAGGTGTTGTGGAAGACCGGAATGCTTCAATAGTCCTTCTGCTTGATATAGTAAAGCTCTTGTGCATTGTCCGGTCTCATGTCTCTAATCTTTCTTTTGGCAATGTCCTATAGATTCTCTATTGGGGTTTAGGTCAGGCCAGTTTGTTGAACAATCAAGCACAGTAATCCAATGGTCACTGGACCAGGTTATTCTACTGACAGTGTGACCAGGTGGGGAGTACCACTGGAAAATGAGGGCAGCATCTCCATAAAGCTGGACTGCTGAAGGAAGCATGAAGTGCTCCAAAATGTCCTGTAGATGTCTGATTGACTCTGGGATTGTGTGCCACAGCACTCTTCCCTTTGCTACTTGTGCACCTTTTCTTCCACAATTTTTCCCTTCCACATTATTTGATTGTGAGTCCTACTGAACCAGACTGAGAGACTATTTAAAGGCCCAGAATCCCTTTGCAGGTGTCTTGGATAGGGTTGGGAGTCGTTTGAAATTGTATGAGTCCGATTCCGACTGCAAATTCGATTCCTTGTTCGAATTCCAATTCCAAACAATTCTCGATTTCTGATTCTTTGAAAGGACAGGGTGTTGTTTTTGCACATTTTAAATTTGACCTAGCTAACCATACATAGTCTTACTTGATGAAATAGTCTGAACTATGGAACTGGAACATGGATTTTAATTCTATGAACTTTTTACTGTTATCTATGGACTTGGGGATAAATATTAAGAATTTTAATTTCAGAGTGGCAATGTTTTTATTTATTCTATGAACTTTTTACTGTTATCTGTGGAGTTGGGGATAAATATTACGAATTTTAATTTCAGAGTGGTAATTTTTTTTTATTCTATGAACTTTTTACTATTATCTGTGGAGTTGGGGATACATTTTTTACAATTTTTATTTTTCATATTTCAGTTACTAAATGCATTTATTTTAGTAATGATCTGTTTTAATTTTCTTATTTTTATCATGTATTTAGTTTCTCAACCACTAAATCATGTAAAGCACCTTGACTTGCCTTCGTGTTGAAAGTGTGCTATATAAATAAAACTGCCTTGCCTTGCCCTTTGGAGGGAAGCTTTATTATTATTATTATTATTATTTTTAAAATCTTATGAAAAAGTCATTTTTAAAACATCCTGAATGTCTTTTGTTACAGCAACCCTAGTTTTGAATGAATTAGCTGATTAGAGTGTGACACTTGAGGCTAAAATATTGAATCTTTTAACTATATTCACATTTTCTGGGATTTTGAATTTGGGGTTTTCATAGCTATGATCCTTAATAATCAAAATTACAACAAATAAAGGCTTGAAATATCTCTCTTTGCATGAAATGAGTCTATGTGATATATTAGTTTCACCTTTTAGGTTGAATTCCTGAAATAAATAAACTTTTGTACAACATCAAATTCTTTTGTGAGTTTCACCTGTATTTAATTATACGAGTTTCACTTGGTTCTCAAAGCCAGAAAAATTAGCTGGATATATTAAATACATGTTGTCCAAAATCTTACTGAAAGTGTCAGCTCCAGTTAGGAATAGACCACGGTTTGGAGTAAGACCTGTTTAGTTTCATCACACACAAAGTGAACATTCAGTAAGCAAACTTTTGACCTCCAACGCTTTGATATGACTGCAGTCTGTGTTTTCCTGTGAGGACACTAAGGGGGATATTTGTTTGTTTCTGGACTGAGTCATTTGGAAAGCTGGTAACCAAACACAAAATTTCACAGAAGCCTTCTGAAGGAAAGGAATAATTCAAGCTTAGTCTTTAATTGTGTAGCTCAAATTGCTACAATAGTGTTTCCAAATGTCCTTAGATCAAGGATTTTGCAACAACATTGATGGATTTTCCTCGAGAAGCTGGGAAAACTTTCTGAGAGTGTTTAGAGAAGAGAGTCATTGTGAAACTAAGGAAGATTCTGTTCATAGTTTTGCCTCTCAATACTCATTGCAAACAGTTGGGGGGGAACTGTGCTGAGAGCTGTTATCCTGTGTTGATATTCATTTTGGCCCACTGATTCTAAATTAAACAGGTTTCTGCAAATAATTTCATATTTAAAGAAATCTGCTGCTACAAACTCAGTAAGTGGAATAGTGTGCAATTAAAAGCAAATTACAAATTTCCTCTTGAAATCCTTACGTGTATTGTTATTATATGCAGTGCTTTAAGTAGGCCTCTATGCTATGCTCATTAGCATGCCCATAGGTGCTAGAAAAAAAACAAGCATCTGCCAAGCTGACCAAGCATGTGTCATGATGTAAAGTGTGTGTAATTTCAGTTTTACTTAGTTCTTATTTACCTTTTCAGTTCACCTTATTATTTTAGTTAATTCCTTGGTGTTTGGTTATATTTTATGTTAGGATTTTATCATGATTTTGGCATAATCATCCTTCCATATTTTAACACTTGTCTTTAAATATTTTCATTCCTTGTTTCTCAGTTATTGTGTTTCATCTTTTATCTATGTTTTCTCATTCCTTCAGTTTTCCTAGTTAGCTCTGTTTTTCTTTATTTCTCTTGTTAGAACGTTTTCCTATTTAGAATTTATTTCCTTTTGTTCTGTTTTCTCCCCTTTGTAGAAAAGTTTTTATTTTTATTTTAGAGTTCCTCTTAGGTTCCTTATTTCTCATTCTCATATTTCGTACCTTAAGCTGCGTTCTACTCTCCCCTTCCGTTAAAGGGGGCTGGCACATTCTTCTCAGACAGACAGAGCAATTCTGTGGTACAATACAGCTATAATATTACCGTAAATCGATCTGTAAGTTTAATAAATGATATATACTACCTATTTGAAATATTGCACTTACAAAATGTCCAAACTTATTGCCTTGAAATTAGCTGTATGTCTCTTTAAGAGCCTCAGACATTCCCCTTTCAGCACCCTGTTTTCAACATCATCACAACATTCTCCAGTCGCATGGGCACGAAGCATTACAGTAATGTAGCCTTTTCAGAGTGCCGGACTTTTGGATGACTGACACATCATCTGGTGAACAATGGCCACGCAGGATATTGTACAAGCACATGACTTTGATCCCGGTTCTGATCCGGAAAGTGCATTATTGGACGAACTGGACTGAGTTCAGAGGCTCGTTCAAGACATATCGTCCAGAAAATATGCAGAGATGTTTCTATTACGAATATGCCTTACTCCATATTTCTAAGCTTGGGATATAATAATTCTAGGAATGATAAACACGAGCTACAGTGACCAGATTTAAATCTAAATTAGCCTAAGCTATGTTGTCCTAACAAGCTGAATCAGAGCATTTCAACATACCGGTGTTGACTCTGAAGAAGTACTCTTGAGCTTGGGGATTGCTTTGGTGTTTCAATGTCAACTTGCTTTCTAAACCATTGTCAAATAAACGTTTGTTCTGAAAGCATTTGTAAGTGAAATGGCCGGCACAAACGAAGCAAATCTTTTGGGAGGAGGGTCATTCCCAAAAATGAAGTCCAACCATTTTTGACAAACAGCCTCGTTTTTAGGAAGGCTAAATAGAGGGCAGTAGTCCTGGCATCCAGAGATACATTTCCTCCAAGAAGGCATTGTGCAATTGGGAAAAGTAACTAGCTATAATAGCAAGCTGAGCCACACCTGTCACGTGACGAATGAGTAAGAATTATCCGTATATGAACGAATCGTGAGCGAACTGTAGTACTTGCTGCTCGCCACACACAGCCTAACGGTGCTTACATACCGAACGCGATAGACGCGACCAGAGAGTCTGGTTTACGTGTAAAGTCAATGGAGGAGCGTGATTAAGCGCGACTTGGGATCCTGCGACACGTCAAAAGCAGATTTGTGTCGCGAAAAAGCCTTTCTGCCTGATTTACACGGCCAAAATACGCAATGCATTTTATGTCTGCCGCAGAAGTTGGAGAAATCTCAACTACAGCTTCAGGTCGCACCATAACAACCAATCAGCTGAGGTTTGTTGGTGATGCTGGGACTGACTGAACGGCGTCAGAAGGACATGTAAACTGATAAACACCGTGGCAAATCACCCCAAATTACATGACACCAGCTGTTTTCTATACAAAGACAGGAATAAAAAATAAACATAAGGAGGTTAAACTATTTAGACAGGTATGCTCTTAAGAGGTTTGTGGGTGGCTCTTAAAAGAGCTGTTGTGGCTGTAAACAGCTTCCTCATCCGGACACCCAGACCTGGTAATGTCTCCACCAAAGCACCTCCCGCATCGCTACTCCCGCAGCAGTGGTCCCGACATTTAACGTGGTCAGCTCATAGACCAGAGTCCACTGGGAGCTCCCGGAGGGTCGGGAGAAGGAGGGAGGGAGGGAGGAGGAGGCCAGCGGAGCGGTACCGGCCAGGATCCTTCCACATTTCCAGTTCACGCGCGTGAAAATTGCATTTTTTAAAGCGCGACCAGTTCACTTTGGACACGCTTCAAGGTGCAAATGCGCAAGCAACCAGCTGGGGGCGTGTCACGCTTTTTGGTTCCGTCTATCTCGTTTGGTGTGTGAGCACCGTAAGTGGTCTGGCTGTCACATGACAAAAGAACTGGGACCTGAGAATGAACACAGCGGCTGAGTGGGTTGTGAACTAATCATTTCTGTTTCCTGTCTTGCTGCTGACTGAGCTCATGCAGCTGCTGCCATGTGGCAAGAGAAGGTACTGCATGAAAATGAACGAATCTCTCACTGAGAGGACTCGTAACTCCCGGGTCATATAAAAGATTAGTTCATTATGAAAGAATCGTTCACGAACGATACATCACTATCCACATGTGATAGCTGATTGCTGTTGATGATGTGCTGCTTTTGTGCTTAGGGAGCGGGAGAGGGCGGAGTGGGACGTCGCTGGGAGGTGAGGACGTACCTAGGAGGAATCTGGCATTCAGCGCTCAAAACGGCGACCGTGAGATTTTCCAAAGATTACTCAAACATGCATAAATTTTGCAACTTTTGCAAGTAATTGGTTCTGAGGCTTTCTGTGTCACTCCTCATTCTAGCTCAGCATATTTAAGCAGTTAATGCTCAGTCATACCTCGCTATATTCTTTGTCTTTCTTCCCATGGTCTGCCTTCACATTTTTTATAAGTTCACCCCTGCATTTGCTCAAACATCCACCTCAACTGTTTCTGCATTTGGATCCTATCTTCATTGCAGACATGACAGCATGAATGTCAGTTCCGATATACAATCAGCTTTTGAGTCTGCGACACCATGGTCAGGTAGAAAGCTACATGCTGAAGTTGACAGATATGCTTCTTGGGATTGGATAAGCAGTCATGAGAGCCTGAAAGTATGTATTTTATAAAATATCTGAACTAAACCTGGACATTCGTTAGCTATCTAAAATACACTGCTATCAGTGTATTTTAACCCATATTGGCTGAAGGAGGAGAAGGGATAGATATGGATGCAAGACAAAACTTTCAAGAAAAACTGGGAAGAGGTTGTCTGACCCCTATGCTAGTTGGTCTGTCCCAGCAGGGAAATGGTTTGTCGGTCAATGTCAGACAAGAAACTGTGTGTTTACCCGTGGTTAACAACTTCATAGAAACACTGCATGGTATACTGCTGGGAATGCATGTTGCATGCAACTGATCAATTTGGTGTTTGGAGCCATACTTGGGTGGCAAGCTGAATTTGTTTCACCAAAGCAGCAATGAGGCACCAAAGCACGGCTGGGCACATACAAGCTCCATTGCTTTTAAAAACGTTTGTATCTTAAAAACCTGTGTGGATCTGCAGCTCAGCGAGCAGGAAAACAGGGAGACAGAGTTCCACAACAAAAGGTGAAGAAGAAAAGGGGAAAGGCCTATTGGAAGGAAAGATGGCTGGATTTCACTTTCCACTAACCAGATGGTGATATACATCCATTTTGGTTAGTGCAAGTATTTTGTTGGAATATTTTTTATTTTGGTTATTTTATTTAGTTATTAACCTGTCAATGGTAACAAAATTAAAACAGTAATGCTACAAATGACAAAATTTCATCTTCTGCAATTTATAAAGTGATTAAAAAAGTGGTTCAATTATTTTGCTGTTGCGAACTTGTACTGCTGTATTATTTGGGGAGGCTAATTTGACAGCACATATATTTGTGAACAAACAATGTCTGTTTTGTACTTTCTCAACTCTGTGCTTGCTTGCATTCGACTCTGCAGGATTCAAACAAAAAATACTTTATTGATCCCGGAGAGAAATAAAGTGTTGCCGTAGCTCATACTATTTTTCATTCTTCAAAATAATTGTTAACATAATGAATTCATTCTAAAACATAAATAGATCAAAATGGCCATGTGTAACAGTGATGGCGGAGTTCAAGACAACAGTTCTATGGACCTCTCCCTTAAAAAAAAAGGAGCAAAATCCATTTTTGTCTCTTATTTACACCAAAATGTGTACTTTTTCATACGTTTTTAGAAATCTTAATTAATCATGATTGGTCTGCGATCATTTCGATCAATTATTTTTTTCATTTGACTCCCATGGTTTTTATTTCCACCTTTTGAATTTCATATATATTTTAACATTCTTTTGATCTCCTTTTGCACATTTTATTTATTTACACAAAAGTTCAGTAGCACTGTTTATCTACTTCGAGGTAAGGTAAGATTTTCTGTTACCCTGTTTTTATTTACCTGTTTGCTATGAGTAAAGCGAAGGGAATTTCCTAATTGTTCAATCTTTTTTTAAATGAATTTGAAATGATTTTATCTACATATTCAACATATAACTCAAATTTGATTACATAGGAGATTTGACCTGGGCTCTCTCCCTTTTGGGGACCTCTTCTTACTGAGCTATATTTAGTGTGCATTACTGCATTTTATGTTCCGACCACCATGAAAAACAGTACCGGCAATTCTAGTTTTACACCTAACGCACTGACTGTATGTATATACTTGTGCAAAGAGAGTAGTGTGACTGAATCTTGAAAGTGCATCTGCATATCTTTCCAAGTCAGATCAGGGATGAGGCTCTTTGATCGGTCCCACATTCCTGAGAAAAACAGAAAAGAAAAGATTTGCATGTACACAGTTTTTTTTAATAATTTATTACTTTTGACAATTCGTGCCTCCTTAATTTTGTCATGTATCATTATGAAGGGGTCATGGTCATGGGTGAGTGTTTGTTTGCATATGCTTCTAAGGTCAACATAACCAATAAGTAACCTAATATTCATGTTTTGGACCATAATGACAAGGGAGAACCCAGAGAAAAGAGACAAGTACAAATTTGAACACATACAGAAACAACAGACATACATTTCAGCTCCCCATATCAAACACCAAAAACATGGATTGTTGTTCTATGTCTGTTTAAGAAGGCCCAATTCTTCAATTTACTTAGCCCATAAAGTAACATTTGGGCTGATTGGATGCCAATGACGTCATTTGAACGTCAGCTAATTTTTCTCAAGAATTAATTGCTTATATGTATATGTAGCTTAATATTCTTTCAGGTGAGTAATTCAGTTCAGTGCAGAGCGTGCATTTTACCTAATAGCTGAAATATGCAATCACTGACAAAGTTTAGGTCGGGTCCATCTTTCTTTTTCTGCTATAGCTGCATGAAAAACCATTACTGCTCCCAAATGGTGGAGTTTAGTGAAAGCTGGGAGTCATTTCTGTTTTGTTTAGGTGTCACTTTTTAAATTTCTATGACAGAATGTTCCACTGCGCTCTAAGTTCCTTATATTAAATACTCTGCATGTATTCCAGTACCAAACAATCAGGAGCATTCCCTAAATCTGTAGCATGAATACATGAACCATTAAACCTCTATTGGATGGATGAATGGATTCCACTTTTAGTTAATAGCAAAGGGAAAAAGTTGGGAATTTAAAATAAATCTTACTACATATTTTCCATCCATACTTTTTCTCCAGACTTGGAAAATAAGTCAAATTCCAGTTTTCCAGACAGCACAGTGGTTGAATTTTTATTTATTTCTGTTTGTTTGTTTGTTTTCCAAAATTTGCTATTAGAACCCTTCAACAACAATGCTATTCATTGCATAAGTGAATTGACAAGATTCCATTAGCTATGTTCAATCTGACCATTAGATTTGACTTACTATTGAGGACGGTTCCTTCAAGCAAAACAGAATTCAGTAAGACTCAAAATGTAAGTCAAATGATCTTCTGGGCTCACTTTCAGAACACGTTGCTTTGACTCACACACCAGCAAGCTCCTCTCGTGCTGTTTTCTGTGTGTCCTGACAAATTCAAACTCATGCACACTCATGCTTGTCCAATAAGGCAAGCTCAGCTGTTGCACACATCAGTGGTAGTCAGTATTGATCAGTACCATTTGCATGCAAAGAGATATTTTCCTCAGGAGACTAAGAACCCAAACGTCAGACATAGTGGAAGTTGTTCATTAATAATCATCATTCTGCATCACTTAAAGGAATCCATGGACCTTGCATGCGTAATAAAGAATATGAGCCACACCCTCATTTGCTTCCTCTGTGTCATGGTAATAGCAACAATGTGTGGCCAAGAAAGACTTCCTGAGGAGCAAAACATGTTAACCTCTATCTCCAAACGTTACAGAATTCTATTCCTAAAAAAATAAAATAAAACTTACTGAAAATATTGCATGCATCTCATAAATACTGTGATTATTCAAATACTTTATTTTCTTTTGTGTATTTCAAAGATTACAAACTGCAAAAGGTAGGTGGAATGCTGTGTCCTTCACCCTTTAGAGTAGATAGCAGAGAGAATGTCATTCAGTGATGGCCCAGATTTATGTGCGCCAGGCATGCACACCATCTCCTCTTACTGCAGGGTCACTGTTCAGTAATGCTGGCAATGCTTTGATCCACAAACATGGTCGCTATAAATGATAGTGAGAACAACTCCTCCAGATCCTGCCAGGCCGCAGCATTGCCAGGAACAAAAAGCAGATACTACACTGTATCACTGCAGATGCTCATTGAGTGAAAAAGGATGCACGCTGTGGTATCGTTAACCACTGCCACACCAAACTTGGTGGGGTTTATTTTTACAGTGGGAGAGGCTGGAAACATGGAAAAGGAAACTTGACAAGTTATACTGGCAGCAATGTGATACTAATAACATTGATAGGTAGAGATATGTTTAGCCATCTATCAGAAGTGCAAACCAAACATCAGTTTGATGCAAGAAGGACCAGTTAGGAAAAAGTGACTCGTGCAAGGATGCAAGGAATAATTAAAATATCTGATTCAAAGTCTAGGCTGGAAAAGTTTTATGGTATCAAGGCATACATATACGTTACTGCACAGGTGTTTGCATGAAATTTATTTCCTAAGTTCAAGTTAAGTTGAAGCCTGTCAGCAAAGTCAATTCTTTGACATGTCTCAATCAAATGCATGTTATTAAATATATCACACTGTATTGGTTAGATTATCTTATAAATCTTTAGCATTTACCAATGTTTAAATTATAATTTTAATCACATTATAATTCATAAATGTGCATTATGTTTAAAGTAACTGAAAACTGAATGTATGTGTATATCAAACTAAGTAATATTATTTTTTCTTTGTATTAAAAAAATATCTGTTTATGTGCAAAAATTTTCTTCAATACGCTTAACTAAATTAGGCTTCAGAGGCTTTTCTGCTTCAATCTCTGAGTCTAAGAATTATTGGGGCCTGCCCAATGCAATGCAAGGAAAGCAGTGCAATTGCATGGGCAGGCACCAATTACCATTCACTTTTGAAAATTTTCGGAAATGAATGCGGGTCGTACCATAGCATGCACCCCCACAATACATACATCCAATCAACCGGCTCGATCTTGCGATGTGTGCCATTACTTTTTATTGCCGATTGGAGTTACTATGGCGACGTAATTCGCGAAAAACCACGCCCAACAATCCCATAGGATATGAATGGAGCCAGAAGTAAAAAATAATGAATATCCACTTTTTATGAGGATTTACTGTGTCACCATACAATAACCTAGCAACCCCATTTGAAATTCAGGTGTAGCCATATCCCTGCTCTGTTCAGCAGTAAAGACCTGATGTCGATAGCTGCTACGTTTTTTTTCACAATTTGACTTTATTCGACCCAAAGTTTGCCCCAAATCGCCATTTCTAGAGTTTAACTGCTCGTTAAGTAGAGTGTGGAGCGATGTCACTTTGGAACCTGATGGTAAAGATTTAACTCGCCGTCACGGTCACCTGTGTAGAACTACTGACATGATTTTTGGTCATGAAATAGAACTCCCCTTTGTGATTCTCACAATAATTTCAAAATTTCCCTATGTCTCACGGTTTTCTCTCAGCAAGCTCCACAGCGCTCAAAGTGGAGCCAAGTTTGAGGACCTTTCTCCTATACTTTGTCATTGTGACTGCTCAGGATATTCTCAAATCCAGAGATTTTCTTAGTCATCTTTCTCAGACTGTGAATAAGGTAGAGAGTTGTGCTTTGAGAATATCGAAGACGAAGGATAAATCTCGCTCATACGTCAAGAATTTTTCCGATACGTTATACGGTTTTCGAATGGGAACTATTTGTTCGGAGCACTTTTTTGCTCAAAACCAGGAATAGAAGCTGTTAAAGAGTAACTCAACACCCCACCAGAGTATAACCCCGCCCACATTTATTTTTGAAAAACAGCTCAAAAGAAGGCGTTGCCTGGCGGACCAGGAAAAACGCGGGGGGAATACTGGCTGGGCGTGGCCTGGGCTGTGACTGACTGGCAGGCAGCAGCGCAGAGTCACAGACCGCCAGAAAGGCGGAGAGAGCCACAGCAACGCGGGCTCCTTTGCCTCCAAGGGAAATAATCTGTAGGTTGAGTTTTTGTGGAGTAACTGAGTGGCTCTGAGTCATATCATTTCGGGCCGATGTCTCGTTCTCAGCAGCAGGTGCCGAACCTGTAGCGGCATCGCAGCATAGAATGAGCGCCGTCTCGGAGTGGTACATTGTTGTTACCAAATCTAATGCTAAATATCGATTATCTCGAGTAATTTCGTGTGATTCTGCCTGGACAGGCGCACCTGCAGCCATTGTCTGCAGCAGAAAATTTTTTGCAGAGAGATGTATAAGGTATCTAAGCATGACAAGAAAATCATTCAGGAATGTGCAAAAAAAAAAGAAAAAGAAACACCATAACAATTATTCCATTAAAAACGAACTCTTAGCCCAGATTTTATTTTCCATTCCATGATGTTAGTTATCCTTTATCATTACATTTATCATAGGTAATGAGCAAATGTCAGTAAGTAGGGGTAACCATCTGCATAACGGAGCACTCAAGTTTTGTGCTGCAAGCAGTTCATAGCGCCTCGCTACGGAGGTGTGGACGAGTTCCCCCCTCTTATACAGAGCCGTAGTAAAAACAAAAGTAACTACACTAGAAACGCTACGCTAAAGAACTAACTAAATACTATGCTAATGATAACTTGCTAACCTGAAAATCGATGTAAAACGCTCGCTCACTATTTCAACTCCAACTCGCTACAGGGCGTATGCGAGCCTTGACTGATTTTATACCCCAGCGGCAGAGCGACGGACGTCACACACCTCCAAATCACGTCACACAAACTTCTGAGCAAATGGGGAGGACAGGAATAAAATTCAAATGTAGTGCAACCGAAAATGCACAGATGGCGCCACACAGACAGTTTTTGGCTCAAAAGTGAGATTTTATCTAATTTGCACTCAAATGTCAAAAAAGGGACCAGGACATGCAGAGATAACTATAAAAAGCATATTCATGCAGTTTATAAGCTACAAAAAGTTGATTTGGTGTTTAGTTGTCCTTTAATCATCAAAGTGTCTGACACCTGCTGCAGGTTTCACTCACCCTTGTTGCTGGGGAAACGGAGCACCTTTGATCAGAGGTCACTAAAGTTCATCTCACAGTCTATATACAATGAAGGCCTAATAAAACAAAGTATATAGTCCTAGAGAGTACTACATAGTACAATGCAGTACTACACGGTACAATACAGTACTACACAGTGCTACATGGTCAAATACAATACTACAGGGTACTACATGGTCCAATAAAGTACTGCACAGTACTACATGGCATAATACAGTACTACACTGTACTACCTGGTAAAATACAGTACTACATGGTACAGTACAGTACTACACAGTACTACAAGGTCAAATACAGTATTAGATGGTACAATACAGTAATACACGGTACAAGACAGTACTACAGAGTACAATATGGTACACTAAAGTACTACACAGCACTACATGGTCAAATCCAGTACTACACAGTACTACATGATACAACACAGTACTACACAGTACTACATGATACAACACAGTACTACACAGTACTACATGGTTATATACAGTACTACATAGTACTACATGGTCAAATACAGTACTACAGGGTACTACATGGTCCAATACAGTACTACACAGTACTACATGGCATAAAACAGTACAACACAGTATTATATGGTGAAATACAGCACTACAGGGTACTACATAGTCCAATACAGTACTACACAGTACTATATGGTTATACACAGTGCTACATAGTCAAATACAGCACTACACAGTACTAGATGGTGAAATACAGTACTACACAGTACTACATGGTCAAATACAGTACTACAGGGTACTACATGGTCCAATACAGTACTAAACAGTACTACATGGCAAAATACAGTACTACACAGTACTACATGGTCAAATACAGTACTAAATATTCAAATACAGTACTACATGGTACTAGATGGTCCAATACAGTACTACACAGTACTACATGGTCAAATACAGTACTACAAATTACTACATGTTACAATAGAGTACTACACAGTACTACATTGTCAAATACAGTACTATACAGTTCTAGATTGGTGAAATACAGTACTACACAGTACTACATGGTCATATACAGTACTACACAATACTACATGGTCAAATACAGTACTACAGGGTACTACATGGTCCAATACAGTACTACACAGTACTACTTGGCAAAATACACTACTACACAGTACTACATGGTCAAATACAGTACTACACAGTACTACATGGCAAACTACAGTACTACACAGTACTACATGGTCAAGTACAGAACTACACAGTACTACACAGTGAAATACAGTACTACACAGTATTACATGTTACAAAACAGTACTACACAGTACTACATGGTCAAATACAGTACTACACAGTAATACATTGTCAAATACATTACTACACAGTACTAAATGGTCCAATTCAGTTCTACACAGTACTACATAGTCAAATACAGAACTACACATTACTACATGGTGAAATACAGTACTACATTGTACTACATGGTCAAATACAGTATTACACAGTACTACATGTTACAATAGAGTACTACACAGTACTACATGGTCAAATACAGTACTATACAGTACTACATGGTGAAATACAGTACTACAAAGTACTACATGGTGAAATACAGTACTACCCATTATTATATGTTACAACACAGTACTACACAGTACTACATGGTCAAATACTGTACTACACAGTACTACATGGTAAAATACAGTACTACACAGTACTACATGGCAAAATACAGTACTACACAGTACTAAATGGTCCAATTCAGTACTGCACAGTACTACATGACGATCTACAGTTCTACACAGTACTATATGGTCAAATACAGAACTACACTGTACTACATGGTGAAATACAGTACTACATAGTACTACATGGTCAAATACAGTACTACACAGTACTACATGTTACAATAGAGTACTACACAGTACTACATGGTCAAATACAGTACTATGCAGTACTACATGGTGAAATACAGTAAACATGTAAAAAGTAAATGACCCAGTTGTGTGCAGTGATCAGGGGAGGAACAAAAAAGGCTGAGAAGCAGACTGAAGCCAGGTGAAGTCATGGTTTTTGTTTTCTCAGACATGAAATGCTCAGAGTCTAAATTAAGTATGTGGATCGATTTCCGTCCAGCCTCACACATGCCAATTTGCCCATGGTATGTATGTGCTTTAAACCCATCAGTTCATTTAATCATCTACCACATAAACCCTGAATTACGTGAACACTGACCTGGAACCAGTCCCGATATGCTTTAAAGACAGGTTGAGGATGTTATGTATGGATTTAAAGTCAAAGTTTGGAAACCCTCTATGTAGATCACTGCTGGGTTCCTTTTGGACTTGTGCATGTCCTCCACCTGGGTTTCACCTCGGGTCTCCGCTTTTCACTTTATGCATAGATTTCAGAAACAATAGGATCATCTTCAAGTCATCTTTTTCGCTTAAATCTCACCCCCAAAAGGTTACACAAAGTAAAGAGCATTTCTGGGAACAAATAATTCAAAACGCTTTAATGACAAAGGTTTTTCAGTTTTGCAGCCTTGGTCAGTAAATGACTTCGATTCCAGTAAGTATTTTTTAGCCATCTGCTCCTGCCAGATATTTCACTTCCAATGACAGCTGCCTGAATGTGTGTGTGTATTTTCGCTTTATGCATTTGTGCCTGTGTGTGTATATCTGTCAGTGCATGTGTTGTTGTGAATGAGCCTCCAACACACACATTCCTCTTAGATGGAGTAAGTTCACTGGAGGAGACCTTGCTGACTGGCCTAATGAGTGTGTCAGAACCATGAGGGAAACAAGAGAAGGAAAAGGGAAAGTGGTTGAGGCTTGCTTTTACTGCTTCACTTGGTAATATGCCACAACACACACACAAACAACAGCTCTTAAACACTCATAAGTTAACCTATCTGGATCCACAATATAACTTTCTCATTTGGTTCTCTTAGAAATCTCTTTATAAACTGAGACACAGCTGTTGTTTGCCTCTGCCACGTACACATGGTCACCCCCACCGAAGACCCCCAACACCGAGCCCCTGAGGACGAATCTTGGAAGCTCCTGTTGGTCTTCCTCCCATCCAATGCATCTCTGCATGGGAGCTCTGATTACACAGGGCCTCAGAGGTACATTTGGAAGCTGGATCCCCTCTAATGCTCAGTGTGTTCATGCTGCAAAACACAAAATTGTGGTCTAGATTTCCCAAGGACTTAAGTAGTTTGTACTTCGGCATTGGCTGTTATTAGTTTAAAAAATACAAATTATACTCATTCAGAGTAATGTATTGTAGGTTTATGAGAGCCAATGGAGCCAAAGTGAATGAAATGGCTAGTTCAGGAGTTTTGATCTGAGGTCCTAAGAAGTTTAAAAGCAGTTATTATCTTATTCCACACTAACCGTGTGCGAATGTGACCATGAATGGGTGAAAAACGTAGGGTCCTCAGGGATAGATAAAGTGTTATACATGGACAGGCCATTTAACTATTTATCCGAAGAGGACTACTCTGTTGGTGTCTTTGTTTAGTATAAATCATGAAAAGTTGGTCTTGGAGGCCAACGCTAACAAATATTTTGGGAGGGATAGAGACCAAACTGGACGTCAACCATCTTACAAACAGCTCAAATCTCTAAAACATTAGAGCAGTAAACGCAAATATTCTGTAAGGATTATAAATTATTGTCATGGTGGTGTTCAGAGGGCGTTGGACAGCCTCGCTTTGGTAAGTTTACCTAATGGCTACAATTTAGCTTACCAACATCAGTGTGTGAATGTGTGTATGAATGGCTGAAAGACTTATTGTTGTGTAAAGAGCTTTGTAGTCCTTGGACTTGATAAGGTGCTATACAAGTGCAGGCCAAGTAAAGCTCATCATGCTTGCATTCGGTAGTTATCAGTGTTGGGAGTAACGGCGTTCAAGTATAACGGCGTTACTAACTGCATTATTTTTAAGGTAACGGAGTGATCTAATTCATTTCTTTTGCCACGTTACAACGGCGTTACCTTTACTGGAGATGTAAAGGGGCGCGTTATTATAACGTGGTTGAATTAAGTGCAGCAATTTCAGGATTTCTGACAGACACACTTCAGCTGCAGGGAGAGAGATGAGATGTCGGTGATAATGGCGGGCCAGGTGGATGGATACTTTTAGTTGTCTCGCCGTCTCACTGTCTGATGTAAAAACCATGGTGAACTTAGTTTCAACATGGATATTCGATGGACATTAGTTTCCTTAAAGTGGAGAAAGATCCGCTCCAACGTTTCACCAACAATTTCTACTGCCTGCGCTCCGCACCGCTGCGTCCTCTGCAGCTTTTTGCTCCAGAACTGTTCTGATAGAGTGGATACAACACCTCCAAAGGCTCACTCCTTACAGTGATGGTTTTGGATAAATCCTCATTCATCCCAGAAAGCACCCGTGAGATCTGCTAACAAAGTAACACAATGATTTATTTTTATAAAATTAACACATGTAATATTTCTTATTAATATGTTATCATGAAATTAGATTTTTCTTTATTAGCTTCCAGTTCATGTGACCAGGTGACACCAAATCAGTCTTAAAATGTCTTACTACAGCCAATTGTATAGTGCTCTATTTAATGTGCAGAATAGCAGATGCATAGATTTGAAAAACTTAATATACAGATTTTCCTTTATTTCTTTTTACACAGAATTGTGTGCCTCAGTTTTGCATTTTAATGAAGAGTGTGTGAATATGTATGACCAATATTTCCTTTTTTGAAAAAAATAAAAAGAAATGTTGCATACAGCTTATCGTATTGGGTCAAGTTCAAATACCAAATGTTCTAAAATACTGTATATGGCGTTTTTTTTTGAAGGTCATTCAGTAATAAAAATTTTAGACATTATAAAACATAACTGTGTTATAGAACATAAAAATAACGCCAGAGTTACTTTGTTGAGTAACTAATTACTTTTACTGGTGTAGTAACTTAGTTACCGACTCAATTACCTTTTGGAAAAAGTATTTTTTAACTTTAACTAATTACTTTTTTAATGTAAGATGCACAACACTGGTAGTTATTTCCAAAGAACCTTAGGATGGTCCATCTCTTTAAACCTGACTTATACAGGAAAAAAAGCATAAATATTAAGAATTCCCCCTTCCAAAAACTGAAACAACGTATTGGAGTCAGTAACTAAAGAACTTAATAATAGCCTTTAATTCCAAAGAGGATAGTCTTAGCTTCACAAAGTGTTTACATCAGTGTTACACCTGCAGCAGACACTGTGCAGTATACTATTAGTTTGGAGAAGCAGGGAGGATTAGCCGCAGAACAGTCAGTTTGACCAAATGCAAGAAAAGAGCCAATGTTTTAGCATCGTAAACAATCAAAAATTGCAAAACATTTTCAAGCATTTCAATCATATGCCACCTGGGTTTTTGCTGATTGGACACTTTTTTGCACAGCTGAAACAGAAATCTATGACACAAAATGCTCATAATGAAGTACAGTACAGTACAGTGACTGTACACAGTAAGTTAGTCAAAATTTTGCTATGTAAAAAAAGGTTACAAGTTTCCTACATAATAATTTTTTTAATGTTATCAGATAAGTTTTATTCAGTAAAAGGTGCAGCTTAAATGTCACATTACGTGAAAAAAAAAGTTTTGAAACGTGCGATTGTGGTTTCCTTTTCTACACAAAAATATTTGAAGGGGCAACTCACTCTCCCTCCCTCTCCTTCTCCCTCTCTCTACCTGGTGGTTGGCTCTCCAACATCAAACTAAACAGCCAAACCTCAGAGCAGCCATAGATCCATCTCTCAGGGGCATTGGGCTTTGATCTGCAGATTGTCGCCGATCTCAGGGAAGACAGACAGAACCCAGAACAGGTTACACAGCCCTACGAGAGACATGCTTATTTCCACAGAACTTCACATCCTTGCCTTTATATGTATAAACATTTTGTCTGATACATGTCAACAAAATGAATTCCTCTTAACTGAGGCAGCATCTCACAAAAGTGTTGATACAATGTGTTTGTGATTTACAGTGTTAGTTTAACGTGTCTTGTGAAATCATTCACATCCCATGAACTTTGTCACTTTTTTTATGTTACAGCCACAAACAGTCATCGTTTTGCATAGAAGAATGGACAAACATGTCAGTATCTAGATCTACAAAGCTGTTGAAAATATAACACAGAGACATGCAAAGATAGTTGCTTCAGGAGGCCTGAACACAAACGCATGCCACATGTTTTGTAAATTAGCACTCTTTTACCCACGCAGAGTTATTCTCAACTTTGTTTCTTTGTCAAAGATAGGTTTTTGCAAATTGCTACCCATGAAAAACGTATACACAGTATATTCTGTTAGAAATACATTTTTATATTCCTGTTTTATTGCATAACATGAAAACATAAATTGTCATTTATTATACATGTATGTTAGACATGCTTTTACCTTACAGAGCAGAGGAGCTGTATGACCTTTGCCCATAAAGCAGAGCCAAATGAAGGAAAACGAATGGCCCCACATGACATATTCTGAATACTTTAAGTGCAGCTTAATGGTTAAAGGTCCAGTGCGGTGCATTACATCACCTAATTAACTTGGCCTATGCTGTATGTTCGCTAGTGTGACAGCTTCATGGCTGTTTTCATGTGAGCTAGCCAAGCTACACTGGGTGTGTCTGGTAGACGGGCTCCACTGCTATTTCATGTACTGTGTCATAAAACTCTGCTACAGTGGTAATTTAGTTATTCACATTATAGAACTGCATTCCACTGAACGTAAAATAAAAAGTGTAAGTACCCAAACCCAATAAGGAGGACGAATCGTGACATTCGTGTTTTACAGTGGATGATTTATGCCGCAAAGAGCTCATCATAAGGTGACAGTTAAATTGAAAATAACTTCTACATGGATAGAAACCAGACTCCTGCTTCTTGGAAATCAATTATTCTGTACTCTCTTATTCACATTTTCTCCTGTGGCACCCATAACATGCTTTTTACCCCATAAACCTGCTTTTTTTTTCAATACTGCACTCTCTACCCCCTTATGTCTGAACAATCCAATGTTTCGGGAGGATTAGCACCATATGTTTAAATGATGGACTACTGGATTCTACAACATGCCTAGATCCAGAGCCTCTGGCTAAGATGCACGAAGGGCCTCTTTGGGCTCAGCAGTTGATAGGGGCTTTCGCCTCCACATGGCAGTGATCCCACATCGCCTGGAGAACCCAGTTTTCATTCTCTTAACCTCACACATCCACCTCACTCCATTTCTTCCCATCTGTAACCCCTGGTTGATCAAACACTTTCATTCTAGTGAAATTTTCACCTGACTCATCCTGCAGCTCCTTATCTATCACACCCATAACTCATTAAGAAAGAAAAAAATCAAAGCAATAGATGTCTTTTTTTCCAAGTTTATCTGACATCAAGGTTGCTTGTTTGTTTTGAGTAAATTTAAATGGAAAAAAAGGGGGGGTCAATGAAAGATTTTTGCAACACACCTATCACTTCAGTAGACAGTCACAGTACTGACTTAAAATATCAGTCCAATTACAGAAGAGAGAATGGCTTTAAGTTCACTATGGCTTCAAAACAATGACAAGACAACCTCAAACTATGAACTATAATATTGCTGTGATAACAAACAAAAACAAGCAGCACCATTACAAGGTCAACTCTGTCAAGTGACTATATATTAATGTCAGCCGGTCAAATACAGGAATGAGACACTGTCAACAAAAACGTAATTGTTATAAAACATTTTCCAAAAATTATTTGTATTTCAAATAGGTGAAATCTCAGCCCCCAGGTCAAGGTCAACAGCAATCTCAAGTTTATTTATATAGGATATGTATTTGCTTCACAGAAACATCAATTAATCATGAAAATGATAAAAATGTATAAAAACCATTGCAGATGCATGACCGAGAACTACTTCATGCACAGTTAGTCAAAAGCAGGTCGTGTGTCATCTTCCATACTCTCACTTACTGAAGGAGGTTTTTGCGCAAAATCTCATAATACATTGCACCATTCATTCTTTTGTTTTTACGGATCAGTCGTCTTGTTCCCTTCGTAAAAAGACAGTCCCAAAGCATAATGTTTCAACACCCATGCTTCACAGTGGGTATGGTGTTCTGGGGATGCAACCCCTCCAAACACAGTGAGTGCCGATAATACCGAAGAGTTATATTTTGGTCATTTGACCTCATGACATTCTCCCAATCCTCCTCTGGATCATCCAGATTGTCTCTGGAAAACTTTGGATGGCCCTGGACATGTGCTGGGTTAACTTGGAGTGCTGCAACCTTTGTTACTGTGGTCCCAGCTCTCCTCAAGACATTGATCAGTGCCCCCTGAGTAGTTCTGGGCTTTTTCCTAACTGCTCTCAAGATAATGCGTTCCCCACAAGGTGAGATCATGCATTGAGCCTCAGGCTGAAGGAGAATGTTGGTGATCCGATTTCTAATAGCTGGTCCAGCAGTTGATCTCCTCTTTTTCTGCTTACAATCTTGTCTCTGGTGTCATTGAACAGTTCTCTAGTCTTGGCCATGGTGGAGGTCTGAGTCTGACTGTTTGAAATTGTGGACAGGCGTCTTTTTTGTAGATAAGAAGATCAAATATGTGCTATTAACACAGGTAATGCGGGAAGGAGAGCTTTTTAAAGAATAAGTAACGGGTCTGTGAGGGACAGAATTCTTCCTTGTTTGTAGGTGCAAAATATATTTTTTTCTGAACCATTATACAAATAAAATAATACAGTGTAATATCCTGGATTTATTTTTACACTTTTTCTCTCACAATTGAAGTGTACCTATGATGAAAATTACAAACCTCTATCATCGTTTTTTAGTGGGACAACTTGGACAAAAGGTGGCTGCCAAGTACTTCTCTGCCCCACTGTATGACAGAAAATGACCTGTAAATGCCACACAATGAGTCAGTGATTGTTAAGAGACTTATGCTGCTCACTACATTATGAGTCATGTACTGTTTGGCCAAATCATGCTTTGAGAAGTTATTTGCAACATTCCATGTAAGTTGGTGTGTATGGCCCTTGTGACCACGAGCTTCTGGTTTGAATTAATGACTTCCTGACACAATTGAAGCAATCCATGGCTCCCAGGCAAGAGTGCAGCATGTCCCTGCTCTCGATTTCTGCAAAACACAAACACTCATGGTCATGGTGCACTGATTTTATATTCAACAGCTGATTGTAGTTACCTTTTGTTCCAATGCCCAAAAAAGAACAAAGAGAGAAAACTGAACCAGAAGGTCTTATTCAGTTTAATATGCTACATGTATAATGAAGCTGAGTCAGGTCTCTCCCTCTTTCATCGTTCATCATCACTTGG
Organism: Apricaphanius iberus; assembly: GCA_028564705.1. Classification (NCBI taxonomy): domain Eukaryota; kingdom Metazoa; phylum Chordata; class Actinopteri; order Cyprinodontiformes; family Aphaniidae; genus Apricaphanius; species Apricaphanius iberus. The sequence continues at coordinate 2,103,339 of JAPXFQ010000256.1, forward strand.
AGAAACTTTGATTTAGCTGACTAAAATTGCTAAAAAAGTTTTGAGAATGACACAATTATTCGTTTTCACAAAGTTTGTTGCTAAACTGCTTTTAGATCTTTGTTTCTATGATGTACTGAAATATAATTACAAGCACATACGTTTCAAAGGCTTTTATCGACAATTAAATGACATTTATGCAAGAATCAGTATTTGCAGTGTTGGCCCTTTTTCAGGACCCTCTGCAATTCAACTTTGAATGCTCTCAATCAACTTCTGGGCCAAATCCTGACTGATAGCAACCCATTCTTTCATAATCACTTCTTGGAGTTTGTCAGAATTAGTGGGTTTTTGTTTGTCCACTGGCCTCTTGAGAATTGACCACAAGTTCTCAATGCGATTAAGATCTGGGGAGTTTCCAGGCCATGGACCCAAAATTTCAACATTTTGGTCCCCAAGCCAGTTAGTTATCACTTTTGCCTTATGGCACGGTGCTTCATGGTGCTGGAAAATGCATTGTTCTTCAGCAAACTGTTGTTGGATTGTTGGAAGAAGTTGCTGTTGGAGGGTGTTTTGGTGCCATTCTTTATTCATGGCTGTGTTTTTGGGCAAAATTGTAAGTGAGCCCACTTCCTTGGATGAGAAGCAACCCCACACATGAATGGTCTCAGGATGTTTTACTGTTGGCATGACACAGGACTGATGGTAGCGCTCACCTTTTCTTCTCTGGACAAGCCTTTTTCCAGATGCCCCAAACAATTGGAAAGAGTCTTCATCAGAGAATATGACTTTGCCCAAGTCCTCGGCAGTCCATTCACCATACTTTCTGCAGAAGATCAATCTGTCCCTGATGTTTTTTTTTGGAGAGAAGAGGCTTCTTTGCTGCCCTTCTTGACACCATGGACTATGCAATTAATCTGATCACTGTTCATAACATTCTGGAGTATATGAAAGTTGCCAGCTATTATAAAAACGTAGGCAGCATCTTTTCAATTTCCAATGTTTATGTAATTCTCAATACTTTCGGCCACGACTATACAGTTTTTTAGATATTTTGACATCTTTGTATATAAACTTAAACTAAGTCAGATTACAAGGGGATAATCTGTTAGCATCAGTTTATGGGTATTGACTATTCTTATTTGGATGCAGGTCTGGATTTTGCTGGACCATTGTAGCTCTGCCTGTATGTTTAGGGTCTATACCCTGTTGGAAGGAGAAAGTACAACATAGTCTTAAGTCTTTTGCACCCTCTAACAGGTTTCCTTCATGTATTACCATGTATTTAACTCCATCAATGGGCACAGAGAATGGTCTCTAATAAACCCCTCAGGCCTTCACAGAGCAGCTAAATACATATTGAGATCAAATGACAGAAGTGACACTCTATTAACTAATTGCTGACTTCTGAAGATGCACAACACTTCTGGGATTTTTATTTGTAAAAACAATAATTCACTTTTGTCCTTCAACTTCACATTTATACACAACTGAAACTCAAGTAAAATACAATGAAGTCTGTGACTGCAGTGCACCACAATGTGGAAAAGTTCAACACTATGTCTGCAAGGGACAGTAGTAATATTGTTGTGCTGCTAGACTCAGAAATGCTATAACTACTAAATGGTCCAGAACGACAGAATAACTGGTCGTACTGATTCTAAGAAAACATCTCAAACCACAAAAGACCAGAAACATTTTTTAAAAGCTATGTTCAGAAATGCTCCACAATAAAACAACATAACACAACAAACATAAGCTAATTTTATTAAGGAGAAAGGGAAAATAAAATAAAAATATATAAGCTAGGCCTGTTCATTGTTTTAATCTTCACCATCACAAAATTAGCTAAACAAACTGGGAAAACCAGAAAAAACAGAACCATCTATTTCACAGCATAGGGAAGGAATCATTTTCTTCCGTCTGAAATAAAACATACACACAATAGTTAAATTGTTTTCAAATTCCTTACAATAAAAGTAGATTTTATATCTTTTCAAGACGTGTAAACATTATTTCTTTGAAATGAACTCCACTGTGAATGGTGTGGGGACACACGTTTCAACAGTCATAACAGTTTCATAAGAGATGAGCCTGATAACTAAAAGATCTGCCTCCCATTCTGCTTTTAGAAATCCTAAGTAAACTTACAGTCTGAGAGCGAAATACTCTGTTAGGAACATATGGAACAGTCTGACGTATGATGGAGCTTGATTATTAGGGACTTTATAAGTAAGGAGGAGGATGTTAAACTCTTTTCTGGATTTAACAGGGAGCCAGTGGAGAGAAGCCAAAACAGGAGAAATGGGATCTCCCTTTTTAATATTTATCTGTACTTTTGCTTTTCAGCCGTTTGGATCAACTGAAGGCTTTTAATTGCATTGTTTGGACTTCCTGATAATAAAAAATGTCAGTAGTCCAGTCTTGAAGTAACAAATGCATGGACTAGTTCCTCTGCATCACTCCTGGACAGGATGCTTCTAATTTTAGCAATATTCCAGAGGTGGAGGAAAGAAGTCTTGGAAACCTGTTTAATATGGGATTTAAATGTTATGTTCTGGTCAAAAATTACACTGAGGTTCTTTACACTATTACCAGAGGCCAATTTAATGCCATCCAGATAAAGTGATTGACTTCATTTCGAAGACACTGCGCTCTAGGCTTTCTCTTTTTTTAATATTGTTCTTGTAAAAAGGGTGTTTGTGTCATGAAGGAGAGGAATCTTCTCAATGTCGACAATTAACCTTTGTTTGACAATTGTTTTGCATCCAGTGATGTTCAAGTATCATATCCAGTGCTTACGTAATCGGCATGCATCGCGAGGACTTTTATTTTAAACGTGTAGCGGAAGTGTAGCAAGTGTATTCCGCATCCGCATTCCGCAGCTCGTCGCGCTTCAAAAATAGTATTCGAACCTGTCTTGAGCCTCCCGTCCTGTGGTGAAGCTCGTAATACGTGCGTGTAGCGCGGGCTTTTTGGTTTTTACTATTGCTAAAAACGAAAGTGTTTATGCCACTCCGCATTTCATTCGAGCGTAATTCGGGGTATAATGCAAATTTGGGGTAAAAGTAGCTGCAGGTGGAATGACAGAGGGTGGACAGGCAAAAAATGACCAGAACTGATGAAAAGTGAGTGTGCTCTGTAAGTCCAGGGAGGAGCAGCATGGAGGCTGACCAGAGGAAGAGAGGAAGTGAGTTGAGCTCAGTAAACTGGAATCAAGAAGCCGTGAATGAGGAAGTAAACATCTAGGACAGATAATATAGGCGGAAAACATGGTAGGAATTACTGTTGGAGAACGTAATCTTAAAACTTGAACGCTGTCAAGAGCTTAGACTGTTACCACTTTAGTAGAGTGAATCATCTGGCATCACCGTCAGGAAACTGCTCCTTTTTTAAACAGCAGCACTGATGAGGCACACCTGGTGCAGCTCAGGATTGTCCCACTCTGCAGAGAGATCAGGAGACAGACACACCCACAATCCAAGCACACAACCAATGACTCCTCTAACGGTACAATTCTTCACTGCAATGAATTATCACAAGATAGCCATCTAATGTGCAGCTGGAGCTGGGGGAAACATCTTGAAAAACTGTGATGAAGTCCTACTTAAAGGAGAGGAAGAAATAGTTATGTCTATATAATCTGTTTATATCTGCTGCCATTGTGCTAAACCATAAATCGGTAACAGCTACATTGATCATTTTAATCAACCTCTCGCACACCAACTCCTTCACTCCCTTCTCATTCATCCCATTCGCTTACATGCTATCAGACCAATCCATTTGTTGTCTGCATTATCATCTCCAGAATGTGACCCCTACAAAACTTGAGAAACTAGACTGGCGGTTATGACAGCCAGCTATCATCACTCATGTTTATTTTATCTCCACCCCCCTCTCTGACAGCCTCTCTGTCCCCCGTTCACCTCGATTCTTCTCTCCCAGGCCTTAATCTTTGACTCCTTTAGGGAGGTCTTCTCTTTTGCAAGGACCTCGCTGGTCTCTGCAAAGAAGACGCACGAAAACTAACAGAGACGCAGAAAATACACGGATAGCCAACAGACATATAGTGAAGCATAGAGTGACTTCCAGAGAGTTCAAGACGTTTTAGCAAACAAAAGGAGTTTGTTTATGCTTTGGAAAGATGGTCAGCAGTTTTGAGAGTCACACTGCATTTTCTTTTCTTTTTTTTTGCAAAAGACAAACAGAAACTAATCTACAGCAGATGTTTTAATTATTCAAATTGCCCTTTTAACAATCTCTTCACTAACTTGAATCATACACAAGTCGCTTGTAAAACTTCTCTTGGGGAATTAGGATTTTCTTTGGAGTGAATTTTTTAAACCAATACTGATCAGTTGACCTCCAGCTTCAGGGTGCAGAAAGGTTATCCAAACACTGGGAGCCTCCTTGTTTCAGATGAGTGGAGAAAACCACCCAAATCTGCACTGAAAACGTTCCGCTGCACTCAACGCAAATGAAACATCTGTAAAGGATGTACCGCAACAACAACAAACTATGGGAGAGGGGTGATGTAAGTGGTTTGTGGCAGTGGAAGAGACATCCAGAACAATAGCAAAGTCAACAACATTACGCTAAGTACATAATGCACTTCCATTGGATACACAGACACACCCACACACAGGCATTTTCATATATATATATATATATATATATATATATATATATATATATATATATATATATATATATATATATATACATGTGCCGACACACTGCTATAAATGAGCAGTAAATCAGCTGGCATGTGGTCTGAACTCTGAGTCTCCACAGCTGGAGCCAAAGAGGCTCCGAGGTTTATTCCCAGTAGAGTTATGTTCCTGGTAGTAAATACAGGGACACGCCACACACCCACAAAGTGACCACCCAGCTCAGTGTCCAACAGGACGCAGCATGAACTCTTGATAAGATATGACTTTAATGTCCCTGGCACTTGCTGGACTCAACACTGTTGTAGATTGCCACTGCCACGGAATAATATAAGTACGACATGTGACAAGGCTGTCATCCAGAAGGCTCACTCTCACCTGGATGACATCCAGTCTGTCTGCCTGACAGAAACTGACACCGATCTCTCTCAGGACCAGCAGATCATTTAGACACCTGACTCTGCTGTGACACTTTTTTGAAGCATCTTGCTATTTTTAGCAGCAATACCAATCTTTTCGCCCCCTGGAGTCACAACTTCAGATGTTATTTAGTTTAAGATGTTGGGAAAGTAGTAATTGAATGATTGTTTTATCCCTCATGTTTTGACCTCAGTTATATCATTGTTGATTGTAGTAACCAAGAATGATGTTGTACAAAGGCTTGTACTGATAGCAATACGATTACCATTCAAAACGGTCATAAAAGGCCACTGCTTTTATGAGCTGCACAACATATCGCAACTTATTGTTTTCCACAGTATCACTGTACACCATATACATATCACTGCACTGCCTGGACTGCAATAACTGATTGCTAATTATTTAAGTGTCACATATTAAGGATCACTATGCCTGTAATAGATTTCATTCTGTACATTTCAGCTTAATGTAACTGTCCACAAGCTCAAGGTGTGCTTCTGTTCAAAAAAATATCTCAGATGGTCTAGGAGGCACAACTGTAAGTCAAGCCAATCTGCTGGGATTCCTTAAATAGAACATTTTTAATTTATTGGAATGTTTGTATAAATGTATTGAAATTACTTTTTTTCTATAGTGCCTTGAGATGACATCTGTTGTGAATCTGCCCTATGTAATTGACTTGAATGGTGAACGTGGTTGTTTTTGGTCTCATTGATGTAGCCTTAAGTTTAGCAAGAAGAAGATTTACAAGCAGCTTTGATTTTAACTTCATCTGCATAAGGCATCATTTTGTTGTATTACAAACATAAACATGCACAAATAAATTATGTTACAGTAAAAAAAGAATAACCCGGTCCCACTTTTCTGATATCCCTAAATCATGGGTGTCCAAACGTTTTTCCATGCAGTCCAAAACCAGTGGTGGGCCATCAGGGCCTGCAAGGCCTTCTCTGCAGACCGAAACATATTCAGAAAAGTACATGTTTTCATTTTTTTGCAAATATTTTGTAAATAAAATCCTTCTCCATGGTCTTTTCTTTTTATATCATCCGAAATCCACTTGGTTGCGGTGCTTCCGGTGTTATATATTATGGTAGATTTTTTTTATCCAATCAAATTTCAACTAGCTTGTGTTGTCAGGTTGCATGAAATCTGCCTAAAGCCTTAAGAATCAACTGAGTAGGCCCCTGTACATAAATAATACAGCCAGTTGTGATAGCCAATCAGCTCTAGAGTCTGAGACAGAAAGGCCTGCTAGAAGGCATTACGCTGAAGCTGACATGTCTTCTGATTGGATAAGCACCCATGAGAGCCTAAAAGGCATAGTAGAGCAAAATATCTGGACTACCAAACCCAGAGATTCGTTAGCTAGGTTAGTTACCAGTGGTGTATTTCTTAACCCACGATGGCTGAAAGAGAAGAAGGGATCAATTTGTTACAAAAGACACTTGCCATACCATTTTTTTAGACTGACTTTTAATGAAGCAAAACTGTAACAGGACTCATCATGGAACTGGACATGTAAAATGTACAGAGCCATTGAAGTCTTCTTGAGAAAAGAAAGATGTATGTACTTTATTTTCAGATAAACAGGCGATGTTGAAAAGATCCATGTTGGTGAGTGCATGCATTCTATTTGTGTTTTTAATATGTTTGTTGCCATGGATGGATTGGTGACTTGTCATGCCTGATGATCACTGGATTGAATTCTTGGCGGTATCGTCTCATTAGTGTGTTATATGAAATGGTTACAATGTGCATGTTTTGGGAAAAACTTGAGCTCTCATATACTCCAGCGGAGTTGACTAATATTTTTAAATCCGCTTTCATTTTTGAGATTTGATATCATCCATGATCTTAGTTTACCACTCTTGATTTTTAATGCTAGCTTACTGATTTTAAAGTCACTGGAAATTATTTGTCGCTTGGCCAGCCTGTGATGTTTAATTCAGCATTCCCGAACCGTGCTGCCGTACTGATGGCATTATGAGGTGTATTAATTTAGGTTGGAATATGTAGGATGTCACTGAAGGCCTAGGGGTGAAATGCACGGCCCGCCACTGTCCAAAACTGTGAAGTTGAAAGTATTTCATTTGTAAATATTAACGCAAACACTTATTTGATTTTTTTAAACTAACCATTGAATACTGTTTCAAGAAAAGAAGTAGTCTGTTTTTTATAGGAACAGTAACTCTGCAGGAGCTGCAGCTCAAGTCGAAAAGGACCAAGTGAAATTTGATTACATTAATGTGCATTCAACAAATCTTGACTTAGTAGAAGAAAAACAAGCTGATATCCTTAATCTCTACCTGAACACACCGTTTCTACTGTTGAACCTGATGTGGGGAAGGTGGACAAAGTTAATGGACACACAGGTACTGTAATAATACAGGCAATCCTGGACGAAAACTAGCTACAGAGCTGCACAAGATTTGGAAGTGGAGCCGGTTGTAGGTTCACCCTCCAGCATGGACTACAACATAAAGCAATAGTGATCGAAGACGTACCTATACTGAAGTATATTAATGTGATAGAATTACCCAATCAAAGTCCAGAATGTATGAAAAGACTTGAAGGCCAAAGTTAATTGTCATTCTCCTTCCGTTCAGACTGAACTTGAGCCATTTTGCAATTTCAAATTATTTATATATATATATATATATATATAGGGTGAAGGGTGAAGGTCCTATCACTATGGCTCTGATTGATCATGTGCCCTGGCTGCTTGGCCACAGGGATGGCTGAATGGTTAGTGGGATCGAATCCTGCCAGGTCCCTTGTTGTGCACCCTGCTACACATGCATTAAGACAAAGCTATATCCTAGAAGCAATGCAATTTATGTGGTAGCCAAAGATGTAGGAAAATGACCCTTTGATTGTGACTCAGAGAACAGCTTGTTCCAAAAAAACAAAAGAAAAAACTCTAGGAGACATGAGACGGAAATTGTCGGCGATAAAGGAAACAAGAGCAGAAAGAGGATGTATCCAAGCCAGTAAACTGGCATGGCCATCAGACTCAGAGTACCAGGAAGTATGTTCACTGGTCATTTCAGGACTTTGTTCCCGACCTCTATAAATAACCCTCTATATGAGTCCGTTGTTCCTGGAAGATTTTTCTCATAGACACCTCCTGTCCACAACTGTATCAACATAAAGAGGAAGACTGCACTTTCTCCTCGTTGAGTAGTCATATAGGAATGTCTAAGTAAAGCTCATAACGAGGGGGATTTAGGAGACAGACTGGGGGGCAGGATGCTTCCACCAGGGTCATTTGGATGATATTACAGAGCTCTGTTTACGGCTCAAACGAATCCCATCATGGCATAGCACTCTAACCGGAACCAGCCTTTTACGAAACTGCTCCTCTTCCCTATGCCCCAGTGCTCGCTCTCTCCTCTTTTATAATTCTGAGATCTATATAACGCAGCTGTGTGCTGTTCTTCAATGGAGAATGCTGTGTTTGCAGCTTTTGTTTCCCCATTAGTCCTAATGACGGCCTTAGAAAAACACGTTAGTAATTTAGTACATTCTAGGCCCACAAGAATATTGTAATGGCTGTGCATTTATTCTTATTGAACACTCAACTTTCCATGTGTACTAATAAGCTCCCACTCTGTGTCCAGTGCCAGAAGCTGGAGTTTGCTTGCTGCATTTATAGCAATGTCCACTAGGTGGGGTGTTGTGGCCTTGTAGTTTCTTTGCACTAGCAATACAAGTGAGATTATATGAATCCATGTTGCAGAAGTAGAGTTAACATTTAATTAACTCAAGTTCAAGCAGCACACATCAGCAGATGACGACACAATAATAGAGATGAGAAGTCAGTGTGAGTCTGCTGCTTTCTGACTCTCCCAGCACAGACACTGGGAGTCTTTGGATTATTTAAAAAACAACTTGTCTTTGAAGCTGGTGAGTGTTTTGTGGTGCTTTTGACAACAAATATGAGGAATCTGAATTACTACCACATTTATCATAATCTCTTCATCGCAATTCTCCCTCAGTGCCTTGCTGTCTCTGTGTGAACCTCAAAAAACTGCAGCTGAACCCTGTCTCATGAGCCAACTCTGATTTCCTCAGATGCGCTTGTTGTGTTGTTGTTTGTGTAATGTAAGTGGATGGAGGCCTGGTCAAACTAAACGCAGCCTTCTCAGAGGTTCTTCAGTAGTGTTTAGAGCTCGAGTCTTTTTCCTCTGAACTGTGGTATGCATATGGAGGCGAGGATGAGGCTGTTTGTGATAAAAAATAACCCTGCCAACATCTATAAGACATTCCATTGTTGAAGAATGCAATGTTTGTGTTTGACCAGGTTCTCTGCATGTACACATTTATATGGCTACACCATGTCTGAGGCCTGCAAATGTACATGTGGGTCACATTGTGGTGAGAGGTTGTAATTTTAAGGCTTCACATTATGTGCTCATGGGTTAAAGCAAGTTCTTGGTTCTGGGCACAAGTTCTTCTTCTCAGAATCAATTAGCGGCTTTTAGTGCTGACAATTTTGCAAACAGAAACCTATCAATCAATCCAATTGAAGACCATATCTTCAGTACTTTGCAACCACCTTTATCTAGGGGCATGCCACAAATAACGCTGCTTCCCTGTAACAAAAGGACCTCAATTTGGAACCATAAAACCGAGTCCCCAACTCAAAATGGGTCAACTGACACTTTTTAAATAGTATGTTAAAATTGGTAAATACATGTCACTTTGTGTATTTTAAGGAAGCTTGGATTGTAAATATGTGGACTGCCTAAAAGCCACTTCTTTGAAGGTTCTTGAGAAATGAACTCAATCGGCAAATAATCCTAAATGCTTAAGTGAAAGGTTTCAGCTGTCATCCAAAAGGCCTTATCAGTTGTGAACATCGTTGGAGGACACAACCATTTTCTATACGGTTCATCCTTATGGGGTCACGGGTGCTTATATCCAGCAGTCAATGGGCGAGAGTCGGGGTACACCCTGGACAGGTCGTCAGTCCATCGCAGGCCAAACAAAGACAGACAAGACAAACAACCATGCATGCACACACACGTACCTAATGAAAATTTAGAGAGAGCAATTAACCTAACAGTTATGTCTTTGGACTGTGGGAGGAAGCTGGAGTACCCAACACTCATGCAGAAAGATCCTGGGCTGGGATTAGAACCCACAGCCTTTTTGCTGCATGGCAAGAAGGCCACTGCCTGCTGCCCCACAGTGCAACCTCATTCTTCTAAGTTTTACTCATAATAACCACTCCAACAGGGCCATTAAGGTACCTCACCGCTAGCCAACTTTGAGTTTACTCCCCTTCAAGAACAGCCTGACACTCAAAAGTGCTGCTGTCAGTAAAACCTACTACAATGTGCATATAGTGTGTTCACTGATAAGTTTATCAGTAAAACTTTTGTTTAGGATTTCTTTGTTTCTGACTGGCCAGTCACCAGACAGGGGATAGTACTGTGGTGATACTGTGGCAAGGCACACAACGAGGGACTGGGCAGGATTCGATCCCATGATTCCCGGTGAGAGTCATGAGCGCTAACCATTCAGCCAAAATTATATCCATGTGGCCAAGCAGCCAGGGCACATTATCATTATCGGAGCCACAGTGACAGCACCTACACATTGTCACAATACAAATTATTTTACCGTTATTCCTTCTCTGAACCTGTACAAGGGGCTTTGTTACCACCCCTGGAGCTTTACATAAAAAACTTTTTTTTTTTTTACTTTAATGATGAATTTGTTTTACAAACTGACAGCTGTACTGACATGATCTGGTTTCATGCAAATATATTCAATATTAGAGGTATGGGATAAAAATGCACGTCAGGTGAATAAACATCATGCTGACTATAGTGAAAGGCTGAAAAGAGGAAACCATTGTCAAGAACAAGCAAACAGAACAATTTGGTTTAGGAGTATATTTATCTGCTGGCTAGATCTGTGGTGTGACATATGAAATATTACGAGCAAAATGTCTCTCTGTTTAACACCGACTTTCCTACAAATACATATGTGGTTTTTTTGGGGGTCGTTCAGTCACCTACCACATTCTAAAATCGTTTACATCAAGTTGAGCTCTCTCAATTTCTCTTAGGTTTGCATGTCTCTTCTTGTTGCGTCTGTTGGTATTCTGTTATTGACTCACTGACTGCTGATATACTAAAACTATTAATGGATGACAAAAAAAAAAACACCCTTATTTTGCCTTTACGACAGGCATGCTCTAATCCAGTCGTAGACGGCTACTATCCAGCAACTTTTAAATGCAACCTTTCTCCGACACACCTGATAAATGGATTGTTACTAGAAAGCTGCGGAGCAGAATGCAATGCTCATAAGAAAATTCAGCTATTTGCTTCAGTTGTCTTGGAAAAAGGATACATCTAAAAGTTGTAGGATAATAGCTGTCAAGGACTGATCTTGGGAATCTCTAGTATATGGTGAAGGTTAAGAAAGTATTAAGTAGAGATGCACCCAAAAATTGATTAGTGGCCAGACTGAACTGACCAATAGTGGGCCAGTCAGAATTTTTAAAAAAGCAGTCTTTACCTAATCTCTGCACACACAATAAGTGTAGAAACTGATTCTACTGGAGGAAGACTCTATCTTACCCATTTCTGGGATCAGTAATCTATTCTGAAATAAATTCAGAGCAGGCCCACAGAGCTAGAAATATTTTTTTCTATGAAGGCATATCAGCTGTCCATTCAAGCTGCTACAACAGACATGAACTTCAACAGCTGCTAGTCATTTGCACTCCTTCGCCAAGTCATACTTTAGAAGTTTTAGAGAAGGAGCATTGTTCAGGCAGACGCTGAAATGCTAATCACTAATAATCCCAAAGCCATCTCAATATGCAAGCTTTGTCTTTATTTTGAAATAGTAGCTCAATCTTTTTCTTCTCTCGCTTTCTCTCAACAAAAACTGATATCAGAAATCCACTAATTTCTAGTGTAAAGTTGGTACATTAACATTTGCTGTGAGAAGTGTTGATACAATATTTACACTTGTCAGTGGAAATTCCAGATTTCTTTGGTAACAAGCTGCTAAAGGTTAGCTTTATTTATGTTTGCATGTCAAATCAGCTGGTAAAAGTTGAGATGAGTTAGAGAAACTATGTGAGAGTTTAGCATGGTGTTAATATTACAACTGAAGGGCACAATTCAGAGTCATAGGGGAAGTAATGAGGGCTGCAGTGTGTAGGTGAATGACTTTTCTGCAGAGCGATCAGCCAGGGGTTGGACCAACAAAATTCTGTGCTTCACTTACAAAAAAAAATCTAAACCATAATCAGTCTTTTACATTAATAGACTTTCATTGATGGATATAACATACACACTCTCAATTTCCTTGAACACAGGAAACAGGAAGTTTCAGGCCGGAAAAGAGCTCGATGGCCTTTATTCGGGTTTTAGCACCAGAGCCAAAGAAATTATTAGTGTTTACATGTTGGGAACGTGGGACTTTCTTATTTACTGATTTCATTTCCCTCCGTTTTTGAAAATTGCTCCAGTGTACTTGTTGGCTAATCCAGTTATTCTGTGAAATGCCTTTTACAGGGATTGGATTTTTAAACTGATTGAGGGGAAACAGGAAGTGTACATGCACTTCTCACCCCCTCAAAATGGGATTATCGGTTTTGCTACAGTCGATTAACAACCACCCACACACACTTTCAAATGTTTGTCATACTACTATGACAAGCATCACTCTATATTTATTTTTTTAGACATATAGCCCAAGATATAGCCCAAGATTATGCACAAGAAGTTGTGCATAATCTTGAAATCAAGGGAAAATGATACACAATTCAGGTTATTTTTTTCTATTAAAATTTTGAAAAGTGTGGCTAGCATATGTGTTAACTCCTGGTTCAATATCCTGTTAAAATGTGGTGAAATTACAGTTGTAGCCTGTAGCAGGTTTTCTACCAAGATTGCCATGTACTGTATCTACGTCCATTCATCATCTCCAGTTTCCATGTCCCTCCTGAAGTAAAGCATCCCCACAGCATGATGCTGCCACCACCATTTTTCATTGCAGAGATAGTGTTTTCAGAATGACACGCTAGCTTTCCATGACACACAGCATTTTGAATATACATTTAGGTCAATAGTTTTTTAAATCTCATCTGAGCAGAGCAACGTTTCCAACATGCTTCTTGTGCCCCATGCATAACTTGTGGGAAACCGTACAGATTACTTCATTTGTCTCCTTTCTTCTTGTACAATGACTTGTCACACCACAAATCCTCACAGCTGAGCTACAGATTTCTGTAGCTCCTCCAAAGTTTCCACGGGCCTTTTGGCTTCTTCTCTGATTAAGGTCCTTCCTTCCTAGTTGTCAGGTCTGGTGGTTAGACATGTATTGGTGGGGTGCAGTTTAGTTTCCATTTCTGCATGATGGGTTTAAACAATTCTCAATTAGTTTAAAGTCCAAAGTTTGAGATGTCATTTCACAAATAAACCTTACGTTAAACTTCTCCACAACTCTCACCCTGACCAATCTACTGTGTTCCTTGGTTGAATGTTCTTTAACAAACCTCTGAAGCCTTGAAAGCAATTTCTGAATCTCCTCCCACTTTAACAATTGTACAGTTCCATGTAGTGGTCTGTCACATAAAGTCACAATACAATTAATTGTAGTCCAAGTAAATTGAATACGTTTTTTAGCGACTCAAAGACCAAAATAGAAAAAGTTTATGCTGTTAAAAGGACTGTGATCAAAATTTGTTCAAACATAATTTTTTTGCTCTTCCTTGGTCTCAGTCATTGTGACATAACCTGACCTTTCTGAACCTTGCAAGGTTTTAAAAATGTTGTTAGTGCAGGGGACCAACCACACCTCACTTCTCTCTCCCTCTCCCTCTTTTCCTGTGGAAATTGGATAATTTAGTAAGGCGGCAGATAAGCTGAGTGGACGAGGTGAGTGAAGGCTTTTTGTGTACACTCTGACGCATTGAGAGCTCCTTTTCCTGACAGCGCCCCCGAGTTCACATAGCTTGAGGGGAGGAGGGAGGTGTCAAAGGTCGGATGAGATCTCTTGCTCATTTTTGCCTCTATCTTTGTGCGTTGCCTTTCTCTCCGACACAGTATCTGTGATATGACAGGTTTTAACGGCTGCAAGCTGGCAGACAGATAGCAGACTTGCTAACACTCCCTATGGTGCCCTCTTGATCTCTGCAGCTCTTTGTTCAGGGAGGATGATGTTACCACAATATTTATCTGACCTCTTCACTTTCTCAACTTATCTGTTGGACAATGCCTCTTCATCATTCATGTCATGCTCCTTCACCTTTTTTTCCATAATGATTTTTTATTTTCTAGAAAAGTAAAAAAAAGAATAAAAACAGGCAGTATATGGCCATTCTGTGCAAAGAACAATTTATACATAACTAGGAATGATGGGTTGGAAATTTTCCACTGCACTGAATGCTCATGAGAAAAACAAGGGGATGGGACTGAACTTTAACATTATGCTTACCAAATGTTTGCCAGATAATTAAAACAAAACATAACTGTGGAGAGTGCTGACAGCTTAATTGGATTTCATAAATTTGGGAAATTTTGAGAGGTTAGTGGCTTGACACCAGAATCAGTATTGCGGTTTTTTTGTGTGTTTTTTTTACCGACAGCATTTTGTAGGAAACAGTGAAACACTGTTGCAGCAAGAGAATTGATAAGACTCTTAGCATGTCAGAGTTTTGCATGTGCTTTTTCTATCCATCTCAATTTTTAAAGTGTTTGGTGAAGCCGATGCCAAAGGACATGAAACAAAATTTGTGACTTGGTTATTTGATTAAAAAAAAAAATTGACTATGAGAGGCCAACATATTTCTGAATCCTTGCTCCCAGTAAATTTCCAAACACTCTTTAGTTCATAAAAACAGGAATGAAATATTTGCTGCAGTTGTTGAGTAGTCTTACTAATCAGCTTACGGGACTGTTTACCAGTAGTACCAGTTAGACGCAGCAGAGAAATGGCTGCAATAATTAGTCAATATAATCCATGAATGACTAAATTTATTCCTGACTGGTCTCGTTATACGGCATTGGTGCTTTATAAATGCGGTGTGCAACAGGGAGTTGTAGGAGCAGTATTATCTCCTTTGAGTTGAAGTAAGCTAAATGCTGACTATGCAAAGCTCTAAAGCAATGCACTACTGCATTTATGCCCTAATATAACATTTCCAGTGACAGCACAAATATTTTTTACTCATTCATCCTCAAAGCTTCTTTTAAAGAGGTTATGTATGCAAAGATTTGTTAAATGCTTATTGGCTCCATGCACTTTATGGAAAGTGTTTTTTTTATGGTTATACATAGAATGCTCTATTGCATCGGGTTCAATGGGATGATGTTAATAAACATTTGGTTTAGTTGTACTGCAGTAGGGAAAATTCTAAAACATGCATCACACATGTTCTTGGGGACTACAGTTGGACACCACTGGGCTAAGTTGGTGTCATTGCATACCAAATAATTTTACACAGCCCTTTCAGTTCAGCATGGATGAGTAACAAACAAAGATAGCTTTGATTTAAACCTGGATACATGCAAAACCAATATTTGCGGAAGTAGAGTGCTATTTTTTTAAACGTTCCATGGAGCAACATGGGCTGCATAGTGGCGCAGTGGTTAGCACTGTCTTGCAGCAAGAAGGTTGTGGGTCATATCCCAGCCCAGAGCCTTTCTGCAAAAACATGACTGTCAGGTTAATTGATCACTCTAAATTGTCCTTAGGTGTCCTGTCTGTCTCTAAGGGTGGCCCTGTGATGGACTGGCGACCTGTCCAGGGTGTACCCTGCCTCTCGCCCGTTGACAGCTGGAGATAGGCACAAATCCACCCCCCCCAGCGACCCCTTGAGGAACAAGCCATTCAGAAAATGGATGGATGGAACAACATTATTAAGCACCAGAGAAAAAGCATGTTAATGGGAGTATGAGGGCTCCCAGGTATCATTAAACTCCACTATTTGGGAATCAGTTCACTGACAATGGAAAAAGAAAGGTGGACTGAACCAAAATTTTAATGTCAACAATTTTCAACAGTGATAAGGGGCATTGAGTGTAAACAATTATTCTTCTGAAAATAAACACTTTTTTCTGATACGTCCATCACTTGTGCATCATTTAAAACCACATCAGTCCCAATGTAAACCTCAATGGTATGATAAATAAAACTTGGCTAAATTCCAAATCCAGATACATGTTGCTTTTAACCAGCTTTAAATGCCAAGCCATACGAGGGTTCTGAGCAGCAGATTGTGTTGAGACGCTCTTTTCTCACAATTTTCAGTTCTTTGGTGCGTTCAGAAGTAACTTGTTCACTGGACCTTTTTTTTTTTATCTCAAAAAAACTTCATTATGATCTAACCCCTTAAGCCTAGGAATTATTTCTGTAATAGGTTTGAGACAACATCATCTGACAAAAAAAATTGTAATAATTCACATCAAATTAAACAGAAGACCACGCACTACAAGGCTATCTAACATTTTTTTTAGCAGCCACAAACACAACTCAGATGCCACGTAAATAAATATCTGTAAACAAAATCTTATTACCATAGTTTCGTCAACCCAGCCGCCACATTTCGGCCTCTACCGCAGCAAGCCTTTGTGCTAAACGCACAATCAACCACTAAAATGAAAACAGAGACTCTACCGATTCTAAAAATACATCTGCCAAAACGCCATGTCAAAGCACCGCGGACATATAAGCCAAAGCATAACACAACAAAAAAAACGCTCTTCAGAATCACAATTGAAAAAATAGCCTTACCTTTGCTGTTTTGCCGTATAAAAAATATTTCTTTGAAAAATAAACGCTATTTTCTGATAAGTCCACTTGTGCATCATTTAAAACTGTCCAGATGTTTCTATTACAGTTATTTGTTCCTAGGCAGACTTATTATTTTCCTCGTAAAAAGCCTGTTGTTTCCGCGAGGCTCTGTCTCGGCTCCCTGGTTGGCTAACTGTATTGTCAATCTTGTTTTGCAAGTTTTGGCGTTATTCTATAGGCTTCTACGATTCCAACAAGGTGTCACTCATGCAAATTGACCAACCAGCTCCGAGTGAAAGTCTTATGCGTAAAATAAGAGTGTCAGTCAGCAAGACCGTCTTATGACACAAGATGGCGCAAGACGCACGGACATAACTTTGTTTTGCTGCTTTCACTGTTTAAATTTGATAAATATCACCAGAAATATGCCCAAAAGTGTTTATTTTAGGTCTACTGAACACTATGTCATACTAAAATCAAAAATATAACTTTTACACAACAGAAATAGAAATGGCACTGTTTGTACCAAACTGGACACCTCGCCTGATATGCATGTAATAAAACCTCTGTAGTTTTGTCCTGTTTCACATAATCACTTTCAACTTTTGCAGAGATAATTTCCACATGTTGTATTTACATTTTATTGAGTAATCACTGCTATTCAAGCAATATCCATAGAGTTTTTCAATATAGAACTATGTTTTTTTTAGGCGGAGCAAAAAAGAAATACATTTCTGCTGTGTTCCATCTTCAATTTCTCCTAACCAGTAACAGATAACATGCATAATGACACATCTATCAATTCTACTCAATGTTACCTTTACAATGACACCAAAATGGTTCAAATACTCTTTTTGGTTGCTGAAATACAACCATTTGTTGTTGGGTAAGCAATTTTCGAGAGGTAGGCTTCAAAATAGGCCTAGGGCTTAAGGGGCTAATCACATTAAAGACCAGTATACTTTTTTTTTTTTATTATTTTGAAAATCCTACTTGGTGAGTTTATTTTTTATTTTTATGAGTATCTCCTCCAACCTTTGTAAGTATTTACATGATTAATATGGGCATAAGGAAGCTGCTTGAGTTACATGCAGGGAATGCATCAAAATACAGCTTATAACTTTGAAGAAGTGTCCCATTACGCAACAGAATGTTTGACCCTTATCAAATGTCAAGACACAGTGATAAATGTAGGTATTGGTGGGACAAACATGCGTCAGACTGGAATTAAATCAGACCCTCATATATTTAAGTGGCCACAAGTTGATGATAACTTTAGTAGACTCTAGGCACTAGTTTCCCCTCCACACTGAAATCTAAAGGTTAACACCATTTTTCTTTAAATTATGTGATCATATTTTCTCTTCTTTATAGTTAGGTTATATTTATTTAGTATTTAAGGTAGCAATAAAGAATAGGTCCAAAAGGTTCAGAAGCTTTCACACTGTGTATATCAGTGATGTAATTCATGAGGGGAAACGTCCAGTTCCTAAACCTCATTTCCCCAAAGGGGTGGGCCTCTGGGGGAACTGAGCCAACCTAAATATACATGCCCACACAGAGTTCACAAACTATACCAGCAGAACACCCACAGCAGTGCATGAACAGTTCTAAATAAGGATTCATTTTGCACTTACAAACTGCTTCCGAATAATGAATCATATGTGTTTATAAAAGAAGTTTATGTCATTTAGTGCTTGTTTTTTATCTTTTGATTGCACAGTGTTTTGCATGCCAGCCACAGTTGATGCCCTACCATCTGTGTCAAATCTCTCTCCTCGTCTTCATCTTTGCTTCCCTTTTCCATATCCCCTCTCTCTTCATCCACACAGGAATGTGTGATGTGTGCACAGCAGACCGGCTGTGTAATATTCCTGCTGAGCACTGGAGAAAAGGGCAGACGAGGTGGTTAAAAAACAACTCTACTGCCACCTCAACTCAGGCATCCTTCATCACCTCTCACTCTCACTTTTTCTCTCATATCGCACCTAACCTACTTTTGTGACCTTTTACCTTTACATCCATCAAAGTGTCATACACATGGACAGTGTATGGGTAAGTTAAGGTGGAAAACAGGTTTACCCATCTTAAATTCAGTTCAACTATCCTTACAAGAATCTTGTAGTGTAAAAGGTAATGAATCCAGTGACAAGTAGATGTTTAAAAGCTCAGGACATTACAGTCTAATCTATTTCTTTTTCAAATTGAAAGATATTCTTTCCCAACTCAAATTTCTGTTTGTATTATATTTCAGAGCAGTTGTACTTAGTCATATGTCAACAAAAAAATATTTGTTCTAATCTTAAAACTGGTTGCTTTGCTTTGTATAATTTAACATCTAATGTTTCAGCAGCTCTCTCCGGTGTTCTGTCTTATGAGAGATATCAGACACTGTGGGCATAGCATGTCACATGAAAGGCAGGATGCCACTGCAGCCAATACGGTCCCTCTTTTAAAATAAATGTAAAGGGTGAATGATATGAGTATGCTCAGTCTATACTTTGCACCTGAAAATAGTTATTGATTTTTGAAAATGACTGCTTAGCTGTGTGGGATTTAAGCTGACATAATCACAAACATTCTCAGATACCATGATTGGCTCCCAAAAACCACACTTGGGGTTGAGACATCCCTATGCTATAAATTCAAACTTAACTGTTCAATTCTAGAGGTTGTGTTACATTTTGGGAATGCATTTTATCCAGATGTATCCCCAAATCTCTTAAAAAGTACATTAAGCATGTTTTAATTACTTGAAGATTGCTCAGGACAGAGCCTGTGCAAGATTTCAACAAAAAAGTAGAAACCTAAGGAGGAGCATATAAGAAGTTGCAAAATAGCTTGTTGTTCAGTTACTCGTGCTCAAAATAGACTAGGATAAAAATTTTTAAAAGATCTTACACATTGTCACGGTCAAGCAAGAGAGATTTTTACTATGCAGACCTTGACGTCTCAAAGTAAGAGTGGAAACCTAGGGGAAGATTCCCCCCCTGACTCTGGCAGCAGGGTAAACGAAGAAGCAAGAGGGCAGAGAGGAGTGAAAGAATATATGAGCCAAGGACCTGGGGATAGAGCATGCAAAGCTCACCATGTGTTTCTCATATATTACCACTCACCTCCAAAACACACCTCACATATTTTAGCCGTACATGGACAGAAGTGGGGGGATGCTGTTTTGACTATGAATGTGTTTGTGTGTGCACAAACGTGCAGCAGCAGTTGTAGGTTTACTTCAGATTCTAGTCTTTACCCCTTTCACTTCAACGCCACATCTGTCTTGTAAATACCTGCTGATTGCCTTAATCCAAAAACAGGCAAGACAAAAAGCTAAATTCTTTATTAATTCATGTTTAAACATCTAACTGGACCTTTTGACCCACACCAGATGAAAGGTTACATAGATATGTAGGTAACCGTCAAACAGGGCAGATCCGTGTAATAGATCGCCAACCTAATAAAACAAACCCTGACAGCCAGTCAGTTATCTTGCCTCAGTGTAACTGAGACCTCCTCTATTATCTTCAACCATAAACAACTAAAATAAATTAGACATTATAACTCATCTGTAAATCTCACTGCTGTGAGATTTATACTCATACTAATTTAGATTAGTATCTACATAATCTTTACTCTTCTAGAGATTCTAACTTCTCCATTAAGTCAAAAGATGAGTTAATGTCTTAGTTGAGGTAAAGTTAGAATACCTTGTTAGAGAAAAGGCAAACTCTTAGAGATATAGTAAATTCATGTTTCTAAAATCTGAATGTAGAAACTTCAATTGTATTGAAAACTTGAAGATACTGGACACAAAAATCTTAACAGAAAAACTTAACTACGTATTTCATAGTCAGTGTTGTGGGTAATAAGTTACAAAATAACATGTGAGAGTACTCTAATTATTTTTTCTTTGGTGTCGTGCATAAAGTAATCAGTAGTTGCGTTTTCCTTTACAACTTTGTTGATATTGTCTTAAAGTAGAAAAAACACAATTCCGCAATTGCTGTGTTTCCATTAAATAACAAACTTAGTTTAAATTGAAATTTTTGACACGAGTAAGAAAAGTGGCAACAGATGTGAATATTTACAATAGATATATTCATATTGCAGGCACGGCGCTAGCGCTCATTATCAGCCATCAGAGGAGGAGACGTAGACTGCTTGTAGAGGCATTGCAGCGACAAGCCCCTTTCACATGGGAGCAGCAACGTATACAGCTTATTTTGGGAAAGTGTAGTCGCTCGCGCTTCGTTGCTTTTTTTAAATGTAATATATTAGTTATGCCTTTATCACAAATGCAAAAAACCAAATGCAAAAAAAATAAAATAAAATTTAAAAACTTGTTAACCCAAACATCTTTCTCCTACTTCTACTTCTGACATCAATGTCAACTTCGCTCGTAGTAACATCCGGTTGTTGATCACGTGACTCATGTTATGCGAAAAAGTGTTTCTATTGCTGTTTTGCGAAATATATGAATTTCGATACACTCGAAAAACCACCTCATTCAAGCGCAAAAACGTTTTGTTGAAAAAGGCAAGTTTTTCGAAATTGACGTCTTTCCATTAAGCTTTTTTTTATCTGCAACTTCAATTTGTGCAATTTCATTGGTAAAAGAAATGCAGCTAGTAACGTTGTTATTATTCTTATCCGTTTTAGACCCCAATACCATTTTGGCATTTGAAAGATATTTTGTCCCAACCAGGGTTTTTGCAGGTCAAATGTAAAATGCTGCTCCAAAATGAGTAACTCGGTTGGATGGTGAGGTTCTGACAACACGTCACATTAAGGAACCCCTCAACCTGATATAAATTCCTTCGGATGAACCAGAGTAAAGATTGCAAGCCAGGCTAAATTGTCCAACATCTGTGTCTGACTTCACAAATTCACTTTTGAAAGAAGGGCCAAATTTTCCAATAAACACACTCGTCAACCTTGTAGACCACTGCCCAATAGAGATGTTGCTACGAATGATAGACTGACCATTGCATTAAACTATGGCATAAGAATGGGAAGTCAGTAAAGTTATTTTGTGTCTAAAGGCAAAGGATCCAATATTTTTGGCAACAAAATAAATAATTTTCTTAGCCAGGGCAAAGTGAATCAAGGCTAGATGAGGTCCATCACCTCCACAGTTAAATAAGATTTGTTTTGGGCAAATGAAATGTTTGATCATACCCTCCATCTCCTTAATTTGTACTAGATTGAGAAATATTTGAGCATACAAGTAGAACAAGCCAGATGAATAGGCCAAAAGTGTTTTAAAATAAAAAATATAGTAATTTGTACAAATCTACTTATCCGTGTCTATTCTGGCATTCAGTTTGGAGGATCCTGTGACAGACTGGCTTGTTTTCTCTCAAATAACCACGTTTGTAATTAAGTCTTTTTGGTATCGAGTATTCTGCCAACATGAAGTTCTTTTACAGTTTAGAGAAAAAGTCTTGGGTAATTTGAAACAAATCTGCTGCACAGTATGTACGTACAGCACGTACATCCAGAGCTTCTCCTGAAGTTATGCAATGATGGATTCTCTCTTGCCAAGCAAATCCTTGCCAGCTGCACACCACCTGGTGTCTGCTTAGTATCTCAGACAAGAAAGCTGAGTTTAATTATGAACTTTTATTTCAGGATGAAAAGAGATTTATGACAATTTCCCCAAAAGTCAACTAATTTCTACTCCTCTAATTTGTTAAAAATAGTGAAACACTCTTTTCATATCTAAATAGTTATTAAATAAAGAAAATTCTGTGGGAGCTTGTTGGGGTGGTTTTAAAGGGGTGAAAGCTCCTGTTGAAACCTGATTTTTGTAAGACAAAGGAGAAACAGAAACTGAGTGTAATTAGTTGTTTCATGGGATCCACATACCATGAGCTTTCAGTTAGGAGTGATGGTGACTCCAGAGGTAGGAGTTCATCCTGTAACCGGTGCATGCCGGTTTGAATTCCTGCTTCAACCTGGATGTTTTCAGTTTTGTTGCAAAAATGTTCTGTTTCTTCACACGTTTTATGCCATCCATCCATTAGTTTATATGCGACTTGTGGAGGAATGGATCCATATTTAAATTGAAACTCACTCCCAAATCAACTTTATTTTGTTGATAAACTGTATAAATGACCATCTAATAGGTCTTTCTATATGCCTCCTCATTATTTTTGAATTTTTAGTACATTTTAGTAAAAATATTAATTTTCTAACAAAAAAAGTCATTGATATTGCCCTCTTCAGGCTAAAACTCTACACTGCGCTTGAATTTGAATGGACCATTGCTACTGGCTCAAGCCTTATTGCAGTGGTCAGTCTTTATTGATGACGACAGAAGTCCTGCCGCTCTGGAGTACAAAGTAAGCCCAGTCTCGACCACACCTCCATGGTGAGTTGGAATAGCCTGAAGTGTTGAGTCTGCCCAGCCCTCCCCCCATTTTTCAAACCGGAAATGTAGCTGGCAGAAGACCCTGGAGGGGGGTGAGTTACTCTTTAAAAAACAAATCTACACATGGTCTACGGTGAAGAATTGTGGTTATATCAATCCTTCAGCAAGTAACAAAATTATACAAGAAAGCAATGAAAATACATTTAGCAGATGGTTTGTACGAAATGGCAGTGGTTAACAGCCATTTTGCCCTTTCATCATTTCATACCTTTGTACACATGGTTATATCAGACTCCACATTTTTGGGAACACAATTATCCGTTCTGCTGCAGGATATTTTAGCCATTTGTTCGTGTTTTTTTGTACCCACTTTGACAACCAAGAATTTCAATTGATATTCTTTAATCTACTCAATGTTTGTTGAAATTAAATGTGTTTTTATAACTCCAATCAAAAATATAGTCTTGATTGAAGGCTTAGGACCAAGGAAGAAATAAGTATTTGAATTACCTTCTAGTGAATCATAACTGTGTTCTACATACAAGTTCAGAAAGCAAAGAGAGAAACACGAGAGGCAAAACAAAGTACAAACTCAAATATGTTTTTCATCTGGTGAGCAAATGCTTAAAACTTTTAACCCTAAATGGTGTAGAGCTGCATGTGAATCTTACTTTCATGTCATTTGGTAAGGTATTCAGTCCAATGAAAAAAATGACTCTTTCAAACAAGATTGCTGAGTTGCACAAGCAAGGCCTCCCGCAACACATTGCTGCCAAAGGTAAAAACAGTTGTAAAAATGTTTCCAAGATCCCTAGAGGGTTACAACAGAAAACACGGGCAGCAGAACTAAAGAAAAAAAACACACCTTTTTCTGAAGGATTTTGTGGGGTGTCCATTAAGACAAAGGCAGATCTTTTACCTAAATTAAAGCCCCCGATGATCCTACTTGCAGTCCAATGACCATAAGATGGTCTATGCAATATAATGCAATTTCTCCTTTTACCCAACATAATTGCAATGGAAATGTTTCATTTACGCCACAATGAAGGAGATTCCTTCATGATCTTAGGACTTTTTTTCCTTCTGTGGCACGATGGAGCTTCAGGCTGTGCAGGGGCATCAAACTCCAGCTGACTATGTGGAGGTGTTGCAGCAGAAATCCCTCTACAATGGGTGCCCTCATCTGTGCCGTGATCACTGGATCTTTCAAAGGACAACACAGCAATTCACAACACCAGTCTGACAAAAGACTTGTTCCAGGAGAATAATCTCTCTCTTTTGGACCATCCTGCATGTTCCCCTGATTTAAACCCCACTGAAAACATTTGTGGTAGATGGCAAGGGACGTTGACAAAAACAGACGTAATTTCTTGACCGCAGATGCCCTTTATTAAACCATCTTCACCACAACTTTCCCACCAGCCTGCAGGAAACAAACATCAGGAATGCCTTTTTAAAAACCTTAATAATTATCTTCCTGGGGCCGTATTCCCAAAGAATCTTAGGGCTAAAAGTAGGTCCTAACGCCCAAATTTAGGAGTAACTCCTAAAAAATGAGGGCATGTCACTATTACATTTAGGACTCCTAGTTTCTTAAGATAAAAGTAATTTACAACCACTTTTAGGCCTAAAAGTAGCTCCTAAGTCTGGGAGTCCTTAAAAGAAGTCAAGATGACTCCTAACTCCCTAAGACCTATTCACAAAGACTCCCAAAATGGCTGCAGCCAGACGCAATATTTTGGATACTCTGGATGATTCTGAATTGACCAAACGATACCGACTAAATCGTTTATTGCAGATGTGGTGCGGGATGCAATCACGTCTCCAACTAAACATAACAATCCGATCAGTCCAGAAATTTAATGTTTAGCAAAACTGAGATATTTAGCCACAGGGAAAAGGCAATTTAGCAACGCAGACGACTTGGGTATATCACAACCATCTATCAGCCGATCAATCCACCAAACTCTTAAAGCGCTCTGTCGACCACACATTATCCAACAATTCATCCGTTTCCCATTAGACATCCAACAACTGCATTGAATTAAAGCCAACTTCATGCCGATTGCAGGTATGCCCGGGGTGCACAAAGACGAAAACATGCACATCTTCCAATTTATGCAACATATGTAGGGATGCCTATATGACGGACATTGCCTACCTGTTGCAGCAGTATCCTTTTTATAAGCGGCGATCTCGAGCCGACACTGGGACTGTAGAGAATACCATCTCTTCTGTCATTCGAGACGCCGCTGGATAAGATGCATTTATGTTTCTGCTCATTTCCACCCATGCCTCCTTTCTTCTTATTCGTAATCCCGGCTCCGAATCGCTCTTAGAGGACCGTCCTCCTCTCCAGTACCAACTGTGCCCGTAGTAATAATTGGTCCTGCGACCAGTTAGGTTTCCTTGTTCTTTTCTCGCCACTCATTTTCAGTTCACGAGGGGCTTTTCACAATAGTGGGTGGGTCTGTTTCAGATGTGGCTGATGTGCTCATTAGACAGCCTAATTGTTTACAGCCTACCTGCAATCACTCCCTTAATATGATGCATCCATCCATCCATTATCCATACCGCTTTCATCCAATTCAGGATCGTGTGGAGGCTGGAGCTTATCCAGGCGTTAGGCAGGGTAATATGATGCATTTCAAGTTTTTTCATTTTTAAACTTCACCCTCTCTGTAAGTAGGCTATTGTGTGTAAGTTGTATGAAGTGTCAGTCTCGTGGCCGACACAAAGATGTCATCGTGCATTATTTCTGCTATTTGTGCTGTTCATAGTTACGCTTTTATCGACATTGAAGTTTTCCATTTCCTGGTTTCACACGTGTCATTCAACAACCAATCACACTGCTGTCCGTCTATTTACTCGTCCATAGGAAATGACGTTTTCCATAGCAACGGGACATCACTCTTAGTTTACTTTTAGGGATTTGTCCAATGTAAAAGTAGCTCTTAGTGCGTTTGTGAATAGGTTTTAGACAACAACTCCTACGTAAGACCTTTTAGCGCGAGTTAGGAGTAACGCCGAGCGGTAAGATAATAGTCTTTGTGAATACGGCCCCTGATTTTCATTCGATTACAAGTCCAAAATATATTCTCTATCTCAGTCTTTCAGCTAAACTTACCTAAACACTGATCAGGAACAAAATCATTGCAAATAGGGTTTATTATAACCTATTTAGAACAAAATATACAGTGACATTTAAATGTACATAGATCTCTATAACTAATCAAATTGTTCAAGAAATAAATTGCTATTGACATATTTTGTTGATTTAGGGGGGACCCAAATGCAGAGAACTATGCTTAAGATTTGAGTTTATTTAACAAAAGGTTTTTGACATCCAGGAGATGATACCGAAGGAGTCAGCGGAGGACAAGGTGAACTGGAGGACCTAAATATAATGAGGAGTGGAAGAAGCAAGGAAAAAACAGAGGAGTTATTGGAGGAAAGCAGATGCAGGTGAGAGGGAGAGCAGGGGAAGATTGGAGATGACTTACAGCTGGGCAAGAGAAGAAAATGACAGGAAGGAAGGAAAAGAGAGAGCAAACGTGTAAACAGAAGACTGGACAGAAATAATCCCAATTTAAGAAAGAACTAGCTCTAAAGTAGCTAAGGACGAAAGCAATAATATGATAAGAACAAAAGAAACTAAAAGAAACTCAAGAAATAAAGTATTAATGAACAAGAGAGAAACAGAACAATAATTTGAGCAAGAAAACAATCTTAAAAAGAGAAATTAAATGAAGCAAAGCTAACATATGAGATAACAAAATGGACAATAAACGATCAACACAATTTTATGAAAATATAAGTGTCTACAGAAGCTAATACAGATAAGAAAGAATAACTCAGATGTGACTGAAGACCTAAGTAATTAAATAAGGAATGACTAGAAAACAGGAAACTCAAAGTACAGTAATCTGATAGGGGAAAAATATAGCCGAACCTCAAATATAAAAACATCTAACGAACCTAACAGTTATATGTTTACATATACAGGTATAAAAGGGTTTGTTTACATATATAAAAATCACTGTACATTAGGACAAAATGGTAATGCTTGAATGCTAACATACAACTTAACCGTAGCCCTGAAAAAGTTGTCCTTTCACTCTTCATTTTGTTTTTCTCGATGTTGAGCAACAAGGACTTGCTGGCATGTGCATGACTACATCTTTGCATGTGTTGGCTCATAACCAGAAACTCCATTCTGCCTTGACAATTTCAGACCCCCTTTAACTCTCAGAGGAGCCCATCTTCTCTATCACTAATACCAAACAGGCACTTTTCCAAAAACAGAGAACTACATTTTTCTTTTTTTTCCCTTGTCCCTTCTACCATCTCATGTATTCTTTCTCTACTTTACGTGTGGAAGAGGGTCTCTGTTATAGGTTTCGTGGTTGGAAAAGTATGTTGATGCCAGCGCTAATTTCACACTAAATGAGCCTAGGAACTTTTTAAAGGAAAGGAGTTGGCGTAGAGAGATTTAGAAAATTTCTCATAATTCAAAAAGACATCCAGTCTGCAAAGCCAACGAACATGAGTGTGGTTTTCCCATGCTCCAAGTCTTAGAAGGAACAATGCTCTGGTCTCCATCACACACACAGGCATGCATGCTGTCTGAAGAAACACATGCAGAGATTTTAGCTTCAGAATGAACAAGTGATACTCATATCTCAAGTTCTACAATTCCTCCGTAGGTGCATTATGTTCTTCAGAGGGCTGGAGTGCAAAAGTCCCCTTAAATGGAGTAATTTTTGTCTCAGAGCCAGACAACTTGTGAAGTCTAACTGCTGTGCTATACAAATAACATTGCCTTGCCTTCTCTTTAAAAGCCTGGTTGAAATTGTATTCAGAGCTATAAAACTTGTATGTCAACGGAACCCGTAGAAATTATTTTCACTCTTTAATTGCAAGAACAAACTGATGTTGCATGTGGAAAGTTACCCGTCTCAGTGAAGTGAACAAAAAAAGAGACATTTAAAAAGAATGTGCTCTGACAGCCATAATAAGACCATAAACAGAGGGATTACCAGAGCCAATTAAGACCAAACCTCAATCTCTGTATCCGCACATTCTCTAGCTGCTCTGTGGCAACCTGTGATTCACATGGGAAACATTTAATGCACAAATACATTTCGACGAGTGGTTTCCAATGTCTCTGATATGAACACAAAAAAGTTCATACTGGGCCAGAAAGATTGCTTTTTATATACTGGGTTGGAAAGATTTGCTTATTGGACTCAGCTAGTAGTTTTCGGTCTACAGCCTGGACATTTAGCAACTGAAACAGGCTTTATTGATTCTGTTTTTTACCCAAAAATTTTTTTTTATGAAATAAACCAAACGTCTGAGGCCTTAATATAACAGAGTTTCATTGTGGTACTTTGTGCTTTTCAAATTCCCCGTCAGAATACTGTTTGAGATTTGCTGTTTGAGATCAGTCTGATCTGCCGCTCCCACCTCCGCATCGGAGCAGAGAGGAGAGGAGGGGAGCGGAGTGGGGGTGCAGGAGGCATGTTTATAGAGAAACAAGCCCTTTTACCTTGTGGTCCAACATTAACTACAGGATAGAAGTTAGATTTTAGGACAAATTAATACTGTATAACCCCAACAGTTATATTTTAGCATATATGTCTATCCTAAAAGATGAAAGCTGTAAAATCCAATCCACCTTTATTTATATAGCACATTTATAAACAACACGGTTACCAAAGTGCTGCACAACATGACATATCAGAATAAAATAAAAATGGCATGAATGTGTGCAGCTCCTTATAAATCAATGTATTCCAAAAACGGTTATTACATTTTTTTAAAGATAATTGTAATTTGGTCGTGTAGTTACCAAAAACAAAACAAAAACTTAAAATGACTCTCTGTACCTTTTGCTAATAATCTCTTCAAATATATGTCATGGGGACATGCCAACAATGCACTCACCGCTTCTCTCTTTCTTAGTGACATATACCAAAACATTGTTGAAAATAAATAAAATAATACCCAATCACTGAAAAGTATTGCTGGTTTCCCATAAAAAGTGGGTCTAAAATACATGAGTCTGATGGGGCATATTGGACACCATGTTTCCTTCTACTTGAGCCTTAATTTTTGAACATGCGTTTACATCACTATCCCCTCGCCATCTACAAGAAGTTTAAATGAAGAGCACCATGAACGCCGGCAGCTAAGTACGGAAGAGGATTAGGGCCACTGAAGAAAAAAAGAAATAGAATTCTGAGAAAAAAGTCAGAATTCTGAGATTAAACTCAGAATTCTATTTTTTTTTCTTCAGTGGTCCTAATCCTCTTCCGTAGCTAAGTGTAGCTAATCAACGAGGGATATGGCAGGTCACACATATGTATCTCATGTCGTCGTAAATAAAATAAAACGAAGCCAAGTAGCAGTACATCGAGATCAAAGCCACTAGAAAACTAGTGATACGGTGTCAAACTACCCTGAAATTAGTCTTTTTTTTTCATTCAGGTCATTCTATGTAACAATACAGTTTATTCATTTTTTGAATTTTTTGTGTGTGAATAATATCACTAACCTTTCCGTTGTCTGAATATATATGCAAATGAAATAGTCCAGTAACATCCCAGGAAGCCTGAATCATCATCTAAACATGGGCAATATAATACTTTTTTATATAAAGAAAAGATAAACCGAACAGAACAAATTTTAGCAATGCTAGCATCCAGAGTTGTGTACAAAATAGAAATGACTGCTACTACAACATGTAAGGCTTAGTCTACAAAATGCTGAAAACCTTCACAATTTATAAATGTTGTTTTACACATTTAACTCTTTGCTTGTTGTCAGTTATTGATCATAATCACTCCCATGGATTTTTGGCTTTTATGGGCATTTGTTGGTAAGGTCGTCACTCAAAAACAGAAATACCACTTGTTTGCAAATGTTTTAGGTATTTACTGCCCTAGGGATGTGCAAATCACCCAGTATTTATATTTGTATTTGTTGAAGGGGGGAAAGTAGTTGTGTTTATATTTGAGCAAGATTTAAAATAGGCATAAAATTATTTTTTCCCATGCTACACTTATAATATAATCCATTATATTTTGGTTGATGTTTTTTTCCATAAATTCAGCAATGAGCATGTAACAGGAATGTCTTTGAAAAGAGACCAATAGGGGCAGAACAAGCTGTGAGGATGATTTTGGTGCTTGTGGAGGGTACCAGGAGAGGATGCTTAAGTGCATATGATTATGCATAACAGATGTTGATAGATTTTTGATACCTTTGCCTCTTCTGATTTGACATTTGCACATACATATCACTTAGGTTTTATCTGCAGTACTGACTATAAAATGCACTCCACACAGAACTTGAGCAAGTTTTTTTGGCAGGATGGCTGACCAACAGATGGTTCAGCAGGAGACACGCTCTTTTCTATTTTATATACTAAATCTATGTAGGGAGTTTACGCTCAGTAAGTGATGGGAGCCTTGTTAACTGAACATTACTCTGTCAACAGCATAATGTCTAAATTACCAAGCAAACACAGCTACGTAACAGACTGAACATGAGAGGACCATACTGCAGACGTTGCAGCGTAATAGAAGGCTATAAACTACCTGCAGAACCCTGTTAAGTTACAAGAATCTTTTCAACAAAAACAGTCATATAGTTAAGATTTTTTGCTTCTTCATCCCTTCTCTGTTGCTGGGTGGAGCAGCTGTGTCAGTCACCTACCCTCCCATCCCCTACTCCTGAATGTATGTATTTATGTATGTATGTATATATGTATGTATGTATGTATGTATGTATGTATATATGTATGTATGTATGTATGTATGTATGTATGTATGTATGTATGTATGTATGTATGTATGTAAGTCAGTCCCTCACTCATCCGGGGCCATGCACTGTGGTCTTTGGAAACGCAGTTTTTTGACTCCTGAATACCAATATTTCTTCAAATGATAGAAATAAGTATTTGTAAAAAAAAAAAAATTATTTGCTCCATATATTTATCAGCTCGACCCCTATACTGCCCCTATCACTAGGGAAACTACACACAATCACTTTAAACAATTTTTCATTTGATGAAAAACAGGATTGGACTACACATTAGATTCATAGGATACTGTGCTTCCATCCAAATGAATTGTGTGAACACAACCACAGGTAGATTATAAGCACACGTCAAGCAGTTACATTACTTAAGTGATTGTTTGGAGAACCCATTTTTATTCCAATGGCCTGTTGTGAACTTTTTTATGTCAGCTATAAAAAATCAGAAAAAAGAACAGTGACACTGAAATATGTATAAATTACTGTAAGCCACTAAACTCAAGAGGCTTACTGTAGATCTCATTCATATTTCACGACTGCAGTCCTGCTGTCTTAATATTGCCTCTGTGAACGTTAAGTGTAAAACACTCAAATACAAGCTCTGTCCAGGAAGAACATTTTACCTGTGTTTAGGGCATAGTGTCAGAGTTGAATCTGAGGACCTTGTATCTGCCTTTCTGTCTCTGCCCGTGCTGCATAGAAAAACAGATATATAAATGTGTCTTTGTGTGAAGGTAGGATTTTGGTGTGGTGACCACAGTTGCTGCTGCAAACAGAGAACAGAAACAGGACACTTCCCAGCTGGATTTGAGCCCTAAACTGGAAACACACTCTGAGCTGTTAGTATAAAACCTGGAAGCTAGGGAACTGCATAGGAGCCACCCTGTTCCTGTCCTCATCCTAAGGCATCCCCCCGGATCTTGGAGGAGGCAAACTCTACAGGAAAATAGGTATTCTGTGTAGGTCAGGATACAAACTGAAGAATGTTATCTATACTGTAAAGGCCACTGAAAAGATATTTGAAACAAATATAAGAAGCAAGGTTTCGCCGGCAAAGGACATTAGGCAACATAAGAGCTCAAATCCAGCTCTCTAAGGCCCAGGACCCCCTTAACCAGGTGATAGGCCCCGGGGGAGAGAGGCTCAGTAGCACCCCTCCCTATACATGTGTGTATTATATATACGGCTCCTATATGTGTGTATAGATCTATTTCATATTATCATAATATCTCTGGTACCATATGATAGATATAGTGTAACGATTGCATATATCTATATCAAATTGACAGCAATGATATGACCCACAGAAACTTCATTATCAAAAATAGGTACCTTCTTTTGAACCTGAATTGAAGCTACAGGATGATTTTATGTCCCTACAGAGGCTTCTGGCTTTTCCTGATGCACTCAGACTTAGCCCAGACCTCTCCCGTTTAAAGCTGAGATTAATATAGAAGTTTGGGTGTTTTATTTCAGATGCACAAATAATCATGCCGTAATCTATCACTGTGCTAACTTTGCTCAAGAGTTAGCATATTATCATTCAGCAGCTCACAACAGAGGCTTAACTTACCTTCTCACTTGTAGCTGGACATTTATAAAACCTTTTAGTGATGCTGGCGTTTATGTGACCAGGATAATCCGATATTGTTGCTCACCGTTTTCCTCTGCAGGTCCTAGCTAATGCTAAGGTTACTATGCACCGGAAGTACTACAGCCACCTGAAAAGTCAGAAAACATTAAATCATAGAGGTGTACAAGTACCAAATTAATTCCAGCTATCTAAAATTAGAATTTGTCCTAGTAAGAATACAGTTGGTCCTATGCACAATGTTACTTCTGGATAGGAATAATGTATTCCTGATAGGAGCTGCTGCAAACGACACACGCATGAATGGGACATGTGGCGTCATTTGTCCTAGGATGGATTACATCTTATAATTTTACATTTTTTTATTTTACATTTTGTAATTCCATCCATAGATTTTCTGAACCGCTTCTTCCTCAAGGGGTCGCAGGGGGGCTGGTGCCTATCTCCAGCTGTCAACGGGCGAGAGGTACATCCTGGACAGGTCGCCAGTCCATCACAGATATTTTGTAATTTTATAATACTTTTTTTTTTTCAGTTATCTGTAATGTTCAATTATTCTATGACAAATTCATTCATGGATGTCTGGAATGTTATTTTCTCCTTGGAAGAATTGATTTGTAGATATCTGGAACACATACCCAGTCTACCTATTAAATGGTAAATTGGCTTGCCATATTTTTAATTTTTTGGTTTGTTTTTTACCTGAAATAATAGGCCCCCTATGCTTCAAAGGCCCCTGGTGATCGCCCCGGTTGGTCCGTGCTACGGCCTAGTTCTCACAGCAGGAATTTTAAGCCAATTTTTGCCCCGATTCTGACACACCTGATTATCAGAACAGCTCTTAAGAGAAGCCTTACAGATGTTCCTGCCATATTTGGTGTTCACAGCGTTACAAACTTTGCTCTGACTGATCTCTGTTTCTATGCATATGTGGACTGCGGTCAAGTGAGCCGACACTTGTAAATAACAATAGATGCTCACATGGTGTGTCGCTCACTTTCTGATGGGCTATACGTCACATTCAACAGGCTGCATGCTTATTTGTCGTTGCACCACACATGCTGCGGTATTGGGCCAAAACAAGCTCGGAGTGCTCCATATGTCTTTCCGAGCAGACCCAAGTGCTCTTCGCACACCACACATGGCTGGAATATCTGTTAGGATTATTTTAAGAGCCGTCCTGATAATCGGGGCATGTTAGAAGATGAGAACCGGGGCAAAAATCAGCCTAAAAATCAGGCTGTGTGAAACAGGCCTTAGGCTATTGTTACTGACAAAATCACCAGAGTATAAAATAGCATGTTTAAGGTCATGTTACTGCCTCTTAATCAGATTTAAGTCTGGGCTTTGAATACTGTAGGCCAATTCAAAACCTTCTTTATACATTTTTCTTTACTAGTCAGAGTGGGACATGATACTTTGAATCATTGTACCCCTAAATAAAACAAGAGTGCTTGACCTTATGATGATGAACTGATGGCCAGGCACTGTCCTATAGGATTTCCTGATCAAAAACAGAACTCATGGTTTGGGGCACAACTTTTCTCCATGATGCCCCAAGCGCCCTTTAAAAAAATAGACTTGATTGAAGGAAAATACGGGGCTGCACGGTGGCGCAGTGGTTAGCGCTGTTGCCTTGCAGCAAGAAGGTCGTGGGTTCGTATCCCGGTCCAGGGTCTTTCTGCATGGAGTTTGCATGTTCTCCCCGTGCATGCGTGGGTTCTCTCCGGGTACTCCGGCTTCCTCCCACAGTCCAAAAACATGCATGATAGGTGAATTGATCATTCTAAATTGTCCCTAGGAATGAATGTGAGTGTGAATGGTTGTCTGTCTCTCTGTGTTGGCCCTGCAACAGACTGGCGTCCTGTTGGATAAGCGGTTAAGAAGATGGATGAAGGAAAATACAGTCTTGATTTTGAGGTTAAATAAATCTGTGTTTATTTTATTTGCTTGCAATAGTAGTTTCAGGTCTACTGAAAATTTCATTCATATAAAATTCTTAGCTTATTAGATGTTTTCTTAGCTTATTAGATGGTTTCTTTTAATTACATAAATTGTATTTTATAAATGTTTGTTTAAGATTTCTTTTAGGGATTCGATGTTTTAATTTTTCAATTTTTTCTAATCATGTAAAGCACCTTGAATAGCCTTGTGTTGAAAGTATGCTATACAAATAAAATCGCCTTGCCATGAAACTTTTTTTATTTAAGACAATTGAATAGTACATTTTTTCCTTATATGTATAATTTTTAGCCGTTTTAATTTATTTTTACTAGTTTTTATTTCAAAAAAACATTTTTCAAGAAGTTAGCTTTTACTTCATGGTGTTTTCCCAATTACATTTATTTTAAAAGGACATTTTTTAGTTGAATGAATACATGTGCCCATCAGAGTTCAGCCAGGTTCAAAGGTCAGAGGGTGGGACTTGACATTAGTTTTATTCATAAATTTCACTGTTACATTATATGTTTGTTTTTTCTTTATTAATGTAGACATATTTCACAAGGTTTGGTTTATGTATTTATTTAATTTTGAGCAATTTGGTGTTCCATGATGGAAAGCACCACATGCCACAATTCGATAAATCAAAACATCCCAAAATTGATATTTATACATGTGAAATTGTTAATAGGATTTATCCAAATAAATATGCATTATTTTTTATTTTTAATTATTTTTATCAATATTTCACCTCATTGGTATGTGCTGAAGATATCAAATTATTTTTATCTGTTGACTTAGAAAATCCAATCCCTCAGAGTAGCTAACACTACTATAAAAAAGTAGTTTGCCCCTCTGAGCTGTTTTGATCTCATATTCCACCCCTAAGTAAAATTTGCCTACTATTAGTTTCCATTCATCTACAATGGTTTATGCTAAGCTAAAGAAAACATACTGCTGCCAGATCAGGGGAATTACTGTGCTGGTTACAAAATACTTTTTAATCACTTATCTAACTCTGAGGAATACGGTAAGACATTTTTACTTAGGGGTGGGATATTCCTTTAAAGCAGCACCTGAGTTATCCAGCCAGATATAAGGGTTTATTTAGTGAGAAACAGCTTCAAAATTAATTATTCCATCTATCCATTATACCAGCTGTCCTATGGTCTTTTTAATGTTTGTGTTTGATCAACACATCACAGCAGCAGCATCTTAGCAGCAACATTGCACCCCTTCAGATAAGAAAAAAGGCTACTTTGGCTTTGCATGGTCCCCTACTGATGACGTTGAAATATTATGTTTTGATACTCTATTATTCCATTGATAGATATTGGTTGTTGCTATTCAGGATGATACACTAAGTTATGTTCTTGTAAGCTGTTTTAAAATCTTGCTATATGTGCCCCTTTTTGAACCATGAGCACGTGCCCCTCTCAAGGTCTCAGCACGACCCTGCGTGGGACTCACACCATCCAAACAGTTCCACAGTTATTTCATGGGTCCATCAAATACTTTCCCAAAAATCTTTGGTATCATTAGGATCTTCTTGAATTTGTTTAGATTGGGGAATGAGGAAGAGCTTTTTAGTCTTTAAACTTACTTTCTCTAATATAAAAGGTAGTATTTAAGTATTATATTGACACTATAAGTATTTGACTCTACAGGTTTGGCTGTGATCACACACCTTGGACACACCTTCTCATTCAATGCGTTTTCTTTATTTTCATGACTACATTGTAGATTCTCAATTAAGGGCATCAAAACTATGAATGAACACATGATGTATGGAATTACTGTTTGTACTTAAACAAAAAGGGTGAAATAATTGAATACATGTGTTATATTTTAGATTCTTCAAAGTAGCCATCCTTTGCTCTGATTACTGCTTTGCATTCTCTTGAGCTTCAAGACGTAGTCACCCCAAATGGTTTTCCAACAGTCTTGAAGGAGTTCCCAGAGATGCTTAGTACTGGTTGGCCCTTCTGCCTTCACTCTGCAGTCCAGCTCACCCCAAATCATCTCGATTGGGTTCAGGTCCTGAGACTTTGGAGGCCTGTATTTCAAAGTACCTTTTTGTTTTTAATCAAGTTATTATTGTCTCTTTTTTATTTATGATTTGAAACTTGTAGGTGTCAAAAATCTTGTTTTTTTTTCACACGTTTTGTTGTATGCATTGATTTAAAATATTGTTTTACTTTGTCCTCTGAGCATGCATATACTGTAAAAAATTAGATCTATCACTATTACAGCAATTCTGTGGAAAAGGCCATCATTACTGTGCTCGAAGTTTAAGCATTCCTAAAAGAGAAACTGAGAAAACACTTATGTAGAAAAAAGAAGTAATTTTTTTGGGAACATTCACTGTGGCTCATCTGAGTTTAGCTTACTGCATGCAGACTCTAACAGCTGAGTCAGAGCATTCCAAGACAAACACAGGAAATTATTGAAAATCAGCTCCTGACATGAAATATCTGCTTCATTTATTTTGCATAGTTATTTTCTTGTTATTTAAATCCCTTCTATGATACAGCTGATGTCTTCATATAAGCATAAACACATTGGATCAGCATGTCACATAAGACATTCTGTATAGGATTAGGTCATATCTCTAGCTGTATTTACACCTTTTGACATGCATTTGTATCCAGACACCTGAGCCAAAAGCTTGTTCAAACATATTTACAACTGCAAGGCTATTAATCTCGCATTGGATTAGACAGTAGTGAAACACTGAATGGTAAACATAAATTGATTTGATTGTAAAATTACTCTAACTTGAAGAATTCCTTTCTATTTAAATGCACGATTGATGGTGCTGATAAAAAGATTACATTGAATTTAGTAAAGCTACCACCTTCAACTAGGAAGCTAGTTTTTCTAGGTTTAATCAACACAATTAATATGTTATAAAAAAACATTTGAAGCTAAGTACAGTTGACATAGTGTTTTGTCTTTTATGGCTTTCATTTACATAAATACTGGCTTTACATTTATGGAGGGGTATTATGCAAATATAACTTTTTTACATGTAGCATCCTGATAACATGTTATTTCCTTGTTTAAACATGCCTGAAGTGTTGCTTTGACTCATCACTTATGTTTGAATAATTTTTGTGTCTCTGCTGGTAGTTATTGGGGGTGCTGAAATGCCTACAAGTGACATTTATTTGCGGAGTCAGAAGACAGGTAGAAAGCGGCCCATCTCCTTGACAGCTGAAAGCTAGTACATGTGGCTCTGAAGCCCCGCCCCTCACGTGTAGCAGCACTGAAAAAAAGATTGGGATTGAAAAAATATGAAACTGTGAAAATGTGATTGTAAGTTATTTGTTTTAATGCATTTATTTGAGTTTCATTAGAAAGAAATTTCACTTTCAATTTGTATTTCACTTTCAATACAGAGATGTTTACTACATTTATTTCAGAATAAGAATTATGATTTTTAGTTACAATTATATTTTTCAATGCCAATTTTTATTTTTAGTGCCAATAATTCTTTTCAGTTTCATTCCAAGCTGATACCGTCCTGATCCCACAGTTTTTTTATATACAGGATTTTAAGAATAATTTAGGGTAAACTTTTTATTTGAGTGTGCAAGAGAATGGTACTGTGTGCCTGCAAAAAGCATAATACCCCCCCCCCCCCTTTAAAATAATGTCAGTTT
This sequence comes from Apricaphanius iberus, assembly GCA_028564705.1. NCBI lineage: Eukaryota > Metazoa > Chordata > Actinopteri > Cyprinodontiformes > Aphaniidae > Apricaphanius > Apricaphanius iberus. The sequence goes on from JAPXFQ010000256.1 coordinate 2,141,568, forward strand.
CATTTTTATATACACAACCTTTTGGAATGAAGCTAGCGCTGGTCAGTAATCAATTTTGCTATAAAATAATGATAAAAGTGTTAAGCTTAACTTTCCTGGGTTGCTAGTTTCAGTACTCAGTCATATCTTGGTGAGTTTGTAGTCGTGCAACACTAATTCCACATTCAGATTATGGAATGAAAACATCTCTGTGAGATTTTCAAATGTTAGGTAACTGTTTTATAACCTAACCTTACTCTAAACGTACCCTTTATCTAACCTATCCATCTCTCTCCTTGACCTGTCTGTTCTGTTTCATAGTCTTCAACGCTTTGCTAGTTTGCTAACTTTCTCTAACAAACCTCTGAGGCCTTCAGTTGGATTTATATTGAGGTTCAATGACACACCAAACGACATTAGGGGACATTCGAAGGTGTAGGGTATCCAAGCTAGGAGGCTAAATAAAGCACATGCCAAATTTTTATGATTCTTATTTGCAAATAATGTTAATAAGTGTGTATACATTCTTCTTCTCCTCACACTCATGAGATGGCAAGTCTGTCCCTCATGAACCACTGATACCAACGGTGGAAAAGTTTGAGATACAAACAGACAGAGAGTCAGACTGCAGATGAAAGACAGAGACTATAAGGGAGGCTCAGGGTCACAGCTGAGAGCTAAGACTGACACATCATACAGAAGAACTGCCCTTTCCATGCCCTCTGCAGCAGCAGCAGTCATAAACAACTGTGTTACCTTTCATCCCCCCCATTCTCTGTGCTACCTGTTAACCTGTGACCCTGCAAAAACAATCTCCTGCATCCTGACATTTGGCCTTTCTCCCCTGGATGTCATGGTCAGTGTCCTGTTATTCATCACTCTCTAGATTCTGCTCTTCTAACGTTTTCTTCATGCATTATAATAAATTATTTCCTGTGTGCATTTCCCAACAACCGGGTTGCTAAACCAAAACAAGTACTGCAAACTGCTGGGAAATGATCAACAAAATGTAAGAAGATGGGGCTGAGAGGGATGGCTGATCATGTGCTTCTTATGTTTTTAATGTCAGCAGAGATTGAAACCAGATGTCAGGATGAGGAGAACTGGGAGGCAGAAGGAGGACGACATAGACGAGAGAAGGTAAATGAAGGGTAGGAGAGAAAAATAACAGTATGTAACCCTGACTGGCTTGGTTTAAACCCTGAATGCCATCTGCAAAACTGCAGAAAGAAAAGGAGAATGGTCATATTTGACCGGGCCAATCGTTTGTCAGCATTGTGCTTTGGGGCGGGAGTTCAGTTGTGATGATGGTATCAACTGCCCAGCTAAGAGAAACAAACATGGCAGCGCCAGTTGACGCCCGTGTAGAAGCGGCTATTGAATCGTTTGTAGAGGGAAAGGATACTATTTCTTCGATAACAAGAGAGTAAAGGGAAGCACTTTCTGAAACGTGAAACAAATATGGCCGCACCGGTTGACACCCACGTAGAAGCCAGTGCCAGGTGGGCTACCTTGTGCGTCCTTCAATCAACTCAAAGTATTCTACCAGATAGCCCTCCCTCTTTCACATGGTTTCTGCTGCAAAGATTCCAGTTCGAAATGTGTAGGCTCGGCACAGGGCGGGGCTATACATAGATATGGCTGATGCCATGTTGGGTAAAAACACAGAGAAAACAAAATTTAAACAGTAGAATTTGGGCTTTATTTTAGGTGAGTATAACTTGTAATTTAGTTACCATTTAAGATCTTAATGTGTCTGTGGCTTGGAAAGTAGAGCACTTGGATTGCAATTGGAGAGTGGTAGGTTCTATTCCAGCTTAACCCAGAGTTCCCTTCTGTATCAGTGCTAAAATATGTGTGCATTTGTGGAGTGTAAAGTGCTTTGAGCTCATATTTGTTTTGACTTCTTTTCCTCCATGTTAGTAGTACAACAAAGAGCGGCACCACGAGTCTACCGATACCCTCTCAAATATGACTACCCGAGGTCAATCTGACAAAAAAAACATATTGCTTGCTTAATCTGTGACCTGCTTTTTTAAAGGAGCAAAACAATAAAAATCTCAGTTTTCCAAATGAGTACTCTGACCGGGAAACGAATTACCTCATATTACTTTGAAATTTGTTGCAGAAATGTATCCTGACATCTCGAAAAGCAAACAAAACAAAAGGATCACAATAAATGACATACGGTCATGAAAGAATAGCGTTTTATTTGGAAAAATAAGGAGTTTCATGATGACAACTAAAAAAAAAACATTTGTTTTTCTAATAACTTAACCAAATAATTTGCTGGGGGAAAACAAGGGAAAAAAAATCAAGTGTTGTACTCTGATTCCTGATTTGACTGGCTGCAGATTAGTATTTAAACATGATATAAATCTAGATATTTATACAGTCCAATTGTTTGATTTATTTCTGAACACCCTCATAAATACATGGTTATGTCAGAATCACCCTATGGGAGAATGTTTTTTTTATTCGTACCAGGAAAGCTGATCAGAAGTAATGAGAACATGAATAAGGCTAAATGCAGGACAATCCTGGAAGAAAAACACTTTCAGATGCTACAAATTACTAGAGAGGTAGAGATCCACCTTCCATCAGAACAACCCCAAACGTACAGCCAGCATGTCAGTCCAATGGTTTAAATCCAAGGAAATGCAAAGCTGAACGAGTAGAGGTCCAGATTTAAATACAAATGAAGAATCTATGGCAAACAAAAAATAAATGATGTTCACGATTGGTACCCATCCTAGCAATATTTGTCAAGTAATTGTGTTTCAATTTGTTAGTTTTTTTTTGGAAGTAAGGTAAAGCAAGGCAAGGGAATTTTATTTGTATAGCACACTTTCAACACAAGGCAATTCAAGGTGCTTTACATGATTTGGTGGAAAAGAAACCAAGTATATGATAAAAGGGTTGTTTCATGCTACAGGTTGTTCTGGGTTGAATTTTGTTTATTCTTTATTAACTGAGTTTTCTGGATTTATTTTTCTTGTGATTCTTTGTTCTATGTCAATGGCCGCCTGAGAACAATGTTCTTCGTTGGTGGCCGCCCGAATACAAGGCTTTTTTATTGCTAGACAACAAGGCTCTTCGTCATTGGCTGCTGCAACCAGATTATAGAGTTCTCCTTTGTCGGCAGCCGCCACACCACAAGGTTCTTCATCTCCGTCCACCTGAATACAACGTTCTTCCTCAGCGGCCGCCTAGTACAAGGCTCTTCATCGCTGGCTGCCTCATCAAAAGGTTTTTCGTCAACAGCCACAAGGTTGTTCCTTGCCGGGTATTGTCACAGTTGGTGTGGATTTGGTTTGTTCCTTGTAGTTCAATTTTTTGGTGGTTTTGATTGTTTCCTTATGTCGTTATACTTACATTTTCTGATGTTAGTTGACTTGACATTTTCAGAAAAATGCGACTAGCGACAAATAAAGTGACTTTTTATGGTGTTATTGGATACTTAGACTCTAATGTGGTATGTTTGCTACTGCAGCAATGGAACTGCTGCCGAACCAGAGCATTTGTAGCTCAACAGCTCCGCCTGCCCAGATCCTGTTCAGCCGGTGCAGAGATTAACCCTGCTGAGTTGCTGCTGTTGTTTTTGATACAGCGCTTGAAGCCACCGTCTGTTCCCACCTGTGCTCCGTTGTAAAATATTTTCAGTCTAAAATAAACTAATTCACACTAAAATCACCAATTTCACTAAGCCCCCTGATATTACCTTTAGCTCATATCGCCCAGCCCTACACTGGAGCATTTATTTGTCACGGACAAATTGATGGAGACACATTGACGCAGCACCATTATGGTTCTACGCGCGGGCTCTCCGTCACCTACGCAAGGACAGACGGAGTCGAGCCCCATTTTCTAACTATCAGTCAACGGAGTGCGTATGCCTGTGATTGGTCAGTTCAGCAACAGCCAGAGATCATTTCACCAGAACAGTGCTCTATAGTCGCTGTAATCAGTAGTTAATACAGCGTTTGGGCTCTACGTGATTTATATTGAAAGGACAGTTTATCTAATCTGGTCTTTTGGTGAGTTTGAGCAAAAGGAGGTGTAAAGACAAAACAAACAAGACTGCTGTGTTTGTTCACATGCGTTATGTATTCTATGAGCTGTACTTCTAATAAAAAGCTTTACAGCTTAATCAAAACTTACTTTCTGTCGTCCATTCATCCTTGATAGGGGAAGAAGTTTGCACACTGAAGAACAAAACTCTAATTAAATGGAAACTACGCTGCAAGGGTAGGCAGACCCACCACGAAAAGTTAGCACCCCTTGCTGTCCTGGTCGGTAGTTGCTTTGCAACACAGAAAAATCAATGGAGAACGGAGGAAAAAGAAATGGAGTACTATGAACAACAAATGTCTCCGTCAATATGTCTTTTTTTTTTTTTTTTTTTTTTTTTAACGTGTCCTGTCTAGCAGTATGCTACTCAGAATTGGTGTCTGAGTACCAAGTACAAGCCCAACAGTTTTACTTTCCCAAGCAGAGTATTACAGCTTCGCTGTAGTACGCCACTTGATGTATATGTATGAAAAATCTTTATTAGTGATTACTGTGGTTTCAATTTCCTGACGTCATGGACATTAAACTGAGACAAGAAGGGAGAAAGGAAGAAGGTGAAGAAAAGAAACCGGACCAACAGAGGGGCGAACCGATGACACAAGACAGGGAGGCAAATAAAGAACACAAGAAAACATCCCAGTCCTCCACCTCTGCCGGACGGCAGAGAAACAGTAATACAAAACAAAAACAACAAAGTGTACAGAACCAAACCAATAGTTCGGATCTGGTAGAATAAACAAAGAATTACACATTCACTACACACAAGCATTGATTAATGAACATAATACAAATGTTTCTGGTAAGCTCCTGTGAACAACTAACTAATGATGATAACCTCAGCTTAAGATATGTCCGTCCTCACCTATGTCCCCACACCTATGTGTGTGCGAGCATGCAGGTCGGAATAAGGTTTCCCCATGCAAGTGATTGATAGCTGGTGTAAGGAACCGTCAATCCGTCCTACAGGAATCGGCACAGACATGGAGGAGGCAAGAGATGTATGCATCCAGCGTCCCACAGAGTACAGAGTCCACAGGCGGATCAGCGCAGGGTCGATCACCCGCCAAGAGGGGAACAGATGGAAGCCCCAGGGGAGCACCCACCAGCCGCGATGCTGGGGCCCGAGAGATCGCAGTGACGAGCCCACGGGCTCCGCCGGTAACCGGCTACGCCAGGGTGGGCCCGGACCAGGAACCGGAGGCCACGGGGACCAGGGGCACCCCACCCCCCAGCGGGGCCCCAACCAGTGACCAGCCGACAAGGGTCCCCCGCCGCCGCCGCAGGCAAGGAGGACCCGCAGCCAACCGACGGACAACACATGCCGCCGCCACCCCGGACCAGTACCCACCGCCAACAACCCGGCCCGCCCCCACACATCCACACGCCAGGGAGCCACAGCGGATGTACGCCCTCCCCAGGCCGCGCCCAGCCATTGGGCGCCAGGCACGGTCCCCACCGATCCACCGGACGGCACCAACCTATTCTACAAACCCGGCACCCCCATAAGAGGTGCCCCAGTCAATCCAAGGAGGACATCGGCCCGAAACAGCGGCCGCCCGACACACCGGACCACCCAGGACCCGCCCGACATGCACCAGGACCGAGCCGGGCCGCAACCGGGACCCCCAGCCCCATGCATCGAGAGTCATCATCAACCAGCGGGCAGGAGCAACCATCACCGACGGGGAGTGACGGGGAGGGAAGAAGATGCATCAGGCCAGAGAGCAGCCAAACACCCAACCTGACAGGTAGACATAGACAGACAGAGACACTCATACGTACCCTCCCTTTCTTGTGTACACATTCTTACAAATACAGGACATACGAAAAAAGGACGCTATACCCTCATTCATACCCCCCATACGTACACTATACTCCATACTCCCAGGCCCAGGGACAGACACCCCAGTAGAGAACCCTGCCCCTGCACCCAGGAGACAGACCCCTTTGCCCACCAGGACGGGGACAAGTAGACCGCCAAGGCCCCACACCGGCAAGAGCAGCCCACCAGCCCAGGACCCCGACCAGACGGCGTGATGTTCTATCCGGGCTCCGACCCCTGATGGTCCAACGAACAGGGGTGTGGAAAGACCCCCCAGCCTCTCTCCCCCAGCTCAATGTGGTGTTGTTGCGTGTTGTTCTAATGTGCACTTAAAACAGAGGGGGGGGACATGGGAATACTGCCGGGTACCCCCATCTCCCCCCCCGGGCCCTCAGTGTCTAGATGCGTTTAACCAGTGGGTGCCGGCACCACAGGCGAGGCCCCCCCCACGCCTGTGGCGCCACACCGCCAGGTCCCTACATGTGCGTTCCCTGTAAATGTTGCAAGTGTAGTGTCTAAATTGCTCAATAAAATCGGGACCCAGGCCGCCACCGGGTAGCGAAGACGGAAGCTCCATCCCGCACCCCAGTGACGTGCCCACGTCCCAAGGCCTTGTGAATGGTAGAATGAAGGAGCAGGTGGACAGAGGCATGGGGATGGGGAGAAAATAACTGGGGTGACCATTGCCAACCCCAGGGAGCCAGCTCCCCTGCTGACTCCAATAGGCACCCCCGTTCGGCCCGATCCACCAGGGGTGGGAGGCCCCAGCACGTCCAGTCGGGGCCCACGGCAGCGGTACCGCCGAGCCCCATGGGGGCCCCGGCAATCCACCAGCCCCCATGCCAGGGGCATACCTAAATCCTTCCCAAAATTCACACTGCTAACAAAACACATGTCACTAGACACCCAGGTTGAGTTTAGCCCCCCTCACCCTCAACGCCCTCCCCCCTCCCGTCCCAAGCGCACCCCGTTAAAAAGAGCGCCTGTGCTAGATGGTAAAAAGCCTCCCCGCCAATAAGAGACGCCCCAGGCACCGCCAGCGTCCGAGGACCCCCGGGCCGAGGCCGGAACCCGGCGCACCACCGACTCGGGTACCCCGGACATGCCGCGCCAGGCCCGTGAGCAGACCGAAGTCCCGGGCGGCCAATCCCCAGGCCGACATCCTCCAGCCTTGCTACTACCGCCCGATGGCCGGGTGGCAACAGAACCCAGCACGTCCACCCACCAGCCCACACCCCACCAACTGGTCAGTCACCGTGGAGGCCGACCAACACCGGCCAGAGCCCCCCACCCCAGCACCCCCGCGAGGGCTAAGACCAAGACCCAGGAGCCATGTCCAGTGTCAATATAGCCGATCGGGCCCGGAGACGCCGGCCACCCGCCACGGCCTCTCGCCGACGCCCGGACGCGGCAAGCGGCCACCGGGGAGCAAGCGACAGGAACCAGCCCGGGGAGATGGAAAGGGCAGCAGCGCCCGCCAACCACCGGCCGACCACAGCCCCCCCCCAGCCGGCACCGACGGCAGCGGCCCCCCCCGGCCAAGCCCCGCCAGGGCCCCAGCCGGGGGGCGCGCCGCCCCAGAACCCCGAGCCCCAGGCCCAGTCCAGACCCCCCCAGAGCAGCACAGCACCAGGCCAGTAACCCGTGTCCGCCAGCACGACCCCTCTAAGGCGCCGCATGCAGCCACTAGGAGTCACCACACAAAGACCCCAAAGTCCCACCCCAGGCGAGGGTCTCGGCACCTATCGCCGAACCGCAAGCGGACCCACCCCCAAGGACCTCCCCGCAGTCACCACCAACCCTTAGCTCCACATCGGCAACCGTGTCCCACAGAACGGAATCAAGGGCCCGACCCCACTAGGTGATGGAACTGATCAAGGGTGACCAGAAAGATTGATCAGATGTGGAGGCAGATGCCGTTTCTAAACCAATGTAATCCAGAAGGAGATCTCTATATTGATTAATATTCAGAGTATTTTTATTTTTCCAGTTCAAGAGGATATTTTTCTTAGCGATGCATAAGGCGATGTAAAATAATTGCATAGACTTTGTATCCATGGTAACTTCATCTATATTTCCCAGCAAGCAAACTCTGGGAGCAGGTGTGATATTACATTTCAGACACTTTGATAGATCTTCACATATCTGGTACCAATATTTCTTAACAGGTGGGCAGAACCAAAGAGCATGAATATAATTGTCTGGTAGATTGCTTGTACATTGTAAACAGGTATCAGACGGCGTATAACCCATCTTGAACATCCGTTGCCCTGTATAATGCACTCTATGAAGGATTTTATATTGTATTAATCGTAGATTAGGATTTTTAAGAAATTTAAAGGTTCTTAATGAAATTTGAGACCAGAGGTCTTGGTCAATTGAGATGGACAAGTCCATCTCCCATTTTGAAATAGGAAGGGCTATTGATTCATCTATTCTATTTAATGTTTTGTATATTTTAGATAGCAGTTTGGGAGGGTTAAGATTAAGGAAGTCTAAAACTTTTCCTGGAATTTGTAAATCAACTGTATTGAGCCTAAATTTATTTTTTATAATTGATTTAATTTGTTGTTATTCTAAGAATTTATTCTTGTTAATTCCGAATTGTGTAACCAATGTATTAAAGGGGATAAAGTCTGTTCCATCAAATATATGCTCCAGGTATTCAATTCCTTTACAACTCCAGCCTGGAAAGTTAATCATGCATTTTTTTTGTAAGATATCCGGGTTATTCCAGATGGGTGTACGCCTGCATGGGACTAGTGAGGTCTTTGTCATTTTAAGAAATTCCCACCAAGCTGTCAGAGAGGAGCTGATATTTATACTTTTGAAACATTCATTTTGTTTTATATTTGAGCTAACAAAAGGTAGATCTGAAAGTTTTATCTTATTGCATAGTGTCTGTTCTACATCTACCCAGCACTCATCGATATAACTGTGTTTTACCCATCTTGATGTGTATTGGAGTCTGTTGGCTAAGAAATAATGACGAAAGTTTGGTAGGTCTAGACCTCCTTTATCTTTGGACTTCTGTAGTGTTTTTAAGCTGATACGTGGGGGTTTATCTTTCCAAAGGAATTTAGAAACAGAAGAGTCCAGAGATCTAAACCAATCAGGTGATGGTTTGCTTGGGATCATTGAGAATAAATAATTGATTCTAGGCAAAACCATCATTTTTATTGTAGCTACCCTTCCAATAAGTGATATTGGAAGGGATTTCCATCTTGCCAGATCATCTTCCACTTTTTTTAAAAGTGGGACGTAGTTTAGCTTAGATAAGTCTGCCAGTCTTGGTGAGATATGGATACCTAGATATGTAATATTTCCCGACCGGAGCTGTAAAGCAACAGGACTCTGGTAAGAACAGTTGATTGGAAGGACTGTAGATTTTAACCAATTTATGGAATAGTCTGAAACTCTTGAGTAAGATTTTATTAACTCAATTACCTGATACAAGGAAGTTTGTGAATGCTGTAGAAAAAGTAGTACATCATCTGCGTATAAACTGATTTTATGTTCTATTTTGTTGCATTGTATACCTTTAACATTATTATTTTGCCTGATTGCTGCTGCTAATGGTTCAATAAAAATAGCAAAGAGGGAGGGAGAAAGTGGACATCCCTGCCTGGTACCTCTCTGAAGAAAGAACCTTGATGATGTTTGATTATTGGTCCTAATACATGCTGTTGGTGAGCTGTATAATATTTTTAACCAGTTTACAAAAGAATTACTGAATCCGAATTTATTTAAGGCTGCAAATAAAAATTTCCAGTTAACTCTATCAAATGCTTTTTCTGCATCTAAAGATAATATATTGGTTTGGACGTTTTTACAGTGGGAATAATCTATTAAATCTATTAATCTACGTGAATTTGTGGAAGAGAGCCTACCTTTTATAAAACCTGTTTGATCCGGGTGGATTATTAGAGGTGTTATTTTCTCTATCCTTCTTGCAAGAGCTTTGCAAATTATTTTCAGATCCACATTGATAAGAGAAATGGGACGATAACTGGTAGGAGACATAGGGTCTTTTCCTGGTTTTAATAGAAGATTGATGTAGGCAGAATTCATGTTTGGTGGTATTCGACCATTTTCCTTTGTTTCCTGTAACATTTTGTAAAATGTTGGTGCCAGAATATTCCAGAATTCTTTATAGAACTCTGCTGGAAATCCATCTGGACCTGGAGCTTTATTATTAGGCATAGATTGGAGGGCCTCCTGGAGTTCAGACACTGTTAGCGGTGAATCCAGGGCCTTTGCTTGACTGTCTGAAAGTTTAGGAAGAGTTATTTTATCCAGAAATTGTACAATATCATTATTTGAAGGGTTTATCTCTGGTGTGTATAACGTCTCATAAAATTCTTTGAAAGTGTTGTTTATTTTTTCAGGGTCATATATTATATTCCCAGTTTTGTCTTTGATTGCAGATATAGTTGTTTTTTCTTTATTTATTTTTAACTGATTAGCTAAGAAGCTACCTGATTTATTACTATGTTCAAAGTTTTCTATTCTAAGTCTTTGGATTAAGAACTGCGTCCTTTTATTAATAATTTCATTTAACTCTAATTTTGCTTTCCTTATTTTACTTAAGCTCTCTTTATCCAGGGAAGGTTCTAATGATTTAATAGTTTCTTCTAATTCCTGAACATGTTTATTTTCTGTTATTATTATTATTTTACCTCTAATCACAGCTTTCCCTGCTTCCCATAGAGTGGATGGCGACATACCAGGGAGATCATTAAATTCCATGTATGAAGCCCATTCTTTTTCAATATATTTAATAAATTCTTTATCCTTAAGTAATGATGTATTAAATCTCCAATTTTTATATTGAAGGGTTGCAATTTTATTTGCTAAATTTAAAGAAACAGGAGCGTGATCGCTGATCACTATAGGATGTATCTCAGTGTCTGAAATGTCATTCAACAGTGAGCTGCTGACTAACAAATAGTCCAATCTAGAATAAGAATGATGTACGTTTGAGTAAAAAGTGTATTTTCTGTCGTTGGGATGAAGCGATCGCCATGCATCGCAGAGTCCATAATCGCTCATGTACTGTTTAACTATATCTACGGATTGCCATCTGCGCTGAGTCCCTGCTGTACTGAGCCTGTCTATTTCTTCATTTAGTCCAAAGTTGAAATCTCCCCCAAGAACAAGTGAGCAATCCATGTGATTAGCCAGAACCGAGAAGAAAGTATGAAAGAATGAGGGGTCGTCAACATTTGGACCATATATACTAACTATACATAACTTTTGGTTATTTATAAATAGTTTTAATATTATAAATCTACCTTCTGGATCTGTAGCTGTGTCTATTACTTTAAAATTAGTATTTCTATTTATTAATATTGCTACTCCTCGTTGTCTAGAGTTATAGCATGAAGAAAATATATTAGGATACTCTGGTGTTTTTAAATCATTAGCTGTTGAACTTGATTTATGAGTCTCCTGTAGTAAGACGACATCTGCCTTCAGTCTTGTAAGATGGTTGAAAATCTTAATGGTTTTATCTCTGCAGCTAGCGCCGCGAATATTCCATGTTATAAATTTTACAGGATTCATAGAGCTAAGATAAACCTTAGATATGTACTATCGCCAAGGATGAATATAGGTGTAATTTTGGTTTGACCATGGGGTTGCCAGATTGAAAAAAACCAGAAGCAGAGATAAAGCGGGTAGATAATGCACCATACAGGTGTGTACAGAATGAAAGTATGATGGAAAAACATGAATATGCCATGATAAAAATATGTCTATGTCTTGGTGCAAAGTTGCTGTCCGAGAATATAAACCAGGCTTTAGGTTTCATCTGGCCACATGCAGACACTGAAAATGGGGACAATGCAGATCTTCACTTTGGCCAGAGTTTTTTAAAAGATTTGTTTTTCATGCCTAAAATCTGTGTTGACGTGTGGATGACTGGCCGTACCGTAAAAAACTATCTGAGATACCCCACTACGCGTGGACAAGGCATCATTTATACCTCGCTGGATTCTTTGTCACTTTCCCCATGTTCTATTCCTGTGATCTCATGCCAGGTTGAATGTTCATAATTTTCTGGGTTCACTCAAATTTTTTTAAGGAGCTTAAAAGGAGTTAGAGGGGTTAAAAGCATCTTAAGGAGTTTTTAAGATGGACTTTCCACTGAATTTTGGGTCTTCTCGAAAAACCAAACCATGACATCAGGTCATGTGTTCAATTCCAGCTTTATGCTACATGCCGTTGCGTCTTTTGACCAGACACTCACTATGTTTTCTGCTGGTTGTGGCCAGAGGGGCCAATGGAACAAATCGAAAGTTTCGCTACTGTCAGTCTGCCCCGCATAAGGGCATCTGTGGCTACAATTGTAGCTTGCTTCCACCAGTGTGTGAATATGAGAGTGAATAAATAATGGATTTGTAAAACGCTTTGAGGGTCTTGAAAAATGCTAAATAAATATACATCATTACTATTATTGTGCAAAAGCATAGGGTATTAACCAATCATAGTATAACGAATGTTTAAAATGTAAGAAAATACTTGTTGAATGTTATTAACGGAGTGGCTTGGTTTTGCACGTTCATTATTAGCCTCTCACTGTGCCTGTTTGCAGTGGATATATCCTTGCATAAGGCAAGAATAACTAAACCAAGAAAAAGAAGAAACAAAACATCAACAACAGCAGCAGCACTTCTCCGGCAGTTTGTCTTCTGGGGGGGTCGGGTCTGTCACACAGCTGTAACTTTCCTCAGCTCAACCTTTCTCAGTCTGCTCCTGGTATTTCCTGCATTTAAACCACATATTTTCTTGTGGTCTCCCATTGTTTGCAGTAATCAACCATATATGTAAATCATGTCAGTCAACTTGAAAGTAATGATGCCAACACAAGAAAAAAATAATAATGCATCAAATGAACAGACAAAAATTAAGAAAAAAAGTCCATTCAAATATTGAATGGTTGAAAGGCCTCTTTACCAGACAGAGGTGTTTGCATACATTCCTTCTCATTTAGGCTTCAACTTCTTCAGTAAGTGAAGGCAATAAACACATCAGAGCTATTGTCTCTCTGTGAAACCATAAAACATCCACTGACTCCTATTGTTTATATTCTCAAAGAAGTCGTTATCATGTTGAACTCCAGGCCTTAAAAAGACAACAACCAACCATCCGGCAGAGCGTGCTTTACAACTCTATGCTTCAACTCAGGTTTCTGAAGCTGTGCTCACTTCTGCAGTGGAAGTGAAGTACAAATGAGAGTAGACTCTGTTTGTTCCCCCAGAGATTATTTCACTCCATTTCAAAATGTTTTGCATATGTTTAGCCGGGGGAAGCAATTGAGGAGCAAGAGATTAAAAATGTGGTTAAGTCACTTTCCCTTACTCATATGTGTGATTTGTGATGAGTAATTTTGTCAATGATGGTTAAAGAAAAAAAGACTGCGGCAGTTCTGGAATTATTTATGCTTTAGGGTTTTCCACGTGTATTTTTAAAAAATTGAGGCAGGGGAGTCATGTGGTTCACTGGTAGAGTGGGCCCACTATATGCTGGGGCTGGAGTCCTCAACACAGCTGTCCTGGCTTGGATTCCAAACTCTGAACCAATTTTCTACCCTATTTCTGTCCATATCATGATTCCTTAGATGTTTGTACTTTTGGTTTCATTGTGTTTGGGTTTCGATAATTTCTTATCTATTCAGATCTTGTCATTTCCGGTTCTTTCGCGCGTTATTTCTCAGGTTTAGGATTATTCTGATTTCTAATTAGCGTTTTCATATTTATATTTTTATATTTCTTCCTTCTTCTCTTATTCGTAGATGTTTGAATTTTGAGTTTCTCTTGCTTTTGCCTCTTATTTATTTAGATCGTATCCTTTTAGTTATTTATTTGTATTAGTTTTCTAACTACTTATGCACTAAGGATGCTCTTGTATTAGGCCATATGAGCTCCACCATGCAGGTCATGTTTTTGCTTGGGTTTATTTGATTTTCTGTCTGTTACCAGCATAACTCCGAAAGTTGAAGGTGGATTTTGATTACATTTTCAGGAATTGCCTGCACTGGTACCAGAAAAAATCTGATTATAGTCCGAAAATTGACATTACAGAATAAGTGTTATTTCGTAAATAACAACTCAACTAATCATATCAGTGTGAATCCACTTTCTTCATCAAGTCAAAGTCAGTTAATTAAACGCAACTTTACTCTAATGAAGGGGCAAAACCATCTTAGGGAGGATCAGAAGAAATGGACTGCATGTGAGTTAGATATGAGTTTCTGAATACTTGTGACCATGTGATATTTTAGTTTTTACTCTCAAGATTACTATCAAGATTACTTTACTACAACTAACTTTTTTTTTATTTTAGCAAATGGCTGCAATGAAACAAATCCACTGTATATCAAATGCAGAGATACTCTGGAAATGCAGAGATTCTCAGTATTGTTTGATCTAATGTTATTTAATCATTTTTTTTATTGGATTATTTTAAGTCTCCACTGAAAATTGTGAAAAGTTGGTTCTTTTTTAAATACAATCACTGGAAAATACAATCTTGGGAGACCATCAGCGAAGTCAGTTAAAATAATTATTTGTAGAAGGCTGCTAAAGAGTTGTGTTGCTGTTAGCCAATCAGTGACAAGATGTTTGCATATTGTCAATAATATGAAGTTAGATCTATGCGTTAGACTCTGACCACCAGAGTGGTGAAATGTCTTGGCCAAGGACACAATGACCGAGAACCAGCAACCTTTCGATTACAAGACGAACTCTCAACTCCTGAGCCACGATCGCCCCAGGATCAAAACCATTTTGAAGAGCATTACTTTGGCATAGCTTAACAAATCTTGAAACATACTGTATCATACACAGGAATGGGACATTCATTGTGCTCCAAACTTTGTGCTATATTAGTGTAAAGAAATATTAATATTATGCAATAAAAAACAGCAGTCTCATTAAGTCATCATTACAGAAGGGAAAAACAATGCGACAGTAGCAGCATTTCATTTTGTAGAGTTAAAAACTGAAATTTATATCTACCTAAAGGTCTAATTCACTCATTTAATTCAATTATTTCCCTAATCCCTCACCCAATTATGTGCCCTGGGAGCCATTGTATAAAGAATAAATGCTCTCTCCCTTGTGTTTGAGGAGGTTGCAGTTTATCAGAGGAGTGAGTGGGGGAAAACGTCAGCATCCTGAGTCTATCAGTACACCCCAGGGCAGCTGTACCATCACCAGTGTTTGTGAATGTGTGCGTGAATGGGTGGATGACTGAATGTAGTGTAAAGCATTTTGGGGTCCGTAGGGACGAAGTAAAGCGCTACACAAATACAGGCCATTCACCATTTTATCCACCAACATCATTGCTTCTGTCAGTGTGCACCAGGGCAGCTGTGGCTACAATTTAGCTTGCCATCGCCAGAAGTGTGAATGTATGAATGACTGAATGTAGTTTGACCTTTGGGGTCTTCTGGACTAAATAAAGCGCTTTTCATGTACAGGTCATCTACTATTGATTAAATATGCTCTCAGTTACTATTCAAAATTCTTGTCTGCTCTAAGTCTATAAGAACGCAAAGCCTGACATTGATTCCCATTGAATCCACCTACTGATTATTTCGAACATGTAGAAAGGATATATTCTGAACAAATTGGCTGAACATTGTCTAGGCTTTGAGATCTTTCGAACTTGATAAAGTGTTATACAAGTACAGGCCAACATCAAATGGTAGGTTTACAAAGTGCTGCAAACTGTGTCAGCTCCTGAATTAGGGCAGAGGTTTTTACTTTTAGCTCTGAGGTGAGTTTAGAGGGTGCGCTGGTACAACATGTTAAATTTTTTTCTCTGTTCTACATTTACATCTATTTTTTGTACTCACTTTGAAAAGAAATGGAAAACTGGCGAAACTTGTACTGCCCTTTCTTTGTCACGCTGACTATTCATGCTGACTGGAGCCACATTTACCCAGCTGCACCAACACATACAGGTTAACTGGCTTGCACTGGGACATGCTCACATTTAGTTGCTGAAGTCCAACCCATGATTTTTCTTGCAATAGAACCATTAAATCAAAAATTGCAATATTCTGCCAGAATATTGGACAGAATCTTTATTTGGATGCTAAAAGTATTAAGATGGAATTCCACTTATGGGCAGTATTACAATATTATGGCTAAGTTTTTCTGGGTACTCTGGGTTTCTCCCACAGTCCCAAAACATGACTGTTAGGTCATCTGAATCCTCTAAAATAGGAATTAGTTTTTTTTTGTGTATGTGTGTGTGTGTAAGTGTGTTAATGTATGGTAGACTGGTGACCTGTCCAGAATTTCCCCCATCTCTTGCCCCAGTAAGAGAGAATGGAGATAGGCACCAGCCCCCACACGACCCTGCAATGGATAGATGAATGCATAAAATGGGAACAATTTGGTCAAAGATGAAAGAATACACCTTAGTTGCGCAAATAAAAAAATTCCCCTACATATCGTCACTCCGAACCTTTAGTGAGAATGCACGTTGCTCCATTCCTGTTTATTTGAACTCTGAAGAAAACTTACTGATACAAGTGAATCACCAACATTAAAGTGACTCAAGTCTTTACAGTAAGTGATCAAATTACAGTCTTAAAACTGAAGTCATCAAGTCCAGATCCAAATCCAGAAAATTCCTGGGAGCTGATATCACAGCTTTACGAGCACGATGGATGGGCCGAATGTCTGGACATGGTACTCAGCTCATTGTCAGCAAGAAAGATGGACAGTCCCTGTGAGCTGACCTCACGTTTTGGCTCCCAGCAGAATGACACAACAGATATGAAAATGTTGCACAGACACACATTCATAAGGATGGCTACTAAATCACCAACATCTGGATAAGAGCTGGAGGAAAGGAGCTGAGTTCTGACTAATTGTAACTCATAACCAAGGGATCTACCTGGCAGAATTTCAGTTTTAGATCTGATCAGTGATGGACTGAAGTGATTTAGGTGGAAAGAGAGACTTAACTAGAAACCTTGAGAAGAAATCAGAGAAAAAAGAATTCTTGCTTCACTCCATGTTTTAGATGTAAAGGATCCCAGAGGTATGTGCTCTACTCATCTAGATCTTTTGTTGTTTTTTTTTACTCTCACTACTTGACTGTTTTTCTTCCTTTACGTCTCCATGCCATTCCATCCGATCTAAAGACGCTGGACTATCTATGTCTCCATCCATTGCCCATACCTGTTTACCCATGCAGTACCATAGAGACTGGTGCCTATCTCTGGTATTCAGGGGGTGAGAGGCAAGGCATATCCTGCAGGGTGCCAGTCCATCGCAGAAACTCCACTACTTCAGGCTAAATCCTGCTGGAGTTAAACTTTACCGGTATTCATCACTGACTTTTTCTGAAGGTCAAGATGTAATGCCTTGTCAGTCTGAGGTTCATGAATAAATAACTGTTTTCTGCTTCACTGACCTGTGTCATAGAATGAAAAACTAAAATGATTCCTAATAAAACTTCTGTCAATAGCATCTGTCAAAACCACATCTTGTAAAGAAGTTCAGAGCAACCAAATCCTTTTCTCCTTTTTCCAACCTGTCCAAGCTCTCCATATGGGCCAAAAGAGGACTGATGTCTTTTCCTGACATACAGATTAGCAAAGGTAAGATAATAGGATTTGCCTTAGCCCATGAGGGAAAAATCTTTACGCATTAAAGTTTAGTAAGAAAAAGTAGTAAATTGAATTTTAGAAGGCATGTTGGATAAATCTTTTAACAGGAAACAAACAGGGAGAGAAAGATGAGGTGGACAATTTATGTAAAAATTACATAATCACCTGCTGGCCCACACGTTCAGCCAACATCTGCAAAGTTTATTACCTTTCTATCCTTCTGTCTCTTCAGACACTTTTCATCCATCTGGACACTGGCTGTGCTGTTATCTGTGAAGTAGGTAATATTTTATATTAATGGAGCAGTTACATTCCAGAAAACAAGATAGTTTGCCCTCTTCTTTTTAGATTCATAGGGCTATGGGTTATAGGTTCATAGGGCTATGTAGGCTGCATGGTGGCGCAGTGGTTAGCACTGTTGTCTTGCAGGAAGAAGGTTGTGGGTTTGTATCCTGGCCCTGGGTCTTTCTGCATGGAGTTTGCATGCTCTCCCTGTTTGGGTTCCCTCTGGGTAATCCGGCTTCCTCCTAGACTGATCAATCTAAATTGTCCTTAGGTCTGACTGTGTGGGCCATGGTTGTTTGTCCTGTCTGTGTCTATGTCACCCTGCGATGGACTGGCAAACTGTCCAGGGTGCACCCCGCCTCTCACCCATTGACAGCTGGAGATAGGCCCCAGCCCCCCCACGCGACCCCTTGAGGATTAAGCGGTTTAGAAAATGGGTGGATGGAGAATTATATGCAGGAGTTCACAGAGTTGCCAACTCTGGGGTAAAGCTTGGAGTGATGCTGCTGATGTTTTGAAAATGCCTTTGAGTGTTGCATTGATCAAGAAGTAACTATTTTCCACCTCATGGTTCAACGCTGTCAAGTTTTTTCACCTAGTTTTAATAGCCCAGGTACTTGCCCTTGATAGGAATGAAATTTAATGAGAAAAGTCTGCATCTCTCTCCAAAAGAGTGAGAGTTGGCAAACCTACTACCCTGATCTAATATTTACTACTATCCCAGAGTTTAAGGGTAAACTGTGTTCTTTTTTATAATATTTGGTGTAACAGTGTAATAACTTCTACTAGCTAAAAATGCTAGCTTTGATGCAATGGAGGCTTCTTGATTCCATGTTATACTTATGTAGGCCTACTTCGAACGATCTTGTATCAATTTAGCTTGTATATCAGTAACCACAAAAAGTTGAGCATGAGAGGAGCAAAGCAAGATACAATGAAAAGGTAAACAGTTATGCTAACAATACCAACTGGAAATGTTAGCAGTGCTTGTTAGTAAATGGTGTGTGTTTTGTCACAACATTTGGCGTAAGACGTGTGTCAGGTGTACATCGTCTTCCCTTCCTACTTTCACATAAACCTCATGAAAAAAGTAATTTCATACTGAAGTACTTGAAATAATAAAAATAGGTTTCAAAACTAAAATGAGCACCCATATAGTTACTTTAAGATGGTAATAAAACAGATCTTGTTGTGCATTCGGGGTGTCTGTTTCACATTGCACTTTTTTGTGCATCTACCTCTTTTAAAAGTGATAATGGGCAAACCTGACATGCTTTACTGCAGTTATCCTGGAAGAAGAACCATAGAATACCAAAGTAAATCAAAGAAGATATACTGTGATAAACATTTTGAACTCAAACATTTTCCCCATCGGGGTTAAAACCAATGGGGAAACAGCCTCTAAACAGTAACTCTGATTGTTGATATTCTCCAGATTTAAAAAATAAAATCTTTCAACTGGAACAGAGGAAATAGGTTAATCCTTTCCTTCCCTTTCAGTCACAATAAACAGACAATTCATGTCTGGCAGCAATTTTTGCAGGATTTTGGTTTCATTCCTTTATTAAAACATGTTGTAATATCCGAGACGAAGAGTAGGTGTTAATCTTGCACAGTAATCCTCACACTGTTGATGGATGTGCTTATATGAAACATCATCCGTTACTCTGCTACCCTTTCTATAATCACAGATAGCCATTAAACAATGTGGATTTAAGAAAAGTAGGTTAGTGCTTAAACAAATGAATCCTCTTTTCATTTACCAAAAAAAAAAACGGATCTGTTTTTTTCTGTTTTAGCTGCTTGTTAGAGTCTTTTTATTTGCTCTGACAGAAAAATACATTTAAA
The DNA here is from genome assembly GCA_028564705.1 of Apricaphanius iberus. Lineage (NCBI taxonomy): Eukaryota > Metazoa > Chordata > Actinopteri > Cyprinodontiformes > Aphaniidae > Apricaphanius > Apricaphanius iberus. Next base: position 2,161,205 of record JAPXFQ010000256.1, read on the forward strand.
AAAATTATGAAAGTATTTTTATTTTAAACTGTTAGCCTTTTTTCTTGGGATATACAGTATAAATATGAAAAGTACACCAACATTTTCCTACATTTCACGTTTCTTTTATAGACACCAGTTTTCTTTTTATATCGTCTGTATGTCCTTTGGATGGGTCATATTATGTCTACACATTTCATCTGTGCTAAAAGCTATTAAAAACAGACACTGAGACAATGTAAACACTTGACTGCTGTTAGCCTCTGCTGTTATTTCTCTCAGTAAGAGTAGAACTGTGCCCACACTGCTTTCCTCAGGCCCAGTGTGAATCTCCAGGCTGGACTAGCTTTGCTTCCTGGATTCTGCTGTAAAAGAAAGACACCTTCAGAGCTCCAGGCCCCCTTCACCGCTCTCTTGGTAGTGCCACCCTCAGCTCCTTAGCTCTTGCACTTTTTTTTTTTTTTTTTTTGCAACATCTAACCAGAGGCGTTCAAATAAATACTCTAGTTGCTTGGTAAGGATTTTTATGCGGTCTGTGTAAGAATGGACATTTAGCTTAAGACTTTTGGAATGCAATCTATTTTTAATTTTAGTTGTGAAGGTCATATTCTCATTAAGAGCTAATGTGTTTAATTAATTCTAAAACAATTTTCTCAGTGTTTCACTTGTTTCCTTAGTAAAAGCACATTTTCATTTTGGACAATTATTTTTGTACAATTTATTGTGTATTTGTAGTGTATTTGAAAGTATTTATGCCACTTAAAATTTATAAATTGATACAATACATTTTTGGGGAAGTTATTTGATTGAGCAACTCAAAATTGTAAATTAGAAATAATTTTCTTTACCCGCTTATCATTGCAGGGTCATAGGGGTAGGGGAGGTCGTTGGGTGTCAGGCCTGGACAGGTCACCAGTCCATCACAATACAACACAGAGACATGCAACCATGCAATCATGCCTAAGGACAAGTTAGAGAGAGGAATTAACCTAACAGTAAGATTTTTGGACTGGGGGAGGAAGCCGGAGTACCCAGAGATAACTCCTGTATACACAGGGAGAACACACAAACTCCATTTAGAAATACCCCAGGCTAAGATTTGAACCTCAGGTTAGTATTTTAACTTTTGCTGAACACAGGAACCTTCTTGCTGAAATTCACAGTTCCACCAACTTTGCCACAATGGAGCCCAGGAGGATAATCCTTTACAAATAACAAGCCTATAAGTGTGGTGGTGTTTTTATTACCCTCCTTTCACTGTGATGCCTTAATAAAATTCCATAGCTGAAAAGTAAGTTGTCACAAAATTTGCTATAAGTCCACTTATGTTGGGGCGCTGCATGGCATAGTGGTTAGTGTGGGCGCCCAAAGTATGGAGCCCTCCGTCCTCGACCCGATCGTCTGGTGTGAGTCCTGTCCTCATAGACCCTTGCTGCATGTCTTCCCCCTCTTCTCTTCCCCTTATATACTATCCACTTTCAAATAAAGGCCACTATGGCCCCAAAACCTTTTAAAAAGTGGTCTATTAATGTCTAATTACACTTCAGCATAGCCAAGACAACAGACAGGTCAGAGAAAATGATTAATAGAGATATAAAACAAGCTTTCAATATTTCAAAGAGCATAGTCCCATCTATGGCTGGGTATCGCGTCAAATTTCAATAATCGATTTCATTCTTATTCTCACGAGTTATTATTGATTAACACGATTTGATTCAGTCCAATCCAATTCACTCTGATCCATCTTGATATAGATATGGGTCAGTACTATTAAAACGTTTTTTGTTTTTTTTTAGCTGTTATCATAATTATATACCTGTTATCCAATGACTTAATACTGGGTAGGTAACAGTTTACCAGGAAAAAAACTATTTTAACACTTTCAGAACTAAGCCTTAAAACGATGGTCTAGATTTTTAATTCCTATTTTAGCAGTAAAAAAGGGCTAACTATGTTCAACTATTAAATCGATTTTTGAACTCGTGAATTAGAAAAAAAGAATCGATTCAGAATGGATTTTCTGATTTTTTTTTCAACACATCCCTAGTCCCACTCATTTGCAAATGGAAGACTTATAGCTCAAATGCAAACAAACATGACCTTCCATGTCACCTTCCAGGCCATAAAAGGAGATCATAATTCAGGTAAGAAGGAAAACACCATGGTAACTCCATGGTAACACTGGAGAGAACTGTCAAAAAAAGAACAGCTGCATTCCACAAATCTGGCTTTATGGAAGACTGACAGGAAGAAACCAATTGTTAAAAATATGCTAGGGTCAGTTGAAACAATTTTTAAACTGACATGCGAAAAAAGTGTTGGTATCAAACCTGTGAAATGTGGTGGTAACAACACTACATTGTAGAGATGCTTTCCTTTCACAGGAACAGGCATTCTGAAGGAACTTGATTTATTTAACAAACATAAATAAGTCAAAATGTATTTCATGTTCTTGTCTTTAGATGTACAAAAGTGGTGAGATAATTTTTAAAATCCAGTTACAGGTGAATCTGAGCTAAATTATATCCTTAGTACAGCATACTAAGTATTGATCTGGGGGGGTGACAATTACATTGATGCTGCAGTTTTCAGTTTTTTTAATTGTACAAAATTATAAAAAACACTTTATTTCTATACTACTTTACAATTCAGCCTTACTTAAAAGTAAAACAAAAAATCAACATAAATGAGTATAGATAACTTTCCATGGCACTGTAAGTATGATATCCCATGTTTCATATACTATACTGTTATTTTTTATTGTACAGAAATGCTTTTACCATATGAACCCTCGCGGTTTCTGCGCTCCTCTGGCAGCTGTCTCCTTATCATTCCCAAAGTCAGGACACGGATTCATGGTGACGCTGCCAGAGGACCTCAGGGCCGCAGAGAACATTCATGTTTTTAAGAACAGGCTCTAAACTCACCTTTTTAACCGAGGTTTTAACTGATTATTATTTATTAATATCTATTTAATTGCTCTTCATATGTTATTTGAACTAATTTTTAGTTTAGCTTCTAGCTGAGTATTATTTATTATTATTGTTTATTCGATCATATCTTATCATTGTTTCACACTTTATAATTTAAAATGCTATCAGTTTTAAAATTTGTATCTGTATCTTTCTACTTAATCTCATTATCTACTGTTTATTTTAATATTTTAACATCTTATTTTAATCATCCTTCCTGTGTGTTTTCTGTGGAAGCCCTTTGCATCGGGGGCGGTGGTCGGCTGTGGCTGCCTGGGTGCTCTCCGGGTAGTGCCTTGGTGGAGTTGGGGGCACCATCCCTCATTCCAGAGTGCCTTGGCTGCTGCTGCTGATCTGCTGCTGCCAATGCAGATGGCTCCCATGATGACGTTTGCTGGCTCATCTGTACTCATCCCGTTGTTGCTTTGCTTACTGTTACTTTTATGTGTGTGCTTGCATGGGAGACGGGTTGGTTTGGGGTGTGTGTGTGTGAGTGGGGTGGTGGGGGGTGTATTTGTGATGATGGTTTTATTTTGGGTTTAGGAAGGGGGCGGGGTCATTTTTATCTGTAAAGCACTTTGAGACCCTTTGTAGTTTGAAAAGCACTTTATAAATAATGATTTGACACACGATTGTGTGTGAAAGTGTTTTCCAAAGTGTTTTTTTATTTTTTTTTCAGCAAAAGTCAAAAGAAGTAATCTCTTTTTAATTCCAGGGTGTGGAAACTTTTCAGCCTACAGAACAAGATGTAAGACACCCAATATGCCAAGCGTTAGTTTTACCAGGATTATGAATATTTTTCACAGGTAAAAAAGGAAGTATGATTTGGCGTTTTAAAAAAGTCAGAACTCTAACATCAAGATGGCTGTGAAGGATAAGTAATAAACAAAGAGGGACTGGATTGTACAGTACGTCATTGCCAGGGGCGGACACCCTTAACTCCAGGAGAGGAGTGCAGCAGTATGTAATACCTTGGCTCTCTCTGTGGCGGCTGTCTGCCAGCTTCACTCTGCTCTCTTGCAGCCAAACAAGACCACAACATGGTCCTCTCTGCCTCAGCAGCAGGCTGTCTACTATTACAGCCACACATGGCTGACCCCAGACCTACCAGCTGTTTGCCGGCACCGTAAATCTATGTTAGGTTGTGTTTCCTTCAAGGCTGACCTCGGATCAGCTGGACCAGAAGACCAAATGCTCAGGGGAAGTTTCAGTGCCTTTAAAGGACCATTGGTTATTACTCAGAGTCTTAAATAGATTCTTTCTTTCAATTTGTAACGCCCTTTGTAAGTTAAATGGTTGTTTTTTTTCAGTTACCCTTAACAATGGCAGTGTTTGGTTTACATCAGGCCTCCCTCTTGACCAAAATAGTTACTTAAAATTTTTTTTTACTTCTATTTTTTACTCGTAATAAAGTTAAGTCAAATCCTGTAGATAAATATGTTTTTGTTTCTCTAAAACTTTGTCACCACTCAGTTTTTCTCTTTAGGATTAAAGTACTTATTTAATTCAACCACCATTTCTTCTGACCTATGATACTGACACTTTTACTGGCCAGAGTCCTGAATGGAATCTGATCTGTGGATGGAGCAAAAGTTTAGGGTGATGGCAAAGAGACCCTTCTAACCTTAAAGACTTGGAGTCCATCCAAAGTACTCTTAAACAAACATAAATATACAAAAATCAGCTCAGCAAATATCAGAAGGGTTTGATTTGCTTTAATGAAAATAAATAATATTCAACTGGTAATTGAAGAAAATTGATTGCAGGATAAGCAGCCACGGCCAATGGTTTCCAGTTAACTGGCACTCACCTGGGTTTCTCAAAATATTCTCCGCTGTACTGCTTTTTTGAGTAGATTCTGTTTAAAGCAAAGAAAATTATGCTCAAATCACTCATTGTAAATACTGTCTACGTAATAATTGTAACTACTCCTGAACAGTAACAAATGCAACCTTGGTAACATATTTGAGCTTAGAGAACCATAGATGCAGTATGCTGGGGCATTCTGCTTGTTTTAGCTCTTGTAAGGACTTTAACCAAGTCAAAACCATTTCAGAGCTATTTCATCACTGCCCCCATGGTTTACTTTCATCTTCTTCGCAAAGAATTTCAGGTCTTTAGGGATTTAAAAAAAAGTGAAGTATTGTTGCAGATATGTACAGTAGATATAGTTTTACAGAGATTCTGTAAGCAATTTGCGGGACACTGCTGGGTTTTCTTGTTTTTTTTTTGCTCCAGCATAAGACAGGTTGGTGTGTAAAGTCAAACAAAACACATTTACCATCTGAAGCCAAAATATGTTCACAATGAGCCTTTTATTTAAAAGCACATTTTCTGGAGCTAAATACATTAAGCAGAAAAAACTGCATAACTACATTTTGTTTGTACAAAAAATGAGACGATACAAAAATACTAATATTGAGTTTCAATACAATTGAGGGTGTATTATTTTAATGCATATTACAAATTTTACTATTATAATCTGAAATAGTTTATCTAAATAAAAAAAAAATCTGTCAATGCTTTTTAAGCAGCATTTTGTAAAGAACACAGGTCTGTAATTATAGTGGATATATCTAAACATGTTAAACAATATTTTACAGAGTTCATTTTAGTGATTTATACAATATTTATATATTTATAAAAAAAGAGAGTGAGAACAGCTTGATGAAATGATAGGACGGACTATACAATAAAAAAAGATGTGCAACATAGTGGTGTGTTGTTGGACGAAGAAGTCTGGGTGTGCTGTAAATAAAAAAGCACCTCTGTGTCTGGTACTGTACAACTGTTAGTGATTACACAGGGCTGCCTCTAAACATGCAAGGTTAAAGATGCTCCTCAGCGCAGAGTTAAAATATTAGATCCACAGTTTTTAGAACATTCGTCTCACTCCGTGACACACAGTGGCGCACACAAACACACACTTGGCACGGCTGACTGCATGCCTGTGTGTGTTTTTAACTGTCACACACGCCACAGTTTTATCAAGAGGGAGTTCCTTTTCACAGGGCACAGCGCTGCTACACACAAATGATATACAAGAACAAGCACATACACACACACACGCACTGAGAGACGAGTATCCATTGCCATTGACGGACTGGGTTGGGTGAAAGCTCCTCCCTACCAGCGGTAGGAGCCTAAATCATACCTAACACCATGTGCCACCTTAGTTGTAGCTCATTACCCATTTTCCATGGTGACAGGCCACCTTTTGCTCAGTCTACCTCTGTGGAATCCAGACAGGTGGCCCCGACGCTCGGCAGGGGCATGGCACAGCCACTTCTCCTACAAGGCTGTTGGGAAGCTGCTGGGAGGACTCCTGCCTTCTTCCACAGACAATGATGGACCATTTCCCCGTTACTACATCTACCTTCAAGAACTGCACCATCCCGGGTTTGGGCTGCACTGAGAAGTTGACTGCAAAAAAAAAAACTTGACACGCAGACCCTGAGACAGACATATGTAAAGCTGTAGGGGTTTCCTTTCCAAAAGACAGAACTCTGTGAAAAGGCCATTTAGTATTACATTGATCAAACAGCAACTATTATCAGTCTCAGGGTTCAATGCTGTCAAGTCCGTTCAGCCAAACAACTCAGGCAGCAAGTGGTGATAACGGACATTGAAGTTAAAACAGTGCTTTAAGTTACGCATTTCTAGCTTGTTTATATTTTCTGCAGCTAACTATTGCAGTAAGATTCTTCTCTTAGCTGAGGAAGTTGTTGTCCAATGACTGTCCAAGGCCACACAGAGTTGGGAGAGGAAGCATATTCTCTCCCTGTTCAATCCACCTTTTTTATTTGCTTCTTTCTTCTTCATGTGGTTTATACTTCAGTAAACCCCTGCAACTCCAGTTCCGCCTCTCTGCTAATCAGTTTTAATCATTTCTGTCATTCATCTCAGATTCTTCTCTGCTTGTGCTCAAACAGACAAACAGATGGGCTCAAATGTTGATTAGTAGTTACCAGTATAAGGGAAACATTAAGTCTGGGTAGTGAGAGTGGACGCTGCTGTGCAAATCTCAAATCTGACACCCTAGTCCACAAAGAGCGCCTCGCTGGGCACCGGGATGATACGAAGGAGGATGCCATTAAAGCAGCAGCTACAGTCTCTTGTTGCTACATTCTACCGTCCGATGTGGGGTTGGGGGAGAGGAGGAAGATGAGCAGCTCTGTGAGTGGCTCCTCAGTTAGGCAATGAAAATGCGGCCTCCATCACACCATGTTGTGGTGGTTGTTCCTGTCAATGATGTCGGAAGAAGGGAGTAGCTCCTTCTTGATCGGGGAGGGTGGGGGCGTGGCCAGCTTTGCCCCGGGCTTGAACAGGTCAGACACGTAGAACACCTGGAGCAAACACATGGAAAGCAAATTTAGCAATAAAATAAATATAAAAAGCGATAAAATAGGAAATAAAGGATGACCGGGCAAATTAAGACATGGGTTCAAGAATTTTCCTTATTAGGTTTCTTTGGATTGTGATTGTGATCAGTATGACAGGTAGCAGTGATGTGTACTTTAGTAAGGGAAAAAAGTGTTAGGTGGTTCTAAACATGAGAAAGTTAAGGAGTAGTGTCCATAAATGTATTGAGTAATTAATTTGTACTAAAGTACACACCACTTCTTCCGTGATGTACACCATTTATTAATTTATTTATTTATGTAACTATTTTTTGAACTTATGCATTATCTGACCTTCTGGGAGTACCATTTCAATGCTCTATAAGTTCCCCACTGTGTTCAGACAATTACAGTATAAGCTGAATTAATTGGTAAATGGGTCAAGCTGTCAGTTTCACTTTCAGTTTCAGTTTCAAGCATTCCGCTTACCAGATGAGTGAATCTCCATTGGTACCACAACAAAAAATAGCGTGAGTTTAGAGGAAGTCAGCATTGTGTAGTCGACGTAAGATTTAAGTGGCAGGTGAGTCTGCTCTATAAGGAGCTGCGCAATGTAAATTTTCAACAAGACAAAAAAACAAAACAATGGCAGTCTAGCTTATAGCATTATCAAATTTTATGGTATGGTGTCATATATGAAGTAATGTGAAGCTGGAGGCTTATTTTGCGAAGTCCATTATTTTCTGATAATGTACACCTCGAAGGGCATTATCCCGTTTAAACCATGGTCACTTAAAAAAGAAAGACATATTTAATCAATTAACAATACTTTAGTGTGTTTTAGAGTTAAAATCGCGATGGTTTTTTTTATATAAGTCGAGCGCATTATTTAATAATTCCCGTTTATAGCTGTTGCCAAGCAACGTGGCCAGAGCGAGCCGACCGCAGCGATTTATCAGTGAGGGGAAGCGAGATGAGGGCTTTACCTTACGTTACGTGATACAAAATATCATTTCAGAAGGCCAGTGCACTACTTACTGCTTGTGTGTGTCCAGAGGATAATGCAAATAACATTGAGACTCCGTTGCCCTTTGAGCCAGCGCAATAATTTTGAACTGTCATCAGGCAATTTGACGGGACGCCTTTCCTAGGTGTACATAATCACTTTTTAATGTACACCCTCCAGCCAATCAGAATCAAGTATTCACCTCAACCATGGTATAATAAAGTATAATGAAACTTTTGTAGAAATAAGTCCAAACATTTCAAAAGTCCTGCTAGAGAGTAATGAGAATATGTTTTAAAAAAGGTGATTATAGAAACTTATAGAACCACAGATGGATTTGAAATTTTAGGGCAATTTGAGACAGAAGCCCTCAACTGATTGGTCTTCTGTCTGCACAGGACACAGTTTTTCAAAGATAGATTATTATTATATTATTATGAGTAACATCCCATCATGCGGTTTCCCTTCATTTTTTCATCACACTTTGTGCTGTTCAAGCCTGAGTAATACAACTCAGGAAATTGAGTTAAGGATGGCTCCCTTTAAAATATCAGAAAGGGTGACCTTTACATCAGAGCATGAGTAAGTCTTGTTGGCATTTATGCAAAAATGAATAAAGATAGAGGAGAAAAAACCCCAACAAGAAATCTCTTCCTGGAATCTTATTGACATCATATGTCAAACAAAGCCAGGCATGAACAGGAAACACGGGAGCGGCTACATTTTAACAGAGGATTACTACGTCCATGTACTCATGCCTAAAGCCAGCTTTAGCGGTGCTTTAAGACAGACACAGAACTGGACAATAGAGCAGCCCAATCAGGAGTGAGCTCAAACCCTTTGCTAAGGAGGTGAGAGGAAAAGCTGCCATTTAACATAATGCCCTGTGAGGACAACCCGTTGTGTGAAAACAGTGGATAAATCCAAGTATCCAATGATGAGGGGAATACCCTATGTGAAAAAAAGCTTTACTTTCATCATTTTCAGGAAAACAGCAGAGCATGCCGTCACTGATCTATTTATACACTGTGACTACAAGCATCTCATTTTGAAGGCTATGATCAGCACAAAGGCTGCCTCTTCTGTGAGAACTTGACATTTACTGACCAAGCAATGACCATCGCTGGAGAACAGTTAGCGATAGATAATCTGCAGGTACATACAGCTTGTTAACACACAGCTGCTGTCTCTTTAGCTGTTCTCTACATAGGCTCTTTCATACTATGTGTAGTGTGTCTCATGTAGAATATTATGATACGATTACGAGAGCGGAAAGGATGTGAGTTCATATCTCTTAGAGTCATGCAAGTCTTAATGGGAAATCCTCCATGCTCTTTTCTCATCGGCACCCAATGGCAGCAAGGCCTTTGCTGCTGCGTCACCAAAAACACCAACCTATCGCTCTCCAACTGCCAGGCTGGAGGGGGTTATCGTGACCACACCACATCCTGCTGCTGATACAGGCATGCAAACCCGGCAGCCCTATTGTTGTTGGGCAAAACAACTCAGCACTTTCTTGCCTCACACCTGGAGCACAAAAGATGAACTTTTAAAGGCATGAGTAAGACTGTGCTTAGGTGTTTAACTGCAGATCCTAAACCACTATTTAAAAATTACCCCAGACACATTAAAAAGCTTGAGTCACAAAGGATGTGGCTGCACTACCTTTGGTGAATGTACAGCCATAAAAAAAACAATGTAGCTGACATGGCCATTTATGTCACTATATAAATAAAACTGTAAACCTGTTTTCATATCGATGTAGCTGCCTGTTAGCATTTTTGTAGCTCAAGCCTGAAATACCTGTCCCCCACTTGTTGGTCTCAGTTGGCTATCTCAAAGAAGGCTACTACACACTCCCCTTGATTGCAAGAAAGACAAAGCCGTTTCTTGCTGATGACTTAGAAACTATATACTGTGAATCCTTGTATCAAAACTAAAATAACAAATAAAACACAAGTGATTTTATGTGATATGTGTAATATATTAAGTTAACTCAGTGGCAGAAGGAATAATTGGTGGTTTTTAGTTTAAAAGAAAATATAGTATAAGTTTATTATATCCTATATGTTCCTGTTTCAATTTTTTTTTGTAAATACTCAAAGTAAAGGCTATCTTTCCTTGAGCACCTCATACTGGTCAATTTTGGAGTGCATGCTAGTGGTGTCACACTGTTGTTTAAATAAAAAAAAACTATTAACCAAATGATTTATACTTTATCATGAAAAAGGTAAACATTAATTTTCTTCACTAGAGCTGCCATTTTGGACATAAGGAACTTTTTGCTACAACTCCATTTCCAGCCCACAAACTTGCCGAGTCCATCCGCACTCCATCTCTAAAAACTTTATCGCTCAAGAATACAAAAGGATCAAACCTTCAAATCAATCAAAGACAATAGTGAATTTACACAATAGTATGTTTAAAGTAATGTTAGTGAAGCACAAAATGAAAACTGAAATCCTCAAATTCTAAAAAATGTAATAAAAAATAAAAAATTGGGATATTGATTTAAGGCCATATCGCCAAGCCCTATCATGACAAATCCAGTCCCATTGTTATCAAGTAAAGTAAATAAAATTATCTCAAAAATGATCCCTGTGACATTAAGAAACCTTGAGTCACACAGTTGTTGACTGCACTAACTTTAGAGACTGTACAGCCCAACAAGGCCAACCATAGGCACGTTTCCATCATTGAAACTCATTGGCCTTAGTACATTGGATAAAAAATAAAATAAAATAAAAACTACATATATCTCTCTCAAATACTCCAGACTGCAGCTTTAAAGGGCCAATTTAGCATGTAGAATCGACGAATTAGAAGACGGGGCCAACAGATTTACCCCGACAGAAGAAAGTCCAGTAAGAATACCCTGAAGTTCTAATCAAGGATTTGCGGCTCATGTCTCAAGGAATAAAACTAGCTTTCACATGTATGTAGCTACCTATGAGTAGCCTATGTTAGCAGCTCAGCCACACACTTGGCAAGTAATGCCTTCACAGTGATGTAGCTTTAAGAGTTAAAGGTTAAATATGGAACATTTTCATAAAAAGCTACATTAAAAAAAACAATACATCCACTGGGCTTTTAGAGGGGTACAGAATGAAAGTACAACTCCTGAAATTTTTTTTTAAATTAAAATGCGATAAAATGGGGCTCCACGGTGGCGCACTGCTGCCTTGCAGCAAGAAGGTTGTGGGTTCGTATCCCGGCCCAGGGCCTTTCTGCATGGAGTTTGCATGTTCTCCCCGTGCATGCATCCGGGTACTCCAGCTTCCTCCCACAGTCCAAAAACATGACTGTCAGGTTAATTGATCACTCTAAATTGTCCTTAGGTGTGGGTGTGTGCGTGCATGGTTGTTTGTCCTGTCTGTCTCTATGTGGCTCTGTGATGGACTGGCGACCTGTCCAGGGTGTACCCCGCCTCTTGCCCGTTGACAGCTGGAGATAGGCACCAGCGACCCCTGGAGGACTAAGCGGTTCAGAAAATGGATGGATGGATAGATGTAATAAAATGTACATTTTAATAGGGTACGACAATGACGTTATGTTAACATTTACCAGCCAGTAGAGGCCGCGGGTTGTGGACTATGATCCAACTATCTTGTAGGCAAAGCTCGACTTGCACTGGGAAAAACAGTGGAGTCTGCAAGTCAATCAGCTGCTTCGGAGCCCTGGAGATATTATTATCAGTTTCAGGAGAGGAGCGACCACAACAAAACCCCCCAGAAACTAGTAGTTTTAGGTAAAGCCTACACTAGATGGACCCACATAAAATATTTCCACGGCATCAAACACATGCAGAAAGGGGGACTTTCCTCCTAGATCGGTAAGCTAGCTCACCTGCTAACTTTGCTAGTGTTAGCTGTCAGTTAAACTCCATTAAAATACATTCCTCACTGGCCACAGTTCAAGTTGGTCACTGGGCGTATCGGCAGCAAACCAGGCCACCCAACAGCTGGAATGATGTTTTTATTGTTGTAACTACAACCTAGATAAACTAGATTTCGCTAGCATGTTCCATATCCAACCTTCAAGCTCCAGATATATTTGAGAGAAATTGAAGGTAGGTAAGGGATGATAAAAGATTATCAATGTTTTAAAGTTATGTATTCAAAACTGTTTTCCGTCATACAGTTTCTGCAGTTTAATTTCTTTTTTAATGAGAAACCAGATAAATGTATTAGAGTGAAAATTGTTTTCTTTGGTTGTATGGAGCATGAAGTATTTATTCATCATTACCATACACTGAAAAACTAATACCGGGTTATTCCTGGCACCATGATTGGTGCATCCTTACCTGCTACCCTATCTACAGATACCCAACTGGAAAAAAACCTGCCAATAAAGTCAGGGGAAAGCATAAAGTGATCCAGTCAACCTATTCTGAAACTGTAAGCTTTTTATGTAACTGTCAAAGTTTGGTAGCTTCTGTTTTTAAACATTTGGATGAGTTAACAGTTGCATGAGATCTTTTTGCCAAGCCCACCTTCTTAAAATCAACAATATCTAATAAAAAAACAACAACGCAGGTCTTATTAGTTTTACTGAAAACATTCTACACCAAAAGAAAATGTAGTGAATAAAATTGGAGATGTTAGAGAAAAATCTGTCTCTGGGTTCTGTAGACCTCAAGGTGTGAACGTATACTTCAGACGCATAGTGAAACATATGCAGCTGTTACCTGAAGATCTAAAGATGTTCACACCTTGGTTTAAGACTTTAGGATGGGAGTTTTAGGCATTGGAGTTTTTGCACCTCCTCTTTCAGGCCTCCACTCATCTCCTGTCAGGCCCTTTCTGCTCGCTGAGAGGCTCAAAGAGCCGAACTAAAGTACTCACAGATGTGTTCTTCTCCAAAGACCGGGCCAATCTGACAAAGGGGTGTCAAGGGATTGTAAAGTTAAACCCACCACCTTGATCAACCTCAGGTTTCAAAGTGTGCATGTATATATGAATATGCGTGGTGTGTATGTATCTATGTATTTACGCGGATGTGGATGAATTCAGCATTAAGCTGTCTCACTGCGAGCAGGAGGCTTGTGGATTCGCTGCGCTGGAAGAAACCCACACTCATCCTGAGCCAAGATGCAGACAAGGCTCCACTCTCCTGTCACCTCCCTCCCTTCTGTCCTCCTGCCAGATCTGGCTCTTCGGAGGTCAGGCTCACACACGCCCTCTTTCTGAAAACATCATTTTCTCACTTGTCAAGGATGATGTCGTCCACGAGCTACGCCCAGCAAAAGGATCACTGGCTTGTTTTTGGGTTTTAGTCTTTTTGTTACTTTCAGATTTCTGCTCACAAATCCTTTAATAACCATGGCATACCAGAACACTGTCGCGCTGCTTGTGATTCTATGTGCGCTGTGCCAACATCTGCCTAGGCGCCACTACTGAGGTCTCTCTCAACTTTATGAATTTAATTCTTTCCACATTTTCGATTCAGGTTCGGACATAAAGGTGAGGGGTGGCCTGTGTGTGTGTGTGCGCGCCTTCTTGTCTTTTGCCAGAGGCAGTGTAGTGTAGCTGGAGCCTGCTGTGTTGATAGAACCAGAGCCACCAAATAAAAAAAAAGCCCCCAAAATAATTACCAGCCTCATTCCAGTATCAAAGCCTAATCCTTTCTTACTCACCCTCTCTCTTTTAACACCCCCTCGTCATTCTCTTGACCCATTTTCAAATTTTCCTTGGCTCCGCGTGAGCTTAGAGTAATGGTTGAGGGTTGCAAAAATCATCTGGAAACCACTTCGATGATATGTAGCTGAGGCAGTCAGGAAGGCTGGAGTATCTTTGCACATAGTAGTGTGCAACTCTGAACAAAGACCTGGCCCCAGAAATGTGTTAGTCATTATGGGTCTCTTTTCACTCCACTACCTGCAACAGTGCTTTACAATAAGTATGTTTCGCTCGAACATTATTGCTACATTTTGACACATTAGAATCAAAAATGTAATGTATAAATGTAAGAAATAAAGAAAAAAGTCATATTGAACCTCCCTGTTCCAGCATGATATATCCATCACCATGTTTCATAGTGCATTGGTGTAGGTTCGATTTTTGTCTCATCTGTCAAGAGCACTTTCTTCTACATCTTTACTGAGTTTCCTACATGGCCTCTTTAGGATTTTTCTTTTAATAACTGCTCTTTCCAACTCCCTCACAGATACCATAGGCATCTCAGATATTTCCTTATTTCTCTTCTTGTCATTTTAGGTATACAACCGTCATGGTCATAGTGGGTTTGAAGAGGACAAATATTTTCTATTTTTGAATGAAAGATTGAAGATAAGCCACATGATAATTTATTTAGAGGTGTTAAAAGTAGAGGGAGCTGAATACAAATGATTTTGCCCTTCTTATGGCTCATTTTCCTTTCATTTCACAGTTAAAGACATTTTTGTGTCACATAAAAATCCCAATGAATGCATAAAGGTTTGTTGTAATGTGACCCAAACTCTGTATAGGATGCCTGATCAATGGATACAGCTATCTTTTTCAAACTCTTTAGGGTGGATTGGGTTAAGTGTGGACTCACTATGCAGTAGGCCACCAGGGCTCCCTGCACAAAGCCTGCCAGGACATCAGTCGGGTGGTGCTTGTGGTCGGAGACACGTGACAGACCAGTGTAGAAAGCCATCATCAACAAGGTGAACTGGAGTAATGGGCGGAGGAGGCGAGCGCCGCGCCAAGTGAACCTGGACTGGATGTAGAACTGGAGACAAGAAGGGAAGAGAGACAAGAGAATTAGTGTAATTTTAACCTGGAATCTTTTCATCCATGCACCTGCAGCATATGTGTGTGAATTATTACAGTTCAAGAGGTGTAAACCACATCAAAATGGGCAAGGGACACACATCCACAACACAGACTCTTGCCTGACTCCCTGAGACCCGGACATGACTGATTAATGGTTACACATCACAGCTGTAAAAACAGCACAACCGCAGAAAAGCTCTCTCTCTCTCACACACGCAAACACACACACACTCACTCAAACAACTACAAGTGCATATTTCACCATTATGTTACGCTGAACCCTCAGTCTTTTATTGGGTAAACTGCAGATAAAACGGATGCATCCCCCTTCACCCGACCCTGCTCGGAGCCAAAGAATATTTTCTGGGTCAACATAAAAGCGGACGGGAACCAAAACAGGAACAAGTCAATTCAAGGCCACTTTCAGTCACTTGCTTGAGTGCAAAACATACACATGCATGCTCTTTTTTTCATCCACTTAACTTGTAAAGGTTTGGGGTCAGCCAGGTTCTGTGGACATCCTGTGTTTCTGCACACAGCTTCATGTCTCTCACACCCAATAGACAGAGGTACTGCAAAAGCCGGCCTAAGCCAATTTGAGTACTCAACCCAATCCTCCATACCTAATTCATGTATTCCACCTAGTAACCAATACTTACAAGTAACAACAGTCCTGCTCGAGGGGGCTCTGAGAATTTACCCCCTTGCACACGTCTTCTCTTTCTGCTTTTTCTCTTACTATTATGTCTCAGACCATCAAACTAAAACTAATATTGGACAAAGGCACTTGAGTAAATGCAAAAATAAAGTTTAAATTAATGATTATATTTATAAAGCCTAAAGGCTCATCTTAAACGTATGTGAGAAAGAATAATACGGTATCTGGGTTTGCTTCCCTTGGTGACATCTTCAATGTGTCCTTGACATTGCCTTGACAAAATTTATTCCAACTCTTCATTATAATGTTATTTTATTTGAGGCCCCCAGTTTTTTGGATTTGGATCATTGTCCATCCAGATAACCCAAGTGTGCTTGTACTTTAGGTCAAAAACCGATGGCCGCAAATCAAATTTTTTGTAAAGAACAGAATTCATGGTTCCAATAACTATTAAAAGTGCCAAAGGGCAGGACACTGTAAAGCAACCCGAGGTCATCACACTACTACCCCCATTTATCAGTATAACATTTTTCTGAAATGCTGTATTACTTCTATACTATACTAAACTTTCATTTCTTGTGACTTGTACATTACGTGTTGCTTTTTCAGAAACAAGGCTGCGGTGTGCCATGATGAAACTGAATTTAGCTTTTCCAGAAATGCAGTCCGACAAAGTTAATTCATCCTCTGCTTGTTTTTTTATTTTCTTTTTTCTTTTTTGCTTTTTCTTACTTTATTAAATAAAATCCACATTTGAAAACAAGTTTTTGTTGGCTTATCTTCTAATGTATTTGATGATCTGAAACCTTAACTTGTGATATCAAAGTAAACAAAAAGTAACTCTTTTAGGGGACAAATACTTTTCACAGCACTGTAGACATGGATGTAAATCTTCTACGTATTTCCTCTACGGTACTAAATCATTGTTCTCCTCCCAGACGCAGAGGAAGGAATCCCTCCCATCCCTTCTCGTCTCAGTTTCCCCCTCCCTGGGTTTGTTTAGACTTCAGGCTTCCTTTACTGTGGTTCACAGGTATTGGGCCTGGGCTGTTGATAAGGGACTTGGGCTGGGGGCTTGCAGCTACCCACAGCTTATGAAACTGTCAATGTCAAAAAGGCTTTGTTGGAGATTAAAGGTGAAAGAAATAATGCCTTGTTCTTCGTCAAAACAAGGAGTTGAACTGCCCTGCCAGACAACATGACCTTATCTAAAGTAAACCCAGATAACACAGCTCAAGCCTGATTCAGCAGAAGATGCACACCACAAAGTCATGATAAGCCACTGTGAGAGTCAATGACCGTCTGAAATCTCAAGTGTCCTCTTTAAATTCGTCACACTAAAACTACTCGCTCTCCAACCATCTTCCTCCTATAATTTGTCTCCAACAATAAGATCCGAGGAACATAACAATAAAACACAACAAAAGGAGCCCCAGCAGATTCCCATGACACATGGACAGAGGAGCGACAAAGAGTCTAGTGGTTTCCAAAAGAATTCAGCTCGTCCCGCTGAGACCGGCTCCCTTCGGGTCTTTTGCCCGGACTCAAAGTCAAAGTGTTAAATGTGCCGAAAACACAAACAAACACAACAAAGAGGGAAGGAATGAGGATGTGGGCTCATTTAACAAGAGTTTCTCTTACATTCTCTTGGTTCACACCACACTTTGAGACAAAAAGCATAACTGTGGTCTAAGCCACTATTTGTTATAGACAAATATTGTTTCCTCCTTGACAAATGACGCGGCTCATTTGCTATTGGATGACATGTACTTATGCTAATGTTGCGTGCAGATGAGAGAAAACACAAGCTAGATAAATACACGCACATGCCTGTTAGCTGCGGCTGTGGTGTAGCTGTGCACTGTGCAATGTGGTCGGTGCCAGTTGTCTGTATGCCATTTCAGAAAGTGCCGTTGCAGTGCCGGTATAGTGCACATTTCCACCACATCGGTTGCCCTAACAGACACTCGGCAGGAAGTGAAGAGCTTCAGAATCACAGAGAGGCGAGGATGAGGCAGCGGCCTCGCTGTGGAAATGACTGTTTAATGCTTTTCTGAAAACACTGGCAAAGAATGGGGGAAAGGCCCATCTGTATTTTTCTGTGCTGGTATGTCAAATACCAAAAAAAGAGCAGATCCATGGTTTGCTCTAAAACAGTTTTATGTCTAATGGCTTGCAAACTCTTTCTTGGTAACTTCTTTAAGAGCTTCTGGTTGTTACGTGGTAACTACGTTAATCAGCAAATTGCCTATAAAATGTTTCATTGTTTCTTTCAAACTTATATTGTCAGATGTAAAAAAAAATAAATAGAACCTAACACAGTTATACTCACTATAGTTAAGAGAGACTTATAGTCATGCAAAGTCAAGCTGGGGGTTGTAAAGTTTTCAATGATCAGATAATGGAAGGGATTTTCTTATTGACCAAGTCAATCAATAAAAAAAATAATGATAGATTAAATAGACTGCTCATCATAACAGCAATAAACTGGAGTAGTTGTTTGCTATGCAACTTTCTTAGCTCCTCAGATGTAGAGGAATCGTTTTGCAGCAATGCATCAGTTTCTTGAAGTGTTTGACCATTCAGGGGCCATGTAAATATGATTAGGGTCAGGACTTTGATTAGACACTGAAACTTCTTGATTGTTTTCTCTTTCAGCAATTGTATTATAGGTTTCCTTAATTCTATTTCTTCTACAATTGACAGCCTTAATGTCAGCAAAGACGTGGCTATTTGATAGATAATTATACAACTGACCATAGAAACCTTCAGTTTACAGACGAGTTCCAGGTCCTGTGAAATTCAAATAAGCCCAAATCATCACTTTTCCACTGTTGTACTTGATATGCTGCTTTTGGCTTTCACCAAACACAGCCTTGTGCATTAGACCCAAACAATCTCCCCTTTAATATCATGTGACTGAAGGATTTAGAAGTTTTGGTATGCCTTCAGGTACAATTTTGCTAACTAAATCTTGCTGGCATATTATTTATATTATTAGTATGTCACACTTTAGGCTTGCTCTAATCCACTTTAATATATAACCGGCTAACTGAGGCCTGAAGAGTTTGAAACGTAGTTCTTGGTTCTTTTTGTAATTTCTGAGCACTGAATGGTCAAGCTGGGATGAATTTGCTGGCATACCCTCTCTTGGGAACATTAGCTGCTGAGTTAATCTTTTCTCATTGGCAATATTCTTTAATGCATTTTTTTTTCATTGTAGACTTCAGTTTGTTTGGAAGTAAACTCATAACACTGATGAACGGCAGGACCTTTTGACTATTTTTACACTTAAATCCATTGCAAACAAACAGTCCGGGCTTTGTTTTTCTCATATGAGTGTATATTGTTTATATGCTGCTTTTTTACATGTGTTAAAACTGCGATATAAAAAACCCAAAGAAAGCAATTTTAAGCTGATTTTAGGAGAGAGGATGTCGGATCTAATGTCCCATGACTGATTTTCAGGTGGCACAGAAAAAAGAAGTCAGCCAATTGTTGGTTCCACAAAGAATGCCTTCTCTCTTTAGTCTTTTAGTCTTGGATGCACACACTAAAACATCCCCTGACAACTGTTCAGGCTCTCCTTTTCACCCATCAGCTGTTCTCTGTCCACTTGTTTAGACCAACCTCATCTGGTCAGAGTCCTGGGTTTGCCACAACTGGAGCTTTGGTCTGACTAGTGTGTTAAGCTGTGGCCTGGATGCAGCACTTCTCTCTTCCCTAGTTGCTTTTTCCTCCTGACATTTTATTTAGCTCTTTTCCTTGCTTTGCCCAGAGTGTGGTTGTAGGTTCACCCAGAGGCTGGAAAATACCCACATCAAGCTGTCTTTCCATGGCGATACATGACAATAAACCAAAACTCCAACTGTCAATCCAGTATGAGAACCAGGACCAAGCAATAACCACGGCACTCGAAGTTACAGCACATGGCCTTATTATGTATTCATCATCTGCACCATTTAGTGCAAAAAGGCACTGTTCCATTTTGGTGCTTTCCGCAGAGCCAACACGTGTCTTCTTTAAGTGGGGCACATATCACATATATGCCTGTTTGGCTTTTTCACCTTGGAGTTCAATAGTCGACCAAATTCAACTGCAAACTCTATTTCAGTAGTTCTACAAATGTTCAACCAAAGCAGCTAAAATATGACTGTTGTTTGGAAAAATGAAAACTCCCTTTATTTTGTTTTTTGTTAGAGAGCACATAAAGGAAGGTTCAAACTTTCATCACATGAACAAAGGAAGTAAAAGAAAACCTATCAGCTCTTGTTTTACTGTGTGCAGTCCCTTGCAAAAGTACTCAGACCTCTTGAACTGTTGGGAAAGTCTTGCCATAGCTTCTAAATGTAATTTAAAACTGAACTTTGAAAGAACCATTTTAACACATTAATATACAATGATCAATTCCACTTTAGCTCAGGCTGTATTCTTAAAGCAACAGTGCGTAGGTTTTACCATTAATCTTTGTAAATAGCCATTTAAATATTATTGAAAATGAATAAAGTGATGCATAATCATTGGAAATTATTGCCATTATCACAACATGGGTATGGGTCACAGTGTATAGGAGTGGACATATTGGACGCGATGATTAATTTTATGTGAACCTATGTGGACAAAACGCATTTACTGATCTTTAAACATGCTTTAACATCACTATCCCCTCATCTTCTATAAGAAGTTTTAATGAAGAGCTCTATGAATTGACTGAACAATCCCCTTTCTTCAACCAGGACCGGCCCAACAGACCCGACAGACCCACGCAACCCAGGTCGCTTTCAGAGAAGAGGGGGAGAGGCGCACCCTCAGCTGTTGTGTCAGAGCCTTCGTGCGATATGGGCCACGGCAGCCCAGAGAGACAATCAACCAGTGATGAAAGAGTCTGATGTCTCAAGGAAATTTCAATCAAACGCAACTGGACTTGGTAATTTGTCTTGGAAGACGTTTCACCTCTTATCCAAGAGGCTTCATCAGTTCATGCTCGCCGCTGACCAGGCTGGGACTGGTCCAACTAACTGGTGTGGAGACTCAGCTATTTAACCTCTTGAACAAGAATCATTATATCATTGGATCCTTTGTGCTCCATGTCTTAACGACGGTCGTTGGCGTGCCGCCTATTGGTGGAGGTTAGGTTTCGGCTTCATTAGTGCCCTAACCTCCACCAATAGGCGGCACGCCAACGACCGTCGTTAAGACATGGAGCACAAAGGATCCAATGACATAATGATTCTTGTTCAAGAGGTTAAATAGCTGAGTCTCCACACCAGTTAGTTGGACCAGTCCCAGCCTGGTCAGCGGCGAGCATGAACTGATGAAGCCTCTTGGATAAGAGGTGAAACGTCTTCCAAGACAAATTACCAAGTCCAGTTGCGTTTGATTGAAATTTCCTTGAGATAACCATGACCTGGATGAATGAGCATATTCACAGGCTTAAGAGTCTGATGTGTTTGTCATTATGCTGCATATATGATTTCACTGGAGGTCGAACAATCTGGCTATGCAGTAGTAGGAATTTGCACAATTGCGATTTTTGGCCTTTATGACCATTTGTCGATAATGTCGTCACTCGAACACAAAAATACTGCTTGCTTGCATGATTTGGGTATGTACTGCCCCCTATTGCCAGGTAAACTACGCACAGTGACGTTAAGGCTGTTCTCCTCCTTGAAGGTGAGCTGTTTTCCCATCCATTCTGATAAATTACCTGTTCCTATTAAAAAATAAGCACCCCACAGCATGATGTTGCCACCATGTTTGCGGTTTTAAGATGCCTAACTGCTTTAGCAAAACACTTTAATTAAAACCAACTGGAGCATAGTTCACCACTGAAATCCTAAGTCCCACCTGACACCCACAACCAGTGGGGTTAGAGGGACAGAACAGGAAATGATCATGCAGCACTCCTTGTTCTCCTTAAGTTTCAAAGGGAGTAGAAAACCATTGGGAGGAGATGAAGGGATGAAAGAATCAAAACAGTATTTTTCCTCTGTTTTAAAGAAGTGAGTCCCCTAATCAGAGCCTAGCCTTCTTCCCACGGCTGCTTTTAACAATGTAAGACATTGTTGCTACTGTTGTCTGCCTATGACGCTGCAAACATGTGAGAGAATATAATGATTACTTACAGCCAAGTAGAGCATAGTAAATAGGGAAAATGAGGCATGTCCTGAGAAGAAGGATTTCCTGCAGAGGGAGAAAGAGATTATTTTAGACCCATTGTTTTCTGTTTAGATGTTTAATAATTACTTTTATGTGCATGCATTGTGGTGTTTTTACATACCTGGCTTCCTGCACTTCACTCTCATCACCACTGCAAGTGTAGTTGGTGATGTATCCAAGAGAACAATTGATGGTAGAGAAATCTGGTTTGCAGACATCTAGGAAGTGAGGTCTCATTCGACCCACAGACACCTTGGCGATGTCTGTGAATGACTGGCTGACAGCACAGCCGAAGAGAAACACACCTATCTAAAAGATGATCAAAAATAATGATTAGATAAAGATAATATATATGTACACAATTGTATTGTAATACATGTAATACAAGAATTAAACAAAACGCAAATCTTGTTCAGAATAAAAATTGATTTATAACAGATCTGATAATTTCTTAGGTTACTGTTGACAAAATAGCCCTCTTATTTCCAGTATGTAGACTTTTTGTTAGCAGAGAAAGAATGTGCTGCTAGGAACTGATTGGTAACTGATACAGCAATGTCTTTAGATAACTTTTTTTGTCTGCACGGAACCTTTGTTTGAAGCTTACTTCAAAAGCATGAAAATCAGAAGGCTGAGATCTAAATCAAAGCAGCAAACAAGCTGAAGAACACATTTTTCTTGAAACTTCACTTCCTCTAGCGTTCCAGCTTGCGCTGGCTGGTGCCACAACGCCATCCGAGCTCTGATCTACAACGGTTAAAATACTTTGATGAAAGTTCAGTGAATGGCATTTGAGCAAAAACTAGAGCTGACCTGTTTGTAGAGTGCTGCCACGTAAGAATTTCCAACAAATGACTTGGTTCCCACTTGCAGTTGGTGAATCCTGAAGCATTCTCCAACCACAATCTAAAATAAATATTTTGTTAATAATAATAAGACAAGTGTAGATGAAGCTTACAATCACAGTATGGATTTACATGCCAGGCACTATAAAGGAACTACCACATGTGAATGTATTAGTAGGTATCATGCAAAAAAAAAAAAAATCAAACTTGTTTCCAGGATGAGGAGTGAGATTTAGTAGAAGTAATGTGTAATGGGCAAACAGAGTTGCACACAAACATACATAAATAGAAAGCATGGCCTGCCTTTCCATTAGGCAGTTTGGATAGATGAGAGTAGAAAACATGAAAGTGCTACATATAATAATAATAATGTCTACACAATAACGAAAGCTGGGAAGGTAAGTGGAAAATAAAATGATTAAAGCTTAACTAATCACAATGACTTGGAGGGTACATGAGTCTGACTTTGATATAAAAAGGGTTTACGATAAGTCATGTGATGCATGGCTAGAGTCTAGTGGTCCAAACAGGGACTTTCGTGGTATTCCAGCCTGGTGTTAAGTAGTGCTGGGCACAGAGACATCAGTCAAAGCTTTGCCACCTGGAGGAACCTAACCTACAGAGCAGCTACTCTAAGGTCTTCCCCCTCGGGAAAATCTCCCTTCAAAGCCAGTCAAACGATTAAATTGATATTTCTTCTAAGAGATTATGAGAAGTTGATATTTTACCTACTGATGATAACCCTCTTAGTCTATTTTCATTTTTTACATAATTTTTTTACTGCTTAGTTTACTATCGGGAAGTTATTCTGACCAGAAATGGTTGGAAATGTTCCACTCTCCTTTTGTGTTTCACATAGGAATATTGATGTTGCTGTACCATCTTACACCTCCATTTCTTAAATGATTAGTTACAAAGACTCTTTTGATTAATCACACACTGCAAATGTTACAGATTATATGTCCATAAAAATATTTGCTATCATGTTTTTGAGATTTGAGGGTTTTCTTAAAATGGGAGAAATGGGCCATTATCCTTTAGATTTAGCCTCTGGGATTTAAGCAACTTACAAAACTTACTTACAAAACAGAAAAACATTTCTTACAATCCCCCTTTGTAATTCATGAACTGCCTCGTTAATGGCCTATTTTATGTTTTCTGTGTTCTTATCCACAAATTCATAATCCTTACAAGTTACACCTAAAAAAGCTATCCATTGTCATCCTTCTATATGGCACAGCCAGAAAAGCCTTTGTCATACACTTTGACAAAACTTCAGAGTTAAGATAACGCCACTTTTATGAAATTCGTTTTTAAGTTGATTATGAAACAAACTAAGTTAATAGACTATGAATGCTTATCTGAGCCCTGAGGTCAGGTTTCCTGTTTGTAAGTGTTTAAACATTCCCCTGCATTGTGTGGGCAGCTACTAGGCTCACATCCAGAAGAAGCTAATGGAATAGTGTATTCATGAGTCTTCTTGTCACTGAAGTGCTCTGATCAGAGCGGGAGATTAGAGGCACGGAACACATTAGTCTCTAGATTCACAGCATTCACATTCAGAGCTCTAGTCTTTCTCTTCTTCTAACTCACTGTTCCTGGTTTATCTCTGGCTATGTTGGAACTAGGGATGGACGATAATTTGATAACAGTATATATTAATTGATAGACGTGTGGTGCAATAAAAAAAAAGGTTGATAAAAATTTCAATATAAAAACAGAAAAGTTCCCTTCCTTTTTCATTGTAGGCTGTCAGGTAGCTTATTACTAGTAATTTTGAACTGATACAGGATGCACATCAACACTTAATGTAACAATAATGAAGAAAATAAAACACATGAAATACTACGGTCTGCAAGTTGTCATGGTCGGACCTAGGTGGACCAGTGTCGCCTGTGGCTGCTGTTGCTAATATTACCCGCAGCTTTAAAGATGTTATTTCACTCTGTCTTCAGAAGCGAAAACGCTTTCAAAAATACAAATGAAAAACGGGTGAAGGAAGACCTGCTGGTCCCAGCAAGTCTGTGCAAATTTGGCCACAGTACACTCAGCCATCAAAGGGTAGCTTGTTAGGTGTAACAGCTGAACTGAATTAGAATCAGCTTTATTGGCCAGGTTTTTGCACACAAACCAAACCAAAGGTCTGAGCCATTAATACAATAAAGTGTTTTAACACCTTTTGATCGATTAAAAAGTATTGATAAATGTCGGAATTTTAAATGAATAACATTATTCAAATGTTTTTTTCAATACAATAATGGTGAATATTTGTATTTTCTTTTTTTATCAGTATTTACAGACATCACTCAGGTGTCTGTCTGCCTGTCCGTCTGTCACTTAATAAATAGAAACTTTCAGTTATGGTTAAAAAAGGTGAAAATAAAAAAAAGTTTTTGAATAAGGAGCAGAATTTAATTCTGCTTTTTTTATAGCCTATGTGCTTATGTGTCCATTAAGAAATAGCACATAATTACCAGGGCTGCACTTAAAATAAATTTTCTACATTTTTTGATAGTTATCAATAACTATCTATATTAATCTATTTGAGCTTTCTTTTTATCGATCTACGCTTTTTCTATATCGTCCAGCCCTAGTTGGAGCAGACACATACGGTTCAAGCCCAAGTGGAATCTTCTCTCCTAAATGAAGTACCTTTGTGTACATTCATGTTCATCAATTTGTGTGCTCAGGGTTGTAAGAGGGAATGATGTTGGCATGGCAATAGACGGCACTAATGGAAGACAGCTGTCTGAGACGAGCCAGTTTTGCCCACATGTGAACATGCGAGGGGGGCCAGCTAGCCCACTCTAATGCTTCTGCTTTCAATAAGCAGAAGAGCTGAGCTGGTACTGCGTATATAAATGTGTGTGTGTGTATGCCCACTGAGAAGATTGTAACGAGACGGTGGCGAGACGAAAGCTCAGAATAGGAACCCCTAGTCTGGGGACTGTAAACTTCACTATGCCTAACCGTGTGGCACTAATTGATTAGAACATATTTCCACAGCAACCAGCCCCATCATAATTTGCTCACACTGTCTGGAGCAATTCCGTTTTACTTTAGTATAAATGCAGTAATGGGAATGAGATACACCTCGGGCTATAAGGGAGGTCTCAACGTCATGGGAGAGAGCTATGGCACATACCAAGGTACCACAGGGGACACCACATGGTACAAGAGGGGACCAGAAAAATCTCTTTGGTCTTTATCATCTGAGTTACCCCCAACCCTAACTTGTAGGCCTCTCACTACCTCTAACCTACGTAACCAGTCATAATAATAAAGTAATTTCAAAAATAATATTGACTCAGAGAAGCAGTGGAAGAATAAAAGATGAAAAAACAAACTGCAGGATGGAGGTGGGATACATGTACAACCCATTTACAGTGTCCTGTAGAGGATTCTCACATTTTGTTTGCCCAGAGCCACAAACCTCAATATATTTTATTGGGGTTTTATGTGACAGTCCAACACACAAAGTACTGCATAGTTGAAAGGTTAATTAGAATCTGGATGGAATGGCATAAATTTGTATTCAGTCCTGATGTATCCACTGAAACCAATTAGTCCTTAGCTGAATCTCTTTACACATCTAGGGACGGAAATGAATGAAAAGAGTGACATTTTGCCCATCTTTTTGCACAGCTTAGGGTTAATCGCACTGGATGGGGAACATGCGGAAGAAGGGAATCCTATATCTTTTCAGAGAGTATCAATTGGATTAACGTCTGGAATTTGGAATCTGGCTGCAAGTTAAGGGACATTGTCCAGGTGGATGGTAAACTTGTGTTTTTTTTTCTGCTTTCAAAATGTTTTTTTTATTGCCTTTTTCAATTATCACTTTCTTCTTGTAAGAGTTTTTGAATATCTGTTCTTTTCTATTAATTAGATTATTTTGTTTTGTTCTGAACTTTATTTTGGGGTATTAGTCTAAAGAAGGTCTAAATAAAAAGTGCAACTCACAAATTTCAGATTTTTTAAACGTTAAAAGTTTTGAACAATGTCTGATATTCTCCTTCCCTTCCCTACTACTTCGTGTTGGTCTATTTCATAAAATCCCAAAGTTGTTGAAGTTTGTAGATAAAAGACTTCAGGTGGTATTCTGCAAGGCACTGTAATCGGATACGTTTTATTTTTAATGATAAATAAAAAAAGATGCTTGATGAAATGTCCATGAGAGCCATCTAAAAATCTGAGAAGAAGGAAGCAGCAATCAAAGGGAGATGTTATAGGATCCACTTACAGAGACGGTGCCAATAAGAATGCCAACACCACAAAGCACGGCATCACTAATGGTCTCTCCCTCTTTTTTGGGGAAGCGGATGGACTCGTCCGAACAGTAAAACCCGCGCTGGTATGGCTTTATGGTGCTAGTCTCAATGATCAGGAAAGGCAGGCTAGCTACAAAAAGACACAAAGAAAGAGAGAGAGAGAGAGAGAGAGAGAGAAGGGTGGACAGGAAGAGAGGGAGAAAAGAAAGAAAGGCATAAACGCCCCAGGTCAGTGACACGGACATAAACAGGACAGAACAGGAGCAGCACAGGGAGCATGCTGGCACCAGGGGGATCGTGGAACGTCAGAAAAAGGGTTGGGCTTGAGGATACCATGAGTCTACACCTTGGGTCAAAGAAGTACCAGATTTTCAAAGTGTGGTGATAAATCAGTCGTTTCTAAACAGCATTTAATAAACATCTGCACCATCACCCCCTCACAGCTACATCATGAACCTCGAGCCCTCCCTGTTTCTGTTTTGATTGTTCTCCCAACCAGGCGGTCTTTATGGCATCGAGAAGAAAAAAGCCTGGGGAGAGGGACTTACGGACACCATGGGCAGTGTCAGACCAACAGAAACGAGCACTGAAGAGGGCACGGTGCTGCTCTTGTAGGGGTATTTCAGGCTGGCGTCACTGCAGTAGAAACCCCTCTGGTATGGATGAACAGATGAACGATGCAGAACCAGGCTTGGCAGCATAACTACATACACACACACACGCACACATAGATAGAGGAATGAACTCACACATACGCCCAGTTTTTTGTGCAAGTCTGGCTCCGGATACACCTAACAGGGAATTATTCAGTGTCAAATCCACTTACCTGTAAGCTGTAGGAATAAGAATACTGTTAAAACACACATTAACACATAAAAAAAACTTCACAGGTGTATTTGAGCTTCAATTCAATAAGCTGTTGACTCAGCAATAAGCTGTTGATTCAGCAATAAGCTGCTGACTCAGCAAACTCTCTGCTGCTGCCACTGTTGACAAGCCATTAAGAGCTCCTCATTAAGGGTTCCTCCTTAGAATCACTCCCTCCTGACTGAACAAACTGAGACTTTGCCCATCTATAAGGACAAAAGAAACTCATTAACAAGGGAGCTGTGTCATGGGATGATGATCTAAAGTGAGTGCTA
Source organism: Apricaphanius iberus (assembly GCA_028564705.1). NCBI lineage: Eukaryota > Metazoa > Chordata > Actinopteri > Cyprinodontiformes > Aphaniidae > Apricaphanius > Apricaphanius iberus. The sequence goes on from JAPXFQ010000256.1 coordinate 2,189,335, forward strand.
CAGTTTAATAAGACTTTTACAGAGAAATGCAAGTGTCTGTTGAAGAAAAGTTAAAAGCATTAACACTAAATATACCTTTTGCATTTTTAGAAGCTTTTTGATATTTAGCTTTTGTTATGTAGCTGAGAACCTCTTGAAAATGATCCAAACATATGACCTGACCAACAGAAGTGGTTCACCAGAAAAGACAATCAAGCTCTTACGTGGTTAATTTACCTAGAAATAAATCCTATGGATCCTATAATGGAAATGGTAGCAATAATAATATTATTTAGATTTTTTACCCACTGAATTAATTTACTATAATTAAAAATTGTGTTTAACGAAGCAGTTCAGGCAAAAATACTGAAAAAAACACTTATTTATTTTAAGACTTTTTAAATGTCTTTACCAGGCATGCAAACAAATCAGTCCAATATTCTTTTCTTTTTACAAATAGATAAGAGATTAATTTGGAGAAGTATTAGCAGTCTTTTTTTCTCTCTTTTCAAAACCTTATTTTAAGAAATTGCAAAAAAGGAAAGGTATGATGGCCTACAGTATTTTTGCTCCAAAACCATACACACAAACAGACAAACTAAACTGAAAATCCTGTCCAATTCGAAGAAAACAAACACAAGTCTCCAATAAAAGTAATACATGTAAAACCAAACTAACTCTAGCCTGGGACTTAGAAGATCTCCATGAGGGATTTTAAAAAGTGTGAAACCCAAGGAAAACAAAAGCAAGCCCACCCGACTCTGGAACATTTTTCGCATGAGAACATGTTTTGGCGTGGATGTGCATGGCCGTAGTTACTCATAAACACAGAGAGCAGAGGACACGAAGGCATCCCGACGAGCCCCTCGCAGAAACACCAGTATATACATTCAATGTCTGCAGAGAGAGCATGTCTGCCCACAGTTATGTGGTTAGCTCAAATCACACACAGGGGCTTTTTCCACATTAGAATTAAAGTCAGAGATCTGATCATGAAAGTTTCTAATTCGTCCAAGAACCACAGCTGTCGTCTACCCAGCGATCAGATTGGAAGATTGTGTTACTGGTGTGTTCTGCAAAAACAAAACATTCACCAGAAACCACTTAAATTAAATTCTAAGGACCCTTACAGCACATTTCTTACGCATGCTGGTGAAACATGCCCTCTCAGCTCTCAGACGCACATCCTGCTACAGGCAGAGAACAGGGAGATGTTGTCTCAGGTGTGTCTATTTGGCAAAAGCCAAAAAGAAAATAACGTGAAAATCAATGGTATAGGCAAACCCTTATTGAATGATGATGAGTTAGCAGGTGTACCTGTTGAATAGAAGATGGAACGGACCATTGCAACAAAGTTAGGCAGTTTGAAGTTTTTTGATCTCAAGTCGTTGCGCTTAGTTCTGAAGCTGCTATTGGCTGGTGGTTTTCTTGTGTAAAATTGAACTGACCCACCATGACATCCATCTATTTTCCATCTGCTTATTTCTCACAGGGCCTCTGGGCGGGGGGACGCACACACTCACACCTAGGGAAAAATCTGGCTTACAAATTTAACTTGCATCTTCTTTGGGATGTGTAATGAAGCAGGAGTACCCGGATAAAACTCAGTCCTGCATGATGTTGATGTAGGGCACGTAAAGTCTTTACTGCAAGGAAAAACCTGTGCACCATGATGTCAAAGTACACAAAGGTGTTGAGAAAATGACTGTTGAGACAGAAACTTTCCATCATACATTTTTTAAAAGTTTCGAAACCACAGAAATGATATGATGGAACTCTTTGGGCAGCTTTATGTCAGTCGCCAAACATAATTTCTGGACTGCCAAGCTACTTTTATATCCCTTTGTTGACACTAACCCAGACAGTCATCCTGCTCTTTCTAATGACATTGTGAAAGCCCTTTACATGATGCAGAATGTCTAAGTGTGAATTTTAACATCTCTGTCTTTAATGTTTCTCTCTGCAGCGGTTACCAAAGGTCAAACGGGTGGGATGGTCACTCAGCCAGACACCTGCATAAACAGTATGCAGCACAGGGCTTCAGAAAGCTTGCTGGTGGGACCACACAGGGCTGGGTCAGGCTTTGGTGGTGTCTGCACACCAAGCTGTCCACACACACAGGGTTAGCTTTAGGTGAGCTCAGAATTACAGAGCCAAGGGAGGGCAGGACCGTCAACATAACCTAAGATGGGCTAATACAAATCCAGATATGGGCGTCTCTTTATACGTGTCTGGTGGCTTGTCACTTAGCGACAAATAATGCTTTAAGCAAGGCATCAACACCTACATGTTAAGTCTATATGTATGTTTTTGATTAAAGACAATTTTGGAAATAGGGCTGTGCTTTCTCTCATGGAACTCTTGAAGGATTTTCTTCCTTTTGGACATTTGCCATCTTATCCATCCCTCGGCTACTCACGGAGGGGGAATTCAAATGCAAATAAGCAGAAGTGAAAAAAAAGGTCAGAAACACTTAGCCACAAACACGTACACGGCAACCAAATAAAGGCTTTGCCGATTGGAGAACACCATGGGAAACTCTGACGAGCTGAACGACTGAAAGACTAAAGTGAGATCGAGCGGTTGACCATCACGACACTCTATTGATAATTAATGAAAGACTCTCTGTGTGGATGCTACCCAGCCCTGAGATGCCAAGCTGTTTTCTTCTCCCCCCTGAGAACAACCTGTTATGTGGTTATGTGGGCATTCTCCTCATACCACAATCCATCCATGACACTCTTCCTGCTGGAAATTGATGACTTGGGCACGGAAACATGTGAATTTTTGATCTTTTAAAAGGCTTTACACATGTGATATTTACAGTTCTTAACACTCTTGATGTCTCCAGATTAGTTGGTTCAAAACTATTAAGCTAAAGACCAAACTGGACCTAAACCATTGTAAAACAACTACAATGTAAAAATCACCAAAACAGTTTATACAAATGGTATTTTGTATAAACTTCTGCTGTCAAATTTACATATCATGGTTATTTCCAAAGATTATTTACACAGAAATTGGAGGTATGAATATCTTCCAGGGATAAGCATGTACTGAGGAGGTAAAGCATTTCCTACCAGACTAGCTACCTAATACAAAAGTAAAGCACTGTAAAAACAAAAAAAAATAGTTTTGTTTTTTACACTCCCTTACTTTTTCCTGACATGAAATCCTTTACATGTCTTCCAAAGGTAATTGTTTCAGCAGAAGTGCTTGTGTCAATAATTATTCACGTCTTTCTAAGGTTCATTTGTTCATTAACACAGCAGATGTCCGTGCAACCTGGCTGCAGAAAGAGAAGCTGGCCCTTTAAATAGCTCCGGTTTCCATTATTATTATTTGTGGTTAATCAGCAGTTGCAGTGTTGGTTAGCTATGATAGCTTGTCTGTTAGCTGAGGGCAGGGGTTGTGTGAACAAAATATTTTCCATTCACAGTTTTTAACAGTGAAGGAAAAATCAGAGGATCAATGGCCATTTTGACAAGAGTGGAAATCCCACCCTTGACCACTTTGTGCAGACAAAGGGACACCAAACCCAATGCATCTCACTATCCCCGAGCTGACAGTGCATGGGGAACGCATCTGTGACCGCACTGGGCTCAGACCGGAGGTGACAGATCCCTGCAGCTTAACCCCTGATGCAGAAGGAGCGCATGCTGGGATTTCATCCCTCTCAAGCATCATCTAATTACTTCAATTAGAGAAAAATTCAACAGAAATGTGGCAACAGAGCGTTCAGCTCTCCATTCCGCTTTCAGGCCCCAGCAGGTGAAATGTTGATAATTAATACATGTAGCTTTTTTAATTGCTCAATGTGTGATGGCACGATGTGGAGTCTGTGTTGAGTTAGTTCGGCTTGAATATTAATTTAAATAAAAGACGATTAATTACCTTTGAATATGTTATTATTATCATATTAAAGATATGATAATAATCATATATTTTACCCATCACTCATCACTCATATCTTTCATAAAAATAGATTTTGACTGGATTTTTTGACCCCGTCAGTCAAAATAAATAAAAATAAAAAACTGTAAGGTGACCTCCGGTCAAAGCTAACCTGATATAAAAAATTGAAGTAAAAGATTGTTGCATTCTTAATCATCTACTCTTTGCAATTCCTGCTTCTCATCGCTTGCTACCAAAGACGTCTTCATTGCCTTGAATGTGGAATTCTAAATAATTTGCACATTTTGTTGTTTTTAACAAAGCAATTTGTACAACCATTAACACAAAAAGACATGTTAGCATGTTTTTCAGCACTCTATATGCACGAGAGAGCAGGGAGTGACACAGACCGATAATCCGTTTATAAATAACCATCTGATCCAAAATGGGATAATTTAATGGTAGGGTGTTTTTAAGATTGGCTCCACCAAAACTAGTCGTTATCTTTACTGGGGGGAACAAACTACTAAATGAAGACACCACAAATATTATCTAAAACAAATATTTATAGTTTATAATATTTAAACAAGACCTCACTTCCTTAGGCTACGTCCACACTAAGCCGGATAAGGTTATACGGGGAGTTAGACGCCTAATGTTATCCACTCAACACAAGCATTTACGGCCCGTTTAAGGTCCGTTTAAGTTCCCATGATTGTGCAATCCCATACCGACCTGTGCAAATATTGGGCATGCGTGAAAAGACGCGTATAATCTACGTGACGCCAGCGCCTACATAATTTATACAAGAAGCTCTACAGCACAATACATATCTGCTTGTCCCGTTAACCGAAGAGAACAATAGCTGCTCAGAAGAAGAGAGAGTTTTTGGTGTGGACAGACGACGAGATCAATTTATTACTCTTCGCTGTTGTCTTTGTCTGTAGTGTCGTATTGTTATTGACGCAGCATTCATTGACGCCACTTCCTTTCATTATCCGGGGAAGCTGTCCACACTAGGTCATTTAGCCGTTGAATTAAGATTTACACGGCTCTCTTACCCGGCTAATAGTTATACGGCCACAGACCTTAAACGACGCCAGGTTAGTGTGGACGATAGGGGGGTGTAGACTAAATAATTATACGTTTAAAGCATTATCCGGCTTAGTGTGGACGTGACCTTAGGGTCCTGAATTATCTGTTCAAGTCTGCAAGTAGTGGTGTGAAGAAATATTACCTCTTTTATGGCAGAAGAATAAAGAGCAAGTGACCTTTTGAGGGTCCTGTTGACCCAAACAGAGGAAGAGTTAGAGACGTGGGAGTGTCAGAGAAACAGTGAAGGGGAAAGAGAGAAAGAAGTGGGCAGGCCTGTTGGCCAAGGCTTGTGGTTCATCACTAGATTTAAAAAGCATTCATTTCACTAAATCTGTTATATAGTCAGGAACATTTAGTAATGACTCACATTTTAGAAATCCCTTTAAAAGGGAAAGTCCAGCTTTGGTTCCACTACGCCCAAAGCGTAAACAGTTGTTTCAACCCATTTACTTGTGTTATTTTGTTTTACTTTGTTGGAGATCTTGTACATTCGGCGCTGTTAGGGCAAATGAGGCTTGCGTGTCATGAAGCCACTGAAATTCTTTTAAGTGCCAAAAACAGGCGTCTGAGATTAATCAGAACATACAAAGATCTGCAGAGGTCCTCAGAAGTAGAAAGGGAAAGGCCAGAAAGTGAGAACGGCATATCCAAAGTGGGTGGCTTGTTGGGTTTGGGAAAAGTTCTATTTGTCTTATCAGATTCCAACATGCATTTCTCTCTTTTGGCCTATGAGGAGAACAACTGCAAACCGCTAAAAACTACATACCGCAGGTCAGAAGGAGGCTTTTCTCTTTGGCTGGTTGAATTTGTGTTTTTATTGCTGAGGTCACGGCAGGGCCTTTATGCGAGCGTAAGGGTGTGTGTGTGTGTGTGTGTGTGAAACCAAAACATTTATTTTCCATCTGCAAATCCACTCACATGTTCACACTAGGCTGGCTGAGAGAAATTGTATGTGAAATCTGTGGAGGGGGTTTATATATGTTATGTTGTTTGTGTCTATGCGTATGTTTATGTGACAGGATTATCTTGCTGTGCCTCTTTTTTGATTGGCTTTGCAGTTAAAGTTACTACAGTTGGTTTGAAGTTCTATTATTGAAACCAGCAGTGTAAGATAATGTGACAACTTCAATAAGATCTTTGGCATTTGATTTAAACATATCTTCATTAGCTTTTTATTCCGATTTTTTTGTGTGAAGAAGAATGGGAAGGTCTCGATTATTTAGAGATTTATCACAGAGCAGGAAACAATAGCCATTCCAATGCCAACTCAAGCTATGTGTCACTTTAAAAGGTTAATTCTTCCTGACACGGAACTGATGCCCCAGTAGAACAACACCTGCATGTCCGCCGAGTCTACACTGCTGACCTCTCACCACTCACGCATCATTCTCCATTGACATTTTAATGTGCTTTCATGGCTTTTGGGGGCTGAAGTGGAATGATATTGTTATCATGGCGAGTGAGTCCTATAGTCAGCAGTGAGTGAGAGGTGAATGGAAGGCGTGGCAGACCAGAGGAAGAAGTATTGTGGACAGGGCTAATGGAGGATTTCCTCCTCCTGTCTCTCCAGCACACCAATATGACCTTTCCTGGCAAGGAGTGGGAGAATGCAGAGGAAGGTTACAAAGGGCGGAGGCCACAGTGGACTTGACTTCATAGACTTACCCAATAAATCAGTGAAACTTTGCCCTATTTACTCCTTTTATTTCTTTTTCTGATTGTTTAGCTGATTAAAATGAAGCTGGACAGCCAGTGGTCCAGAAGAACGACAACCTCTTCAGAGCTTAACACTACCACTGACCATGTGTGTAGATTTGTAAATGTTTTCCTCACACAAATTTGTTTTTTTTTTGATTAAAATAAATAATTGTTTAAATAGTAACTTATCTAAAGGTTTTGACTTTTCTCACCATAAACCCCGAGAAAGCCTGATTTGTAAATACATGTTTTTGAGTCTGTTGTTGGAGCGTGCTAATAAATCCAGCCCACAAGACGACATATTACTGGGTTCACGTCAATCTATCAAAAACATTTAGGAAAATAACTGTTCTAAAATAACCCTAAGTGAACCCCTAGTGGTTACTGTGTTGTTGTTTTTTATAAAAGCACATGTCTATCCAGTAGATTTGGAGGACTTTGTTGCACAAATCTGACATGTTCAGTTGTTCCATTAATTTAATAAATTCAACTATGCAACAAGAGGAAGGTCTCCTAAAATGTTAGATTTGTTATGTTACCTGTCTCCAAAGTTCAATAAAATAAAAGAAGGAAATTTAAATTTACATGCCACGGTTTAATTACGAAATGGTCTGTTACCAAACGGACGCACGAAGGGATGTAACAAGGCATGGTGGGAATATTTATTGAAGAGGAGGTGAACTTCTCCAGAGCCCAATTTAACCCACCATCATGTTGCCTGGGTTGTGCATGTACCCAAAATACTGCTAGATAACTGACTTGAAAGTCAGTTATTTTTTAACCATGTGCTGTCAGTCAATAAGAAAATAATAAGAAATAGTTATTAGTTGACTGTAAATTTAACAGGATAACTGAAGTACTTCTTCCTTTTTTACTTCAAAATAAGAATCCCAAACGTCAACTGGAGTGGGTGCTTACACTCATGATGACTGGAACTTCTCATTGACTAGGCATATTTAACTATTTTATGGTGACAAGATCTTAATATACTCCTAATATAGATATGTTACATTCTTTTTTGTGTGTGTATTTGTTCCAAGTCCATTGTGGAAACCACTGTCCTATTTTTAACACTCAGACATGGATGGACGTGCACACTCCGTACCCTGATCTCCACTGGGTAAGGACTTGAAGTTATATGGTATGTATTTGACACTGTGTGCATAATGGGTAAGTGAGACATGAGAAGAATACCTTTGTAAGGATCTCTTGGGTTTTCAATGTGCGTGAAGGCTTCCACAAGTTGCAAATAAGAGTGCATTCGCAATCTGTGTCTAGAACTCTAATATGTTTGTCTGGGTGTGATTAGCACTGTGTGCAAACAGTGAGAGTGAGGGTTTCTGATAAGAATAAGATAAGTAGTGGTTAGCTGCCAAGTGCATTTGTTAGTGGATGTAGCCTTGATAAAGTGATGGCAGGTGAGCAAAAGGGAAGCCGAGTTGCATCGATACCTGGGCGTAAAGGTGACAAAGCCTTTATCTTTAGGTCCATAAAGTCACAGCTCTGAACATGGGAGGTGCTCTGGGAATTTGCGACTGGAGTGCATCATTTAATTGAGGTTCATGACAAACTGCTCACATAAGAGTCAACATTGAGGGCTCCAATGTTGTTATGACACTGTACTGTAGCATGAAAGGGCCAAAAATGTCAGAGTGACACTGCTTATTATGCTTTATCTGTGGGAGTGTGACGCTGGGTGTGTGGCTGTTAAAGGGAATTACTGTGGTTCCACTGGCAACTTCCCCAAAGCCTCTCTCAAACAATTTCAACTTGTGGACCACAAAGGACTTTAACAACGTCCTTGCAATCCAAATAAACAATCTGGGCTCCATAAAAACCACCCAAGCTCCATGCATTTACATAATCACTGTTTAGGAAAAGATACACTCATAAACATGAACTTGAGCATGCGCAACGGCGTACCGATACAGATGTTTGGCTCAGGATGTCGCTTCATTGTTTCCACTGGCTGCTGAGGTGTGACAAACATGTACACACACACACACACAAGCCTGTGCGCCGTAACACATAGGAGTGGCTGAGATCAGCAGAACTGAGCATACAGTGAATCCCTGTCCTTTTCCCCCTGTCAGTGAGAATGCCACAGCAAACGGGAGGCCGCAGGCCAAAACGTGCTTACTCATAAAGATTTTATTCATAGGAATAAATGCCTTTAACACACAGGCATCTGTTTGGGACACTCTCGAGGGGGACTCCTATCAGCAGGCACCTGTGCATGCAGCATCGGCATGCAGGTTCCAGGCCCTCTGTTGCTGTTAGTCTTGGGGGCTCATATGAAGAGCTGCTCTGTTCAGCACTGTTTCAGGAGGAACCTTCTCTGATCCATATTTCACTATATGTGTAGAAAGAGGACGATAATGAATTTAAGGAAGCTCAGTTACAGCTCTGACTGTTTAAAGTGCAGCATGAACGTGCAGCTGTTCCAATGAAGCGAAACCTGAGCAGGGCCCAAAGGCCAAACAGGGCTGATGGGCTGGAAGGGCGATTAGCTGGTACTGCCATAACGCTATTATTACCTCCTCATGTAAAAGTCTCACTGTGGAGAGGATCTGAACTTTTTGAAATCTGACTCGTCTTATCTGGACCAAAAGATGCAAAACTTTGTTCTAAAGTGTAACAGTTTTACATATATACAGAGACTTGTAAATATATTTATGTCACTTTTTTCATTACAATCAAAAAAATTTGCTTACTTTATTACACGTTATAATCAACTAAAATTAGAGCATAACTGAGAAATGGTAGGAGAATGCTAAATTGTTTGCAAATACTTTAACAACTAGAAATTTGTCAAATGTAGCATGCACTTATTTGCACCCTTCTTACAAACTCTGATACCCGTAAATAAAATACAACAGCCTTCTGTGTGTAATTTAATCTCACTATAGATCCAGCTGTTCCGTAAAGGCCGCAGAGGTTTTCTAGAAAACAGTGGGTAAGGAAGTGCATTTGGGAGACTAAGCAGAGAGAACCCAGTAGAGAGGTCAGAGAAAAAGCAGTGGAGAAGCGTAATGCAGGGTTAAGTTAAAAAACATCTCAAGCTTTTAGCTTTTCACAGTGCACCGTTCAATCCATTATCTGATAATGGAAGGAGGCACAACCGGAAAACACCTTTAGAGGTTTGCTAAGAGAAGAATTCTATATGACCATTTGGAAAATGTATTAATTTTTTAAAGATTGTGTGGCCGGTGGTCCTTATTGATTAGTAGTGTGTCAGGAAGAAGAACAGATAAGCGATAAATGACCCAGGTCAGGAACTGAACCCAGATCAGCTGTGTCAATGGTTTTAGCCTCTTGCGTGTGTGCTGAGCCACACAGTGCCACAAGATAAGCATTTTATTTATAATTTCTGTAACAAGAACTTTAGTTCTATTATTTAATTTAAAAAAATAAAACTAATCTAACTGCAAAAAGTGGATCAATGTATTATTTTCACATTTAATTTTCATACCTTTTTGACCCAAACTAAAAGTGAGCACAAAAACAGCATTATCTAACTCTGTAGAAGCGGCACTTGCAGATCAGGCAGGTTAATCAGTTGACAGGAGGCTGTTAGTTGCATACTCATATGGTCGGATGGAACCAAAGTTTCCATTTTAACCCTGCATGTAAGGATTTCTAATACTGAGCCCCCCTGAACACATCATATCCACTGAGATACAATGATCTGTTAGCATCATGCAAGTAAGGATTCCTTTCTTAAGCATCGACAGAGTAGATTTTAGGGGAAAATGGATGATGCTAAAGACATGGTAATCCTGAAACCTGATAGAGACTGCGAAATAATTTGTGAGTCATATTCCTTCCTCTTCCTAATTATGTGTATGGTGTTGGTCTATCACACACAATCACAATAAAATCCCTTGAGTAACAATGATGAACACTTTTGTGTTGCTAGCAATACTTTTGCAAACCACTACATCACGGTTCCTCATTATCTGCTGAGAAAACAGGTAAAAACTGGTGCTACCATGTGAAAGCATCTAAAAGTTTCTCTAACTTAACGGCGATGCACCATTCGGCCTGTTCTCATCACTGTATGCAAACAGGATGAGGCTCTGTAGTTGCAGCTCAGATAAGGCCAGCGCCAATAAAGATGCTGACCCGATTACCACATAGCGCTGAGCAGATAAGGAGCACTGCTCGACAAGATGGCAAGAAGCAACAACGGCCATAAGCTTCTGGTACATAATCGAGAGGCCTTGAGAACACAATGAGGAGATACTTATGCCCTCTCATCCTTATCCCATTCACTAACACCCCGCCCTTGCAGCTCCCCTCCTCTCCCTCCATTTCATCCTCCGTCTGTCTGCCACAGGCCAACTGGTCCTCGTTAATGAAACAAAGAGCACTGAGATGCATCAAAAGGGGCATTGTTCTCAGTGAAACAGGGAAATCTCCATGACCCCCCACCCACCCACCATCCCTTCCCTCTGCTCAATCTCTGGATGCACACAGTATGCATGCACAAACAAATCTAAGGATTGTAATGCTGTAAGAGAAAGTGACAGACAGAGGGGCCAGTGTAACAGCGGGGAGGCCCAATGAAAGGACACAGAGAAGTAATGAGGCCTACAGCTTCACATCATCTGCTGCCTCAGCTCTGACTGACAATAAATGCTTCATCTTTGTTTCCCCTTAGAATCGATTCATGAAGCAAACAAAACTCAAAATACAGAGAAAAAGCTGGATAGTGACAGAAATCTTGATGGAACTTTTTCTTTTTTTGCAGTTGTGAACATTTAGAACTCGTGCCTTACCTCCCTGCCCACACAGAAAACTGCATAAAATATACATTTAGATTACTTTCTGGAAACTTTAACACAAGTTCAAACACATCCACGGATCAGTGCTAACAGCGGTTTATAGCAGGGTCCTCCCCAGTAATCCAAAATGCTCTAAATAAGCAGTCTGAAGGTGTTTATACAGGAGGGACATAATCACAGACGACAGCATGGAAACAGACCGGAAGAACAGAGGATTTACTGCCTCATCGTTAGAAAAGTGCCAATGATGGGGCAGTGCGTGATGTAGAGGTGGAGCAGCCGCCCCATGTTCAGAAGTCTTTGATGGAGCCATCCGGGGATACAGGTCTGACTCTGGAACCTCTGCTGCATGCCCCCACCCCCATCTTCTCACCCTGCCAATTTCCTGCCTCACTACTGCAAATCAAACCCACTAGTGCCGCAAAAACAGTGCAAACGACAAGCCATGGTCTTTGTTTTATTGTGCAATCTGATTGTTTGCCAGGAGGGCGAGTTGAATGAGATGAATGTGTCTGATCTGTGTTAAGAATCATGGATCATCAGTAAGCTGCCTTTAGCTTGTCCACGGGAACCACAGGGAATACGAGTAAAACGCAAAAGCACAACAAAACGGGCCACATATGACTTTCATATGCTGCCCACGAGACGCTTCAGCCCGTAGGCCTCTACTGCCCATTTATTGGCAACTCTTAAGCCTCTAAATCTACATCATGAGCCCTCAAAATACACACACTCACACCCACGCGCCTTTAATCACAGCCCTGTGTAGACACTACCCCCAGGGTTTGGTCTGTAAACCTCATGCGTGAACCAGCCACGTGTTCCGGTGATGGGCAGAATATGTTACAGAAACATGTCTGCCTTTTTTACCCCATCTGCTCTCCATCACACCACACACAAACATACATTCAGGCACAAACACACGTTTTGCATGCCATTCATTCTTGAGGAGGTAGGAGCCACTGTTGCTAGAAAACATCTGCTGATCTTTATCTTGTTACATAATGCAATGATTCCCCTTTGCCAGGGGACGGTCGTCACCATCTTAACTTGTCCTTACCTCACCTTGGCCTGCAGCCATAGGACAGACACAAAGCATTATCCCCTACAAGTCAGCCTTTAAAAGGTAAACACAGCTAGGTAATCACACCAGAAGTAACTCTTGAACTTTTTCACATGCTGTCCTCTTACAACCACCAACTTTAATAGATTTTGCAGGAATTTCATGTAATACACCAACACACAATAAGACAGAATTGTGAAGAAGAAGTAAAAGAATATTTTTTTTTTCGTATGATTTTCCAAATCCAAATAGGAAAAGTATGGAATGCATTTATATTTAGCATCAGTTATTCTGATACCCCAAATTCTAATCTGTGCAACCCTCACAGAAGATTAAATTTAATTCAGTTTAACTCAATTCAATTTGGTTTATTTATATAGCACTAATTCACAACACATCTGAAGGCACTGATTGGAAGGTATGTATGACTGAACTGAAAGGCCATTAAGTTTTTAGTCATAGGAAATCCAGCAGGCTGTATCGAGTCATTGACTTGTAGCATCCACTCCTTCGACAAATGTTTAGCAACAGCAGACAGTCGCCTGCGTTGTCGTTGACCAAGGAACAAACAGGTCAGAGAGAAAGTTGTGAGGAAATGTAAAGCTGTGATATGTTTTAAGCCATTTCTTAAGCTTAGAAATCTCAAAGTTCTGCTGAATTACTTATTCTAAAATGTAAATAAATTAGTATGGTATACTAGTATGAATGTTAGCAACAAGCCATAGCAGACACGGTAAAAATGTGGACAAAGGTGTGCTGAACTATGACAAGTCTTTTTTAAGACTTACATACACCAGAAGTGTGATGCAGGAAAATAGAACACACCTCATCACTCTAAACACTTCAAATCCCCCATGATACATGGTAGTGGCACCAGCATGCTTTGGTGGAAGCTTTAGCAGTGCCATTTAAGATGGTATTTCTTGATGATAAAATTAGTTAATCTAAGTAACGGGAAATCCTATGGGGAAACCAATTGGAGGCTACAAAAGACTTCAGCCTGGACAATAATGTGCAAGACTATTATTTTTAATATTTCAAATTGAGAATCTGTAGAGAAAATTTAAAATAGACCTTCAAAGATGCTCTCCATTCCAACTGATAAAGTGTCACCAATTGTGCAAACATTTCCAACCCGTTATAGACGTGCAAAGCACGTTGAAATGTGTCTCAAAAGACCTCCATCTGTGTTGCATAAAACTATCTGTTTTTTCTTCATTGCCCTGTTGTACACTACTCTGTGTTGGTAAATCATATTAAAACTTCTGTCCAAAACTGTTTAATTTTTTGGTTTTAACTAGGGATGTTCGATATTTGCTTGTTTTTTTTTTTTCGATACACCAATTTAGTCTAAACATTTATTCCTGATACAGATATGAACCGATATCCCTGATAGACGTCTACTTAAATGTTCAAGGTTGGCTCAGAAATTCAAAAGCAATAGAATATATCACAAGTTTTGCCAAATAAACAAAAATATCTTAAATAACTATACATCTAATCTTTAATAATTTGACACTTTGAGTTGGAAGAGAAGTAGCTGAAGAGTTTATATTTAAAACCCCTTTACATTCCTGCAATTTTCAACTGAAATATTTTTAAAATGCGTATCAAATTAAAATGAAAGCTGTTCCTGAACCAGATGTAAGTGCTATTTTTACTAAGTAATATGATTTTGAATACGCTGGAAAAGATTAAATATTATGTTCACATGTTCTACAAATACAAGCTTTAAAAGTGGCTTTTAATATCTATATTCTGTATATGTACATTGAAGGGGCGTTTAGAAAACTGGCAGATTTGACCTGAAAGTATGCAACATACCACTCACTGGACATAGGAATGCTATGTAAAGTAAGGTATAAAAGTCATGATATTAAAAAAGTAAAAAAAAAACGATAATTGATCATGTATTTTAATGCCTATATCAGCTGATAATATCTGTAGGCAGATTTCAGACATTCCTAATTGTAATGTCACTAATGACATAGAAAGTCAGTGTACTACAAATGTATATTTATAATATGTAGGCCAATCTTCCATGTTACCTTTGAGCTTATTGACTAGGCAGATTCAGACCAAGACAGTGTCATTGTCGTAACCTGTTCACATAGAAGACGCAAGATAATCTGTTGACCTCTCTGTAACATACATTTGTAGAAAGTGATCAGTTCTGATGAAAACCATAATTTATTACTCTGGACATCTGTCCTCTGGGCTGTCTCTGCTGACTATATAAGACAGAAAACTTCTTTTTGGTCCCTGCAGGCTCATTCAGCTCTAAACATATTTGCCCTTTTTTAAGGTCAGTAGCTTTGGATGGGAGCCTATATTTGGGTTTGTGTGCATGGACCTCCCACTTTCTGGCTGATTACAGTTTGCTTGTAGACACTTGGTAAATTGTAGTTATCTACTGCTCTCTGAAAGCTGGGTTTCTAGGAAGCGCCGCACAATCCTTTAATTCAAATGTGACTTATTTTCTAGGGCTTAAAAAATAAAAATGAAAAGTATAAACACGCATTTACCTAAATTATTCTTCTACACGTAGTTCCCCCTTCTTATTTATGAGTCTATCCTCTCTTGGCTCTTAAGATGAGGAAGGAGTGACAAAGAGATGGAAAGGGAGGGGAGGTGAGGCTGGATGTGGAGTGCGAGGGGAGAAAAAGAAAAAAACAAAACAGGGACAGGATCTCATTTCACAACCACACCTTCCCCTGACCTACAATACCTTTCCGTTTCCCACCCTTTCCTGAGCTCCACGACACACACATCCTGCGCCCCCTGGTTCACGCACTCCCCCAGATATCTCAGTAAGAGTCTGTGGGCAAACGAAGAATTTGAGAAATTCTGGAAAACATTTGCTCCAACTTAAAGCATCCAAGGCCTGGAGGGCTACAGGCTAAATCTCCAGCTTCAATGAGGGGATTCTGTAACTAACTTCTGTGAGGGTTGGAGGTAAGAGATATAAGGTTAGGCCTTCAGGGGCAACTGTTGAAATGGATTACCCATGACGAACAGGACATAATACTTTAGAGATCACAGACCTTTGGGTAAGAGATTTGAAATGCTTGTGGTAGCCTTAAGACACAGAAAAGCCTTTAAAAGAAAAACCACAAGACCGAGCAGCGATCCTGGATGGTCTGAAATGGTCAGCCTTCATTTCAAATTCAGAACCATGTCTGCGCACATGCAAACACCCAACCACGCAATACATTATTTTCTTTCGCATTGTGCAATAACTTAATCAGAGTTTAAGTGCAGCCTACATTTAGAACGCACAGTTTCCTGAGAGCTCAAGTGGCCGTCGTTTTCGCTGAGTGTTTTCACAATAAACATGTTGCGAAACTGCACATTGCTGGTTCCAGCGGACAGTGCGTCGCCAAACACAGAGAATAAAACACAGTACTCTGTGTATTTATAGTGTAAGTGTGTGGTGTTGCTCTGTAAAGGTTGGAAGCTCAGGCTCAGCTGCCAGGATTATAGGTGGTGACTCTGGTCGTCAGTAGCTGAGTGTTGAGAAGGATTTGGCTTCATATTTTCTCCTTGCATATGCCTCAATTACAGTGCTGTGAAAAAAGTTTTGTCGCCCTTAAAGTTTTTCTTCTGTTTTTTTTTTTTTTTTCCTTTTTGTTTTGTCAAACTTACATGTTTAAGATCCATCCATCCGTTATCTATACCAGCTTATCCTTGCAGGGTCACATGGGGGTGCTGGTGCCTATCTCCAGTGGTCACTGGGGGAAAGTCAGGGTATACCCTGGACAGATTGCAGGAACACGAACAGGCACACGAACAACCATGTACACTTAAACGTAAAGGGGATCTTAGAGAGACCAGTTAACCCAACAGTCATATTTTTCTGGACATTACATATGTTTGACAGTTGATATGTTTTTTTTTCTGAAACGCTGTGTCGGTTTACGACCGATGTTACAAAATGCAAACCTTTAAAAGGTTTTTGTGACCACCTGGATGAGTATTTTGAGACCTCTTTGAGTAGTTTTAGTGGGAGGACCTTTTCGGGGATGGTTCTTCACTGGTCAGTCTTTTCTACATTTGTGGATGGCTCTCACTGTGGTTTTCCGAAGCCAAGAAAATTCTAAAAATGGCTCTGCAACTCTTTCTAGACAGATAAAGATCAATGGATTTATTTCCTATCTGTTTAATTTTTTTATAGATTGGCCCATTTTAGCCTACTTCATGTTTTCAGGCAGGTTCAGAGAGTGACCATGCCTGGAATGTTGCTACTGAAACATTTAAGGGTGACCAAAAAGTAAATGCACGAAAAGAAACTTGAAATACTTTTTTCACAGGATTGTAAATGAAGTTGTCTTGATCAATATTTCCCATGTTTATTATTAATGACCAAACTTAATTCATGCAAACCGACTCATTAGCTGTACGTGAGGTTATGTGATGGTTGGGTTGACTGAATGATGACACTACCCACACTTTGTGTGGACCCCATCTGGCTGGCATTAACTAATTAAAGCTAATGGAGTATTAATGTATGAGCTGAACACGGAGTGCATCCATCCTTTTTCTGAAACACAGAGAACAAAAGCTGTTCAACAACACCAGGCCTGCATCTGAGCCCCCTGCACGCCCGCATTCCTTGGTCCTTATTCTGAATGCCTGATAACCCCCACCCTCCCTTGGGCTCTCTTTTACCTCTCCACCCCTACACCCACCCACCTACCCTCTAAACCGCTAAAGTGGGCCAACCAATAATCACCCAAGAGCCAGACTGTGTTTAGCATGACAAAAGAGAATTTATGCGCTCATTTGCAATCGTATGTTTACGTGAGTTTGTGTGTGTGTGTGTTTACAAGCATACTTTGTGTGTGTGTGTGTTTGATTTTAGATGAACAAGCATAGGAAGTTGGTTTATGCAGGAAATTCATTCCACATGTGCTGAAAGCTCTTCCACATTTTTACGAGCACGGATGAAACGCTGTATCTCTGTCTGGGGGTTCTTTAACAGGCAAACTGGTGTAAATGGAAAACTCTGCATCTGTCTGGCAGATCTGCTGTCATTCTGGAGTTTTTTTTTAAAGGGAACATGGAGTTAATCTGCACCATTTGTAGCAGCCTAGGTAGTAAAAGTTTGCTTCTGTGCTGCAAAATTAAATTCGTTATTCATGTGGAGCTGTTCCTGAAACTCCCACCTGCTCCTCTGAAGCCCACTCAGCCAGGCATCTCTATTGGGTCAGAGATGCATTCCCTTGCCCCAGCACCTGCTTAAAAAGTTATTCCCCAGAACAGAGAGGGAGAAGGAAAGTGATCAGGGGGCAGCTGGCCAGAGATTTGCAAGGATTCTGGGACATAAGGTGGAGAAGTTAAGATCAGCTCCCATAATCCTTCTCTCTCTAAAAAAAAAAAAGGGGGTGGGGGGGAGTGACGGAGGGGACTGAAAACTGGGGGCCACTGGAGCTGGAAACAAAAAGGACTGGGCAACAGTGACAGCAGCCAAGTAAAAACCAGCTATCAAAGAGACACACACACATACACAACAAGTCCAGAATCTGGACGGGACGCTCGCTGAATACCAAGTTGGGGCTGAGTGCACAAACTGGACATCACACAAACAAGTTCAAACCACCGGCCTCGCCTCTCTTTCTGGGACAGTTTGTTAGCCGTGAATCAATACTGATTTTTCCCATTGACATCCCTCATCTGTGAGTGAGGACATCTGTGGCTGGGAGGCACCTCTGTAGGTTAAAGTTCACAGGAACAGGGGAACTGGGGCAAGCCATGGAAGACGAGATGGTGGGGGGGGGGGACTGGCTATTTTGAGGGCAGTAAATGAGGGCAGGGTAGGAGAAACTGCAAAACATTCATTCACCAATCAGGCTTTTCCTGGCCAGTGCTGATTTCTATGTTTGAACCTTACTGGATTTGACTAAATTCATTTTTATTTTTTATTCAAAGGACTTTAACACCTAAATAAAAACCACAACTAAGGAATAGCAGGTTTGAATCCAGCAGAGAGTGAAGGAATAAATTGATTATCCTCGGTTTTGCATGAAAGCAAATGAAACAATCATTTATCTAATTTTTACTGAACTCAAAACAAAGTTTTTGTAGCTAAGATTTTACAGTATTTCACCGACCAGAGTCCATAAAGCGGCAACTGGCTGTACTTTGTGCCCCAGGCATTCTGACAGGCTGGTGCCATAGAGACAGCCTGGATGCTTTGAAGTGATCACTATATTAGGTGATGATAGGACATTTCATCTGCTGCTGTCTCAGTTAAGAAAAACTCTCCACCTGTCAGTAACACAAAGTTCCACATTTTATTTCAGACCGAACATTTTCAACATAAAAACAACGTGTATTGGTCCTTTTAAGCGAGAAACGTGTCTGGTTTCCCTCGCTTGGCATGCCATGGAGCTGAATGATAAGGGGATGCTGCAGAATAACTGGTCTAGCGCTTGCAGATAGCAGACAAAACTTATTTGACAAGATAACGCCTTTATTGGCATTCATTAGAAAGCGCGGGTTGTTTGTTGTTTATCTACTTTAGGAAGTTTTTCATTTTGCATGGGTGCAACATTTGCCAGGTTTTATTTAGCATGAGAGCTGGTGTCAATTCAAATTATTCAAAGAGATAGGGAAATCTAATGTAAACTTACCAAGCAGGAGGCAGAAGATGTCGAGGGCTATGAGCAGCTTCTTCTTACTGTTGTCCACACCGTTGTTGTTTAACGTAGAGCTTCCACCGTTCCTTGTCTCTTGAGCCATCGCTTTCTCGTACACGGGTTGCATTGAAGAACTCGCAGCTTTCGGCTCGGAATCCCGCAGCGCGCTGCAGGTCTGAGGAGGAGGAAAAGTGTCAGGTTCTGAGAAGTCCCTTTTAAATTCTAAAGTTTCCCACTCGGAGATGTTGCAGAATGTATGTGCTGACGGTTTCTCGTTGATTTGTTGGGGGGGGGGGGGGGGTAAGATATGTACGAAAATTTTAAAGTGTAAATGAGCGTTAAAAAAAAGTTGTCTGCGGCCGAAATGAATGGAAAGCCCGCTCCCCCTCTATCGGTCTCAACTTAAACTCTAGGAGTGAGAGAAAACTGTGCTGCCTTTCGACAGCCGCTCTGGTTATATCAAACCTTCCTCTCCTCCTCCTCCAACCCCTCCTCCCGCTCTCTTTAAGTTCCCCAGGCAGCTTCAAGGCTCGGCCCTCCACCTCTTCCCTCTACTAGCGGTGGTTACTCATCCCATGCATAAACATCTCCATGAATGAGCTCCGATCGGAGAATGGAAGCGGTGGCCCCACGGTCCTTGTCCAAGCGCCTCCCAATATCATATAACATCAAATAACGAAGCTACAGGTGGAGTCGCTAAAAACCTGGTTCCCATAAATAAATGTTGAATAAAATAGTTTATATTAATTAGACTAATATAAATCTCTCTCTCTCTCTCTCTCTCTCTCTCTCTCTCTCTCTCTCTCTCTCTCTCTCTCTCTCTAACAAGAAAAAAAAATTGAAGTGCTGATCGTTTACTTTCATCAATCAACAAAATGCAGTCAATGAGCAGAGGAGAAATCTAAGTCAATTTGGTGTGACCAACATTTGCCTTCAAAACAGGCATTAATTCTTCCAGCCTGCACTTGAACACAGTTTTTGAAGGAACTCGGCTGGTATAGGTTGTTGGGGCTTACCATCACTTACAGGACTTCTTGTCCTTCTGAAAAACGTTCTGAATGACTTTGGCTGTATGTTTGGGGTTGGAACCGATCATTCTCCTCCCTGATGTAATTGAATGATGGAGAGAGAGACAGAGAGAGATTTATATCAATCAATTGAAATAAATTGTATTAATCATCATTCATTTATGGGAGGCAGTTCTTTGAGCGACTCCACCTATATTTCTCAGCATTGAGAACACCATTAATCCTGACCAAATTTCCAACTCCGCTTGCAGAAATGCATCCCCAAACGTTCAAGGAGCTTCCACCATTCTTTACTGTTGCCTGTAGTCACTCATCATTGCAGTGCTCTCCAGCACTTTGATAAACAAGCTGCCTTCTGCCACAGCAAAAAATGAACATCTTTACTCATCAATCTGCAACCCAGTTCATATGATTTGTTTTCATACTTTCGTAGCTCGATCATCCGGAGGGGCTCAGACTAGAGCTGCTGCTCCTCCACATCAAGAGGAGCCAGTTGAGGTGGCTCGGGCATCTGGTCAGGATGCCTCCTGAACGCCTCCCTGCTGAGGTGTTCATGGCACGTTCCACCGGGGGGAGGCCCAGAGGAAGACACAGGACTCACTGGAGGGATTATGTCTCCCGGCTTGCCTGGGAACGCCTCAGCATTCCTCCTGAGGAGCTGGCCCAAGTGGCTTGGGAAAGAGGAAGTCTGGGTCTCTCTGCATAAGTTACTGCCCCCGCGACCTGAACCCGGATAAGCGGAAGAAGATGGATGGATGGATGGATAGATAGATGGATGGACTTTAGTAGCTTGGCCTAGTTTCAGCGTCGGGCATTAAGCTTTTTGGCTGCAACTCTTCCATGAAGACCACTTCTGGACACATTTCTCCAGGCAGTAGATGGGGGTACCTGGGTCCCACTGGTTTCTGGTTGCCAGTTCTGACCAGATGGCAATGCTGGACATTGTCCGATTTTGGAGGGTAACGAAGGTGATTAGTGCATCTGTTGCACTAAGTTTCCTTGGCTGACCATTGTGTCTGAGTTCATCAGTGTTCTTTGTTTCTTTGTTTCTTTAAAAGATCTTGAACAACTTATCTTGAAACTCCAGTCTGCTTTGAAATCTTTGTCTGGGAGAGACTTTGCTCATGCAGCATAACTACCTTGTGTCTTGTTGCTGTGCTCAATCTTGCTATGACATGAAACTATCTTCCACAACGTCATCTTGGTAGCAGTTTGGCTGTTCTTCATCCGGTTTTAAGCGTCCCACAGAGCTGTGTCTGTTTCACTTAATGACTGTGTTTCTACTTACCTGTGACACTGATGATCATGTTGATCATACACCTGAATTTAATTCTACAAAATCCCTGACTTTGTGCAAGTGTACCTAGTAAAGTTGATGCTGATAGGAAGGCAAAAAGTAGTGAAACAAAGTATCGATATAATTTAGATTTTTGTTTGTTCGCTCACTTTACATTTTGTAAATTGATTAAAATAAACACTCAATATTTATATTTCGGAAAGCATTAGGTTTTTAACACCTGCCTGAAAAGGTTTCACACACTGGAATAATGCCTAAACCTGATCCTCCAGCTATACATCAGACAAACACTGCCATCTAGTGGCTGAACGCGAATAGTTCACCTTCCATTGTAATATTCAATTTGTTTTTTACTTTTAAAAAAAAGGGAATTAGTTTTAATAGCGTTCTGGACCAAAACAACAAACATGACTTCTCTCAGTGTAAAGAAATTACATTTAAATGTATACATTTTAAAACACATATCTGGCCTACATGTACAGTACTATGGGGTGCCATGAGGTAATTCTGAATAATGTCCCTGTTAGCACCCCATACTGTAGGCTTATACATACGCTACAATAAAATTAATCCACAATTAGGTAAAACCCTACACTAAATGACCTGAACAAAAGACCAGATTTGCACAGCTAAAAGCCAAAACCCTTTGAAAAAGACAAGTAGTACAATGAGCGTACTTGTCACAGTAAACACACGTTTCGTATTGACCTTTTTTGAAAGCACATGCTTTTCCAAAGATCACACTTATAAACTGACAGGTTAAACATATCCCCCAGCTATCCAAAATGATATATTGATTTTAAATCACATCACTTAGATGACTGTGTCACAAAAATGACAAAAGGTAAGTTTGTCTGTTTTCAAGTTGTAAAAACATAGATGAACAGAAAGAGTAGATTTGGGGTAGAAGAAGCATATAAATATACATATATATACAGAGAGAGAGAGAGAGAGAGAGAGAGAGAGAGAGAGAGAGAGAGAGAGAGAGAGAGAGAGAGAGATTTTAAGACCCATATGGTGTCACTTGGTCACATGACCTGGAAGCTATTGAAGAAAAACACCAAATATTACAGTAAAATATTAATATAAAATATGATGGGTGTTCATATTGGAAATCAATTGTTGTGTCTGGTTCTTTATATATATTAAGACATTTTAAAACCTATTTGGTCAGACATGGTCACATGACCTGGAAGCTATTGAAGACAAACCCGAATATTACAGTACATTTTTAATAAGAAATGTGGTATTTAAAAATAAATAAATATATAGTATATGGATGTGTCATGTTCCTTGGGTGTCGAGCAACAACTTAGAAATGTTTTGTGGTTACTTTGTCAGGAGATCGCACAGATATTGATTTATTGTCTTTGATGTATAGAAAATTAATGATGGTCCCTAACCATCATTAATTTTCAGGGATGTATCGCTCCACGAGCACTATATTCGGTGAGACATTGGTGGGAGTCTCCGCTTTGATTAAACGAATGTCTGTCGAATATCTGACTTAAAACTTCACCACGGACTATATGTGCCGATTTTGAACTTTGAGCACCTGTACTCCTAAAGGTCTCTGCACGGCCCTGATGTTCGATATTTTTATCCAAAGACACTTAAAGGCATTCATGGAGTAGCTCTATTTAAACTTTTATTAAATTACACAGTGGTGGTTTTTATTTTATAATAAGGAGACTTCTATCGTCAATGGATTACACTACATTTTTATTAAGAGGTGGATGCTTGTTTCAAGCATATCCAGCCCTCCTGGAAGCACCAGTTTTAAGTCGTCGGCGATTTCTCGTAGTGAGAACAGTCCCCGCCCCTCCGTGCTACCCCACAGGCAGTAGACAAGCAGCACACCCACCGCACCGCAGCGCACCGCGCGAGCCCAGCCGTCGGTAACCGAGAAGATGGCAGAGCGGCAACAACAGAAACACGAAGGCAGGGTAAAGATCGGCCATTACATTCTCGGTGACACGCTCGGAGTGGGGACGTTCGGGAAAGTAAAGAGTTAAGTCATGTTTTTTATGTCACGTCAAACATAAATGTGTACGTTTTGGGTTGTCAACCGGAGCAGTTAATGTTAAGTAGGTGGCCCTGCCTCCTGTCATAGCGTACCTTCTTGAACGGGACAGTACGCAGTTAGCGTAAACGTACGTCTTGGACGTGGAGTCGGACTGGATTTCGTACGTAGCTGTAGCTGTAGAATTCGACCGCTTCAAAGTCAAATTCTTTCAACGAAGAACCTTTCCGTAGCTGTAACAGTTATCAGCTGTGGCAGGTGTAATGAAGAAGAGCAGATATTGAAAGCCGTATATTCGAACTGTCTCCGTCGTTATGATTTAATTTATAAAAAATAATATTTGTGTTGCTGTGGGTTTTTAAATCAGGACTATGAAGGACGAATTAAACCTCCAGTTTGTTCGTGGAAGCCTAAACATGTAGTTATCTGATTCTAAGGTACCAATGCACCGGGTGATAGTATAGTATGATTACACCAGGCTTAGTTATTTTTAAGGCAAGAAACCCCTTTATGTACCATCAGCTGTTGCCTTAAAAGCACACTACTGGGTATTTACATTCTCAGTTTTGGTCTTCTCAGAATGACCTTGTGAGCTCTTTCACCCTGCCTGTGTCCTGAGAGCGCAGCTTATGTTGTTTTAAGCTAACTCACCTTCAACAGCCATTTTCATATATATATATCAGAACAGAATAGCTCTAATTTAGTGCGCAGATGTGTACAAAAAACATAATATTTGGAAAAAGAGAGAGGGGGGGTATTTTGGCTTGCTGTATCAATCCACTTTAATGCTGTGCAGGTTTGAACCATTTATTGTACAGTTTTTCACTCTTGTGTGATTATTCTAGATGTAGAAAGAAAACAAAAAAAAGACAATTATTTCTTTAAAAGACCAACAACAGATTAAAAAAACAACTAGAATTTAGTATTCTGCCTAAATTATATTTTTAGAATGTTTGTGCCACCCCTGAATAGATGCCACCCTGGGCAGTGAGCAGTATGGCCTACATCAAAAGTGCCACTGCACCCCTCAGTGCTTACAAATGTACATTTTTATAAATGTGTCATATCATGTGGTCATGCTCACATTCTGTGTTTAATTTGCTACATATTTTCTGAAACCAATGTCCTGTTTGTGTGGTTTTTTTTGGCGTTGCAGTTGGACAACATCAATTAACGGGCCACAAAGTCGCTGTGAAGATTCTCAACAGACAGAAGATCCGCAGCCTCGATGTTGTTGGGAAAATCAAGCGAGAGATCCAGAACCTCAAACTGTTCAGACACCCTCACATCATCAAGCTGTAAGTGGGGAATGAAAACGCGCTCCTCAGGCGAGTGTGAGAGTCTGCTGACAGGGAGTTGGCTTTAAACTTATCAGTGATCTATAAGAGGCCGTTCTAATGCTATGTCGTGTTGCCTGTTTATGGTGGTGAAGCTTCCTTGTTCCCGCATGTTTACAATTGCTGCTCTGTGCGGGTCATGCCTTCAAGGTTCTCACAAGCTAGACTACACAAAGATAACGTTGCTTCATTCTTAAACACACAAATATCCATAAATGGGGCTATAGAAACTTTTCTGTCTCTATTCCAGATCAAATCTCTGGTGAAGACGATAGATGTTGCTTTAAATCCTATGTTTAATAGTTACTTGCCTGTTGCAAGACTATAATTGTGTTGTCTTTTTTCTCTGAGTTAAACTATTCTCTTTCTATCGCGACAAATTCTGCGTTATTTTGAGGTGAGGATTAGGTGTAGTCCACCCTTCCACACTCCTCACTCAAATCTTGTCGAGGAATGCTGTGTAGCTTAGACAGAGGCGTATTTATACACAACATCTTCTACAGAACCACCGGCACGACTGCAGACCAAAGCGGGGCAGACACCAACATATTCCAGATGTTGGCAGGAATGGCCCAAGCTTAGTGGACTGGCAGGTTTTATTAACTTGACTTCGTTATTATCTAAAAGCTTTGCATGTTTACATAGTGAGCAAAGGATTGTGATTTAGTTTGGATCTATTTCCCCCACGGTGCCGGGCTTGTAACGCTCCAATAACAGGAATGAAGAAGAGTGTGATCAAGTGCAGAATATCCCTAAAGCAGCAATTTGTGAGATGGGTCCTGCAGTGTAACAAACCTGTCCATTATGAAAGGATTACCTGTACCAGTCGTGTCTTGCTTTTATTTTTATGTTCTTATTCAAGTTAGACCTTTCTTTCTAGTTATTAAATGAGCTTATTTCTTACATGTAAGGGGAAAAAAGCTAATTTTTACTCAACCTTATGTTCTTGCTCCAGCTACCAGGTAATAAGTACACCGACAGATTTCTTCATGGTCATGGAGTATGTGTCCGGAGGAGAGCTGTTTGACTACATCTGCAAAAATGGACGGGTAAATGATTTTTTTTCTGTCAACTCTGAGGTATAGATTAACATCGATAATCACTGCATGCAGCATAGGTTGGGGTTAGATCACTAAAGAGATTTCTGAAGTGATTTCAGAAGTGGGTTAAATTGGCTGCTTTACACTGAATCTGTTGACTTGCCTTAAAAATACCTATGAAAAGCCCAAACTAAAATAAGAAAAAGTTAGGACAGAATGGAAAATGCAAATAAAAAAAGATTTAGTTAGTTTCAAATTCACCTTGGCTTGTATTTCGTGGCAGACACTATGAACACAGAATATTTCATGCTTTGTCCGGTCATCATAATTTCATTTGTAAATATATATCCCTTGCTGTCATTCAGACCTGCGACACATTCCAAAAGTTTGGCACAGGAACAATTTAGAGCTAGTAATCAGGACAGTCGGTTAAATAATGATGTGATTTCAGCAGGTGATTGTAATTATGATTTAATACAAAAGCAGCATCTAAGAAAGGTTTAGTCCTTTAGGAGCAATGATGGATCACCAGTTTGCCAACAAATATGTTTGAAAATTATAGAATAAAAAAAGTTATTTAAAGAAAGAAAGGAAAAAAATTGGATGTTCCACCTTCAATAGAGCATAACATAATTAAAAGATTCAAGGAATCTGGAGGAATTTCAGTGTGTAAAGGACAAGGGAGCAACGCTAAGCAGAACAAGTCTGATCCCCGATCCCTCATGTGACACTGCATCAAGAATCGTCATTTATCTATAAGCGACATCACCACAGGGGCTCAGGACTTTGGCAAACCTTTGTCAAGTACGGCAATATGTTACATCCAAAACTTCAAATTTAAACTGTACGGTGCCAAAAAGGAGCCCTATATTAATAGTGTCCAGAAGGGCTGTCGACTTCTCTGGGCTGAGAGGCGTCTTGGATGGTCCATCACACAGTGCAAACCTGTACTGTGTTCAGATGAATCAGTATTTTTTGGGAGAAATGGACGCCGTGTGGTCCAGACTAGGGGTGTGCGAAAGGACGATTTAAGACCGTGAAGCGGTCTGACGATCTGTCATTTTTGAGAGATCGTTTTATCCCGATTCCCAGTTCTGCTGCTGTATTTCTCCCTCTGTGTGCGAAGAAAAACCTCCGGTCTCCCTCCCTGCTCTAAGTGAATCACCTCCCACCCCTCCCGTCCTTCCACCTGTGTACAACCTGTAAACAAGCATGGCGTTAAATGAGAATTTCGTTCCGAAGTGAAAGTCCTCATCCATTGTATGGAACTGGTTTGGTTTTTTGCCAGACGACAAAGAGAGAACAAACACCATTCCCAAAGTTTGCACGGAGAGTGTAAAGGCAAGTGATCGCAACACCATAAACTTGTTTAATTAGTTGAAGAGAAAGTATCGCAAACACAGTAAGAGCCAGCTGGCAACTAAAGTTATAAGCCGACTGCAGCAGCGGTGGCTAGCGCTTCTTCTTCTTAATTCAGCAAACGCTAGAAAAGATAATTATAAAACTCACCCCTTACGTCACAGATGGCAGATAATCCGCGCTATCAGTTATCAAACTGCCTTTTTCCCCAAACACCGCCATAACACACATGTACTTGAATGCACAGACAGTTTCATGGAATATTAAGAATATATTTTGCTGAATTAAAGAATAATTAGAACTGCTTACACTAAAGTCTACCTTTATTATTTTATGTTGCAGCAGCACTTTGTATACCGTTGTGTTTTTACACTGCATTGTTATCACATAGGTTTGTATTAGGCAGCTTTATGTGTGCCTGTTAATGTCAGCATTCTGCAAAAACAACAACATTTGAAGCAGTTAAAGCTGCATTTACCCCATTGTATGAGGATTAATTGGCGTATCTTGCACTATATTTGCAGAGCATGTTAGTCTTTTATTTTAAAAGATTTTATATTTTATTCTATTTGCTCAATATCATACTTTTAAACTAAAGTTTGCTTTCTGTTTTAGTAGACAAGTCAAACTTAAAATTCTATATGATACATTTAAATATGTTTATGATTTTGATGTATTTTTCAATGAGGTTATTTGAAAGTAAAAAATACATAATATATTTACATATAAATATATATATATATATTTTTATACAGAACTTTCAGTGCATTTCTATCATCTCTGGTGTGAGAAAAACATAAGTATTTTAGCCCTGTGCTGGTTATCCCTAATTGGAATTAATTAATTATTTAATGTTTCTCTTCTTTAATTTGTGATTTAAGTTTTGTTGGTCATCATAAAAAAAAAATCGTGATAAAATCAAAATCGTGATGATATATTTGAAAAATCGTGATATTCTTTTTTTGCCATATCGCCCACCCCTAGTCCAGACCAAAGAAGAAAAGGATCATCCAGATGGTTACCGTCAACAAGTAAAAAGCCAGCGTCTGCCATGTATGTCAGTGCCCTTGGAAAATGCTGCCTTCAAAAAGAGGGGTTTTCCAGGGACGCCCATGCATATTTCAACAAAACCACATTCTGCGCACATTACAAAGTCCTGGCTGTGGAATAAGAGGGTACAGGGACTTAAATGGCCTGCCTGCAGCCCCGTTCTGTCTAATAGAGAATGTGTGGCAGATTTTGAAGCGTAAAATACGACAACCAAGAGTCCGTACTGTTGCCCAATTTAACACTTGTTTGCAGGAAGAATGGGACAATATCACACCTGAAACACTTCAGCACTATAGGTGTATTCAGTTTCTAGATGTTTTTGAAGTGTTGTGAAAACGAATGGCAGCATTACCAAGTGGCAAATGCTTCACTGTTCAAACTACTTTTAGATGTGTTGCAAGAACCAAAATTGCAATGTTTATTTCAAAAAGAGAAATCATAAGGATAAACAATGTGCTTTTGTATTGTTTTCATTGTAACAAAATTCTGTTTTCAGTTTGATTTTTAAACTAACATATTGTCCCAACTTTTTCTGACTTGGCATTTTGAGTCTTTTCAGTTTAAATCAGAATCAAGTCTTTGTAATTCGCCTGCGTCTCCAAACCCAAGTCATGTAGGTGCAGCATAATTCCTGTCATGTATTTATTATGTTTTCTTTCAACGATTTCCTTGTTTTTAGCTCTGGGAAAGGAATGGTATTTATTGTGAGGCCATTCGGAAAAAAAACTGAAATATAATACTTTAGCATTTAATTTAGTTCTCTGTTACTCTTATCTGAACTTTTTAGACTTCGGACATTTTTAAATCAGACAATCATTTTGCAGTAGAAATCCATTATTTGAAAATATTTACTCTATGCATAGACAGGAGATGATTAGCTTATTAGGTTTCCTATTGACTAACCTTCCACAGCGACTCCAAACTCATTGTAACAAAAAGTACTAATATTTCCAACTGTGTATTTTCTCATTTGAAAGATTGTCTCATTAAGTCTTCTAAAGATGTAGTACTGTAATACTTTGCTGTACTGTAATTTTTTACTATAATTTATTTAAAATAACCTTTTTGGATGTTTTTCTAAACTGATTGATGTTTTTACTTCATTTATATTCATGTCATAATTTAATTCCTGAGAAAATAATCTTCAGGAATAAAAATGTATCTTAAAATACATTCTTTTATATTTGTCTAGCACTTTCTTTTTAAGTAGTAAAGTGATATCATGTTGATGTTTATAACATTCGATGCACTGCCCCCCGGTGGCCGGCAATCAACGAATGCAGCTTCAACTATCTGTATGGCAACACCTTCAGTCTGTTTACACATAAGTCTAGAAATATATCCAGGACAGAGTGTGGCAATGTTCTTTCATACCTCGCCCTGTAGCATAAAACCTTAGATGAAAAGAAAAAGAGAAAAGCAATCTGAATTGTCTCAAAACATCTAATTTATTTTAATTACACTGGGTCACTTAGGTGGAGGACACAGAAGCCCGCCGTCTATTCCAGCAGATCATCTCGGCTGTGGACTACTGTCACAGGCACATGGTGGTCCACAGAGACCTCAAACCCGAGAACGTCTTGCTTGATGCCAACAAGAACGCCAAGATTGCAGACTTTGGTAAGATCCCATAGAAATGGAGCATAAGTAGTTTGCAAGTTTGATTAAACCTAAAGCACATTTTTATTGTAGTTTTTCACCGAGCCATTCCTCTGTGCGTGAGTATAGTTCGTATATATCAGAGTATTCATATTTTCCAGTCAAAGACAGAATGGCTGATGGCAATATGACCACGAAAGAAAGAAAATATTTTCTGAAACAGACGAGGGCCCTCATGCGCAGCAGGGCGCGAGGGGTGGAAAGACATCCCTTAGCAACGGCCAGCTCTCATATCAAGTCTGGCAGGAAGCCTTGAGGCCCAGTGTCATCTGATAGGGAAGGAATCGGCGGGGGTGTGGCGGGAGGTTTTGGGGGATACAGCGGGAAGTGTTTTGGCTCCGAGCTGAAAGACACTGGTGAGCAAAGAGCGAGGGAGTGTTCAGGGAGCGAGGGGGAAAGATAAAGGGAAGGTCAGCAAATCATAGAGTGTCTGATGTTTGTTGTTTGGCACAGGCTCTGTTAGTCAGAGAGAGGCTCATCCAATTAGACAAGCTTTGTGTTTAGAGCTTAGACTCTTGGTTGGTGAAGGGGGATAAAGATCTCTGCAGTGTCCACAGTGTGTAGCTCTGACCTCGCAGTATTGCTACATTCAATTTAGCCTGTCGGTATCAAAGGAT
Organism: Apricaphanius iberus; assembly: GCA_028564705.1. NCBI lineage: Eukaryota > Metazoa > Chordata > Actinopteri > Cyprinodontiformes > Aphaniidae > Apricaphanius > Apricaphanius iberus. Next base: position 2,219,899 of record JAPXFQ010000256.1, read on the forward strand.
CAGAGGCAATAATGTGATCACACGGGGCTCTTTGGTTATTGTCTGTTACTTTCAGAGCAAAAAGAGATGGATGATAATGTGCGCTTACCTTGTGATTGGCTTGCAGGACTTTCAAACATGATGTCAGATGGAGAATTCTTACGTACGAGCTGTGGATCACCCAACTACGCAGCTCCAGAGGTCATCTCAGGAAGGTGTGTGTTTTAGATTTGTAATTCTATGAATAATTCAGATGAATCTTATTAAACAATAGCCTTCCAGTACTGTTGAGAAGACCCAAGTCACTCCCCCCCGTCTTTATACACTGCCGGCAAGATGCAACAGAATATAAAAGCAAAAGCAGTGTTTCGTATAATCACTGCTTTTAAAAAAAAATATTGATCACACTGATAGAGATGTTGAGGCTCAGTCAGAACAGATCATGACCTACCTAGATCCATTCCAGGTGTTCAGTCCTGTTATGTCTATTCTGAATCATCATTGTGTTTGGTGTCTTTGTCAAGCAGAACTATTGGAGTTTTCCAATTAAAGAAAGAAGGTACCCAACTCCTTTTTTATTCTTTTAAACAAGTGCCTACATGATCAGTATAAAATAAAAGTGAATAGGGTTGTATGAAGAACCAGAAATGGAAGAAGCTAAAAATACAAGTTGAATAGTATTACAAAAGCCTAAAGGTTTGATTCTTCAAGACCAATTTGCAACTGTGTTCTTTAAAAAAAAAAGCAAAATATAAAAAAAAAAATGAGGAGCAACCCAATACTTTCCCAGACCATCGTGAACAATCAGCATTTAATAAGGAGCTGCTCCAACCTTACAGAGTGGCTTGCTTCACTGCAAAACATTATGGTTTACAGCCAATCTCAAAACATTTTTAGCTTTACAGCCACATTGTCACATTACAGCATCTATGCATTTTACTAAGATTTTATCTGATAGATTACACAAAGTTACTCATTTTGAAGCGAAAGGAAAAGGTTATATTGCATTTACTTTTTTCTTTTTTTTACAGCTAAATATCTGAGAGCTGTGATTTACACTTGTATTATGCCGCCTTTACTCTTACTATGGAGCCCCCATCTATAATTGAATCTCCGAATCAATCCTTTTTTTTTTTCATATTCTATGTAGGGAACACAGAAACACATTGAAGGTTTTCTACATGCAAAATACTTTGTGTAGTATAACACTCCACATCAACATGAACACACCATCTCCACAGAGAAACATGGTGGTGGCAGCATCATGCTGTGAGGATGCTTTTCCTCAGCACGAACAGGGAGTCAGATCACAGTTGATGGTAAATTCGATGGAGCTAAATGGAAGCTAACGTGTTAGCGGCTGGGAAAAGCTGGAGCTGGGTGCAGAGGTTCAGCTTCCAGCAGAGTAACGCCCCCTAAACACAAAGCAGGTGTTGCTGCACAGCTTTGTGTTCTTTTTTTTGCACATGTCAACTTGTTGAAGGTTGATGGAAATAAAATACCGATTTATTTTTGTAAGAGGTCAGAAACTTGGCAGATTACCACCAGTTTTTACACAATCTAAACTACAAACCAATAAATGCAATGGTTCGGTTCTCTTCTCTTTTAGAGTTAAACACCGTTGTCGCTTCTCCACTGTGTTTTTTTTCCTCTCCCTTAGCTGCCAAACCCTGTCTCGTCTCTCTCAGGTTGTATGCAGGCCCAGAGGTTGACATCTGGAGCTGTGGGGTGATCCTGTACGCCCTGCTGTGCGGCACTCTGCCATTTGATGATGAGCATGTCCCCACGCTGTTCAAGAAGATCAGAGGAGGGGTTTTCTACATCCCTGAGTACCTGAACCGCTCCGTGGCATCGCTGCTCATGCTCATGCTGCAGGTGGATCCACTTAAGAGAGCCACCATCAAAGACATCAGGTAGCGGCCACGCTTTGTTCCGATTCCAGTTTAATCAGCTGTTTAACCGCTTTGAGTCTAACCACAAAGCCCCCAGCCAGCAATCCACAGGGCCCAAAGGATTTAGTCCCAGCATGGAACCAGACTAGCTTGGCTTATGTTGAAAAAGTACTTCAACCACTTAAACACGTTGAGCATGATGTGGCCCCTCCCTTTCTGGTAGTAAGAGTGAATGCCCAAACAAAACACATTTGAAATGTGTTAAGGCCTCATGTCGTTAGGTAAACTCCTCCAAACATTATATAAACACACACCTCTCTAAGAGAAGTAATCCAGCATTCATGTGTTCCTCTTCCACCTCTAATCCGGAGTGGTTTTAATCATCGATCCCTTCCCTCTGGAGACCGTAATCTTCTTTCTAATCTGAGTAAACCAAAACTTTTCTTAGACGCTACTTCGGTTTTCTGCTGTAGACTAATCTGGCTTCACTGTTACATGTGCTCTTTCTTTAGTGCTGTTAAGACCATCTTTGGTTGTCAAATGGGGTATTATTAGTGTGGCAGCTGCTAGTGGAAACAAGGAGGTTTTATTCCACACTATGTTTGTAGATCCTATCATATCTGTTTAATGAAATCTGATTACTCACTGAGGGTTAAATATAGAGCCCTGCTGGAATGTGGAAAAGGTTTTATCATTTAGTTTTCTTAGTAAAGGTATTGCCACCCCTGGTGTTAATCCTGTTTTGTTAATAGGACAACACTTGATCTCTTCCTGTAACTTGTCCAAGGTTGAAGCCTACAGAGACCATTCCTTCTTAGACATTCTGTTGGATACTCTCTTACCATTTCTGCTCTTCAGCTTACACCATAGTGGTTTATCAGAAGATGTGTTGGTTTTAGCTAGATGATCATTATCCTCATAAAAGACCCAATCACAACTAATTTTAAATTGTCTAAAAGATGGCAAAAACGTTTTATGTAAAATATCCTAGTATTTCTTAGAGTTCAAGGATAACACAGTCCTTGGAAGAGAATCAGGCCGCATCATAAATGAGTCTCTGCTAGACCTAAAACCTACTTTATACTCATCCGTCTACGTTGAAACAGATAGACGCAATGCCATTATCCGTCAACGCAAGGCCTCTCTTTCACCTACCCAAGGACGGATGGACTAGAGCCCAATTTTCTAACTATCTGTCTCCATCAAACGGAGAGCGATGCCTTTGATTGGTCAGCTCAAGAAACAGCCAGAGATCGTTTCACCACAATGGGGCTCTATGGTTGCTGTAATCAGTAGTTAATGCAGCGTTTGGCCACCGCATGCTTTATGTTGAAAGGAGACATCATCTAATGTGGTCTTTAGGCAATTTTGAGCACAAGAAGAGGTAGAGAAAAACCAAACCTGACTGCTGGATTTGTTTACATACATCTATGAACTGCACTTCTAGTAAGAAGCTTTCCATCTTAATCAAAACTTATTTTCTGTCATCCATTGCTCTTTAAGGGGGGAATGAACTGAACAACTGAAGAAAAATAAACTCTAGTTAACCAGAAACAGCACTGCAATGGTAGACAGACCCGCCGTGAAAAGATAGCACCCCCTGCTGTGCTGGTGAAGAGTAGCCTTGCGGCACGGAAAAATCAACGGAGAACTATATACGAAACACATCTCCGTCAGTACGTCTGGGTCTGGGTGCCAACTTGCTGACGGAGATGTATAAACAGTGATCATTAGGATGCTTTTCCTTGAATTTCTTTTATATTTTTTTACTATGGAGACTTGTTGACATGAAGAGGCCTCTTTCTCCTGCAGGTCAACTAAAGATAGCTCTGTAGATTCCGTCACCATCCTGCTCAGTTTTTGTGGTGACAAGAAAAGTTTGGATCCTGTTTCAGGCCAGTTTGTCGCAGTTTCCGTTGTTGCAATTCTTGAGATGATCTTTTCCACCACCAAATATAACCAATTAAGACTAGCAGCTATTTCTTGTAGTGATTTTCTGACTTCTAAAACAACTCTGCCTAACTTGGAAAATATTTACCCTTATTTTTAATCCATTCTGAAGTGTAAGATAAGAGACATGCGTCTCTTTTTCAGATCATATTTATATTCCAGGGATCCATGAAGTGATGGATTTCTAATTGTGTCCATATATACTGAGAACTTCTTTTGTTACCTTTTGTTTTATTTCATATGGGATTTTCTTCCCCATTCCCTGAGTAAATCCACTCAACATAAAATACATTTTTCAATCTGAAATGATGTTTCCGCAATTCTTACACATATCTTACCCACTCTTTTGCAGCCTTTATATATTAATTATTACTTTAGCATATGACTTTTTTTTTTTGTTCCATCAGGGAACATGACTGGTTTAAGCAGGACGTGCCGGGCTACCTGTTCCCAGAGGACCCGTTGTATGACTCCACTGTGCTAGACGAAGAGGCGGTCAGGGAAGTGTGTGAGAAATTTGAATGCACCGAGTCTGAGGTCGTGTGCAGTCTCTACAGTGGAGATCCACAGGTACCCCTGACAGAAATGCACATCAGTTTAATGTTCTTTTGTTTTGCCTCTTCCCTTTATGGGTCGCCACAGTGAATTATCTGATGATCACTCCTCTGTATCTTCTACTTTCCTCCAGAAAATACGTAACAGCAATATGTGCAAAATACATTTTTTTACCAAAGTTATTTTTGTCTTTTATTCGCCTTTTGCTTTTATTTTTATGCTCTGAATTTAAAACTGATACTTTACAAACGGACTCATTCATTTTTAATTACACCTTTGTGTTTGTAGGATCAATTAGCAGTAGCCTATCACCTCATCATAGATAACCGCCGTATCATGACCCAGGCCAGTGAATTCTACCTGGCATCCAGTCCTCCACAGGGCTCCTTCATAGAGGAAGGAATGCCGCAACCCCCCGGCATCAAACCCCACCCAGAGAGGATGCCCCCGCTTTTGGCTGACAGCCCGAAATCTCGTTGTCCTCTGGATGCTCTGAACACAACCAGGCCCAAACCTCTTGCAGTGAAGAAAGCCAAATGGCACCTAGGTATCAGGAGTCAGAGCAGACCGTACGACATCATGGCGGAGGTGTACAGAGCCATGAAACAACTCAACTTTGACTGGAAGGTGACCAGAGGTTGTTTTTTTTTCGGGGTAGGAACTTAAAGAATCAAACAGTAAACAGGCAGGTTCACATCCCATTACTGTCGTCTGTGGCAGGTGGTTAACCCGTATCATCTGCGCGTCCGCCGGAAGAATCCAGTAACGGGGAATCTGGTGAAAATGAGCCTGCAGCTCTACCAGGTTGACAGCAGATCCTACCTCCTCGACTTCAAGAGCATTGATGGTAAGTGACGGCGAAAATAGATTTATTGGGTTGTTTTGTAAATATTTTTACACAAAATGAACAATTCACTGCAAATATTCACTTTTTTACTTTTGTGTCCCCAGATTAAGATGACAGAATTAGAACTATTATATTTCCACAGATCACAATATCGTTATGGTCCCATTCACATTTGTTTCCAGACTAACCCAGAGTATATGGTGCTGAAAAGCCCACCCTGACCACATGGTTGGAGTAGACATTAGCAAATTTCACATGTTTGTGTTTGTGATGGTAGGACAGAAATGACTCCCAAAAATCTGATCTAAATAGGAGCCCACTTTAAACCCTTATTTTCACTTCCACTTATTTTAGTCTTGTAAATTATTACCATGACTGTAAATATGTTCACATTTTGGTCTGTAGCCATTATTTTGTGTCAATTTACTGACTGAATTGAATGGTAGGTCCACTCGTCTTTTCTGTTTTAAACCGTGGTTAATTGTAATGGACGTATGTGTCACTCATATTTATACCCATCATTTTGTGAAAAAAAACACATTTGTTAATGGAGGATTTTTCTCCGACTGAATAAATTTAGTCAAATTAAAGAATACACATTTTTAAGGTAGGCATTGAGCGATTATGCTACACTAATGTAAATTGGATTTATTTTTAATGTTTTTTTTCACATCCTGACCAGGGTACTTATAAATGTAGAGGGTTTTTTAATGATTTGAAAATGTAAATTCTAGATTAAATACAAGATAAGAAAAATTTGGTGTTCTGTGTATGTGAAGGGAGACTATTATCCTTTCACTTGTCCTTGTAAAACCTGGCTTTCAGAGAACTATCAAGCATTTGGTAATAGGTTTTTGAAAATATGCGGTTTAAACAAACAAATGTGTCTTTTTTTTAAATATATGAACTACATACATTTGGATTAAGTGACAGCATAGTCAATCAAATCTAAAAATACCCATTTAAGCTACTTTATGGGCATAAAATGTAGCTTACTCAAAGTTAGCAATACACTTTGAGTCTTGTTTCATATTATTCAGTGATATATTACTTAATGGTGCTGGATTGTTGATCTTCCCTGCCGTTACCCACAGACGACATCATCGAGGCCGTCGGCTTTAAATCTGGGTCGTCCACACCTCAGCGGTCCGGCTCCACCGCCGGTCTCCACCGACCCCGACTGAGCATCGACTCGGCGAGCCCCGCCATCGACCTGCCCCAGCTCAGCTCCTCTCTCCCAGGCTCCCTGTCCGGCAGTTCCCCCCTGCTCACCCCACGTCAGGGATCTCACACCATGGACTTCTTCGAAATGTGTGCGAGTCTCATCACCACGCTGGCTCGCTGAGGCCTGCTAATTTCCGATCTTGCTTTGCGAACCTGGAAGTAGGTGAGGTGTTTTAGGGCTAGCTGCAAATCTGGGATGTATTGATGAACTCGTGGAATCCGTAAAATAAAAGGGAGAGGTTCACAGTTCAGAATCGCATCAGAGTCAGCAACGGTCGAATTTACCGTCACTCTCCCGCAAATCCCCTCAGTCTTTAAATCAGCTGCAACAACACGTCAGGACGGGGCATCCTGCTGAGTCGGCCTCAGACGCTGATCCGAGGTCAGTTCTGCTGCTCGTATTACTGATTGCTGTTACAGCTGTGTCCGAAGGAACATTACTACTGAGTTCAGGTTTTATATTGGTAGTATTGAAGCTTTTTGTTATCCATGTATATTTATATTGCTTTAATCGTAGATTGAAATGTATACCAAAAACCGACTTTCTACATCGAAAAGAATATTATTATTAGATTATCTAGATTCATATTTATTTTTAGAAAATTTTTTTAGACTTTAGTTTTCTTCAGAACATCTCCACATAGCAAATGATCAAATAGATCAGAGTTTAACGAAGCAGGACAACACTGATGCTCTGCCTGTGCTGCATGCCCTCAGGCAGAACATGCACACCATCTCCCTGCACCACAACCAGTGTCATTTCACTGGATTCATCTGTCAGGTGATGCCAAATGTTCAGCACGCTCAGAGGCTCTAATGGAGCAAGCTCCCACTCAGCGCGTCAGTGGTGCTTAAACAGAATTTCACTCTGAAAAAAACCAAAAACATGTAGGCCTCTGAGAAGGAGGGGCAGCAGAGTGAGTGCTGAGCTGACTAACAGATGGCTCTGTGCTGTAGGAGGAACGCTTCAGGGTTTCGAATATTGTCACGTTAACTTTCACGTCTTGACAAAAAACACTAAAGAAAGTGAAGTGTGACGGTTAATCTGAAAATCAATTACTGGGATGCAAAAAGTGTGTGAGATGGTGTGTAGCTGCTGCAGGAGAGCAGACGCCACAGAAACCTGTCCACAGATGCCTTAAAGAATGCCACACATTTATTTACACATGTATATGGAAAGGTGAGTGTACTGAAGGTTAGCTTTTCTTGTCCTGTTTTACATATAAGCCGGAAAAGTCAGAGATGATGGTGAGAAAATCCAACCTCAATGATATTGTGTACTGTTGCCATGCGAGCTGCTGTCTGCTTCCTCTTGGCTGTTCGCTCTGCACTTTTACTTTTCACTTTTACTTCAGCGGCTCATCGCACCAATACAGGTGGTGTTTCAGAATCTCTGTTGAAGAACAGCTTCATTAATCCCTTTAATGTTCTAAATTGCTGCGATAGCTCACACTGCTGTAATATTTTCCCCTCACATTACTACATGTCAGTTTCTCTAATAATCTGAGGACTGAATGTAAAATGCAGAGTCATGCTGCTTTTATTCTCTAAGTTTTAGACCTTTTTGTTCTGGCGGGAAGCGGAGATTGTAAAGTTAAAGGATTTTACTCTGACAACTTGCCAGTTCTGCAGAACAATCTCTGAAAGGCTTTACAAAATACCTTTTTGATATCTGTCGACACTGTCTAGACTAAGTAACCCATCGTATAAATGTGTGATTTCATAATTTCTGTTATCCGGTGGAACAGTATGTGATTGGCTGAAGCTACAGTACCAGTCAGGAGTTTACATCCACTCATCATTGGTATGCAATTCATTTAAATTTAGAGCTTTTAGTGACACACATTTGTTTTAAACTGGTATGTCTAGACATGAACCACATTTGCTGTATTATATCTAATCCAAACAGGATCAAAATGATAAATAAAAGTTCAAATATATACATTAACCTTAACTATGTTTAAATATCCCTTAGCAAATGGCCGTCTAAAAGCTTCTGGATTAATTCTGACGGGATAATTGATCACCTAGTTATCCGAACCTTAAAATCGTTGGTTTCCTGCTCTGGCCTTGGCTACTAATCTTGAGCTTCAGGGTAACCTGATTGATTTATTCTTTATTATTGGTGTGGGATCATTGCTTTAGGAAACGATTGAACTGAACGCCTCTATTTGTTTTATATCAACTCAGAATTATCTGGGTTTACCTGGGTAGCATGGGGTTTCTCTGTAACTTGCTGAGCAACATCAAGCACTTTATGTCCAGATTTGAGCTTTAATGTATAATTTTGAGCCAGTGTGCATTAAACATAATTTGGATTTTTATATTCTTTGCAACCAATTCTTGTTTTAATTCCTATTAAGATTGTATTTTTACCAGAAAGAAAAATCTATTCTGGAATAAGAGCTGGTCACATGCATAATTAAAATTAAACCTGCCATACAGATCATGAGTAAATGTAAACCTCTTACTGGTACTGTGCATTTAAAATCACTGTAAATTACTGTTCTAATTTAATCATTTTACTCCTTAATGTTTAACATTTTAACTGTTCTTTTTTTCATGTTTAAACAGAATGTGGCCTGTTCAGGTTGCTCAGTTTAAAAACCATTTGGACCTTCGGAGGATGCAGATTTCTGTACTTTTTGGTAAATCTTATTAACTTAAAAGTTACTTATCACATGACTAACCAGTTCTTCTATTAAATATCCCAAGAGGAACACTGTAAACCTTAAAAAGGAATTATCGATGCACAGTGGTGGTTCTAGAAACAAGCTCACCACCTCAACCTGTCTAATGTAACAGAATCATTTCATCAGTTTATGGTCGGTCTATTTTAACTAGAAAAGAGCATCTCTGAATCATTTGCTGTGTATCAGATTTCACCTCCATTGTCTTTAGGCACCTTGGTGCAGTGTACACCCACTGCACCACCGACAGGAGATGCACAAAAGCTGTAGGAAAACTGTCCTGGTTGGACATGTTACCTCCCGACGTTCCAAAGTTCGTTTGGGTTCGTAAAGGAATGAAAACAATTCACTTGAAGGGAGCCTCGTAAAGCTATTTCTTAGAAGCACTACAAGCTGTACTTTATAACACTCTGCTGAAACCCTTTATTACATGTATGCCTGCAACATACAGGCAGCAGTATAACCCAGTAACTTCAACAAATATCCTCATAACCTCTTTTTTGCTCCGTCTAAAATGACTGCTCCCGTATATAACCAGTATTTACCAACAGGTGTAGCTCTCTACCTTTACAGCTGTGCGCAACCTCCAGTGGCATGTTAGTCGTGAATACTAGGCAACATGCCAACGGGCCTCATTAAATACAGATTTTACCAAAGGGAGAGTTTTCTACCACAAAGCTGTCCTCTCTGTTTAGCTGTAGTTGAATGGTGACCTTAAACAACCCTGTCTATGTTGTGAGTGCTTGATGTGTGTGGGTGGGTGCACATTACTTATCGTTATCTAGCACAAAGGGGTTTTGTGTTTGTGTGTGTGCGTGTTTCTCTTTCTCCATCTTTGTCTCTAAGATTGGGGTTTGGACCTCTCTTGTTATGCACTGCATGATATCACTGTTACGACTTGCACTTTAAGGAGTATTTATGAAAATAAAAATAAACATGCATAAAAAAAGATGCAGTTATTGAATCTCTTTGCATACGTTACACACACATAACTTTTCATATCGGTTTGCAGGGAAGCAGCTGAGGAACACGACGTGGACAGCTGCAGAACAGTTAGGTTAGGGAAAACAAAGCTGGATGTTGATGTTTTATTCAAAGCTGCAGTTAGATCTAAAGGAGAGCTAACGGCATTCTGAAGTTACATATTTGAAATCACAGTGCTTTATAATACAAGGTAATACACCTAACAGTGTGGATTTTTTTTTGATGAGGTTCTGTGAAGTTATCACCTATGTTTGAAAGATGCAATTTTTGCAGTGAGTTATAGAAAAGTGAAAGAGCTAATAGGTACCCTGCGTTTAGTTTTGCCATTTAAAGCAACTCAAACTCTTGTCTTTCCAGTTTTCATGGTTGTTTGGGAACAATCTCAGTTATGCAACTTCATGTGGTAGCATGGACGTTTGGCAGCAAACATTGCAGTCTCTTGAGTCAGCGTATATGTTTAATATTTGCTGACAAAAAAGCTATTTTGACTTGAAAGAAACTTGCTAAAATCAAATCATGAAACTCCCCCCGAATTACTAGCTGTTGGCACTTACTATGATGACATCGTTCTACTACGGGAAAAGCAAACGTCACTGGTAACTTCACTGAATCTCTCTTCAAAAAAAAATCTCAGCTATCCCTTTACAGGTCAGAGATCACTTAAATATCACAACATCAGTAGATACATACTCAAACAATCTAGAGGGGTTATCTGCAATTTGACAAAAAGTAGAAAAAAGATCCCTATAAAGTAAAAAAAAAAATGTGATGAAAAAACTTGAGCATAAAACTGACCAGTTCCAGACAGTTCCACGGGGGAATTGTGGTGGTACAGTTAGGGAAGAACAGAAGGTGGTTATTTATTTCAAAGCTTATTTCTAATATTCAGTCCCTTACAGCCCTTAAACCTTATAGAGCAGATGATAAAAATGATCCTCCTCTCCACTTCATGCAAACAAGGTCTAACATTCAGACTCCTGTTGGGTTCTATGAGCCATGATTCGGTTTTGCACGTCAGGAGAAGGTGATTGCTGGATTGCAAGACTCTCCTCAGTCTGAATGCCTTTCATTTCTCAGGAAGCCATCCTTTCCTAGAAACACTGTTGATCAAATCCTTCCTCTATTTCCACCATGAGCTGTATCTTTCTGGTCCAGTCTGCGTTGGTCTGCGCTGTTTTTGTTTCCATTTCCTCTCCTGAATAGAGAAGATTTCATCTCAGTCCAAAGTTCGGAATCCTTATGACTTCTTCAAGGAACAACAGAAACCTGTCCATTTGCTTGGATGCCGGACCACTTTTCAGTGTATTCATCCATACGTGGCATTCTCAGATAAATAAGGTTGAAGTCAAGAAGATGCCGTTTTTAAAGAGGATCGCATGGCAGCAACTTGTCCCAGTAGGAGGATCCTGGTCAGCGCGGAAGATTTTTGATTGACTGTTGGAAATAGAAAGAAACATTGTTTAAACGTATCAAAGCAGGCGGAAGGTCAAGGAGAGAATCCCGCATGATTTATCCTCACCTCGCTGTAGAGTGACGAGTTCAGTGTAGAGTCGGCATACATGTCGGGAGGAGGTAAAATAACTGCAGTGGGATCAAACTCTGTCCCCTGAGTTAAACTCTCCAGTGGCCTGTTTAAAAAAAACATTTTCAAGAGGACTGAATAAATGCTCTAATTTAACCCACATAAATTATTTACAGATCAATGCATACAACGATTAGGTATGGAGCAGTATGAGATTCTCATTCTGTGATAACCCTAGGTAAAAAAAAACAGAACGGCGCCACTAAAATGTATAATTATAAATCAGAGATCACATGTCGAGTTCCTGTTGCTTTTCTTCAACATTAACATGATCCCAACTCCTTTGATTCTTGGATTGTAAAGTGGTGGAAAATCTTTTATAATATCAATGCTGATTACATCTGTCAGAATGCATTCTTTTCTTTAATAGGTGTTGGGTAAAACCACGTAAAAATGAATCGGGCAGCTGCAGATCATCTCAAAAGCTCCTACCAGAGTCCTAACCATCACCAGCAAAATAAGTCGTATAATCGTCTTTAAATTACCACACTGTTTCATTTCGTCATGGATTTAATTTGAAGCTTACTAAGCCGGTCTTTAGGAAACAGGTTTAGTTTCTGATCAAGTATGAAATCATGGTCCCTTAAAGTAATCTGAGATCTCTTCACTCAATGTTTTAAGATAATAACCTAAACAAGTGGGAAGGAGTATTTAGTTTCTCTGACCGTCAGTCCTGGGCTCAACTGCTTGAAAACCAGAGATGTGCATTACTGTTTACTGTGGCTCACCCATAAAGGTAATTTCATTTGTATCGAATCATAGTTTTTTTTTTTGTTGCCTAAATTTGAATTGTCGTTTTTTGTCTCTTTTTTTATAATGTATTTTTAAAAAATCTATATATTTTGTAAATTTGATGTATTCAATGATTCTAACATCTTATCTATGTTTTGTTTTTCCTGTAAAGCACAAGGAAATACCCCTATGAAGGAATGGCGCTATACAAACAAACTCGCCTTGCCTTGCAGCGACTTAAAAATAGTTAAGGGGTGTCGCTCCATTCAGCTTATCATACTTTTATTTTGCTGAGTATGATGGCAAATCTAAAAACCTGTCAACTCAATTCAGTTTATTTATATAGCGCCATTTCAAAGCATATTGACATCTGCTTTGGCATTTGCTTTACAAGAAAAGTCATTTCAATACAACTATACAAACGTTTCAGTCAGTTAAAACGTTTTCTATTTAAGGAATCCCAGCAGATTATATCAAGTAGTTGATGTGAGGTTGTGCCTTGTAAATGGATATAAACAGGAGAAAAAGAGCTGCAGCTGGTGAATCGTCATGTCTATTAATATATATTACTATAGGTGCCTGTTTTGTGTAGTGCATGACAATCTGCTGCATCAGGGAGGTGTATGTGGCTTTTACTATGACATCACTGCCTTGTTTTATTTCATTTTTCTTCCACAGCACACTTATTGAAAGCTCAACTCACAGTTTGTAACTGACTCCAGGTGTTAAAACAATTATTAGCTGAATTAATCTGAATTTATTTCTGAATTAATCTGAATTAAAGGACTTTAAAACCTCCAAATTATATAATGGAAATTTTTAAACTAACTGAAGGCGTAACTTTTTTTTTTTCAAAGGCATACCTTAATAATGGGTCGTCTTCCATGACTAGTTGCAATGTTTTGATCACTGTTGAAGAAGCCTAAAGCAAATTGGTGGTGACAGTGCATCTTTACCTGAACAGGACCCAGCTTGTTGGGAGGGACTGATTTTCCACTCCACCTGACTTTCTCTTACAAGCATAAACTAACACGTTCACATCTTTTCGTGCTTAGTAGCTCATTCCAAACCAAAAAAGAAGAGAACCAGTCTCTCTACAGGCTGAACAACATGTCTGGGATTTTTTTTTGAGCGCGTGTTTGTTTTGGGCTACTTACGCAGTAACATCTTCTTCCTGCACAGGTGTAGGACCTACAGATAAAATCGGGATGGATGATATGGAATTATTAAGGAACAAAAGTATTAGAACTATGAGTTAAAAAATTAGATTGATTGAGCTGAACTTACTCCTTTCTGGTTCAGGCTCACTTTAAAAAGAAAAAAGACAAGTCATCAGTAAAGTTTGTACGTTTAATGTGTGTACAGCACTAACATGTCTGGGTAACACCTACGTTGGAGCTGGAGTCACGGATTTCGAGAAGTTCAAAAATGTTTCCAACTTCTTAAGTGCTTCTTGTTTGGCTCTGGCACAAAGATAAGTACACTCAATTCAGTTTTTAAAAACCTATTTTATGATGTACTTTTTGTGCTCAAACGTATGAAAGATCATGAACTCACTGGTTCTGAGTGCTATCGCCCATGTCACTGTGACTGTGCTGGTGGTTTATGGGAATGTCCTTGTTTCCTGTAAAAAGAAGATAAACCACTCATCAACATACTATGATTCAACATACTATGATAAAACAAAAGAAAATCTTGTATCAGATGACACAACCTTAAACTAGTCAACACATGTTCCATAGTTAACAGCTTCTGGTTACGCAACCGACATGTTTATCATCCAAGTCTCAAAGCAGTGAATCACCTCATGAAGTATGTGGAGAGTAATAGGTTATTAAATGAACTAATGAAACACTTTGTCTTTGACTTTAGGTGTTTTCAACTTTTAAATGCCCGGAAGAAAAAAAATGCATGCCATTCTATTGTACTTAATTAGTGATGAAATGCATCTGTTAAAAAGAATAATCTTTTACTTTATCAAAGCTTATTTATCTGCACTAGTACAGCATGAGCATGACATTCATTTGTTGAAAAAGATGCTTGGATTAATTGCTGTTTCTGTAGATCAACACACCTGAGACATCTTTATCCAATTGGAATTCAGTTTCTTAAAATATCTGACAAATTTAGCTTCAACAGAACATATTACCAGGAAACAAGTGTTGTTGTTTTTGTTTTAAAGCACCAGCACCGACTGAGTGCTTGCACACTAAGGAGTGTACAAAGTGATCAGCATGCTCTGGAATATTTCTATTCAATGTAATGCATAACATTCATAACTCTCAAAGTTTCACACATTTTTATCAAGTTACAACCACAGGTGTCATACTATTTTATTTTGATTTTAGTTGCTAAACCAATAGAAAGTTGTGCATAAATCAGTGAGATTATTATTTTTTAATTAACACCTAGAAGGGGTATTGTGTATATTAAGTGTATTGAGGTTCTTCTACTCTCATACTAATTCATGTTCTAGAACAAAGCATATCTATGGGTTAGTATGGCCCAGTCGATGAGCAGACCTAAATCTGTTTGAAAATCCGTGCCTAGACCAAACCACTTTTTGTTACTGTTTTATACTCTTCGCTGATATTTTGGGTGGCCTAAAAAGTAACATGTGGATCTACAAAGTACTGACTCAGAGAGGCTTCACACAAGTGTGTGCCTAGTTTTACCTTAATTTATTTGTATTAAAAAATAGAAAAAACTAAAATTCCCTCCACATCAAGGTTTGGTACCACTTTGTATTAGTCTTTCACAAGAATTTCCAATAACACACATTACGTGTTTTGTACTTGTAAAAACAAAGTACAAAAGTTCAGGTGAAATAAATAATTTTGTGAGATATTGTAAAAAAAAAAAAATCAGAGCCATTTATAAAAGTTGATCAATTATTTAATAATGAGTAATAAAACAATAATAAAATAAAACAACTTGAAACCAGAGTTCTGCATATTCGAGAGACATTTAGAGCCTCAATTTGAAAAATCCCTTCACCTTTCCCTTTTAAAAAAACTAAATCCAAACTTAAAATCTCCAACTTTTAAACAATTTTAGGCCCCTTCAAGATAGGAGATATAGTAATAAAATGTTCAATATATATTTTTTGTATTCTATAAACCACATTTTAACATCACGATACCAAAAGAGTTGCTGCTCACAATTTAGTTTCAGCTTACTGTGATGCACAGAATAGAGTCAGAATGATTCAAGGCAGTGTTTCAGGTAAACTAGTCTGTGGAGCTACAAAGTTTGAGCAGTTTAACACATATCTATGAATCTATCTTACCCATCTCTGGCATGGAGATAGTCCTTGTATGATTCCTGTGGATGATGAAAAAATGAGCAGGGATGAGATGATGAGAAAAAACAGTCTAAAAAGGCCTTTAAGCCGGTCAACCAATGCAAAAAAATAAAAAAATAAAAAAAGGTAATCAGGCTAGAACTTAGGTTACCCTGGTAACTGATCAGTAGTTTCAAGAGCAGGTGAGTACGGTTCATCATCTTCACAGGTCCAGTCATCACTGTCGTCTGAGACTGAACACATGAAAAAAACAGCAAAAGGAAGCAGTGGGTATAAAACAGCTGCTGCGTGATTTATTGCAGGCTGTAATCAGGAGAAACAGTTTAAAACACTTACAGCTTTCTGCGGAGTGACTGAAGTTATTCAGCCCCCTGAGAAGGAGAGAGAAATCAGATTGTCATCCATCTAACAGCGTCAGGTTCTTCTTTACATGCTTAAGGATTTGGTGTCGAAGTGGTACACGTACTTGCCGTCTGTGACGGTTTGCGACTCAATGATGGTGCTGTTGCGGGGAGTCTTCTTTCCCATCTCCAACATCTCCTTCAGGTCCATCTCCAAGTGATCCAAAGAAACATACCCGTCTAGGGCAACAAACAGATTTGTGTGGGTGAGATATATTAAAGGATCTCATCTCCCTCTTTCCAAGAGACAAACGTAACGCTAATGTCTCCGATAGTTTTCCACTCACAGTTGTTGCTGCTGTCCCTTGCCAGCCACTTCCCCTTGGGGCATTTGTTTGTTCGGATGATGCTGACGATGTCGCCGCTCTTGACGGGCAGCTCATGCTTGCGGGGCTTTGCAGTCACATTTACTTTTGCCTGATACATGGCTTCCTCCTGCCCTGTGATCTGAAACACAGAAACAGAGAAATTACACAATAGCCCTGCATTAACAAACTAAATAATCATGTTACAGCTAACAGGAGCGATTAATCAAAACAATTATTCAAGGAAAAAGAACAATAAAATATAACCGACTATAATATTCTA
The DNA here is from genome assembly GCA_028564705.1 of Apricaphanius iberus. Lineage (NCBI taxonomy): Eukaryota > Metazoa > Chordata > Actinopteri > Cyprinodontiformes > Aphaniidae > Apricaphanius > Apricaphanius iberus. The sequence goes on from JAPXFQ010000256.1 coordinate 2,236,627, forward strand.
TATTTTATGTTGAGCATTTCTAGTGGAAAAAGGTTTACCATTACTCTTAATAAAGAATATACAAGAAAATGAACACTTAAGGTTATGTAAGCAGAACAAAGTGGAAATATTGAAAAGTATTATAGGGGGGTGATTTGCTTTTTTAATGCCAAAGGTTTCTCAAGAACAGTGGCAATAAAAGAGGTGTTTGCTCAGAAAGTAGGTGAATAGAAATATGAGGGCGAAGATCATGGCAAAGGTCAGTGTTTGAGCAAAAAAGTCAGAAAAGCTATTGATATTGATTAAAGTGGACAGAAAGTGATAATCTTTTATTTTCATCAATCAGCACAATGCAGTGAATGAACAAAAGAGAAATCTAAAATCAAATCAATATTTGGTGGGACCACCCTTTGCCTTCAAAACAGAATCAATTCCTCTAGGTTCACTTGCACACAGTTTTTGAAGGAACTCGGCTGGTAGGTTGCTCAAAAAAACTTTGGAGAAATAACCACAGATCTTCTATGGATGTAAGCTTCCTTTCATCCTCCTGTCTTCTTCTATAGTTCGACACACTCAAAGACGTTGAGATCTTCGCTCTTTGGGGCGCCATAACATCACTTCAAGGATTTCTTATTCCCTTATTTTTGGAGCCTCCCTGATGGTACGGCATGATGCATAAGTATCTGCCTATATTTCTCAGCTTTGAGAACTCCATTAATCCTGACCAAATCTCCAACTCCATTTGCAGAAATGCAGCCTCAAACGTTCAAAGAGACTCATTATTACCGCTCTCCAGCTCTTCGACTAACAAACTGCATTCTGTGACAGCCTTCAAATTTTGGACTCATCAGTCTAGAGCACCTGCTGCCATTTTTCTGCACCCCAGTTCCTTTGTTTGTTGTGCATACTTGAGTAGCTTAGCCTTTGTTTCATTGTTGGAGGTATGGCTCTCTGGCTGCAACTCTTTCATAAAGAGCACTTCTGGACAGACTTCATAAGACAGTAGATGAGTCTACCTGGGTTCCACTTGTTTCTGCCAGTTCTGAGCTGATGGCACTACTGGACATCGTCTGATTTTGAAGGATAATAAGCTTAACGTGTCTTTAATCTGCTGCACTAAGTTTCCTTAATTGACCACTGTGTCTATGATCCTCAATATTGTCTGTTTCTTTGTGCCTCTACAAAAGAGGTTGAACAGCACATCTTCGAACCCTAGTCTGCTTTGAAATCTTCGTTTGAGAGAGACTTTGCTGAAGCAGTATGATTACTTTGTGTCTTGTTGCTGTGCTCAATCTTGCTATGACATGAAACTATCTTCCACAACGTCATCTTGGTAGCAGTTTGGCTGTTGATGTACCTAATCTTGCCATGACATGATAATACCACAACCTCACCCTAGTAGCATAGTTTGGCTGCTCTTCACTCAGTTTTAAGCCTCCAACAGAGCTGTTTCTATTTCACTTAATAATCGTGCTTCAACATATGTATGACATTGATGATTATTAGCACCTGTTTGATATAATTGGTTGATTTGACTGAATTTTTTGCAAGTTTACCTATAAGACTTGATGCAAGTTGAAAGGCGAAAGATGGTAAAACCAAATATTGATTTGATTGCAGTGTTTCTTTTGTTTGCTAGTGACCAAAGTGTCAGATTTTGTTGATTTATAAAAATAAACTATTATTTATATTTCTGAAAGCATTCTTTGTTTAAAGCATTTTTACATCTGCCTACACCTTTTGCACAGTACTGTAAATATATGTATATTTAATTTAAAACAGGATACACAAGGAAAGTTTATGTCAAACTACTTTAAGTCCGTTGTTCCTCATTTGGAGGAGTAAAGAAAAAAGTGATGCCATTTTTGGAACAACAATTACAGCGTAATGCATATTTTTGCTTAAACATATTGGATAAATGGATAAAAACAGGGTTGCAACTTGATAAAGGCAATATTTATGCTGCTCATTCAGTCAATGCTATGTTACAGGTGAACGGTTCATGGAAAGTTTTGCACAAATTATTTTATGTATTTTTTTTTGTTAATAAGAAAATGTTTCTGTTCTTTAACTAGGATGGGATAAAGTTAAATCAAAATTAGATTTGAATAAAAGAACTGGAACTAACTAACAGCAGATAGATGCTGTTAGATGTTACACTAACGCTGCCTAAACCATATTTCTGTCATCATTCAAATAGAAGTTTTTGTAACCTTTTTGAAAACATTATGTGCATTAAGAAAAAAAAGCCATCTGTGTGCTATATAGGAGAAAGTAAAGCTACAGTTGAAAAGCTGGTGTGCATAAAAGATCTATTTGTGCTTATCACCTCATCTGAGGTAATCCTTTTCAGGATGGGTAATTAAATATTTGATTTAAATACTGAAAGGTCTTTTATCATCTGGTTTCTGTAGAAATGGAGTTCTTGCTCCAAGATTGCAGCTACAAATACAAACAGATTTAAGTTAAAAACTTTTATGTGAGATGTTGCTGTCAGTAAAACTCCTGTTAACTTAGGCTAAATATGTTGCTCAGCTCTTCCACGGTGAGGAATGAATCCTGACAGGTTTTAGTGGCCAGACATTTACCCCACCCTCCTCTGCCATTCAGTCACCTTTCATTTCTCATCCTCCTGCTTTCTGTCAAAATAACAGGACTCACACAGAATATTTTCTTCATTTCATGCTCCTTCTTTTCTCTCTCCTTCTGCTCTTTCTTCTCCCGGTCTTGTTTCTCCTTCAGCTCCTTCTTCTCCTTTTCCAGTCGCTGCTTCTCCTTCTTTTTCAGCTCCTTTTCATCTAGCTTTTCTGAGTTTTGCCTCTTTTCACTCCTGCGGGAAATGGTGACACATGTTATTGTCCTTTATGAAGGTTGTCTTCTCGCAGTATGTTTTAATGATGCAGTTAGGTGGGGGATTACAAGAAACTCTCATCAGAAACTCTGGAGAAGTGGCTCCAAAAAACAAAAGCCTTACCTGCTGAACCAGTTTGACTTGGGTTTCTCCTGCACCTATAAAGATCCACAAGGAGATATTATTTAATTTGCTTTAGGTGATAAAAAAAGGTAGATGAATGTACATTATGTCTCGTATTTTGAAGTTGAATGCCTTTCATAAGTAATCAGAAATCTGCAAAACCTTTACACATTTTGTCATGTTACAACCAAAGGATACACCATTTTTAAAATTTGTCGAACTTGTTTTTGATATCAGGCCCCTGATGTCAGATACTCTTAAATATTATACAATGCAGTTAATCAGAAGTTGCCTATGAGGTGACTCAACTCCACCTGTGTAGATGTTGAGTGAAGCCTCAGAAGTTTGTTAGGAAACATTGGTGAAAACAAAACATCCCAAAGACCAGGAAATACAGCGGACAGCTCAAGGAGAAAGTTGTTGAGCCGTTAAGAAGTAGCGTTAAGTTATAAATCATCATCCCAAACTTTAACAATCTTAAAGAGCATTGGTGAATGCATAGTCTTAAGATGGAATGCATATGCAAACCTACAAATACCATCCATACAGAGAAGAAGAAATGCCTAGGGGGTCAAAAAAACAATGAAGACACTTGTGGAGGTACAACTTCCAGAATGACAATACCTCCAAACATACAGCCAGTGCTATGAGCAGAATGACTCGGATCGAAGCATTTTTTTCGTTTGTCATAAGGGCCGAGTAACAGTCCAGACCTAAATCTAATTGAGACACGAGAGCAGAATTCTTAGCCAAGAGGCACCCAAACCCAACCTTTATGGTAAGAATATCGAGAGGAAAGCTGTTTAAAGAAAGTAAAAAAGTTCTGTTTGTGGTTTGCAACAAGCTATGTATCATACACAGAAGGTGCTCTGCTCATATGGGAACAAAAGTGATTAAGAACACTCTCCATCTAATCTGACGGAGCAACACCGAAAAGAAGAAAATCAGTGTCTATATATGTGAATTTAAGAGGGATTGAAGCTATTATTGCAATATGACAAAAAGTAAAAAAAGAGTACAAGAACTTTAGCAACACTGTGATTTCTCAGTACCTACCGTTTCCTGTGCAGTCTCTACGTATGGATCTGTGAATAAAAACAAACAAGATGTCACTTAAAAGTATACAGAAACCTGAAACAGCTTCTTTAAAAAAAACATTTTTGATGTAGTATTATCAACCACAGTTTGAAAAGCAACATGTTAAATGTTCAAATTATTAAAAAAAATGCTTAAAATGCAGAATATGAACATGTAGACCTTATAACTGACAAAGTCTCATCATTGAAGAAAGAGGCACAGATGAGCAGAGAAATTACTACAAGGTCAGGTATTTTTTCCAGCAATCTCTAAAAACCAATGCTTTTAGAACATTCCTATTCATGTGCATAGAAAAGCTTGAGTCCATCAGTACAGTATACAGTATAAAGCTGGCCGAGCGGTGGTTTTACACAATGCAACTTTTCCAATCATTTTTCCAACATCTATTATACATTTTTGGTATGATTTATCAGAAATCGAAAAGGAATCAGATTGTTGTGGAAGGTATGTGGAGAATATGTGTCAGAAACAGTGGATTAGACTTACTTTTTAGGGCCCCTTTTTGTTTCTTGCCCTTCCCCTTCTTTTTGGTGGAGCTCACTTTGACGGCCTCGTACATGTTGTCATTGCTCTCGTATGTACTGATGTGCTGGTACGGTCCTTGAGGGCTATGCAGAACAAATTGTTGACAAAATGTTGATCTATACCCTTTTTTGGAATAGAATCTCATTTTAATAAATACACTGAACAAAAATATAAACCAAACACTTTTGTTTTTGCTCCCATTTTCACGAGCTGAACTCTAAGATCTGAAAAATTTTATTTATACACAAAAGACTCACTACTCTCAAATATTGCTCACAAATGGGTCTAAATCTGAGTTATTGAGCACTTTTCAAATGCCGAGATAATCCATTTGACCTCGCCAGTGTGGCATATCAAGGTGCTAAGTGGATAGCATGGATATTGAAAAGGTTTGCTTTGGACTGACCACAAAAAGAAGACACTCTGAAATGTGACGGAGTCAGAAAACAGTCAGTATTTGGTATGACCACCATTTGCCTTCTGCAGTGCAACCCATCTCCATCGCATAGAGGTGAACAGATTGTTGACTGTGGCCTGTGGAATGTCGGTCCAGTCCTCTTCAATGCCTGTGCAAAGGTGCTGAACATTGGCAGGAACTGGAACTCAGTCACATACATCAAACCAGAGCTTTCCCAACAGTCTCAATGGGTGAGAACATTGGCAATGCAAGTAATGGGATGTTTTTAGCTTCCAGTAATTGTGTACAGATCCTTGCAAAATGGAGCCGTGCATTATCATGCTGATCCAGAATTGATGGAGGTGGATGAACGGCACAACAATGGGCCTCAGCATCTCATCATAGTAACTCTCTCCGTTAAAAATGCCATCAATAAAATAGACCTGTGTTCATCGTCCATAACATACACCCGCCCATACCGTAACTCCACCAGCACCATAGGCCACTTGATCCACAACTTTCACGTCAGCAACCCGCTCACCCAAATGAGCCTAACGCATACTATCTGCCATATGCCCTGAATAGTGAAAACCGGGATTCAACCGTGAAGAGAATGCTTCTCCAATGTGCCGGACATCATGGAATTGCTACAGGAGCTGTCCGAGTGGCTGGTCTCAGACGATAAAGGAGGTTCACATTCTGAATGTGGAGGTACTGGGCTTGTGTTATTACTCATGGTCAGTGGTTGTGAAGCCGGTTGAATGTGCTGCCGAATTCTCTGAAACACCTTTGGAGATGGCTTACGGTAAAGAAATGAACATTAATTTCAGGGGCAACAGTTCTTGTAGACTTTCCTGCAGTCAGCATGCCAACTGCACGCTCCCTCAACAGTTGTGATATCTGTGGCATTGTGCTATGTGATAAAAACTGCATATTTCAGATTGACCTGTTATTGTGGCCAGTATAAGCCACACGTGTGGAATATTCATGCTGTCAAATCAGACCTTCATATGCTACACCTGTGAGGTGGAATGGATTATCTTGGCAAAGGAAAAGTGCTCGACAGATTTGTTAACATTTCAGACTAATTGGTATTTTTTATATATGTTATATTTCTTGTCAGTGTATATAGCTGAAGTTGATAATCTTACTCCTCTGGTGGAGGCGAGTAGTTCTGAGTGGGTTGGACAGATTGTTCCTGTGGAAGATTATCTTGGTAGTCATATTCATGTGCTGTCTCAGTGTGAACCTCAGTTTCTGGATCAGTGATCCCGTTGCCATAAAACTCTGACTGGTTTGGTTCATCTGGAACGTTATGACCCGTGTACTCCTCATTCCCAACATCTGACAGTGGGAGCTCTGTGGAATAGGCATCCGCCAAATCATCCAACTCTATGGTATCTGCGGTATCCGGCTCTGAAAACTCAAGTGGAACAGGAATGTCTGCCAACAAGAGGACAGATAAAGGAACATAACACAAAACTGCAATTTAAGCTTTAGAATTTTAAATGATTTCCAAGTGTGATGATGATTGGTGGTTGTGTCACTACCTTCAGGAATAACAGGAGGAGGGGGGATGAATTCACTCAAGTTGACAGAAGGAGGTCTTTCAGGTTTCTCCGGAGCTGAACCCAGAGTCCCGGGGTCTGGTAGGACCCGTCTGGGTGGAGGAGGTGGAACCACAAGCAGCTCTAGGGGAGTGTCTGACCCCCGCTCCGTGAGGTTTTGCAATACCGGAGAAGCTGTCCCTGTGAGGAATTACATCACAATAACTAACATCTGTGTCCACAAGTAACACACTTTGGGCAACTACATGACTTGGAAGAGCAGGTCTACCTGCAAAAACGCAGACAATGTGTTGTCATATATTATGGTATGCTTGAGTTAAGTATATGTTCAAACAGCTAGTGTTAAGGTGTCTGGTTTTAGCCGATCCTAGCTGCTAAGAGAAGAAAATACTTCCTGCACTTTTACAAGTGACTATTAATACTGTAAATCAGTGTGCTAAGCTGATGAATCTACAAAGAAAACAGCAACTAACTTAACACTTTTGTAAAAGTGCTGATAGTTAATAACCACTAATGCTGCATCTTATCCAAAGGATACAAACATTTTCAATTTGAGTTGTTTCGAATTTCTAAAATCAGTTAAAAACCTCAGTCTGAGTTGCTCTCAGCTCCCAACTGCTTACATAATTTCTTCACTTTTTCTAAAAACTCACAATAATATGAAATCTTTTTCTACAGATAACAGAACTATAATTCAAATAAGAAAAATGCTGAAACTCTGAATTGACATAAATCAAAGTATATTATTGTCTGAAATTTTTGTCTAAAGTCTTTACCTTATTTAGTCGTAAAAGGTACCTGCTGTTTCTTTTTCAAGCTTAAAAGCATTTTCTATTCTCTTGTTGCTGAACTGTGCAACACAAATAAACGTAATTTGTTTTGCTTAATTTTCAGGGAACAAAATATCCTTTTTAATGTCATTATCCTGTTATGTAAAACAAGGAAGATAAGCAGTAAAAAAAAAACAAGTGAAATTAAAGAATTGGTTTCACATGAAAACCTAACTTGTCAAACACGGTGGAAGTTGTTGTCTTTAGTCATACATTTTTCAGAAAAAAAATAGAAGTCTTCCCTGTACTGTGTTTGGTCTTCCTTTTGGTTTTCTAACTTAGCTTCCCGCTCAAGAAATTGTTATGGTACAGATAAAAATCCCCTAATTCAACAATTAATCACTTCCTGAAACAACTTCTTTCATGTTTAATTTAGGAGGATTTGATTAAAATAAAAAAAAAAGGTAAAAGGAGAGCATTATCTGGATAAAAATCTCCATGAGAAACAAAACTAAATTTCTGGAATCTCTACACAGTAGGAGTCCTGTTTATCACACAATCAAGATAAAGTTAAAGAGCCCCAACAGCTCTATCATAGCCGTCACACCTCTCTAGCTCTGCTAACGTGTTTCTGCCGCTGGGGAGGAATTTTAGGACTGTTGTTTATGTGGGGAAACTTTACAGTTTAGTCCACCAACTATTCTTTACCTGAATGGCGTTATGAGTACCGTGATCTCTGTATAATTTAAACCCCCAAAGTATGCAGCATTTCATCAAATACCTGTGGTCCTGATAACGAGGAAGTTTGTTCTGGTCCTCATGTTGAGCTGAAATAAATTCTGATAAAAATCCAATAGAAAGAGAGAGACAGAGAGGAGAAAATCTCTGCTGAGACTTACTGTGGTCAATGCCGTTAACTTCTGGTTCAGGTGAGGGGGGTTTCTTTCCGTCATTGTGGATGGGTGGGAACTCTACATCAGTGAGGGTGGGGTTCAGGTTATAAAGTAAGTCATCAGGTGGGGGAGTGGGGCTAGATAAGGGGCTGTAAACAGACAAAACACAATAATTAGTGATAAATTGTATACTAACCCTTGCTAAACTAGCCTATCTCCTGAAAGGGAGTGTTGTGTTTCTTTTGTTCACCTGGCGGCCTTCTTGCGTGCCTTCTCCAAAGCGCTTAAAATCCTCTGGTCACTCGGAGAGGTTTTCTTCCCAGTATTCAAGTCCTCTGCCCTCTCCAGGACGGAGAGGGCAGAGATGGGACGTTCTCGTTTGAAAGAAGGTGAGTCCATTGCATCCACTGCAGTTCGAAATGTAGCCTCCACATCGGAACCATCTACAACCTGAATCTCAGGAAGGGATGGGGAGGAAGCAGACGCCTCGGAAGGATGATCAGAGTTGGCAAAATTTGGTGGAGGAGAGGGAATATGTCTGGTTGGAGGAACATGGATAGCTCTGGGTGGGGGGGAGGGAGGAGGAGTGGTTGGTGGAGAGGGAGCCACAACAGTTGGAAGGGAAGAGGTTGCAATGGGAAGAGAGCGAGGACTAACAAGTGGAGGGGAGGGAGCAGCAATTGTTGGTGGAGAGGGAGCAGCACCGGTTGGAGGAGAGGGAGCAGCAATTGTTGGTGGAGATGGAGCAGCAATGGTTGGAGGAGAGGGAGCAGCAATTGTTGGTGGAGAGGTAGCAGCAATGGGAGAATTGGGAACCGTTTTTTCTTGGCTGGGTAGGTTGGAAACTAGCAAAGTAGGACTGTCAGTCTGAGGTGGGGTTTCGCTCAGCGGTGGTGGAATTTTGAAAACGGGGATATTAGGGATAATGGCAGGAGGAGGAGAGAAGTCAGGAGGCTCAGGAATAGGAGAGAGTCTTGTCAGGTCCACTGCAGCACTGCGTTCAGGGGTGGCAATCTTTGGTAGGATTGGCTTTGGTACTGAGTATATAGACTCATGTGCCGTGTTGTTGGCATCTGAAGCCACTGGGATAAGTGGGGCTGGTCCGGCATCATCCCCAGTTTTAGAGTCTAAGATTGATTCAGCTGAGGTTGCTGCTGCATCTTTTTTAGAAGACTTTATGAAACCGAAAATATTCTTCTTTCTTTGTGTTTTGTTCTTTGGAGGAGGCGAGGCTGGCACCAGCTCAGCTGTACTCTCCTTCTGTGCCCCAAAGAGTGTAAGCCTCTTACCATTCTTCTCCTTATAATCCAATGAGTTTTCATTCAGTGTCTCATTGTTTTCTTTTGTCTTCTCCTTATTCTCCTTCAGCTTTGCATCTGACTTTTCTTTGGGTTTTGAGTTACTGTGGATAAGAAGCTTTTTGGCATCCTTGTTTTCCTCCTTGAAGACTACTCTGGGGGCATTCAATGTCTTTGATTCCAAGGCCTGGCTGATGGAGGAGAGCAGGGAGGGACGTGCTCCTGTAGGAAGTTGGTGAGTGGGGCTAAGAGGAGGGGGAATAACCTTTGGTTTCTCTGGTAAAGTAGGTTTGGTCTTTGGTGGCCCCAAGAGCAATTCTTTGTCCTGGAACTTTGCCCTTAGCGCCTGGAAGTCTATCCGGCCCTCCTGCTAAAATTATCAGACAATATGTCAAACAGATATAGCCACCTATATGAAGCATATTCTGGATTACAAAAAACTGTAATGTGCCTCCTTTAAAGACTGTACACAGCTAGCCTATTTGCTTTTATTTCTGACCTTAAGTATAGTAACAAGTAGGCTACACATGAATTTTTGCCCTCTGGGAGCACGGCAGAGAATGTGGGTTGGGTAACCTCCCCAGGTAACACCCTGTTTTTGTTTTGTGTCTTGGTTTCGTTAGGAGATTGTCATTTTTATATTGGGCACTTATCCAACTCGCTTTAGGCGAACAAACTTTATCAAGAAATAAACATTGCTGGGTTTTGAAGTTATTCTGCTTTTTTTTTATAGGTGAAAACACTCTGTGCCTCTCAATGGTATGTTCTCTGTTTTTTTTGACTGGGAATTATTAGTATGTCATTCAGTTTATAACGGCAATCTAACCACTAGAAAAATCCGATAATGCTCTTTAAGTAATGATGTACTACATTAAAAGTAGAATTTCCTAATATTTTAGTATGGATCTTTGTACAGACAGATTAGTGGCATGATCTTTGATGCATTATTTTTCTTATTCCTATAATACACTCTACTATTTCTAACAAGTGCATCACTTCGCTCTGAGGACTGAAATTATTATTTTGGGACCATTGTGTATATATATATATATATATATATATATATATATATATATATATATATATATATATATATATATATATAAAGAAAACGTAAAGAAAAAAGAATAAGTGGGTATTACTGAACGCAAGAGGCCGAAAGATCCGCGAAATAAAATGACCAAGCCCAAATGGTTAACATGAAAATGCACCCCGGTTAAAAATATTGGCATTAATAATTAATACAGAGCAGTCAGATAAATACTTCCACAACATAAACTGCATTTATCGTAAAACGTAACATGCGACTGTTTTGTGCCAACTCACCTCTTCCATCGTGAGTTTTTAGGTCCAAGAAAAGACTTTAAAAATATCCTGAATGAAACAAATAGTTATCTTCTTAAGCCTCTCATTCTGGATGCGATGAAAGTTCAACTTTATGTTCTTTTTTTAAAAATCAAACTAGACGATTTTCTGTATTCCAACACACTGCGCTCCTTTGTGCGCCCAAGACGCGTAGGATATAGTTTCAGTGTTAAAATAAGGTTGAGTTGAAAAACTCCCTCCTCATGTGGAAGAAAACAGTAAAGCTCGACAAACGGGTCTAGGCTCAGGTTAACGTAACACTCTCGGATATTTTTTTTTTTTTTTTACTGTTCCAGCAGGAATGTCACCAGGCTGGAGCTGCCTTGGTGCAGTGACTCACAAACATGAGTCTTCTTAAATGGAATAGTTCTCTTTATGACCGTCACCTTGCATATGTCCTTAACATTTAAGCAACTGAAAAACTAGCTTTAATTAAAAAAAACCCAAACTATATATTTCATTTTCTAGTCTTAATCAGATCTGTCAGCAAAGTGTGAATCTTCCACATTAACCGAGATAAAATGAAACATGAGGTCAGTCAACATTCCAGGTCTTTAATAGAATGCAGAGGTATTTGAGGAAGTATTTATAATATGCATATGTAAATACTCCACCTGCCAAAGATATGTCTGTTTTAGACAGTTTTGAAAGATATGTAGACCTTCTGCCAAACAGAAGTGGAAGTGACTGGAGTCAGGAATCTTCTGAGGCCTCATATCCTTCTAAGTGCTCCTCAGTCACACCTCCATTCATTCAGCATACAGTATATATCATCTTGTTTACTATCTGAAATGCTCAAATCTACAGTATGTTGTCTGCTCCTGTTATGAGTCCACTTTGTTTTTTTTTCTTGGATATTTCCCTGATGTTGCTGCTGATACAATTATTTGATATATTCCTACAAAAGCCAACAGACTTTTTTTGCATCACGCTGCTTCTGGTGTTACATTAACTGATACAATTAGTAAATTGACCCCTTACCAATAGCTAAAAACAAAACCATCCATCATGAAAACTTATTTTGGGTGGTGATACAGATGACTGTGTGGAAAAAAAAAGGGCTTGGCTAATCTGAAACTTCTTGGATGGCCAGGTCCCATGGCGGAAGTAAGGTGAGACTATTTCTGTAAACTGTGACAGGAAATGAAAAAAAAAAAGGTGTGCCAAAACTGCTATGATGTCAGTGTCAAATAAAGCAAGAGATAATTATTCAAACTCAGGGTATGGAATTGGGATTTTAAAGCTGTATTAAAAAAACTTCAGACACTTGTATATTTTGGACATCTGGATATTTAATATCATATTACCCAATTGAAAAAAAAAAAGATCGAGCTACATTAGTAAATACTACAAACATAAGATTTTGAATTTCCTGGGAAATTCAAAAGGTGGTTCATGGTTTATATCTCAGACATTCAGTTTGGTTGTCTCTTGACTTTTAAAGTGAAAGTGAACCACATGGTAAAATTGAACAGGCCTGTAAAACCTTAGAAAGTTGTAGAAATGTATGGGAGAATTAAAGGGATAGCTTCCCCCTAAGTGAAATATAGTCTGTTGCTGTATTCCCCAGAGTTAGATAAGTAAGAATCTTTTAATTTCATTTTGTCATTCTCCTAATCTGGAAGCAGTCCTTTTGCTTTAGTTTAGTATAAACGATGCAAGTGAATGCTTATCGCTAGCATTACATGTGCAAAAGTCATAAAAATGAATCAAAAATGATCCTAATTTTTCCTGGTTAGCTCAATAATCATATCAGTCCCAAATAAAAAATAACACAAATGAATTAAACAAGGAGATCTAGATTTGGGATTACTCTAGGACAAAACACCTCTGTAAACCGCTGCTGCAAGGTGCAAGGACACAAATGCGTGAGCTGCACTGAGTTTTTCCTGTCGTAGTTTTCTGTACGTTAGAAGTCTAATGCAAAAAAATCGTTCTAGCTTGTATAGCAAATGGTTGCGAAAACACGGCAAAGACATACTGCAACGCAATATTTCAACACAGAATTTCATCTAAAGTTGAACGAAGAGGACAATGCCTTGCTGCCCTGGAAATTCCTCCAACAGTCATTGGAGAAAATTAATCAATACCTGGTTTGCGAGGAGCATTTCTGACCAGTGGACTGTGAAGAAAAACAATGCAATATTTGACCAGAAAGATGGTACTGTCTCTGAAGAATACTGCAGTCCCATCCAGGTTTGGTACAGATACACAACAAAGTGCAACATCAGTGGCTGTAAGTAATGCTCTATTTACTCTTATTCCTTGGTTGTCAATGGGGTATTATGAATTACTGTAATTTTGACATCTGGCAGACATTATCACCTCCAAGTTTATTCTAAAAATTTAGAACATTTCAGCCTAATGACTAAACGGTGAGTTTTGTAGTGTAAATAAATCCCTTAAAGGTTTCTTTTGCTGGCGCTGCATCAGGTCCTTGTACCTTGTGGCAGCAGTTTACAGCGGGGCTTTGTTGTAATGCAGCCCTTACTCTTAATCTGCTCCTGTAATTCCCTAGTGTTACTAATTATTTTCCCTTGCAATCAATATGATTATAAAGGTCACCAAAATAAAAGTTATCGTTACTACATAATTTTTTGTCACCTTCACACACGAAATGCTAGACATTACCATTTACTTCCATTGTTCATGCTAAGATAAAGCAAACAGACTGCTGCCAGATTAGGAGAATGTCTGGGCTGGTTACTAAATTTTTTTGTGTGTCACTTATTAAACTCTGGGGAATATGGCAACAGACTAAATTTCACATAAAAGTGGAATATCGCTTTAATAGTTTTAAAAAGGTCCTAATAGAAGGTACAATCAGCCGTTCACCTGCACTAAAATAGACAATTGACAATATACCAGAATCTGACTGTCCAAGCAAGTTACACTGAAAGTAGACGAAGATCTTTGAAGAAGTCTCTATAATCTCCGCAACCTGCTGACCTACAGCCGGTTCTTGTAACTGTTAAAGTGATATCAAAGGAAAATGTGAGAAAAATAAAATAAAATAAGGCAGCTGTGGCACACCAGGACAAAACACACTGGGGCCGACTAAAAATTAATATAAGGAAAGTCCTGGGGAGTATCAACATCTAGATATTTTTTCTGTCAAGAAGCAATGGAGTGAATTAGAGGCTGAAAAAATTAAAACAACCATGTTTGCAAAGCATTCTAAGCTAGAAGGAAAGGGTAACATTGCTGGGGTGCTGTTATATTAATAACGCTTTTGACAGCTTGGATCAAGGGTTGCCTGTGCAGCAGATTGTGTCAGGTCATTAAAACAGTGTTAAATTACAACATGAATGCTGTGGCACTTGCTTAATAGTAACTAAAGACACACTGGGGGTCACCTCTGGTAGATACACCCCATTAGGCTCAATCTCTCTTGCTCAAACACACCAAAAGTCAGAGGCAATAAAAAGACATGTGCATCATTTAGGGAGTGTTTATTTGTAACAGGTAATAATACATGGTGGAATACGTAAATCAAGATAGAACCCAAAACAAAAAAAAAATCATCTAAAAACCCACTGTAGAATGTCATAGTCATTAAAGATAAAAATAATGCTTCAATTTACATTAAGAAAGTGTTAGCTGAGGTAAAGTTAAAATAGGTCTAGAAATGTTATGTACTCAAACAGCAACGGTTCTCTTGTTTATTCAACTTCTTTACTCGCCTTCTAGTAGTGTCAGAGTTGTTATTTATTATCCTAATCCAAAAAAGCTTTTCGAATGGAGTGTGGACCCTGGCCATAAAATAGGGATATTTTGGCATCACAGTTAATGAAGCTGTAGCAGGGGATGTTACAGTGGGAATTTGGCACTTGACCAAGAGGCGATTGATGAAGGAGGGCTGCAGACACGGCTACGGTCAGTCAGTCCTTCTTTAGGTACTCCCTGCAACAGAATAATGAGGGTTTTGTGGTTTAAAAAGCAAAAAAAAAAATAAAAAAAATAAAGGTTTTTCCACGTGGGGATGGGCAAACCCAGTCTAGCTTAAGTAGAAGCTTATATGCTTTGGACATAAAAGCAATCTGCAGTGATGGGACCTCAGGACACAGAGTGGGGAGGTGTCGTATGGTTTAAAAGCTGGAATTTATTGAGTTCCCAAAATGATGCAGCCTGAAGCTGCGGCTGCAAACAAAACAAAGCAAACTGGGGGAAAAAAAAAATATGAATTGCTTTGCAAAGATATTCACAACACAGTATGTTTTGACATTTTGTCACATTACAACCTCAAACCTCAATAAACATTTGGGTTGGGGGGTGGAGGGGTATGTTTTAGGATCCTTCAACACAAAATAATTCATGCATGTGGAAGAAAAGGGAAACATGGTTTTCGATTGTTGTCTTTATTTATAAACACAGATAAGCAACATGTTGTACTATATGAAGGGAGCTGAATAAAAATTCAGTCAATACTTTGTAGAACCAGCTTTCGATAGACTCGGCGAATTACTTCTGAAGGCAAAATAAGGGTCTGGATTTCATTTATGCGAATGAGAGTAAAGAGGGTTGAAGGCAAACTTTATTACTTTGTAGGACTGTTATTCACAGGACTCTATTCTCTATTTAGGTAGTTTCTGAAGGCAACAAGTCTTGATTAGGGGTATCAACGTAAAGAGAGATAAAAGCATATTCAGGCAACATTTTGTCAAATCACCTTTTTCAGTAATCTGTTTCTTATAATACGTAACTTTTAAAACAACTGAATTTTAGAAGATTTTAGTTAGGAGAACTAAAGTGTTAGGGGGCTAAACAGAAATGCACAAAAGCATGTAGCATTTTCCTTCTACTTCACAAATATGCATTTACTTATTGGTATTGGTGTCATAAAAACGAAACACATTAAAGTTTGAGTCTTTAAGGTGACAAAATGTAAAAAAAAAAAAGTTGGGCGTATGAATAGCTCTGCAAGGCAGTGTGTGTTGGTATTGCTCGGGTTAACATTAAGAGTTTGCATAACTGAAGCCTTCCTATTTTATGGCACAGACGTCAAGTGGACAGAATGGTTTTCGTCATTCCCGTTATTTACAAAATGAGTTTGGGAAATCAGCGATCAGATGCCTTAAAGCCATGTTGACTCTATATCACCTATAGAGCTGACTCCAGCGGCTCGATTTACTTATAAAATAAAAATTCAAATTTTCAGGTTGATCTTTCTTTTTTTCCCTTTTAAATCATCATCGTACAAAAGCTATAGAGAATGAAGAGTTCGATCACAGAATCTGTTTAAACTTGCAACTCTTCCCTCCCAGGGCCCGTTCCTCCACCAATGGTCTTGTTGTCTGGCCTCTGTGCCAGTCTGACTGTGAGCAGAGACGTTTGGCAAATAACTGCGTGTACGCATGTTAAACAAGGTGTGGCATGGCTATGCATGTGTGTGTGTGTGTGTTTGTCTCTGCATGTAGGCTCACTTCTGTGTGCAAAGGATGCGTGGAGTTGGTGTGTGAGTAGCTCCCAGAGAGTCTGATTCTGCATAGTGATCCAGCAGACACTCACAAGCAAAGGGGTAGAAAATACCCAAATAAATCAACCAACCAATCAGAAGCAGTGGGCCATCCCAGAAAAGCCCGCTAAGAGTCTAGGCACCTCCCGAGGGATCGCCTCGCTGTAAGGATGCAGATTCTGTCCGTTAAACACGATGAGTGCATGTGTGTGTGTGTGTGTCACAGACAGGCAGGCACTGCTTGACTCAGTCTCTTCCAGGCAGCAGAATCTCTGCCCAGACAAGATGGGCAGACGAAAGGGTGTGAGAGTGACGGAAGGAAGGAGGGAGGGAGGAAAGGAGGGAGAGGAGTGGCTCGTGTCCGTAAGGCTGGGTGTGAGTCGCTGAAGGGAGAGGAGACAGGAGAGGGGAGAAGACAGCGAGGCGGAGGGAGTGCTGGACCTGTCTCAGTGATGGATATCCCCCTGCCTGTGGAGAATGACTGAGAGGGCTCTCTCCTCTTAGGAGGAGAAAAGACTGCAGAGAGGAGGAGGCGAAGGAGGACGACCGTGGGAGTGTTGAAGCTCCTCCTGGGAGGTTGTTAGCAGGAAAAGAAGATGAAGGGCTTGGCCAGGCTGGGATGTGCCAGACATGCACACACACACCGACACACACACACACACACACACACACACACACACTCAGAGGTAAAGGGTTCTTCCTCCTGTTCCCTCCGTGCTGGTCAGGTCTGTCTTCCTGGGCATCTCTTTATTTCTTCCCCTTGTTGATCTGGGCGTAGAGAGGGTCCTTCCCCTTCTGTTAACGAGAGAGCACAAAATCAGCTACGTTTTATTTTGTTAAAGCCGCCCCGTGCATTTAACATCCGGCCTCGTCACTCCCTATGAATGCAAAACTCGTTCTTTCAGCCGCAAACATCATAAATGCAAAAGCCGTGACAGGTGCAGTGGTTTGTTGGCTGTCGTACCCAACACCACCACCAGGGGACAGTAGCACACTGCCCTACAACTAGATGTTCAGTCAGCTCTTTCTTCACTCAGTGAAGCGTTTTTTCTTTTTTTAAATATATATATATGTGTGTGTGTGTGTGTGAGTTATTGCTTCCGTGTGACACTGTGCACTGACATGCATGTTCGCTCCTACCTCGGGCTCCCTCCAGGACCAGAATGAATCAGAGGTCTAAACCAGTGCCTTGAAAGACCAGTTATGAGTCATCATGTCTGAGTTTCTCTCCAACTGAGCCAGAAGACAACAGAGCAGGATGGAATACCCCGCAGCAAGAGCACCAAGCCCCACTGCACAACTGGGCGGTTATTACAGCACACATAATTACAGCCAGTCATTCAGTCCGCCATACTGGCATCTTGATCTAAAGCCAGCCTATTATATCGAAGCTCTCCCTCTCAGAGTATTTACAGGTTGGAGTTGAACTGTACGCTTTCCCTGTGAGGAGGCAGTAGCTCCTCGTGCTGCGTCCTACCTCGCAAAACAATTTTCATACCTGAAATTGTTTCCTTTTTTTGTCATGTTACAAATCCAACATATTATAAGTGAAATTGCAAGATTGTGGGATGGAAGGAACTGATAAAAATTGGGATAGTTATGTGCCACAGATTCTCAGTTGGATTTATGTCTGGGCTTTGATGGGGCTAATTTTAACAAACATACATGTCTCTATCCAAACCATTTCCAGGAATTTCCAGGATTGCTGTTGGATCCATCATCCCATTAAGATTTTTTTTCCGTCCCTACTAAAGAAAAGCATTCCCACAGCATAATGCTGCCAACACCATGTTCCACTGTCAGGCTTGCATGCAATTTTTAGAACACCTATCATTCTATACGAAGGCACAGAAAATCCATTTTGATCTCCTTTGACCAGAGTTTTCCACGTGTTTGGCCTGTTCTCTTCCATGAATAATACTTATCTGGCTAGTATTCTCGTTTCATTTTAGGTGGATTAAATATTCTGATTTAAAGGCGAAATCTTCCATTTAATTTATACAAAGGTATCACTAGGGGGTGGGGGTGGGTGGGGGACTAATGCATGAAAACAATGTGTACAATGTCTTCCACCTCCCAATTATGTGCAGCTTTGTGTTGGGCTTTCACCTAAAATCCCAATTAAATCCCATTGATGTTTTTAAGATAAAGAAATGAGAGAAAGATGGAAAACTTTTATCCAGTGATGATGAAGAGAGTGTAAGAAAGGTGAACACATTTTGAAAGTTTGAATCCAAAAATCATAATTTTGATCTTAACCTTAAGTGGTCTTGAGCATCTATTGCTCAAGCTGTCTGTGGGTTTTGTTAAATAAATGCTGTGTTTCAAGATAACAGACCCATTACTGAAAAATTGTATATGCATTACTAATCACAGACAGCTTGATACATTTTTTTCACCATGTTATCAAGGTTACAGCTTTTCCAGCCTCACACACTTTTAATCTACTTCTTCAGCTTCATCTGATTTTATAAGACTGTATTGGACATTACAACATTAAAAAGGGTAGAAAATATAAAAAAGAAACAAGTAAGTCACGTGGGAAGTTTGCTTATTAGCTGCTCCGGAGGGTTTGGCTTATCTACTTGCAATTTGCACTGTTGATTCAGAAATAAAAGCAACAATAGTAAAAGTTTTTCTTAGTTGCAAGAAAAAGAAACAACTTTATGCAAACAAAAAGATTGGGAACATTTAATTGCAAATAACAGAAAATTGCGAATCAAAAGTATGAATGATAATTAGGAGAACTGAAAGAAACCAACAAATTTCCCTATTGGAACGTTTTGCTACAACTCTCACAGCAGCAGCTGAGGTATGAAGCTGGGACATCAACCTTAGCTGAGAGCCTGGGCTGTAAATGTAGCAGTGGCCAAGGCAGAGCAGTCAGCAGAAAGTAGCTGCCTGCAGCCATGAGAGAGGTGACAGAGAGGCTGAGACTAGCAGTGACAGCAAACACACACTTCACGCTCAGCCAATGCAGCACAGCCACCGCCCCGCAGCATCGCCTCGCATCCACTCAGAGCTGCCAGGCGAGGCCCCTTCATTCCCAGCCAAGACGAGGAGGGGGCAGAAGGATGAGTGATGTGTTGGTGTGGCACAACCTGGAGGCCAAAGTGTCTGATCTAGCTACGTATGTGTGTGTGTGGTGCTTAAATTTGATCAGTGAACCGTGGAAACCACGTCCATTTCACGGCAGAGACTAGAGAGCATTCACTGGACATGATGAGATGACCCGAGAAAACCCCCCAAAAAAAACACTTACACTCCCACTAGCCTGAACACATGTCTGTAGGAATGGGTAGACGGAGCTTTTGGCTCCAATACCAGCACAGGTGGTGAAAGTATCGATCACAGGTGTGCTTGTCAGGGGAATAGCTGAGCCTATTGGACAGGTGTGTGTTTGGGAAAATGTCTAAAGTCAATGTGATTGAGCAAGAAAACAGCATATGGGAGCGGCGCCAACGGACCAAAGCTGTCCACCTAGCGCCGAAGGAGGAGGCTGCTGGCCAGAGGAGTCAAGCGTTAGCCAGATTCAGCCCCAACATCCACCTGCTGCCCTGCAGATTGCAGATACGAGGGGCCAGAAAAAAGTAGTGGTTGGGGGGTAGGAGAGTATTGCTGCACAGACAGCCCTCCTCCTCCTCCTTCACTTCTGGTATCAGAAGGCACTTAAGGGCTTCTTCTGCTTTAATTAATGGCAATTATATGGGGCTAGTCATTAATCTTGGCACCCAAGTATTAGCTGATGAAAACAAAACCATTCGATTTTTCCCAGTGTGAGTGCCAGCAGCTATCATTAAGGAGCCGCTGTTGAGAATTGTGTGGGTGAGGACGCCGGGTGGGGAGGCAGGGATCGCAATGGCTCTCGTCTTTGGAGTGTGTGTGTGTGTGTGGGTCTCTCTTTGGGACTTATATTTAATAAGCATACTGCACCTCCACATGTTCCTGACTGAAATTTCCAGGCAGTGCAAGGTTTTTTAGCTTGTCTATAATAGTTTCGTCACTTTGCAGCAGTGAGCATATGACCTGTTAGATTACATATATAATTCATAGCATGTCAGCATAGATCATGGTTTCACTGAGCAAAGAATCTAAGATTAACATATTGTGCTGAAATCCCAGCAGATGAGCTGCTCATCGAAGTGCACAGTTTCTGATTAGCTGTCACACTGTCTGTCCCACGGAGATGTGTGCTATTTACGGATCTGGTTGTGAAGATGGGACACAATGAGAGCACAAAGGCAAATGTGTTTATAAACAAAAAGATCCTTAGGGTTTGAATTTAATTTTACATAAGTAACACATTTGATCTTACACAGCATCTACAAACCTTAAAGGTTATTACATTTCGTTTCATTACAACCACTACAATGTATTTTTCATGTAACAGACCAATTTAAAGTGCAACATAATTTTACCATAGAATAAAAATAACTATTTATACTGACTTGAAATTAAAAACATTTGGACTCTACAGTTGAACTCCATTTATGGGGGTTAGGGACCACAGCTAAAATCTGCAAATATTTAAGAACTGCTCAAAAAACGTGGATTAATTCCTATTCTTAATAATTCAACCACCCAGTATACCTTAATGTGCATTAACACAAACCATGAAAACCGTCTTTGAACCATCACAGAAGCTAATCTCTACTTTCTTTGTGATATAACCCTCAGCACCAAGAAAAAATGAATGTTGTTTCTGGATTGGCTGATTTGCAAACACCAGCCAATAGTGTGTCGTGTTGCACAGTGAGCTGGCTACTTTGTTTCAGTTTCCTAAGCTGCATTTATTTTGAATATTTTAGATTTGCTTTAATAAAAGGTCTGCAAATGTGCAGAGGTTCATTATATTCACCAGCTATTAGTATCTGAATGTACTATACTTTACTTAGATGTATAAAAGTAAAAGAGTTGAACACAAATGCATAACGGATATTGTTCAATTTCGTTGCATTCATTTCTTTCATAATTATGGACTCCCCTGTGTTGGTCTGTCACAAGAAAATCCATTAGTCTAGTTTGCAGTCATGATTTGACAAAATGTGGAAAAGGTATAAATTAAGGATGCAACGATACCACTGTTTTCAAACCGATACTTCTACCAGTACTTTCTGATACTTCTACCAAACAAAAACAAAAAATGCAAAGAATTGGAAGACAGGTTTTATTTTATTTTCTGTTGCAACAAATGATGGAGTTAGATAAAAAATAAAATCTTAATAAAAATGACAACAAAACTAGATTTTCAATTGAAAAATAAATATTTCCTGTTAAACTACTGCAGGATTTCCTAATTTTAAGTATCGGTTCATGGTATCGGTTAACTAACCTGATACCAGTATTTGTATTGTTACATAGCTGGTATAAAGACTTCTGCAAGGCACTGTGCACCTAGAAAAACCCTCACTGAAACAGAATGTGCCATATGAAGAAAAACACACAACAACCCCGTCACTGATGTACAATCACACAAATGACTCAGACTCAACACATCTTTTGTGCAAGCTCACGAAGGAGAGCTAAAGTAAAACAGTAAAAGGAAAAAAAAGGACCAAAAAATACAACAGCAGAGTAAAAAAATGTAAATTGAAGGTATGACTGGCAAAAAAGAAGAACAGGTACATGCAGAGAAATCAACAGGGAGGAGTGAAAGCAAAGGTTGTGGGTTCATACCTACCCTGCCCTGCTGCTATCTAGCTTCCAGCCTCCGGACTGGCCTGTTCTGGGCTGGGCTCTGCTGTCTCACTGGGGCAGGGTGACCCAGAACCACACGCCTGAAGACATGAGGAAGCGAAGGAAGGAGGGAAAAGGGGGTGAAATTGAAAAACAAGAGAAGGAAAGAGCAGAACAAGAAGAATACATGTGAGAGACTGAAGGACTATTAGAACAGGGCAGAAAGGAAGCAAAGACAAAGGTTTTAGCAATCTGAAGGAGAAAAGAAAAACAGTTTGTCCCTTTTCTCAGAATCATCATTTGGAGTGGACACAAACGTGACACTCATGCACACACTTTTTGTGTTTACAGTGGTCAATTATAAAAGCCTCTATGGAGTTAGCTTTATTGATCCGGCGCTATAACACTTCTGCTTTTTACACCTCACCCCGCAGAGAACAGGACGCCATTTCTCTGTATTCACGGCTTCATTTTCGTCCTGTTTCCCCCCTCTGTAACCTTTTCACTGCACTCACTCATTGCCGCCACCAGTTCTGCAAAAAAAATAATTTCCTTTTCTGTTTCTTGGGGGGAATGGGGGGCGCTTATGTGTGTGTTATTTAGGCCTGGTGACATTTTCAACAGCGTGAACGTTTTCTCTTTTTTTCAATAATAGCTGGACAGGAGGCATAAAAGTAATGTTTCATGCCTGGGGAGCAGAGAGCTGGAGAGAAAGAGAGAGGAGATGCAAAGCATGAAAGAAGCAGAAAGGAGAAGTCAGAACAGGAGAAAAATCAAAGAGTAAAATCTTGTTTCTTGGAAGGTCAGAGATTCTACCCTCTTCTCTTTTAGATTTTTTTCCCACTCTTTAATCGTTGGTTAGCGTGAGACAACTATTAATCGCCCCAGGAAGAGGAAGCGGGGCACTCTGACTCCTCCAGCGTCCCAGAAGAGGTGAACCTGTCTGTTTAGAAGTGGTGATGTATGGACGCTATCTGGCTGATATTAATAACAGCTTAATGATGTCTCTGACAATTCCACCAGCTAATTTAACGCTGTGTTGACCATGCACACACACGCGAGCGCGCGCACACAACAATCATGCACACGCCACTGCTTACGCTCGTGCGGTAAACCACGTCCGATGAGCATTTTTACGTGCGCCGACACGAGCACGCGTTCATCAAGTGACGCGGCAGTATCGGCCCCCTAATCAGCCAGAGTGATTACCTGGCCCGCCAACACTGCAGCACAGGCTATTTATCAATGCACATTAACACACGGTGTAGGTTCTAGCAGCATTAGAAGGGACTTCTTATAGGTTTACACACACTCACAGCGTCCTCCTCTCCGCTGCGACTAGGACTGCCCTCCGCTTCTCCGAACGAGTCGTCTGTGGGAGGGTCTGTGGCATCAGTGGGGGGGTCACTGACGTGAGAAGCTGAGGATTTGGATGGGGAGCTCTTCCTGGGGGCCGGTGTGGGAGCTGCAGAGGAGAGCAGAGGCACTTAATGTAGCGACATGGTAATCGGTGCTCGGACGCACACAGTGCAGGGAGTTAGGACGGAGCGCTCACGAGAGTTGGTGGACGGTGTTGTGGAAGTGACCGGCGTCAGATTCATTTGCGAAATGTCGAAGTCGTCACAGTCGTCCGTGTCCTGGGCCGTGCCCACGCGGCTGAAATAAGAGGTGAATGCCTCAGAGGTTCCCGCTAGGCTAGGCTGATCGCCCTTCTTGGATGGCATGGCTGGAGGCTTCGCCAGCTGGAAATCCTAAAAGCAAAGATTAGATGTATTCAGAGAAGAACTGCCAAGTTTTAAAAGTCACTTTTTAAGCATACCAAACTGTTCAGATTTAGCTCACCTGGTTGCAGTTTTATTAGTTAATATTGACCTCTATATGTGTTCTTTTAGTTCTGAGTCTACAAAGGCTACTTAGATTAGGTTTACCATGGGTCTTTATTTATCAGTAATGTACAAATAAATAAATAAATACATTTTGAAAGAGAAGGTGCTTTGCTTTTCCATTAAAATCATTCACTCCAAATTCTGTCATTTTCTAAACTTTTCAGTACATCTGTGGCCTAAAGCATAAAAAAGTTGACAATTAATTATTAGTAAGATATTTCTATAGAACATGGGCTGTGAATGTAAGACCACACAATACAGGAAATCAGGAGAAGTGAAAATAATCAGATGTTGTAAACACTTAAAGCGATTTCTATACCTCAGCTCTGCAGGCTGCGTAGGAACCCTGAATCAGCAGCAAGAGCAACAAATAAACAGGGTACAAAAGGATCTGAAAGTCAAACTAAATACATTTCTGGTCAGAAGTTTAAATACACTCATCATGGACATTTATTAATTGACTAATTAATATTCAAATAAATGAATCACACATTTGGAGCAGTTTATTGATGAATGAATGACTATACCAAAAAAAATCAATGTATGTGAAGATGAAATGGGTGAATATTTTTTAATTTTTTTTACATTTATTATAGATTTTCTCAAATTCTCTAAGGGCCAAATTTACACAAACATGCTTAAAAATATCTTAAACGTCCAAACCAAATTCCTTCGATCTGAGGGTGGCAGTATGAGTCTGATGGTTGTAACTCAGACCCACTAGGGTGTTCCAAGAAAATAATAATTGAAAAAAAAAGGACTGAGAAAAAACACACAGGCCTGAATTCCAACTTGCCATTCATCCAAATATTAGAGGAGGCATATGCTTAATGGATTTAAGCATGTATTTGTAATTTTGATCAACTTGTAGATTGGAGCAAATTTACAAAATTATTTAGACTTTTGCACTTCAATGCTGTCAAATGCATTTGGTTCTAGTTCATTACTAAGTGCATAGAATCAATCCAATTCTTGGTTATGATGAGTTCTGACCATCATCACCATTACTCCCCACCTTGAACATCTCCTTGCCCATTTTCTTTGGCCCCCCTCCGTGCTGCGGACTCGACGAAGCCGACGGGGATGGAGCAGAAGCACTGGCCCCGGCACCCGACTGGCTCTCGCTGGCCGGAGTCACGGTCGTCACAGGGGCGAGTGTTTGGAACATCGCGGTGGGCAGCGTACCCACTGGTTGGGCTGGGAGGTAGGCTGTCGGCGGGAAGGCTCCAGCTGCCATGGCGGCCCACTGCTGCTGGGTTGCGGGGAAGATGTTCGCTTGGCCCCAGATCAGAGGCTGTCCGCCTGGTAGCACCTGGGCTACGGGGCCGAGAGGAGACTGGACCCCGAAGGCTAGCGGTGTCTGGGCAGCAAAAGCCTGCTGGGACCAGTGGCCAGGAGGTACTGCTCCCATTGTCACATAACCTAGAAGCAGAGATTAGTAAAATTAGAAAGAATTATTCCATTTTTCTCATCTTCTTTATAATACAAGAAAGTAAGATACTCCAGAGGACCAAATGATTAGAATACCCACATATGGTGCTTCTCCTCTGTGCACAAACCCACAAAGATAATAAGACATGCATCACCAGAGAGTGCTGCCCTACTTCTGCCTGCAGCTAATGCGGAGCCTCTTAATGGTCATGGTGAACTATAATAATTACCTCCAGAATGAGGCAGGATCATTATGAAAAGGCAGAGCACAACGAAGCCTCATTAAAATCACTCAAACTCATCAGCAAAAGGTACTTCTTATTACACACTCGCTAGTTCGCAGCTTCTGCTCTCTTTTAGTTAACTACAGCCCAGGAGTTTGACATCTACCCTCAGCCCCTCTGACACATCGCATACAGAGCGATGACCAAAAGGCAAGGAGTGAGGAGTAAATAAAGAGGTTCTGAAAAGCTCAGAGCAGTTCAATGTGTATCCATTTGAACTTTTCCACTTTTTCCTCATTAAAAATGTGTTTGATCTTGATTTCCATCCAATAAGAGACAAATCACACAATTGAGAAGTGGAAGCAAAAATGTGCACGACTTCTAATTTTTCATCACAAATGAAAATCTAAAAGCTGTAGAGCACATTTGTATTCAGCCTCCATAAATCGATACTTTGCAGGGCCACCATTCTCTCCGGCTAAAGGTTGAAGTTTTGAACCAGCCTTGTACATCTATATACTTGTAAGATCTCACCAATTCCTTTTTCCTCAAATGGCTCAGAACCGATGGAGAATATCTGCGTCATACATTTGAAAGTCTTACCACATATTCTCATTTGAATTTAGGTTTGGATTCTGATATACAAATATGGTTAGTTTTTAATTATTCCACCAAACATTAAGCTAGAGCTACACGGTAGTAGTGGAGCCTTCATCTCCGTCTTGAGTCTCGGGGTATTTTTTAGATTTGTCCTGTATTTCGACACCCACAGAATGATGCTGAGACTATCCTTCACATTGAGGAAGTGAGTTAATGATGATGCCTGATGCCTATGCTTGGTTTTATTTAGATGCAATGGAGCCAAATAGTAATTAGAATTCAATTCATAATGAAATGCGGATTTTCTCCTTCCACTTCACAGTTACGTGCAACTTCAGGTTGTTTTATTACATAAAATCATGTTACAAGAGACTGAAGCTTACGGTTCTAATGTGATGAATCTGGGCTTCAGTCTTTCTTCTTGTGCAACTGCTTTCCTTTGACCACCACAGCTTCCTCAGCTTCAGGTAAATCAGCAGCTTCCAATGCGGAAAGCTAATAAAGCGTTTCATATTCAATACACAACCAACTCCACCTTTCCACCAGTATCCAGTCATCTGCATTTAAATTTTTTCCCTCTGTTTATTCCAACACATCCCCTTCCTCCCTTCGCTCACCCCTCTGTCCTCTGCATCCTAATTCTCTGACTTCTCAGCTTCTCCTTATCTCTCAATGTGTTTGTTCGCCCGGCGCTTGTAGCGGCGGCGAATCAACGAAAGCCTCACCTGAGGGCACAGACGCAGGATTGAAGGGAGCAAACAGTTCCGTGGGAGGCTGCAGGCCCTGCGATGGGTCGAGGGTGTTGGCGGGAGATGCCGGGGTCTGTGGGCATTGGATGTCAGGTTGGAACGTAACAAAGAAGAAACGAGGTTGCTCGGTGCAAAACTCTGTTTTATTTAAAGGGAAACACTTTTTGGCACGGCTGATACTCACAGATGGAGAGGTTATGTCAGGCGGTGTGGACATGTCTCCGAAAATCTCTAACTGGCTGATGTTCTGAGAATTAGAGAAAGAAAAAACAAAACAGAACAAACAGCCAGTGAGGAGTGATGGCTGCGCTGCCGTCTGGAAGCAAATGGTGACGTGGGTTAGCATTCCAGTGCAACATGCATCGCACGCTGCATGCAACACAGGAGCAGCTGTAGGCAGGTAAACGCCACCTACCTGAACTCTGCTGCAGCAACATAGAGGAGGGGAACAGAGAAGTGAGCAGAGATGGGAAAATGAGATGCAATGATCAGGATGACATACCCACCAGGGCTTATTACACTGTCATTTGCTTCTGATGAGGCCACTTTCCCTTAGCTGATCTCAAAACAAAGGAATACGCCACCTAACATCTTTACTGTACCAGAGTCTTCTTCCCAGCAAGTCGTTAAGGTTTTCCTCTGTTGTGTCTCAGAGGGAATAACTATAAAAACACGGCAAACTTTCTTTTTGATCTGAATTTGTATTGTATCATTTCGTTTCTTTTCACAGCCTTCCCATGGTTCTCTTTAATAACTCTCTCCGTTTTTGCACATTAATAATATCTTTTGGCCAGTGGCAACTGAAGGAAACTATTTTTAGTTGATAAAAGAATTTAAGCCTTGAATACATGGTCAGAGATTTGCATAAATCATGGATGCGGATAATTTCTGCAGAGATAATGAATGTTCTTAGAATATCTTGTCTCCCGTTCACTCATGGGTCATGCAAACCAGAAAGTTCTTTTGTGCATCTATCAGAAAATGGATCTGTGATCGTGGTGTTGAGTCATGAAGAGTTTACTTTACAAAGACTGGAAGAAGATCTGAGGCTATATTATATATATTTTATTCTAACAGAAGCTACTCTTGCAGAGAACTTACTGAGATAAAGTAGTTATCTCAGATACAGATAATACAAAATGGACAAAACACTGTTACTTTCTTGGTGATTTCATGGCAGTACTTTAAAAAAAAACATAATTGCTTGAATTTTTACAAAAACATAATTGCTTGAATTAGCTTTTCTGAGATGTGTTGAAAAAAACGACAACAATAACTACATATAAAACTCATGAAGCATCCCAAGAGCACAGGAGAAACATTTATAAACATTCTGCTCAGAGCTGTGTCACTAACAGAATTTGGAGTTTCTAGACTTTTAAAAAAAATTTGCTTTAAGAATAATTACAATTAGCGATGCAGAGAGAAACTGGCTGGCAAACAAACTATGGAGATTCTTTGCTCGAACAGGCTATAGATGACAGGCCAACAGGAAATTCAAGAAATCCTTAGTAATCAGTAAATGAACTATCTTATGAACTATAAGGTTGTGGTAACAATAACACTCTTGAATTTATTACTTCCAGCACCAGAAATGACAAAATCACCTTAATCTGCAGTCTTATTTCGGACAAAGTACTGGCTGATCCAGATTCTACACATATATCAAGGCTCAATAACACTATTTTCCACCACCAAGCTGTCAGAGAGTACCGTAAAAAATTATCATATTGTGAATTTACAGTATTAAGCTCCATTTGAAATACTGATGATGGACCAGAATGGGTTGTACAGAAACGTATCTTGTAGTCAATTTAAAAACAAAACCACTAACCCAGGTTTAATTAAAAACGATTAAAAAAGAAATCATATTTTCTATTAAATGTTGAAACATGTTTTCTATTAATTTATCCTACAAAAAGAGCTAAACTTTCATATAAAGGAAGGATAAATGACGTTCTGAAAAACTTCCTTTGTCTCTCCATATATTTCCCTTTTACCACCTTTTCAATTCATTTCCACAGGCTCAAAATGCTGGGCTCACCTGACAGGGGAAAACCAACATCCTTTGTCACAAGCTATGTTCTGGAAAGACTTAAGAAAAAAGTGCTTTTCATTGTAGTGTCTGACAGCTGTCTTGTTGGGAATATGTTTCCTGTCAATCAGCTGCAACTGATTAAGATGTGTGAGCTACTTAAGTGGAGACTCATATGCATGATTAGAGCTGTGAAAATATTAGTTTTAGATAGCACATTAGGTGTTTCTTGACACAGATTTTTTTTTCAAGTTTAGCAACTACTTGCTAAAATGTCAACTAATTTATCGAGGTTAGTTAAAAAAAAATCTAAATGTTCAGTTGCTATTACTGTGATAAAAAAGACCGAATATACTCCCAAAGAAGTGTTTAAAAGGTTGAACTTTGTCTGGAAGATATTTTCTCGACCTCCTGGTGGAGCTAATGGAGGCGTTTCGTCTCTGCTACATCTATTATTTCACTTTTATAGAAACACACAGGTATGAACGTAGGAGTGTAGCAGTGCAGCATCCTAATGTCCTCCCGGCCAAACTTGGATGCTATAGCAACAGGGAAGGTGTATGCTTTATTCAGTAATGACAGAGGTCTACAGTTGGGGTCACTTCAGACTAAAGAAGTACAAGAGGTGGAGAACAGATCAGGAAGTGGTGACAAAAGCTCATCTGAGAAAGTGTATAGGGAAGTGACTAATGAGCGCTGAAGCCTAACCCTTATGGCAGTATGCTCACTGCTGGAAAATAGAAGAAAATGTCCTTGTATGTATGTACAGCTCCTTACCTGAGTCACCATATCCAAGTCTAAATCTATCAGATTTGCAACTTCCTGCTGCTTCGGCTGCTGATGATGTTGAGTTTGTTGACGGAGACGTTGCTCATGCTTATGATGATGCTGATGATGATGATGATGGGATTTTTTTGTGTGTCCATTCTGTAATCCAAACCCCAGTGTTAGATGACTGTTGGGATGAAAATGTTCTCACACACAAACATGTTAGTTAGTTTTCATTCACCCAGACACAGAAACAGAAGGCAGTGATGGTTTAGTGCTCTCTCAAATTAAAACAGCTGTTCAAACTGTTTACCAAACAAGATGTGCTTTGCAAAAGCATTCCTACTGCTGAACGTTTCCATATTTCGTCACTTAAATGTATTTTCCTTGGATTTTATGTGACTAACAAAAAGTAGCTCGTAAATATTCTGTGGAAAAAGTCATAAAAACAAATACACTCAAGGAGGAATTTCAGAGATGCACTGCTCCGGTGGGACAATCTGATGACAGGACAACTACTAGCTATGCACTCCACAAATTTGGGTTTGAGAAGTGACAAAAAGAGTGACAATGCTGAATGTATACGAAAAACTATTCCTACATGCCAAGAAGAAGGTGGAAGAGGGTACTCCAGTCAGATGGGACCGAAATCTCATTGTAGTATATAGGAAAGAGGCGAAAGAAAAAATTAACACTACAGGTCTTGCTGAAAACATTATTCCCATGGTAAAACATTATTCTGACAGCATCATGCTTTGGAACTCTTTTCTTCAGTGGGGAGCAGGTAAGCTGGGAAGATGGATGGAGCTATCCAAGATAGTTCTGGAAGAAAACTACAACAGTGGAAAAAATCCAGGTTAAACTTGAAAACTAAAATGTCGTGCAAACGTTCATTTATTTTTTTAATTCAACATAAAAGTTGAAACTAAAATTTGATATAGACTCAAGTAGAGCTGACACAAATAATCGATTTAATCGATTTTTAAATGGTTGACAACTAATTAAGTCATTGATTATTTGCTTTATAATCACATTTTAGTTTACCCCTTAACGGGTTAAGATAAAAATATCCACCATGTTTACTTTTTTATCCATATTTACAATTTATTTTAATTTATATGTTTTATATCATTGGAAAGCTAATACCATTGTTTTTTTTAACTATATATATATCCAATAAAGGACACAATCATAAGTGTGAACGCAGCAGTTGTTTTTGCCACTCCCCATTCATTCCAAGAATAATAATGCCCAACTCACATTTTGCAGTCTCTCACAAATCTGATCTTTGAAATGTTTGAGTTCATTTAATTGAAAGCTGAAGATCCAAATTTAAAAAGCCACTTTTATTCTAACACCCCACAGACCATGGAACTGTTGTGTTTACTGAAGGTAGCTTAATTAATTATGCAGTGCTCCAAAGATTCTCTATACTGTTCAGGTCAGACGGGTTTGCTGGCCAATTCTGTTCAGTAATTCCATTGTCAGTGAACCAGGTTTTGGTACTTTTGGGAGTGTGGGCAGTTACTGAGTACAACAAAAATCAGCATCTACATAATTCTCGTCGCCTGAAGGAAGCATGAAATGCTCTAAAATGTCTTGGTAGATGGCTGCTTTGACTCTGAACTTAATAAAACCCAGTGGACAAAGACCAGCAGATGACATGGCTCCCCAAATCAACACAGACTGTGAAAACTTCACACTGAACTTCAAGTATCTTGGATTGTGTGCCTCTCCATTCTTCCTCCAAACTCTGGGACATTGGTTTCCAAATGAGATGGAACATTTGCTCTTATCAGAAAAGAGGACTTTGGACCACTGGGCAACAGACCAGCAGCGGCTTAACATGAGGATTACAGCATTTGAAGCCCATGTTCAGTATCTGTCTGTGTGTGGTGGCTCTTGATACACTAACTCCAGCCTCAGACCACTCCTTGTGAAGGTCCCCCAAACTTTTGAACTTTTCCCTCACAATCCTATTCAGGCTGCAGTCATGCCCGCTTCTTGTGCACCTTTTTCTCCTAGACCTTTCCCTTCCTCATAACTTTCTATTAATCTGCTTTGATACGGCATTTTGGGAACATCCAAGTTCATTTGCAATTACCTTTTGAGGCTTTCCCTCCTTAGGGAGGGGGTCAATGATGGTTTTCTGCACAACAGTCAGATAAGCAGTCTTTCCTATGATTGTGGTTCCTACTGAATTGGACTGAGCCAAAATTTATAGCCTCAGAAACCCTTTTCAGTTGTTTTGGATTAATTAGCTGATTTGTTTGAGAGTTTGAGCCCAAAATATTGAATCTTTTCACAAAATTCTAGTTCTCTGGGATTGTGAATTTTGGGTTTTTATAAACTGTAAGTCATAATTATCAAAGTTATAACAAGTAAAGGCTTGAAATTTGCATGTAACAACCTTATATAATATATACGTTTTCACCCTTTCCCAAATTAGTGAAATAAATTATCTTTAGCACAATATTAAATTTGTTTTCGAGTTTCACCTGTATTAAAATCTTTGATACTGTTAGTAGTCCAAATGCAATTAAAAATCTGTAGCAAAACTTGAGAAATGGCCGTTATCCAGTCTTTCAATCTGTAAATGCTCCAAACTTTCCTACTCTGGATATGAAAAACTGCTATTCCAAACATTTGAGATTTTTTACATGTAAAATATTTTTTTCTACATTACAGCCAAGCAATACCATGTGTCGGACTCACAATCACAAAATCACAAAAAAATTCAATAAAATTCCATAAAGTTTGTGTTTCACAAAAAATAAAAGGTTTAAAATTCATAATAATTTTGCAAGACACTGCATGCTTATGTAAATCTTTTGACCAAATCTGAATGTACAATGTATCCCTCTAAAGGGATTTACATAAACAACATTGTAATGAAGGGCTTTTCCATTCCTGTTTCCAGCACTGGCCCAAAAACAAGGTATAGACTGGTCTGGCCAAGCCTGTACCATATTTGTTGCATGACAATATTATTGAGTGTCTTGCTTTCATTGGATGAAAGAATGAGATATAGCCATCATTAGCGGATACTGAAAAACAATAACATATTGCCCAGTAGTAATCAGGTCTAAAAGCACAGCTCATTTTTCTACTGAGCTTTTTTTCTCCTCCAAAAAATTTGAACTCATAATCGCTCATTTCAATCTAGCTGCTGAAACACATTTGTCTGAATTTGTGTGTGGGTGTGTTTTATCTATTGAATCATACAGTATCTGCAATCTTTGCTGAAAGTTGCAGTCTGCTACTGGCTTTCCCTCGGTTTGTCCTTCTGTCGTCCCTCTCTCCCTTCCTTTCCTGCCAATTATCCCTTTGTGGCCGTTAGACGCTCTCCACATCTCTTCACCCAGTGCATAGTCCTCATCAGTGCAGCCACAACCTATCAATTAGCCATCTCCAGGGAAACAATAATTACCTGTGCACATGTGTTCTGCATACAATTAATGCATCCCCTTTAATTAACACCACCTTGTTTATTCCCTGCCGAGTGACTGATCACATTGGCATGTTGCGAAAACACTGCTGATCTTGTGCGAACATTGCACACAACAAGGCAGAAAAATAAAATCATACATGCTATGACTGGATTCTCCCTTCTTTATGTATCCATATGAAGCTGGCTGCAACTCCTAACTCTCACAGAGTTCATGAATGATTGGCGGGGACTTAAAGAAGTATCCACACTCCTAAAAATCTTTCAGATTTTGTCGAACTACAACCACAGACTTTAATGTTTTTCTTTAGATTTTTATGTAACAGACCAACAGTAAAATTGAATACACTGTAATTTTAAATTGGAAGGGATCAAATATTTTCTTACAAGTGAAAACCTTAAAACGTGGTGTGCATTCATATTCTCCCGACATGACTAAGTATTCTTCCGCAGTTATAATTGCAAATCCTCATAGAGTTGCTAACTTTTGAAGGCAAATGGCTGGCTATGTGTTCAGACCCTTTTAATCAGTTAGCCCGGCATCGGCACAGCATCATACTGTTCTTTGGCTGAAACAGGAAAACTGTTTAATACTAATTATTATTATATTAATTTGATAAAATGTTTGATGGAGTGAAATAGCCTAGTCAAACTTCAGACCTAAATCCAATTGAGGTATTTAAGCTTGAGTTATTTTTCGAAAAACGAATGAACAACAATTTGCAAGAGACTTGGAGCTTCTTTTCAACTAAAGGCGGTTCTACAAAGTATTAAATCAAGGGAGCTCACTACAGATGCTCACCAGACGTTTTATATTTTATTTGTAAAAAGTTGTTTAAAAGCATGCTTCACGTGCCTTTAGCTTCACAGTTATGCTGTAATCAGTGTTGGTTTATCAAATTGAATGGACGACACAGAGCTTCAGGAATACAGACAAACAGAATGACTGGTCTACAGCTCTGCACATATGTGTATAACATAACCTTTATTTAAAGCCCAAAGCTAAAACAACCCAGAGAGTAATTCACACTCGTGATCCTATCATATCACGTATCAGTAATCCTGTGTTTGAGTGGAGCTGTTGCGTCTGTCCGCTGGAAATGTAATATGCTGACCCCTACATGTGGACTCTGAGGCTTGTGTTGATTCAACGCACTATTAGAGGTCTTGCAAGATCAAGAGCTCACTAGATTGGGGTGGCTTTTTGGGCAAATGTGTGTGTGCGTTTTATTGATTTGCCATAATTTAAGAAGGTGACAGAGTAAACAGCAGAAGGGACCGTCACACACAGGAGGTCACGTCTGTACTGATGGGATCATATTGTCTGAAATGTGCTGTGGACACATGCACTGATGTCCTTTAATGCCACTGGCCGCTATCCGGCCAGCTGAGAACACTGTGGATCTATGTCACCAGTGAAAACTGTGGTCATGAGCAGGGCAGTTCCTGCTTAAGATATATTTTAGCATTTAAAATGAGCCAACTATTTTTTTTTAATCAAGTACAGGACAATCACATCAAATAGTTTGCAATATTTAATAAATAAACAGTAGATAAAGTGTCTTAGAACTTAAAGGGTGTACAGAAAATAATAAAAACTGAATGAATAAATAGTGATTATGGAGATTGTGTTACTTTCCTTGCTTTACAGAACGCTCCAGTGTAGAGCAGGGGCGTCAAACTGCAGTTTGTGAGGGCGTTGACCTCCAAAGTTTAGGTGTGTTCCTGGTCCAACACACCTGATTCAAATGGTTAGGATGCCTCCACAGCAGGCCATTCTATGAGGTCCTTTGATGACCAAATTATTTTATTAAGGTGTGTTGAAACAGAGACATGTCTAAAGGTGGCAGAACTGAGGACTGTAGCTTGATACCTGTAATGTAGAGCTTAACCAGGAAGTAGGGGCCAAATTTAATTAGCTTTCTTTTAGGGATGCCTCCGATCCCAATCCGGTCTTTTAACCTCATAACTGATCAGATTTTGAGTCCTGAGTCCATATTTTAACTTTTCTATTGATATTTATAAAAATGAAATATATTTTAGCAAGTAATTCAACTTAAGTTTTTATAAAACTCATTTTATTAATAAGCATGACCATTATTGTTGTAAATCCCATGAAATCAAAATCTTACAGAGATTTAAAGATCAGCTTCAATTCAATATTACAGATAAAAGTAAAAAACCTATACTTAGTATATTAAAATAAAAAACGTATTTCCGGCAGGTTATATCCTGGCATGCACAATGCTGCCTTCCACTGTCATGGGATCGCATTCACATATTTTTGAGTAAATATCAGTGTTAGAAAGCCCACATTGTTCTAAGTTTGTAAGTTGCAGTATTATTGGTCTTTTCACTATAAGCTGAAACATCCAATGCTCTTGAATTTAGCATAGATTTCCGATGTTATTTGACAGCACTACAGGTGCAGCTCAGCATCTGCCTTTTTTTCTCTCCTGCTGCAGTTTTTCTTTGTTTATTTGGTTTACTGTCGCGTGTAAATGCCAGAAGGTGAGTTTTTATTCCGTTATTATATAATTTAAAAAGTAAATTGTTGAAGTTTACCCATATTAGAACTGTGTTTAATCTGCTATGCTGATTTGTGGTAATTGAGAGTCCCTGTTTGCACTGTTACGGAGGCTTTAATTATTGCACAATCACCATTAAACGTAACTAGGAGGTACTTTTGTAAAAACTGGCGCGACTCGTTAGCTAACATAGCCAATCTCCAATCAATGACTAATATGAAAATATCGGCCCAATCCGATCTCAAGATCGGGAAATCTCTACTTTCTTCACAAGCACATATTAAAGATTTTGAACTTAATGTTGCAATTCACTCAAATGTAGATCAGTAAGAAGAGTAGTAATACTGCAATCAGAAAGTTGTGTGTTTGATTACAGCTTCTTCCTGACTTGTCGATATGTTCTTAGGCAAGACACCCTACTCCAAATCACAAACCAATCTGTGCAAGGATGTAGGAATGTGTGTGTTTTTGTGATTGCTACTGAGTGAATTTTACTTTAGTGTAAAGCTTCTTGAATGGGTTGTATGTCTAAGGAAACACAGTATAATTTCTGTCTGTTTACCATTAGGAATCAGCGTACGTGAAATGTGACCAAAAATCATTAACAGAATCAAACTACTTAAAAAATGTTTTTCCTACTGTCACCAAAGTAACCAAACTACATTGACTATTACATGAATAATAATTGTTTTTATTAAATAATTAATCTTCTTTAAAAAGCAAAAAAAAAATAATAAATTGAGTAATTTAGGAGTAGCAGCAAACCATAATCATTTTTATACACTTATATAACAAGCTAATATTAGCTTTTGAATTAGTCTGATTATCTGTTCAGGTAGCCAGGCTGCTTAACAGATATACGCCAATTATAACTTGAAATATTAGGTTTTAATAAAAGTGATGAGTGGTGCTACGTTAGTTTAAAATCCATGGCAGTTTTTTGCAACTAGAAAACATTTCCAAACAGTTTAATTCGTTTTTCATGAAGAAATACAAACAAACAGAAAGGCACATTAGCTCTATCATGACCAGCAGTGTGCAGCTACAGCTAGAGAAAGAAGCGCAAATTAACTGCTCTGTGCTCCATACAGGAGGATAACACCCCGGTCTCTGCACCACTTTCTGTAGCATCTCATTAAAAAGACTTTAGACGCTCAACCTTTAATAATGTCACAAAATAACTTTGTATTATTACACAGAGTCAGTTTGGAAAGACTTGTACATTTCAAATCAATAAAAATGTTACAATAACTAATGCTTTTTATGTACCATTAAGAAAACAACGGATTAAAGGTAAAAGTTAGCTCAAACTTAACCAACTTGTTAACAAACAGTAAAACAAGTTCCGTAATCTAAACTGTGTGATAATTTAAAGTCCATTAGTTCCCAAGGAGCTTAGTTTGATTGTGCATTGGACTGACTCTGGTCACAAGCCTGTAGTTGCTTCTGGTCACTTCTTAGAATGGAACAAGAGCAAAATATATCCTGTTGACTCTACTGAGGAGATATTTCAACAAACTAACAGTTTATGTGCTGCTGTGACAATGATTTGTTAGTGTGTGCCCATCATGCCCTTTGAATTATGTTTTTGACTTCTAGAACATCAGGGACCGCTTCCTGTTGGAAAATGCAATACGCTTCTTGCTTTGTGGCATCAGGGAATGATATGTCTCATGCTCAGAAGATTGAAGAGCATTACAGCAGGAGCTTGCCACCCTCTGAAACTACATTTATCTTCAAATCAAATTAAAGCGTCTTGAGAGAGCTACAAAGTCCGATTGGTTCCATAACAACAGAAACATGTTGGATTCGGTCACATTCAGACACCTGCCAGCACAAAGGCAATCCAAAAAGCAGCATGTGTTGTAAGCCGGTGAGGTGATAACAAAAAAACAAAAAAAACAAAAAGAAAATACTACAATGCCTGTAAGCTTCTTACCAAATGTGGAGATAATAAGCATCCAGAAAACTGTGAGGCTGATGTTACGTAAATTTATGGGATTGGGACTGCGACTGCCAGCTGAGTACAAGGATAGAAGTTGAAGGGGAAAAAGACCTACTGCCGAGGAATACAGACAAACATAGTGGGATCTACATTGTGATGAGGGTGCATATGAATGTGGAATACAATAAGCTAGATGGGAGGAGGTGTCACATATAACCAGACATCCACAGGACAGCAGCCTGATTATTGTGAGTGTTTGGATTGTAGAAGATTGAATCAGGCAGCAATAAAACGATCATCTATATAGTCAGACAGAGACCAGCTGAGATATAAGGCAGTCTCACACTAGTAAAGGTCGTCTTTCATTATAAGCACAGTAACAAGCATTTAGAGATATATACAGTATATAGACATGAACACATTTTTTGGTATCCCTGGTAGAAATTTACAAAAACCTTAAAAAAGATTTGTTTTTATTTGATACTACAAAATAGTCTACAACATTTTAGGAAAATCCTAACATTAATCTCTTAATGTGAAAAAAATCCCTTTAAGAAACAACTTTTTTCCCAACAAATTCATCAGAATTCAGATACATTAATCGGCCAGACTCTGGGTTGCAAAAGCATTGCATTCAGAACTGCTAGGTAAGACTTTAAAATACACCCCAAATAGTATATATATTTTTTTCACTAGTGAGACAGTTGGCCCCACCGCTTTTTGGCAATAGGACAATAAATTGTCTTCCTATTAGGGCTGGACCAATATACAAAAATAGTGTATGAATAAAGGGAATAGCCATATTGATTGATATCGATAATGGTTAATACCTATAAAATATTTAGAAAATGTATTTTAAGTGCACCTCATGTAATTTCTGCATTCTTTAATTAACTAATTTTAATAAAGAATTCAATTCAGTCCTTTATTCAGATAAATTTTTTACCATAACAAATCAAGTGAAGAGACATGAGTGACAACAGTAAATAGAAAGAAAAGTAATGTTATTATCAAAATATTAT
Source organism: Apricaphanius iberus (assembly GCA_028564705.1). NCBI lineage: Eukaryota > Metazoa > Chordata > Actinopteri > Cyprinodontiformes > Aphaniidae > Apricaphanius > Apricaphanius iberus. The sequence goes on from JAPXFQ010000256.1 coordinate 2,275,261, forward strand.
ATATAATGTAATATATATATATATATATATATATATTATATATATATATATATATATATATATATATATATATTATATATATATATATATATATATATATATATATATATATATATATATATATATATATATATATATTTTTTTTATTTTTTTTTTTTTTTTGTAATTTACATTGAAGGGGCTGTTAGCAGATCATGTAGGTGTGTTGTACCTGTCTCTGCTTATCAACTGTTCCCAGTGAGTCCAGGGGCAAATCTTCAAAATGCGCCCATTTAGGGGCAAGGTCCCTCTGCGGATAATGATTGGATACTGGTCCTAAATGTTAGAATTCATAAATGGATCACATTATGGTCCTCAAATGTTAGGATTAGAGAATGAGTCAGTTCAAAGTCAGGAAATGGTCCTAGAACGTTAGGAATAGTAACAAAATAATCAGGCTAGCCTATCGGACGCAAGAAAAGCGGGACCTTTCCCCTAAACGGGTACATTTCTAATATTCTCAGTGTGGAGGGTCCTGCTTAAGACAGTTTTGCTAATTCAAAAAAGGTTGAAAACGTAAAGGCCTACAGAATCACAGATCTGCCTGATCCAAAAATGTTGAGGAAGATCTTCTGTTTCACATATTCCTTTGTTTCACATCAATCCAACCTGGAGTATTTACTGTTGAAAGGTTCAATCTTGAGTTGTTGTCACACTCTTTCTTGTTTTCCATTGTTTTTCCACTGTGTAGAACTCCCAGTGTACTGCTCAATCATGACTGGGTGCATTAGTTTACAATGATATCACCATCTTAAGATATATATTTTTTTATATGAAAGGATAAATTGACCATCTTGACATGAAATTTCAACAATTAATTAGTGCTCAGATAATAATGACCTAAATGAACAAAACAGGAAGTGAGGCCATCGGTTTAAGTTTTGATTTAAAGCATCCAGCATCATAAGATGAGGAAATAAACTTCCCAGTGTTGTGTCAAGTAAAGTTATTGTTACATTTGCATTATTATGGATGTCTTAGTATAAATTACGTGTAATACCTGCGGTTGGAATGTGTTATCTTCATATGCTATAATGTTTTCTAATGTCACTGAAGTGAACAGCAGGGGAAAAAAAGGGGTGACAGAGATTGAAGTTTAATATGACTAAATCAGATGGCGTTCAGTTAAAGTTCTAGTGGAATTCACCAAACTCCACGTTTACATAAGGGATAACAGAAAAGAAAACAAATACTGGAAAACTGACGAAGCCAATGCTTGGCAAATAGGTAGAGTCTAAGGCTATTATGAACACATTGTATTCCTACAATGCCATGCTTTTCTTACATCTCTCTAACAGTGAGTATTGAAGAACTTTTTCAATCATCCTACTTACTCATGGCAAGGGTCACATTCCACCTAGAAGCAGTGGCTAAAAGAAATAGGTCTATTTGTTATATATGTGCAGTTAATATAATAAAGTGTTAGTGTCTTCAAAATGTCTAAAAGTGAGATTATTGTGTAGTAACAGATGTATGTATTTTAAGGCTTTTAGCGATCTTTAACAGAGGTGCCAATACATGTATTCACATCTTTAAACCACAGATTTAAATACTTTAACTCATGAACAGGATAAAGATCTGCTCCATCACTAAGAATACGACATTTATTTTAAAGGTAACACCATGCACAATTGTAGTCAAAAGATAACAAGACAAAAAATGAGTTCAATGCAATCTGACACACGGCCATGCAGGTTTTCACTGGTCTCAACTGTCCAACCGCTGCCAGGCATGCTTCACTGAGCGGACTGACGTGCCACACACATTCAAACACGCATTATCCCAGGAAACCATGAGAAGCACGCACCGAGGAGCACGAGGAGCAGGGCACAAGCCGTCACTGGCCACAGCACAAGCAGTAACACCAGCACAGTACAACGCACAAGGCACTGAATCCCAGCAAACCTCTCAGGGCAAACAATCAGATAATCCCGATCAGTGTGAGGGATGGGTGTTAATCTGAAGCAGAATCAATTTTAGGGCTTCTTGAAGTTGTAAAGTAAGAGTTGTTTTCATTCCACTTGGGTGAACTTGAATTAGCTGAGAGGTTTGTCTGGGAATGGGGAGGCAGGCTGAGGTAGATGACCGGGACACTGGCGGCAACACTCGGCCACTCACTGGATGTCGCTTTGGGACGTCATAGACCCCTTCCTTCTGCTGACTGGTGGGCACCTACACAATTAACCAATGGTTTCAGAGAACACCCAAGAGAACCTGTTACCCGCAGATCAATAAGCAATAAGACAATTACACATCACTGTTCCAGCACAGCCAAATACAGGTAGCCACCACAAATCCCAGCAACTGGCTTCATCGTGAATCACAAGTCACTAGTAATTGTTTGTGCATGTGTGTGGGATATGATCTGGATTAAAATCAGCAGAATGAAAGCTCATCGACTAGGTTAATAAAGGCCTTATCCAGGCTGCTGATCACACCATTGGACATGTAATAACTCACATTGTCACACACAACAAGACATGTAATATCTCAGCGTCAGACAGACTGCTTTGTATGTGTGTGATCAGAAAATGTGATATGAATCAAAAAGCTTCTTTTGTTTGCTTTTGGTTACACACGGTTTAGAAATGCACTCATGCAGGTACAGTGCCTTGCAAAATGTATTTACATCTCATGAACTTTTCACACTTTAAAACCTTTTGTGTCTTTTATTGGGATTGTATGTGATAAACACACGGGTTGGAATGCATGGTTTATTAACGTTTTACATGCGGAATTGCGTTGTTTATTTCTATTCAGCCACTTTTTGCTCAAGTCTTTGGGGGGATGTCTGTACTGCTCAACACATCAACAGACTAACATTTCTGGACATTCTCCTTTGCATAATAAGACAAGCTCAGTCAGACTGGAATGAGTGAGTCTTTGTTAAGTCATGCCACAGATTTTCACTGGGATTGTATGACTGCACTTTGACTTGTTCATTTAAAGACACTAATTTACTTTCATCTAAACCATTCTACACTGGTACTGACTCAATGTTTAGGGTTCAATTTGGAAGGGGACTGCACTCTGTCACCTATGTCTCTATTGTAACTTTCCTGGGAAGAGTCGTTGTTGTGCACACACATTTGTTTTCAAAAAGTAGGGAGAGGGAGGTTCTTTCCTAAAATTCAGAACGATCATCCTGTAACAATGGCCTATTGGCTGTGCCATTTTAGGTTGTCTGTAAGATGTTCAAGCTTGGGATGTTGTTTTATAACCTATATCTACTTTAAACTTCTGTACTTAAGCTGTGACCAGTAGTTGGTCTTCATGAAGCTGTTTGTTCATTGATGTTCTCAAACACAAACTAAATGCTTTGCAAAAATGCTGCGTTTATACAGAGATTATATTACTTCAGGTGAACATTACTTATTAGGTGACTTCTCATTGCAAAATGGCTGCTGAATTTAGCTGCAAATGATGGTGTTTAGATTTTTATTTAGAGAATATATAAAGTCATGTACAGTATCCCCGTGATATAAAATCCCAAATAAATACATTGTTGTCTGCGGTTCAGAGGACATTAATACTTTTGCAGGGCAATGTAGCTGTGTTTCAATTAAATAGAGCTGTCAATGAAAAATTACACTGCAAAAAGAACATAAAAATCTGGAGGTAATTCTAGCACAGCTTCTGTCATCCTCTCACCTGCTTTCAATGCATTGTTCACTTTTTACACGCTTATTTCAAGACATTTCCATCTTTATTCATACTGCAGCTCCTCTGTGGCTGCAGGCTGGCTCAGCCCGCTCGTTTCTTACGCCTGATGTATGTGATGGGATTTGCTTGCATGTGTGTTTGTTTTTGTATGATTGTGCACGTGCCAGCGCACCCCACTCGCCCCCCTGTCCACCCCACCCGTTTCGATCCATTTTATTTAAAGATCAAACGAGGGGCTGGTGATTAATCTTTTTTTTTTCCCCCTCTACTTTCTTTCATCTGCTCAGGAAAGAGAGGAATGGAAGTGCCGTAAACATGGATGAGGGGTCTGCCTTCCACAGAGGAGCCAGGAATAACCGTTGCATCCCCTCCCTGCATCCTGAACCCCCCACTTCATCATCCCTTGGAGGTCTGCTCCCGACTCTAAGGAGGAGAGAGAACGACTCATCTCCCTGAACTTGTGGGCTTTAGCCGGATCGGCCTTCGGGAAACAGTTGGCTGCTACATTTCCGCCCATATTTACAGCCTTTTACTTCCTAACTGCACATTTTATGCCCTAAAAACAGAAGCAATTAATTTTATGTACTAGTCACAATGCATTTATCCCATTAGAAAGCAATGCAGCTCATAAAGATCGTCTGGTAAATGAAAGAGATTAAATCTTGGGAACTTTAAACGCTTTCAGGAGCTCGTCAGCAGTTTACTCACAGTCTAAAGTTAAGCAAGACACAAGCAGAGGATATGAGCTTGTGGGTACCTGATAAATGCTTTCTTCTGATTGGTCACGGATGGATTCGTGTCCGGCCTCAAACACAATGTACTACAACGTCAGCAGCAGAGGGGGACAGAGGGGAGAGGAAAAGAAGAGGCAGGAGAATAATTGGGTGATTTTGAGAAATTGGGAGAAAAGTGGGGAAACTTCAGAGGTGATTAGTAAAGAGCATCGTCATTAAAAAGCAGTTGAAGAACAGATCTTAGCGATGCATGGAGACTTTAAGCAGCAAGAAGAAACAGAAACATCTCATTAACACACTTTACTTCCAGATGCACCCATTCTCTTGGCGGAATTGGCACACACGTGCGCACACACACACACACACAAACGCGAGTGTTTCTAATATATGATTCTCCAAACCTTCCACCCTTTATTTATTCAGCTACTTCCATACTGTTCCCAAACTGGAACTGTCTCCCCACAGTGCACACAGAAAGGAGCAAGCTAGAAGTGCAGCAGATGACAGTGAGGCGATGTGATTGGTCAGGGAGTTACCTGGTAGACTGGGTCTTCCAGGTCCTCCTCCAGGATCGTCTGACGTGGAGCGCCGGCGGGAACGAGGGAGGGAGAGAGAAATAAAACAGAAGAGGAGTAAAGGACAGAAGAGAGGTGGACAGTTACGCCAGTGGAGTGGAAGTAGTAGGCGGAAAGCGCAGAAAGACTTCCCAGCATCCAGATTATCATTGGGCAATCATCAAAGAGAAAATTACAGCGAGATAAAAAGAATTTAAGTTGGAGATGTGAAGAGGGGAAATAAGCACAATGTGCAGATGGTGCCATTACCAGAACCTAGAAGTGCCTACACGACATTCTTTTATCTGTATTCAGACCTCGCTTGTGTCATCTGTCAAAACTCTGGTTTAAAGCAAGAAATGCTTAACAGATGGTTTACACAAGAAAAAATTATACCAAAAAAGAAAGCTTCACGTGTACCTGGTAGACCGCCTGTTCACATTGCTTGTCTTTCTGGGCCTTCTTCTCCATCTCCTCTCTCTGCTTTATGTCATAGATCAGCTGGAACAAATCCCGCAGGTCCAGAATCACAGGCTCAGCCTAGAATGACAAGAACGCACGTTAACCAACAACACTTGTCTAAAACCGAATGTTGCTCAGAAAGCCTTTTCTAGTAATGATTGACTAACCCAAGGTGACTAAGACCTGATTGTCCTTCACCTGAAAGCTGAATACAGTCTCTACACATATAGCCCAAAGACAATCACATTTTGTTGCATTGCAGACATCAAATTCAATTAATTCTTTTGGGATTTAAAGTGGTAGATCAAGAAAGGAAGGGACATATTTTGTAGTAATAAGATTAAATATTGTATTTGTTTCACAAATACAACATCTGAAAATAGTGGTGTTCACATATTTTTAGTCCTCTGATATGCCTAAATAAATAAATGCAACACACTGCCTTTTAGACAGTTTATTTGAAAACAGTGCAGCTGTGTGTAATATAAAAACCAGCTTGATTTCAAAGGTTTGTTAGAGAATATTGTTGAACAAATAGGTCGAAGATAAATCTGTGCGGCAATTTACAGAAGGGCTTGGCTATTAAACAATATGCCAAGCTTTGAAGATCTCAGAGCTCTGTTCATTAGCTGAAAATGAAAAGTGTACGCAAACCTAAAATGACATGGCCACACCTTATTTGAAATACCACGCAAGGAAAGCATTAATTAGAGAAGCAGCATCACCCCATGGGGATGTTTTTATCCACCATCAAAAGGTAAGCTGGTCTATGAGAGATGGATACAGCTAAATAAGGGGTAATCCTGGGAGAAAACCTGTTGAAGATGATTAAAGAATTCAGACTGTTAACCTTCCAGTTGGACAATGACCTTACAACCAAAGCTAGAATGGAAGGGTTTAGATAACATATATTAATGTGTTGTAATAGCCCAGTCAAAGTCCAGATCTAAAGTTAATTGAGAATACGAGTCAACACTTTTAATCTATTGTTAGAAATCTCTTTTCATCCATTTCAAATGAACTTGAGCTGTTGTGTAAGGAAAAATATCTAACAATAAAAAAAAAAAGTTTAGATGTGTAAAATTTGTTAAAAACATACCCAAAAAACCTGCAGCTGTAACTGAAACAAAGATTGCTCAACAGTATTGAGCTTAAGGTGAGCTACATATAAATACTGGGCAAAATTTCAGGTTTACATTTGTAGAAAAATAAATTAAAAGGTTTAAGTTGTATGTTTTTTTTAGAAGGCAACATAAATTATAAAAAGCACTCTTTTGGAAATGTAGAAATAAGTCAATTAACTGGCCCAGATATAAAAATCTACATTTTTTCTACCTACTTTCTACAAACATCTTCCTGTAGTTTGGGTTTCTTCTAACTAGAAAGAGTTTGGTAATTACAGCCTCAAAAACCAAGCAACCTGATTTCTAAACAGAACAGGAACAAAATGATTTATTTTTACCTGCAAACAAACAGCACTTTGCACAATTTGACTGAATGCATTAGCATCAGGAAAACAAACAATGCAATCAGCGTGTTTAAAATCTTTCATTACAGGTAGCGCAGCTCTTGAACTGATTGCTTTCCGAGCCACGGTGAAACAGCTTTGAAAATGGAACTTCCAGATTGAATTTATTACATTTTTGCCGTCAGTACTCATGAATTGAAAACCAGGTTAAAGCCCTGCAGCACAGAGAGATGGGACATTTATCTCCACAATAACTACAAGCTGGGCTCCTCCTTTCAATACGCTTCAGACAGTTACATGAGTATATACTAGCCTCATGTCTTACCCTATACAACCTTCAGACAGAAATGGCAGAAAAAAACCCTTTCGCCAAGAACGACCACACAAAGTCTAGTAGCACAGCCGTGTTTGAGACCTAATCAATTATTGACTGAAGATTTGCAGAGTGCACTCAGAGTTCATAGACTAAACACTGCTTTGCATGAAGTGGTTTTACTTTAATGTTGTCTTTCTGTGAGATATTCTCTGCTATTCCACTTCTAGTGACAGACAGACACGCCGCGGTAATCTTTCTCCCCAACTGAGCCAACAGTGAAAGATACTGTCACTCTTTCAAATTCAAATCCGCTTAACATTTCACAATGCACGCCACGTCAGTAGCAGAAACATAAAATGCAGACCTGCCAACCCTGACGAAAGTCTAGGAGTACCAGCTTATTCAGACAACATTTTTGATTCATGAAAAAGAAAACACAATGTTTTTAGGGGAAGTTTGGCAGCTTTCACATTTATTTATTTTGGCAGAAATCAGAACACGCTATGCCCAACCCTCCTATAAATAAATAAAAATACATTATTTAGAAACATTTTAGAGCAAAGTGTAAATAAATAAGCTCAATACACACATATAAGACCTAAACACTATAATAAGAATAGCAATATATACAACCTAGTACAGTTGTTATTGAAATGAATAAAATAAGGACGACGATCATGATTATCAGCTCCCACACAGTGACTTGTTTTACAGCGTTATTGTAAATGGGAGGAAGGATTTCCTGAATTTCTCTCTATGACATGCTGTCGACAGTTCGGTTTAATCTAATGTTTTTTTATGGAGACTTAATTATGTGTGCATTAGAAGCCACAAATGCTCCCTCTGTGCTCATTTAAAAAATTAGCCAAGTTAATGAACACTGCTTTTATACGAGGATTCCAGCTGTATAGATTTTAAGAAAAATCTGGAGGGTGTGTGTCATTTCCTAAATCAATCAAAGGTTCTGCTATACGGCTTTCTAGGGGCCACAGTTTGTGCTTTACATAATGTCTAAACCCTAAATCAGAATTTTAATTTTTTTTTATCTTTTCCATTTCAATTTGAACTTCACTGGTGACCATTGATTGCTGGGCTCTTCCTGTCCTGATTGGTGGATTGTGATGTGACCAGTGACCAGGGAAGTTTTTGAACTAGGCCTTTCCCCTTTGTTTCAAAACTAAACATACCAAGTTATCTCTACTAAACACAATTAGTGTAATTAATCTATCAGCTAAATAGTACAATCAACTCATGTTGTTTAGTAATAATAGCCAGTTTTTACAAAAGATTACAGTATAAGTAATGATCACTCAAAAATAGACTAGACTGGAAAAAAAATATGGGTTTACAGTTAACTCTTAACCCCAAGTTACCTACCATACCACTGCATAAAGGTGTTCCCCTTAAAAGAGCATAAAGTGCAGTGAGTTCTCAGTATGAAGAATGAGTAGAAGAGAAAACTTAACAAACAATAAGGAAAGCATCTGTAAAGCATTTCTGAGTAAACTCAACAGCAGGCTGGTTCTGAGTCAATTTTCAGACTTATTCACACAGTTAAGTTGAGCCAATTTGTGAAAACAAGTTGGCTCATCTTAATCAAAATATATAGCTTCAACGTAACAACATAAGTTGTGTCAGCTCAAAGACGTGTGTAGACCCGACTATCTTCAGTTTGTTGAATTTAAGATTCTGCTTTGATTTAACTTCTTTATTTAGATTCACACAATGTAAACATGTTAGTTCAGTTTACTCAAAAAGGCTTTGCAGCTGGTTGCCTTACTTTTTTAAGTTAAGTCAACTTTTCTTTTCTTTTTACAGTGTTCTTAGGAGGCACAATGAGGCACCTTCTGAAAGGAGATGCATGCCCTTTTCTTTGAGAATCTCTAAGGAAAATGCATGTTCACAGCAGTGAAATTAAACTATACTATACTCTATACTATACTATTTGTTGTTCTGTAGAACAATAAATAACTAATAACTGATTTAAATTAATGCCACGACAAAAAAAAAAATCCAACAGGTAGCTTATACAACTTAAAATAAAATTTACATTCAAATAACTTAAGCTCCCATGCTTTTATCAAGTATACTGAGGCTATTTAAAATGCAGCGTCCTTGCTGCGGATTCAAGCAGAAAGAAGTGATAAGATTTTATATGTCAAAGAATTCGGAGACTAACACATATTATATTTTGGACATTATGCATGCACAAGGAAGGCTTTTTAAAGATGTTTGTGTCCCCGCTCCATAAGAAAGGAAGCATCATGAGCAGCACTCTGCTTTCAAGAGTCACTGACTTCCTAGAAGCTAATTCTAAGGGGAGTAATTTTCAGCCCGTTGTTTACAGTCTTCAGGATGACCTGCTTTGTCTGATTAACTCTCAACCGGATTATTAGATTTCTTAGATTATAGTTGTGGTAGCTGATGGTCTGCTCATTTTTAACAAGACAGCTAAAACAATAATATGATACTGGATGACAATGACAAAGATCATTATAAAAACAAGAAGTAAAGTTTGGAGGGTTATAAAATATTTGAATGTGTGATTTAAGTTAATGTGAGGGTACAATCTCAGAAATGGCTTTTTTGGGTCTGAGTGTCAGTAGACATCTCCATATGGAGAATTTCCCAAAGGTGGAACAATAAAAATGTTTCCTTGGCACCTGCACTACCCTGGCTTGAATACTGGTAGGCATGTAAAATCAACAAACTCAGTTAAGCAGAACCTGTCTCAAAACAACAAGTAGAAAAAAAATATCTCTTAAAGGCACAGTGTGTAATTTTCGGCCAGTATGGGGCAGTGCATACCTAAATTATCACAAGCATGCGGTATCTGTGTCTTCGAGTAAGAGACTCAACAACGGAGGTCCAACTAGTGCTGTTTTCAAACGCTCAATTCCCTGAGAATTATCTATTTGCAGCAACATGACGAGCACATCAGTCTCTCTTTCATCGCTTGGAACTAGCGAAGAGGTGAAAGTGTATTTATGGCAAAACTTTTTTGCATTTTGAGGGGAAATAAATGTTTTAATAGTGGCCATGTTCCATGCGCTTTGTCCGTCCGGGCTATTGTAGAAGTAAAGACATCATCTAATATGGCTTTCCCCTGAAAAGAGGACCCGTGCCTTTGTATTTTAAAACGGATTTTTAAAGTCACATTTTACAATATCGCTAATATTTTGCAATTAATGTGCTTTACGTAATTATTATTAAATAATATTTCAATGGCTATTTTCAAAGATGTACTGCAAAAACTACACACTGTCATGTTGCTGCAAATAGGTAATTCTCAGGGAATTGAGTGTTTAAAAACAGCACAAGCTGGACCTCTGTAGTTGAGTTTCTTACTCGAATACACAGATACCGCATGCTTGTGATTATTTAGGTATGCACTGCCCCCGACTGGCTGAACATTTTACACACTCTGCCTTTAAGGAACGTATCTCCGAAAACATAAACTGCAGGCCTTACTTGCTTCAGTTAAAGTCACAATTGATGATTCAACAATAAGAAAGAGCAAAAATGGCCTGTTTCCCCTTTCCTCAAAAATGGTGAGCATGTGATGTTTTCCTGTGTCTGTCAGTATCCATCATATTTCAATATCCATAATTCATACCTAATTGTTCCCAGCTACCCTTTGTTACCCTGATTATCTCACAGTGTATGTATACCCCTCTTTGTTCCCCCATCCTTTGTCGGATTGTCTTTGTGTATTCAATCATCTTGTCACGTTCTAGTATACAGGTACTTCCTGAATGTTTTGGAGCTTTGAGATCTACATTAAAAAGACGAGTCATTTTCACTCATCTCTGTGCTTCAACCAACCTCTAAATCATGACAAAAGATGTTTTTATGATTCCCAAATATCTGGGAAAAATATTCAGTGGACTGAAAAACAAAAGATCACATTGGTCCTCATCATGTGTAAAAAAACAAAGCATTTCAAACAAACAATCATACCAACAGTCTAACATGGTGGTGGTAGTGTGATGGTCTAGGGCTGTTTTGTTGCCTTGCAATTTTTTCACAACTTGCTGTAATTAATGAAACCTTGAACACTTCTTTCTCTTAGTCAAAAACCATCAAAGAGAATAAAAAAATATCTAACAATCGGAAACATGTAAATATGCCCAAAAAATCATCAAAACAGAAGAAATTTGTAAGAGAGCAAATGTTTTTCACACCACTGTTAATTTGGGGTTTTGTTTTCTGTTCTGGGAGTCTTTTCTCACAGATCAAAATGGTTTTGACGTTATGCATTTATATGTTATATACTTTTCCCATAACCCTGAAAAGCTGTTTTTTATTCATGATATTAACTCTGTTAAGTTTTGCATAAAGTTATAACAAAGACTGAACTCTGAGGCAATCCTTTCTGACACAATTAGGGCTCCTCCATCTGCGCGAAGAGCTGACCAAATAAGATATGTCTTTCTTGTTCTGGGACTTTGAGCAGTAAGCCAATTACTTTTGAATGTAACCCTAAATTGGCCTTTTCTGAACAACTTTAAGTCTTAGCCTCCATGACGACAGAGACACTTTGTTAATTCACATCAAAGTGGTTACTTTCCAATTACAGCCTCAGCAATTGCTCTGTGCTTTCATCCCTCTCACTGTTTCCTCCACAGCTAACAGCCCGAGTACTGGCCGTGGCAGGTTCAAATCCAAGAGAGAGTGAGTAAAATATAATTATGACCTTTCTTCAGGCACACACCAGGTAAATGGCAGCTTAGCTGAGCGAGGAAAACACAGCTCTGTGATACACTGTTAGGGAGAACAACATTGGAAAAGCAACAGTTTTTCAATCACAGTGTGCACTTGTGAATACAGACTGAGGTGTGTGTGGGGATCACTCTAAGTCAGAGAGCCACGGTTCATGGCCCTGGGAGGATGGATATGCCATTAGAGCTGGTGACACACACTCAAACCCTCATTGACTCACTATGGGAAATCAATATGGCTACAGAGCAAGGCAGCTGGATCCAGATAAAACAAGCCAAGCACACAGATACAACAGAAGCAACAACAATCATATCAGAGCCCAGAGAGGTACTGAATATCATGTAGAGTGTGCTGCTGCAGGATTGACCTGGACCTTCCACCCTACGATGCAGCTAGACACAGTAAACAGTGTGTTTAATGCACAATACACACCTGCACGAGCTAAATGTCAAGAGGTTTGCACCGATGAGAAATTATTTGAATTAATCAGAGATTAACCTACACACACAGAAGTAAAAGTGCCAATGAAAATATTGCATACATTCATCGTTTCCAACACATCATAATAATTTGGACCTTCAACATTTTTCTCCAGAATACATTTGGCTTGCTTATGTCCTGAGCTTGAGGAAGTTCATTTTAAAGCAGACGTTTCACCCTTAGAAACCACCATCATCTAAATCCATATTTATGTGAAACTCCCTATCAACAATCACAGTGGCATCTTCCTGTGTATAATCATACTTTTTGTTGATTTTTTTTTCTTTCCAAATGACATGATATTATTTATTTTATGCTCCAATGACTTATGTTTTCTTTTAATTACTATTATTGCTAAATGTTTTAATCGATTCTCGTGTTTTGTCAGTTCTTAATTTTCATAATTTTATATAAATTTTATTGTATAAATTTTCTTACATTATTTTTCGTTTTTTTTAAGCTTTTCCTAAATTCTATATGTTCTATTTTATTGTTTTATGGTTTCTTTGTTTTAATTTTCATACTTTTATCATATATATGGCTTCTTTGCCACCAAATCATGTAAAACACGTTGAATTGCCTTGTGTTGAAAGTGTGCTATACAAATAAAGTTGCTTTGCCTTTTACATTGATGGCTTTTGGGTTGTTCTTATATATCCAAGGATAAAGATCTGGTTCAGATGGTTGGGACCTGGTTGTGTTTTCCAGTATATGGGATATGTTTAAAACCATATTCCTATGGTTCCTATACATTAATATGCACCAGTAAAAGCACTTTAATTTAAATGGGGTCTACCGTTTTTGATAAAAGCACTCAAACATCCAATCAGTATCATGTCAGATATTTCATATAAAAAAGTACTGTCAAGCATTGTTTGTTTGCAAACTCCTAAGAGCAGACATTTGTATATATTTGAGCTTGTCTGTATGAGTTTGGCCATGGTTGTAATATAGACAAACTTAAGCTTGTGCACCTGATTCTTGTTTTTGAAATACATTCCCATTTTATTATATAATGATTTCCACTATTAAGACAATCAGGGCAAAATATGCTCCTAAAGGCCAAAAGAGAGTCAAACAATTTTGCTTTTCATGGTGAGTGAATGGAAACTCTTTTCTTGCATTAAAAATAAAACATGAAATAAAAGTACTGACCGACTGGGCAGTTTTGATGGCCACAAAGCGGTGATTTCCCTCCTTCCCACAGACATAACCAAAGGCTCTGTGGTCCGTGATGTCCTTGGCAATGTAAGAGATTTCATGGACAGCATGGTGGTGTTGGAGGATCTGTGAAAGAAAAAAATGAAGCATGAGTTTTTGTTGTGCAGAGAAAAAGTCAATCAACTGTCTCTCCGTGATCAACACCTTAATTTCAAGCCTGCCGTAGCATGGCGTCAGCAAAATACACAAAGTTGTATCACCCTTGAGAAAATTTTACTGCAATTACAGCTGCAAGTGTCCTTTAGGTATGCCTTTGCCAGCTTTGGACGTCTAGAGAAGAAAAACCTATTTTTTCAAAGACAAGCTCAAGGTCCTTCAGATTGAATGGGGTCAACAATAGAATTTTCAAGTTTTTCTACAGTTTTTCATATGGATTTAGACTTTGATCAAGTAGTCCAAACACATGAATCTGCTTTTATTTAAATAATTTTCAGATGTTAATGTATGAGTTTTTTTTTACAGTGTTACCATAAATTTGACCTTGCTCAAGAACATGCCCAAAGCATAATGCTGCCTCTGCAATGCTTCACACAAGGAATTTGGCATGTTCAGACCTTAGCGTAGTCATACTTTTTCTGAGACGTCCATTCTTCTGTGTGAAGGCCAGGAGGGTTGCTTTGGTGTGGTCTCACCAGAGCACCTACTTTCACGTAATTAACGTCTTCCTACATGTATTGAGTCACAACTTGGTGTCGGTCTATCGTAAGGTGATTGATAAAATGCAAAACTGGTCGACATGTATGAGTAGTTTTACATGGTGCCGTTTGTTCACACCTCTGAGAAATTGTTACAAAAGCTTAAATTAAAAAAGAAAAAAAGAAAAAACAGCTTCTGCAAACCCTCTTGAGAGTACACTTAAGCGCAAACACTTGGATAGCGACCTTGTATCCTTCACTGAATTTTTTGCAGCTCTGATGCCCTCTCTGGTCTAGTTTGGGTTGGAACTGCCAAGCTGGCATTGCCTGTGGCAGATGGCACTGTTTGTCCTGAGGACGGGGGGGGGGATCAGTGACAATCACAACTCGGCAAGCTGTCGGACTTGATCACTTCATCTGTACCCGTGCTCCCAACACACATCCACGCACGCACAGAATTCACAGCCTAATATGCAAAGGCCCTCTGTTAAGTCACACTAAATATGTGCTTTGTTATTGTTGTCTGTGCCAGCTGCACGCTGAGAGGAGAGACGCGCAGTCAACATAATGATCCTGCGGTCCTTTAGTTCATCACAGGGGCTGGAGCTCTGTACATCACACAATAAACACACACATCTGCTTCCTCCGTAGTGAATCCAGAGGTGAGGCATGGCGGAGGGGGGGAGTGACAGCAGTTTAACATGGGGCCATGAACAATCACACACACTGTAAACCCCAGCAGAGACAGATAATCACTGTATGAGTCATGTCTTCTAAATTTAATAATTGGAGTAATGATTATTATTATCACCTTTGATTGACCTGAAAATGACAGCTAAAGCAGGGAATGAACACACACACACACACAGGCACACACAAACATACACACACAGAACTCATTTACAGAGATTATTGAATTATCTGTGGGTGGGCGGTGAGGTGACAAAGAGAGACTCTGATTCAAAGAGGGCGCACAATGAAATGACTGCATAAATTCATATGCTCCTCTTCATCTTGACAGCAAATAAAGCTTAAACAGAAGCAGTTCATATGTGCAGTCAGCAAGTGGGATTACTAGCTTTTAAAAATGAAGCCGGGATTGTTTCACTGGGACTTTGGTTTTTTATCAGTTTCTCAAAGAAAAAGTCCCATGAAAACATCAACCATGCTACATTCTTGGTGTTTCTGAATAAGACACTAGCTTTAAATTGTACGTTGTACAAGGCAGCAGGCTCATACCATAGCATATAATTGTTAAAAAGCAGCTGCAGTACTTAAGAAATTTGTGGCTGACCATGAAAGAGGCAAAGCTGTGGACATCTCAAAAAGAAGAACACAATGTAGGAAGAAGACCAATACAAGGTGCATGAGACAGTGTAATTACTAATTTAAAGAAAAACTGATCCAAATGGCAGATTTAGTGGCACACCCTGGACAGGTCGCCGTTGATTACAGCGCAACAACGGACAAACAACCATGCACTCACAACACACCCATACCACAGGGCAATTTAGAGAGACCAATTAACCTAAAACTCATGTTTTTGGACGGTGGAAGAATGCTGGAGTACCCGGAGAGAACTCATGCTCACACCAGGAGAACATGCCGTCTCCATGCACACAGACCTCCAGATGGGATTCAAATTCCCATTTTTTATGCAAGGAAGCAGTGCTATCGATTGAACCACCATGCAGCCCTTTGGACAGGACAGGACAGGAAAATGTAATGTCTTAGGTGGGGAAGCACCTTCAGCCATCAGACACTGAACATAGTGGCTTCAATAGCTCCAGTCTCTCGGGAAGTTGATTGCTTTCAAACATGCATCTGTAAAAATTCAATAACAACTCTTTGCTCCATCCGTCTCCCTCTCTCTCTGTCCAGATATGCTGATATGCACAACAGTCCCACCCGGTATCAGTGTCTCTGGAGGGATTGTGGACAGCATGTCCTTGAACAGCTGCTGGCCACTGACCCAAGATTTTCTGCTCTGATGCTACGAGTGAGGAGGGAGGAAAAGGAAGCAGCAGGATACTGCTGGTCTGACCTCCCTAACCTTCACATCCCTCTCTAGAGAGGAGCCCATTGAGGTTGACCAGTCACCAGCCAGCAGGTCCAGACTGTCAGAGCACTTAGCTCTGAGGTGTAATTAGTCACTTGAATGAAAAATCTCTGTGCAGTTTGGCTAAGATGAAGGTAAAAAAATGAAATGTACAAGAAGCCTTGTTGTCAAGCTGAAGAGTTTGATTATATTGACATTTTGAGGAGTGATATCTCCTTCCAACTATAAAGCAAAAAGAATGTAAACTGTATTGATCAGATATCCTAAAGCCCAGGATATGGCAGGATGTTACAGTCAGGTCATCTTACATTGGATCTTTCTTAAGATTCCTTTAAACTTTTCCCTTCAAGTGGGAGTTGTTGAAAAACAAGAGTTTTATGTGTTTTTTGAATCTCTCTAATCCAAACGAGGTGAAAGGGATACATAAATAAACACATAATGTATTAATATTTCTTCACATTTCCTACAACAAGTTTACAGTGTACAGTGTACCAACTGTTAAGCATGGTAGCAGCGGCATCATTATGGGGGCCTGTTTTATCTCCAGGGTATTGTTGCATCACACATAATGGGTTGAAGAAGATGTGAGATTGACAATACATCTTTCAACTTCACTTCAAATCAGGAGCTAGATAGATGAAACAAGGACGTTCCGACAAAAAATTTAAATTAAATTTAAATTGAAACTGGTAAATTAGATTTAGATTTAGAAGAAAAAAAATCAACTAAGTTGTTCTGGTTCATGATTTGGACATTTCAGCCTGTGCCCGCCATGAAACATGCAGGAATTGGAAACGTTAAGGTAGGGATCTAATTTATTTAATGAACGCCCATAGAGGGTGATCTTTCAGTAATTCTGGATGCTCTAAAATACAATTATAAAGACAGTTTAAATACCAATTGAGAAATAGCTTTGGATTTATTTTTTAAATAATAGTCAGCGTCTGATATACAGGGACTACTCTAACACATTAATCTGTCCATCATTTATACCCGCTTGTCCTTGCTCGGTCGCTGGGTCCTATATACAGAGATCATTTAGTGGTCACTCAGAGAGAGGCGGGGTACACCCTGGAGAGGTCACCAGTCCATCACAGCGATCTTACACAGCACCAGATAAAAATAAGTAAGGACCGCTCACACCAGGAAGACAAGAGAGAAACATTTGAAGGTATGTCTATTGAATATGAATAAGCTATTTGAATGGGCTAAATCTAATTCTGCAGATGAAAATTTTTTTTATTAAGACCAGAACTCAACCAAATCAATGATGGGTGCATATCCAGTATTGTTTTTTCTTTACATATATGTTATTGAAACCATTGCATTTTGTTGAATGATCCAGATTCGTTTAAAGTGACACCATGTAGTTTCCTGCCTATAGGGGGCAGTACATACCAAAATCATTGCAAGCAACCGGTATTTTTGAGGTGGAGTCACGATGGCCATACAGGCCAAAAATCGCAATTCTGCAATTTTCTACTCCTACAAGGCAGAAATGAGAAGCACATCAGTCTCTCTTTCATCACAGGCAGCGTGTAAAGAGGTGTAAAACAGCAACATTTGTAAGTGGCAAAAGTTTTCAGCATTTTGTAGGTCAGTAATATTATTCAGATATATTTATAGATGAATAAACTGTATTGTTAGACTGAATGACCTCTGTGGCAAAAATTACACGTTTCACTGTGGTTTCACTGTGACTGGCGCTAGTTTTAATAAAAAAATTGTCATATTGATCGATATCAATAATTATCTATAAAAATCACATAGTGTAAAAAATATATTTTAAGTGCCTCCCCAGTCATTTTGTTATTCTTCAATGAACAAATTTTAACTAAGAATTAAATTAATTACATTTACAAACACTTCTTTTTATCATAAGTAAGTTTGTAAGACACAGAAACAATCCAAGAGACCTGAGTGAGATCAGTAAATACAAAGAAAAGTAATATTATTAACCATTATATTATATATATGTTTTAATCATGTTAATAATTTAAATTAAAGGCTTATTTTTATGCTTTTTAATCTTTTAAACATTTTATGACACTTTATAATATTAATGGCTGAAACCCTTGATTTAGTTTGTCAATAAAGCTTATTCAAATTCACTTCAGCTCTTCAGCTGTAGGCTAAAGCTAACAAGCTACTCACCAGTGTTGATGGAGCCCAGAACACTGCAACCCAGTCACTGAGCCCAAGCCAGCAGGTCTATCCAATCCCTGTTGTGTTTTTTAAAGCGTTTTTTCACTTCTGAAGACTGGGAGCAGAACCGAGGGGACATTTTAACAGCCACAGATGTTAGCAACGCGACACGACCTGGATAAGTTTGCTGTGTCTCTCTGTAACAGATTTGTAGTGAGCTGGGAGAGGGGAGTCCTGCTTAAAACAGCTGATCGTAGTTTTATATTTCGTTCATTATTGCTACGTTTAGTGTTTTAGTGCGTCAAGGATTGGTTCAAAACGGGACGCAAATTTACCTGAGCCACTGAAACATTTATCCGGAACAACGTCCTCCGCTGCTGCCTTGTTGTGACGTCTGAGCGCGGCGAAGTTAAGGTGAAGGTTCACTTAGGGACTATTAAAAAATTCTGTTTCTGCTCAAATTATTTCATCCTTTTTGTGGTTTGAAAAGGAGAGAGAGGTGGCCGACAGAGCTGCGTCGGTCATTGTTAATAATTCGTTTGGAGTAAGTAATGATTGTTGTATTAATCTGCCTGATAGGGTATAATGAAAAAATGAGGGGAAACTTTTTTTTCTAACAAACTTTTTTATCGACCCCTTTTTTTTCTATCGCACCACACGTCTATCAATCGATATATATTGCTATCGAATTATCGTCCAGCTCTACCTTCAGTTATTTCCATTAAGTAAATGCAATGCCAATGTTTACTGCAGTTTTCTGGTGGTGTTGATCGTTTCTGTGGGCTTCCACCTCTGACGCAGAGGCCAGTGATCTGGGGGGGTTGCATCTGGGATCGGGTTGGTTGGTCAGGGTTTTTTTTTTTTTTTTTTTTTGGCTCGTCTGTTCATTGAGCTCATCATTTAAACTTCTAATGAGGACGACCACAAAAGGGATGCATGTATTAAAAAATCCATAAAGGCATTTTATTCACATTGGCTCATGTAAAAGGAAACAGCATCCAACATGTCGGCCCCCACACAACATGTATTTTAGACCCGCTTTTTATGGTTACATGTCATAAAACCGGCAATTCTTTTCAATGATTGGGCATCTTTTTTTTTTCATTTTCAACAATATTTTGATGGATATTTCCAAAGATTAATAGTGAAAACTACACATTGTCTCTTTAATCTTTGTGATGCACAAAAACATCCTGCAGTTTAACAAGTTCAGCCCTCAACTCCTGAAATAAAGGTGTGTCCTTTCTGTGCAAGAGGTCAATGAGGCCAGAGTCTGTATATGTGTAGTCGTGTGAGCATGTTTATCGAGACGGAGGCCAACCCAAAGAAAGACATGCCGACCTGCTCTCTCTTAGATTAATTTCCCCACCTCTTCTTCTTCAACATCTTGAACAACGCATCCCTCCACCCTGTGAATGACCTTCCCTCCTTCGATGAAGGGGACCATTCATCTACTCGTTCACCTGTACATCCATCCATCCTCCCATCTTGGTGATGGATGCAAACGGGGGCTGGGCGGTGGGGTTATGAGATTGTCAAGATTCATGAACCTAAGCAGAGTCATACGCTGCGTCTCTCTTTCTCTTTTCCCTTGGCATAGGGAGGGGTTGAAGGACTGATAGTGATGACTGCATATCTTTATAGTTAGTATAAATGTGCAGAGACAGAGGACAAGGTCTCCCTGAAGAGAGCTTTACTCTGACATATGCTCTCTGATTCCCTACCTATCGTTATAAATCTCATTCAGTCTGTCTCCATCCCTGCATTGCACACCCCCATCAATCTTGTCCACGTCCTCATTTCCTCTTCCTCTTTTCCCCAACCTTTTCCCCACTTCTTTTACTCTCCCACTTCACTCCCTTGGCTTTTTACCTGTTTTTATCTATTGTTTAGTTTTCTCTATCACTCCGTCTTTCATCAAAGAAATGTTCACGTGTCAAGGAGGGGTGAGGGACGTGGGTTTATGAGGGCTGTAAAACAGGGTTTGAAGGTGAAAGATTGCAAACTCGCACACACACATGTGCAACATGAACGACGTCCAGCTCTCTCTGAGGTGTAAATCTCTGAGCTAAAATCCAGGACTTGAGCTGCACTCACCAACCAGACAGCATGCAATACACATTTATGAGTCACAAGCAACAGCAGATGTTGTATTATGGTACAGAAATATGAATGTTTTCCTCCAGCTGCCACAAAAAAATAACAAAAACAAGCAAGCACCAAAATCAGTTTAAAGAGCACAGTATCCCTAAAATCTTTACATTATTTTATCTTCCATGTACCAGGCTCTTAATGCAGTAATGACTCTCAATCACCATCACTAAAAGAAATAAAACTGGCTTTTTCCGTGACAGAAAAGCTGGTCCACGGGGGGATCGGGAGACACATTATATTTCTTGCTCAAGGATACATTACCAGGTATAGCCAGGTAAGGTATTGGCCCTCAATAAAATCTGTCAGCGGATCCTTGGGTAGGAAAATTTAAAAAGAAATCACCCGGCACTTCTGGCCACTTTCCTCTGAGCTACAAGCACACTCAATCTGCAACAGCATTTAATAACTGACTTCTGAGCTCTCTCCATGGACTGCCCTCTATTTATGACTGCCACTTTTGGTGTAAATCTCTAGGTTGTCAAGATGTCTAAGGTAAGCCAAGAAAATCAAATTTTTTTGTGCTTTTGCTGGGATTTAAAGTATTTTTAGCTTCCCTTAGGCAGAGGGGAAAAGGTGACTGATGCCAAACTGAGAGGTAAATAAGATATGTGTATAAACAACAGGTACCTGCTGTCGGTATGTGTTGGATACAAAGTAATACAAATGTTCTTAAATTTTTTTTCCAATTAATTCATTCATACACTGCCCTGCCCCCTTCAATTGATCAAAGTTCGCAGTGGTAACAGGTCCGAGGGGGCCTAACACAGGATATATCAGCACATTTGCAAAGTCAGGGATGTTGTAGGACTACAAAATAGGTGTATGATCAACCAATCATACCAAATGGGTAGCCCTACTTCTTCCGGTCCATGGGTCCCCTTCAAAAAAAAAAGGGGAAAAAAAGGAATGTGAGTCAGTGGAGCGATAAAAAGTTATTTTCTGATCCCGTACAAAATGTGTCATGGAGAAAAAGCTGATTTTTGAATGATGAATGGTGGCCAAAGACTTTAAGTTTTATGTAAAACCACTTAGTGGACCACAACTGCAGTAGAAGAAGGACATATATGGCCGTGGCCAACAGGACGAAGGAATGAGCATTAAATGAGGATAAAACCACTATCAAGCAGATGCACCGCTCTCTCCTGGGAAACGACTGACTGTTCACATAGTGACGTATTTCACGTTACTAAGTGAAAACAAAGCAGTACTAGAGGTGTCTGCACTGCCCCTGCGGACAGAGCAGCCTACCTCAGGTAGAGCTGCAAACACACCCTCCCCTTCTCAAAGCTAATAGCTGCTCCGGATGTGTCAGCTGAAACCACTTTTTTTGTTGGAATTTTACTTTCTCTGTGAAAATGCCCGTCTGGCTGCATGGATTACAGGATTTTATTCTACATTCCTAAAGAACAGCAGCTGAATCAAAAAACGAAGACGCCTGATGGACAGAGAAGTAAGCGGCTTGTTAATGCTAATGTGTGTTAGTCATTTATTAAGCTGCTTATGTGATCTTATAATAGCATGTGTGTTTAATTAACTGATCTGTAGCATCTCAGAATGTTCCATAAACGGGTGCAAATAACATCCACTGCTTTTTTTATATACTGGGCTGGAAAGAGCTGCTTACTGGACTCAGCTGTGTTGGTTTGGGCTCCAGCTAAAGTCTGGATGGGCTAAATGTCTATAGCCTGGTAGTTTTAGCAGCTGAAATAAGCTTTAGTGACTCAGTGTTTTTACAAAAAATAAATGAATAAATAAAGCAACTGTCCGAGCCCTTAATATAAAACACTTTCATTGTGGTACTTGGTGCACTTCAAATTCACTATGACTCCGGGTCGAGATAAGGCTAATGGTGTGTTTGAACCGCACGCTTTGTCAGGGTCAAGCAACGCTGACAAAGCGACTAGTTGGGCGCATATCCACAGCAGATATATTTTTAAGCTGAAGTTTGCAAAGCTTGTGGATGGGCCTTTCTTTGGCAGATATTTTAAACACTAGCGGATCGTGGCTGGCTATGCAACGTGGACATCAGGCAATGTCACTACATTGAGATGCTCTGATTGGTTGCAGTGGTGTGTCAAGAGCGTTAAGACCGTCAAAAGTTCAGCTAGCTGAACGCAAAGCGCCGCAGTGACTGTGATGCTCCTCTGACGGCCTCAACCATAGCATTAACATGTAATCTTGCCACTATTGACGCTGCTGTGTGTGTGTAGGGTGGTGTGAATGCTCCATAAGCCTGTTTTCCTCAGTCAGACCAGCGCTGCAAGGGAGAGAAGGGGAGCTGGGGAGGGAATGGGAGGCAGGAGGCGGGAATATAGAGTAATTAGACGTTTTACTCTGTGGTCCAACATTAACTACAGGATACAAGTTACATTTTAGGACAAATGAATACTAAACAACACCAGCGGTAACATATTATCATATATATGTCTATTCCAGAAGTCGAAAGCTGTAAAATAGCATGATAATGTCTCTTTAACTGAAATTGAAACAGCTCCGAAAGACCCGAGAGTTTTGGGTGATAACTTTGCTACCAAGGTGAGGTTGTTAAGAACAGTTTCATATCATGACAAGATTGAGCACAGTTACAAGACACAAGGTAGTTATACTGCATCAGCAAGGTCTCTGTCAGATAGATATTTTAAAGCAGACTGGGGTTTCAATATGTGCTATTCAAGCTGTTTTGATGAAGCACAAAGAAACAGGCAACATTGAGGATTGTAGACTCAGTGGTTGGTCCAGGAAACTTAGTGATGCAGATGAAAGACACATCAAGCTTCTTACTCTTTGGAATTGAAAGATGTCCAGCAGTGCCATCAGGTCGGAACTGGCAGAGACCAGTGGGACTCAGGTACAGTCATCTACTGTCTGGAGAAATCATGGCTAGAAAATGTCTGCATGGAATAGTAGCAGCCAAAGAGCCATACCTCCAAAGTGGAAACAAGGCCAGGTGTATATATATATAAGTAACTGCCCTTCCCCCTTTCTAACACCACTTTGCGCAACTGTCCATATCAAAAACCAGCATTGGACCGATGTCTACTTATTAGGAGTTCTGACAAACATATGTTAAAGTCAGGATAGATCACATTGGTCAGCCAGGATATCAGCCAAGGAAGATGGAAAATGCATAATCCCGGAGAACAATATAAAACCAGTGTTGTGGCTGTTTGCAAAAAGGCATACAATAGGATGGCCATGTTCTCTCATCTACTACAGCCTTGTTCTCGGGGTTTCAATTAGGACCTCCTGATTTCCCCAGGGGCCACTCCCTTTCATGGAGAGGCCTCATTAACAGAAGAAACACAAATGCATTCACACACAGCCGGGCTGCACAGCACATAAACAGACCCAGATATCCTTCAGAGCTTACCCCCGTCTTCTCATCAAAGATCTTGATCCCTCCAAAGGAAACAGTTAGAAACACCTTCTGTTTGTGTTCTCCTCTAGACCGTGCGGCAGCAGCTATACCCTGTGGATGAGAGACACACACACGATCCAAAACAATCGCATTAGGAACAGAAATGAAATACATGAACAGTGTAAACGGAATCCATGAGTAAAAAAATTGCTCTCTTGCTGGATTACCCCTCAGGTATCAGTAACAAGCCACACATCGTAGCATCACTTTAGAATGAGACAATTTACAGCCACAAACAGACATTTTCTTTACTTGTTCAGCAGAAGATTATGCAACACTAAGTAGGCAAAATGTCTGGAAATTATGACAAGTGTATCATTTATGCACATTTTAAACCTTCTCCACCAAACAAATAATGTAAAGCTGCTGTCACACTATTTCTTATCTTCTCATTAATGTTGGCATACCTAAAACGCATTTTAAAAAGATCTAAATGGAAAGAAATGAGGCACATTTTATAAAATATCAAGTCCTGTCAAATCTACAGTATGTGGAACGCACAAGCAGAAGCAGATCATAACCTCCTGTTTGTAAAAATTATAATGGGGATTATGATGGAGGTTTTAAATTATACTGTGTGCAGGACAAAAAAGGCTACTTTTGACATTATGTCACAATCTCATATTTCCCCCCCATAATAATGATCACTTCACCATGTACAAATGAAAGATTCATGGTTTATACACAATCTATCAATGCCCCTAAGTTGTTCAGTTAAAGTTACCCTAATTATCAAAGTAGAAAGTAATACCTGGACTGCAATGCGTTTGGATGTATCTTAAACACTTTGCATTGTGAGGTGAGTGACTCAGAGTGTAGTCTGACCATAGATTTTTGTGTCAGTTCTGCAAATGCAGTTCTCTTCCAAATACATATCTCAAGGAAAATTCAATCAAACGCAACTGGACTTGGTAATTTGTCTTGGAAGACGTTTCACCTCTTATCCAAGAGGCTTCATCAGTTCATGCTCGCCGCTGACCAGGCTGGGACTGGTCCAACTAACTGGTGTGGAGACTCAGCTATTTAACCTCTTGAACAAGAATCATTATGTCATTGGATCCTTTGTGCTCCATGTCTTAACGACGGTCGTTGGCGTGCCGCCTATTGGTGGAGGTTAGGTTTCGGCTTCATTAGTGCCCTATTGTGTTATAACGACAGTCGTTGGAGTCACAGTTGTTTCTGTTATTAGAGGCTAATTTGTTTGAGTCTTCTAGGGAGGGATGAAAGTGCAGCATTGTAAATTGGAGATAGGTGATGTCTCAGGCCTCCTCCTCTGTTTAGCGATGGTTTCTCTACTTTTACATAGATGGCTTCTTTTACTCCTCTTTCAAACCATCTGTCCTCTCTGTCTAATATCTGGACATTGCTGTCCTCAAAGGAGTGAGCTTTCTCCTTGAGATGTAAATGAACAGCAGAGTCCATGCCTGAGGAGTTAGCTCTCCTGTGTTGGGCCATGCGTTTGTACAGTGGTTGTTTGGTTTCACCAATGTAGAGGTCCTTGCATTCTTCATTGCATTGGATTGCATACACCAGGTTGCTTTTGTGTGTGTGTGGTGTTCTGTCCTTGGGATGTACTAGTCTCTGTCTGAGTGTGTTGCTGGGTTTGAAATACACAGGGATACTGTGTTTGTTAAAAATCCTCCTGAGTTTTTCAGAAATCCCAGACACATATGGAATAGACAGAGAGGACAGATGGTTTGAAAGAGGAGTAAAAGAAGCCATCTATGTAAAAGTAGAGAAACCATCGCTAAACAGAGGAGGAGGCCTGAGACATCACCTATCTCCAATTTACAATGCTGCACTTTCATCCCTCCCTAGAAGACTCAAACAAATTAGCCTCTAATAACAGAAACAACTGTGACTCCAACGACTGTCGTTATAACACAATAGGGCGGGAGCACGGTGGTGCAGCTGGTAGCGCAGCTCACCTCACAGCTAGAAGGTCCTGGGTTCGATTCCTGCCGGGGACGCTGTGGGTGCTGAAGGTGTGTTTGATCCTCCATATCATCAGCACCCACACCCTGGGTGGGGTTGGCAAAAGGGCCTTTCTGTGTGGAGTTTGCATGTTCTCCCCGTGTTCCCTTGAGTAGTTAATGTGAGCTACTCCCACAAAAACATGTATCAGTTCTGGGCTATATACTGCCCCCTCCTGGCTGACCGAGGCGCCTGAGGGGTTGGAGAGGATCCAGCTGGAATAGTGTGATCCTTCCACACGCTACGTCCAGCTGGGGGAACCCCACCCCCTCGGGTGACAAAATGGGCCTGTTCACTCCTCAAGTAGGAAGGAGGCTTGAGCTCAGTGCAGGGCCCTCCTACGGTCAGCAGAGGGAAGGCAATGCCCAGGACTGTACTTAGGTAGGAACACTGGGGTGATAATAATGGGGAAAAAATCGTGGGATAAAAAAATATTAAAAAAAAAAAAAAATAATAACACAATAGGGCAGTAATGAAGCCGAAACCTAACCTCCACCAATAGGCGGCACGCCAACGACCGTCGTTAAGACATGGAGCACAAAGGATCCAATGACATGGTCTCCACACCAGTTAGTTGGACCAGTCCCAGCCTGGTCAGCGGCGAGCATGAACTGATGAAGCCTCTTGGATAAGAGGTGAAACGTCTGCCAAGACAAATTACCAAGTCCAGTTGCGTTTGATTGAAATTTCTTTGAGATAACCATGACCTGGATGAATGAGAATATTCACAGGCTTCTTCCAAATACAGTTTTGGAAATGACCGAAAACATCTGCCATGCAAATTCACACTCTATTTAAAGGTATTACGAAAACATTTGTCATAAAAAAAAAGAAAAACAAATTAAAAACATGTAATTTAGTTTTTTACAATACTAAGAATGCTCAGTTGTTTCTTTGACTTACCAAAAAAAAAGAAAACAAATGCAATTGCTAATTCAATCAGCCTGGGTTTGTTCAATTCACAAACCCCTATCATTGAAAGACACATCTATTTTAAGTGACATTGACTTACTGCAGAAAATATGCACATATTTTTAAAACCTGCAAAGGATATTCTGTCTTGTCTTGCTTAGGCCCACTGATAATGGCAACAATAACTTTGTACTGATTTTAATGTGTCAGTATTAGCAGTGTAATGGTACAGGCCTATCAGTTTGGCACAAACCTGTCCTAAACAAATACAGCTGCATTAAATATACACATATGCACACCATTCCTATGTGAAGTCACCATTCCATCATGCAGTTTCAGTGTTACCAAAACAAAGTAGAGTAATCTCCAAGCTACCACTAAAGTCTGCTTTTTGAGAAATACATGTTTTTTTTTTCTAATTCAGCGACAGAGCAGCGAGTAATTACTTATTATGTACACATTTTCACACTCTACCTTACTATGCACTGGTACAGTTGTTTTGAATGTGATTTTATAAAATACTGTAACAGGTCTCTCCTGAAAACGAAAATATATTCCTCAATGAGATTTATCGCGTACAAATAAAGGTCAGATAAAAAAAATGAACAGAGAAAGAAAGATGAACAAAACCAAGGCTTAGCCTTTACGGCAGCAATAAGTTACATAACTCTTAGTTATTTATTTAGAACAATGTCAAGCCGAATGTAAACACCGGTACATGGAGAAAAAGGCTTAAATCCAAATCCAGCTGCCTGGAGCACTGAACCAGCCCTTAATATTTTAGAAGGGGTTTCCTCAACAGGTGCAAATCTATGGTGCATTTAATTACAGCTCCAAAGTAATTCACACAGTAATTTATTAGCAAATGTCAGTCCAGCACAGTCTATCAATCCATCTGTTACCTACATTTGCATATTCTTTATTCATTTACGAAATTAAACCAAATGTCCAGTCAGTCCTAAAGTGTCCACTTTTTGAAGGTAATTCTATAAACTGTTATTTATTTTCAGTGAAATGTACTGAAAATGTACCAAACCATGAGTTTAAAGCCATGGTAACAAAGTGTGATTTTTGTGCACTGTGAAACGCTTACACTAAACAGGCTAGTAATGTACTTTATAAAAAATTTTAAGCTAAATCATAGAATGAATTTAACCAGAGCATGCAATCCATTCTTTTCAAGGCAATATCTCATATACAGTAGGGGTGCTTCAATGATTCATGTAATAGATTTTGACTGTAATAATCTATGAATATATTTGGGTAATACGGTTCACTTTCAGTCATTTGCTGACTTGGTCAAACTGTGCTTTGAAAGCAATCAATCGTGGTGGGTAAATCATTTGTTTCCATGACTAATGAGCCAGATAATAAAACTTTTTTAAAAATGTTTAAAACGTCAAGGGCTCTAAGGTTAGAGAGTATTTCAGGTTGCTGAGAATAAAGGAAAGTTTGGTGCAAATTACAGGGGAGGGTAAACCCTTACTTTTAGGGTTGAGGTAAAAATATAAAAGTCCCATATTCAATTTTACCTGTATTCAAATGTTTATATTATTTATGCAAAATACAATTTAGGAACAACCTAATATGAGGTTCACAGTTAAATTAGCCAAAAATGCAAATATGCAACACAGTCTGCTGATCTAAAGTGAGTGAAAAAATACATGTCTGAATTCACTTAAATTTTCCTTTTCAGTTGTTCTTTATTAATACAATGCTTAGGGTCTGGCATGCATGCTCACATTTATCTAAGTTTAGTAATTTTAGAGTTGAGTGTCTTTATACGCTGCAGTTGGCACACCATTTGTGGCTTCCATTTCGGCAGCAGAATGAAGCGCTACTTTACTTACTGAACTGCCAAAATGGAAGCTTCAAATCAAACGCCAACTGGGAAGTCATGTTTTCCAACTGAAAAAATTGTTGACTCATTTTAGAACAGCAAATATAGGAATCAAGACCAGAAGTGTATTTTGTTGTCTGTATGTGCAAAAAAACTAAAACATCATAAAGTTTTTAACTGCTAATTCAGACAGGCTTGTAAACGGTGAAAATATGTCCCTGTTATCTCATTTAGAGTTAATTTAAGACACTTAGCCCTTTTATACAAAAAAGTCAGCCATTAACACCCTGTAACTTAATACCTGTTAAGAAAAAAAAAAAAAAACTGACACCATATCTGTTTTACTTCACTAGAAACGATTGGGCACTCAAGGTCATCATTCTAATTCCAGTCTTATATGTTTGATAGTAAGATTTCCCTGTTACAGTGCAGAAGGCCACATTTGGATGCAAATCTATTTTGCAAGTGTACTACTTTGGTAATCTTAGGGTCTAGTTTGTTGAAACGTTTGGTCCTGAACAGTTTGTGACATCTGGCTACATGGATTCATGTGTAGTTTGTGCCCTATGGACCCCTTGATTGGATATAATTCACTGCAATTTATGTAGATGCCAGAAATTAAAGGGTCTATATCATGCAAAATTAGGTTTTTGGAGTTTTCAACTATCTGGTAGTACAAGTGTGGTTTTTGGCTTGATTCATGCATGTCTGAGTAATCCTCCTTAATCCTGCTCTCTGAGCATCTGCACCACACTCTCCTGGAAAACAACTGAGTGGTAACATAGGCCACGTCCACACTAAGCCGGGTAATGCCTTAAACGTATAATTTCTTAGTGTACACACCCCTATCGTCCACACTAACCCGGCGTTGTTTAAGGTCTGTGGCCGGATAACTAATAGCCGGGTAAGAGAGCCGTGTAAATCTTAATTCAACGGCTAAACGATGCTAGTGTGGACAGCTTCCCCGGATAATGAAAGGAAGTGGAGTCCATGAATGCTGCGTCAATAACAATACGACACTAAAGACAAAGACAACAGCGAAGAGTAATAAATCGATCTCGTCGTCTGTCCACACCAAAAACTCTCTCTTCTTCTGAGCAGCTATTGTTCTCTTCGGTTAACGGGACAAGCAGATATGTACTGTGCTGTAAAGCTTCTTGTATATATTATGTAGGCCTGGCGTCACGTAGATTATACACGTTTTTCGTGCGTCTTTGCGCATGCCCAGTATTTGGACAGATCGGTATGGGATTGCACAATTATGGGACCTTAAACGGAACTTAAACAGGGCGTAAATGCTCGTGTTGAGTGGATAACATTAGGCGTCTAACTCCCCGTAAAACCTTATCGGCTTAGGGTGGATGTAGCCATAATGAGGTATTTCACGTCACTATGTTACCACTAGGAAGTGCTAGAGGTGTCTGCATCGCCCCTGCAGACAGGGCAGCTTGCCTCTGATAGAGTTGCAAGCAGACTCTCCCCCTTCTCAAAGCTCATAGCTACTCCAGTTTTAGCAGCTGGGCCCACTTTTTTTGCTGGAATTTTACTGTCAAAAATGTCTGTATGAAAACGCCAGTTGGCTGCGCGGATTATAGGACTTTATTCTACTTTCTTACAGAACAGCAGCTGGATCACTTCCAACAACAAAGAAGCCTGATGTAAAGAGAAGTAAGTAGCTACATGCTAATGCTAGTGTGTGTTAGCCATTTGTCAAGCTGCTTCTGTGATCTTCTAACACAGGACCATTAGCGTTTTTTATTAACCTTAATAATTGTACTTGTTGTATATCCTGCTATTCAATTTTTATCATTATGTTTTGGTCCTATATGTTTGTATATCGATCTTATTTATTTATTTATTTTGAATTGCTTGGAGTGCTGCTGTAACAAGGAAAATTTCCTTATTGGATTAATAAAGTATTTATATTTCTATAACTGCATTGTATGACATCTCAGAATGTTCAGTAAACGGGTGCAAAAAAACATGCATGGTTTTTTTATATACTGGGCTGGAAAGATTTGCTTACTGGACTCAGCTGTGTTGGTTTGGGCTCCGTCTAAAGTCTGGATGGGCTGGATCTAAACCTGGTAGAGCAGCTGAAATAAGCTTTACTGACACCGGTTTTTACAAAAAATAAATAAATAAACCAAACGTCCGAGCCATTAATAAAACACAGTTTCGTTGTGGCACTTCAAATTCACTGTCGGACATTTTATCATATATATGTCTATCCCAGAAGTTGAAAGCTGTTAAATAGCATGATGTAGCCCCTTTAAGTCAAAACAAGAACTATTCTGGAAGACTTCTAATGGTTTTAGTAAAAAATTATACTTATTGTTAGTGCATATCATTTATATGTATGCTACATTGAAATACTATAGTCTGTATCATTTCATTTTAAATGGATTTTAAAGAGTTTAACAGCCTTAATGGTCCTTTGGATTTGCACAGAAAGAAATTATACGTACATTTGTGTAATTCCAATTCAGTCTTATCCAACTACCTAATTGATCAATATTCAGGCTTTTACTTTCAAGTTTATCTTTTTACCAATCTGGAGTTGGCCTTTATACCTATAGCTTAATGTTGTTTCTTAATGGTTCTTGTTCTTGTTTACATTTTTGTGGTATGCAATAAATGCAACAATAAACACAGATACTGAATTAGAATTGTGTAGTCTTTGCAAAATGTTACATGTAACTCAATTATAAAAACTCTCAAATAATTAATAAAAAAAAATACTAGAAGCCTTAATATTTAGTTAATCCACATCTTTGATAGTGTTCAGATAACATAAAGACAGAAAATGTTTCATGACAGCATAACTGTTGAAAAACTAAGAAAGTCAGGGCCCGGCATTATTTATCATGTTGATCTGCACTGGTTAATCACAAAAAGAGGAGAAAAAATAGTGGAACAAGAACAAAGATTTGGAGGAGTTGGAGGAGGGGCAAGAGGAGCCATGTGAAATAAGAGGTGGAGAGATGAGAGTAAAAGAGTTGATGGATTTCCTGTCGGAATAAATGAGAAGGAGGGATCCTGTTTGATCAATGAGCTGTCTGTCCACTTATCACCCTTATAGGTCTCCTCTGGGTGGAGTTTTCACTTCACGCAAACAAAACACAAATGTAATTTTCTCCATTAAATTTCCACTGGCAGCATTGAGTTGGGGTTAATTAATAATGAATGAGGTGCCCCTTTACTTATATCTTAAACATAAATTTGCAGAATAAAAAAATACAGCTAGATTCAAAGATTTTTTTTTAATGTGACTGTAAATTACATCACTTTCTTATCAATACAAAAGTCAGTCGATTATTTTAATAAACAAGGCTTTTTAGTCAGGTTTTTTTCTTGAATTAAAATAAAATGGCCAATCTCCTATCATCTTCATTTTCACTTAGCTGTCTCCTACCCATCATCGAAATGATTCCCCTCCTGTATGACTTCTCTTCTTTGTTAACTGCCCCATCTGTCTAACTCCCCCTCTAATTGTTCCTGTCCTGCCAAATGAGACATTCACCCCAATCCCCTTCTCATCCATATGACTAACCTCCTCACTTCCTCCTGCACCCATCATCATCATGACTATAAATTAAAGCGTACACCCCACCCCACCCCCCATCTTTGTACTTGAACTTTTCTCCCCTGACAATTTGCATACAAAAAAAAAAGAAAAAAAAAAAAGACAAACCCTGTATGCATGACTGTATACAAAGGCACAGTTATGCTGTGATGTATTAAACATGTATATTTAAATGCTGAAACACTACAATATGCATGAGGATGAACTCTATATGGATCCAAAAAATTGAACAGCTACTGATGTTTGTAGGTTTTGGGCGTGCAGGAACTTCATTGGGCCTGAGGCGATATATGCTGCATTATTTCTTCACATTCTTTTTTTTATATAATTATCTGCTGATGTAAAGCTACAAGATTGTACCCACGTGAATCTCTGTTTAAAGGCTTTCAACAACAGAGAATAAAAGGAAAGGGGAGTCTGGTCTTACCTTGAGCTTCATCATCGAGTCCTGGCAGAGCTTGTCTCCGCGGGCGGCGGTGACCTCGTCCAGGCCGATGAGTTTGGCCTTGTAGCGGACGCCATCGCCCTTAAAACGCCTGATGAGAGCTGTCTCGCTGCGATCCTGCCCTGCAGACACAGACCACACACGCACACACTGCAGTCAACAGTGCAGCTTCCAGTCAAGGACCTCAATCTACCTCAGACCAGCGCTATTACCTCAGGGACATCAATCAAGTGGCCTACAGAAGGCTTGGAACTGTAATTCTTTGGGAAAAAAATAACAAAGGTACAAGTCAAAGCTAAGGGTGCAACAACATCTTGTTTCAAGACCAACTCAGAGAACACAGAAGGACTTTTAGATCATGGGAAAATTTGTAAAAATACTAAGCTAATGTGCAAGTATTGTTCAGAGGAATTCTTGTTGAAACTCAAAATAATAGTGTGACATTTTGCTCTTATCTCCCCAGTCTACTGAAGTCCTTTCTCTATCCTCTTCTTCTATTGTGCTCCCAATTGTCGACACAGTGCGAATGCATTAGTGCGTGTCAGCCGTGGCGTGAATGTGTTGACCTTGCTCTTGTCCAGGAAGTCTCTGTGTTATCTCCTGTGTTCCTTTTCGCACACATACAATATAAGACACGGGGCAGAACAGAAACTCATAAGGCTAAACCCTGTCTCATTGTGTCACGCTGTCACCATTCTTCTTCTGACCGTTTTTCTGCCTCCCAGCTGCCGTGGGTGAACAGTTCATCAACGATTTTTCTTAGCAGAGCTGCACGAGCGAGTCACCGATCGGCTGCAAGTCATGTGTGCATGTGCAGGAAAAAGAGTGCGAGGGCGACAGTGAGACGTGTAATGATAATGCAGCAAATTCGGATAATATATTGAGGCAGTAGTTCTGTACTCTGTATCAGCGTGACTCTTGG
The DNA here is from genome assembly GCA_028564705.1 of Apricaphanius iberus. Classification (NCBI taxonomy): domain Eukaryota; kingdom Metazoa; phylum Chordata; class Actinopteri; order Cyprinodontiformes; family Aphaniidae; genus Apricaphanius; species Apricaphanius iberus. The sequence continues at coordinate 2,309,010 of JAPXFQ010000256.1, forward strand.
AAGGTCAGACTCAGAGTGATGGAGAGGTCCCACGCCTCCTTTTCTCGCTCTCTCACACTCTATTCACACAAAGTCCCTGGTGGTTGCGGTGGTTGAGGAAGGGAGGTGAGGGGGTTGTCATGTTTTGCAGCGTTACTTAATCAAATTTACCCCAAAGCTAATATACTTTCAGCCTGCATTACCTGCTCACCTATGCATATTCATGTAAGGTGAATCCTATTTACAGCAATTCTGAGGTAGACAATACTTTTGATCTTTTCATAGAAACCGAAAGGTCCACTGAGAAATCCAACGGTTACCAAAACCGGCCAATTTTTAGCCCTGATTGCAGACTGGTTGTTCGTAAACTGAGAAATCCTGTGTTTCTTCTTATGCTTTTTTGTTTTTTTCATTCAGTTATCAAGCATACCTACGAGCAAACATTTTTTTACTGCCAACAACACTGTTCATGCTCTTCATCTACATGCTCCCACTAGTCCAGATTATAACAACTAATAACATTAACTATCATAATTATGCAGATGATACTCAGCTGTACATTATAATGTCACCAGGTGACTATGTACCGATCCAAGCACTAAGTAAATGCTTTGAGCAAATCAATAGCTGGATTTCACAAAAGGACCTTTAAAAAACTCATCCATGCGTTTATCTTTATTTGGAATGATTACTGCAACAGTGTCATTACAGGTCTACCTAAAAAGATAGCTGCAGCTGATCCAGAACGCTGCTGCTCACATCCTCACTAGAACCAGGATAGTAGAGCACATCACCTCAGTTTTAAAGTCCTTACACTGGCTCCCTTTAGTTCAGAGAATAGACTTTAAAATACTCCTAAAAGTTTATTAATCACTAAATGGTTTAGCACCAAAGTATGTTGAAGACCTATTGTCACCGTACCAACCCAGCAGACCACTCAGGTCCTCCAAGTCTAGTGTACTAAACCTCCCTAGAATTAGAACCAAACATAGAAAAGCAGCATTCAGCTTCTATGCCCCACAAATCTGGAACAAACTTCCAGATGACTGCAAAGCTTCTGAATCATTAGTTTCTTCCAAATCAAAGATTTTTTTAAAGCTGTCTTTTAGTGATGTTCATACATTTTCTTTTTATGCATTCTGTAATAATTGTTTTTAATCAAATGCTAATATTTTTTCTTTTGTTGATTCTCATGTTTTAGCTGTTTTTATCATATATCTGGTTTCTTTACCACCAAATCATTTAAAGCACCTTAAATTACCTTGTGTTGAAAGCATGCTATACAAATAAAACTGCCTTGCCTTCAGTGTGGAAGTTGTTGCTGGAAAAAAAACCCTCAGAAGTAGGTATTTCCTACAGAAAGGCAAGTGAAAAATAAACTATTTTCTAAGTCATGTGGACAGTTCATGTAGAATGCTACAAATGAAATTTGGATTTCAGAGGGTTCGAGTCATTTTGCCCCTTTTCTGTATATATATATATATATATATATACATACTTTATCAAGAAAAGTCCACTGAGTGACATTTTATTACCACTTTGGGGATGGTTCCTTGACCTGAATCCAACTTCATTAGATATTTTTCAGCAGCAACAAAAATCTGATCAATGCATCTTAAATTTTTTTTTTGCATATTAAAAGTAAAATATTTCCTAAAGAAACGATTGTCCCCATTCATGAAATAACATATCATTGAACTCACAGTGCTGACTCACTAAAGACACAGACTCAGCCACACCTTCAGTAATTCATCACTGCCTCAAAATCCTAAGAGACAAGTCAGCCGAGGAATTCCTGCCCTTTTTTTGCGAACAACTCGTTCAGATGTGTTATGAGACAGTATAAGAAGTATATCTGGTATAAGTATAAGAAATGTATTCAAACATCCTTGTTGAATGTTAACACACATCAGACATTCACAAAGTTAACACAAATACAACCATTTTACAGACTAAATAGTATACTGTTTATATTGTGAAATACAACAATTGTGTATTGTTGAGGTCAGAAGAATATTCAGCTAGTGTTGTCACTCAAACTAAAATTTCATTAAAACATCAGTTACTTTCAAAGCAACATGTAGAAATGGAACATCATCAACACAAAAAAAATGTGTCATAATGTGCTGGTATTGTACAGCAAAACCCTGCTAGGTATTTCAGCTATGTTTGAACATTATTTGAAATAAATATACCTCTATATTATGGTTACATGTCAGAGAACATCACCATGTGGATTCTATTTTACAATATTTTTTGTGAAAGTCATAAACAATGAACAAAGGCTATCCATCCATCCATCTTCTTAACCGCTTATCCAATTCAGGGTCACGGGGCAGCTGGAGCCTATCCCAGCAATTATCAGGCGTTAGGCAGGGTACACCCTGAACAGGACGCCAGTCTGTTGCAGGGTCAACACAGAGAGACAGACAACCATTCACACTCACATTCATTCCTACGGACAATTTAGAATGATCAATTCACCTTGTTTTTGGACTGTGGGAGGAAGCCGGAGTACCTGGAGAGAACCCACGCATGCACGGGGAGAACATGCAAACTCCATGCAGAAAGACCCTGGGCCGGGATACGAACCCACGACCTTCTTGCTGCAAGGCAACAGCGCTAACCACTGCGCCACCGTGCAGCCCCTGAACAAAGGCTATTCTTCTGAAATTCGTATACAGAGAAAATGTTGTCTTTCTCTGCAGTTCTCAACTGTGAATGACATTATTTATATTGAGCATATATTGAGAATGAAAACCCACTTACATTCCGGTACATTTTGAAAAATTGTGTTGTTGTTTTTTTGCAATATCTGAAAAAGTACCACCTGCTAAAAGCTTGTGGAGGAGGCTAGACTGCTGCCTTGCAAATGATGCTGTAAAAATGATGGATAGAGTACCAGGGATATGTTATGCGGTGGTTTAGGAAGTGGCAGATGTACAGCAAACATGTCCAGATACACAGACCGAACATCTATATTGAATGAAAGACGTAATCAAACTGAACTGAGCAGCAAATGACAACCAAATTGAAAATTAAGAGCAAACTGACAGATGCATAGAATTGCCATTGCAAATCCTGTGTAAAAAGAAAACTTCCAATGTAAAAAAGTGCAGTCACTGAATCTGCCGAATTGAAAGGTAAATATAAATACTGCATTTATTAATATTCGTGGTTAAATTTTAAAAGGGTTAAAATGTAAAGGATTGTTTTTTTTTCAGATTCGTATAATCACAAAGGTGCAATGTAGAGTTTATGTAATTTACATGCATCTGTGTGAGAGTTAAATAAAACTAGATGTATCCAGCTGCTATTGGCTCAATGTAACAGCAGTTTTCATTTGAGTCTGACATTTAAGACCTGCTTGCTCCATCTGCATCCATCACCATTACTGGAGCTATACTTAGCACAGAGGGTGGAGAGTCAAAGAGTGACAGCGAGGTTGGAAAAGGCCAAAAGAGGAGAGGAGAGAAAAAAGGTGGTGAGAGTTCAGGGTTATTTCTCCTGCTGAGTGGTTTATATTATTACCTTTTGGAAGCATCTTCCATGGAAGACCTCCCCTTGTGTCTGTGTGTCTGTGGATGTGTGTTTCAGGTGGGGAAGCATTCGGTCTGCTGTAATTAAATGTCTGGTATTGCTGTGACCCCACTGAGCTTCAAACACAACTAATGAAAGGATCGTTTGTTTCATCTGTCATGTTGCTCTACACACACACACACACACGCATACGCACACACACATATACATGCAAACAGAAGCTGGATCATGTCGTTTACTATCACACTCACACAGACAGAGACCAAGCCACGAATGGGTGGTTATTTGCACTGATCATAACTATTTGCCAGAAAGATAAAAAAAAAATCTCATATAGCATCAACCTTGGCAAGCTCACAGGTGGACACATAGACAAAAACACACATCATATTACTAGATCAGAATCAAAATCAGAAAGGTTTTAATGCCAAATGTCCGAACAGATTCACAATATTAGGAAATTGCTGCAGTTCTTTGGGCAAAAACAAGTACAGACAAAAACTCCTAAGCATAAAATAAACAAAAGTAAAATGGGATAAACAGATTAATATATACATGAGTAGAGGTGATGATCAGTGTAAAATCTGATGGGTGCAAAAAACATAACGCAGGACCATGTGATTGAAACAGTCTTAGGGTTATTCTTCATGACTCCAGGGGGAAGAAACTGTTCTTATGATGAGAGGTTCTGGTCTGAATGGACCGGAGCCTCCAGCCTGAGGAGAGCAGGTCAAAAAGTCTGTGTCCAGGGTGAGAAGGGTCAGCTGTGACCCGACCTACATACCCCAGTGTCCTGGAGGTGAACAGGTTCATCAGAGATGTGAGTCTGCAGCCAATCACCTTCTAAGCAGAGCGCACCACACGCTGCAGTTTCTGTTTGTACCTGATGGTGGCACCAGCATACTACACCGTAATGTAGGAGGTGAGGATGGACTCAATGATTGCAGTGTAGAACTGCATAATAGTCTGTGTTGGCAGGATGCATTTCTTCAGTTGCCTCAGGAAGTACTTCCTCTGCTGGGCGTTCTTTGCCAATGAGTCTAAGGTGTTTATTTATTTATTTTTATTATAATTTTTTTTTTTTGGGGGGGGGGGGCTGAAGAAGTATTGTTTGGAATTTGCTTTTGGAGTACCACCAGAAAAATACAACGCTTGGTTAGTTATTTTTTCAAATCACATTGAGCCCAGTGACTTCACCAACTAAATTTTAAACCAGGATTTTTACTGTCACAACAGTGGGACACCAGCTCCCAGGTTCAAAGTAAAAAATAAACTGTTCACCCAAAATTCCACTTTTTAAGTATGGTTTAAAAAAGTGTGAGCTTCCCACCTTGTCAGTGGGGTGAGCCACACAAAAGCTGACCCACGGCGTTTGTTGCAGGCGGTTTGGGGAAGCCATCAATCCAACTATAACCTCAGATCAGACGAGATGACCCACCGAATTCAAGCATATTACTAATTGGAGGAAAAGAAACTAACAAGGATTATATCAGTAGTGAAGAGGGAGGAGCCGAGCGCTTGATCCTGGTCCTATTGGCAGGTGTGGGGTATACAGAAGACTACTTGCCCTGTGTCGCTCTGAGGCCTGAGCTCTCCTGATCAAGGCTCAGGTTTTCTCAGAGTCAGGTTGTTTGGGAATGTAGTCCAAAGTTGGTGGTAAACTCCATCTAAGGCTAAATACCGGCACGATTTTGGTCTTTACTGATTTCCTTAAACTGAGAAGGTGTAGGAGTTATTTTGCAGTTAGCCAATCAGAGGACAGAAACTTGTCATTAATGTCATTGATTTTAATAAGCAAGTTCTGCAATTTTTCTCCAAAAATTCCTGCACTGAACTGGAACACACTTAAAAGGAAAGTGGAAAAATGTTTTTTCCACAGAAACTGACTGAAACGTCTTTTTTTTCATACCACAGAACATGGAAAAATTTGCAAAAACACCACTAAATGAGACCTTTAAAATGAGGAATCACAGTAGCTTCCCTACACTGGCTCCCTTTAAAATACAGAATCAAATTTCCTCAAATCAAAGATCCTCCTCCTTACATAAAAAGCACTTAAGATTTAAGGTCCATCATACATCAGAGATCTGATTGTTCCGTATGTTCCTAACAGAGCCCTTCGTTATCAGAATGCAGGTCTACTGGTAGTTCCTAGGATTTCTCAAATTAGAATGGGAGGCAGATCTTTTAGTTATCAGGCTCCTCTCCTGTGGAACCAGCTCCCAGTTTTACTCAGCGAGGCAGACACTATCTACTTTTAAGTCCTGTCATAAATCGTTCCTTTTTGATAAGGTCATCTTTCTGATGTTTGTCCACTGTTGTTATCAAGTGTAAAGTGAGCACAGCAATTTACCAAAAGGATGTTTGAGCAGGTTGATATTTCTCTATTAGTAATAATTTTTTTATTAACAAAAATGATAACTTTAAATATATCACTCCGTGTGTATTTACATGAGTTTTGACTTTTTGAATTAAAATAGTGAAGGGCATATTTTGATGATATAAAAATTAAAAAAAGAGATGCATTCGTATTTCCAAAGAACCGAACGGGTCTTTCTTATGAGCAAAGAGACATTGTGAAAAATGTTTAGTCAGCTGGCCAGCAGTATCAGGTGAGGAGCGGAGGTGCTATATTAGTCTATCCTTCACACAGCTGGAGAAAAAAGACGTAAACGTTAGGGATTTTTAAACTTAAAAGAATTTTGGTTTACTTACGAGTAACTTGCTCAAAGGTAGGCACACAATGTGGAAAGCAGCTATTTACACTGAAGTGCCACTTTAGTGTGAGTGTGTGTGTGATAGCACTTGTTATGTGCGGTTGCTTTATAACTGTCTCTCTGTTGCAACAAGCGAAGAGGGAGGGAAGGACATGAAGCCTAAAGCAAGGGTGTAAGGGAGGGATAGAACGTGACGGATGGATGAATGAGCCAAGCCTGCAATGGATAAACGTCATTCAGGATTAAAGCATTATGACAGGCAGAACCCCACCAGCTCACTTTAGAGTGCACAGACAAACACACATGCACATTCGTCCACAGGTGATAGATGGCAGGTGACTGCTGGTACCTTGAACCAAACCCTTAAGGAAAGCCCCCAGCATCGCCCCTGGCATTTGTAGCCTTCTGCCTCCCTTGTGCCCCTCCATCACTCTTTCCCAACTGATTCTCATTTTTCACCTCCATCTACTTCACTAAAAAAGGGTTACATTTCAATTACAAATACTATATATTTATATCTTTTATTGGCAGATTTTGTAGGCGAAATATATCTGTGGTGTGATTGCAGTTAGCTTATCCCTTTACAGGGCAAGCGATCATATTAAGTCACTTCCGCATACGTTACAAATGATGGCTTTTCACAGACTTTTACGTTCGCAGTATTTCACCCAACCAATCAGCAGAGATCAAAATCATCACAGTTTGTGGCGCTTAACCATTCAGAGCAGGTCTGTGACATTGCAAACAGTTTGCTTCCTGAAACAGAATAGTGCAATCCTCTTGCTCACTGTTTTCTCATGTTGCTGTCGATCTCTCAAACTAATGATGGAATACATTTATAAAACTCTCCCATTAAATGGTTGAGTAGCTGTGTTAAACAAGGATATGTGTGCTGTTTATGTTAAACTTAGTAAAATCAGTTAAATTATACCACGGAAATTGGAGGCACCATATTTGATCATATGCCCAGAACAAGTACAACAGATCACCATTTACTAAGTCTATTTTTTAGACAGAAACCCAATGCATCAAGTAAGATATAGTTGTTAGGTTAGGGTAGGAGAACAAATAATTCTGTTCAGACTGTAAAGACAGTGTTAGAAACATTTTTGTTCTGTTTCAGAAAGATAATGAAAACACTCAAAAGGTTAGAAACTATTCTTTATTGTTACTGTTATCGCCTACATTTTATATATGTTATATTTTGTATTACATTCTAAATTTTTCTATATTCAATTTGTATGATTATTTTAAGTGCTTTATAATTTACTATGGCATTCTAAATTAATGTTTATATAAGTTATATATGGTTTTATCCATGTTCTTCCAAATACTCTTTTGGTATTTTTTGTTACCAGAACAGGGCAAGTAATTATATTTGGTTATTTAGATTTATGTGATTTTCTACATGAAAATAAAAAAATAAAAAATAAAAAACATAATTGCAGAGGAAAAGTTTTGATATGTACCACAATAAAACTCTGGGATTTACATTTTAAAAAATTTCACTGATGGCCCTATAAACGGTTAAAAATGCCATATGTATTGAGACGAGGCTATTGATGATATGATGACTGATATGAGATGTACAAAATGAAAGAGCAAGATAAGAGCAGTAAGACTAAATACCATGCGAGTTTGGTCTAAAGAAGAAAGAAACACTGACATGTTCAGAATGATGATTAAAACAGTCTGATATTTTGCAACACAGTCAAAAAAAGTTATAATGTGATGATTTATTCAACTATCAATTATTTAAGTCAAACTGTTTCATGATTTGAAAAGTCATAGAAATCCCGCCATTTATCGTGGACTCATTCAGTCTAATACTGGAACAGAGCAGTTTTCTTCCACAACAAGCATGCCAGAAGAAGACAAAAGTCAGGTTTAACAGCTTTTAAGAAATTGTTAGTTCATACATTGTTACTTTTCAGAAACGTGAGGCTGCTGAAAGATTCAGCTGCTCATTTAGGCTAAATTGCACTCATGTGCACCATCTTGACTTCCAGTTTGTGTCAAGAAGTTGTTGGGAGGGATGTTTGATTTCCCTCAGAAATAACGTCAGTAGCACATTTAGGACACATGTATCACCGGCGGTGCATATCCGTTTATTTCCAACAGGCCTGGACTGTTTGTGGTGGCTGTTTGTTTCACTGAGCTCCAGATGAAAAAGCTCCCAGAGGCTTCTTAACTACAGCTGGGATGGTTCCCAACAAACACACTCAACAGCACATGAGGGAACCCGGCAGTTACTGTCCAATTAATCCTGCCTCTAAACCCTACTGCTTGATATGTGTGTGTGTGTGTGAGCCTTTCTTTACCTTTCGCTTGTTCAGATGAAGCACTCTCTTATACTTGTACCCTCACACAGACACGTTTGGTTTGAACCCGCAAAACAGCATGTGTTAAGAAAACAACATGTTGCTGCTTCTGCTTGATTCTTGCAGTTCACGCTGCACTGAATGGATGGATAATCAATACAATGATTTAACATCAGATATACATATTCTTTTTATACAAATACTCTTTTTGGAATTATTTATAGAATTATTAGGGTTTTGAGATCACACACTAATAGATTAACTAATAGACTAATATATTTCAAATATATTTTTTCCTTTTAATTTTCAAGATTATAACTGAAAATTACTGACAGTCCCAAATTCAGTTTCTCAGAAAATTAGAATATTGTTAAAAAATTTCAATATTGAAAACACTTGGTGACACATTTTAATCAGCTCATAATTAATCAGTTGTGACACACATAAAGACCAAACAAGGACACAGACTTCAACTGGAGATAGGTATCATTACAGCTGTTGCCACTTTTCAACCCAGGTTACTGAAACTCCTGAGTGGGAGACAAGTGCATGTGTGTCACAAACACAGTACATCCAAGTGACATACAAACAGAAGTGAAAAATGTATATACCGTTCTGTGACATTATTCTAGAAAGTACCTGAATATGGAAAAGGAGCTACTGCTGATTTATGGTTTTTGTTCTGGAAGTTACAACTGAAAGCTCATATTTGCCTGAAATAAATGTCAATAAATGCCACAATGTAATTCAATAGTAAATTTTTGGTGAGTCAAACCCCATCCACATGGTTGATTAAAAAATATGTAAGGGGTCCAGGACCCAAAAAAGGTTGAGAACCACCACTCTACAGGATGCACTTATGTGTCTATTTGTTATTATGTGTTCCAGAGAATAAGTATGATTTACTGTGACCTTAAATTATTTAAAACAGATACTTAATCTTAATAATCGTCCTGTTAGATAAAATATTTTTACTTCAGTTCACACATTTATCACCTCAACTGCCGTTTTGACCAGGATAAAGAGGCCAGATAAGTTGTCTTGAGATACATTAGAGTGAATATATGCTATGAGGCATACATCTTTTTTTTCTTTTTCTAAAAACACAGGTCAAATTAGAGCTGAAAAAAGAATAAAAAAAAACTTACAGCACTGCACATTATCATCCCACTCATTCTGATACACCCACACTCTTTGTGAAGGTCACTTTATAAAGCAAACAGGAAAAAACTCTTGACTCGATAGTACAGCCGAAGTTGGGAACACAGATAAGACACTTCTGAACAGCTTATTTATATAGCAGATGGAACTTTTCGTCTTTCATGTCTTTTCAAAGACTTTCCAGTTATGGCAGCTTTAGGCCTTCTGTAGTGAACTGCAAGACAATGCTTTCATATACAAAATCTGTTTTGTGTTTGAAGATCATTAGTGATATTTCTCTGCAGACCTTGATGCCAGTATGTCTATTATCCCTTTTCTAGTGTCTCTTAATTTCCCCTTTTGGTTTTCCATTTTGCTACATTATATAATTTAGTTTTTAAGATTGCAAGTCAATTCATATTTTAATTATTTAACTATATATTTGTTGGATCAGAACATTTTAAAACTATTTTTGATTTTACCTACATGCTTGCATTGTCAGAATGGTTATTTTCCCATACCTGTCAATTACTATTCCCAATGTAACCATCCAATCATCCATCTGTCTGTTTATCCAGGGCCAGCCCAAGGTTGTTAGAGGTTCTGAGCAGAATTTCATTTGGAGGCCCCTTTCCTGCTAATCGTAACCATCTCAGTCTTAGAAAAATAAATGTGTTTTTGTTTCTAGTGGTCTGGGTTATCCTGAGCTATCTCTGTAGTTATGGTGTTATAACCTTAGGCTGTTGGAGGACAGACTGACCACTTTTCTTCACTCTGCTACCTTTCTCTTCTACTACTCTCGAGATACATTATTTGCTGTTAATTTGACGGGTAACTTAGTTTTTTTTTTAATGTTTTCTCTCCATAGAAGCTACACCTGGTCTGGCAGCTGTTATCCCCTGTTGTAGAGGGGGCATTGAATCTTAAGAAGGTGAGTGTTCCTCTCCACCGACACTACATAAGCCTGTATAAAGAATTGCTGTGAAGTAAATGACAACGCAGGTCACTATATACTGTTACTACATGTTCATCCAGAAGAAGTGAAAGCTGCAAGTCAATGACTTGATGTAATCTGCTGGTCTTCCTTAAAATAGATAGAACTCTTTTAAAATGATTGGAATAATGAACTGAAGGATTAACTGGAATGTATATATGATGGAACTGAAATGATTTGTAAAGTGCCATGAGATAATGTGTTGTAGTGCTATATAAATAAACTAAATTAAATTGTTTTTCCCCCCTAACAATTGCAGGACAATAGGCTGCTACAGCCTATTTTCCATTTAAGTTTTGCGGAACATCTGCCTATTTATGGATTTTTTCGTAGGACATATGTAACATCAGATAGAAAATGCAGCTTGGAAATCTACTTGACAGATTATTAACTAGCTTTTGCAATGCCAATCTAGGAAGGCCATTCATTTTCTTTGGCGCCGATCGGCTTTACCCCCAGAGCAGAAATGAGGAAGACTGTAGGCATTAGGTAAGCGGTATTGCTGAGATAGTTTTCACTGACTGTATTAATCCATACTAATGTATATATGTAGTGTAAACTATTAAAATTGGAAGTAATAAGCATTTTTAGAGGGGATCTCAAGTATAAGAATTTTAAATATTCATTGACGGCTGTTGTCCCTAACCTCCTAGAATACCAAGAGTCTACTGTATTCACTCATTTTCTTACAATCTTGAGATTTAACTTCAGGCCAGACCCATGCAACAGAACGTATTATATTAGTATTATAATTATCATTCAATCTAAATTTTAAATATTAAAATATGTATAAAACAGGTGCACACATAAACTCTGGATTGTAAACTTGAGAACTTTTGAAGGCCCCAGGCCCTAAATTATGTTCTTATTAATTCATTGTATTCCAAATCCAAGGTCAGATTTTGGAAGTAAAAGGTTCCGGAACAAAACCTCCAAAGGGAGGAGTCCAGGGGAATATACCGAATAGATACACGAACCACCCCAGCTGCGTTATTTCGAAGTAGAATACCCTGTCATATTTCATGTCTAATGACCTCAGCCCTTTCTCCTACATCATAAACTGGATAAACACCAAAATAGTTACAGACAGACCTCGAGTCTAGAGATATCAAGATACAGAGGAAAGTTTTAAGAGGAACGCATGTGAATAACAGTTTTTCTAAATAAGAATGGATCACTGATGTGTCATGCATCATAACTCTGTACAGTTACAATTCTGAGAGTTTTCCTAACACTTTGAAGCGTAGTCATAGGCGAATTTCAGCAAACTGATTTCTTTTTAATCGCAAGTCAGGAGATATTCTATTTCTGGAAGCACTTCTAAACAGTCTTTAAGAACAGCCAGTAATGCCAAATTTCCTCAATGTTGTATTAGATTTTGGGCCTGATGCACTATTATCTAGGATGGATAACACAATGCAAAATATTCCCTTAAGATACAATGGAAGCTGTTTGCCACAGTAAAAAAGTTAAAATGAGAATTTTAAAAACAGGTGGTTCTCATAAGGAAAAGCTTTTACTGTCCTAATTAGTTATTGTTGTATCATTATTTAGCCATGGAGGTAATGTTATACTATGGAGGTAATTACTCTTTTGTGTAGATTTTTTTTTTGTGGGAGCATGTTTTGGGAGAACCAGGGGTTTAGAACATGGTATTTTCATTTCCACTATCTTCAAAATGGAAATGTGCTGTTTTATGAACATTTTCAAAATACAAATTGGCTGTTGCAAAAAAAATTATATTTAGAGGCAGGGCTGGACGATATAGAAAAAGAGCATATTGATAAAGAAAAAGTCATATTGATCGATATCGATCATTATCGATAAATATCAAAAAAATGTAAAATATATATTTTAAGTGCCTTCCTGGTCATTTTGTTATAATTAAATTAACTAATTTTAACTAAAAATGTAATTAATTAATTTTTAAAAAACTTCTTCTGATCATAAGTTTGTAAGATACAGAAACAAATCAAGGTACCTGAGTAACATCAGTAAATACAGGGAAAAGTAATATTATTAACCATTATATTATCTAAATTTTTTAATTATGTTAGTATTTTAAATTAAGGATTATCTTGAGCTGACCGCGGCGAGGTTACGGCGATGGTTTGCTTAGGGAGTCTTAAATAATTCTGTTTCAGCCAAATCAATTCATCCTTTTTGTGGTTTGAAAGGAGAGAGGGGTGGCTGACAGAGCTGCCTGGGGCAGCACTAATGATTCGTTTGGTGTGAGTAATGATTACTGTATTAAGCTACCTGATAGGCTATAATGAAAAAAATGAGGGGAAACTTTTTTTTATTTAACTCTTTTTTTCAGCACCACACATCTATCGATTGATATATATTGCTATCGAATTATCGTCCAGCCCTATTTAGAGGTTTCACTGTTCTCAAACGTATTCATTTGAGATAAGAGAACCACTCTCGACCTCTTTCCACATTTTTCCAGGTGAGATTTGTGTCTTCATAGTCAAAGAAGCGAATTCTCATCATCGCTTTATATCTATTTGCTAAACTTTATTCTCATCTACCAAGATGGGAAGCAGGATTTGATCAGCACTTTTGAATGTCTCGTTCAGAGAAAAACAGAAAACCCTCTCCTGTGTGCAAGAATACTGGCTTTGTTTTTAAAGTTAAACCAGATCTGACAGCGCAGGTTTCATGTTCATTACAATGTAAAACATGTTAAAGGTTTACATTCATGCTTAGGAGTAAATTCTAAATGTTCTGCAGCAGAAAGCATGGGTAATCTAAGATTACTTCAAGTCACCCAATACACACAAACACACAGACACACACACACTTTCTATAGGTGAACAAGGTGATTTAATCATCTCTTCTTCCTTTCATCTCATCTCAGCCTTTTCTATCTTGTCTTCATTCTAATATGAAACCAACAAAAGCTATGCTAGCAATATCCCAGCCTCAACCTTCTTGACTCTTTTTCATTTCTTTTAGCCACTATCTCATCATACCTCTGTCTTCCAAGGGCTCTTGGTGGTACAGTAAATCCCCTCGCTCACTGTTGCATTAGGTAATTGAACTAAGTAATGAAGGAAAAACACGCGGAGAAGATGCAGAAGTATTTTGATAAGTCCAAGCATTATGCTCCTGTGAACAGAAAAACAGAGGATTTGGGATTTGTTTATAAGGACTTACAGACTAAAGTCCAGTGAAAACAGAAAAAATGCCAGTAGGCCATAAGGTGAACCCAGTTTTCATTTAATCACGTTCCAACCTCTCGCATCTGTTTGCTTCATGAAATAAATATTTTTTGAGTGAGTTCAGAAGTAAAAGTTTTTCTTTTTAAATAGCACAGTTTTTTTCTGATCAATATTTCAATTCTGGACTCGTTTTTTTTTAACTGTAATGAGTAAGTAGTGAAACTACTAGCACTTGACCATATTAGACCAATGCAGTGGCTGAAGCTAACAACTGTGGTGGAGATTAGTACATTTCATTGCACTTGGGACCCTTTTTATGCGACATGTGGATTGGATGGCATTTCCTTGTGCACTAGAGGTTGATTAGCTGGTGGGACGAGTCGGTGCGTGGTAAATTGGTTTTCCTGAATAACTTCTTATACACCTGCCAAATTCCTATGTACGCTTCCGTATCCTATTGCTTTCCATTTTTTATTACCATCCATCTTATTTGTACTTTATTATTAGTATTTTTTTTATTTTATTTAATTTTGTAATTTTTTTAAATTTATGTATTTATTTATCTATTTTCCGTGTGCGTTTTGTGTCAGCCTGAGCCAGTGGGTGGGGCGGGCAGGACAACTGGGAGGGAGGGTTGGCATACAGTACTGTCTTGCTATAAACTATCCATAGCATTGTAAAACTTGACAATTCACTCTGTGTGTCTGTTATCTTGAAAATGTTCAATAAATAAAGTTGGGAAAAAAAAGAATTATTGAATGAAGTGTGTTTGACTCAGTGACGCTAGTCATAGAAATAATAAACAAATGCTAAAGTCACTGAAGCAGAAGGAGTAAAAGAAAAGAAGCTCGGCTGATCCTAACATGCAGACAAATTTGATTTCCAATCGCATTATCTGAGTACCTTAGTCTGATCTCTCAAAAGCCCAATTTCAGTTGGAAAAAAGCAATAATTCGACTTTCTCTTGTTGTATGTAAACGCAATGAATGAGATGGATAAAGAGAAGAATGAAAAGAAAATTTTGGAAAAATGTATGTTATGGCCTGTATCAAATTGAAAAATAAAAACATAAATAAAACTTACTAGTTGGCTAGTTATCTAGTTAGCTTAGCGTATTAGGGCAATGTCAACAATAACTTTGAAGATGCATTTCTGATTCCTGAATCAACGTTACGCACAGTTAGTATTAGAGCCATAGACAAATGCAGAATCCCGACTTATCATGCTGAAACTGGATTACAGTAAAAAGGCTTCAGCATCTTTCCAACATTTTCAGAGGGAAAATTAGTTCCTTCTAACAATGCTGCAGCATTTTCATAAAGCAACGATCCTCTTTAGGAGTTCTTCATTCAGAGCTTATGAAGACTTTGAGAAGCTAATCTGTCACTTCATTTCTTAGTTGTTGAATACATATCTGAAAGAGAGCCCAAACAAAAGGTTCTGGTTTCTCAGCATCTGATGTTTAGCTGGGATATGTGCATGTATGTGAGCGGAGTTGGGGTTTGGGACCACCTGGTGTACCACTCCTGGCATGAACATCAAACCAGCCAACTAACTGAGTAAACTTTGATAGATTACCTGATTACTAAAATATTAAATAGCTAAAGTGTACTGACAATAGGTTAAATATTACCAGATGAATACTGAATATGCTTAACCTAACCTGTAAATTTATATCTAAATATCCCTGTCTTGTGCCAATGAAAAAGCCCCCATAGGGACCGCATCACTGTTTGCCACCCACAAAACTAAGCTCAGGGCTGTCCTTGTATAACTATTCATTTACGGCAGCAAAGAAATAACCTGTAACCGTCATAAAAAGAAAAGAAAAAAGCCCCTCACACCCTTTGCTTGATCTCCCAACCCCGAGTTCAAAAACACACACTTTTTAGTCTAAAAGATATGTTTAACTAAAAGGTGTCAGAGCCATTTGCTTCTTTAATCCACCTGTCTGTGTGAATGTGTGTGTGTCTGTCAAACACTACGACTTTCAAAGCATCACCAAAAACAGCGAACTCCTCACACCTCCTCCTTTCATGCCAAGTATGCCAGAACAAAGTATTCTTTCATGTCTATCATCCCAGCCAAAACCCAGAACTGGAAGTAACTGGAAGTTGTTGTCTTTCTCTTTTCAATCTCTCTGCGTTTCATCTTGAGTAATGCTCCATCTCCCTTCATCTATGCAACAAGCTTCCTGGGAGAGAGTGATGGAGCAAAGGAGGACTACTGAACATCATACACCAAGAAAACAAAGACACTGCAATCTGCCAGCAGGTCTTTTTCTTCCAGCAGGTACACACACTGTCAATGACTCTACTTCTTTAAACTCAACTAAATGAAATTGCTCCACTTTATATTTAAGGCAACTTTGGCTTGGCATTTAGTGCTCTTGCCAATGTTTAAGAACATTAAGCCAGCATGAAGAAAAAAGACAATATTTTGTTTTCTTTTTCTTATTCCATCTTTTATGAATTCAGCTAAAGAGATAGGAACAACAAAGGCAACAATTCGCTAGACAGACAGGAAAACAAACTCAAATTGTGCCTTCAGAAATGTAAGCACTGAACACTTGCAAACAGACGACTGAAGAGAAAAAATAACAAATATGTCAACTACAAATGCAGAAAATAAGACACATTTTCTCAAAAAATATGAAATCATGGTTGTTACCTGAAAAAAGGACACCATAACAAGCAACATAATGAAAACTTTTCACCAATCAAGCATAAAATTATGACCACTTGCCTAGTAGTGCCTTGGTTTAACTTCATACCTACAATCTGGAAAGCTTTTTATACCTTGTAAAAGGTCTAAAATGTTCAAATAGCTCTCATATATTAGGAAGGTCTATGGGGATACTGTGAATCTGAAACTTCTAAAGAAATCAATTGAGGTTGAAAGACATAAACTATGAATTCCGCCTGAAAAAAATCAACACATTATAGATATATGAGCAGCCTGTTTTCATTGTAAACAAGCAAATAAACATCATAAATACTAACTACTCACTATTATTGACTTTAGACCAACAGTTGGTGTCTGTAATAACAAATAATAATAAATAATTGAAGGTTGAAAATTAAATGTTACTCTAAAAGCTGTGCCCCCAAAAATGGGGGCTAGCGGGCTTAAGTGGGTTTAACAAAATTCCTGTCAGTCCAAACAAACTGCTTATTGCAGCAAAATAAGCCTGGACCTGTCAAGGCATACACTCAGGTAAAAACCTGAATGTACGACGTGTTATCTGGCACCAATATGTCAGCGGCAGATCTTTTAAATCAAGTTGTGAGATGGGGCCTCTTTGACCTTCCTGAACCATTATCCTTGGAATTTCGAGGCCAGGTCTACAGTTCAAGCTTGCATTCCTCAAATAATTCCTGAAGTCTTGCAGGAGGGTGCATGAAAATGACCACAGACATGAAAAATACCAGTTCCTTGAAAATATGTACATGCTCTGCAACAGTGCAACACACTCTGCAATCAGGTTTTGCCCAGAGAAGCAAACACACACCTAGACATTTGGGATGTAAAATAAAGTATGATTCATTACAGCATGTCACCTTCTTCCATTTGTCTATGGTCAGGATCTGTTGCTTATGTGCTCATCGTGGGTGCTTTCACTGGTGGACAGGTATCAGCATGAACACCATGGTGGGTTTGCAACCCATACACAGCCAAATTGCATTTTTATAGTCACACTCAAATAAATTGTACACTAAAGCAAAACTCATACACTGATATGAAGATCGGCAGGCAACTTGCACAAGCACGCATCAACATGGTGAGGGAAGTTGAAATCAAACTCACAACCCGTTCATACCAAAAACAGGTGCTTATTTCATTATGATATGAATTTTTAATATACCGCTATACTGTTGAATAGCTCAGACAACATCCTGAACAATTGATGTAAGGAAGTGTTACAGCAGGGACCAATTTCACTGTTACCTGCTTTTCACCAAAGCGTGAAAAGAAACAGTTTTGAACTAAGTACGGCTGTTTGCAAGAGCTTTCAGAGCGAGGCACACAATGCTGACTGAGAGGAAGTAATTCCAAAACGAAAAACATGCAACTAAGTCATAAATAGCAGTAAATATTATCATGTAAGATACAGCTCCCATCTTTTTTTAATCAACTAATGATCTCCTATGGTCGCCATGTTTGTTTGTTTTTTGTGAGGCACTCTATTCAGTCTGAGTTCTGTACTCTACTCCCTGGCAGAATTCTCCGTACTACATTCAAACCAAGCACTAGATGCCGCCTGCTGCTTGTGTCAAAGCAACGTTAAAAAACAAGTATATTTTCAGCCTTAGAGCATAAGTAATGTCTACTCTATTTTAACTACAATCATAATCATTTTAATTATTTTCGTAGCATTTAGCTGTGTCTGGAAAAAACAAGCCATGTGATGCAGTCCATATGACAGTAAAATGGGCTATTTAAAGCCCCTGTGTAAGAATTAGCTCCAACTAGTGGTGCGCTCAGTGAATGCAAGAAACCGAGCAGTGTTTTCTGGCTTGTCGCTGTTATAACACGTCATTAGTACTACGGAAGCTGCGGAGTGTCATAATATGTGATCACATCAATGTCTGGCACAAGCTCGATTGTCTCGTCAGGTGATGTTGTACAGAAGAACCATAATAATTCTGCTTTATTTATGCTTGTTGCTCATTTCTTCTCTTCACCTCTCCCGCTCCCCCCGACGTCACTGCCTAAAACACGTAAAACAAGTTTAATCCCTTTCGGCTAACGTATTCAAAGATGGCGATGCAACATGGCAGCCTCAGATAGGGGGCGGTGCACCCTCTGTATCTATAAACAACGTATTCTAAGACACAAGAACGCTTTCATGATAATGCGGATAACGCGGTAATATACGCATTAATGAAAGCAGTACTTGATTTTTATGAATAAAAAGCCGAATTTGTTACACACTGGACCTTTAAAGCCAAGCTACAGTATTAATTATTTTCTTCTAATAGAATGTGGGTATGAAAGATGTTGTGTCGGAAAAAAAGTGACATGAAAATCTTGCCATACCGCCCAGCCCTATTCACAACCTTCCAAATATTACTTCTTCAGCAATTCGAGTTATAGTAACTGTCAATTGGATCCTACAAAAAAGGTCAAGCCTTTAATCCCTACATTTGTTGATTATCCTGCTCTTCCCATGGAGCATTTTTGATCCACACTGACATTGCAGAACAAGAACACCTCACAAGAGCTGCAGTTTTGGAGATGCTCTGACCAAGACATCGAGCAATTACAATTTGGCCCTTCTAAAACATATTCAGTCCCAACCCTTCCCCATCAACCATGATCTTGTCAACAAAAAATAGACAGGAACAAATTTAGAGAGAAAAACAATTCACTTGCTGCCTAGAATATTCCATCCAATAACTTTTGTCACATGGTAACTATTGTTTGAGGTAACTCACTGTTGAGCCAAGTGATGTTGTGAATTATTTGTCGCAACATACTGTACAGCAGTTGACTTTTTCTATAAGATAAGCTTCTAGTAAGTCTCTTTTTCACTCTTTTTTCTTATTTACCAATTTAACCTATTCTGTTTCCTAAAAATTAGGGATGCACCTATACCGTATTATTTACATGTATCGGTATCGGTTAAACTTAACCAATACCATGAACCGATACTCAAAATGTGGAAAATCTGCAATAAATTCAAAAAAAAAAAAAATTTTTCACTTGAAATTTATTTTTTGTGGTAATTTCATATTTTACGTCTGTTATTTTGTCTTAGTTATGTTTAGTTAGTAAAGTCTGGTGCCTTTAGTCTCTTCAAGAAAGGTATAAGGTGGAAGTTATACAGTTTATTTATTCAAGAATAGTATCGGATTGGTATCTTTTAGCGACAGATACACAAAATCCAGGCGTTGGTGTCGGGAATGAAAACGTCGGATCTGTGCACCCCTACTAAAATTAAATTAATTAAAATTATTGAATTAAGATTAGGGCTAACCAATTAGTCTTAAAATTTTAATCTCTGATTTTTTTTTCATACCAAATCTTATTTCCAATTTTTTTGTAACTTTTTTTTTTTCTACCTGTCTTTTCTTAAAAAGAAAATGTAAGTGACAAAAATATATTTTCAATGGTTGCTTTATTTCACTCACCATGTCCCGGAGCTGACCTGAATTCAAAACCCAACTAAGAATAAACTTTGAAAAAAAAATAATGGTAGCCCCTGGGTGGGTGGACATCACTCTGAGCTATTGAAGTCCAAGGAGTGTATTGATTAAATAAAGTATGTAAGTTTTCCAAAATTAAATCTTCATGAACAGAAAAGTCAATTAATCAATAAAATCAATTTATCACCCTGCCCCATTTAAGATCAGTTAAGTCATGAAAGCTAAATTATCATAATCTATAAATCACTTTGCTCTGTCGTGATCACAGTAATAAAGCTACTGTATATATCCATTCAAATTGAACTTTAGCTTTGGAGACAAATCTATCTTCCCTATTACAGAACCACCAGTTTTAGATCAGTGGAACTAATGTAATAAGCAAACGAACAAACAAAAAACTGCAGGAGTAGATCTGAAAAACTCAATCATAGATGGGATTAAGGAAACTGACATCACAGGCCTTCTTATTCGATCTCCAATTTAAAATTAGTCTCTAATATGTCTTAGAAAAGCAATTCATGTTTTCATATTGTGGAAAAACTGAGACAAAAACCAAAATGCATGCCTCTACCAAATGATAAATGCCCTTTCAATGTGCAGTCCTTCATCCAGCACAGCAGGGTGAGAGCTCCAGCTTCTAATAGTGTGAGTGTTTATGGGTGACATTGGGACATTTTTCCTTTGTGTAAATTATAAGCACTAGGAAAGTGTTGCTATGGAGACTGTAGTTAGTGATGCAATGGGAAAGGCACATCAAGTTGCGTGCACAGAGGACCGAGCTGAACGTATTTTGTGTATGGCAGAGTATAGCCAAACACGGACCAAGAAGCAATGAAATAAATGAAAAAATATTTACTTATCTATATTTCTGTGATTTGTTGCTTTTTAACAGCTTTTTGGATTTCGAAATGAAACAGTTTGAAGTCTGTTGGTTAACATTAAACAATGAAATGTATTATCCTGCTAAAAAATTTGAAATCTGTTGGCTACTTTCATAATTCCAGAAACCGGCTCACAAATGGTGGGAATAAAATTTGTTTTGACTAAGCCATTTGGAAGCCAGCCAAAGAGAGCTTTAAGAAAGTACTTTTTGCAGCTGAGAAGAAAAATCCAAAGTATGCGTTTGTGTGTGTGTGTGTGTGGACATGGTATTACTATCTTCGTGGGGACCAAAAATTGGAAGTTTACTATTCTCGTGGGGACCGACAGCCCTTGTGGGGACCAAAATCCCAGTCCCCACAAGTTTGAAGGCATTTTTGAGGCTCAAAATGTGGTTTTAGTGTCAGGGTTACAATTAGGTTATGGTTAGAGCGAGGGTAAGAGTCAGGGTTAGGCATTCATATTTGATGGTTAGGGTTAGGGTAAGGGGCTAGGTAGGAAAGCATTATGTCAATTAGATGTCCCCATAAGACATGAAAAAACGGGACAGAAAAGTATCTAATTTAAGATGATGCAGAAAGAGAATTAATATGTGCTGTGTTTGTAGCAGCCTGGGAAAAGTAAACATCACACACAGTGTTTATAATGTTAAAAAAGATCAGTAATAAAATATTTGTAATTTTTCATGTGACTGATCCAACTGAAATAAAAAACAATCATCTGCTAGGAAAAGAAACACATGAAGTATAAAAACGTGTTTTAGTGACCTGCATAAATGATGCGAGAACTAAAACTTTGTTGAAACACCAGACATGGGAAAAACCTTTTACCACCTTGCTGGAGTTTGAATGTTTTTGTCTTTTTTTTTAACGTATTACCAGAAAGTTAAGTTTGACACATTAACAACAATGCAAATAAAAATAATCCAAAGAACACAACAAACACCAAGTTGTGAGATGTTCTTCGCATTTTATTCAATTGCATTTTGTTTTGTTTTTTAATCCAGTCTCTACTGGCTGCAAGAAAAATGTGCCTTGCTTCTGAAATGGTTAGGAATGGCCTAGCCACATCCCTAAACTATATTTAAAAAAATAAGAAGTTCAAATAAAGAGGGCTGTACTCAAAATCTGACAAATCAAGATATGTCTTGTAAGGTACAGGAGTAAATATCGCTGAGTCAAGATAACAAAGAACACTGCATGGCTACTATGAAGAAAAAAATATTAGTTTAGGGTTGATCACACTTATGTAATAAAAATGTTGTATTTGGTTTAAGCGTGCAGGATAAATGGCACATGATAGGGAAAGAAAACATTCTTTTTTACATCTCAATAAGCATAGCATAATCCTTACCAAACCGTCTCATGTTCTTCCACAAAAAAAAAAAAAACAGAGACAGACAGACAGACAGACAGAAAATCCACAGCTGAAGAAGCAGTTGTCTAAAAATCTTGAATAACCACCTCTGGAAAGCAAGCGTAACTATCTGTCTTTGAGTTTCAGTTTTGTCTTCTGTCACCTACTATCCACTATTGGCCTCCAAAACAATAATAATAGCCCACAACCAATTCAATTCAATCTCTGTCTGATTGGAGGGAGCGGATCTGATTACTTCTCATGGAAAGCACACACCACACACACACACACACACACAGACAAAGGCTCACACTCACAAAATGCAGTTGTTTGTGCTCTAAGATTCCCTGGGGAAAGATATCGAAGTAAATGACTGCAGTGATTGTGCCAGATAGACTGTGGATGTGTGCATAATATCCACACAAAGCAGATAATGTGTTTGCTAATCGCCCACCAGAGACAAGCAAAGAGACGCTCGCACACAAACACAATGGCTAACAGCTGCACAACTATAACCTTTAACCACCCTTTTCATGGTGCTGACTGCCAGCTACACTCCAGATACTCCCCCCCCCCCAGCTGAATCCCGCTGTGGGAGAGCGGTGATATTTTTCCCAGAGTTGTGATGACAGTCGGCTGCATGTGCTGACAGCAGTGGAAGTTATTAGAACTTGTAATCACATTCACTGTCACATCATGGAAGACAGACAGGCATCACTGAATGTTTTATTTACACATTTACTGCTGTTATAAATACAATAGTACACACAGTGAGGTGAAAATTCCTCAACTGATGAACATTTTTGGCTATAAATCCTAAAGCCTTTAGCAGAATTTATATCAGATTTATGATGATTAGCTCCCAAAGCAGCTGCTTTGGATAGAGTTGTTAAACAATTTAAGATATCTTTTGCCAACACTTGGTTCATACAAATTACATCGCTGGGCAGTAATTGAGTTACTGGGTAACGGTGTTCTAAAAGTATTACTGGTATTTTTCTTAGCACCACATTTCATACATGCATTGTATTTAATTCCAGCTGTACCCCCGTAAGTTAAAACTTTCTAAAGTTATTATGTGAAAGGCGTACACCTACTGCTGCTATTCCGGCTGTTTAGTGATTCTTTTTTTACCAGTGGCCTAATAAGCTTTACATTACTGCTTTGTGGTATAACTGGATGAAACTGGAATTTAAGTGATAGAATCTGAATGTGCTGGAATGACTAGAAAGGAATAATTATATTCTGTACAACCCTCCCTCTTATAAAGCATCTCCTAAAGTTTTTTGTGGACTGAGGATATGTGGAAAAACTGTATGGAACTAAATAGTTTAATTCTTTTGGAGAAGTACTCACTGTTTAGGGTATTTCAATGTATAAACAGCAATTGTGCTATATTGATGGCTTACTTGAGACACTTTGAAAAATTCCATTAATTGAGTGTCTTAACCTAAAGGCGGCATGTGCAAAATATGTATTCGCCACTGCTGAAGAATTTATGAATCTGCACCAGAAATATTGCTGCAGTTCCCCAATAAAAGCATGGCTTGATCCCATACGATGCTAGTCAGACTGTCTGAATTGATGAAGATTGACTCCTAGTGATGCTGAATGTTTCAAGTGTCTCCAGTAAAAAAGCATTTAGCCAATTATTCTGATTACCTGAGAAAATGATCCTTTAAACATTTGGGTTTAATTATAGATTGTTTGCAGATAAGATTTATAAGATATTAAAATGATTAATACTAACGCAAAGGAAAGAACTTGATACTTTCTTTCTAACTCTTGATGCTTGTACATTTGAGGGTGAAGAGAACAAGGAAGCAGAGCAAACTAGAAACTTTCAAAAAAACCTAAACACCAAGGAGTACCTCACAGTAAATAAACTGGTGCAGTCAACGTGTTTGGACACTTGGTGGAACAAAGAGCAGAAGCAGATCTGACTGGATGTTGTGAGGAGCTGGTGATCCATGGCATGGACTAAAACAGGCCATCACCTACTTTTTACATGCAAACCATGTGAATTAGTTGGACATTTTGCAGTGCGCTGCATTTCCTTCTCAAAAAAATAAAAAGCAGCTGTGATTTATCAAATCGTCTGTTTAGAACTGCCTTTGAATAAGCAATTAATAATAGCTGGAATGTCATGTTTTAAATGCCATATGTTTTGTGTCTCTAATGTTGAATTCTATGCTTTAATTGTTGTTCTCGGCAGATCACGTAAAACACCTCTAACTGCCTTGTTGTTGAAAGTGTGCTTTACAAATAAAATTAGCTTCCCTTGCCTTGTGAAAGACTAATCTCTAAGAAAAAAAGATTAGATTCAAGGATTTGTTATATTCCCATAGCGCTTTACCAATGGTACAAAAAAATAAACCAAAGGTAAAATAAATAATTTTCAGTGGGAGTTGGGAGCTCTAAACTGCAGCTCTTCTAAACCCTGATGATTTTTTTGATTATAGATTGAATAGTTTGTTTTTTCAACACCTTTATCATCTATATGTCTGCTGTGTTCCTTGGTCTTCATTATGCTGTTTGTCCACTAAAGTTCTCTATCAGACCTCCAAGGCCGTTAGAGAACAACTGGATATATAATGATATTACACACAACCAGGTGGACTCCATTTACTAATTTGTATAGGTAACTTCTGAAAGTAGTTGGTTGCACTGGATTTTATTAATAGGTATGAGGATTAAGGGATTGGAAAGCATGCAAGCCAAACTAATTTTCATTCGTAAATGAAATACGAAAAATAATCATGATTTTTCTTCCTTGTTCACTATTTTGTGTTGCTCAAACACAGTTAACCTGTGGGAAACACGTTGAGGTGTTTGGTTGTAATGTGAATTTTTTTTTTAAAGGTTTAAGTAACATAAGTACTTTTGTAGGAAACTGTAGTAGAGACAGAAATAGAAATAAGTAATCTCTCAGAGTCTTTCAGGGTTTAATTAAGAACCTGAGATTTAAATATAAAAATGTCCCTAGCATGGTGGTCTAGTTTAGTTGTAATTGAAGCTCAAGTTTTTCAGGTCGGCTTGTGTATGCATTTCTAAGATTACAACAACTTCGTGTTGGCCATTCAATATACCTAAAAAGTAGTTCTCATGAAGCTGAAGTTAGCCCTCAGCTGAATCATAATCACATGTACAATCAGCACAAGAGCACACAGAGGCCTGATGCATGGACTCAGTGCATTCTGCCGTTGTGATTAATGTGTGACACGTAGCAGTCTGATAGTTTTTTCATCACATTCGTCTCCACAGGGCTGTGAAACAAAGGGCTGAGATTAAAAAGCTCTCATTCAGCCTGACTCATTAGTCTTTTCTCACTCACTCTCTTTCTTCATGATCCATCTCTGCTCTGTGTCTCACACATCCAGGACAAGGTCATGTCGGAGTCTGAGGAGTGGGAGGAGAGGGGAGAGGAAGGTTGTTTGAAGACCAAGGGAGGGGGGTATCCTGCAGGGATTTTCACATCAGTAAAGCATGCGTTTATATCCTAATGAAGATCAGCGATACAGCAGGGCTATTTTCATTTAAATTCAGATTCTCCGGTGAGACAGAAACTAGACAGCTGGCTAGAAACAAGTGTGAGTACTGCAAAAAGAAGAAGGAAAAAAAATAGGCTACAGGTTCCAGAACCAAAACAAGCCAACGAGGTTCCTTATTCCCACAGAAGAACACGTTCGATGCTTGTGTGCGGTACGTGATTGCGTTTGACTTTCATCACCCGTCTCCAAGTGATTGCAGTACGTGAGTACGTCTTCTGGGAAGACTGACCCAGATCAGAGGAAAGATGAATACATCCTGTTTGAGCAAAGCTTTGTAGCTGAGCAAATCCTTCGTTCTCTACTTGTACAAAAAAAGAGATACAAATAAGGACAAGTTATAAAGTGATTTGTGTGTGTAAATATCTGTGTGTGTGTGTTTGCAGATGAAAAGAGAACGAAAGAGAGAACAAATCATCAAGTCTCAAATCAAAAAGCAAACCATTGATCTTCCCGCTCATGTGATCTTTTGGGCTTCTATCCCAGCACCGAGGTGTGCATGTGTGTGTGTGTTCATTCGTCTGTGTGTGTCATTGTGTTTGAGTGTGTGACTGCGTCTTCCAAATACGGAGAACTGAATGATGAACATGATCTCCATTGCAGAGGAACAATGCTTGTTCTAAATAGGACATGAGAGGCATTCAGCCTTACCTCACTCTCTGTGTATGGGAGGACCAGTATTTGTCTGCAGGAGCTGAGGCACGCCAGGTGCAATGAGGCGTCTGTTCCAGGTGATAGCGAGTGTGTGGGATCCTGCACGGTTGCGTGAATCCATTAAGTGTCATCCCCAACAGAGTCCAGAGTTTTCGCAACATCAATCAGATGCTTATTTGGAGAAGGCCGGGCGTCAGTCTAACAGACGGGCAGGTGGTGTCGAGCAGCAAGGCGTCATCACCTCTGATCTGTGGCCGGCCAGGCCTGCTGCTTTACACCTGCTAGTTACCTGCCTCTGGAGATTTTCACATCTGGAGCTTTTTGGTTCTCACCAAACACACCAACCCTGCACCTGACTTTTATACCATAAATATTGGTGTGCTCCTGCATGCATTTTTACCACCTATCCGCATCAGCAGCCTTGCATCCTGTTATTCTATGAGCTATCAATAGCAAATTGTAAAAAAAAGAAAAGTGCTATGGGAATATGGGAATAGAAAAGTGTAGCCGAGCAAAGTTTAAAGTGGCACATTTAAAGTGCCTATTATTACCCTTTACACTTTACAGATTTGTGACATTATAAATATAAATTTCTGTATATTTGATAAGATTTCTTTGATAGACCAACACAAAGTAGCATAATAATTTGAAGTGCGATGAAAATTATACACGTCTTACAAATATTTGACAAAGGAAAATATGAAGTGTGGCACTTACTCAGCTCTACTGAGTCAATATTTTGTGGAAAAACCTTTTGGTGCAGCTAACATACGTCAAATTCAGACAAGTTGATTGAAGATCATCTACAGACATACATTTTCAAGTCTTGCCAATGATTCTAACCTGGATTTAGGTCTGGACTTTGACTGGGCCAATAGTACAAATGAAAATACAAAATTTATTGAAAAATTGAATTCTGATACTAAAAAAAAAATCTGGATTTGAAAAAAAGCAAGATTTCTCTAGTTTAACAAGATAGATCATTTCAGAATGATCTATATCTCTTTCAAAGCTAAAGCAAATTTTGACATCTTCCTTACCTTTCCTCCTGGAGTCCCGTCTAACGCTGCCGGGCCTGACCGCTGGCTGTAGCTCTGTCTCTGTTGACATCGTCAGGCTCCGAGTGGGCTAGACTCCGCTCCGCTTGGCTCGGCTGGGCTCCGCCGGGCTCAGAGGGTCCAGTTCACAGCGTCAGTGCCAGCTGTGGGTGCGTGGGCGCCGAGTGTGTGCGTCGAGGCACCGTGTGTGTGTGTGTGGGCACACAGGCTCATGGGAGAGGGATGGGGTTTAGCCCTGACACAACATCCCACACACACCCACGGAGATCTGAGGGAGAGACAGACAGGAACAAACAGGTTTGCTTTATTTAGGTCGTGCTTAGCCTGAGCAGGGGAAACCAAGCAAGGGTTATCAGAAGGCATGAGAATGAGCTTGTTTCTGATCTACCCTGAGTAGATGTTGCCCATGGTAACAGAGTAGAGAAACCTGCACTCCACTTTGTGCTTTCCGTCAATAACGTGGCTCAGCAAGGACATTTACTGAAGAACAAGTCATCACTTCATTCTTTAACCAACACCTCTAAATCAATTAGCTTTCTTATCCCCTCAACCGCTCACCATTTTCTGCATGACCCTGCTGATGACTTGTTAACTTGAAGCAGAAATATACCATGCAGGTCACCAGCATTATTTTGGGTCGGATCATGAGGGTTGGGACAATGAAAGAATCCATTGCAGCCTTCAACATTGTAATAAAATTGAATTAGGACCTGGCTAAAAATTCTCATCCCCAATGTTAACAGTGATAGAGAGACAATCAGCGTGTTTAGATGCAGCATGAGAAAGTCGAGTTATTAAGTTAATCAGACTTTTGAAATGCATGTACACACCTTAGTCTGACTGGAACGAACCAAACTGGACTAAGGTGCTGATTGGATGATGAGATTGGAAATCGAATTTCTATGCAACCAAACACTCCCCCGCATCCTCCGGGAAGTGACAAGATGCCAAAGCACTAATCAGCAACAACACAGTAGCAGAAAAATATGGCAGCTAAGCCAAAGGTAAGCAACTGACCATTGCATTTTTGGACTGAAGAAGAGATGATGCGTTGTGATTTTGCATTTCCTGCCTTTACTCCATCTGCTTCACTCCCTCAACTATCTGTTTACAGTCCGGTAATCTCGAGGCTAACCAGAAGAAGGCTAACACGAATGGACACACGTCGCCACCTAGCGTCACAGAGTCAAACCTACTTCTTTCAATAATTATATTTTCTCAATGACATGTAAACAGGGAAAAGACTCTCCCTCTGGCTAAGCTAAAGCTCGATATAGCTTAGCACTTTAGCAAAATGATTCAGCTGAAAACTTTCTAAACAATATATAAAGTTGAGTAGGTGACAATTTTATTAAAGACTAGCTCTGTGTGTCCGGTGTGCATAAATATTTAAAAACACATGATCAAACTATGCCCGTTTGGTGATACCGTTAGTACTTTAAAGCTTTCTTAATCTAGTTGAATACATGTTGCAGGATCATATTGAAGGGTATTGGAATGTGTCATTGGTTGTCCATAATCAGCCTATGTGATATGTAAAAGTGAAGCCTCCAGTGGAAGAAGATGTAACCACAATCTAGGGGGAATCAAAGTATGGTGTGGTAAAAGTTCCCCGAAAACTTTTTTTTTTTAAAGTAACCTGATTATATGTAAATAGTATCCATCTCTGGTGACATTAGCATTCTAGATTGGGATGAATTAGACCAGAGGTCCCCAAACTCGGTCCTCAGGGTCCACATGTTTTCAGTGTTTTGTGCTGTTGCACTCATGGTTTAAATGAATCGGTGATTAACAGGTTTCTGAGGCAACTGGAGGCATGCTAAGGAGGTAATGCAACCATTTGAAGCAGATGTGTAATGGAGCCTAGACACATCTAAAACGTGCAGAAAAGTGGGCCCTGTTGACCTTTGGATTACTACACAATAAAGCAGAGACCATAGTATGATGTGTGTAGCAATTATTTGCATTGTAACTCTGTGCTTTTGTTCAGACACAGCAATTTTATTTTCATTTTTCTTTATTAATTAACTTTTTTGCAGGTTTTGATGTTTAACGTGGTTTTAATATGTATAGGTGAAGGAAGGAAGGAAAGAAGGAAGGAAGGATTTATTTTAAAATGCCCTTCTAATCTTTCTTAAAAACCCTTAGCAAAAACTACACCAAAAAGCAAAAAACATGCATTTTTCTTTTTTAATTGACACCGGTTGAACTCTGTAAGTCTCATGGACCACTGCCCCTTTAGAGCCCACCTGTCTCTACTTTATTCTGAAGTGTTGACTGGCAGCGACTGCATAACCTGGTAGCCAAAGCCACTCAAAATCACAGTTTGTTATCTTCTTAAAAAAACATGCTCATTTAAGAGCACACACACTGGAAGAAAAGCTTATTTCTTGGCTAAGAGATACCAAGGAACAAAGACAAGCAAGACACAGCTACAAGGTGATATGCCACATAATGAAGTTCAATACTCTGAGCTGCTCGTCCCCACTTCTTAGACTACCAGTCTTGACCTCTCTTTCCTTCACTCTCATTCTCCAGCAAACAGCGACCGAGTGCAGAGTAGAACAAAACAGAAAGACTGGGGTTTCTTGGGGAAGAGGGGAAATCTCTCTCATTCTGTGCCGCCCCCTCTCCATGGTGTTTCAGCGTGAATAGGAGGCCCCTGTAAGCCTCAGGCGAGAACAGATGAATTGAGAGGCTTTTAATTTGCTGCAGACAGAACAGAACAGAGTCCATTTAATTCTGCCAGCAGAGGCCATGTCGGCAAAATGCTGACAATATTCTTTATCTGGTCCAAACACACTGGAAAAGTGTGAGTCACTCCAATTACAGGCATTATCAGCAGCACTGTTCCACCAAATGGATGGCGAGAGAGCGAGTATGAAGAGAGAGGGGTTAGTGGGAAGAGAAATGAACACAGTGGGAAAAAAATGAGGAGTGAGGGAACATAGAGTGGGTGAGTAAGATAATGAGCAAAGGGGTAAAAGGGGAGAAAAAAAAGCCAAAGGAAGTAAATTCAGAATAGAAAGGATGGAGTTTGAGGAGGCTCCACTTTCACCCTGAGCAAGGAGCCATCTGTTCCTACCTTTCCGGACTTTGCCGCACTGTTTTTATTTTGTCTTTCAGATACCATGTGGAGTTAAAGAAAAGCAGCTTGTTAATCCTAAAACCAGACATCTAAACCATATCAGCTATATAACCAAGAAACAAATTAATTTATTAGAAACATCAACCTAATATATATATATATATATATATATATATATATATATATATATATATATATATATATATTATCCTGAGATCAGCTGATTAAATACTGAAAAATCTGTATTTCATATGTCGTCCTACTAAATCTCCCACTCGTTAAATGCAACAAACAGGATTCTGTTTTTTTTTTTCCCAAATTGCTATCAATCTTATACAAATAAAAATATAAAATACAATGTTTTCAATGTATGAACTGAAATAAGGTTCCCAATACTTTTATTTTTTAAACTATAACCTATCATTTATCAAACAGCCAGAAGTAAATATTTCTTTTTAGGGTCAATGTTTGTTTGATTTTCAAAACAAATCAAAGTTTCACATACTTTTGGATTTCATTTCGGAAGCATAAGAGTGCCTAAACGTGTAGAATATGATGTGTCTATAATAGAATAAATGATCCTGATTAGAGCGTAGAGGGAATTATCAATAAAATATGGTTGTGTCCAATATAACATATTCAAATTACTGCTTGGACACAGGAAATTATGTCCTTATAATATTTTGTGTCAGAGAGGTCTTTTTTGTGTAACCTGGCATCAGCCAAATCTATGTGTAGCCCCGCCCCGTGTTAGGCCTACACATTTTGATCTGGAATCTTTGCAGCAGAAACCGTCTGAAAGAGGGAGGGCCATCTGGTAGAATACCTTAAACTGATTGGAGGACGTGCAAGGTAGCGGCCGTCTGGCAGTGGGTTCTACACGAGCGTCAACCGGCGAGGGCATATTTGTTTCACTTTTCACAAAGTTTTTTTTAAAAACATTTTTACTTAACCACAATGTCAGTACAATATTCAAAACCATATTGACATCTTCAATACTACAGAAATGATTACATAAGAGGATGTCAAAACACAGAAGAGAAAACTCAACAGTTCAAGAGTCAGCAAATTTATCTCCATCTCAAGGGCAAAGGGCATGTCTTAAAGTTCCTATTTTGGACAGGGAAGACAGATGGTTTGAGAGGGGGTGAGAGATTCCCCCTATGCAAAACATGAAAAACCAACTATGAACACAGAAGATGACTTAAGATTCCAATAGTATTAAAATAACATTAGAGTTATGTATTTTTTTTCTAAATTGTTAGGACCCTGACATATATATATATATATATATATATATATATATATAAATACCTATCCTTTATAAATATACCTGATTATTTTCAAAACTATACCAAGCATTGTATAGTGGGTTTGCATCATGCATTAAATGCTGATGGACTAAAACATAATTAATGATAAATGTTTATACTGGGTATTCATTTTTATGTTGTTACAATAAGCATAAGAGAAACATTACAGGTTTGAATTCCTAACCTTAATCAGCATGTTATTATTTACAAGTTAGATGGCATCAGTTTGATGAAAAAGCTGATTATTTCAGTCATAAAAGAGTTGAGTTTTGACTTGAATTTGCGGTAGAACACTTTAGACTACACTTTAGAAAAAAAGAGCTATGAACAACTCCACAAGCACATGCCAAAGCATCCATTAAATAAAGAAAATATCAAGTCAAAGTCACTATGAATGATGTGGTAGTGGTTTGACCCAAAATCGGCTCATGAGCTAAATCTAGCAGCCGATCAGGATGTGAACATGGCTTAGCGGGTCTGCATTTAGACAGCAATCTGAAGCCGAACCAGCGGAGCCTCAAAGGGGAGGAAAGAAGGAGTGAGCGCTAAATTGGAAGGCCGTAATTGGTGCACTGCCAGCAGGCGTGAGTGGGAGGGTGATGTGAAGATATGCATATGCGTGTGTAAACGTCCCCAATGTGTGTTACTGTTTATGTGTGTATGACTCCACAAACTAAATGTTGCCAACAGGAGCTTAGAGCCCAAAAATCATCTTTAGCTATAGTAAAGCCTTCCAGACCAGTTGAAAGAAAAAATAAAGATAGAGCAGAAAGAAAAAGGGGTGCTGGCTCTGTATTCTACTCCCCTTTCTTCCACCTTCTACTCACAGAGAGTAATTGCATTCTGTCCATCAGGCTCAGAGTTAAATTAGTGGCTCCACTCATTCAGCTCTCTTGCCATCTCAATAATGAATAATCATAGAGACCGCCTATATTCCAGTTTTCTCTGCACGTGTTTCCAAGCTCACTGCGCCCATTGAACCTTTGGACCCTTACACCATTGCATCAAGTACTTAGTTCATGTCACCTCTGAGCTAAACTCGTTGATGAGCAACCGTGATAGCCATTTTTTTTGGGGTAAACATATGTTCCATTTTTGAAACAGATTATATGCTTAAAAAGGAATGAAAAATAAATGTCCATTTAACAGTAGCCTACTGCAGACTTAATCAAAATTCAAGCGGTTAATAGCAAACAAACTGACTACACGCACAAGTCAAGGAGAGTAATAATGTTAAATACTTTTTGTTTTATCTGAAGAAGGAATATAAAACCTACCCGGAATATAAAACCTACCCGTTTAGGGGCAGTAGAAGATAAAGTAAGTCCAGCTCAGGAGACGAACAGCAGAGAAGAATGAAGCAGAGTGTAAAAGTAGAGAAGTGAAGAAAAGGGGCAAACGATAAGCTAATGGAGGTTTGAGGACATGACGTGTTATGGGTGGGAGAGATGTAAAAATCACCAGGACGAAAGGAGATATGAAAAAAACAGCATGCAGAGTGGATCAAGGTTCAGTGTCACACCCAGACTTCTGTTACTTATCACTGTACTTTGTCTCTTCCCACGTCCTTGGTACCATTTACCGTCTATTTGATAATAGGAGCACAAAGTAGGTTTTTAGGCAACAACGTAATGATGAACATTTGGTTTCTCATGTTAAACAATTTAAGCCTTGAGAGATCTATTAACTTTACCAACATTTTCAGTTTATAATTTCCATTCTGGTCGTATGAACTGTAGCCTCAGCTTCTGGTTCCTGTTCTTGGATAGTATCCACTGTGGTCTTCTGCTGCTGTAGCCCATTATCTTCAAAGAGGACATATGAAATAAAAAGAGAAAATTACACTTTCTTAGCCCTTAAATGCAGAGTGTTGCGCATTTAGAGTATGTAGGAATGCAAAAAAGCATTATTTAGATATTTTGCTATGCTGTTTTGATTATATGTTTTATGATGTTCAGTTTTCTCTATTATGGTTTTGAACTATAAAGTCTCAGTACTTGCACTGGAACTGCTAAACAGGTCATTGACTTCCAGCTAAACATTGACTGACTCCACCATCTATACTTCTCGCTGAAATTTTGTAGTTCTAGTTCCGGCAAAGGTGAAGGTACAGTAGTAGTGGAACAGCTAAAATGCTCGGTTGTTGGATTATAAACCCACACAATTCTTTACACCATGCACTGTACCAGAACCTCTGCAAACTGCCTGGTTAAGTTTTATTTTTCATGGTTCCGCATCTGTGGGTAAAGTACTTTTTGTTAGTGAGAAGGACAAGTGCTTCGGTAACCTCCACCAGCATCAAGAAGGATTTGCTGAAATACTTCATATAACTGAGGGGTCAGTTCCTTCTGACTATCAAAATGATAGACACAACAAAGAGTTAAGCTTCAGATAATACTGAAATGAAGGCAAACTTTGTTTTCGACATTTTTTTATTGTCTGTTGGCCATTTTTGATAGCATTACCATCGGATGTTCTGCTTATATAAGCACTATGTGCTTGGTATTTAACCTCCCCGATCAAAAACGTCTTTTAATAGCACCATCACATAAACAATACTGGATTATTTTTCAGTTCTTAATCTTGGAGAAAGCATGATCCTAACACATTCAATGACATTAGAGATCTGCTATCGCGATACAAACCATTCAGACTGCTCAGGTCCTCCAGCTCTGGTCTACTGATCGTCCATAGAACCAGAACCAAGCATGGAGAAGCAGCTTTCAGTTTCTGTGCTGCAAAACTGCAGTGACAATGAACTCTTTTAAATCTTAAAAAAAGGGCCTATTTAGACTCGCTTATGAGTAATTGATACTATTATTGCCAATACTATTAAATGCTTTTCCTAAATTGTTGTTTTTAATCAAATGGTAAATGTTATCTTTATTGTTTCTTTTATAAATGTTTGTTTATGCTTTCTTTCAGTGATTCTATGTTTTAATTTCCACTTTTTGTAATCATGTGAAGCACCTTAAATTGGCTTGTTAGCAAAGTGTGCTATATAAATAAAATTGCTTTCCTTTGCCTTGGGTCGGTGCTACCAGTAGGACACTATCAATATTGGAGTCTCGTGTGGAACATCTTTTGTGAATCAGCTCAATATAAATAAAATGAATAGAACTGAAGGTATATACAACTCATCATAGTAGCATTACTATAATTAGGTGGTATTGAAGGTGTGTTAAAGTGTCGTCAGTAATATTAAAAGGACTTCATAATATGTTACTGTAAAATTGCAAATAATTTTTCTTTTGGGTTGTTCATTTTGTGCTGTTCTACTTGCTTAAACAGACGGTTGCCATTATTTAGTATAATCTTCTTCTTTATATTGCGTTTTACTGTGCTTTTAAGTGAATTCATGCATGGGAATTTGGTTAGGGGGAGGGAAGGGAATGTGGTTTATGTGGGGTCATTTAATCTGTAAAACACTTTGAGATGCAATTTTGTATGAAAAGCGCTTTATAAATAAAGTTTGATTCGATTTGATATTTTTTGAAAAGCCTCCTTTTTATAGCTTTTGAGTTACACATTATTGTTGTGTTAGTGATGGTGCTTCAGATGATATAGCACATTACTATATTTTTAATGAGGCTTGGGCCATTAAATAATCCTCTTATATATAGTTATTGGGTATGTTCGTGTTGTGGCTGGATAGAAAACTCTTCTGACATCTTGAAAATATAAAGTTTATGCACTGTTAGATTGTTGTATCTCTATCAAACTACAAAAATGCCTGAATGCAGCGCCTCAACTCGATTTAAAGAGACTGCACCAAAATGACTTAATTAGACTCCTCAGAACAGGGGTGGAAGAGGAGCCTGTATAGCTACAATAATGTGGAAATCAGACTCAATAATTTCAGTTCCACTCTATATAGACCACAACTGAATGATTTAGATTTAAAAAAGAAAAATTTGAAAGCATAGCATCCACTTTAAAGTTCAACATTTTGTTCATTCAGAGATTACATTTCTTGGTTACAGCAAATGATTCACTAAACTACTGTATTTTACAGACTATAAGCCACTACCTATTTCCCATGCTTTGAACCCTGCGGTC
This sequence comes from Apricaphanius iberus, assembly GCA_028564705.1. Taxonomy (NCBI): domain Eukaryota; kingdom Metazoa; phylum Chordata; class Actinopteri; order Cyprinodontiformes; family Aphaniidae; genus Apricaphanius; species Apricaphanius iberus. The sequence goes on from JAPXFQ010000256.1 coordinate 2,344,972, forward strand.
TATACAATGGTGTGGTTTATTTATGGATTTTCACAGCTAACGTCCACTAAAGTACCTCCTCAATCTATAGATTGTACAAGTTATGTCCTTCACCTTAAGGGATACTCTGCCTTTAAGAGGCAGTCTTGAAACTGGAAAATAGAGAGAGAGAGAGAGGAGGGAGTTTGGGAAAACAATGAAAGCAAAAATGGAACAGACATTGCAAGAGCAAGACAGTTTGCAAAAAACTAATTTTAAGGCACATACACTCATTATGGAAAACAAACGAAGAAATAGATGTCGCGTTTAAGTTAAAGGCAGTCAATCTGGCTTTTTAAAAAGGATATAGACCTGCTTCATGTACCCTTGGCAACAATGAATCAATGGTGACAGGTTGGCAACGCCAGCGTCAAGAACTGCCTCAATGCAATAAGATGAAAAAAGCTTTCAGTGGTAATAAAAGCATAACGCATATGGCCCAAACATGAAGCCTTTCTTGAACATAGGCTAAACACACAGACAGAGGATGGCCGAGGTGTTTCCATTGTGTTGAAATGTTAATAAACACCAATCACTTTCCCAACAATCCCCTCTGCACTAACCGTTGCATATTGTAATTAAACGTTAAAACACCTGCGGCTTATAATTGGGTGCAGCTTGTATTTGTACACATTTGTGTTTTTTCCCTAAAATAGGCTTGTGCGGCTTATAATCAGGCACGCCCTATAGTCCGGAAATTCATCTCAAGGCAGTCTACCAAATGTCCTTTGAGATTTGCACTGCATTTTCTTCCTGCTTACACTTTATGCTTTGTTAAAGAAAAATCAGAGAATTGGACATTTCTGAAAAAATAAAAAATGACATTCTCATCTAGTACTAAAAACCATGCCATACTAAAAGTAAAAATTATTTTACTTTAAATTTCCTATTATAGAAAAATTCTCAGATAAAATGATACATTTCATAAATCAGGATGTTCTACCATTGTGTTAAGCTTAGCATTAGTTCTTGCTTTTGAGCAGTCAACCTGCTTTGTATAAATAACTATTGAAGGACTCCTCTAGCTGAGAGAAAGTGAAGTTGGCTGTAGGACATAATGATTCTAAATGTTTTGCCTGCAAAAAATAGAACCACCCATTAATGCGGTATAATGTTAAGAGATCATGTAATGGAGATATTATAATTAAATATTAGCATCAGGTGTGATAAATCCACATTTTTGTGCATCTTCTTCTATTAATCTGTGGTCCCAACAAAACCTTGTGACCTTTGGTATCTTGCTAACGGTAATATGTTTCAGGAGTGAGCATTTACTGCAGGGCCACGCCATCCAACAGGCAGAGTTTTACAATGGGATGCAAAGTGTGAACTCATGACACTTGTAATATATTAACTTGTAATATATTAGCAACTACTGCATTCCAAACAATCCTTTGCAATATTAAGCAATGACAGTAATGACAATACTTTGCTGATATATTGTTCAACCCTATTGCTCATCATTGCTGTTTTGAAACAACTGCTTCAAACAGGGAGAGTTAGCATGTCTGCAGGTAAAATAAACAGCCTACATAAAATGTGATACCAGGGAAGCTATCTGGTAAATGAAACTATATGACATAGAGCTACTTAAAAAATGTGTGGGTTAGATTCAAAAGTAGAGATATCTTTTTTAAATGAGGATTTCCAAACAATTATTCAAAATAAAGCTATGGCTAATGACTTAACAGAACCTTCCTTCCAAAAATGTTAAGTATTCCGTTAAAGTTTAGGTCAGTGACATGTCTGGCACTGATTTTAAAGTAGCATAAATAAATGCAACCAAAATCACAAAAGCTAACAATAATAGTAGCATATCAATACACTAAGTGGCATAATTGTTCCCTCCATTGCCATTTCAGTTGTATTTCTGTTTAAAAATTCAGCCAGATAGATGAACTATTGTATCATCTCAAAATGTTACATTTTTACCCAAGGTTATCAGACCATCTTTGTCATTAAAACATGTTACCATATATCTTGTTGTGACGTTTAAGTCTGTGTCACTGCAGACATGACCCAAAACCTCCAGTAGCCCATGCGGGTGAAATCTGACCAGCACAAAATGCGATCCATTCAAGGCTGGTTGGCCGTCAACTGTTATGTCCGATCAAGCTAAAAACCTGATGATTCTGGTCAGGGGCTGAGTGACTGGTACAGCTCTTGCTTAAGAAACGGGTTGTTAACCTTTGGGTGCCGAGCAAAGACGCAAAAACATGGGTCAGTGCAGCCATCACCAGCTGAGAGAATGTTTGTGAGTATCAATTTTAATCTTACCATGCATTCTCAATTGGACTATGACTGCAACATTCTAAAGTTTGAATATTTACCGGGGTAAAAAGGCCAAAAAGTTGAGCTTTGGAATCGTTTGAAGCTGCCTCTGCTCTGTTTGCTTTACTGTATGACTTCTGGGAAGTTGCACATTCCTTTCCTTCAACAATGGCTTTCTTCTTATCACTCTTCAACAAAATCCAGATTTGTGGAGTCGATAGAGTCTCCCAGTGTAGCTGTTAATTTATATAGGTCTTCTTGAATTGCCACCAGTTTCCTTTGTTGGATGATGGCCTGAACAATGCCACATCGGATACTTAAGCTACCGTTTTATAACCTAACCACGTTGTAAAACTTCTCCATGACTGACCTGTCTACAGTGTTCTTTGTTCTTCATAATGCCATTTGTTCTCTAACAGACCTCTGAGGCCTTCACAGAACTGAATTTACACTTAGATTCGATTAAAAGCAAGTGGACTCTATTAACCTATTTGTTGACTTCTGGAGGAAATTGGTTGATATTTTTGGCATTGTGGAGGTGTCGTTAGGACTGTTGCCTAGTAGCAACAAGTTCCTGAGTTTAAATCCCTGCCAGGGGGCTTCCTCCCATTGTCCACAAACATGATTGTCAGATTAACTCATGTCTCTAAACCCCCTTTAGGAATACAAGTTTGAGTGCATGGGTGTCTGTCTTGTGTGTCTCTGGGTAGCCTGTGATGAATTGGTGACCTGCCACTGATAGTCTGACCACTCGAGATAGGCTCGAGCTCCAACAAGGAGTATGAATACTTTTTTTCAAAATACTTATTTTTCAAAACTTTTTTTTTCCGTTTTTTGCTACTTTACCCTGGATAATACAGCAACACCACAATCATAAGTGTTCATCATGCAATCACCCAGGTCACCAGCCAACACAACAAGACGCTGCATTGGAAACATAATAACATGTGGCTCTGAAACGCTTTGAGAGCCCCACATGACTCGCCGCCTGCATGAATGACAAGGAGGAGCCCTCCGCAGAGGCCTCAGTAGGACAAGGTAAACATACATACATGCATACATATACTTACCCAACCACAATGACATCCCAGAAATAGGGTTCTCCACAAGGATGATAGACACGTGTGCCGAACCCACTCTAACACAAAAAAAGCACACATCATCTTCACCTAACCTATTTACAGACACTAGGCTGTAGATATCAAAGAGCTGTGCTGTCTATGGGGAATTCCTCCTTTTTCATGTTTTAAGGGGAAATAGATGAAAACGAATCTCGTTTCCCCTGCACCTCCCCAGTGTATGAGAGTGAGTGTGTGTCTCCTCTGCCTTGTTAATGTGCTAAAATGTAAATGGGTTCTAATTCAGAAGTGTGTGTAAGGCAGTCTTTTTTATGCAAAGAGGAAGCAGCAGCTTTGCTGACAGATTGTGGTTATGCCTTTATTAATAAACCCACACTCTGATTCCACCTCTCTGACTGCATCTTCTGCTGATCATTCGAACGTCCTTCAGATCTCCGCCACTCACCTTGCTGATTAACACAAGCAAAACACATTTGCTGGGGTTTAAGACTCAATTCAGGGTTTTACTGATAACATAGCAAAACGATTTTATTCAGATTGGATCTTTTCTTCTCCTCATTTCTGTAAGTTATCATTACAGATGGTCCTTCATTCTACCGCAGAAGCTGCATGTTACTCATCTTTCTCGACATAAAGCATCTTGTGGAGCTGGAGGTTTGCCTCTACCCCCACTGGGAATTATCCAGTGATTTGTGGCTGCTTGTACGAAGCAGAATGGGCCACGTAAGCAATATGGAAATTGATTTTCATGACCGCCAGAGCACATTATAAACATATACCAGGAGCTCCATCCATGACCACCATTTCCTCATCCCTTCAGATAAACATTAATATAATTATATTCATTTTAATGGGGTTTAAAAATGTTTAATTTTATGGTTGAGCAGAGGATGAATGGATGAATGATAGAGGTTATTAAAATGGAGATAAAATGTTAACACTATACTCTGTGGTATATATAATAAATTTAAAAGTGACAAACATAAAAAACGATTTTTGGAGCGGGCTACAAATCCATTCCAGCATACGGCTAAGCAAATTTAAATTTTTGAGAATCGAGGTTTTTGTTATACATTTTAGGGGCGAAGAAAGAAATGATCACCTTTTCACTAGGGAAAAGAGTTTGGCCGCTGTAATATGGAAATTAAACCTGTTACACACCTGCTGCTTGTCGTACACTTTTATTAACCCTCAAACATTTCACAACCTGTGATCTCAGTAAAGTTCCCAACGTGTTCTCCTGTATAAAGTATAGTTTCGCATTCATGGATTAACACAGTTGTGATGAAGGAAAAAAGGATAGGATAAAGCAGGAGTAAAATCTAAAAAGAATAAAGCAAAACTGGAATGCTTTAAGTGTGGGACAAATTAGAACCAAATCCTTACGGGGTAATGGATTTGTTATTTTTAAAACTGCTAACACAATAAAGCATTGTAATGCCAACTCTGTGCCATCAGATGGAGATAATCTTGGCATTAACTACATCAAAATTTAAAAGAGTGCAGTTCACGCTGTGAAGAGTGAATAAAAATAGAGTGAATAAAACTTCACTAGGCTTAAAATGACCTTCCTCCAAAACAGATTGTGTTTAATTTGACTCTGCTCATCATTATTTCCTTCAGACAATAGCCTTTTTAGCTAACAATTTCCAGATATATACAAATCAAGTTTTTGGAGTTTTCCACCATCTGGTAATGCAATTTTCTCATAAAAACCCCACCAGAGTGGTTTTTGGCTTAATTCACGCATGTCTGAGTAATCCTCCTGAATTCTGCTCTCTAAGCAGCTGCTCCTCCCTCTCCTAGAAATGGACTGAGTGTTCAACTGGTGATCACTAGTTGAAAGTTGAATGCCAGAGGTGTCTTCACCGCCCCTGCAGGCAGGGCGGATTAAGCCTAATTTATGCTTCCGCAAATTTGCACTTAGACGCAGACGTATTGACGGACACGTTTTCTGTTTATAGTACTCCGCTCTTCCACTCCATTCTCTATTGTTTTTTTTCAATGTTAATTTACCAGGACAGCAGGGGGTGCTAAGTTTTCATGGTGTATCTGCCTACTATCACACAGCGCCTCACTGCTTTTTTCTAGCCTTGTGAACGCATTTCTTCCTCAAGGAGCAATGAACCATAGAAAGTAAGTTTTGATTAACCTGTAAAGCTTTTTACTAGAAGTTCGGATTACAGAATACTCAAGAAACACATGGAAACAAAACACAGCAGACGTTTTTTGTTGTTTTCCTAAACCTCCTTGTGTTCAGCATCGCCAAAGGAACAGATTATATAAATTATCCTTTCAAAATAAAGCATATAGTGGCCAAACGCTGCATTATCTACTGATTACAACAACTATAGAGCCCCCATCTGGTGATGCAATCTCTGGCTGTTATTGAAACTGAGCAATCAGATGAATACGCTCTCCCTTTACGGAGACGGATAGATAGAAATTAGGCCTCCGTGCGTCCTTGCGTAGGTGACGGAGAGCCTTGCGTTGACGGATAATGGCGCTGCGTCAATTGGTCTCTGTCAAAACGCAGAAGCATAAACTAGGCTTTTCCCCTGGTAGACCTTCAAACACACCTCCCAACTTCTCACAGCTCTTGGCTGCTTCGGTTTTTGGCACTTTTTTTAAAACACTTTTTTGTTGGAATTTTTTACTTTCTCTGTGAAAACACCTGTTTGGCTGCATGGATTAAAGGATTTTATTCTACATCCTAGCAGCTGGATCAAAGAAAAAAGACGCCTAATGGACAGAGAAGTAAGTGGCTACATGCTAATGTGTGTTAGCCATTTATCAAGCTGCTTATGTGATCTTATAACAGCATTGTGTGGTTCTGGAGCATTTCAGAATGTTTAGTAAACGGGTGCAAACAACACTCACGGAGGCGGGTTTATATGAGCCGTTTCACTTCATGTTCTAACATTAGCTACAGGATACAAGTTAAATTTCAGGACAAATTAATACTGTATAACACCAACCGTAACATTTTATCATATATATGTATATCCCAGAAGTTGAAAGCTGTAAAATAGCATGATAAAGCCCCTTTAAAGACACACTCCGCAAATAAGAAAATTCGCCCTCTGTCGCCCTCTCAAGGCTTGAAGCGTAACATCACTGTCCTAAAACAAAATCTCCAATGAGCGTATCTGAAGGAGTATACAGACGGTTTTACAAGCTCGCTAGCCAAAACATCAAACTAACGCTGCGTCAGTTGGTAAACTGTGAAACTGTTTTCTCTGCACTGTACTACATCATCATGCCCAAATAACTAAGTATTTATTACTAACCAATCCAGTAGCAACATGCTTCAGCATCCTTAGTACATGCCATTGTATCTCTAACGATTCATTCAGGCGTTCAGGCTGTCCTTCCGCAACGTACGTGGCATCACTGAAATTGCTGGCTAGTGAAGTTGGAATCGGTTGGAAAAAATGCCATTTGTCTGTGCATGATTTCCTGGGACGCGGATTACAACAATGCACACGTGAGGCAATAAGGCGCGGCCGTGAATTTAACTGGTGACCATCCACTTTTCGGGTTCTGGATCTTTATCAGGATACCATACTAAAACAGACTGGTGCGATGTATGCAGGACATTATTTTTCTCATCTGATATCAACGACCAACAACCACTTAATGCCTGGTTCTGAGTCGTTCATAGACTGAACAGACCGGAGGTGGTGGCCCTGTTACGTCTATATGAGTTCCCCTTGCGTCTCGCTGTGTTTTGCTGTGTACGTTAAAGCACAAGCTTTACATACTAATTGCATAAAATAAATCGTCTAGCTGCAACAAACAAGCAGAAAGCATAATTAATTTATCTGGCACATGTGTGTCTGTGTGTGACAAAGCTGCAAAGAACCTGCAGGTCCCATGGACACAAAAACTTTAACAATGCTGTCAAAAGTGGGTTTGTCCATAAAGTGGCTGAGGAGGTTGATTTTGAAAATGAAATACAGAGTTTACAGTTTTTATCATCCTTTTGAGACGGCTGCTTTTTAATTTTATTATGGTGAATTGAAAATACTTCTGAGAATATAATTTCTGTTTTTTGTTTAATATTTGTAAAATTGAAAAGTAAACGATTACTGGTACTGATAACATTTCTAATTTAGGAGAGTAATTATTTCTATTACTATTTTAAAACATTTTTTGTACTCATGACAGCCTTTTGGAAGTGTGTTATTTAACTATTCTTTCTAAGCCCTAAAAGAGATAGACTCAAAGTCTGCCAGTAAATGACAAAAAAAAACAAAACAGCATTACGTTTTTTAGATAACCTGTTGCATTCATCCTACACATAAAAAACACTGGCTGCTTCTTTGCCTGGAAAAGCAGTCATACCAATTTTTCACACAGATAAAAAATATCCACTCAATATGATTTAGATCCTTCACAGCCCCTCCAAAACAGTAAGCCCTAAATGAGTGATAAATTTGCCCCATCTGTGGTGAGGAAAGAAAATGGAAGGACTTTGATGCATAAAAATAGAGCCAGAGTCTATCAAAGCACACAGCTGAGACTTAATGAGGGATGCAATCATCAATTTTTCAAAACGCTTAATCATGATCGTGCACACTGTTGCTGCACAAAACACACACATGCACACACAAAACAAACACGCATCATGCCTTATAAAAGCAGAAACAATGCAAAAATTATAGATTTTAGGCAAGAGCCTGGGAATTTATAATCCATAAAATCCATACAAAAGAATTCTTTACCCCACTGGGGCAGGCTGTTTTATTCAGGGATGCAACGATACTGATACTGGTATTGGGTATCGGCCCTGATACCATCTAGTGTACTTGTATCGGTATTGGTTAAACTTAACCGATACAATGAACCGATACTCAAAATGTGGAAAATCTGCAATAAATTCACACAAAAAAAATTCACTTTAAATTTTCTTTTTGTGGTAATTTTATATTTTACATCTGTTATCTTGTCTTGGTTATGTTTAGTTAGTAAAGTCTGGTGCCTTTATTCTCCTCAAGAAAGGTATAAGGTGGAAGTTATACAGTTTATTAATTCAAAAGTAGTATCGTATCGGTATCAGGTATTGACAGATACACAATATCTAGGCATCGGTATCAGTATCAGGTCTAAAAAAGTCGGATTGGTTCACCCCTAGTTTTATTTCAGAAAAATGAGATAGAGATATAACAAGCTTTATTTCTCAATCTCTGCATAAACACGAGAGCTAATATATTCATTTTCTACAAAAAGAAAAGCCGCTAATTATGCTTTCATGTGTGCCAATTCAAATAAACACCCCAAACTTTTAAAAACGAGAAAATAATAAAACGGTGTTAATCAAGAGTAAAACACATCAATCAAGCAGACAATTATAACCACTTCCATAACAAGGCTTTTTCCCTAATTTGCCAAGACAACTCTAACTCATTGAGGCACTGAGTCCACCAGAACAATAGTTCCAAAAGTTGGGTTTGGGACCAAAACATGGTAACAAGCATACAAGTATCGGGTCTTAAAGTGTAACTAAACCCCCAAACAACTTTTTTTTGCTTATAAATTGTATAAATGGCTCTTTACCAATGCAATATTTCAGTTTTAGGGCATTTTTGTACATTTTTCGTGTAAATTTGATAAATTCTACATTTTTTGTGTCTGAAATTGTTTTAGAGCTGCTGCTAATGGTAATCATGGGGTACTGCATTTGAATTTTGATATTGACTGAGAGCGGTACATCTTTTTCATTGTATATGTCACAGGCAGGGTCTCACAGAGACGCCCTCCCTCTCTCAGACACACTCGCCCCGCCCTCTGGGGACAGTTGAAATTGCTTAACTTGTGTGCTACGTCCGCACAGAAGCATACTGAGAGAAATTCACTTCAATTAAATTCAAAGATACTTTATTGATCCCTGAGGGGAATTAGGGTGTTGTTGTTGCTCATTAGTAATACATTTTTTTAAGGAGTTGTTGTAGACCATGATGGCTTAGGGGAGAAAGGATTCCCGGTCTGTGTTGCAGCGAAACTGAAGAAGCCTCCGTCTGAATATACTCTGTTGCTGTTAGATAATCTCCTGAAAAGAATGCTCAGAAGGCAGTCTTTGACTTACCACTGTTTCTTCTGAAATCTACAATCATCTCCTTTGTTTTGTTCAAATTCAAGGTAAGATGGTTGTTTCCACACCATGTCACAAAGCGGTCCACAAGCTCTCTGTATTCAGCTTCTTCTCCATCTCTGATACACCTGACAATTGCAGAGCTGTCTGAAAAGGAATGGTGAGAGTACAGTCCCTTGTGGTGCTCCTGTGCTGCTGACCAGCTGGTTTGACACACAATCCTTAAGTCTCACAAACTCTGGTCTGTTTGTCAGGTAGTTGTTGATCCAGCTAATTGTTGACGCCTCCACCTGTGTCTTCAAGAGTTTTTGACAAAGCAAATCAGGCTGAATTGTGTAAATGCATTGGAGAAATCAAAGAACACAATTCTCACAGTGCTGCCTGCTTTGTCCAGATAACAGTGAGTTGGTTGAAGCAGATTGATGATGGTTTCTTCAACGGTTAGGTTTTAGTTTGGTTACTCAGGTGGGGCAACAGGAGTCTCTCCAGGTCTTGTTCTGAGGCTCACCTACCCACTATCTTTGCTTTTGGTAGAAGACATAGGTCTCCATGGAAAACCAAACCTCTCTATGGCTATATAGTCCCATACACTGAAAATTGGGAAGCAATTTGTATTCTCACACCCGTCAATTGAAATCAACAATCAGAACTAATTAAAATTAAAGATAGGGGCAGGTTTGGTTACTGTTACTGTTTGGTTACTGCTAAATCAGAGGCGGGCCGGGCTCGGTCAGAAAAATGTGGCCAATCCACCCTCTACCACACATCATCATGCTATCAACCTCTAATGCGGTAAATCTTTATTCCAAAACCCAGCATTGCAGGAATATTGCGGCAATATTACTTACATGGTCCTACCGAACCATGTTGTTTATCGGTGTGTGAGTGTAAATGGGTGCATGTGGCTTCAATGTAAAGCGCTTTGAGTGGTCAATATGACTTGAAAAGTGCTATATATCAGTCCGTTTACCTTTTACAAGCATATCAGCACGAATCCTACAACATTCCCACTACGCCATGTGGCCATTGAGAAGACACACTGTGTCTGCAATATTACCCGTATACTCCAGCACGGTGTTTCCATTAAAAATGCAAATACAGTGAGCAGCCACAGCAAAAACTCCCTTTTTATCAGAGCGATCTTTATGAAAAGAGCACTGTGTGAAATAGACGTGTGAATGGGTAAATGACTGAATGTAGGGTGAAGTGCTTTGTGGTACTCAGGACTAGTTAAAGCACTATACATTGTACTGTCCATTTCATATTTTACCATCGTTTTGGTGAATATCAATTTCTTATTACATCAACACCAATATTTTATCTTTTCAGGATAATTTTTATCTTTTCTTTTTTTTTTATCTTTTTTATTCCCAGTTAGGAATTGGGGTGTGGGATATCTGGGGAATTCATTCCATAATCCAGTGGCCATATGACCAGTATATATTCACACATTGCTGTCTCCACCCTCAGTACACAGCCAACATTTTGTGGTTTCTGGTCCATATTTCTCTGATATTAAGAAACAAATTCACCCTCTATATCTATAGTGATGTTTCTTTTTTCTAGTATTCCCTTCGACTGTTGACAGCTGTATTTTACAAATTATGTCCCGCTCAATCAGCAAGTGACCAAAATCGGGAAAGTTTCCGCAGAACCAACTTAGCAGAAAAGCGCCAGTGTTAAAAAAAAAATCTGATTGTTTTTTCAATGTAGCAAAAGTGAAAAATCTTTTTTTGCTGTCACTAAATGCATCAACATTAGCAATTCTTCTCTGTACTTTGAGCTTAGTAGAAATCAGACAAAGGTTTGGTCAAAATTATTTGCTATGATGCATTAATTGGGGAACATTTTCAAATTCCTTAATTTTCTCCTGCAAGATACTTTATATTTTATTGCATTTAAAATCCAATTGTTGAATTAAAAAATTTACACAAATTAGTTTGTGTTATTAGAAAAGGAAGAAAATTTGACATATGTAATGGCATTTAAGACTCTTAATAAAGATGAGAGAGATTCCTTTAAGAGTTTGGAGGTTTTAATAAAAGTTGAATTGATCATACAGGAGAACAGCACAGATCACAGTGAATGCCGAATGCTGCCCCCCTCCTAACTCCCTAACTACCTACTACCCCACTACCTAACTCCCTCACAAGCTCATATGAAAATAAGTATTTATAAAGTTCAGCAACCTTGCCTCTATAACTTTGAAGACAAAACTATTAATCTCAGGGTGGGGATATCTCCGGAAGAAGACATCTGGCACTCTATTAGCTGTGAAATAAGTCGACTTTGTGACATATAACAAAAAAATGGCATTAGCTTGGGTTTATATGTAACACAACAACACAATAAGAGAAAACTCGGATAAAACTATGTTTGTATCAGAAAGAATCATATTTATCTCAGGCAGATGATGACCTTCTCTAGCTCGAATTAATCAAACACCTGTTGTCTGCACCGTTATACAAGTCTTTTTTTTTAATAATTCTCATAAAGGATTAATCATAATAATAAATTTCTCGATCACAACATATTAAAATTAGAATTGAATAAACCCAACAGACTGCTAAGCAAATCAGTATTGGCCAGCAATCGGCCACTGCACTGTTCTCTTTGACAGATAATTCTAAATGTCCTTCTATAAAGTGTCTAAAGATTGATTTGTTTATTTAATGAGAGATATAAGGATATTTTTCTAGTGATTGAAATTTACTACTAGAAAAATATTCAGGCATCTGTAGTATGTATAGTAGTAGAAAGTACTAAACAAGAGCGTTCGTTTTCATGCCTCTGGGTGTGAGAGCTTTTTCATATAGCTTATTCATCCAAATAAAAAGCATTAAGAATTATACACAGTGCTTATTTGAAAAAAAAGCCTGCTTCTCCAAACAGAGTAGCAGTTTTCTGTTTCTGCACAGGCTTTTAGTGGCAAAGAATGAGGCAGTAATCAGGAAGAAAATGATTTGATGGCAGCAGATGAGAATGCAGATACTAGAAGAAGCCATGGTTGCTATAGGGCTAAAACCTCTGGGCTTGCAAGTTAGCAGTGATCCCGAGCTGAACATCCCACTAGCGGTGACTAAAACCAAGACACAATGAGTAGAAACTCTAACTGCACTGCATGGAAAGGGGCTTCATTCAATCTGCCCCTTCATCACCTGGGAGACAACCCCAAAGGAGACACAAGAACATCCTTTACCCCTCTTTTTTCCTATCATGTTTTCTGCCACAAGTACCCATCAGTCAGTCACAGCTCCTGCTCCTTGCCTGTGTGCCTAACCACCCACACATCCTGCCACACAGTCGCTCGCTCTTCCAGTTAAACCACAGACAGCCAAACAAAATCAATCTTTACTGAGTCTCTAGCTTTAATAATGCCAGTTGTTTCTTATTGACTCTAACATGATCAGCTGCCACAGAACTTCGCATCGACGTAACTCAGGCTTCGGGTCCATCTCTATGCTTATCTCTAACACATACACACAAACGGCATCGGTAAGCAACCAGAGCAACGTCTGACTGAATCATCATGGGATCATCAGACACACTATCCAATGTGCATACCTTCTATTTTGTTTTTCATTTGAAACTCTTTGAGCTTTCCACACACTCACACACACACACACACACACATGAAGCACACACAAACATGCTAATACACAGAAAGCTTGGGCTGCATGAAGAGTCTGAAAAACTTCCCGGAGGTGAAACTTTCTGCCAGTTCTTGAAATAAACCCTTTTAGCACCCTGCGGTCTGTTGGGCTGCTGGTCCGTCAGAACTCTCACACAGAGTGGAGGGGCTATTGGCATTCACTTCCCTGTGGGGATCTGAGTCGATACAAACCTCTTAAAAATCAAAATGCTGTGTGTGTTTCTTCGTATAAGCTGTTTGTGTGTGTTCCAGATGGAAAAATAAGGGGGGGGCTGCCACAACTCAATAGCAATTTTATCCATCTCTGAGTAGTTATCTAAAAGATATCGTGTTATTCTGAGAAGCTTCAGTTAGAAATAAGTGTTGGTGAGTATGCACAGGTGGTGGGAGCATTGCATTAGCGTGAAACATGCTTGCAAGTGTTGCATCTGTATGGTTTTTTTTTTTTTATGTGCTGAAGGTAATCATGGTGTGCTTAGGCAGAGTCCCGCCCTATCAGAGCCCAGCCTCTCAGCACCATCCATCATAGTGTGGCTGCTAATGATACCAATACATACAGCAGCACACAGGGACTGGAAACCAGGGGAGAGGTGTGGAAGGAAAAAAAAAAATGAGGTGCACACAGGATGAGAAAAAAAAGAGTTTAGAGAAAGGTGCAGCATGAAAACGACTGAAAATAGGAGCTGAGAAAAATAAGGAACTCCAGTATATTAGGTTTAATCTATTCTAGTTTTTAGAATGATTACTGTCATGACGTGTAACTGGAGATGCAACAAAAAAGTCTGCTTCTAACCCCAATTAGACAATTTTAAGCCTGAACAGCCTTTATTGGTAATTGGCTGTTCAAAAAAAAATATATACAAACAATCCAATCTTTTTTCTATTCAGCGAACGCACCATGACAAGCCCTTTCAGGTTTTGCTGAAAACACTCTTCTGAGTTGAACCAGGCACTGAGTCAGAGAGACTCAGCTAGCCATTTGTGGGTTCAGTGTTTCAAAATCAGATTATAAATAACTACATCTTTCATGCCTTAGAAAAATGTTTGGAGGGATTAATTGTCAGATGATAGCAGGAAGAGCAATGTGACTGATTCTGCCAGTCATGGAACATGCTGGATTAGGAAATCTGAGGCTTTTGGAAATATCAGAGTTAGGGTAAGGGTCTTCGTAATTTATGGGCAATAGATACTTATAAATACTTAGTATGTTATTTAAGCAACTAAAAAGACCGGAAAATTTAAACTCCTTGAAGCACGTTATGTTTGTTTTGAAACACTAGTGATATCTTGTTTAGCTGCAGAGTTGTAACTGACACACTCTCTCTCTCTCTCTCACTCTAACACACTAACACTGTCTTCTACTAATGGAAATAATTAATAACCATTTATCACGGAAACTATTAAAGCTCCCTTGTAATTAAAACGAATCTACAAATAATTCAACAATCTGATCCATAACCGTGCATCATAGTTTTGTTTTGTTTTTCCTCTGGAGTATTAAGTTAAAAAACATATGTTTATCCCAAAAGGATATTCGTCCCAATGCCTAGAGAATTTTACTAATGCATATGCGGTGATATAGAAAGCTCTTGAAATTTAAGCTCTGTGCAAGAAATATATGTTCTAATTTACTGTGAACAGCTTCTGCTTGAGATAGTTAATTTTTACATTAATCTAGAAAGTAGCATTTTTTGGGGTTTAATTTATAGTTCATAAAAAATAGAATCAGGCAGGTCAGAACATTAGCTACAAAATCTATTGTTGTCAAACGATCTGATCAGTGCATCTCTAATCTTAACATCAACATGAAGACATGAAGATTGAAGAGACATTGAAGTGAAAAAGAGGAGGTGATGCCGGGAGAGAAGGCAACCAGGGTGCAACCAGCATGAAGAGGAAAGGAAATGTGCTGTCACAAGCTGAGTGGAAGTGCGACGGTGTGACTGGAATGGGCAATCTGATTTTTTTGGTTCTTTACTCCGAGCACACATCTAAGCACTAGCTCACAAAAAAGTCACATTGCAAACAAATGAATAAATGCACAACAAACTAAGAGTACAGTGAGTATTCTATGTGAACTAATAGGCAACTTAGAGCAAAATGACTGCTACCATTAGATGTAAGTTAAAACACAATTTCACACAATTCAAAACAATGAGATACAAGTGTGAGCATTTGAACATTGGAGTTCATCTCCAGAGTTGACTGCAACACTAATTCTGCAAGTCTTCAGATTCTTCAAGATGGAGAGGATGACATTTTAGCAGAAACAGCAGAGAAAGGAGTTCATACCTTAAGCAACCCTCTAAAAACAGTAGTTCTAAAACAGGTTTTTATCTGCTTAAATGTGGCTAAACATAAAACATGCTTAATTGATATCCAACTCCTGCAAGAGCAGTTACTTAACAGGAAATGCATCTGTCAGTATAGGAGTAACGACTAGGGAAGGACATTTCTTGGCCCAATTTTTTCTTTCTTTTATAATTAAAAACTAATTTGTCTGAAAATTAAAATTACACATTATTAAAGATGGATTTTGATAAACCATGAAAAATGCACCTTGGAATATAGCAGCATATTTTTTAATCATATGATTAATTTTCACTGAAACATGGTTGACTGAGATCACTGTCAAAAAACTGGTAATGTGCCGGAACAAAGTTAGAGATTCATATTGATGATTCCAATTTTGCTGGGTGTATTTTTAAGTGGGGGTAAAATGGATACATGGATTTTAATTTGACCCTTTTACCTTAATTCAGTAGCCTATATGTTGTTTAAGAAAAACTACAATGCTGTAATATTAGCTGATTCTCTGGAAGTGGATTGTTGCTCCCAATCCGGATTTCGCTTTTCTAATCCTGCGTATTTGATAGAAAAAAATGTGACCATAAAATTAAAACTGCTGTCACTCTATTTGTCATCTTACCACATATTTTGGCATATCAAAAGAAGACTATAAACAAAGGGTCAAAATGCAAAGAAATTAAGACATTTTCGCAAAAAAGAAGTCTCGGAGTACAAATTTCATTACTTGTTGCATTATCTTTAAAGTTTGTTCTTTTGGACCTTTGTTTTCCCAATGAAAATAAGAATGAAAATAGTTAGCTTTAACACCCAACAACAAAAGGCCTTCTGAAAACTACAGCAGGAATACATGTTGAGGGGCTAAGTTTTGTTTGGAACTGGAATCAACTAATATACATGTTGTGTGGTCAAACAATAAAGTATAGAACTAAACCAATGTAAGTAAAATGACAGAGGCCAGGTAGCAAATCCTATAAACATCTAGTCCTGGTAATAGTGAATTAGGCCAACACTTCGTTTGATGATATTGGGTTAAAATACTGCTCTGTACACAACCTCAGGAACACTAAGTAGTTAAATATTTGTTGGCGTAGTTGTTCAGAGGAACAGACCACCTACTCCAAATGCACAGAGTTGAAGAGTCAGTCACATTAAGGATTCAACATTCAAAGGTAAGAAAATATTTAATGGTCTAGACAAAGTGTCTGGATGGCAAAGCATGAGATTCCTAAAAAAAATTGCACTTTTGTAGCTTTGACTCCTATATGAAGCTTTCTATGATAAATGAATGAATTAATGCTTTATTTGAGAAAATTAAAAGAAATGCAAAAAGTATAAATATTATCTTCATCTAGTCAAAACAAGCAGGACAAAGCTTTGGAATTTTTTGCATTTTATTTTCAAAATTTCTTGAGCACCAACTCCAGCAGAATTATTTTTTTTCTAAGTACACATTATCTTAACACATTTTTACATTTGTTTCTTTATATAAATTACTAATTAACTATTCTTATACAGCCATTAAGAGAAAGGAAAAAATATTGTTTCTCTAAGTTATATGTTGCAGGTTAAATCATGTAAACTGCAGTATCAGATGCTGAGAAAAAGCCAATGCTGAAGCTTTACTTACAGCACCGTCCTCCACCTTCTTTATTAAACAGCTGTCTACAGCTGTTAAGACAATAACTACTAATACATTTACATGCAAAAAAAAGTCTCATTAAGGAAACATCTCAATAAATCCAGTCGTCTACCATAAGAGAAAAAACCTGGAGAGGATCTTCTCATTATACGCCACTATTTCATATTTGAACTCCTCGAGCAAGAGGAAGGCCAATTGAGCGTTTAAATTAGTCTATCCGATGCCTCCAACGGCTAAGGGAAAATTCTGAATTATATGCTAATAGACAGCAGATTATGATTTATAGCTGGGGGCACCTAACCAGCTTCACTCACTCCCACACACTAAAACCTTTTATTCCATGATTACAGAGGACAAAATGATGATGTAGATCTCAAAAGCAGAAAGGGCTTTGGAGACCCTTACAATGTCTTGATGAGATGAGCATTAAGAAAAATTTCTTTTTTCTAAGGAGGTGAATTTGGCATTGAGATTAAAAATAAAAGAAGTGGATATATTTGAAGTTGAACAATGTAGTATCTTCTCAAGAAAGTAGGTTGCAGGTGAGGAAGTCCTCTTATTCTGTCCTCTTTTTCTTCTGGCCTTTATCTTTCTCCCCACCTCATCCGTCATCGTAGCATAGCACAGCCAGGTGCAGCACCTCTGACCTCCAACCCCCCACCACAATCTCCTGTTTTGCGATCTCCTCGAAGTCTTCATGAAAAATGTAATTCCAGCCGTTTCCTTTGTCTTCCTCCCTCTGTGTTGCTTTCTATGATTGCTCATCTTTCTTCATTGCTCTACCTGCCTCTCTCCCAGGGCTTCCCATCTGTACCGTAACAGGTGTGCTGTGTATATGAATGATGTGTTTGTTACCTGTAGCGCTGCCTGCAGCCAAAGTCTGCATTGAGAATTGCAGCTTCTGCCTATCTGCCGCCTGACTTACTAGCTACTGCTCCTCTCTCCTTGTCCTGCTTCCCTGTCGGCTGTTTCAGATGCCAACAAGAGAGGAGAAGAGTAGCAGTGGAATGTTTTAGGGAAGCAGAAGCAAGCTGTTACGCATTTGTACTGCGTCTGAAAGAGCCTTTACCAGCCGTGCTGGGGCGGTGTTTTCAGTTTGGCTAATTAGTCCCACCAGCCTATGAGTTTGCATACAAACATTAGGCCATATGGATGTGTGTGAGTGTGTTTGTATATGTGTGTGTGATGCCCAATGGCCCATCTTATTAGTCTCACAGGTGAGTGATTAAATGCTCCACAACACCTGGAAATGTTCATCCTTCCATTTCTGAGGCTGTAAATATTCACAGCTATACACACCTGAGTACTTTTCCGGATCAACTCCCACATACAAACAATGGAGCTGATTGTCGGGAAACTTTTTGATAGGGAATTACTACTGGCTCCACATCAGGGGGGAATCTAGACCTAAAGCTTTGCTGGGGCACAGGCCGTCAACTCCTAAGACCTGAAAAATTTACATTTGCGCGCAATATGAAAAAAATGGCTAGCCTAGGGGTACAAGCTTCAAAATCATTATTGTCACTGTGATATTGTAGGCTATATTAAACCACTGGTAAAGATACAAAGAAAGATTAATGAGTATAATATAATGATATATATTTGCACATGCACACCTCAAAAATTTACAAGCAACACCCTCTTACTGCAACCATTTAAGATTAGAAAGAGTCAGATTCTTTACTACCCAAACCTCAGTGCGTTTTTAAAACGAGTAGTTCAGGAATACAAAGTAACTAACAAACAAAACAAAAAAAAGTATCTTTCTTTTATATAATACAGGATGCTCCCTTCTCAGGAGAAGCTGTTGTGCATTATTAGGCTAAGAACCTCTACCAAGATGGTAACATCCAACATGCAAATAGCCTATTGCTTTACAAGCTGTGTGGAGCACAGCATAACAGATTAGGTTTGATAGAACAACATGGACTAAAAAGGCACTAAACAAGGTTTAACCTGGAAAATGTTATAAAACAAAGCTGTTAATACAAAGCCTTCATACTTACTTTTGGTGATAATTTGAAAATGTAGCCTATAATAATCTACACAGAGTCAGAGTAGGCTACTCTGACTCTGTGTATGTTATTATAGGCTATATTATAGGCAAATTATCATCTATAGGCTAATCTGACTCTATGTAAATTATTATAGGCTACATAATAGGCAAATTATCAAATTATTAACGTATCACATATAGGCTACATTTGCAAACGCAACAAACTTATTTAAATTTGCTATTAAACCATTGATAAAATCACAGTACTCGCTGTTACCAGCATAAATGTTAATGTTACCATTAATGTGGATAATTATTATACCTCCCTCATCCTCCTCATCTCTCCTCTCTGTTCCTCTCCCTAAGCTTCTGTTCAGGAAGAATTTTCTTATGTCCATCTCTAAATAGTTTATCAGAAGGCTATGTTTAGTTTTACAGTAGGACAGCTTCACAAACAGTATAGGCTACTTTTAGAGGACTCTCTCTACAGTATACGTATAAATCATTATTAATCGTCCGCATGTGTGCATGCAGCCTACGCATGGTGTGAATGTGTGCGTTGTCCACGTTTACCTATAGACGGTCAAATTGCGCTCAACACTTCTCCCTACTGGTTACTCTTAATAGCGTTTGTAAAAAGTATGCCGTTCGGTTCTTGTCTGACCTTTGAAAGCCAATAAACATTTTAAACCAGGTTGTAACTGACACACTCTCACAATCCAGGTTTTTTATGAGCCCAGCGTTATCTCAGGAAGAATATGTAGCCATAGAAAGTTTAAAACAATGGGGCACCAGGCATTAAAGTTGTTTTTAAAGTATCTAAAGTCCAATGCTTTTCAATGGGGGCCTAGCGGTCAAATGGAGGTACTACAGCAAGGGAGGAGCAATGGCGGCCTCCATGGCATGCGGTCAAAAAGCAGAGCAGCCAGCGGCCATTGTTTTCTACACTGCGCGTAGCAGTGAAATCGGTCCTGGCTTAAACACTTTCCTCTCATTAAACATTCCGGAAGTTTTCTGGGCTATTCACAGGGGTATATTCAAAATTCATATCATAACGAAATTAACACCGGTTTTCGGTATGAACCGTATACAGCCCAGGCCTAGTATTTTCACCACCACCATTACATGAGAAAGTACAGCCAGATCACATCCAACTTCTCTAAAACCTCTGGTATTGTTATCATTACCAGTTCTAATGCTAATCTGAAGGACAGTATTGATTACATAGGGTCTGCATCATGCGGTTCATACCCCTTGTTTGTACCCATGTTGCCACTTTATACCTTCCTACCTATTTTTATACCAATAAACAAACCATTATGTATGAATGTAGACCATTATACAATTGAATGTCAGTATTTATTTATAGTTAGGTATTTTGAGGACAATAAAATACTCATTTATCACAATTAAATGTTTCTTGTATATTATTTACTGAACACTTTGATGTACCTTGGATTTATGTGTACAGTTACACCCCCAATTGGCACATTTTGTATTTGTCTGTAAACTGAGAAACAGTGTAATAATGGGTTAGTGATGAGTATCTCCCGTAAAGACTGATCAAGTATAGACTAACTTTATTAAAAACCAATCCATCTGGGTTTACATACTGATCATGGTAAAGAAATCATAATTTCCTTTCTGGTATACAGGAAGGTGGTACAATTTAACAACGTAAAGGACGTTTGTATCATTTTAATGGTTCCAATAAAATACACCGTGGGTGTGTCAACTATGTAGTTGTTGCTTGTAGTTAACAAGCAAGCACTTTAACCTTTAACCCTACTTGGTCACACTTGTCAAAGAATTAAAAACAGACCTCCACTTTCCCTCAATGCATAAATTACTAGAATTTTAGCTTTGGGTGTCAAATTATCGTGTTAATTATGATAAATTAATTACACCATTTTTAGTGTGCTATGTTTTTCAGTCGCAATAATCTATTTTTTAATCTTTAATTTAGGGATGCACCGATATCGATACTGGTATCGGGTATCAGGGCTGATACCGTTCTTATGTACTGTACGTAAGTATGTATGGTTAAACCTACATGAATTGATACTTAAAATGTGGAAACTCTGCAAATAATTTAATAGAACTTTTTTTTCACTTCATTTTTATTAATATTTTATTTATTATCTAATTCACTATCATTTGTTGTAACAAGCAAAGTAGAAAATAAAACCAGTCTTCCAATTTATTGCATTTTTTGTGTGGTAGAAGTATCGGTATTGGCACTTGGTATTAGCAAATACTTAAATCCAAGTATCTGTATTGTATCAGTGTCAAAAAAAGTTGTATTGTTGCATCCCTACTTTAATTTCCATTGTTTCCGTATGCTAGTTGTATTTAAATGAAATCCGCTTTTATGCTTTAGGCTTCTTATGCTTGAGTTGTTAGGGGTTAACCGCAACCCTGAAGTGGAGATCAAAGGCTGTAAACTTATCATAACCTGACTGCTTTCTATTATAGAATAGAGGGCGAGGTGAAGAGGAGCAGGGAGTTGCAGACAGTCTACTCAACTTAGATACATTGAGCAAGTTTTTAGACACCACTAGGGAATCTATTTCAAAAATAAAAGTGAAAAGCAACAAATTTAGCAGCTTGTAATGGGGTTACTGGAGACATTTGGGTGAAGCATACATTTTTACTCTTCTCACCAAGCAGCGGGGCGCTCTCTATCTCAGACCGCTCACAGATAAAGAAGGCAACCAGTCTGCACCGCAAGCTGCAGCTCAACCTGGTCCAAATGTATGGCAAGCCATTGTTATAAAAAATAAGGCGTATATTACATGTTGTTTTAGCCAGTAATATAGCTGGACTCAGAGCAGTGCACTATGTTTCCTAATGAACTGGCCATGCTCAAAGCATAAGGTTGCAGTTGCCACTTGGGACTACTCACAAGACAACAGAATGTAAATGCTTGGACTGCATCTCTTCAAGTCTGTGAAATACAATAAATGACGTCATAAAACTTTTTAAATTATATATATATCAAACCTTTGTTTTAACATACTAGTGTATTAAAATTAAATGAAACTACCTCAAGATGAGGGTTTATCTCAGCAATTATGAGGTGAAATAAAAAACTAGTTAATTACATAATTAATTAATCTCAAAGTTTTTAAAATCTCATGACATCAAATTTTTAGCTAATTTCAATATCTGTTTGTGTGTGTGTGTGGGGGGGGGAGTAAAAATGTAGGCCAGATGGTTTGTTCAACAACAAGTCTATAATGACTGTGAAGAGTAAAGTTTCAGGAAATAAAGTAATAATCTCTTTAGCTTTAGGAACCCACTTGTGAGTGTTTTCGTTTTCCAAACTCAATGCTCATTTGTGTACCTCAGACTCAGTTTGCAGTACAAGCTTTAATTAATACTCACTGAGCAAAACTAGGGATGCTCGCCAGTTTTCACAAGAGGGTTCTCTGATAAATGTTCTCATCAGTTCTCGTCATTTCATAATTTATTAGCTTCCTGTTTTAAATGGTTTAAATTACCAGGCTCTGATCTCATTTGTTCACAAGTTAAATATAAAGGGCAGGAAGCCACAGGAATCGACATTTTCAAAATAAAATAATATACATATATCTGATCTTAATTGCTGTTTTTATGTAACTTTTTTTTTCTTTTGTTGCTATGAAAATTAAAGTCAACAGAAAAGTCTGAGAGCTGAGTAATTATGATACCAAAATAATCTCTTTCAAAATTAATAAACATGTGTGATAACCAGTTATTCACAAGAATTGGCCAATTACCAGGATCAAAGTTAAGTATTATCAGTAAATGTTAGTTGTTAAATTAAATCAAAGGAAGTACAACAGATGCCAGAAGCAATTTAAATACAGAAAAATATATTTTTTAATGAATTTTCTTTGACATCTCTGGACATCCCGTGGTTCATTTAGACAGCAAAAGAGCAGTCCTCCTTTATGGGTATCCATAATATTCCCACAAATGAGTCTTCAATTGCTTGGATATAAAGGAGTCCCATTGGTGGCTGTCTCTTGTTGTGCTTCTGCCATGATTTGTTTGTCTATCGTTTTTCTATTCCATTTGTCCTATTGTTACTGTCTGTGTGGGTCACACTATATGTAATTATATGTTATATGTCTTTGATTATGGAATTTGTGTGTGTGTGTTTGGAAGGGGGTTGAAGGGATGTGGGGTGCTGACGGTGGAGGGAACGCCTTAATGGTTAAGGTTAACCATGCTGTTTCACACTGTGGTTAATATTCAAACTGGTTAATCAATGCAAGATTTCATGTGTTATTTTATAGTTTTATTATGTATTAATTTTAGTTTCAGCTAAGTTCTCAAATATTTTTCAGATTGTAAAAATGGTATTATGAGACTATTTTTGTGTGTGCAAACAGCCAAAAAAGTACAAACTTCTTTTAATCTGAAAATAAGAAAGAATTCTGCAAAGATTTTAACTTACTACAGCATTAATCATTAAGATTTACTTTAATGGGAAAAAGTTGTGAATGTGAGGAAAGTAAAGAGCAAGTCCTTTGGGACACTGCTGGGGTTATAGGTTTGAGGGAATGGCATTATTGCCCGTGTAACTCTGAAATATAAAGCTAGAGGTATCCAAGCATGTAATCAATTTAACACCTAAAGTCACAGTATGAGACTGCATGTTGTGCAGAAAAGCCACAGAGGAAAAACAGCATCACCTTGCTTCTTATTTAATAAACCATGCTGGCAGCAGTAGGGCAGGCATATGGTCAGGTGCATGTTTCTACAGGGATATTATTACAACATTTGTGTTCCTGAGGGCTGACAATTGATGAAAGTCACCAGTGTATCTAATAAATAGTAGAGGTCAATCAAGTCTCATGAGGAGGTTTAGATGCTCAACTGACAGACAACATGAGCTTCAAATACTATTTTTAGTCCAAAATTACATTCACCCCTCAGGACTCTGTTTATCAGAAAGGGGATTCCTAAATTGTTCTCCCATGAGAGGTACGGTTCAAGGCAGCGTGAATGACTTGCAGTAAGAACTCACTCAAGGGGTTGATTCGTAGCAAGAGCCAAAGCAAGAGTCCGTTTTCTCTGGGCGACTGGAGACTCTCGAGAGACAGCAGCCAGAGAAAGAGGCGACAAAAGTCTCATTGCCGACTTAAAAAAAACATTCAGTGTTCACACAAACCGCACACGAAGGAGGCTGAAGGTGAAGACTGGGATGGGTGAGTAGGGCAGATCACATAAACTAATTACACATATGAACTTGGTAGGGCCCACCAGTCAATCAGAACCATTTCTCACCTCACTTCTCTCACAACTCTCACTTCCTCCTACTCCATCTTTTTTTCTCGTTCATCTTGTTACTTTCAGCCATCTCCAAGTCACATCGAATTAGGATATTCTTTTCCTTTATACATGATATCTCACATTTATTGATACTTTTACGTCTTACCCAAGAGTCATCTGAATTCATAAGATATACTTTATGACCTAAAACAGTTTAGAGAAGCTGATTCTGAAAAAGACTTGATAGCAAAGCATCTATTCAGTACTGTAGAAAATGTGAAGTGAATGACACTTCCTTGAAATGTATGATCTCTTTCTGTGCTATAAATTATCTGATATATTAAATAAGACAATCATCTCATATGTTTGTAGCTTCTAATAAAAATACCCACACATGTGAAAACAAATAAATAAAAATGGTCCTTAATCCGTTTATAGACGTTTTACTATACCAAAAAATAGAGGACAAATAAATGCCACGTTGAGTTTCCTTTATTTTCATGACTACATTGTAGAGTCTCGGTTAAGGGCATCAAAACCATAAATGAACACATAATGTATGGAATTATTGTTTGTACTTAAACAAAAAGGGTGGAATAACTGAACACTTGTATTATATTTTAGATTCCTCACAGTAGCCATCCTTTGTTCTGATTACTGCTTTGCATTCTCTTGAGCTTCAAGGGGTAGTCACCAAAAAAGCTTTTCCAACAGTCTTGAAGGAGTTCCCAGAGATGCTTAGTACTTGTTGGCCCTTTTACCGTCACTCTGCGGTTGAACTTACCCCAAATCATCTTGATTGGGTTCAGGTCCAATGACTTTGGAGGCCAGGTTATTTCACAATTTTTGGGAAAGTACTATAGAATTATGTGTGTTCATTCATAGTTTTGTTGCCTTTAGTGAAAATATACAATGGTAATAGTAATGAAAATCAAGAAAACGCACTGAATGAGAAGGTGTGTCCAAACTTTTAGCCTGAACTGTATATTGTCTATTTACAATTTGATTGTGTGCAAGCTCATACATAGAAACTAGGTCTGCCAAAAACGATTCTTCTGATAATCAACTAATCACCAATTGTTTTGCAGGTTAGTTGACTAATCAAATCATGTGTAAATGGTATCTTATAGCAGCAGCATTAAGCTGCTCTAACATAACCATCAGTAACATCTAGCTTGAAGTGAATCTCAAAGTACTATGTGTTATCTAAAACACTGACAATTAAGATGATAGCTCCTTTAACTTGTATGAACTAATTATAAAACATTAGCGTTACAGCAGACACATGGCACCTGTTTTTTTTTTCTTCACTTGGCAGCTGTCTAGGGTAATGAAATTATCATAACTACTGTTGATACAGCTATCAATATAAGTAATACAACTGCGTCTTTGTGGTATATGCTGGATTAACAAATCTTGGTAGCCTTTTGGACATGTCAGTTAAATTAAAGATCTACACTTCTTAAGGAATAATCAAGAGGATGGGTTTTGAAAGGTGGTAAAGCTAACAACGGTAATCGCTAATTAAGGATGCAAAATGTTTTTAAGTTTGAAAAAAAAATCATATTTTAATAGGGACTGCTACCGCTGTTCTCTCTCACATAGTGTGACATCACCTCTGATCCTAACAGGGTGCGATTTGCTGGGGGGGTTGAGGGGGATTACCCCCCCCCCCAAAAAATGTAAAAAAAATCAGACAGTATGTCTGTCTTGCCTCTGGGATGCATGGAGCTGGTGGTGCAGCATAATTACAACCCACAGATATGAGTTACTCAGTTACCTGTTCATACTATATCCACTTTTGAATGTGAGTCTTTATTGAACGTAACATCGATGTCTGCAAAGCATGCTGGAGTATTTGCTCATAAAGAAAGTGTATAAGATCATGGAATACTAGTCATTTCGGATAGTGATTCTATGAAAATTGCACCATTGGATGCACTGTTAAAAAAAATCCACATACATTTTTCAGCCTACTTGGTGGGGACAAAACAGTAATTTATTAAAAATGTCTGGGACATGTCCCCACCTAATGACTCATATGTCTATACTTTCCTGCAATACCCCAAATCCGTGCACGGGGTTTAATAAGCCAAGGGTACTGATCTTTAAACCTGAAAATAATTTCTGAACCTCACCCTGCCGTGGTTCCTGTGGTCCAGAGATGAGCATTTTTCCCCACAGAAAAATAGAGTTGTGGGTGTGAGAGGATGGACAATGTGCTGCTGATGCTGCCATGTGGAAAAAATAATCTCACCTGTTATGACTGAATAAGTCAAGTGGATTCTTATCTTTAATTTTATTCATCTTAATATATTTTACGTCAACAATATTTTTTTTGTGTGTGTAAGTTTTGAAAGGGTAAACATATGTGCAAGATGTCCTGCAGTCAGCATGCACAAACCTGATAGTATTTTTATGAATAAAAAGTTGTTTTTTTAAATCCCCCCTGTGCTTTTTTTACAAATCGCACCCTGGATCCTAATATAAATAATTCATGACCGATCACAGCAGGAAGGCTTGAAAGAAAATGTACTGATCTGAATCAGCTGAAAATTAGTGCTGACAATTAAAAAAAACAGAGATTACTAACCAGCCACAAAACACTGATGGTTGTCTTGCTATGAATGGTGTATTATTAGGTGTTTTGGCACTGGCAGTTTTTGCAAAAGACAATACTTGCCCGAAACCACTTTCATTTTATCAATGTTTTGTTATGAGTTGTAGGCAATATTCCTCTGTGAGTTTAGAACGCCTCAGAGGTGCTAGGTTTCTGTTTTTTTTTTACAGATTTATAATCCAATTTACACTAACCGGCGATTTCAGTGACGTTGCAGCCGGCATTACAGCTGTAGTCTGCGTAGGTTGCAGAAAGGAAGCCTGTAGAAGCTGAACTTAGGGTTGTGCAGTTTGGAAACACGCAAACACGGACCATGTTGATATCTGCCATAGTAAGTTCTCTACCTGACAACCGTAGAGCACAGAGTGAAAGTCCTGCTTAGAGTACAACTGGGATGGAGCAAGTCAGTGACATAATTGTAATCGCGCCACAGTGTAGTTGTATTAAATCACCCCAGAACCAAAAAAATTAATACTTCTAAGAGGTTCTGAACTCAGAGAGTAGTTCTAATGATTAATAACAAAACATTGGTTAAATAAAGGAGTTTGTTGGCAGATAATCCCTTATTACAAGTGGCAAATCCATCCATCCATCTTCTTAACCACCAGGACGCCAGTCTGTTGCAGGGCCAACACAGAGAGACAGACAACCATTCACACTCACAGGGACAATTTTAGAGTGTCAATTCACCTATCATGCATTTTTGGACTGTGGGAGGAAGCCGGAGTACGGAGAGAACCCACGCATACAGGGGAGAACATGCAAACTCATGCAGAAAGACCCTGGGCCGGGATACGAACCCACGACCTTCTTGCTGCAAGGCAACAGCGCTAACCACTGCGCCACCGTGCAGCCCAAGTGGCAAATCTCCTGCCCCAATTAACTCCTATTATATGGATATTCACTGATTACGGCTGGATATAAAATTCTCCTGAAGGACTCCAAGAAGTTCCAAACTTGTCTGGATGACTAAATGAACATAAAATTTTCTAAAAATACGGTCCAGGTTGAAAAAAAATGGACTTCCCCTTTAAGCAGTGTCCAAATTCTTATTTAGCGCTGTTAAAAAAATTGTTGAGGCACATCCAACTTTGTTATGCAAAATAATCTCCTCTACCTCATATGCTGCCACAGCTAAATGAAATGTAACTTTTTTAATTCACTGGCTAGAAAAACAGTTAGTTCCAAGCACCCAACAGGCCGTCACATCAAACGTCCTCTCTATTAAGGGATTTCATTCCCATGTATACTCAGAATAACTTAATGTAGTATTAAGCTGCTTTTGCTTAACATGAATAAATAGCTCAGGCAAATTTTCATTTCCTGTAAATGCCTCTCAACTAAATACATACTTAAACTGTAAATCTCTAAAGCTAAATCTACAGCACAAAGCCACAATAAGTGGCTCGGGGATGATCTGAGCTGAAAATTCAGAGCAGTTCAGAGAGGACTTTTGCATTTGATCTGTATTTCTAATGTGTATTTATGCATCTGCTGGTCAAATCCTCTTATACGCCTGCCTGTAAACAACATTAACAAGTAGAAGGAAGACTCTGGGGAGGTGCTGTAGAAAAACATCATTGTAAATTACTGTGCTAACAAGCTTTGTTTATAAAATGCTTTTATTGTCCAAAACAGAGCTTCAGACAAGGTGTGTGAATGCTTCAGGGCATTATTTCAGAGCAGTTTACAGAGACAGCTCTCCAAGCCAAAACATAAACAGCAAGTTAACACTTTACCCTTACTTTTAACATTTAGTCAGAGACTGCAAAACTCTGAAAATTATAATCTAATGCAAAATAAGAAATGTAGTCTTTAATATTGTGGTTGTAAGAATCTGCTTCTGGGCTCTTTATTTAAATTTGCTGGAGGCCAAAGAGAGCTGAACTGTAGCCTATATTAGTTTTTTTTGTTTTTGTTATGTTGTAGTGATCTGCACCTTTAGCTCACACACAAGTCTTTACCCTCACCAACGGGCCATATGCCCCAGGCTGTGCTCGCCACGTCTCGCTCCAACACATGCATTTTCTATGGTTGTAACAGTAGCTGCATGCAATGTGTCAATGTGTTTGTACATGTGTGTGTCTGTTGTGATGGTGGCACGTCTGTCATAAGGCACTGCATGCAGTATTTGGGGTTATTTAGAACACTTAGGATCAAAATGCAGCAGTCAAAGGCCAAAATACCTGAGCCTCAACTGGACTGGATCAACACAAACGCTATTCATCTGCAAAGGAAGGTTTAAACACTTTGCCTGAAAAAAGGCAACTTTTATGGCGGATTCTGCTTTTTAATTCTGAGAATCAAGCCCATTACCTCAAATTTTGAGCAGCTCTGATATGGTTTGTTACAGAAAAAAAATGAAAATAATCTCAAAGTAAAATTCAGCAGAAGGTCGCCCTGACGTAGTAGGCTAAAATAGTGGCGGAGCCAAAACGTGGAAAATGGGTGTGCCTGGAAAAATCTGGATAGGCCTGATTAATTTTAAAGTGCATATTAAATGTACATACTGTATGTGCACGTAAAAATTATGTTATAATAAAAACTGTCAGACCACTGTTAAATATTCTATGATACAAATAACATTGTGACATCACCCAGGGCACAAGTCATTGGAGAAAGAAGCTGTTGTAATCCTTGTGTCACTAACACCACACAACCATAAGCAGACAGGTTTCTTAACAGGTTGCACAGTAGGAGGACAACAACTATTTGGTATCAGACACTTGATTCTGGTGCACCTTGATCTCTATCACGGTGAACAGACAAATACTACCAAACACTGCCAATAACATAACTGGCAGACAGTTAAAGAACATGACTACATTGAAACACAAATCTATAACATAAAACCAGAGAATTTGTACAATAAACATGAATCCACTACCCATAATCCTTTGCGGCACCCAACTGTTCTCCTGAGCGGCCTGTTCTGCTCTGATACGCCACAATATCTATAGAACTATCAAAAAGTGACTATATTACAGTAGATACTTATTCCATAACTGGATGTCTGTTAAATTTCAATGTTAAGGACAGAAGGAGAAAAAGAGGAAAGACGACAGAGATTGCATGAATGTAGGCAACTTTATGATGCCTTATTGTTTTGCTGCTGTACAACGATACTTTTTTTCTCCGTTTATTTGACCAATTCCACAAAACTTTACACTTCTGTACATCGGAGACAGAGAGCTCAAATAACAGACTGGGTGGGTGTTAGGTATGGAACCAGGATATTTTCTCTGCAGTACTTTAATAGTTGTGTAGTGTCAGTAAGCAGTTGCAAATTTGGTTTTTATACAAAACACCAAATTACAACTTCATCAAGCAAAGTAACAGGAAAGTTTTTTTGTATGATTATAATTAATACTAGATATAAAAGTTACTGTATTTTTATTACACTGTGAAAACGTTGAACAATCATTAAATTAATCATTTTAAATTGTAACTGTTATTTCAACATAACTGGGGTTGTTAAACAGCTGCTAGGGCCAAATCTTTGTGTTGCTAAGGCAACCCCAAGCTACCCTGGCCCTGCCTCTGGTGGGTGGGCAATCTGTCAATCTGGGTGGGCCTGTGCCCATCCAGGCCCACCCATAGCTCCGTCCCTGGACCAAAAGGAGAAAAAAAAAAATACAGCTGGCAATCAAAAAGCAGCACGTCTGTAAAGTAACTGATTATAGGCTAAATAACGGAGCAGAAAACCTAAATAACCAGCTAGTGTCACCTTGTCATACTGTTGCTATTTCATAAAGTGCTGAATGGTAGGAAGGTGTAAGATTAGAATAATAAAAACATTAAAACTACTGCACATATTCATTGTCTAAGTATGAAATTTAAAACCACAAAATGTAAATGTTACAAAAATGTTAGAACAAAAACAGCTACTCTATTATTTTTTCCACAGCATTAATTTTCTGTTCTACTTAAAAGCATTTAGATCATGTTGTGCATTTTGGAAATCTTTGAAGTTTATGCTGTGCAGACATAAATTGTGCAAGTTTATGTTTATCATAGGTACACCTCAACTATATGACAGACAAAAAGAGGTGGGAAAAAATTCAGAAAATAACATGGTCTGATTTTTTAAATATTTGGTCACCAACAAACAAGCAAGATTTCTGGCTCTCACAGACCTGTAACTTCTTCTGTCCTCCACACTTTATCTGCATTAGAGGCACGTTTTTCAACTAGTTATCAGTATAAAAGACAGCTGTCCACAACTTCGAACAGTCACACTCCAAACTCCACTATGGCCAAGATCAAGGAACTGTCAAAGGACACCAGAAACAAAAATGTAGACCTGCACTATGCTGGAAGACTGAATCTGCAATAGGTAAACAGCTTAGTGTGAAGAAATCAATTGTGGGAGCAATTATTAGAAAATGGAAGACATACTAAACCACTGGTAAACTCCCTCGATCTGCTGCTTCATGCAATATCTCACCCTGTTGGGTCAAAATGATTACAAGAAAGGTGAGCCAAAATCCCAGAACCACACAGGGGGACCTAGAGAACGACCTGCAGAGAGCTGGGACCAAAGTAACAAAAGCTACCATCAGTAACAAACACACTATGTCATTATGAATCAAAATCTTGCAGTGCTCAAGGTTAAACCAGTACATTCCAGGCCCGTCTGAAGTTTGCTAGAGAGCATCTGGATGAAAAGGATTGTGAGAATGTCATATGGTCAGATGAAACCAAAATAGAACTTTTTGGTAAAAACTCTACTTGTCATGTTTGGAGGAGAAAGAATGCTGAGTTGTAACCAAAGAACACCATACCTAATGCGAAGCATGGGGGTGGAAACATCAGGCTTTTTCTGCAAAGGGACCAAGACGGATGATCCGTGTAAAGGAAAGAAAGAATGGGGGCATGTATCGTGACATTTTGAGTGAAAACCTCCGTCCATCAACAAGAGCATTGAAGATGAAACGTGGCTGGGTCTTTCAGCATGACACCTATCCCAGACAGTGTTGCCCAGCAACAGCCCCAAAACATCTCTTCTCTAGAGAAGATCTGCATGGAGAAATGGGCCAAAATAGCAGCAAATGTGTGTAAAAACGAGACTGACAATGACCTCTGTCATTGCCACAAAAGTGGGTAGAAAAAAAGTGTTGAGATTTATTTTCGTTATTGATCAAATATATATTTTCCACAATCATTTTCTAATATATTCTTTAGAAATCAGACCATGTGATTTTCTGGATTTTTCTTTTCTCACTTTGTCTCTGAAATTGAGGTATACCTTAAAATTACAGGCCTCTCTCATCTTTTTAAGTGGGAGAACTTCCACAATTGGTGGTTGACTAAATACTTTTCCCCCACTGTATACAGTGGGTTTTGGGTTATTGGTGTTTATTTTTAAATTAATTCCTGCAGCTTGTTGATTATCTTAAGCCAACCACACACACCCTTCTTTCTGCCTCTGGTTGCTGCTGCTGCCAAAGCTATTGAGTTCTGCACAGGAGGCCTAGGAAACAGCTTACAGAGACACTGACTGAAAATAGGATGACCTCCATTCAAATCAGCTCCTCTCACACCTCTATATTCAGATTGATGTGAGTGGGTGAGGAAGTGTGGGCTTGTATGCATGAGCCAATGAGGGGATAGTTAAAAAAAATTTTTAGGATACCCCTTTTAATTGAATTTCTATTTCCTTTATGGGCTTGCCAGATTTCATGACCCATGAAACCACAAACTTCTTTCTGTGATCTCAAAAGTGGCTTTTGTGACACTGAGGCACCATGCACTCTGAGCACACATGTTTGAAAATGCGTAGGAGCATCTCTGAGGAGCTGCATGTGTCTCATCGGTGAGTGTGTGTTTGTGGGTTTGACCTTTCCAGCACGGACTCTGCCATGTCTGAACATCCATCCGCTCCTGTGAGCCAGATAAGAAAACGTTTAAAAAAAAAAAAACGCATCAGGTTCTCAGAAGAGACAGAATATGCCATGGTTCAACTCAAACCTCGATATCCACTGTCCTGGACATAAATATTACCTTTCAAGCCTGCCAAGCTAATTTAAATGACCTTGGTACATTTTTCTCCCTTTTGCCACAATACACAAATCTAACATTTATATTATGGAGCTTTTATGACAGAGAAACATGGCTTCCACATCTTTTCATTTTGTTTTGCAAAAAAAATATGAGAAGTATGCTACTACATCAGGCTTTCTTCATATCCAAACAGTTTTTCATCTAACTCTGACCTGCTACAGCAAAGAAAAACATCCCAGAGCATGATACTGGCACCACTGTGTTTTGGTATGCTCAGGGGGATGACCTCCTGTGATTCCATTCCTAAAAAAACATGACTTTGATTTTGATGCATATGTTTGGTCACACTGACAACAGCACACAAAAAAAGATGGAGGGACGAAGAAAAGAATTGTAAGATGGTTGAGAAGTCATTAGAAAGCAACAAGGAAACACAAGACTGAGAAAATTCCTGAGAGAGAATAAGTTTGGGAAAAATAAAAGAAGAAATCCTCTGAGGAAAACATCTATCCATTCCCGTCTTCATCTGTTTCTTTCTCTTGCTTTGTTGGTGTCTCACAGTGAGTGTGGAAATCAGAGGAGCTGCTCCACAGGGAGGAGTAGCTTACAAACACCAGAAGAAGAAAAAAAAAAGACTGGGCCTATTCCCATTCTGCCTCTAACTTATATATGTATCCAATATCTATTGTGTTCTTTGACAAAAGAATATTGTATGAAAGGAGACAGCCATGCTTCTTTCATCTTCACATGAAAGACAAAGAAAACATATTAAAATGTCATTTGTTAAGCTTTGTTAGCATTTACTCTCAGGCATCTAAAATGTCACGAGGAGCATGTAATACTGCTGGGGTTTGCTGAAGTACGACACAGGACGCTAAGCATCACTGCTGCCTGTGTGTGCATGTGTGTGTGTGGTTTGAAGGAGGTAGGTCCGACTTCTTGACTTCTGGGGAAATTAGAATGTGAAGCGTTGAATTAATTGAAGTGTTAATGTGCTGTGCTTGTTCTGCATGTGCATACGTCTCTACTGCCTGCAACTGCCCCTACTGAAGTGCTTCTGTTTACTGTGAAAACTCATTAACGCTGTGAAGACCTTGGTGATTTCAACCCAAAGTGGCACTCTCTGTAAGAAGCACAGAATGGTGGTTAGGTGGATAGTGGGATTATGTGTGATTATGGTGTTGTGGAATAGTGCTTTTACCATATGACCCCTCGCAGACTCAGCCATCTCCGCGTCATCCCAACAGTCAGGACAAACACTCATGGTGAGGCATCTTTCCATTATTATGGCCCTCGCCTCTGGAACATACTGCCAGAGGACCTCAGGGCTGCAGAGAAAGTTTTTAAGAGTAGGCTCTTTTAATAAACTGATTTATTTATTAGAGTCTGTTCAAATGCTTTGCATGTTTTATCTGGCTAAATTTTATCAACGTTTTTTTTTCTATATTGATCATATTTTTTATTTTTACTACATATTTATATAATATTTTTCTTTTTAATTTCTTTTTCTTTCTTTCTTTCTTTCTTTCTTTCTTTCTTTCTTTCTTTCTTTCTCTTACTATTTATATTAGTTCCTGTTTATTTCATATTTTAACTTCTTTTAATCTCCTTCCAGTGTTTCCTCTGTGGGAGCCCTCTGTCTCGGGGGCTGTGGCTGCCGGAGTGCTCTCAGGGTAGAGCCTGATTGGAGGTGGAGGTTTCCGCTCTCCCTCCTCTGGGCGCCCTGTGTCTGTGCCTCAGCTGCTGCTGTTGATCTGTCGCCGCTCCTTTTATCACGTTCCATACCTCACCTAACTCATCTGAACTTAGCCCAACGTCTTTTAACTCTGTTCTTAATGTGTATGTGTATCGGAGTTGGGTTGGGGGGAAGGGGGTATAATTATGTTAATGCTTTTAAATTTGTGGGGGAGGGATGGGATGGAGGGTTATGTTGGAGGGTTATGTGAGGGTTATTTTTTAATGTGTAAAGCACTTTAAGAAGCATTTTTGTATGAAAAGCGCTTAATAAAAAAAGTTTGATTTGATAGTGTGAAACCGAGGATATAACTGTTAGCATGGTAAGTGGTAGGGATTGAATGTCACAACTTGCAGATGCATAACCAACATCTTTCCTGAAAAAGGAGGATCCCTTAAGCTAAGCTAAAGGCAGACAGATTTGGAGAGTTGGAAGGTGATGAAAGTTGATTCAGTACTGCCATGCTAAGAAAGGAGAAGGGATTAAAAGACAGGAAAGAGAAATTATGAGGATAACAGTGTACAGCAAGCAATGGGCTCTAACAGAACATGTAAGTTAGTTAGAAAATGAAATCAATTTCATCTTTCTTTTCAGTTTGGAAAAAATAATATAACATGCCAGGTGATCAAAATATTTAGGATCTCTGTATACTTTTGCATGTTCTACAGCTAGCTCTTCTAGTGCCAGTACTATTTTAGCAAGCATATTATACATCTACATTTCCCCAATAGAGAAAAACTCTAAAGCTAGAGGACAATCAGTAAAAAAATAACCCTTTCTTGTCAAGTTTATAGAGCTATGCCTGACACCCCAAGAGCTTTGTTGTCACATTTTAACCTCGAACATCAATAAGAATGCAGAATTCTGATATGGAATAAAAATAATACGTCTTTATTGTTTTTATTTTATTTTTTTTACCAATTGAAATCTGAGAAGTGTGTCAGTTACATTTATTGGCTAAAATGAATGTTTTGAACCAGTTGCATTTATAGCTGCAGGTTTTGTGGGATATTTTGAGCAGCTTTACACTTTTGAAGAGTGACATTTTTGCCCATTCTTCATTCCAAAAAATCCTAAATTCCATCAGACTGGATAGAAAGCACCTGAATAACAATGTTCAGGCCTGGTCAAACTGAATTTAGGACCTAGACTTTGACGTAACCATTCTTTTGTATCTCTGCCCATTTGATTAGTACTATTGTCCTTCTGAATAGTGAACCCCCACCCTATTCTTAAGTTTTTTACAGCCTTTAGCAGGTTTTCTTCCAGGACTGCCCTCTATTTAGCTATATTCATCTTTCACTTAGCTTTGACCTGCTTTCCTGCCCCTCCTGATAAAAACTATTCCCCCAGCATGATGCATTTTTCAAAGTGGAGACGATGTGTTCAAGGAGATTAAAATACATCAGACACAGCATTTTTCAAATGGGCAAAAAAGTTCAACTTTGGCCTCATCTGATCAGAACACAAATCTTCATCCCTGACCTGTTTGCTGGGTCTCGTAGTCGTCATAATGCTGTTTGTCCACTATTGTGTCCAAAATAACCTCTGAGGCCTTAACTAAACAGCTGACTTTTTAGTGATGTTCACTTAGACACAAGTGTAATTTATTTACCAAATTAAGTGACTTCTCAGTGCAGTTTGCTGCAGTACGTTTTAATGAGGGTATCAGATTTACCCATATAGGGTGAAATTAGTGTGCCACACTAGATTTTATAAATAAAAAGTGAAAATTATGCCCCATTTATATTCTTGGTCTTTCATACAAGATCCAAATATATAGATTTTTTTTGTTTTTAACATTGCAAAATTAGTAAAAGTTTATGTAAACATATCTTTTCAAAGCACTGTTGTCAACACATCCTAACCAATGGTTAGATTCTGGATAGATTGTGTTCTAATAATACTGAAGAAAGGCATTGTTAGCTCTAGAAGTAGATTTGCTGGTAGCTTTAGTTACATCATCATCATCATCATCATCCTTTATTTATAAAGCACATTTAAACAGCGACAACGCCAACCAAAGTGCTGTACAAGACAATAAAATACTTAAGAATATCCAGCAGCATAAAATAGCTAAAACAAGTAAAAATGGTAAAAACAAACAGACAAGATCTCACAGGGGTTAAACCGACTCAGCCGAGAAGGCTTGGGAATAAAAATATGTCTTAAGACGAACTTTAAAAATGGGGAGGGACAGGGTGAGTCGGACCGTCAGGGGGAGTTGGTTCCAGAGCTTAGGAGCACAAACTGAAAAAGCCCGTTCCCCACGGGCCTTATAGCGGGCAGGAGAAACAAGCAGAAGGTGCTGTTCAGATGACCTCAAGGTTCGCGCCGGAACGTAAGGGTTTAAAAGCTGTGCCAAACAAGAGGGGGCCATTTCGTGCATTGATTTATAGACTAGCAGGAGAATTTTAAACTTAATGCGAAATCTCACTGGAAGCCAGTGTAAATTAGCCAAGACAGGGGTGATGTGCTGCCGCCGTTCTGTGCCCGTCAGAAACCTAGCGGCGGCTTTTTGTACCAGTTGGAGCCGCACCACTGAAGAGGAGGGAACACCATATAAGAGAGCGTTAGCATAGTCCAGACGAGACATTACAAAAGCATGGACAACTGACTGGAGATCTTTTTTATTCAGGACTGATTTTAGCCAAGACAGGGGTGATGTGCTGCCGCCGTTCTGTGCCCGTCAGAAACCTAGCGGCGGCGTTTTGTACCAGTCGGAGCCGCACCACTGAAGAGGAGGGAACACCATATAAGAGAGCGTTAGCATAGTCCAGACGAGACATTACAAAAGCATGGACAACTGACTGGAGATCTTTTTTATTCAGGACTGATTTTAGCTTGGCAAGCCGTCGGAGATGAAAGAAACATGACCTGACTACTTGATTTATCTGCACATCCATTTTAAGAAAGGCATCTAGAGTGACCCCCAGATTTTTTATTGTAGGCTTTACCAATGCAGACAAGGAAGGGGGCAATGATGGCTCGGCAGCAGCGGGAGAGCAGGGGGCAAAGAAAATAGCCTCCAATTTGGAGCCGTTCAGGTGGAGGAAGTTGGAAGAGAGCCAAGCAGTCAGTCAGTGGTTGCAAATGGTCAGGAGTTTTTAAGGCCACATAAAGCTGACAATTATCAGCGTAGAGGTGATAATTCACCCAGTGTTTTCTAAAAATGGCTGCCATGGGTAAAATATATAGATTAAAAAGAAGTGGACCTAAAATAGACCCCTGGGGAACCACACAAAAAAGAGGTGCCACTCTAGAGGCGCAATTCCCCAGGGCAACATTAAAACATCTGCCATTAAAATAGGAGCGGAACCACTCTAAGGCTGATCCACGAATGCCAATTAAGTGCTCCAGTCGCTGTAGTAGGATTGCGTGGTCTACAGTGTCAAAAGCAGCAGATAGATCTAAAAGCACCAACAGCACATGAGAACCAGAATCCGAGGCAAGCAAAATATCGTAAAAAACTCGAATAATAGCAGTCTCAGTGCTGTGGTGAGGACGAAAACCAGACATAAAAATGTCTAAAACATTGTTGGATTTAAGAAAATCAAAAATCTGTATTAAAACCATCTTCTCCAACAATTTGGAGGGGAAAGAAAGCTTTGATGTCGGGCGGTAATTGTTAAGGTCAGTAGAGTCCAAGCCTTGCTTTTTTAGAATAGGCTGGACCACCGCATGCTTAAATTCCTGGGGAACAATCCCCGTCCTCAGACTTGCATTAATGATCTCCAGGACCGGTTGAGCAACCGCCGGGAAGACTTCCTTCAAAAAACGAGGGGGCATAAAATCACAAGGAGAGCCAGAAGGCTTCATAGCAGCCACTGTCATCAGTAGGAAGGAAGAAGAGACGGGGGAAAAATGCTCAAAAGAATATAATGGAGAACAAAGAGGGGCTATTGGATGAGTGGGAGGCAGAATCTGAGCCCTATGTGTGGCAACTTTAGAGATAAAAAAGTTCAAGAATCGAGTGCACTTTTCCTCTGAGGTATTAGATACAGGGACATTTGGTGACAGGACTGCATTAACAGTGGAGTAGAGGGCTCGCTGGTTACCCGAATGTTGAGTAACAATAGCAGTAAAAAAATCATAGCGGGCCTTCCGAGCGACGCGCTGGTAACTCCTCCAGGCCTCACGGAGAAGCTGGAAGGAAGCCTGGGATTTAGCCTTTTTCCACCGCCGCTCACATCTCCTGCATTCCCATCTGGCAGTACGGGTATGAAGGTTAAGACAGGGGTCAGAGCAACAACGGGAGCGTCGGGATTTTAAAGGGGCAATCTGGTCAAGCACAGATGTGCAGGAGGCAGAAAAGAGGGATGGGAGGGTCTCGGGATCAGAGGAGTCCTCATAAGAAAACAAAAAATCAGAAAATAAAACTGAGAACTCAATATTTGAGGAAGGAGTAATGTGGCGAGTACGGCAAATCCTCCCCTGCCTAGAAGAGACAGGCCGGGCCACATCCAAAGAAAATAAAACAGGAACATGATCAGACAGAGAAAAAACATCTGAACGGACCTCTGTTACGTTAACACCAAAAGAAAAAACTAAATCCAATATGTGAGACCCCCCATGAGTGGGGAAGTCAACCAACTGCGTCAGCCCGCAAGAGTCAATTAAATTACAAAAATCAGCCACCAGGAACTTCTCAGGACAGCAGACATGAATATTAAAATCTCCAAGTATAAGTAAATGATCATACTTAAGGAGAACATCAGCAAAGAAGTCCGAAAGTTGGGAGAAGAAGGCAGAATTTGCCTTAGGGGGCCTATATAATAAAATGCAAAGAGTCAGAGGAGACAATCCAAGTTCAAAGGTGGACAGTTCAAATGAGTCACAATTTCCCTGATAGGAGGTAGGCCGACAGGGGATATTAGCCTTGAAAATAGTCAACAGACCTCCGCCACGGCCCGTTGGCCTAGGAACATTCAGGTAGGCACACCCAGCAGGTAACAGTTCGGTGATTGGAGCCAACTCACCCGGCACAGCCCATGACTCGGTGATATAAGGGACGTCCAACTCCCGATCAATGAAGAAATCCTTCAGGATGAACGTTTTATTATTACACATCTGGATGGGCTTGCAGGATTTTAATGCATGGATTTTTTGTTCAACATACATTACTAGTAGTCATCATGAGACATTTGGTAAACACAGATGAGGTGTCTTAAGGATTCAAAATAAATCCATGTTTAGTGAAGTGAACATTCCAAGACTGATCCAATTTTAATTTCCTTCAGTTAATAATATGCTATTCAATATAGACACAGTCTCAACAGTCTGTAAAGATATTCCTGATGCCAATTATATCTAAGAAAATGTCAACTAAGAGCATAGACACACACTTGCAGAGGAAGTGGATCAATGGAAAGGGCATCCAGCCACTCAACACTTCTTATTCCCACTGTGTTTAACACAGAGATGTCTGGAAAATACCAATACTTTTCTTGTTACAGCAAGTTTAGAATAAAGCAGACAGCGAAGCAGAAGTGCACCATGTTCTTCTACTAGTATTTCATAAGTGAAATTTCTTCATACTAAGGGAAATTCAGCACTGCTCAGTCATGGGTCAGATCTTCTCTAGGACACCTGCCATGCACAGGACTGAGCTCTTTGAGGTTCCAGAGCTCTGAGCAAGTCAAGAGAACTGAGAAAGTCAATGTTGAAGTCAAGTAGAAACTTTAATCTAAAAAGACTCACTTCCAGAATCAGAGTTTTCCTTGAACTGGGGCCCAATAAAAGCAGTTTTACATATTATAAAGTGCAAATTTATTTTAATGTATCCTACTGATTTATCCGCCAATGTATCACTGACAAAATAAAAATAAAAACTGTACAGTTTTGTAGCAGTACACAGCAGTAATACTGACTCGTTAGCTTAACTTAGAAGTTTAATTTGACTCCAGCTGCTTATTGTTTTTATTACAGTGTCTTTAAAGAAACACCACTGAAAAACAGCCACCATCATGTAGAGCAGGTGACTTTAATAGGCTGTCAATTTATTTTAGAATTCTATTGTATCTATAGCAACAAGTGTCACTGGGGTGCCAGAGCAAAAAAAAAAAAGGCAGTCAGGCTACAATGATGAGACTGCAGTCAAACTCATGTTTTGTTATGAGAAGAATTGCAGCACTTTGCTCTTTTATATCTTCCGCTTATGCTACAACAAAATAAATCAGTGGGTGTTGTCTGATTAAAGATTAATCAAACATGCATATGTGTATACTGCATATTTCCTTGGTCTATGTTCTACAAACTAAAGGATCAGAATCAATTATGCTGCATTAAAGAAAAACTGAGCCACGTACAGCCACTGGATGGTTAGGATTTTAGTGACTGAGGCTTGAACAAAGTCCTTCATACTTACAGTCCCTGGAGTCTCTGTGTGGTGTGTCAAAAATAGTGTCAAAAATAAGGTATCGGAATATATTTTTAATAGGCCTATTACTTTTTTGGATAAAATAATGTTCTATTCTTCTGAACACATTGCATTTTCCCTAGCAAGTAACTCTCGCTAGTTCTCCTACAACTCACAACAACACTTCGTAACGTTTTACCTGCCTGTATCACATCCCCCATGATCAGAGGTCACGTCTACAGAGCACATTAGCTGACGCTCGCAAATAGCTAAAGCTAAGCTACAGCTAAACCATGGCTAAGACATATAAAACAAGAAGCAGCGGGACCGGCGCTAAAGCCTTTCCTTCTATTCTTAAATTCCCAGTGAGGAAAGTTTGAGTTCCCGTCGAGTTAAGTCCACGTTCGCATTGTAAATAAAAGGACCACTGTTAGCTTCATTTTTCTCCAATGAGCTATCTGGAGCTTTGTGTCAGTCGTTCTGCAGTAACTATACAGAGTCACTAGATGGCAGCCAACCTCTGTTTCTAATCATTTGCTATTAAAACAAAGCTGTTACACTTTTATTGTAAATAAATTTGTTCAATTTGACCATTAATGCCTAATGTGATAAATAACACAAGAACAATAAAAATTGCAAACATTTTGTCTTTTAAAATAAGAATTACTGTACAAAATTGTAAGCATAAAACCAATGATTGTAGACTAGACTAAAAATGACAAAGGGCTCTGTACTGTAAAGTAAAGAAAATAAAAAAATCGAATCGTGACCTGAAAATCAAAAATCTAATTTAATCGAGGATTTGGAGAAATGTGACACCCCTATTGGAATGTTCTTTTCTCAAACTGTATTTTTTAGGTGATATAACTTAATAATTTTTTTTTTCTTTCTCAATTTTGCGGCTCTTTTCGTTCGTCTCCAACTCCCACGGTTTGACCTTTCAATCAGACACACATCTGTGACGTTCACTTGGTGTCAGCCCCACAGCAGGAGGGGCACATTATGCAAACCTTGCCTCCTTGGCACAGGAGAGCTGCGCCCCAAAGGATGAGTTACTGAACGTGTAAAACTTTTAAAGAGAGGCTAGGTAGGACTGGGTGATATGGCCTCAAATCTATTTTGCAATATAATCTAAACATGTGCAGTAACGATATGTATTGCGATATATTCTTTTTGTTTTCTTTATATATGTTAAAATTACTGCTTATTAATATTCTGACTTTCCAGAAATATTACAGCAGAACTTCAGAAAGATTTAGAATACCATTTAAAGAACCCCATTGTGCAAAATTCATTAAAAAAAATATTCTATTCTTTTCCAAAATAATGCAATACAAAAATTATCAAAACATACATCAAAATGAAGACATTTTGAATAAGATAAAAACTAAATATTATTAAAATACCCTTCAAAATTGTCTACTTTCGTAATTTATACATTTATGTCACATAAAAAGAAACCTGCATACATTTGAAATAAAATGCTTTAGTTCAACAGGTATGTTTTCTGTTAAATGAAAAGCAAAAAATTTAATTTTAAACTTTCAACATTTAGTGTGAAGACAAATACTGAACATTAGTATCCTTGTGTACCTGGTACAAAGTATGCAGGCACGGCTTGATAACGTAATCAAAATGCATAACTGGTAGTATGGTTAAAATCTCTACCTTCAACTTAATTCATATAATTTCTACCTTATGCCTTTTATATTGCCCACTACTACCTCTGGGCAGATATTTATATAATAAGGCAAGTGGTAAGTGGCGGGGCGACACCCTAGCGCCCTCAATTGGCCAGCCGCTACTGGTTCTGGGTCAGGACAGTTATTTTTTTAGGCAGAGCTGGTGCTGCCTTCCAGACTGAGTGCAGCACTGGAGGAGTGATGTTGATAGGGTTTCAATGTGGTAAGTCCTCGGGACCCACGGGTGGCAATTTGAGTGGGTCCCTGGAAAAGTCATTGGGTCCCCCATCCATCCATTATCTATACCGCTTTATCCAATTCAGGGTCACGGCGGGCTGGAGCCTGTCCCAGCTATTAGCAGTTGAGAGGCAGTTTACACCTTGGACAGGTCACCAGTCTGTCACAATGGGTCCCCAATTGAAATAATGTGTTTCTTTCCGTTTCTTTGATGGTAGTATGATACAACATGGTTATAATTAATGGCCATTGCCATGTTTTTTATATGAAAATAAACAAATGATATTACAAATCTGAAATGTTTATCACACAAACAACTGTCAAAGTAGCATGACATACAAAATTAAAATAAAACACTGTTTTTGCAACATAAACAGCATGTAATTTCTACAATACAAATGAAAACAAAATGGTGTCTGTGGTACCAAAATAAATTATCAATA
Organism: Apricaphanius iberus; assembly: GCA_028564705.1. Classification (NCBI taxonomy): domain Eukaryota; kingdom Metazoa; phylum Chordata; class Actinopteri; order Cyprinodontiformes; family Aphaniidae; genus Apricaphanius; species Apricaphanius iberus. The sequence continues at coordinate 2,388,371 of JAPXFQ010000256.1, forward strand.
AATCTGCAGATTTTAAAACATTAACAAAAAACCTCCTTATCACCATGACAGAGTCAACAAAGAAATTGTCTCCAAAAGAACACAAACATCATCTTGCCTGAACAGCGACTAAATCAAATGAACTGACTCAATCACTGTGAAACTTTCGGCACAAAAATTAAACATAACACAGTGAAAAGTCTGGAGACAAAATTAATTATGCAAATATGTTTGTTGTGTATTTTAAGCAGCTTTATGGTCATTACTTGTACTTCATGGTGTACAGCTTTCTCTGCTTGACATCTTTCCATCTGGCCAGTGTCTCTTCAAATGGGAACTCTGACCTTTTGGGCCCCAAGCTGACCTTGAGAAGCTGCTCTTGATGTTCTGATGACATTCATAACACAATTATGGTGAAATGAAGGAGTTTTATGACAGTTAATTCTTTATTTAGAGGCATAACTTTGGCTGCCCCAACAACTCCTATTAATTAGATGATCTTGAATGGCTCTAAATAGGGCTGGTCGGTATGGCAAAATGTTCATATCACAGGTTTTTTTAATTGATATTGCTATTACTATGTTTGACTGTATTTTTTCCCCATACAAGACCTTTCATACCCACATTATTTTATAAAAAAATATTTAATACCCTAGCTTGGCTTTAAGAGCTGATATTACTGTCATATGGACTGCATCATTTTTGTTTTTTCTAGACACAGGTAAATGTTATGAAAATAATAAAAATGAATATGATTCTAGTCAAAATAGAGCCTTAGACCAGGTCTAAGGCTGAAAATATACTTGTTTTTTTAACCTCATGTTGACGCAGGCAGCAGCTTGTATTTGGTTTGCATGTAGTACTGGATAATTCAGCTAAGGGGCAGAGTACAGAACTCAAAGTAGTGCCAAAGTAGAACCCAAGAGATGGCGACCACAGGAGATCATAAGCTGATTAATATTCAGATAACAGGAAAATAACGCCTGCAGTATCGTAGATGGTACAGTATGTAAGACCATATTTACCAATAATGTTGATTTCTTTCCTACTGATTTTGCCACTGTTGTCCCTGTATACCTACAGACAGTCAAATAGCATCCACCTAATGGTTACTCACTATAGCACTTGTAAAAGATATGCTTTTTGTTTCCAACTCTGACCTCTTAAAGCCAATAAAATCCTAAGCCACAGATGTGACTCCTCTTTTTGGAATTGCATTGTGTGCTTCGCTCTCACAGCTGCTGCCAGCAGCCGTAGCTCTGGTGAAAAGTGTGTAGCAGTGAAATCAGTCCGTGCTGAAACCCTTCCCCTCATCAAACATCCCGGATGTTGTCTGAGCTGTTCACAGGTATAGCGGTATATTAAAAATGTATTTCATAATGAAAATAAACACCAGTTTTCGATATGAACCGGTATACCAATCATGCCTAGCTCTCAACATCTCCCAAAGGACCTCAACTCACACCAAAGTTGTCTGGGTGAGTAAATGAGTGTAATGCATGTTTAATAAGGTACAGGTTGCAAAAAATGGTACTTCCCCTCTGGTTCAAAATATTTTGGTGTTGGAACCTGGAGCAAGAATTTCCGTTTCCATCTAGTGTTAACTAGCTTAGCAACAATGCTAAAGTCACTCTTGTTGCCTTGCATATCTGATAGATGTCGAAATAGGCATTTTAACCTTAAAGCACTCTTTAGCAGCAAAAAGAACATCTTAGCTAGCGCTGTTATATATACAATATAGATATAAGGAAAACATGTGATATGCAACAATATTAGGGGTGTGGCAGTACATCTGTTTGTACTTGAATTTCTCAGTACAGACCAGTTGGTCGGTGTGCATACATGTAATGAGTTTCCAAAAAGAAGAATAACTGCATTACACTTTAGCCAACAACAGATGCTCCTCTATAAGCAAACAGCAGCCCAGTCTTTTGCTTGCAAATCCTATGTCCAACAACTCTTTAATTGAGCACAGGAGCCTCAGCATGTTCACAACTTTGGGATTACTTTTATTTTTCTTAAAGATAGTAATTATTATGTTTGTGGATGTGAATCAATTACCAACCTGTCAGGATATTGAGTCCACAGTTTTCCAAAAAACATATAAAACAATATCTTCCATGCCTGGTGGAGTTTTGTGCAGCTGACAAGGCTGGACTTAAATTCTGCTTTTTAAGTTTCTTTCATGTCAGAGTCAGCATTAAAATCAACAGCTTTCTAGCGATCAAGCTAACAGGTCATCACATGCGGGCTGACGGAGGTCACATTTTCTCACAACAGTTTCCAAAATCCCAAATAATTTATGTTTGAGAAGGTTACATGTTTTTTTAAAGGGACTACATCATGTTATTTTACAGCTTTCAACTTATGGGATAGACATGTATATGATAAAATTTTACCTTTGGGTTTATGCAGTATAGATATGTCCTAAAATTTAACTTGTATCCTGTAGTTAATGTTGGACCACGAAGTAAAATGGATAATTTCTCTATAATCCCGCCTCCTGCATCCCCCCTTCTCCTCTGCCGTGCAGAGCCGCAGCAGCCCAGACTGAGAAAAACAGTGCTGAGCTTTATCTCAAACAGTATTCTGACCGTGATTTGAAAAGCACCAAATATGACAATGAAACTCTGTCATATTAAGGGCTCAGACATTTGGTTAATTTAGTTATTTATTTATTTGCAAAAAACTGGGTCAATAAAGCTTACTTCAGTTGCTAAATCTCCAGGCTTTAGACAGAGTGAAAACAACATAGCTGAGGCCAGGAAGTCTTTCCAGCCCAGTATATGTTAAAAAAAAGCGTGAGTGAGTGTTGCAGCCGTTTACTGAACATTCTGAGATGCTACAGATCAATTTATTAACCACACAATGCTGTTATAAGATGACATAAGCAGCTTGATAAATGGCTAACACACATTAGCATTTAGCTACTTACTTTTCTGTCCATCAGGCATTTTTGTTCTTTGATCCAGCTGCTGTTCTTTGGGAATGTAGAATAAAATCCTGTAATCCATGCAGCCAAACAGGCGTTTCCACAAAGAAAGTAGAATTCCAACAAAAAAAGTTTTTAAGCTGCCAAAAACCGAAGAAGCAATGAGTTTTGAAAAAGAGGAGGGTGTGTTTGGAACTTTAGCAGAGGTAAGCCGCTGTGCCTGCAGGGGCGGTGCAGACACCTCTAGCACTCCCTTGTTTTAACTTAGTGACGTCACAGGTTGAACTGTTTAAACACCCAGACATTTTCCAGGAGAGGGAGGTGCAAATTCAGGAAGATTACTCAGACATGCACGAGTTAAGCCAAAAACCACTCTGGTGGGGGTTTTTATATGAGAAAATTGCATTTTAAGATGGTTGAAAACTCCAAAAACTTGATTTTGCATGATATAAGCTCTTTAAAACATACTTAAATATTTCCCTTAACATTTTTTAAGGGGGGTCTCTAACCTGTAACCTGCTCTTTAAATGACAATACACAAAAAAATACGTTTTTCACTTGACTGTACTGAAAATGTACTGAACCAAGGTTCTGTTACACCTAAATAATGTTATAATTATAGACAAGAATGTGTTACACCTAAATGCTTAGCTGATATTCATCCCAGACCAAGAAGTTCTCAATATGAATGGAATTAGTTGAAATTTAACAAATTTAGTAAATTAACTTTTTGTCCGACTTATAATAATTTCTATATAGAAAGAGTACATACAATCTATACAATTAAAATCTATACAAATTGCTACATCAACTTTAATACTTAAACTTAAACAATTCGTCTTAAATTGTAGACTGCTCTGAAAATTTCAACAAAGGGTTTGAAAAGGAAAAGAACTGGCTGTGGATGAAGCCAAACCAAGATGAGAACTGAAGGAAAGAGAGAAAGAAAGAGAGAGGGCCTTCAACAGTGTTTTCTTTTGGAGTTTCCTCACAATACTCTCTGGGTTTCTATGACAACTTGGAGTTGCCAGCTGGGCCCATACAGGCAGAAGTAAGAGGTCTGTTTGGAGCAACTAGAATAAGTAACCTACTCTCCTACTTCAGTCTAAAGTAGCCATACTGCAATAGAAAAATACCAGAAAAAGGGAAAAACTAACCTGGTGTAGCAATAACCTTTATTGGGTAAATAAATTGTGTTTATTGCAACTATTATAGGTAGCAGAAATAGTACTCTGCTTCAAAACAAAAGCTTGACTTTTTTACTTTTTATAAAAAAAGAAAGAAAAAAGAAAAAACATTTCTGAAAGTGTGACTAACTAAAAAACCAGAAAAAATTGGATTTTATTTTTCTTATTTCTTAACAGGTGCAGACAACGAGACAGTGGGATGGGTGACACTTTGGCTGTCCTACTACACTATAGGGGGCACTGTAAACTCCAGTTGGATTGAATCCTTTTTTTTTAAATCAGTTTTGCATGCCATGTAGTAGCTGGCTTAAAATGTTTGAACTCGGTTAAGAAAAGTTATCATGTTGGACTTGGTTTGCCCCATGTAAACATCTGAGACTAGGTAAATTGATTGTTGGTTCATAGAAGGGATGTAAGAAAATATAGATATGCCAATATATTGCAAAATGTATGTTGCAATATGGTATCGATATTCAAAAGCAAAGTATCAATTTTCATTTTTTTAGGATTTGAATTAAACTATTAATGATGACAGTAATTTTTGTTATAAAATTAGAAGTATGAATAGTAGTTGGTGGCTGTTAAAACTGGATGCGTTATGGATGAAACAGGTTGCAGTGTTTTAAATGAACAGATTTTCTACATTTAAATTCAGTTTTATAATCACAATACATAGTCTTACTCACAGTATTATGATATATCACAATATATCGTATCATCCCGTTTGAATCGTGATACATATTGTATCACCAGATTCTTACCAATACACATCCCTAGTTCATAACCACCACGAGAACATTTCCCAAACTGGACTCTATTTTATGACTTCTTGTCACTTCAGAACAAAATAAAACTAACTTGACTCCAATCTTTTTATTCACCCACCAATATTAAACTGATGTCACTACAAAGCCACTTCCGGTCCTTCAAAAATAAAAGCACTTCCTGTTTTTGGTCAGAAATCTCAGTATTAGGTCCTAGCCTATTTATTAACATTGCCGTAAATGTATGTTTATATTTCAACTTGACTACACATTATAGCCTATTAACAACATTAATTTATGTTTCCTTAAAAAACAAAGATTTTACATGTTGATGAGTTCCATAGACATAAGGAAAATATTTTAAACTTAGGCTACAGAAATGCGGAGGGGTAGGGTAGATGGCGTGCAACCAATGAGAAAATTATTTTCAGTCATGTGAGAGTTGACTTGAACAAAATCACTTTAAAACATCACTGATAGTGATAGCAGTAGTAGTACAGTGTTTCTAAGTAGCCTTTTCAAAAATTTCAGTAGCCTACCAAACATTTTTTTTTGTCCGTCCAGACAGCAGGTACAGGCTGCATCTGCAGCTGATGCAGGTCGTGTGCCTTGCAGGCAGAAGCAGAGTGAGGGTCTGCAGAGCAACACAGCCTTATGATTAATGCGGCTTTTAGCTGCAGCGGAGTCTGCATGGGCCCCCTCGAAGCAAGCTGATAGGGGCTGCGCTCATTCATCCCTACTGCTCTTTCCTCCATCAACCAAACCCTGTGACTGATAGGCAGCCGCGGCCCACAGCCGATTCACTACATTTCTGCACTAAAACTTCATCAACGTAACCTCAGCGTTTTAGTCAATTTCACATTGCTCCCATATTGCGCCCGGCAGTAACCGAACCAATCCGTGCGTAAAAGAAGTTTTTCCCACCGTAAGTTGACGGCACTATATGGTCTCACAATGCAATAACCAGGATTAGGAGTAAACTGGTTTCTATGAAATAAAACAAAAAAGGCCACGAGATGAAATAGGTTACTGTAAAAGTCGGACACAGGCTGCACTGACCCCGAAGATTTTTTTTTCTCTCTCCCGAAGGCAGTGCATCCAAGAGTGAAGCACACTGAAGAGCTTGTTAATCAGTTAAACAAGGATTCTGAGAGGAAAGACGGGGTAAAAAGTTAGGCTTATCTCGCCTAATTATAAATTATTACGCAGGAAGTGCTGTCGGATCTGCAGGAGAATGGGGGCGTCCCGGAACCACACGCCACAAGATGCAGATTTTCTCCCGCCGAAAGGCACACAAACGCTTCTGACCACTGTGTCAGTGGGAGGGAATGGTGGGGGTCACTCCACCTTAACCGCCAAACACACACACTACCACACAGATGAGCGCAGTAAAATCCTGATGCACCAGCAGTGGCAGGATAACTCATTGCAGATATAAAGGAGCCCCGTACATTGAATCCACAGGCGTCAAAGTGCGCACACTTTCTGCACAGTAATCTTTTCGCTGTTTCGCATCCCTCCAGACCGGTTTTGCACTTACCTTTGCACTACAGCGAAATTGAGCAGAGTTAGTTCCCATTGCGAGAAAAAAGCTGTAAGAATCCAGTCATCCACGCGTTATCTCCTGCGTTCCTCAGACATCCACTGTGTGTTTCAGCTGGGACAGTAATCCCGTCTTCCATCCCGGGGAGAGTGCTCCCAAGCCCCCTTACATCTTTTTCCACATTTCCTTACAAAACTATGTCAGGCTTCTTTCAGAGCTTCTTTTTTTCTCTCTTGCTCTAACTCCCCGGTCCTCTGCCCCCTCTTCTCTCCTCTCCCTCTCTGAGGTTGCCTGGTTACCTCTCTCTGTAGGCTGGATCAGACCGCCGGCCCTCAGCCAATCACAAAGCTGGGTTCATCTTAACCCATCCGCTGCTGAACTGTCCTGATTTCCATCTTTCAAGGGTGGAGGAGGGAAGTGAGGAGGAGGAGGGAATCAAGGGTTTATAAAACATATGAGAAATATAATGAGGAAGAAATGAGATAGTGTGTATTTGATGAAAAGCTGAGAATATGTGGTCAGCTCTTTGAGTCTGGACTGTACTTTAGAAGATGAGTGTTCTGTCCAGACACCATCATCACACGCCCACTCCCTTACTACACATTCATAGTACTACATGCTGACAGGAAAACTAAATAACCAGTCGTGATGCAGGCTTCATCCACTCATTAAGCTAACACTATTGATTGGATCACCACCCACAGTCAAATCATGCAGTCTGCATCAGAGGTGAGTCATGCGTTTAGGAAAATCATTTCTGACCTTAAACCAAAGTTTAAGCACATCACTAAACTACTTTATGCAGAAGTCAGAGCAACAAAGGTGAAACACAAAGACTACAGGTTTTAGAATGTAATTTTATTCATAGTTTTTTTTTTAAGAGTGTTTTGCAAAATGATTAATCCACTATTAACTTTGTTTTACAGCAACAAACATAAATGTATTTTTATTTTATCTTAATCTTATCTTTATCTTAGTATTAAATATTTGAGAAAATGGTAAGCTACATAGTTTTCACATTTTGTCCCAAAAAATTTACAAAGAATAGTGTGTATTTCTTTTTTTTATTATTTATTAAAATGCAACTACCAAATTTTGCATATCTAGAAACTTAAAATTTTGCCTATTCTTCTGGCAAGTGTCAATGATCAGAAATGAACAACTTTTGCTACAGGTTCTCAACTTGATTTAAGTCAGAACTTTGACTTACTCATTTAACACATGAATATGGTTTGATCTAAATCATTTTTCTGTTGCTCTGGCTAAATGTTTAGAATCATTATGCTGTTGGAAGGTGAACGTCCACCCATGTCTAAAGTCTTTTGCTGCCTCCAAGTTTTCTTCCAGGATTGTCCTGTTTTTAGCTGCATCCATGTTTTCTCTAACTTTCCTTTCTCCGCTTAAGAAAAACGTCCCCACAGCATGATGCTGCTTACACCATATATTACCATAGTGATGGGATGTTCATAGGGATGTGCAGTAGTCTTTTGCCACATGTGTATTGGTTTCAGTCTGGTCTTAATTGTCCAGAGCACCTTCTTCTACATGTGTCAGGGTTTGGCTCCTGGATGAAGGCTAGACCCAGGTGCAGTTGTTGAAATAAAGGTGCAGATGAGGATTTTTAACAGAATGGAGACACATGAGAGTGACAACATGGCAGCATAGTGACAAAAATCACAATGATCTGATAGGAAATGAAGCACCTGCTGGACCTTTAAGGCAAACACATGCAGTAAATCAGTGATTAGTCGCAGAGCTCTAGAGGCTCAGACAGGATGCCCCCTTCCAGTTCAGAGTCTAGACGATCTACGAGAGAAAGAAAAAAAAAAGCAGCCCCTTTGAGGGTGGGTAAATATGGTCTAGGGAAGGAGAGCCCGAGTATTTGTGGACACGCCCCTGAAAGTCGGACGGACAGCCAGGAGGACATCCCCTGAGGAACTGCTGTCCCGGGCGGACTGTCAGGAGGACATACCTTGGCTGGACCGCAGTCGGGCAGGCAACCCAGATGGTGCCCTATGAGGATCTGCCATTCCCGTGGATGGCTCGGATGGTGCTCCCTGAGGACCTTGCGTTTTGGGCAACAGCCTGAGGACCCGGAGTTGAAGGAGAAGGTTGGTGATGGTTACACAAGCTTCAGCGGTCTCTGCAGTTACTCTGGTGGCAGTGAAGACAGGAACTATTCGACGTCTGGCAGCCCCCAAGAGCTCCGGAGACAGGGGAAGCTCATCCTGTAGTAACCCCCTGAGCTCAGGCTCTGGGAACCAGGTAGCCAAGATGGTAGCTGACCTGGTGGTTGATGAGCTGACTGGAGTGACAAGGAAGGGGACTGAGCTGGCAGGGACTAAGCGGACTGAAATGTGACCAGAGTCTTTGCTGAATTGAATGGAGCCAAAGTTTGATATGAATTGAATACTGAAGAATATTATGTTCTATCACTTTTGTAGTAATTTTGGAGGTAGTAATAACAATTACCATATAAAACCTGCTCTCTTGTAACCGAATCAACCAGACTCCGTATTAGTGTCGGGTCTGAATGCCAGCCTTCACAAACTCTGTATGTCATTTTAGAGTAACTGATATATACAACTTAAATAATGACTTTAACCTCTATTTCTATATTATGTTCTATCACTTTTGTAAGTTGTAAACCAGATATGACCAGCATGTGCAGAAAATGTACTGTACATCAGGCAATATTCAGGAGTGTTCTTGTTACTCTTACTAAACTGTATAAAAGCATGAGTTTTTTTTTTTTTTTTACAGTTGTATTTTTTTATAATACTGGGGCATTTGCACATATTTACTCTTTGGCTGTGTTGCAGGGGCAAATCCACCAAAAGGTTTTGTTACTGCATTTAAGCCCTGGTGCAATTCAGGATAATTATGAAAGCTTTAAAGAAATCCCTAAAACGCCAGAACCATTTCTTCCTCTGAGCCAGAGACCCCAGAGTGCATGGTCACACAATCCTTCCAGTCTGACAAGGTTAGATAACGGTCTTCTTTGTGTTATGGCTCATTATCCAGCCACATTGGGAATTGTTCCTCCTCAAAGTGGGTCTGATGAATGAAAAAGCTACTTTTTCAGAGTTTAGGGTACTACTGTATGTGGCGGATTAAAACGGAAGCAGAGCAAACCTTGCTTAGACCAAAGTAGTTCCACTTTGCAGTCTGTCAGTGCTAAAACTATGACTGACATAAATCAGTAAAGATAATGTCTTCCCTGCTTTCCAATGTGAGATTCAAAAAAGCCAGAATTGAATAGAGAAGTTATTTTTATTACAATATTTGCTAATTAAAGCTAATAGAGGGCTTGTCACTTATACACTTATACTTAACATCGGTATCACTTGCAGGTAGCCTAATCATGTCGTTGATTACATTTGACAATCAGGTAAACAATCGGGTATCTATTGTAATATCTATGGCACCACGTTGCACATCGATGGACAAAGTTTAAACCTAATATTTACAGTAAAAGCAGTACAAAAAAAGAAAATGTGTTTCTCTTTCATTAGGTCATATTAAATTTTTCCTATTTTGGGTCAGTTAGGATTACCCAACTCAATTCTATTTGCTAAATGACAGTAAAAAACTGTTTTCAACTTTAAATAAATTAGTTGTATTCCTTTCTAAATTGTATGATTTAGATGAAATGCTTTATTTCGAGGCATCTTATACATATTACTGAGTGAGAAAAGAGCTATATATTTTACCAACCATGTCTTTGAAGGCATACAGTATATCTACATGCGTCCTGCAAAGATCTACTCATGCAACTGCAAAACTCATTTAAAACATTTATTATCAACCCACCCGCTGTACGTCTGATTTGTTAAAAACCGTCATTTACTAAATCGGACGACCTCATGCCGTTTTCCAGCTTCCTTTCTCTCCTTAAGTCAACTCTTCCCTCAAAGCTCTGGCTATAGTTTACCTTCTCTATCTGTGCAAAGCCCTCCTTTCCATCTCCCTCCCACACTCCAGTATCTTTGCCTTTTCTGCCATATCTCCCTTCGTGCGTATCTGCCTCCCTTTCTTACCTTCCTCTGCTCTCAGTCTCTGTCGCTCTGTCTCAGCTTGGCTGAGCAGATAAAGCCAGGATGTTCATGAAGGCAAGCCAGCAGCTAGCTTTCTCTATTTCCTCTCTTTCCTGTCATAGGAACACACACTCACATCAGTCACAGAGATGCACACCTGAGAAGATGCAATCATATGCAAAGACACACAAACACATGCCCACAAAGATCCTTCAGTGTATATTCCATGTGATTGTCCAGATGGGTAACATTTCTGGGATGGGAAGCTCAGCTTCTTCTTTCTTTTCATAGGAAACATTGTTTTACAGAATTAAAATTCCTCTAATTTACACATAAAGTAATGGAAATAGTGAGAAATTGGGAGAAAAAAGCAGGAGCAGAGAGAGAAACAGGAACAGAGGAAAAGGAAATGTATGCATCTGATAAGTAAAATGGGTCAAACTCGTTAAAGGCAACAATAGAAGAGCTCTAGTTGCCTTAATACCATTCCGCAGAACGTTACAGTCCAGTTATATAAGGATTAAAGTAAGTCTGAAAGAAATATTTAACTGTTTAACATGTTGACCAGCAATCGTGAAGAATGCACAATCAGAATTAATGTAAAACATGTTCAAATATAAATCATGACATCACAGCAGCAAAATCAGACATCAAACAAGTGGCTCAACAAATTAATCATGAGAAGATCTATACGGCATGTTTCAGTGAGAAGCACATGCACCAATTCCAGTTAACTGTAGCAGGCCAACAGCCGCATATAAGACAACACATTTTATCAGAGCAATAACCACACACTTAATCGGTTTATATGATTAAGTCATGTCATAGAAAATGTCGATCTACTGGATGAAGTTTATTACATTATAACTTCCTGAAGAAGACTTCATTGTAAATTACCATTTTCTCCTCAACACACTGTATAGCATATCAGGGTCTTCATGACGAAAAGACCTGATGACAAATTAACAATTTTAAGTGATTAAAATAATTCAAAACACTGTTTAATGCATATTTTGTTTAAAAATAATGTTTAAAGACTATATTAAAAAATGAAATTAAGTGGCAGATTTAATACATTTTTCTCTTCATATTTCAGATTGAGTGGATGTAAATATTATTTTTTGTAACCCCTGATGAAGTTTATTGTTCAAAACCAAATGAATGTTACTATGTTTTTAAAAAAATCCT